>CACTHL010000492.1:3750000-5000000 GCA_902712375.1 Dioscorea dumetorum
TTAAAAAAAAACAAGTATTATTGTGCATTAAAAACAAGCATGATTTATTGTCCTTTATATAGTAAATCCCACTCACAAACTTGGCGAGATCAAACCCTCAGGGATAATTATCTACTCGCACTTTACCCTTGCTTAAAGATCCACCTTCTAGAAGCAATTAAACATCCAATAAAAGCAAAAATTAAAAACGATAACCCAATCAAGTAAAATGAGGGGCAAAATGATCAAAATGGGATTTCATTGCTTCTAGGGTTTGCAAAACACTTTAATTACAAGAGCTAACAAGAATGAAATCCTCACAAACCTCAAGATCACAAGGAAATCAAGAAGATGCTAATTGGGTTCGGTGCTACAAAAATCATAAGTTTAGAGATGAATGATCTCTCTCATTCTTCACCAAAACATGATTTCACAACTCTAATCCCTTCTAAATTTTAGATCCACACTAGATCCATGCTTTTCTTTCATAAATCTAAGAGGAATTGGCATCAAGAACAAGAAATTGAAGAAGAGGGAAGAACTCACCTCCAAGCTTCTTCTAGCCCTAGAAGAAGCCTTCACCAATGGAGGAGAAGAAGAGATCGTCATTTTTCTTCTTTCTTGGAGACCAAGGATGATGATTTTGGAGAGAAAGAATAAGGGTTCAAGAAGAGGGGAGAGAGGGAGAGGAAAGAGGCCTCATGAAAACCCTAGAAGTTTCAAAAGGGGTTTAAATAGGCTAAGATTCGGGGTACCCTCATGGGCGCAAGGGAGGCTGCAAGGCCTCAACCTGGAAGCCTTGCGGCCTCCCTTGCGCCGTAAGAGAGAGCCCGCAAGCGCTCTAGGCAAGGACCCCTTGCGGGCTCCCTTGAGGCCGCAAGGCTCCTATTTTTGCTCCTTGAGGTCCCGACCTTGTTTGCACCCTTTTAGATACTTTCCCCCATCTTTTAACCTCCCAAAAAGACCTTAACTAAGATCCTAACACAAAAGAACACTCAAAAAACTTAAACACACAACTTTTACCCAAGAAATAACGCACAAGAGAAGTAGAAAAAATCGAACTCCCACGGAGAGAGAGAAGAGGAAATGAAGCAACAAATGGAATGGAGAATGTGAAGAACCTTGCAAGGCTTTTAAACCTTGAGTCACATGGTCTTGTGCATAGATAATTGTTTATTCGTATGTTTTACAAAAAATTAAAATCTCATATTTGGGCTACTTACAACCTCTCATACTTGTGTCTCTATCCATGTGGTTACATGTTTTTTCATATCATCTTCCATACAATTGTAGGCTTAATAGTATGCCTATGGGGAAAACAATCTTGAGAGCTTCACATGGCTTGTTATGCAAGTGTGTGTTTGCCCATGAGCCTCTTGGAGAAACGCATGGCCTAGTCCCCAGCCATAAACACATAGGCGTATAGTTGCTAGTACATTGCTTAGGAAAAGCTCAATAACTTGACTTAGCCCTTCCCAAAGACATATGTTCACCATCCATTCCAGTTTTCATCTTGTTTTCGGAAGTTAATGATATAAATGGTGTGGGATCGAAAATACGCGCCCTGGCGTCATGTCGGTGAAGACGAAGACGAGTATATGAGAAGCAGAGATCACACCAAGAACAATCAGTGTGTCGATGAACTCAATGCTGGGAACAACGGCAAACGAGAGGTGACAACTGTTTTTATATATTTATATATCGGAGACCATGGAGGGATATTCCACCCTCACATGGCGTCAGCGACGAGCATGTGTTGGCATTGGCAGTGAACGATTGACGACAGCGGTGACAACTGTTTTTTATATATTTATATTTCGGCGACCTTGGAGGGATATTTCACCCTTGCATGGCGTCGGCGACGAGCATGGTGTCTGCACCGGCAATGGATGATCGATGACGGCGATGATAACTGTTTTTTTTATATATTTATATATCGGCGACCATGGAGGGATATTCCACCCTTGCATGGCGTTGGCGACGAGCATGGTGTCGGCAACGGCGGTGAGGCAGTGAAGAGCGACAACTGCAATAATAGTGATTTTTTTATATGTATCTATGTATCCAACCAAAGAAAGAAGGGAGAAATATCTAGAGAGAGAGAGAGACCGACAAAGAGAGAGAGAGAGAGAGAGAGAGACCACTTTCTTCTTTCTTATCCTTCTCCTTCTCCTTCTCCGTCTTCTCCTTCCTTTCTCTTTTTTTTTAAATGCTTCCTTTCATCCTCCTTTTAAAACAAAATTCTCTAATAACTACCTCGTATCATGGTGGAGCATGCATGTTCTCACATCCATTCAAAATCGTACCAGCCCACGTTTTCAAAGCATTATATATATATATATATATATATATGGTGGAGCATGCATGTTCTCACGTCCATTCAAAAGTCCCACCAACCCACGTTTTCACAACATTATATATATATATATATATATATATATATATATATATATATATTGCTTCGTGATTTGTATTCATAGCTGATCTTAGAATTTAAGTATCTTAGATCGTCTCGAGATCTTTGTTCTTGTTTGATCATGAAATTTGAATATTTAAATCATCTTGAGATTTGTGCTTTTGGCTGATCTTGAAATTTGAATATTTAGATCGCCTCGAGATCGGTGCTATTGGCTGATCCTGAGATTTGTGTATTTTATATTGCATCGAGATCCGTGCTCTAAGATGATCTGGAGATTTGAATATTTAGATCGCCTTGAAATCGGTGCTCTTGGTTGATCATGAGATTTGTGTATTTTAGATCACCTCGAGATCTGTGCTCTAAGCTGATATTGAGATTTTGAATATTTAGATCACATCGAGATTGGTGCTCTTGGCTGATCTTGAGATTTGTGTATTTTAGATCACCTTGAGTTCCGTGCTCTAGGCTGATCTTGAGATTTATGTATTTTAGATCACTTCGAGTTCTGTGCTCTAGGCTGATCTGGAGATTTATGTATTTTAGATCACCTCAAGTTCTGTGCTCTCGGCTGATCTTGTGATTTGTGTGTTTTAAATCACTTAATATTTACTTTTGTTTTAAATATATCCAAATAATATGCATCTTAATATGATATTATCCTAATTCCATGATAATTTGGATGTATTTAATTAAGATAAACTTATTTTGATTAGGATATTGGAATTTTTAAGATAAACCTATTTTAATTAAGATAATTAGAATTTCTAAGGTAAACATATTTTGATTAAAATTAGGATATCATAATTTTTATGTAAACAAATGCCTCCTTCATACTTCTCTCATGAAAACTTTAGTGAGATTGAGTAAGAGAAGTAGGAACTTCAAATCTTTTATTGGTCATGGCGAATAATTCACAAAAAGAGCCTTTTTGCGGCATTAACGAAAATTGCAGTGAATCCCCACATGGTCAAATTTTTACTCGACATAACCTATTTTTCGTATAGTTTCTGAGCCCATTATTAACTATGAAGGAGAAGAGTATTCAGAGTGGGTGAAGCGTCCTTCGGCTCGTTTAGTCACTGCGAGGCTTACTTTGAACCACTGGTACGAAGATAGCAAGATCGATGCAATTTACTTAAAGCCTGAAGGAAGTGCACAGGATTCGAATGATTTCCAAACTCTTGGACATAAGATTATTAATCACCATCCGGGATGGAAAGGTACAAATCCTATCCTAAAAGCGTTGATTGATTTTCCTAATTATGCTAATTGGGCCAAACATATCATTAATAGTTATTCCAATGAATTATCCCATGTGGAACTAGTGGAAGGGATAATATCTTTAATTGGGCGATATAACATGGATCTTAATTTCTATCGTTAGTAGAATTGTGGTGCCCGAGAAACCAATACCTTTTATTTTCTACATGGGGAGGTAGGAATTTCTTTGTGGGATATTAAGATACTTGGAGGGCTTTCTATTTGTGCCGACATGTATGACAAATTCGTCCCTACTAATGACATATTTGACCAAAGAAGAATTTCTGACTTTTCAATTTTGAGAAACCTTTTTGATATCTATCAATGGCTTGTAAGGCAAGATTTTTCTCAACATGATAAAAGCGTGTCTTTTGATAATTGGACAGACTTTTTTAGAAAAGGAACAAGATTTGATTCAAGATCTGATCCTCCTCCAAACCCTCTCCTTATACTGATTTAGTTGCTTTTGTGGCTCTTTGGATTTGCTACTTCATTATGTCAAGCAACTATAATGTGATTAGACCAGGAGCTTTTATGATGGCTTCGGATATTGTGTATAAGAAAAAAATTGCTTTTACTCCCGCGGTCTTAGCACGTATATATGTGGGATTGAATGCAATGGTCAATAATAGGAAGGGTCCTGGATTTCCTACGAAAATTTTTCCTTTTCATTTTCTATATGCATGGGCCAGATGTCATTTTCCTAGAATATATCTTCGAGGGAAAATTCATGATGGCATCTCCCACCCCATTTGATTGTCCTTTGACTGTGAGGATATTTATCAGACGTGAAGAAAGTTTTGTGTGGCGTCCATTTCCATTTCTACAACATAATGGTAAGAGACTATGAGATTCTAGATATTCTATTGGGCCAGAAACTTTAAATTCCTATACCATAGAGTATGTAATTTGCCTTCGTTGTGGAATTCTTCCATTGTGTTGTGCTTGGGATATTTACGCAGAACCTTATAATCCTCATCGATTTGGGCGTCAATTTGGTTACGATCAATATTTTTCTAAATATATTAATATCCTTAGAAAGCCTTCTTCCCTGGGGATTCTCGCGGGCTATTGGTTTCATTTCTCTCGCCAAAAGACTTCGTGTTTGTTTTATATTCCTGAGCATGATAGGAGTGGTAAACTCTTATTAATCTATGCACAAAAGTGGTTCAACTATGTCCAAGCTTTCTTCAATCAAAGCATTACATCCTTAACTTAAGGAGAGCCTGTCACAAGTAGAAAACGAGGTCAATCCTCCAGAAGACCCCAATTTATCAATGAAAGTATTTTCATTGGGGTCCCCAACCCTACTTTGAAACGGAGTCACACTGCTATCGAAACCTCAACTTTCACAAAAAATCAACACACTAGAGGTATGTCGATACTATATATAATTTAAAATTTTATTTATCTATTATTATTATTATTTTAATAAGCTTCCACTTTTGTTATTGTTATATATATATATATATATAACAGGTATACAAATTGAGGATACGCCATTGGAAAATATCATACCCACCCAAGATCTGCAGACTGGTATATTATTTTATTTGTTTATTTAATTTAATATTCACTTTTAAAATATTTATCAAAAACCCCTCTGTTTTTTAGACTCGACAAACCCGCGAGATTTTGATATGGTGGCTAAGGAAGTTATTCCTGATCATTCACACGATATGATTGATTGGTCATCATTCATCATAATTTATTATTATTTTGTTCTTAGTTGCGTTTAACTCCATCTTAGGTGATATACCAACTATGTTTGAGAATGAACCACAACACCAGAGGGTATATTTTTTTTATTGATTTATTCACCTATTCATTCTGTATAAATTTAACATGTCTTTTGGCATTGACTTGAATAATCTGGAATATATTATGGAAAATGTATCTCAATGTACATTTCATGTTAAAGAGCTTTCAGAAGACCCCAACGTCCAAGCTCATGTACATAAGCAACAAGCCAAAGATCGTGTGCTAAATACAACGTTAGCGCTCGGAGATCTTAACAAGCACATGGTGAATTTGATTAATAACACAAATATGAAGGAGGATGACCTTTAGAAACTTGAAGCAGAACACCACCAACTTCAAAACAGGATTTGTGAGATTTCAGATAAGATAAAGATTTTACGTGACGAAGTAACAACTTCAAAACATTCTTTGGAAATTTCTGCTCTGACACAAACCAACTTGCAAGCTACATTGGATGAGAGTAGAACACAACTTGCTGAGATTCAAGAAGGCGATTCAAATGACAATCATGTTGCCCTTTTCACAACATTACTTGATAAACTGGAGGAAGCCAAGAAATCTTGCGTTCAAGTTTTCAAACATTGAGGAACTTGATCTTTCTTTTATTTGTTTAGCTAGTTTATTTAAGCTTTGATAATTATTTTGTGAACATATATTTATTTTAGTAATTGTTTTCGAGACATTTTTTATGAACATAAAAATTTTCTTAACATGATTTAATTTCTTTCCAATTCTTATTATGCTTCGGCAATTGGCTTTGAAGAGTATTTATTTGATGATGGAATTATAGCAATGTGATTACATTACTCTTCTCTTTTTTTTTTAATTAAATCAAGAAAAATTAATGTCTCGATTCATAAAAATAATATTTTAAGATAATATGCTGCACATTTTATCATAGACAAAAGTACACAAAATTCAATGTTTTGCCTCGGGAAGTACGCACAATCGTGCATGACCGGTCTACCTTTTTTTTATAAGGGACCAGACTTTCCGTCATAGACTAAGATTTTACATTAAGCATAATACTTTTTTAGAAAACGACCATTAATGGGTGGCATAGGTCTTTCTCCATTAGCATCAATGAGTTGGTATGCGCCTCCTTCGTAGATAATCTCCACGACATATGGACCTTCCCAATTTACTTTGAATTTGCCCCGGCCTGCTTGTTGGTAATGATCTGGCCAACTTATTATAAGCTTGAGACATCTTTGCCTTGTAAACTTCAAGATTCTGCTATACCTCTATTCTTTTTTCATCGAGAGAGTCTAACTCATCTAGGCGAAGTCGAACATTATCTTTATTTAATATTTCATTCTGCAACACCATCCTTAATGAAGGCATTGGTATTTCAAGTGGTAGGACTGCTTAAGTTCCAAACACTAAAGAGTATGGTGTGCATTGTGTTGGAGTCCTCTATGTGGTGCGATAAGCCCATAGCATCTCGGGAAGCCTATCATGCCAATCCCTTTTATTTTTAGACACAGCCTTCTTTAACAATTTTGAAATAGTTTTGTTAAATGCTTCTGCCAACAGATTTGCTCTTGCATTATAGATGGAGGTATATCTCCAATCGATTTTGTGATGTTGCGCAAATCTCCCAATTTTAAAACTTTTGAAAGCAGGGCCATTATCTGAGATAATTCTTCTTCGAGTTCCAAACCTGTATAGAATATTTTCCCAAAAGAATTTGATAATATTCTTAGTTTTTACTTCCCTTAAAGGAATAGCTTCTGTCCATCTAGAGAAATAGTTTGTTGCAGCCAATATGAATCGATGTCCTAAAGATGATGGAGGCGCAATGGGACCGATTACGTCTGTTCCCCTGATCTCAAATAGCCATGAAGAAACTGTGGGATGTAAGAGATTTCGGATGTTGGTGAATAAAATGACCATGAATTTGACATAGATGGCATTTTTTAGCATATTCAATACAATCACTTACCATCCGTCACGGCCTCAACCGATCACCTTCGGCCGTGCGGCACCTAACATGCACCATTGCGACGAGTCGGCCTTCCTTGCAAGAACAGTTAGTGAATTCCTGTTTGCGGTACAAAGCACAGCGAAAATAATAAGAAGCGAACAAAACCGAAAAACCCCTCGGTACGAGAAACACGACACATGAAACCCATTTTGAGAGTGAAAAACATAAAACTCTCTTAGATTGAGAAATGCTTACAACCATGGCCAAAACCAACTCCAAGTGGCCTTGTCTTCTCCCAAAGACTCATTTGACCCTAATACAAGAGCTACCCCAAATCCAAGGTTGATTGAGCCCCATGCCCAATACAGTCCGGCGTGAATTCCACGACTTTACTTAGCTTGCGGTGTCCTCGACTCGATTGCAGCTTTAATCGAGGCCCCTTGGTCACGGCGTGCAGCAAGATGCGGTCACGCGCGGTAATACCGCGTGCCATCCTCGCCCCGGCTCGACAACGCCGCCGACCACGTGCCCACTTGCATACGCTTGCGTAAAACCTTGTCGAGATCCGGAATCGGCTCTCGTTCACCCGGCTCGATCAACTGTCCCCCGCCCGCCTAGACTTGCTAGAGATCCAACACTCTACATGATGAAGTCCTGTGACACTTGACTCTTGGTATGGGCGCACCATGCCCACGCGCTCATCGGTCACACGCACGCCCATGGTCTAGCGCGCGCGCACCTCACGGTCTCGGCCTATGATCATGCGGGATATTCCACCCGCCCTTGGTCCCGACACAACACACGCGTCGCGCTAATAGCACGCGCTACCAAATCCAAGCATTGTGTGTGCCCTCGTGGCATGGCCTATGTGATACTTGTATGCCCGCCGACCAAGTGTAAGGTCATCAACCCTTACGAACCACCCCCACTATTTGAACCCGACGTCCTCGTCGGTCTTGAACTCAAGAAGTCTTCCACTAACTCCTCGAACCGCCAAAGAGTAGTATTACGCTCCCAACTTACCTCCGACATAGGCAAGTCCTTCCACTTGGACAAGAAAAAACACCCTGCGGTTCTTCTTGCTTTGGCCTTCTACTCTTCGGTCTAGGATCCGCTCGCCGACCCTCTTTGTACTCCTTGCGAATAGTCGGCGGAGCCCGACTCTTCTTCGCTCTCGATGGATTCGTGGGGTCCTTGTGGCATGGCTTCAAGAAACTCACATGAAAAGTTGGATGGAGTTTCGGCCCGATCGGGGAGATCCAAACGATATGCCACGTTGCCCGGCCCATTTGGACAATAGTTAAATGCTCATCATACCTCGCGATTAAGCCTTTGTCTACGTCCTTACGATGTAACTTCTTCCACACCTATGGAGTGAGCTTCAACCAAATCTTGTTCCCTACTTGGAACTCCAAAGGGCGTCTCCCTTGATCTGCATACTTCTTCATCCGGCGAGCAGCCTTGGCGAGGCTATCCCGAGCACTCTCCATCATCTCTTGCCGATCAATAGCAAAATGATACGCCGCAGGACATTTTCCTCTTGTCCTCCTCTTCGCCACCTCTGAAGGAGTAATAGGTTGGTATCCGTATGCAAGTTCAAACGGACTCTTTTCCGTTGATGAAGACCGATGAAGATTGTAGCTAAGCTGCGTCACATCAAGCAGACTTAGCCAATTCTTCTGCGAAGCCTAAACATAGTGCCGGAGATACTCTTCCAACAGAGCATTGATCATCTCCGTCTGTCCATCCGTTTGCAGATGATTCGCTGTTGAAAACTTCAACTCTGTGCCCAACAACCCGAACAACGCCGTCTAGAACCGCCCAGTAAAGCGAGCATCTTGATCGCTTACGATGTCTTCCGGTACCCCAAAGTGCTTCACCACATGCTTCAGGAACAGCTCAGCAGCCACCTCTGCCAAACACACTACCGGTGCGGGTATGAATACCGCATACTTTGTGAATCGGTCCACGACCACCATCACTGTCGACATCCCTTCCACCTTAGGAAATCCGGTGATAAAGTCCATGAAAATTGACGCCCATGGCCTTTCCGGAATACTCAACGGCTGGAGAAGACCGGCCTCCCGTCTTCTATCTGACTTGTCTTGTTGGCACACTAAACACGTTTCACGTATGCTTCAATGTCTTTGCCCATATCCGGCCAATAATAATGTCTTGTGAGCAAGGCCTTCATTCGCAAACGACCGAGATGTCCCGCCCATGGAACATCATGATGCTCTCTAAGGAGCTCCTGCCGAATCTTCCCTCTTTTCGCCACATAGAGTCTGTCGCCTTTGGTGTAGAGAAGCCCATTCTCTACCCAGTACTTGCACACGACTCGGTCTTGGACATCTTTGATCAGCTTCCCATACTGACTGTCTGTCTTTGCTACCTCCTTGATACGACTTTGCAAGTCATTCTCCACTTGCGCCAACGCAGCCACGTACTCAACCATCTGCTTGCGACTCAACGCATCCGCCACCTGGTTGTGTCTCCCCAGTTTGTGCTGCCATTCAAAGTCATATTCCTGCAAGAACTCTTGCCAACGAGCTTGTCTAGCCGACAGCTTCTTTTGAGTAGCAAAGAATGTATTGGCAATATTATCTGTTTTGATAAGAAATTTGGTGCCCAGAAGGTACATTATCCATACCTATAAGCAATGAACAACGGCGAGCATCTCCCGCTCATGCCCCCAATAGCGTTGCTCCGCGTCTTTCGGCTTCCACCTCTCGAACGCCACCGGATGCCCGATCCGAACAAGGACACCACCAACGGCCTTGTCGACGCATCGGTGTGCACCTCAAAAGGTTCTTCGAAGTTGGGCAATACTAAGACTGGTTCACTTGCAATTGCACTCTTCGACTTGTCAAAAGCGACTTTGCGCCTCTCGGCCCGACCACGATACCAGTGTCACGGCCTCAACCGATCACCTTCGGCCGTGCGGCACCCGACATGCACCATAGCGACAGGTCGGCCTTCCTTACAAGAACAGTTAGTGAATTCTTATTTGCAGTACAAAGCACAGCGAAAATAATAAGAAGCGAACAAAACCGGAAAACCCCTCGGTACGAGAAACACGACACATAAAACTCATTTTGAGAGAGAAAAACATAAAACTCTCTTAGATTGAGAAATGTTTACAACCATGGCCAAAACCAACACCAAGTGGCCTTGTCTTCTCCCAAAGACTCATTTGACCCTAATACAAGAGCTACCCCAAATCCAAGGTTGATTGAGCCCCATGCCCAATACAGTCCGGCGTGAATTCCCGACTTCACTTAGCTTGCAGGTGTCCTCGACTCGACTGTAGCTTTAACCAGCCACCCTTGGTCACAGCGCGCAGCAGTACCGGTCACGCGTGGTAATACCGCGTGCCATCCTCGCCCCTGGCTTGGCAACGCTCCCGACCACGTGCCCACTTGCATACGCGTGCGTAAAACCTTGTCAGATCTGGAATCAGCTCTCGGTCACCCGGCCTGATCAAGTGTCCGCCTCGCCTAGACTTGCTAGAGATCCAATACTCTACATGATGAAGTCTTGCGACACTTGACTCTTGGTATGGGCGCACCTTGCCCTACGTGCTCATCGGTCACACGCACGCCCACTGTCTAGCGCGCGCACGTTTCACGGTCTCATCCTATGATTATGCGGGATATTCCACCCGCCTTGGTCCCGACACAACACACGCGTCGCGCTAACCGCACGCGCTTCCAAATTCACACAGCTGTGCGCCATCGTGGCTTGGCCTATGTGATACTGTATGCCCGCTGACCAAGTGTAACGTCATCAACCCTTACAGTTGGCCAATAATATCCCATGCGCTTAATCTTAAGTCGCATCTTGGGTCAAGATTGATGTGCACCACATATCCCGGAATGTACATCATGCATGACTTCTTTTGCTTCTGCATATGAAACATATCGCAGAAGTAGTTGATCATATGACCTGCGATATAGTGTGTCATTAATGAGGGTGAATCTTAAAGCTCTTCGTTTTATTTGAAGGCTTTCTGATTTGTCCTCTAGCAATTTATCATATTTCAAATACTCCATAAATGGTTGCCTCCAATCTTCCTTTGGCATCTTGAGGGTAAAGATTTCCATGTTGTCTTTAGTATGTTGTTTTTCAACATCGCTAAGGCTTGTGCTTATGGGTCTTCTATTCCTTATGGTGATTTGAATTTCATCATGATTTGGATTCGCCAGCTCCTTTGCTATTCTTGCCAAAGAATCAGCTTCTCCATTTTCTGCTTTTGAAACCCTGCTCAACTGCACTTGGGAAATTTTCTTCATCAACATTTTGACCTTCTTATAGTATTTAAGAAGTTCATCTTTGTATACTTTGTATTCTCTTTCGACTTGCTTGATGATTAGTTGTGAGTCACCAAATATATGGATATGTTGAATTTCCACTCTGATTGCCAATTCCAAACCAGCAATGAGAGCTTCATATTCTGCTTCATTGTTTGTGCATGGCTCTATAAGAGAAAGTGCATATCTAATGATTCCTCCTTCTGGTGTAATTTTACGTGCCAACAAGTAGTGTCTTAATTTTTGATGTGAGACTAATTTTACGTGCCAACAAGTAGTGTCTCAATTTCTTTACTGCAAACACCAAGGCCAAACATTGCTTATCAATGGGTGTATATTTACTTTCAGCTCCTATCAACATTCTACTGAGTTAATATAATGCATTTTCTTTGTCATCTTAATTGTTTTGGGCTAACATAGCTCCCAATGACCCTTCTAAAGTAGCAGTATATAAAATTAGTGGCTTTCCGGAAATCGGGGCCGCTAATACTGGTGGATTCAGCAAATACTGTTTAATATCTTCAAAAGTTTTTTGACATTCAGCATTCTACCTAAAAGGTGTATTTTTCTTGACCAACCTGGAAAAAGGCTTGCATCTTCCTGATAAGTTGGAAATAAATCTTCTGATATATGCTAAACGCCCTTGGAAAGACCGCAACTGCTCCAATCTTTGTGGAGGCGGCATTTCCAAAATTGCCTTTATTTTCGAAGAATCTATCTCTATCCCCCGATGTCTCACAATGAAACCCAGAAACTTACATGATAAGACCCCAAAGGCACATTTCATTGGGTTCATTTTTAATTTATATTCTCTGAGGCGTATGAAAGCGATTATCAGATATTCAAGATGTTTGTCTTTTGAATTTGTTTTCACAACCAGATCATCCACATAACATTCGACGACCTTATGAATCAAATCATCAAATATTCTGGTCATGGCTCTTTGATATGTTGCCCCCGCATTCTTCAAGCCAAACGGCATTACCCTGTAGCAATATATGCCCATAGGTGTTCGGAAGGCAGTATGTTTCTCATCATCTGGGTACATCTTAATTTGATTATATCCAGAGTATCCATCTATAAAGGAGAACATCTCATACCCTGAAGTGTTGTCGATCATGATCTCCATAACTGGTAAAGGAAAATCATCTTTGGGACATGGTTTGTTCAAATCTTTAAAATCGACGCATATCTGTATCTGGCATTTCATTTTTCTTCACAGGTACAATATTAGCAACCCAGTCTGGGTATTTTCTTCCCTGATAAAATTTGCTTCTATCAACTTTTTTGTTTCTTCTATTATTTTCTCTTCTAGATCAAACTTCATCTCTCTTGGATCCTGCTTAATTGGAGTAACATTGGAATCAATAGCCAATTTGTGAACAGCTACTTTAGTCTCCAACCCTGGCATCTCATTGTAATTCTATGCAAAACAGTCAATATATTCTTTCAAAAGAGCTTTGAAAGATTCTTTTTGTTCTTTCGTCAGTTGTGCACTTAAAAAGGTTGGCCTTGGGTCTTCATCACTTCCCAAGTTGATTTCAACTAATTCATCAATTGTTGCTTGACCACCATCCTCTAATTCAGATGGTGCATTTTTCATTTTAACATTTTCTTCTTCCCTAGACTCCATCATGTAACATGAATGCCTGGAAGACTCAGAATAACCAACCCCTTTTTTGTCAGAATGGGAATGGTTCCATAATTGATGAAAACTTTGATATGATTTCTTTGACCAGTTTATTTTGCCCCCAAACTCTTCAACCATTCTCTTGAGTTTATTAGGGTACTAGCTTGGAAAATTTGTATGTTGGATTTCACTATTCTCTTATTGTGCAATGTGTATAATAGCATCATTTAAAATTTTGTTTTCTTTAACTTTTTAAAAGAGGATATCTCTTTCTTTTTTCTTTCAAGCCGGCACATAGAATGTTTTTAAATACTCAACCGTATCAACCTCCAAATCACCTAGGGATTTGTAGAGACCATCTGGAACCCTTGTGATATACAACGTGCTTTCTTGGGAAGACCCTTTGGCTTGATTTCCCTCATTTTCATTATCGGAAGATTCAGTGTCGCTGCCATAGTGAGGCAATTCGGATTCTTCCTCTTTAGATACCGGGATAGTATTAGATGGTTCAGTGGAAACCTTTTTTGTTAGTGTTTTGCCCCCTTTGGAAACACTAAGAAAATATTTGGCATCCTCATAATGTATTTCATGGACACCAAAGGGCTGAATCTTGCCATCAATTCTGCATTCCTCTCCATTCATCATATATTTCATGCACTGATGAAGAGTTGATGGGACCATTCAGTTTTCATGGATCCATGGCCTATCCAACAAGGCTTCGTATGATGCATCAGCATCAATTATATGAAACTTCACGTCAGATATAATCTTTCCAAACTTGATCAGGAGAGTAATAGATCCCAATGCTTTCTGACTATACTGATTAAAGCCTTGAATAATGATTCTTTGATCGGTGCCCCGCAAGTGCATGGGGTCGTCAAGTAATACCTCTCGTGTGAACACGAGAGGGTCGTATTCCCAAGGGCCCGAGAAGCTACCCTTACTTCCTTATTGCAATGTTGTTTAGCCGATCAAAACCGAGAATAACAGATTAAAAAGTAAAGAAATAGAATGAATGCAATTAAAATGCTAAATAACAAGGGCAATAAACGGGGGAAAATCAGGGTAAAGAAGCGGTCACGGATGAGGATCCCCTCAGGGGATACTAATGTGCGAAGGATGTTAAATTAACATGCAAATGGCTAGTTGGACCTAGAAAACCCTAGATTAGGTCAACCCGATGGTCACTGCAAGTGTCCCCTAATCCGATACGAGTATTGGATACGAAATCTATTCCGTCCAAATCCTCCTATGATTGCAATGGGCAAGGTGGTTTTCTCAAGTTAGGGTTAAAATACAAGTGAGTGCTTCACCCTAAAATTGGAGTGGTAGAAATACCTGATGGTCATGGGGTATTTATACATGTATCCCTTCCAAGCTTGGTGAGTCTAACACTAGGGCAATGGTCATGCAACCTAGTATTACCTAAGTATGGATACACAAAGTTCTTATGCACACCCAAGCATTAAAAAACACCAAACAATGATCACAAATAAGCCAACAAGCATTAATTAAAACAAAACATCCAAACATCACAAGTTCACCCCCAAGGTTCACCTACATCCGGTGACCTTGGGGGTTTAGTTGTTCATAATCTCAAAATACACAATCAAAAGAATGAAAACAAATAAATAATGCATGAACAAACTCCATCAAAAATGGAAGGCCAAATGAAGCTTGGATTCCCCAGACATGAAGTTCCGACGACGCCACTCAAGGGGTGGCTTCCCTTGTCTTTAACCTTCTACCGACAAGCCCTAGGAGTGTATCTTGCTCAAGCACGCGCTCTCCTCACCAATTCCTCCACGAAAATACCCTCAAACCTTCCCCCAAGCTCGGATTTGAAGATGGTGGCGTGGAGCTCCAAGGAGGAGGCAAAAGTCCCTCAAACAAAGCCCTAAAAACCCTTAAAAAGGGTGAGTTCGGGATGGCTCCCGGGCGGCTTCAGGGTCAATATACGGCCGTGAGGATGCTTCGAAAAATAGGCCGAAATTCCGGGTAAATTGCTACAGTAACTGCTACAGTACTGCTACTCGAAATCGTACTCGAAATACATCTTTCAGTTGTTGCCAATTTTGAATTGACTCATGTTGCAAACTTGCATACCATTCAAATACAACTCCTGTAAGACTGGCAGAAAATTGTCTGAGGAGAAGTGATAGTTTTGCACTTGTGTCTCCACATGCCGTTACAAAATCGGCCAAGTGTTGATCAGGATTACCAATCCCATTAAATTGTTTAAATTTAGGCATATTGTATCATTTGGGATAGGCTACCAGATCATGATAGCTAGGATAAGGTTTGTCACTATCAACTCTTATTTCGCTATTTTTGGCATATTTAAGCTCAGCGGCCACCATCTGTTGTATCTCCTCCCGAGTCATTGCCATTGTATGTTCTTGAATAGGGATACTAGTTGTTTCCCCTTGCCCCACTGCTTGAACAGTGCCTTTTGATTAAGGGATTGGGTTATTCGACCTCTGTACCGGTTCAGGGTGATTTGCCATCACGGCTACCATCTGTTTTGCATTTAAAATACTGTATTCATTAACATCATCATATTTTCATTCATTTTTTTGTATTCTGTTTCATGATTTTCCATTTGTTGGATTTTCCTCATAACATTGTTCTGGTCTATAACAAAAACCGCTTCATCTTCTTCATCTTCATTTGGGGAATTTGCCCCCTTGTGATTTTTTGGTATAGCATGTGGAACTTGGCTTGAACCTTCCTCTCCAACTATGCATTGAGAATCAGTTGCTCGTCTACGAGATTTCGTGACTGGCTCTGGTTGTTCTTGTTCAGCTGTCAGGTCTCCTCGAGCTTTGGTGATCATGCGGACAGAGTGTACTTCGACATCCCCATTGGACATATTTTCACCTTCAATCCTCTTCTTTTGATCAAACTTCGAATGAGAAATTGAAGCTTGACTTTATGAAGCCTGCAGTTGTGAAACTTGATCATCAAACAAAGTAAGTCTGTCAAAAACTGTTCTTTGTGCGTTCAAGACTAAGTGCCTCTTCTTTTGATAGAATTCCCTTGGTTTCATCTTATTTGATTGTAACTCCTTTGATGCTGAGTATATCTTGTAAAGATTTTTGCAGAAGAAAGCTTTATGAGATTTTGGGAGTCTACCACATTTCTTTTCACATGGCTGGTAACGTAACTCTGTGGTGGTTGCGTTCTTCTTCACCATGTTAAGAGGTCCAAATGAGTTTCTTGAAAGAACCCATTCGATCATCCTTTCGGTTTTTGAATGACACAAAATTTAACTTGTGATTTGGAATTTTCACCTTCTTGGGTGTCAGCCTTGAAAACACAATTTTCCTAGGCTTAACTTTTTCAGATTGAAAAATCCCACTTTCTCTCCCTTTGACAGTGACAGTGAAAGTGGGTTCATCATTTTCATTATCTGTAGAAACTATCTTTTTAGGAAACGATAGCCTCTGAAAAACATTGGTTCTTGGTTTCTCATCATAAATATTATCAACAGATGCAGGAACAATGACATTTAGGTGACAACCCCCTGATAGAAGGCGCGGGACGGTCAGGTCTTCATCCATAATTGGAGTCCTTGTCACAAATTGTACAGATTCAGAGATTGTGCCGAATCATATCTCAGCTCCAGCAGCTCCAGTGTTCAGAAAGCAATTTGGTAATTGAACTTCAGCTCCTTCCCCCAGGAAAATAGTTATCTTCGGGCTTCAGGGTACATTTGAACTTTTGAATGCCATTTTACCTGCAATAAAAATATCAATAATATTAATTTTCTTGTACATGAGTTATAAGAAACGATTGCCTTTACTTGTACTTTTGCCTCAAAGATGGGAGGAGGAATTAAAAGGTTCCCACCGGGCGTGCCAGAATTTGTGGATCGAAAATACGCGCCCTGGCGTCGTGTCGGTGAAGACGAAGATGAGTATATGAGAAGCAGAGATCACACCAAGAACAATCAGTGTGTCGATGAACTCAATGTTGGGAACAACGACAAACGAGAGGTGACAACTATTTTTATATATTTATATATTGGTGACCATGGAGGGATATTCCACCCTAACATGGCGTCAGCGACGAGCATGTGTTGGCATTGGCAGTAGGCGATCGACGACAGCGGTGGCAACTGTTTTTTATATATTTATATATTAGCAACCATGGAGGGATATTTCACTCTCGCATGGCGTCGGCGATGAGCATGGTGTCTGCACAGGTAATGGACGATCGATGACGGTGATGATAACTATTTTTTTTTATACATTTATATATCGGCGACCATTGAGGCTGTGTCGGCAATGGCGGTGAAGCGGGGACGAGCGGCAACAACAATAATAGTGATTTTTTTTATATGTATCTATGTATCCAGCTAAAGAAAGAAGGGGGAAATATCGAGAGAGAGAGAGAGAGAGACCACCTTCTTCTTTCTTCTCCTTCTCCTTCTCCTTCTCCGTCTTCTCCTTCTTTTCTCTTTTTTTCCAAATGCTTCCTTTCATCCACCTTTTAAAACAAAATTCTCTAATAACCGCCTCGTATCATGGTGGAGCATGCATGTTCTCACGTCCATTCAAAATCCCACCAGCCCACGTTTTCACAGCATTATATATATATATATATATATATATATATATATATATATATTTGCTTTGTGATTTGTATTCATAGCTGATCTTAGAATTTAAGTATCTTAGATCGTCTCGAGATATATGTTCTTGGTTGATCATGAAATTTGAATATTTAAATCATCTTGAGATTTCTGTTTTTGGTTAATATTGAAATTTGAATATTTAGATCACCTCGAGATCGGTGCTATTGGCTGATCTTTAGACATGTGTTTTAGATCACCTCGAGATCCGTGCTCTAAGATGATATGGAGATTTAAATTTTAGATTGCCTCGAGATCGGTGCTCTTGGTTGATCTTGAGATTTGTATATTTTAGATCGATCGAGATCCGTGCTCTAAGCTGATCTGGAGATTGGAATTTTAGATCTCCTCGAGATTCGTGCTCTAGGCTGATCTTGAGATTTATGTAGTTTAGATCGCTTCGAGATCCGTGCTCTAAGGTGATTTGGAGATTTGAATATTTAGATCGACTCGAGATCGGTGCTATCGGCTGATCTTGTGATTTGTGTGTTTAAATCACTTAATATTTACTTTTGTTTTTAATATATCCAAATAATATGCATCTTAATATGATATTATCCTTATTCCATGACAATTTATATGTATGTAATTAAGATAAACTTATTTTGATTAGGATATTGGAATTTTTAAGATAAACCTATTTTGATTAAGATAATTAGAATTTTTAAGATAACCCCATTTTTATTAAAATTAGGATATCATAATTTTTATATAAACAAATGGCTAAGTAGACGGGTGCCTACCCAGTCATGTGCCCCTTTTCCCTTAGTAAAATTCAAAAGTCTCCATCACTGATAGATGCTTATTTATACATGCTTTATAACATTATTTTACATACATCAAGGATTATTTTTATCAGGTTTTATCACTCATAAAGTGTATTTTGTGTTCTTTTGTGCAAACAGACTATGAAAGTGTCAAGTGAGGAAAAGAAGCAAAGATAATGGCACTTTTCAAGACCCTTTTGTGTAAAGTAAAGATTAAAGCAAGAGTTGTGCTCACATACATGGGTATCTGTGCCAATTTCCAAAAAATTTCAAGGCGATAGATGAGCCCTTAGAGGCAGCCACATATCTATGCCCCAGCTCTCGTGCATAATTCAAGAGGGATTTTGATGATTTTAGCTAACAGAAAGCCACACGCCATACCACAAGGGCATGTGCCCAACCTTGTGGATTCAGAGAAAGATTTCGGCATTGTGTACTCTAGCAAGTTAATGTAACAATTTATTGTAGCAAAAAATACTATAGTAGTTTACTGTATACGATCTTGTGGGAGCCAATGTGGGGACCGTGTGAGCGCCCAATTTCAGTTTATAAAAGCCTCATTGCCATATTTTTTATGGATCTTTTCGGCAACTTTTGAAAACCCAGCCGTTTAGGGCTTGAAAGAAGTTCTTTGCGGCCAGTGCCCTTTGAATGAAACCATGGAACTATAATTCACACATGAATAAAATAGGATACATTAAATGTCCAGTTTAACATAAAAAGCTTTCTATCTTTCTCAATGAAATGCAAGAATAAAACTTTGTAAAATCATCCATAAAATGGTACAAGCCTGAAATTCATGTTTAAATACTCTTTAAGTACTTAACAATTTCAAAATTCATAAAGTAGCCAAATTAATAAATCAAATATTCCATAGTGTCACAAATAGCCTCGAAAACCCTCTATTACTAACCGTGGCCACGGTTAGGTCAGGAGCCATCAAGATGTGCATATCTTGGCGTTGGCCGTTAGGGACCCGTGTGGTGACTCCGGGCATCCAACCTTGCAGACCTTTTAGGCTCTCTACAAGCCCCTTGAAAGGGTGAACCTCACTAGAGTACTCCATGTCAACCTAACTAGGTCGGCCCGTGGAACTCTAATCCTTACTACAGTAGATACTGGGGATCTCCTCATGTCACCATCAAATATACAAATAGCAATCCAGCCCGCAGGCTCAATATATATACATCAATATGATAGCATAAATATCATCAAGAGATCACAAGTTCTCATATATGCAACTTTTTATAAAAAAGTGAATACTTGAGTAAAACATCATCAAGGTCATTATTTTCATCAAGAACATCGTATAAGAGTATTCTTTGAAAATATGCTTCAAATATGACATCATCATGGAGAAATTCAAATTTAGTTCGCATAGGCCCTTCTTTGGGTTCATCATAATAAACACATTAAGCCTTTGAAGACACAAATTTTAAAAACATGATTTCAATCCATAGGGTTTCCCAAACCACAAGAAATTTATATAATCTTTACTCTTAATCATGAAATAAACCAACACATAAATCATCATGATTTCTAAGCCTCATGGAAATCATTTAAAGAATCTTTTGACAACAAGAAATTCATCATTAAAAAAAAACAAGTATTATTGTGCATTAAAAACAAGCATGATTTATTGTCCTTTATATAGTAAATCCCACTCACAAACTTGGCGAGATCAAACCCTCAGGGATAATTATCTACTCGCACTTTACCCTTGCTTAAAGATCCACCTTCTAGAAGCAATTAAACATCCAATAAAAGCAAAAATTAAAAACGATAACCCAATCAAGTAAAATGAGGGGCAAAATGATCAAAATGGGATTTCATTGCTTCTAGGGTTTGCAAAACACTTTAATTACAAGAGCTAACAAGAATGAAATCCTCACAAACCTCAAGATCACAAGGAAATCAAGAAGATGCTAATTGGGTTCGGTGCTACAAAAATCATAAGTTTAGAGATGAATGATCTCTCTCATTCTTCACCAAAACATGATTTCACAACTCTAATCCCTTCTAAACTTTAGATCCACACTAGATCCATGCTTTTCTTTCATAAATCTAAGAGGAATTGGCATCAAGAACAAGAAATTGAAGAAGAGGGAAGAACTCACCTCCAAGCTTCTTCTAGCCCTAGAAGAAGCCTTCACCAATGGAGGAGAAGAAGAGATCGTCATTTTTCTTCTTTCTTGGAGACCAAGGATGATGATTTTGGAGAGAAAGAATAAGGGTTCAAGAAGAGGGGAGAGAGGGAGAGGAAAGAGGCCTCATGAAAACCCTAGAAGTTTCAAAAGGGGTTTAAATAGGCTAAGATTCGGGGTACCCTCATGGGCGCAAGGGAGGCTGCAAGGCCTCAACCTGGAAGCCTTGCGGCCTCCCTTGCGCCAGTAAGAGAGCCCGCAAGCGCTCTAGGCAAGGACCCCTTGCGGGCTCCCTTGAGGCCCCAAGACCCCTATTTTTGCTCCTTGAGGTCCCGACCTTGTTTGCACCCTTTTAGATACTTTCCCCCCATCTTTTAACCTCCCAAAAAGACCTTAACTAAGATCCTAACACAAAAGAACACTCAAAAAACTTAAACACACAACTTTTACCCAAGAAATAACGCACAAGAGAAGTAGAAAAAATCGAACTCCCACAGAGAGAGAGAAGAGGAAATGAAGCAACAAATGGAATGGAGAATGTGAAGAACCTTGCAAGGCTTTTAAACCTTGAGTCACATGGTCTTGTGCATAGATAATTGTTTATTCGTATGTTTTACAAAAAATTAAAATCTCATATTTGGGCTACTTACAACCTCTCATACTTGTGTCTCTATCCATGTGGTCACATGTTTTTTCATATCATCTTCCATACAATTGTAGGCTTAATAGTATGCCTATGGGGAAAACAATCTTGAGAGCTTCACATGGCTTGTTATGCAAGTGTGTGTTTGCCCATGAGCCTCTTGGAGAAACGCATGGCCTAGTCCCCAGCCATAAACACATAGGCGTATAGTTGCTAGTACATTGCTTAGGAAAAGCTCAATAACTTGACTTAGCCCTTCCCAAAGACATATGTTCACCATCCATTCCAGTTTTCATCTTGTTTTCGGAAGTTAATGATATAAATGGTGTGGGATCGAAAATACGCGCCCTGGCGTCATGTCGGTGAAGACGAAGACGAGTATATGAGAAGCAGAGATCACACCAAGAACAATCAGTGTGTCGATGAACTCAATGCTGGGAACAACGGCAAACGAGAGGTGACAACTGTTTTTATATATTTATATATCGGAGACCATGGAGGGATATTCCACCCTCACATGGCGTCAGCGACGAGCATGTGTTGGCATTGGCAGTGAACGATTGACGACAGCGGTGACAACTGTTTTTTATATATTTATATTTCGGCGACCTTGGAGGGATATTTCACCCTTGCATGGCGTCGGCGACGAGCATGGTGTCTGCACCGGCAATGGATGATCGATGACGGCGATGATAACTGTTTTTTTTATATATTTATATATCGGCGACCATGGAGGGATATTCCACCCTTGCATGGCGTTGGCGACGAGCATGGTGTCGGCAACGGCGGTGAGGCAGTGAAGAGCGACAACTGCAATAATAGTGATTTTTTTATATGTATCTATGTATCCAACCAAAGAAAGAAGGGAGAAATATCTAGAGAGAGAGAGAGACCGACAAAGAGAGAGAGAGAGAGAGAGAGACCACTTTCTTCTTTCTTATCCTTCTCCTTCTCCTTCTCCGTCTTCTCCTTCCTTTCTCTTTTTTTTTAAATGCTTCCTTTCATCCTCCTTTTAAAACAAAATTCTCTAATAACTACCTCGTATCATGGTGGAGCATGCATGTTCTCACATCCATTCAAAATCGTACCAGCCCACGTTTTCAAAGCATTATATATATATATATATATATATATGGTGGAGCATGCATGTTCTCACGTCCATTCAAAAGTCCCACCA
This sequence comes from Dioscorea dumetorum, assembly GCA_902712375.1. Classification (NCBI taxonomy): domain Eukaryota; kingdom Viridiplantae; phylum Streptophyta; class Magnoliopsida; order Dioscoreales; family Dioscoreaceae; genus Dioscorea; species Dioscorea dumetorum. The sequence goes on from CACTHL010000492.1 coordinate 3,772,654, forward strand.
ACCCACGTTTTCACAACATTATATATATATATATATATATATATATATATATATATATATATTGCTTCGTGATTTGTATTCATAGCTGATCTTAGAATTTAAGTATCTTAGATCGTCTCGAGATCTTTGTTCTTGTTTGATCATGAAATTTGAATATTTAAATCATCTTGAGATTTGTGCTTTTGGCTGATCTTGAAATTTGAATATTTAGATCGCCTCGAGATCGGTGCTATTGGCTGATCCTGAGATTTGTGTATTTTATATTGCATCGAGATCCGTGCTCTAAGATGATCTCGGAGATTTGAATATTTAGATCGCCTTGAAATCGGTGCTCTTGGTTGATCATGAGATTTGTGTATTTTAGATCACCTCGAGATCGTGCTCTAAGCTGATATTGAGATTTTGAATATTTAGATCACATCGAGATTGGTGCTCTTGGCTGATCTTGAGATTTGTGTATTTTAGATCACCTTGAGTTCCGTGCTCTAGGCTGATCTTGAGATTTATGTATTTTAGATCACTTCGAGTTCTGTGCTCTAGGCTGATCTGGAGATTTATGTATTTTAGATCACCTCAAGTTCTGTGCTCTCGGCTGATCTTGTGATTTGTGTGTTTTAAATCACTTAATATTTACTTTTGTTTTAAATATATCCAAATAATATGCATCTTAATATGATATTATCCTAATTCCATGATAATTTGGATGTATTTAATTAAGATAAACTTATTTTGATTAGGATATTGGAATTTTTAAGATAAACCTATTTTAATTAAGATAATTAGAATTTCTAAGGTAAACATATTTTGATTAAAATTAGGATATCATAATTTTTATGTAAACAAATGCCTCCTTCATACTTCTCTCATGAAAACTTTAGTGAGATTGAGTAAGAGAAGTAGGAACTTCAAATCTTTTATTGGTCATGGCGAATAATTCACAAAAAGAGCCTTTTTGCGGCATTAACGAAAATTGCAGTGAATCCCCACATGGTCAAATTTTTACTCGACATAACCTATTTTTCGTATAGTTTCTGAGCCCATTATTAACTATGAAGGAGAAGAGTATTCAGAGTGGGTGAAGCGTCCTTCGGCTCGTTTAGTCACTGCGAGGCTTACTTTGAACCACTGGTACGAAGATAGCAAGATCGATGCAATTTACTTAAAGCCTGAAGGAAGTGCACAGGATTCGAATGATTTCCAAACTCTTGGACATAAGATTATTAATCACCATCCGGGATGGAAAGGTACAAATCCTATCCTAAAAGCGTTGATTGATTTTCCTAATTATGCTAATTGGGCCAAACATATCATTAATAGTTATTCCAATGAATTATCCCATGTGGAACTAGTGGAAGGGATAATATCTTTAATTGGGCGATATAACATGGATCTTAATTTCTATCGTTAGTAGAATTGTGGTGCCCAGAAACCAATACCTTTTATTTTCTACATGGGGAGGTAGGAATTTCTTTGTGGGATATTAAGATACTTGGAGGGCTTTCTATTTGTGCCGACATGTATGACAAATTCGTCCCTACTAATGACATATTTGACCAAAGAAGAATTTCTGACTTTTCAATTTTGAGAAACCTTTTTGATATCTATCAATGGCTTGTAAGGCAAGATTTTTCTCAACATGATAAAAGCGTGTCTTTTGATAATTGGACAGACTTTTTTAGAAAAGGAACAAGATTTGATTCAAGATCTGATCCTCCTCCAAACCCTCTCCTTATACTGATTTAGTTGCTTTTGTGGCTCTTTGGATTTGCTACTTCATTATGTCAAGCAACTATAATGTGATTAGACCAGGAGCTTTTATGATGGCTTCGGATATTGTGTATAAGAAAAAAATTGCTTTTACTCCCGCGGTCTTAGCACGTATATATGTGGGATTGAATGCAATGGTCAATAATAGGAAGGGTCCTGGATTTCCTACGAAAATTTTTCCTTTTCATTTTCTATATGCATGGGCCAGATGTCATTTTCCTAGAATATATCTTCGAGGGAAAATTCATGATGGCATCTCCCACCCCATTTGATTGTCCTTTGACTGTGAGGATATTTATCAGACGTGAAGAAAGTTTTGTGTGGCGTCCATTTCCATTTCTACAACATAATGGTAAGAGACTATGAGATTCTAGATATTCTATTGGGCCAGAAACTTTAAATTCCTATACCATAGAGTATGTAATTTGCCTTCGTTGTGGAATTCTTCTATTGTGTTGTGCTTGGGATATTTACGCAGAACCTTATAATCCTCATCGATTTGGGCGTCAATTTGGTTACGATCAATATTTTTCTAAATATATTAATATCCTTAGAAAGCCTTCTTCCCTGGGGATTCTCGCGGGCTATTGGTTTCATTTCTCTCGCCAAAAGACTTCGTGTTTGTTTTATATTCCTGAGCATGATAGGAGTGGTAAACTCTTATTAATCTATGCACAAAAGTGGTTCAACTATGTCCAAGCTTTCTTCAATCAAAGCATTACATCCTTAACTTAAGGAGAGCCTGTCACAAGTAGAAAACGAGGTCAATCCTCCAGAAGACCCCAATTTATCAATGAAAGTATTTTCATTGGGGTCCCCAACCCTACTTTGAAACGGAGTCACACTGCTATCGAAACCTCAACTTTCACAAAAAATCAACACACTAGAGGTATGTCGATACTATATATAATTTAAAATTTTATTTATCTATTATTATTATTATTTTAATAAGCTTCCACTTTTGTTATTGTTATATATATATATATATATAACAGGTATACAAATTGAGGATACGCCATTGGAAAATATCATACCCACCCAAGATCTGCAGACTGGTATATTATTTTATTTGTTTATTTAATTTAATATTCACTTTTAAAATATTTATCAAAAACCCCTCTGTTTTTTAGACTCGACAAACCCGCGAGATTTTGATATGGTGGCTAAGGAAGTTATTCCTGATCATTCACACGATATGATTGATTGGTCATCATTCATCATAATTTATTATTATTTTGTTCTTAGTTGCGTTTAACTCCATCTTAGGTGATATACCAACTATGTTTGAGAATGAACCACAACACCAGAGGGTATATATTTTTTTTATTGATTTATTCACCTATTCATTCTGTATAAATTTAACATGTCTTTTGGCATTGACTTGAATAATCTGGAATATATTATGGAAAATGTATCTCAATGTACATTTCATGTTAAAGAGCTTTCAGAAGACCCCAACGTCCAAGCTCATGTACATAAGCAACAAGCCAAAGATCGTGTGCTAAATACAACGTTAGCGCTCGGAGATCTTAACAAGCACATGGTGAATTTGATTAATAACACAAATATGAAGGAGGATGACCTTTAGAAACTTGAAGCAGAACACCACCAACTTCAAAACAGGATTTGTGAGATTTCAGATAAGATAAAGATTTTACGTGACGAAGTAACAACTTCAAAACATTCTTTGGAAATTTCTGCTCTGACACAAACCAACTTGCAAGCTACATTGGATGAGAGTAGAACACAACTTGCTGAGATTCAAGAAGGCGATTCAAATGACAATCATGTTGCCCTTTTCACAACATTACTTGATAAACTGGAGGAAGCCAAGAAATCTTGCGTTCAAGTTTTCAAACATTGAGGAACTTGATCTTTCTTTTATTTGTTTAGCTAGTTTATTTAAGCTTTGATAATTATTTTGTGAACATATATTTATTTTAGTAATTGTTTTCGAGACATTTTTTATGAACATAAAAATTTTCTTAACATGATTTAATTTCTTTCCAATTCTTATTATGCTTCGGCAATTGGCTTTGAAGAGTATTTATTTGATGATGGAATTATAGCAATGTGATTACATTACTCTTCTCTTTTTTTTTTAATTAAATCAAGAAAAATTAATGTCTCGATTCATAAAAATAATATTTTAAGATAACATGCTGCACATTTTATCATAGACAAAAGTACACAAAATTCAATGTTTTGCCTCGGGAAGTACGCACAATCGTGCATGACCGGTCTACCTTTTTTTTATAAGGGACCAGACTTTCCGTCATAGACTAAGATTTTACATTAAGCATAATACTTTTTTAGAAAACGACCATTAATGGGTGGCATAGGTCTTTCTCCATTAGCATCAATGAGTTGGTATGCGCCTCCTTCGTAGATAATCTCCACGACATATGGACCTTCCCAATTTACTTTGAATTTGCCCCCGGCCTGCTTGTTGGTAATGATCTGGCCAACTTATTATAAGCTTGAGACATCTTTGCCTTGTAAACTTCAAGATTCTGCTATACCTCTATTCTTTTTTCATCGAGAGAGTCTAACTCATCTAGGCGAAGTCGAACATTATCTTTATTTAATATTTCATTCTGCAACACCATCCTTAATGAAGGCATTGGTATTTCAAGTGGTAGGACTGCTTAAGTTCCAAACACTAAAGAGTATGGTGTGCATTGTGTTGGAGTCCTCTATGTGGTGCGATAAGCCCATAGCATCTCGGGAAGCCTATCATGCCAATCCCTTTTATTTTTAGACACAGCCTTCTTTAACAATTTTGAAATAGTTTTGTTAAATGCTTCTGCCAACAGATTTGCTCTTGCATTATAGATGGAGGTATATCTCCAATCGATTTTGTGATGTTGCGCAAATCTCCCAATTTTAAAACTTTTGAAAGCAGGGCCATTATCTGAGATAATTCTTCTTCGAGTTCCAAACCTGTATAGAATATTTTCCCAAAAGAATTTGATAATATTCTTAGTTTTTACTTCCCTTAAAGGAATAGCTTCTGTCCATCTAGAGAAATAGTTTGTTGCAGCCAATATGAATCGATGTCCTAAAGATGATGGAGGCGCAATGGGACCGATTACGTCTGTTCCCCTGATCTCAAATAGCCATGAAGAAACTGTGGGATGTAAGAGATTTCGGATGTTGGTGAATAAAATGACCATGAATTTGACATAGATGGCATTTTTTAGCATATTCAATACAATCACTTACCATCTGTCACGGCCTCAACCGATCACCTTCAGCCGTGCGGCACCTAACATGCACCATTGCGACAGGTCAGCCTTCCTTGCAAGAACAGTTAGTGAATTCCTGTTTGCAGTACAAAGCACAGCGAAAATAATAAGAAGCGAACAAAACCGAAAAACCCCTCGGTACGAGAAACACGACACATGAAACCCATTTTGAGAGTGAAAAACATAAAACTCTCTTAGATTGAGAAATGCTTACAACCATGGCCAAAACCAACTCCAAGTGGCCTTGTCTTCTCCCAAAGACTCATTTGACCCTAATACAAGAGCTACCCCAAATCCAAGGTTGATTGAGCCCCATGCCCAATACAGGTCTGGCGTGAATTCCCTGACTTTACTTAGCTTGCAGTGTCCTCTGACTCGACTGCAGCTTTAATCAGGCCCCTTGGTCACAGCGTGCAGCAGTACCGGTCACGCGCGGTAATACCGCGTGCCATCCTCGCCCCTGGCTCGACAACGCTGCCGACCACGTGCCCACTTGCATACGCTTGCGTAAAACCTTGTCAGATCCGGAATCAGCTCTCGTTCACCCGGCCTGATCAACTGTCCCGCCCCGCCTAGACTTGCTAGAGATCCAACACTCTACATGATGAAGTCCTGTGACACTTGACTCTTGGTATGGGCGCACCATGCCCACGCGCTCATCGGTCACACGCACGCCCATGGTCTAGCGCGCGCGCACCTCACGGTCTCAGCCTATGATCATGCGGGATATTCCACCCGCCCTTGGTCCCGACACAACACACGCGTCGCGCTAATAGCACGCGCTACCAAATCCAAGCAGCTGTGTGCCCTCGTGGCATGGCCTATGTGATACTGTATGCCCGCTGACCAAGTGTAAGGTCATCAACCCTTACGAACCACCCCCACTATTTGAACCCGACGTCCTCGTCGGTCTTGAACTCAAGAAGTCTTCCACTAACTCCTCGAACTGCCAAAGAGTAGTATTACGCTCCCAACTTACCTCCGACATAGGCAAGTCCTTCCACTGGACAAGAAAAAACACCCTGCGGTTCTTCTTGCTTTGGCCTTCTACTCTTCGGTCTAGGATCCGCTCAGCGACCCTGCTGTACTCCTTGCGAATAGTCGGCGGAGCCCGACTCTTCTTCGCTCTCGATGGATTCGTGGGGTCCTTGTGGCATGGCTTCAAGAAACTCACATGAAAAGTTGGATGGAGTTTCAGCCGATCGGGGAGATCCAAACGATATGCCACGTTGCCCAGCCGCTGGACAATAGTTAAATGCTCATCATACCTCGCGATTAAGCCTTTGTCTACGTCCTTACGATGTAACTTCTTCCACACCTATGGAGTGAGCTTCAACCAAATCTTGTTCCCTACTTGGAACTCCAAAGGGCGTCTCCCTTGATCTGCATACTTCTTCATCCGGCGAGCAGCCTTGGCGAGGCTATCCCGAGCACTCTCCATCATCTCTTGCCGATCAATAGCAAAATGATACGCCGCAGGACATTTTCCTCTTGTCCTCCTCTTCACCACCTCTGAAGGAGTAATAGGTTGGTATCCGTATGCAAGTTCAAACGGACTCTTTTCCGTTGATGAAGACCGATGAAGATTGTAGCTAAGCTGCGTCACATCAAGCAGACTTAGCCAATTCTTCTGCGAAGCCTAAACATAGTGCCGGAGATACTCTTCCAACAGAGCATTGATCATCTCCGTCTGTCCATCCGTTTGCAGATGATTCGCTGTTGAAAACTTCAACTCTGTGCCCAACAACCCGAACAACGCCGTCCAGAACCGCCCAAGAAAGCGAGCATCTTGATCGCTTACGATGTCTTCCGGTACCCCAAAGTGCTTCACCACATGCTTCAGGAACAGCTCAGCAGCCACCTCTGCCAAACACACTACCGGTGCGGGTATGAATACCGCATACTTTGTGAATCGGTCCACGACCACCATCACTGTCGACATCCCTTCCACCTTAGGAAATCCGGTGATAAAGTCCATGAAAATTGACGCCCATGGCCTTTCCGGAATACTCAACGGCTGGAGAAGACCGGCCTCCCGTCTTCTATCTGACTTGTCTTGTTGGCACACTAAACACGTTTCACGTATGCTTCAATGTCTTTGCCCATATCCGGCCAATAATAATGTCTTGTGAGCAAGGCCTTCATTCGCAAACGACCGAGATGTCCCGCCCATGGAACATCATGATGCTCTCTAAGGAGCTCCTGCCGAATCTTCCCTCTTTTCGCCACATAGAGTCTGTCGCCTTTGGTGTAGAGAAGCCCATTCTCTACCCAGTACTTGCACACGACTCGGTCTTGGACATCTTTGATCAGCTTCCCATACTGACTGTCTGTCTTTGCTACCTCCTTGATACGACTTTGCAAGTCATTCTCCACTTGCGCCAACGCAGCCACGTACTCAACCATCTGCTTGCGACTCAACGCATCCGCCACCTGGTTGTGTCTCCCCAGTTTGTGCTGCCATTCAAAGTCATATTCCTGCAAGAACTCTTGCCAACGAGCTTGTCTAGCCGACAGCTTCTTTTGAGTAGCAAAGAATGTATTGGCAATATTATCTGTTTTGATAAGAAATTTGGTGCCCAGAAGGTACACTATCCATACCTATAAGCAATGAACAACGGCGAGCATCTCCCGCTCATGCCCCCAATAGCGTTGCTCCGCGTCTTTCAGCTTCCACCTCTCGAACGCCACCGGATGCCCGATCTGAACAAGGACACCACCAACGGCCTTGTCTGACGCATCGGTGTGCACCTCAAAAGGTTCTTCGAAGTTGGGCAATACTAAGACTGGTTCACTTGCAATTGCACTCTTCAGCTTGTCAAAAGCAGCTTGCTGCCTCTCGGCCCAGCCCTGATACCAGCTGTCACGGCCTCAACCGATCACCTTCGGCCGTGCGGCACCTGACATGCACCATAGCGACAGGTCAGCCTTCCTTGCAAGAACAGTTAGTGAATTCTTATTTGCAGTACAAAGCACAGCGAAAATAATAAGAAGCGAACAAAACCGGAAAACCCCTCGGTACGAGAAACACGACACATAAAACTCATTTTGAGAGAGAAAAACATAAAACTCTCTTAGATTGAGAAATGTTTACAACCATGGCCAAAACCAACACCAAGTGGCCTTGTCTTCTCCCAAAGACTCATTTGACCCTAATACAAGAGCTACCCCAAATCCAAGGTTGATTGAGCCCCATGCCCAATACAGGTCTGGCGTGAATTCCCTGACTTCACTTAGCTTGCAGTGTCCTCTGACTCGACTGTAGCTTTAACCAGCCACCCTTGGTCACAGCGCGCAGCAGTACCGGTCACGCGTGGTAATACCGCGTGCCATCCTCGCCCCTGGCTTGGCAACGCTCCCGACCACGTGCCCACTTGCATACGCGTGCGTAAAACCTTGTCAGATCTGGAATCAGCTCTCGGTCACCCGGCCTGATCAAGTGTCCGCCTCGCCTAGACTTGCTAGAGATCCAATACTCTACATGATGAAGTCTTGCGACACTTGACTCTTGGTATGGGCGCACCTTGCCCTACGTGCTCATCGGTCACACGCACGCCCACTGTCTAGCGCGCGCACGTTTCACGGTCTCATCCTATGATTATGCGGGATATTCCACCCGCCTTGGTCCCGACACAACACACGCGTCGCGCTAACCGCACGCGCTTCCAAATTCACACAGCTGTGCGCCATCGTGGCTTGGCCTATGTGATACTGTATGCCCGCTGACCAAGTGTAACGTCATCAACCCTTACAGTTGGCCAATAATATCCCATGCGCTTAATCTTAAGTCGCATCTTGGGTCAAGATTGATGTGCACCACATATCCCGGAATGTACATCATGCATGACTTCTTTTGCTTTCGCATATGAAACATATCGCGAAGTAGTTGATCATATGACCTGCGATATAGTGTGTCATTAATGAGGGTGAATCTTAAAGCTCTTCGTTTTATTTGAAGGCTTTCGATTTGTCCTCTAGCAATTTATCATATTTCAAATACTCCATAAATGGTTGCCTCCAATCTTCCTCTGGCATCTTGAGGGTAAAGATTTCCATGTTGTCTTTAGTATGTTGTTTTTCAACATCGCTAAGGCTTGTGCTTATGGGTCTTCTATTCCTTATGGTGATTTGAATTTCATCATGATTTGGATTCGCCAGCTCCTTTGCTATTCTTGCCAAAGAATCAGCTTCTCCATTTTCTGCTTTTGAAACCCTGCTCAACTGCACTTGGGGAATTTTCTTCATCAACATTTTGACCTTCTTATAGTATTTAAGAAGTTCATCTTTGTATACTTTGTATTCTCTTTCGACTTGCTTGATGATTAGTTGTGAGTCACCAAATATATGGATATGTTGAATTTCCACTCGATTGCCAATTCCAAACCCAAGCAATGAGAGCTTCATATTCTCGCTTCATTGTTTGTGCATGGCTCTATAAGAGAAAGTGCATATCTAATGATTCCTCCTTCTGGTGTAATTTTACGTGCCAACAAGTAGTGTCTTAATTTTTGATGTGAGACTAATTTTACGTGCCAACAAGTAGTGTCTCAATTTCTTTACTGCAAACACCAAGGCCAAACATTGCTTATCAATGGGTGTATATTTACTTTCAGCTCCTATCAACATTCTACTGAGTTAATATAATGCATTTTCTTTGTCATCTTAATTGTTTTGGGCTAACATAGCTCCCAATGACCCTTCTAAAGTAGCAGTATATAAAATTAGTGGCTTTCCGGAAATCGGGGCCGCTAATACCGGTGGATTCAAGCAAATCTTGTTTAATATCTTCAAAAGTTTTTTGACATTCAGCATTCTACCTAAAAGGTGTATTTTTCTTGACCAACCCTGGAAAAAGGCTTGCATCTTCCCGATAAGTTGGAAATAAATCTTCGATATATGCTAAACGCCCTTGGAAAGACCGCAACTGCTCCAATCTTTGTGGAGGCGGCATTTCCAAAATTGCCTTTATTTTCGAAGAATCTATCTCTATCCCCCGATGTCTCACAATGAAACCCAGAAACTTACATGATAAGACCCCAAAGGCACATTTCATTGGGTTCATTTTTAATTTATATTCTCTGAGGCGTATGAAAGCGATTATCAGATATTCAAGATGTTTGTCTTTTGAATTTGTTTTCACAACCAGATCATCCACATAACATTCGACGACCTTATGAATCAAATCATCAAATATTCTGGTCATGGCTCTTTGATATGTTGCCCCCGCATTCTTCAAGCCAAACGGCATTACCCTGTAGCAATATATGCCCATAGGTGTTCGGAAGGCAGTATGTTTCTCATCATCTGGGTACATCTTAATTTGATTATATCCAGAGTATCCATCTATAAAGGAGAACATCTCATACCCTGAAGTGTTGTCGATCATGATCTCCATAACTGGTAAAGGAAAATCATCTTTGGGACATGGTTTGTTCAAATCTTTAAAATTGACGCATATCTGTATCTGGCATTTCATTTTCTTCACAGGTACAATATTAGCAACCCAGTCTCTGGGTATTTTCTTCCCTGATAAAATTTGCTTCTATCAACTTTTTTGTTTCTTCTATTATTTTCTCTTCTAGATCAAACTTCATCTCTCTTGGATCCTGCTTAATTGGAGTAACATTGGAATCAATAGCCAATTTGTGAACAGCTACTTTAGTCTCCAACCCTGGCATCTCATTGTAATTCTATGCAAAACAGTCAATATATTCTTTCAAAAGAGCTTTGAAAGATTCTTTTTGTTCTTTCGTCAGTTGTGCACTTAAAAAGGTTGGCCTTGGGTCTTCATCACTTCCCAAGTTGATTTCAACTAATTCATCAATTGTTGCTTGACCACCATCCTCTAATTCAGATGGTGCATTTTTCATTTTAACATTTTCTTCTTCCCTAGACTCCATCATGTAACATGAATGCCTGGAAGACTCAGAATAACCAACCCCTTTTTTGTCAGAATGGGAATGGTTCCATAATTGATGAAAACTTTGATATGATTTCTTTGACCAGTTTATTTTGCCCCCAAACTCTTCAACCATTCTCTTGAGTTTATTAGGGTACTAGCTTGGAAAATTTGTATGTTGGATTTCACTATTCTCTTATTGTGCAATGTGTATAATAGCATCATTTAAAATTTTGTTTTCTTTAACTTTTTAAAAGAGGATATCTCTTTCTTTTTTCTTTCAAGCCGGCACATAGAATGTTTTTAAATACTCAACCGTATCAACCTCCAAATCACCTAGGGATTTGTAGAGACCATCTGGAACCCTTGTGATATACAACGTGCTTTCTTGGGAAGACCCTTTGGCTTGATTTCCCTCATTTTCATTATCGGAAGATTCAGTGTCGCTGCCATAGTGAGGCAATTCGGATTCTTCCTCTTTAGATACCGGGATAGTATTAGATGGTTCAGTGGAAACCTTTTTTGTTAGTGTTTTGCCCCCTTTGGAAACACTAAGAAAATATTTGGCATCCTCATAATGTATTTCATGGACACCAAAGGGCTGAATCTTGCCATCAATTCTGCATTCTTCTCCATTCATCATATATTTCATGCACTGATGAAGAGTTGATGGGACCATTCAGTTTTCATGGATCCATGGCCTATCCAACAAGGCTTCGTATGATGCATCAGCATCAATTATATGAAACTTCACGTCAGATATAATCTTTCCAAACTTGATCGGGAGAGTAATAGATCCCAATGCTTTCTGACTATACTGATTAAAGCCTTGAATAATGATTCTTTGATCGGTGCCCCGCAAGTGCATGGGGTCGTCAAGTAATACCTCTCGTGTGAACACGAGAGGGTCGTATTCCCAAGGGCCCGAGAAGCTACCCTTACTTCCTTATTGCAATGTTGTTTAGCCGATCAAAACCGAGAATAACAGATTAAAAAGTAAAGAAATAGAATGAATGCAATTAAAATGCTAAATAACAAGGGCAATAAACGGGGGAAAATCAGGGTAAAGAAGCGGTCACGGATGAGGATCCCCTCAGGGGATACTAATGTGCGAAGGATGTTAAATTAACATGCAAATGGCTAGTTGGACCTAGAAAACCCTAGATTAGGTCAACCCGATGGTCACTGCAAGTGTCCCCTAATCCGATACGAGTATTGGATACGAAATCTATTCCGTCCAAATCCTCCTATGATTGCAATGGGCAAGGTGGTTTTCTCAAGTTAGGGTTAAAATACAAGTGAGTGCTTCACCCTAAAATTGGAGTGGTAGAAATACCTGATGGTCATGGGGTATTTATACATGTATCCCTTCCAAGCTTGGTGAGTCTAACACTAGGGCAATGGTCATGCAACCTAGTATTACCTAAGTATGGATACACAAAGTTCTTATGCACACCCAAGCATTAAAAAACACCAAACAATGATCACAAATAAGCCAACAAGCATTAATTAAAACAAAACATCCAAACATCACAAGTTCACCCCCAAGGTTCACCTACATCCGGTGACCTTGGGGGTTTAGTTGTTCATAATCTCAAAATACACAATCAAAAGCATGAAAACAAATAAATAATGCATGAACAAACTCCATCAAAAATGGAAGGCCAAATGAAGCTTGGATTCCCCAGACATGAAGTTCCGACGACGCCACTCAAGGGGTGGCTTCCCTTGTCTTTAACCTTCTACCGACAAGCCCTAGGAGTGTATCTTGCTCAAGCACGCGCTCTCCTCACCAATTCCTCCACGAAAATACCCTCAAACCTTCCCCCAAGCTCGGATTTGAAGATGGTGGCGTGGAGCTCCAAGGAGGAGGCAAAAGTCCCTCAAACAAAGCCCTAAAAACCCTTAAAAAGGGTGGGTTCGGGATGGCTCCCGGGCGGCTTCACGGTCAATATACGGCCGTGAGGATGCTTCGAAAAATAGGCCGAAATTCCGGGTAAATTGCTACAGTAACTGCTACAGTACTGCTACTCGAAATCGTACTCGAAATACATCTTTCAGTTGTTGCCAATTTTGAATTGACTCATGTTGCAAACTTGCATACCATTCAAATACAACTCCTGTAAGACTGGCAGAAAATTGTCTGAGGAGAAGTGATAGTTTTGCACTTGTGTCTCCACATGCCGTTACAAAATCGGCCAAGTGTTGATCAGGATTACCAATCCCATTAAATTGTTTAAATTTAGGCATATTGTATCATTTGGGATAGGCTACCAGATCATGATAGCTAGGATAAGGTTTGTCACTATCAACTCTTATTTCGCTATTTTTGGCATATTTAAGCTCAGCGGCCACCATCTGTTGTATCTCCTCCCGATTCATTGCCATTGTATGTTCTTGAATAGGGATACTAGTTGTTTCCCCTTGCCCCACTGCTTGAACAGTGCCTTTTGATTAAGGGATTGGGTTATTCGACCTCTGTACCGGTTCAGGGTGATTTGCCATCAAGGCTACCATCTGTTTTGCATTTAAAATACTGTATTCATTAACATCATCATATTTTCATTCATTTTTTTGTATTCTGTTTCATGATTTTCCATTTGTTGGATTTTCCTCATAACATTGTTCTGGTCTATAACAAAAACCGCTTCATCTTCTTCATCTTCATTTGGGGAATTTGCCCCCTTGTGATTTTTTGGTATAGCATGTGGAACTTGGCTTGAACCTTCCTCTCCAACTATGCATTGAGAATCAGTTGCTCGTCTACGAGATTTCGTGACTGGCTCTGGTTGTTCTTGTTCAGCTGTCAGGTCTCCTCGAGCTTTGGTGATCATGCGGACAGAGTGTACTTCGACATCCCCATTGGACATATTTTCACCTTCAATCCTCTTCTTTTGATCAAACTTCGAATGAGAAATTGAAGCTTGACTTTATGAAGCCTGCAGTTGTGAAACTTGATCATCAAACAAAGTAAGTCTGTCAAAAACTGTTCTTTGTGCGTTCAAGACTAAGTGCCTCTTCTTTTGATAGAATTCCCTTGGTTTCATCTTATTTGATTGTAACTCCTTTGATGCTGAGTATATCTTGTAAAGATTTTTGCAGAAGAAAGCTTTATGAGATTTTGGGAGTCTACCACATTTCTTTTCACATGGCTGGTAACGTAACTCTGTGGTGGTTGCGTTCTTCTTCACCATGTTAAGAGGTCCAAATGAGTTTCTGAAAGAACCCATTCGATCATCCTTTCGGTTTTTGAATGACACAAAATTTAACTTGTGATTTGGAATTTTCACCTTCTTGGGTGTCAGCCTTGAAAACACAATTTTCCTAGGCTTAACTTTTTCAGATTGAAAAATCCCACTTTCTCTCCCTTTGACAGTGACAGTGAAAGTGGGTTCATCATTTTCATTATCTGTAGAAACTATCTTTTTAGGAAACGATAGCCTCTGAAAAACATTGGTTCTTGGTTTCTCATCATAAATATTATCAACAGATGCAGGAACAATGACATTTAGGTGACAACCCCCTGATAGAAGGCGCGGGACGGTCAGGTCTTCATCCATAATTGGAGTCCTTGTCACAAATTGTACAGATTCAGAGATTGTGCCGAATCATATCTCAGCTCCAGCAGCTCCAGTATTCAGAAAGCAATTTGGTAATTGAACTTCAGCTCCTTCCCCCAGGAAAATAGTTATCTTCGGGCTTCAGGGTACATTTGAACTTTTGAATGCCATTTTACCTGCAATAAAAATATCAATAATATTAATTTTCTTGTACATGAGTTATAAGAAACGATTGCCTTTACTTGTACTTTTGCCTCAAAGATGGGAGGAGGAATTAAAAGGTTCCCACCGGGCGTGCCAGAATTTGTGGATCGAAAATACGCGCCCTGGCGTCGTGTCGGTGAAGACGAAGACGAGTATATGAGAAGCAGAGATCACACCAAGAACAATCAGTGTGTCGATGAACTCAATGTTGGGAACAACGACAAACGAGAGGTGACAACTATTTTTATATATTTATATATTGGTGACCATGGAGGGATATTCCACCCTAACATGGCGTCAGCGACGAGCATGTGTTGGCATTGGCAGTAGGCGATCGACGACAGCGGTGGCAACTGTTTTTTATATATTTATATATTAGCAACCATGGAGGGATATTTCACTCTCGCATGGCGTCGGCGATGAGCATGGTGTCTGCACAGGTAATGGACGATCGATGACGGTGATGATAACTATTTTTTTTTATACATTTATATATCGGCGACCATTGAGGCTGTGTCGGCAATGGCGGTGAAGCGGGGACGAGCGGCAACAACAATAATAGTGATTTTTTTTATATGTATCTATGTATCCAGCTAAAGAAAGAAGGGGGAAATATCGAGAGAGAGAGAGAGAGAGAGAGACCACCTTCTTCTTTCTTCTCCTTCTCCTTCTCCTTCTCCGTCTTCTCCTTCTTTTCTCTTTTTTTCCAAATGCTTCCTTTCATCCACCTTTTAAAACAAAATTCTCTAATAACCGCCTCGTATCATGGTGGAGCATGCATGTTCTCACGTCCATTCAAAATCCCACCAGCCCACGTTTTCACAACTATATATATATATATATATATATATATATATATATATATATATATATATATATTTGCTTTGTGATTTGTATTCATAGCTGATCTTAGAATTTAAGTATCTTAGATCGTCTCGAGATATATGTTCTTGGTTGATCATGAAATTTGAATATTTAAATCATCTTGAGATTTCTGTTTTTGGTTAATATTGAAATTTGAATATTTAGATCACCTCGAGATCGGTGCTATTGGCTGATCTTTAGACATGTGTTTTAGATCACCTCGAGATCCGTGCTCTAAGATGATATGGAGATTTAAATTTTAGATTGCCTCGAGATCGGTGCTCTTGGTTGATCTTGAGATTTGTATATTTTAGATCGATCGAGATCCGTGCTCTAAGCTGATCTGGAGATTGGAATTTTAGATCTCCTCGAGATCGGTGCTCTTGCTGATCTTGAGATTTGTGTATTTTAGATAACCTCGAGATTCGTGCTCTAGGCTGATCTTGAGATTTATGTAGTTTAGATCGCTTCGAGATCCGTGCTCTAAGGTGATTTGGAGATTTGAATATTTAGATCGACTTGAGATCGGTGCTATCGGCTGATCTTGTGATTTGTGTGTTTAAATCACTTAATATTTACTTTTGTTTTTAATATATCCAAATAATATGCATCTTAATATGATATTATCCTTATTCCATGACAATTTGGATGTATGTAATTAAGATAAACTTATTTTGATTAGGATATTGGAATTTTTAAGATAAACCTATTTTGATTAAGATAATTAGAATTTTTAAGATAACCCCATTTTTATTAAAATTAGGATATCATAATTTTTATATAAACAAATGGCTAAGTAGACGGGTGCCTACCCAGTCATGTGCCCCTTTTCCCTTAGTAAAATTCAAAAGTCTCCATCACTGATAGATGCTTATTTATACATGCTTTATAACATTATTTTACATACATCAAGGATTATTTTTATCAGGTTTTATCACTCATAAAGTGTATTTTGTGTTCTTTTGTGCAAACAGACTATGAAAGTGTCAAGTGAGGAAAAGAAGCAAAGATAATGGCACTTTTCAAGACCCTTTTGTGTAAAGTAAAGATTAAAGCAAGAGTTGTGCTCACATACATGGGTATCTGTGCCAATTTCCAAAAAATTTCAAGGCGATAGATGAGCCCTTAGAGGCAGCCACATATCTATGCCCCAGCTCTCGTGCATAATTCAAGAGGGATTTTGATGATTTTAGCTAACAGAAAGCCACACGCCATACCACAAGGGCATGTGCCCAACCTTGTGGATTCAGAGAAAGATTTCGGCATTGTGTACTCTAGCAAGTTAATGTAACAATTTATTGTAGCAAAAAATACTATAGTAGTTTACTGTATACGATCTTGTGGGAGCCAATGTGGGGACCGTGTGAGCGCCCAATTTCAGTTTATAAAAGCCTCATTGCCATATTTTTTATGGATCTTTTCGGCAACTTTTGAAAACCCAGCCGTTTAGGGCTTGAAAGAAGTTCTTTGCGGCCTAGGGGACATTTCTTCACCAACTTGAATCGATTCTTCCTCCGTCATGATTAAGGAAGCCATCGGTAACCTAGCTTTGGAGTGGATTCCATCTAGACGTCGAAACTATCCATCAAGGCCATTGTCCTAGAGATAGGGGGTTTAATTTCTATGGTTTTTACAATTGTTTATTCTTTGATTATTTGCTTTGTAATTTTCTCCATGGAGAGATAAACCTCTAGTGGGTATTCAGAAATGTGAACCTAGGATTCTTATTCTAATTTGATTTACATTGTGTTTCTATTTGCTTTCAATATATTGAGTTTCACTCTTGTGTTCTTAATGCTTGCATGTTCTTTTAATTTTAATATTAATTGATTTGCATACTATGTTTAGAATTACTAAGAGTGAAAAAGGTTGAGAGGGTGAGCCATGAGATAGCGGAGTGTCCCTTTCCCTTCAAATAGATATTCTCTATCTTTGTATTCCTTAAGCTCTATGCAGCCATATGTGATGTAAGGTGTCGAGAGAATTCTCTACCGAGACCTCGTAGGGGGTTAGAGATCATTCACCTGAGGTTAATGTTGGATCTATTTTTAGGAATTAATTATATTGTTGGGATCTCTAGAGTGCTAAGCAATCATATGTGGTGCGAGGCGTCAAGAGAATTCTTCACCGGGGCCTCGTAGGGGACTAGTTACTTGTGGCATGAGGTCAGGGACTGGTATATCTAAGAATTCCTATGACTCAAATATTTTATCTAGAAACACTTATAAATCCAGTATCTAATACCTGAATCCTAGGGGGAACAATATTCGGATACCGTACCTTTACCTATTGAAACCTACCTTTATTTTATTCCTACGCACTTGTTAGTGACACTTTTTAGTTTGTTCACTACACCATGACAGCACTACATCCATTAGACTAAATAACAGAGAAGAAGCAATTACTAGTACTTCTATTCCCTGTGGTTCGATAACCTCCGACCAGTGCACTTGCCGTAACGCAAAGGGTTGACCCATCGCCTGTTGTTTTGTGTGCATCAATCACCTTCATATTTCTTCAACACTAACCCAAGTAATGGAGGAACAAAATAATTTGCACAAAAACTAACACAATTTACTAAAATAAAATTAGAGTAAAATTAAAAGATAAATGAATGCTAAACTACCAAGAAAAACTTACTTATGACTTGAGTTGCAATCTAAGAAGTACTTATTTTATGGCACTAGCTTGGCATACGCATTCGTACCTTAGGGGGCTAAAATAGATAAAACCTCTCCCTTGTAATAGCCACTAAGTTGTCCTTAGACACATCGAATCCTAAGCATGAAGAAAACGTTTGCTCACCGAGGTTGATCATTGATGATTGAGGTATCCCCCTTAACTTTGATCTAGCCTCTTTGCTATTTTTGCTCTCAACTTTTCTCCATTGTTGCTTCTCTTCACGACTATCCTTCTTCTTTATTTGATTGGTGTTATTTCCAATATCCTCCTTTTGGAAGCATTTTTTGAAGGGATCAACAAACATCACCTAATGCATGAAATCAAATACAATATAATTAGTAGCGTCTATGAAGTAGCAAATGTTATCAAAATCAAATGAACTTTTTTATGGCTTTCGGCAACCTAGGAGCTATCTCCTCATCACCTATGCTTAGCACTTACCTACTATTACTCATATTATCTAGCTCAGAAGGTTGTTAGAAAGAAAATTACCTACAATGAATGCAAGTTCTATATCCTCATCCACATCTAAAAGAACAAAATCAGCAAAAACCACAAATTGTAAAAATTCAAATAAATTTCTTTGATCACCCCTTGAGGGTACCTAATAAATATGTCAACTAGCCAAATTGTCAGCCTATTTGGTCCACATTCCCCTAACTCTAAGATCTTAAAAATGTTTCAGGGCATCACATTGATGTCAAGTCCCAAATTGGCTAATACCCTTTCATTTACAAGACTACTAATAATAAAAAGTATGGTGAAACAACTCCTTAAATTCTTAAATTTTTGTGGTAGGGCGTTCTCTAATTTCCTTTTATTGGTGAGCAATTCCTTCAAATATTTTGTGTATTTAGGCACGTAGGATAACATTCGAACAAAAAGTAAATTTATGTGTAGTTGATTAATACGCCCTTTGTGTGTTGGCAAGTGCACGGGTCGTATAAGTAGTATAATATACCCAATGTGGGATCGGGTAGTGGAATCCACAGGGACTGGTGTAGCTTTTAGTACTCTCTCTTATTCTAATATCTAATTGAACAAAGACTTAGGATTGAATGTGACTAAGGATCGGAAAGAAACAATAAAACAATAGGAGGATGAAAAAGTAGGGAAAATCTCAGCAAATAACACTAATCAGGAGTAGTGCTCCGGATCAATTCCTTGGAGTAGTTGCAATTACTCTTTTACAATGTTTATCTGGTACATCCTATGAAACCTATGTGTGCTCTCTGAACGTTGTTGAATCTATAGCAATCATGAACGTTGAGGATTAATACTATAACTACTGAAATCATGCAATTTGAGGATAGCAATCACCTCACGACAATTACACTAAGCCAATCAACAAACGTCAAGTTTTATAGTCATAACTACGCTAATCATGCCCATCAAGTTATGCAACACAAGATTAAACAATAGCAATCAAAAAGACTCCATAAACATTGCAAGCAAAGTATTCAATTACAAACTAACATCCAAGTTCTTAATTCGGGGCATCGGAGACGATTAGTCCTCATTGGTTCCCACAACATTGAAATAATAGCAAAAGTAAATAAGAAAAAGCCCATAGACTCCCTATGCTTTTGTATCAATGGTCGTGCTTCGAGGACCTTACCGTAGACGAAGCTCCACTCCTAGATGTGCCATTAATCCATAGCTCTAACTCCCCTACAAATGGAGGTAAAAGATCTTGCTCGGATTTCCTCTAATAGTCCTAGCCATCGCCAAGCCAAGGTCTCGTCAAAAGCTTAGCTTCTGGACTTAAAAAGATGTTTTTAACCCAAGCATGGACATGTGTGGGTCGTGTTCTTTATGGGCCGATCTTGGTTTCAGCAATTTTTCAAATCCTCGCCAGATAGTGAAATGCACGATCCCCAACACGCCTATGCTTAGGCCATGCTCTCATCTGCACGCCCGTGCTCTGGAGACCATGACCGTGCTTCATAATTCTTCAATATACTTTTAACTCCTAGAATCTAAACAGCTGAAGAGCACTACCGTGCTTGGCCTGTGCTTGTCCTGGCTCATTGAAATCTAAGTCTTTTGATGCTGAGATTTCTCTAATACCTCTTATACTTGCCCAAGACATGTTTATCTGTACATTAATACACAATACCTCAAGTAGCATCGAACAAGGAAAAATATGCTAAAAGAAAAGCCAAAATATGTATGAAATGGATAAAATGTGTATATAAAATGCACTCATCAAATACCCCTACACTTGAATCATTGCTTGTCCTCAAGCAAACAACTCGGCTCATAATAAAAAGATAGGTGCATAACCTCTGATCTTAGAGGGGTAAGGAATTTCTAAGATCCAGGGAGATTTTAAGTAGTCAGTGCATATGTCAGATAAAGACTCAAATAAAAATTTCACTCTTACTTCGTATTCCCCGTGTGTGTGTGAGGAGCCCTAAAGAATGTGCCAAAAGCATTTTTGGAAGGATGATAAGTGCTTGTATACATATATTTTATAACATCATTTTGTATGCATCGAGCATCACTTTTATCAGGTCGTATCACTAATAAGGTGTATTTTGTGTTCTTTTGTGCAAACAGGGCTTTGGAGGTGTTAAATAGAAAAAAGGAAGCAAAGATAGAGAGTGATGGCACATTTGAAGACAAAAAATAGAAGCTGTGCTCACATACATGGAGGTGTTGCCAACTTTGGGAGAAGTTCAAGTCATCACATGAACCGGAAGGGAACGAAGGCAGTAGTACGTCCATGTCTCAGTTTCCGCGCGCAAATAGGAGAAGGTTTTGAAGATGTCAGATGACAAAAAGGCACACACCCTACCACACGGGCGTGTGCCCGACCGTGTGGACTCAAAGAAGGATTTCAGGGAAAATCATTATAGCATTTACTGTAGTCAAATAATGTAGCAGTACTGTAACAAAATTACTGTTCACGCCCGTGTGGAATTTTCACACTGGCGTGTGGCTACAGTACACGGGCGTGTGAGTGCCCGTGTGGATACCCGTGTGAAGCCCCTATTTCAGTTTATAAAAGCCGCATTGTTCTAATTTTTAGGGATCTTTTTGGCTACTTTCGAGAGGTAAGGCTGCTAGGGCTTGGAGTGAGTTCTTTGCAGCTTTGGAAAGTCTTTCTCACCAACTTAGATCGATTCCTCCTTCGTCATAGCATTAAGGAAGCCATCGGCGACCTAGATTCGGAGTGGTTTCAATCCAGACGTGGAAGCTACCCATCAAGACCATCATGACGGATTTAGGGGGTTATTTTCTATGCTTGTGAACTTGTTTATCATTGCTTTATTTGTTTTGTGACTTGCTCCATGGAGAGCTAAACCCCTAGAGGGTATTCGGACATGTAAACCCAAGGATTCATATTTTCATTAGATTTATATTGTGTTTCTATTTGAATTTACTACATTGAGTTTTGCTCTTGAGTTCTTAATGTTTGCTTGTGCTTTTGATTCTATTGTTAATTGCCTTGCATGTTTTATTCAACCTAGTGAAGAGAGAGATCACCATTAGGTTTAGAATCACCAAGAGTGAATAGGGTTGAGAGGGTGAGCCGTGAGATAGCGGAGTGTCCCCTTTCCCTTCCGATATATATTTCCTATCTCCATATTCCCTAAGTTTTAAGCAACCATATGTGGTGTGAGGCGTCGAGAGAATTCTCCGCCGGGACCTCGTAGGGGGTTAGAAATCCTTCACCTAGAGGAAGGGTTGGATTTACGTTTAGAAATTGGTCATATCTTTGGGATCCCTAGAGTGCTAAGTAGTTACATGTGGTGTGAGGCGTTGAGAGAATGCTCCGCCGGGATCTCGTAGGGGACTAGTTATCGGTGACCTGGAGGCAGGGGCCGATATTCCTTAGGATACCCAGGACTCAATATGCTCATCTAGAAACACTTGGAATCTACACTTAACACCTGATCCTAGGGGAGCATTGTCCGGATACCCCACCTTTATTGATTGGTAGCTCTTTCTCTTTTTAGTTCCTGCGCACTTGTAGTGACACTCCTAGATTTGGCCATTAGATCATCACACACTACAGTTATTAGGCTAGATAACAAAAGAGGAGCAACTACTAGTACTTCTATTCTCTGTTGTTCGACAACCCGACCCTTTGGGTCTACTTTATTACTTGATAACCCGTGCACTTGCGGTAACGTAAAAGGTTGACACATCACCCAGTGCTGTGGGAATGCATCAAAGGACCTAGCTAGATAGACCTTTATTTTCAGCTAACTGACTCACTAATTGGGTAGTAGCTTCATATACTCTAGAGATAGCCATTTCACTCGATAGGTCATCAAAGGAACATTTGTAATACTCAAAATTTGACTACTCAAGAGCGGCTTTCACTCTTCTAAGGTGATAGCTCTTTACACCATCTTTTTGTACTATTTACAAGAAATCATTAGGGCATCCAACAAAGGACTCGACTTTTTGAATTATTACACTTAAGAAGCAACAAAAAGTCTCACTTCTTCTTCTGTTATTTTAATGTCAAAAGTTAAAGGTCTTGTAGCTAGAGTTTCTCCTAGACAAAGTAGCTCCACAAAATAGGGTAAAGTGATAGAACTTAGGTTTCTAAAGTAAGAGTGAATCTATACTTAAGTTCAAAGAATGTACACTAACACGCTCATTGTCTCCCTAATTTAATAATTTCTATATAATAAGGGATAGATCATCCTAAGTGATGCACTATCACAATAACCATGAAGTGAAAATCCTTCCCCACACTTGGAACATAGATTGTGCTCAATGTAAAAGCATGTATGCAAAATAAACTCGAGGACAAAAGAAAATTAAAAGAAGGTTTTGCGAGGACTGCCCTGAACACAGGGAGTGATGTGGCCATTCTCAACATGTGTTCGAAAACTTCCTGTCACCCACACATCCACGAAAAACAAGGAGATGAGAAAACGGGCAAAGGAATGTGACATGCCCTAGGCACAGCCGTGTGGTCCTCGTGCTTTTGCTCAGGAAGGTCCTCAGACCTCTGTTTCCCTTGTTTTCGAGAGTGTCCTGCTAATAAAGATTTTCAAACATCACTGAAAACGAGTGCTAAAACTCCCGAGAGACTCGAGAGAGAACAGATTCAACAACCAAATGACAATTTAACTAAAAGCAAAAAAAAAAAAAAAACACAACGAACACAACGAACAAAACATCACTGCTTGTTTAACGTCACGAGCCTGACGTACCTGGCCATGGACACCTGCAACATACCCAGAAAAATATGGTGTTAGTGTCTCAATTAAATTGATATCACCAACACTCAATGAATTTGGTCGACATTGAAGCGTTGTTGTAGTAGGTGGCTTCTTTCTCAAGGTGGAGACTCTCTTCCACCATTTCCAGGCTTGAGAAGGCTTCCCCTTAGAAGGTAGTTGGGTTGGAGCATCTTCAGAAGGTATGCCTGGATCAGGATCATCTTTTATTGGTGCAGTAAGTTCATCTGGAGGCTATTCCTCCAGTAATTCTTCAAGCTCACCCTTCAGCCAACACTCCTGCACACATTCAGACAGAAGATCAGCTGTAACATCCATATAATAGCATGTATCGTCAAAATCCATAGAATGTCGCATAGAATCTCTGAGCTTGAGAGTCAGTTCCTCATCTCCCACTTCGAGAACCAAACGACCATCTTTAACATCAATTATAACTTGAGAAGTTGCTAGGAATGGCCACCCAAGAATCAGTGGCATCTCCACTTTATCCTCCAAATCCTGAATGATAAAGTCAACTGGAAAAATGAATTTGTCCACCTTAACCAAGACATTTTCAGTGATGCCGCGGGGGTAACGAGTAGACTAATCAGCAAGCTGGAGGATCATCTTGGTAGGTTTGGGTTTGCCAAGCACCAGTTTCTGGAAGATCTTGTAGAGCATAAGATTTATGCTTGCCTCAATATCAGCGAGAACTTTTTCGTTAACAAGCCCCCTAATAGTATACGGGACAATGAATCCCCCGTTGTCCTTCCCATTCTTTGGGAGCTTGTTGGTGAGGATGGCCGAGCATTCTTCACTAAGTGCCACTGTTTACACTTCTTCCAGCTTCATTTTGTTGGTGAGCAAATCCTTGAGGAACTTGGCATATCTTGGCATTTGAGCGAGAGCTTCTACAAAAGGTACATTGACATGCAAAGTCTTGAACTTCTCCAAAAAGTACTTGAATTGCTTATTCTATTGATCTTTCTTGACCTTGGCAGGGTAAGGTAATTTGGGATGATATTCTGGTAGTGGGTTCTTGCCCTTACCCCCACACTTAATCTCTTTTTCCTCCTCCACTACTATTGGGCTATGTTAAGGAATTTTTGCAGTTTTTGGTTCAACCCGGTTGTCCTTGTCTTGCTTCGGATGAGGAACTAGCTCCTTTCCACTTCTCAAAGTAACGACCTTCAAGGACTCCCTCGGGTTAACTTCAATGTTACTTGGGAGTGACCCCTGAGGTCGTTCTGTTAGTGCCTTGGTAATCTGTGTCACCTAATGTTCTAAATTCTGAAGCGATGCTTGCTGATTTTGCATCGCCTCTTCATGCCCTGAAAGACAAACATCATTAGAGTGAATATACCTGACAAGAAGGGTCTCAAGTGGGAGGCTCTTTCCTTCCTAAGGAGGTGCCTGATAAGTGTCTAAATGTACGTATTTATATGTTTTATTCTAGTACTATTTTGTATGTATTCTGATGAGTTGATGCCCGTTTCGCGTTTAAATTGGTTTTATTTGTGTTACAGGCCTTGAAGAAGCCAAAATGAACTCAAGAACGTATTTGGGAAGAAATCCATATCAAATACGACGTTTTTGAGTTTTCATACTGTAGCAGCACTGTAGAAGGATACTGTAGCAAGATTACTGTAGCAGTTACTGTATCATGGCAATGTAGCACCGAAACGGGATTTTCTGGAAAAAGGCTGGGAGCCTTGCGGGCAAGCGTGCGCCCGCAAGGCAGCCCGTATGGATGCCCGAAAAAGGTGTTTTTAAAGGAAAGTTAAGGCGTTTTCCGGCGATCCACCGCGCCATTCTTCACCAAGAGGGAGGCAAACTTTGGAGGAGAAAATAGGGGGAAGATCTAGAGCTTCAAAGCGTCGTTTGAGAAGAGATCTCGGCGACATCGGTGATCTTCATCCATCCAAGGCTATCCGGAGCTCGAGGGAGTTTTTATTACTTCTCTTTATGTTTATTTGTTCCTTGTAATTGTATGAGTGTTCCTCTTTCATGAGGAACTAACTTGTTTGTGATTTGGGCATGATGAACCCTAGGGTAGTTTTGTTATAATTATGGATGAGAATCATTTGTGATTTAGTGTTGGATGTTGAATTTCTTATATAATAATTTCTATGGTTTGTGACTCTCTCTATGTGTGCTTTACTGTCTTGGACCGCATGAGAACTCTGCTGTTCAATTTCTAGGTTGTACTTGGAGCGTGACCATCGCCCTTGTACTAGACTCACATAGGCTGAAAGAGATTCATGTACCAATACGCCGAGGGATTCGGGTATTAGGTACCCCTCTGAATGTTAGGCTTAGACCCAGAAGAGTGTCTACTACTGGTAAGGGATTCCCTGAGTGCATTGCAATCGTAGGAGGAATTGACCGGAAGGGATTCCGGTCAATACTCGTATGGGATTAGGGTTAATCACCGAGGGATTTGGGATTAGCTTAATTTAGGAATCTCTCAGTTCAAACCACCATCACAACACATCATCCTTAATTCGGGCCTTAATGACAACCCTGGGGGGATTCTCTTTCCAAATCACGCCCTCTCCTGATTGTCCGTCCCTTGAATACTTATTAGGCGTGTAGTGGTAGCTTTATTCTCTTTTATTAATTTTTAATAGTTGTACTCTTTGCTCGAATTGTTAGGCTAGGAAATAGACGAAGGGGAAGTAATAGTAGCTCCTTGGCCCCGTGGAATACGACCCCTGTGTCACACACAGGGTATTACTTGACGACCCCGTGCACTTGCGGGACGCTCATCAGTGCCTGAGGAAATTGGGCCTGCTATTGTGGAGGTGTTCAAGGTTGTCCTTGAGCTGGTTAGCTTCATGAAAAATTTGGGTGGTTCTTTCACCCCGGGTTATAGGTGTTGCTGTAGGGAGTGTTCCGAAATTAATTGTTTTGTTCCACATAATTAACTTATTCTGAACTAACAACCCTATTAGGTAAGGAGCTACTAGGTCCAGCCTACCCTAACCAAGTCTCACAGCTCATAATGGGGGCATGGGGCTGCACCTGCATGGTGTCCAACGGCTTGAAGATGGCTTTGACTTGTGCTGCTAAAGTGGTTAGGGCATCAATCTCATAAATGCCGACGGCCTTGACTGGCTTGTTTCTTGCAGGGCTCCACTGATAACCATTAGAAGCCATGTTTCCAATCAAGTTTTGTGCTTCATCAGGTGATAAGTGCTTGCATGTATATATTTTTGGAAATGTTTTCCACGGATGAGCATCACATTTCTCAGGTTATATCGCTAATTTCGCGTGCTTTGGTGTTCTTTCATGCAATTAGGGTTGTGAAGACATGGTGCATGAATAAGGGCAAGATTAGGTCATAATGGTGCCAAGTGGAGCTCTTTTGTGCAAATACAAAGTTCAAAACACAAATCGGGTTCAAACGAGGGGGTGTGTGCCAACTTCTAATGACGACAATTCTTGTAGAAGGACACGAAGGCAGTCATGCTCGCTTGTTCCGATTTGTTCGAAGATTTCAAAAGCTCTCCAAGGTTTTCTCATCATCAAGAAATGCCACATGACCTTTCACATGGGCGTGTGTCCGTCCGTGTGACCTCAAGAGAAGAAACGGGCGAAATCGGGGACTAATACGAAGTTTTCCACAGGGCAGAAATTCCACATGGGCGTGTGGAATTTTCACACGGCCGTGTGGCTCATCCACACGCCCGTGTGGATCCTCGAGATGGCCAATTATAAAGCCGTTCTGAAGCGTTATTTGATGGATCTTCTTCCAAACTTGAGAGGGAGTGACGGCTAGGGTTCAGGAGGTTCTTGCTACACTTTGGGGGTGCTTCTTCATCGTTTTCAACATCAATCCCTTCCAAGGAGAGCTATTGGGGGAGCCTTCGACGACTCGATTCGACGAGGTGTGCCCTAGGCTTGGAGGAAGGAATTCTTTGGAGAAGAAGGAGAAGCCCTCATAGACTATCGGCACGGAGCTTAAGGGGGTTTTATTTATGGATTGTTTGCATTTAATTTCCATTTCTTTCATGATTTTGTATTGCTCCATGGAGAGCTAAAAACCCTAGTGGGTACTTGGACATGTAAACTCTAGAATTTCTATGTTTCTATGACTTTATAGCTGTTCTTTAATTTGGGTTTTAATTTGAGTTTCAATCTTGTATGTTTCTTGAATTCTCCCTTAGAGTGACACTAGGGTTGAGAATTACATTTAATCATCCTTTTGACGAGTGACCATCACCATTAGGATTAGATCAATCAGGATTGAAGAGGGTTGAGAGGGTGAGTTGAGAGGTAGCAACACGTCCCCTTTCCCTTCCGGTGTGATTTACCCTACCTTCTCATTCCACGAGATAACTTCAATCTCAAAGAGAGTTAGGCGTTGAGAGAGAAGTCTTTCCGCCGGGACTTATTTGTGATTAGGGATCTTCCGCCTCGACCAAAGTGGTTGGTCCATATTTCGGAATAGGGTTTATCAATTGGATTTCCCACGAGCTTTTTGCAGTCATACGTGGTGTGAGTCGTTGAGAGTCTTTCTCTCCGCCGGGACCTCGTAGGGGACTAGTCAGGGTTGACCTTAGGTTTGGGACCCTGTATCCTTGGTTTTCCTCGACTCATTGACTTTCATTGTAAGAAGAGCATCTTAAGTTTTGCACTAGAAACTAGGATTCTAGGGGGAGCATTGTCCGAGTACCCCATCTTCATATTGATCTTATTCTACACTCTAGCCTTTGCTTTCAGAACTTCATTTCTGTTTCTTTCTTGTTTTATTTTCAATCACTTCAACAATTGATTTATCTTTGGCTACTTAGCAAAGTGTTATTGTTCTTACGTCTACTCCCTGTGGATTCGACTACCCACCCGTTTGGGTATTTTATTACTTCGACACCCGTGCACTTGCGGAGCACTTACGCAAGGGTGTGTCATCAGGTTATTTACTGCACAGTGATCCCTATACCGAGGCATCAAGCATCTGCTTGATAGCTATGCTCAACCCATTATAAAATATTTGGATTTGCATCCATTCGATAATACTGTGCTGTAGGCACTTCCTCAACATGTCCTTGTACCTCTCCCATGTATCGTAAAAGGTCTCTGACTTTAACTGGTGATAGGAGGAGATGTTGCTCCTCAGCTTGGTGATCTTCGCCAAAGGAAAGTACCCAGTGAGGAATCTGTCTGCTAACTGGGCCTAAGTTGTGATAGATCTCGCTGGTAAGGAACTTAGCCATTGCATGGCCCTTCTTCGCACCGAAAACAGACAATTGAAGGCGAACAGCATTCTCGGACACGTTGTTCACCTTGAATGGATTAAAAATTTCTAAGAAGCTCGAGAAGTGGGCATATGGATCGTTATCTTGGAAACCATCAAATTGGCACATCTGCTACCCCAGTTTTATAAAATTTGGCTTTAGCTCGAAGTTATTCGCCACTATAGGAGCGAACAATACTAGATTCCGACCCCCCCAAGTTTTCTCTTGCATAATCAAAGATGCTTCTTTGATTACCGACCATATTCACTTCTTGGTCGACTTCAACAGTGATCTCTACCGACCTGGATTCCCTAAAGTGGACTTGCCTTAATCTCCAGTGAAGTGTGTGTTCAATATTTGGATTGGGGCTTGCTAATGCATATGAGTTACCTCGGGTCATACACAAGTATCTTCAAAAGTAAATAGAATTCAGCTTGAGTAGAGAAGGTATAAATAAATGTAAAATAAGCAATTAATAAAATAAAAACAAACAAACTAAAATTTCTAAAGTTGGAAAAAGAATGAAAGAATAAGTAATGAAGTGCAATAAACAATAAAAATGACTAGATTACTTATACACAGAACACGGGGTGATGTGTCATCCCCTTGCGTTAGCGCAAGTGCATGGGTCGTCAAGTAATAAAATGGACCCAAAAGGTCGGGTTATCGAACCACATGGAACAGAAGTACTAGTAATTGCTCATCTTTTGTTATCTAGTCTAATGAGTGTAGTGTGTGATGATCTAATAGATAAACCTAAGAGTGTCACTACAAGTGCGCAAGGATTAAAAAGAAAGGGAGTTATCAATCGATTAAGATGGGGTATTCGAACAATGCTCCCCCTAAGATTTAGGTGTTAAGTGTAGATTACAAGTGTTTCGGCCACTGCCTTTAGATCGCCGATAACTACGAATTCCCGACGGAGAATTCTCTCAACGCCTCACACCACATATAACTGCTTAGCACTCTAGGGATCCCAAAGATATGACCAATTCTTAAAATTAGATCCAACCCTGTCTCCAGGTGAAGGATCCTTAACCCCCTACGAGGTCCCGGTAAAGAATTCTCCCAACGCCTCACACCATATACGGTTGCTTGAAACTTAGGGAATATGGTGATAGGAAATATCTATCAGAAGGGAAAGGGGACACTTCACTATCTCACGGCTCACCCTCTCAATCCTCTTCACACTTGGTGATTCTAAACCTAATGGTCATCTCTCTCTTCACTAGGTTAAATAAAACATGCAAGGCAATTAATAATGAACTCAAAAGCAATTGCAAGCATTAAGAACACAAGTGCAAAACTCAATGTATTAAACTCGAATAAAAACACAATGTAAATCTAATAAAAATATGAATCCTAGGGTTTATATGTCCAAATACCCACTAGGGGTTAGCTCTCCATGGAGCAAGTCACAAAACAAATCAAATAATGATAAACAAGTTCACAAGCCATAGAAAATAACCCCCCTAAATTAGTGATGTGGCTTTGATGGATGACTTCCACGTCTAGATTGAATCCACTCTGAAGCTAGGTCGCCGATGGCTTCCTTGATGCTATGACGAAGGATGAATCGATCTAAGTTGATGAGGAAGCCTTCCCAAAGCCGCAAAGAACTCTCTCCAAGCCCTAGCCGTCTTATATCTTCAAAGTAATCGAAAAGATCCCTAAAAATTAAAACAAAACTGCTTTTATAACTTGAAATCGGGGCTTCACATGGGCATCCACACGGGCACTCACACGCCTGTGTACTATAACCATATGGCCGTCTGAAAATTCCACACGGCCGTGAACTGTACTTTTGTTACAGTACTTGATACAGTAAAATACTACAGTGTCATCACACCCTATTTTGTTCTTGAACTGTGTTATCACACCATATTTTTGCTTCTTTTTTGTACTTCATACTTGGAAGAACCTGTTTGCATAAAAGATCACAAAATACACCTTATCAATGATAAAACCTGAAAAAAGTAATGCTCGATGCATATAAAATGATGTTATAAAATATATATAAACAAGCATTTATCAATTACTAGGGTTTGAAATTTCCTTAAAGTTGCCAATCCCCGGCTACGGTGCCAAAAACTTGATACGCCTCTTCCATGGGTGGTATAAGTAGTATAATGTACCCAATGTGGGATTGTGTAGTCGAATCCGGAGGAACTGGTGTCGCTTTTAGTACGTTGTCTTTTTCTAATATCTAATCGAACAAAGATTTAGGGTTGAATGTGACTAAGGATCGAAAATAAATAATAAGATGATAGGAGGATGAACAAAAATAAACAATTACTAAGGATCAATCCCTTGGAGTAGTTGCAATTATTCTTTTACAATGTTTATCCAGCACATCCTATGAAGCATATGTGTGCTCTCTAAGCTTTGTTGAATCTATGGCAATTATGAATGTCGAGGATTAATACTGTAACTGTGGGAATCATGCACTTCGAGGATAGCAATCACCTCACGGTAATTACACTAAGACAATCAACACACGCCAAGTTTTATAGTCATAACTACGCCAATCATGCTCATCAAGGTATGCAACACAAGATTAAATAATAGCATTTAAGAGGACTTCATAAACATTGCAAGCAAAGTATTTAATTACAAACTAACATCCAAGTTCTTAATCCGGGGCACCGGAGACGATTAGTCCCTTATGGGTTCACACAACATTTTAATAGTAGCAAAAGCAGATAAAAAAAAGGCCATACACTCCGTATGCTTCTGTATCAATGGTTGTGCTCCGAGGACCTTGCCGTAGACGAAGCTCCACTCCTAAATGTGCCCTTAATCCATAGCTCTAACTCCCCTGTAGATGGCGGTGAATGATCTTGGTCGGATTTCCTCCAATGGCCCTAGCCGTCGCCAAGCCGAACTTACCTCAAAACCTAACTTATGAGCTTGAAAAGATGTTTTTGACTCATGCTGCTTATGGCCGTGATCTTTATAGACAGATCTTGGTTTCAGCAATTCTTCAAATCCTCTACAAATAGTGAAGTGCACGGTCCCCAACACGCCCGTGCTAGGGTCGTGCTCTCATCTGCGCCCCCATGCTGTAGGGACTATGACCATGCTTCATAATTCATCAATCTTCTTTTAACTCCTAGGATCTGCATGGCTTAAGAGCACGCATATGCTTAACCCGTGCTTGTTCTAGCTCATTGAAATCTAAGTCTTTTGATATTGAGATTTCTCTAATACCTCTTATACTTGCCCAAGACCTGTTTATATGCATATCAATACAAAATACTTTAAGTAGCACCGAACTATGGAATATAATTGTTAAAAGACAAGCCAAAAATATGTATGAAGTTGATAAAATGTGTATATAAAATGCACTCATCATTAATTGAATAACTTAATGAATCTCTTGAATTGGTCATCCACTTGATCTTTTTTCAATCTACTAAGATATGGAATTTAGGGCTAGTTCTTTTGAATCATTGTTAACTCACCGTCCTTTTCTTTGTCTTTTTCTTTTTCCTTCTCTCTATCATTAATTGATCCCTCTCCTACTTGTTTACTCTTCCTCTTTCCATTACCTCTTTTTTTCCACTTCTCAAAGTGATGGCCTTTACATGCCCCTTAGGATTGGTTTATGGTTTTCCTAGTAAACTTCTTTAAAGTCTCTTAAATGCCATTTTGGTAATCTGACCGACTTGATTCTCGAAATTGTAGGTGGATGCTTATTGATTTCTTAATGTAGCCTCTGTTGTGTAGAATCTAGCATCAGTGGTCTAAATGAATTAAGTTGGTTAACATGTATTCCAAATTGAGTTTTTATTTCAGAAGATGGGTGACACTACAAACCTAAAAGGTAAATTGGGCCTCTATTGCCCTCGTGCATTCTATAAAAAAATTGGGGAGATTATTTCACCAAAGTTGTACTTGTTGTCGTAGGGGTTATCTTAGGTTTAGGCTACATTGCCAACAAAATGAATCTATTCCATTGGCCTAGATGTTGTCCCCACGATTAGACAATTATAAACCATAGGTCCACTCTAGTAAGTCTTGAGTGCATAACTAAAGATGCTCTTGATATCATTTTTCAATGCCATCACCTTAGCTGTGAGGATTTTTGGTTTCCAGCTACCATGTTCATCTTCCTTCATGTGGTCTAGTAGTAGCATAAGTGTGTAAATATGCTTAAATTTATATAATTTAATTATATACTTTGCTTGAATACTTGATGAAATTGTCACAACTACTTAATTAATTTCCTACAATTTAGTCTACAGGACATGGAAAGGGCAATCAAAGGATGAGGGAACATTTTGAGGTGTCTTTGAAGAACAATGAGAAGTTTAGAGCTAAAGAAGATCCATACGGGCTATGATATGCTCATATAATTTGCAAGTGTACTTTACCATTTGAAAAAACTGAAGAATCTGGATTTCAGCATGCATATTGGAACTTATATAATCATATATGCCTATATGCAAGTTCAAACAACTCAAGATTTAGCCCAATGAAAGCCATATGTCCGTCCATATGCTCCTATGCCATCCTTTATGTAGGAAACTTATATAAGGAACCATTTCGAATTAAGAAAGGCTTTATTTGAATATGAGATGCCGATATTTTATTGCAATAGAGTTGAATACGCAAGTACCAATTGTAGTTGCAAATACAAGACAAGTACAATCATAATGGCTTAGAACACCATGCAATTCGCTGGCTTACCGAATGAAGATCCCAATGCATACTTAGCTTGATAGCAAGAACAATTATGTCCCTTATGATGCCATTAGATTTTGTTATTGGCATTCAATTTGTGTGGATACTTTAGGTATCTTTGCATTCTTGTGCAGATCAGCAGGTTTTGGACGTGTAAAAGAAGTATTGGAGTAGAATCAGCATCAAAAGAACTAAGTTGCAAATAGCTAGGATAAGCATCGCCCAAAGCATGTGCGTACTCTTTAGCCATATAGGTTACGGGAGATTGAAGAGATATGAAGCACGGTCACGGTCCTCAGAGCACGGGAGTGCTTATGGAAGCACGGCCCAAGCACGGGCGTGTTAGTGGCTGTGTATTTCACTGTCTGGTGAGAAATATCCTGATGTTGAACCCAAGATCAGGCCCTTTATTTCAAAGAGGTTGGCATCTTCTTCTTTGAAAATTTAATCTAATTAAATTCAAGCCCTTTATTTTAATAAGTAATTTCTAAGTTTTAATCTTGAGTTTCAATGTCATCCAATCTCAATTTAGAGATAGCTTGATTGTATGTTTGTGTTGAGAAACCAACTAGTGATAAACCTTCCAAGATTGAAAGGAATGAGAGAGTGAGCATGTAGGTAGAGGAGCATCCTATTTCCCTTTCGAGTTGGTCATCCTACTTTCATGCTCCCGTGAGATCTAAGCGATAGTGTAACCCTAGTGGAGAGAGAGATCAACGCTAGGGAGTTGCATGGGATTAGGGGTTGTTTATCTCGAGAGAGTGAACAACCTACTTTCGGGAGTCAATGTTGACTTGTTTAGGAACCCTAGAGGGTATAGTATTTGTATTTGATCTAGTGTAGAGAGAGATCTCCACTAGAGCCTTGTATAAGAATAGTCTTTGATTGTTGTGAGAGCGGGGATTAGAGAGTTTTAGGTTCCATGCAACGAATTTTAGTAGTTTAAGAAATATAATTAGAATCTTTTGTTGTAGAGTACGCCCCTAGAGGAATCTTTGTCCAAGTACCCATTTTAATCCACTTGATTGTCTTTGTGTCATTTTGAGTTGTTTCCATCTTTCTTTGCTTGCTCAAGACCTGTTTTCATGACTACTTTATTAGAGTTCGATAACTACAGTAAGAGTAATTACTAGTATTGTTATTCTTTGTGGGTACGACAACCCTGCTTCTTAGCACACTATATTACTTGATCAGCACGTGTATTTGCGTTTCATAGGTGATATCACGCCACCCTATCAGAAGATCCAATGTATATGTTGATGATAATAGAATAATATTATAGTTACACATCTCTAAGTTAGTTTGGACTCTAAAAGAAATCAATAAATGAAGATTTGCTTGAAGTTCAAGAAGGAAGGACCAACTAAAATTTGTATATAAGTAATATACAAGGTCCACAGTCAATCCGAATATTCCTTTTCTTGTTTAAGGGATGGGAGATCAAGGCTAGGAAATGATCTAAGTAGAGCCAAAAAGTTTATTAACATTCTACTGAATTCTAAATGCATGAGCTAGTTGTAGTTATATTTATAGAAGTGGCAAGTTAGAAACAATAAAATCAAATATATAAATTATAGAATGTAGCATAGCCATTTTTCAACAATCATAATAGTGAAAGATATTTTTTCGATTGCTGTTAGAGAATAGCATAATTATATCTATTATAAAATAAAGAATGGAATTGAAATACTAAGGCAATTACAAGCATAAGGTTACAATGGTAAAAATAAATGCTAGATTACCACATAGCATACATCTCAAATCATAGGAAAACCTTAATGTAATTGATTAGTCTACTATCAACTTCTACAATATCTAGAGAAGAGTGAAGTATATAGGTTCTTAGGGAAGAAATTTTCTTAAGAAAAAAAAAACAGTGGATGAAGACCAAGTGTTAGCCTAAATGGATGTTGGTTTTGGTGTGGTGGGGGGGGGGCGGGGTAGACATATTAGCCAAGAAAGAAATTGAAGAAAAATAGCTTTGGCCAGATGTGGAAGATGAGAACTATGCCATGGCTAGCCATCCCATAGTATGGGAGAGAACAACTCGTTGAAAAAATTTGATACAAAATTAAACTATAAGAGAACATCTCTCAAATGAGTACTTATAAACCACTTAGACAATTCTAGAAATGAGAAGTGACTTTGAAATAATGAATTCAACTCTCCATATTCTCAAATGGGAAACATGTAGTGCATGTTACTAATTAAATGCAAAAATTCACTTTGAGAATGTTGAAAGACACTAGTATGAATTATCATCCATAGTTATTAACTGACATAATCATACTATTTTGCCTTTTTTTTTTATAAGAAAATGACTCCAAAAACTATAAAAAAAAATGAATTGCTAATGTAACTAGTAGGCGTGCTCAAGAAAATCTCCTTTATGAAAGAGAAGGAAAAACAATGCTATTGATCATATGACATAAAATATAACTGATTACATACAAGTCGGTATATATGAGAGAAATCAACTCAAAACAATATAAAAGAATATCAAACATGGTAGTTGAAAGAAGAAGTCTGAGAGTTACAACATGCAAATAAATAGAAAATATTGCTAAGATTAAAGGGTAGGAGGTTTGTTGGTTGCAAGCCATGTGTTCAACTTGATATAAAGGCTTGCTAATGGTTTGACAATCTAGTTATGAAGTCAAAATTGCGAGCTCAAACTCTTTTGCAAGGTTAGAAGTCTATCAAAGGTAATATATGACTTACGTTAAACTCATATGAAAGAAATTTAGCTTGGGATTAGCCAGTGTGATCTCTTTGTAAATTTAAATCTTTCCTTAACTCCCAAAGCAGTTTAATGAATGACCTAAGTATTTACTTCATTGGATAATTTTGAGCTCCTTTTGTGGTATTTCTGCTTTTGTGAGTGTGTGTTGTTGTCCAAACGGACCTAGAATGGTTGTACTGTGAGTTTTGACACTTTTTAAGTCATTTTGGGTTTAGAACACAACTCATAGAGTAAGCACGCCCATGTTTGGGACCGCACTCTTGGCCGTGCACTTCACAGGATTTTTTGGACTTTGCTCCCAATGACCTGTAAAGTGCACGGCCATAAATATGGCCTTGTTTAAGCCGTACTTGAGAGTGCACGACCATACTCGGGGCAGAAAAACTGTGCTTCGGCAGAGAAATTCTGCTCCATTTCCTTGTAAAGTATATGGGCATAAGCACGCCCGTGTTTAAGCCATGCTTGTGTTGGGATGACCCTTTTCGAGGTCAAGCATGATCAAACAGGGCTCTGCATGCCCGTGTTCTACCCGTGTTCGGCTAGGGGTATATAAATCCTAAACTTTGAGCCCTAATTCTCCCAATTTCTTTTCTCCTTCCTCTTTTTCTCTTGGTTTCCATTGCTTTGATTGAGAAGAAGGAGTCATTCCTAGACCTTTTCCCACTCCCCTCGGTTGAAAATTCTTCAAGGTAAGCTTCTCTTCTTCCTCTTTTCCTTTGTTTCATGTTATTAGAATGAGCATACCAGCCCTAGGTTTGGATCTCGAATCTTGATTCATTCTTGATGAAGTTGTTTGATTATTTGGGTCATATACCTTCATTCTCTTTATATTTTGAATTGGTTATAGAAATCAAGCTCTTGCTACTTTGATGAAATTTGTTTCTCTTATTCTTGATTTCGAAGTTACTGTAGCACTGAGAATTCCATTATTAAACCTTTTCATTCCTAGTTGTTGGGGAGAGTTGGTCTCCATAGGGTTCTTTGGAATCGTTAGGGAAAAGTTCAGGTCACATCCAAGCCTTGTTAGGGTTTTGTAGTTTGTAGCATGAAGAGATTCATGTTTGTCTTTGTTTTATGTTTTTGGTGGGTTTAAGCCCTTCTGTTGGTGTAGGTGGTAAAAGCTAGGCCAAAGGCAAGGAGCCGGCGGAGGAATAGCACCGTAGAGGAGTCGTTCGCTTAAGTGTGAGTGGGTTTTGATTTCACAATTCTAGTTAAATTCCTCTAAATATATATATAACTAGTTTTGATGGAAAATTTGGAATTTATCGTGATTGAATTGATGATTTAGTTGCTTGAAAATTATTCTTCATGTTTCGTATTCTGAAAGCAAAACCTTACGTTCTTTGAAGAAAATGAATAACGTTATATTGTTACATGTTGCTATATTGGTTTGAACTGAAGAACTTCATGTACGTATTACACTCTTTGATTTGGCTTATACAAATGTGAACATTTGTACTAGCAGGGATCATGTGAAATGTTTGTTCTGTTCGCATTACTGTTGCTTCTCGTGATGTTTTGATGGTGATGGGGTTGTAACCCCCCTACTGTAGTAGGGGGTCCTCACTGTCCAGCCTTTAGAGGTGGCGTGGTGGACCCGGTTGATTTATTCACTCAAGTGACGCGTAGGGCCCTGGTTGGATGTACATCATGTGTCCCGAGTCACCATACGGACCCGGTGAGTCAACGTCAAGGACCTGAGTGCCTTGATGGCTCTGAACTTAGCCACGACCACGGCTAGAGTTTAGGGAGGTTTTAGACCATTGTTCGACTGTTTGAGATGAAAAGTTTGCATTTTCAAAAAGTATATTCTTATGCAAATTTAATCAGTTATTGAAGAGCTTTGTGATTTACCGGCCTAAGTATCTTATATATATATTTGATGGGTGTTCGAACCTATATGTATTACTACATAATTTGTTTTGGTCATCTCTTTATTTTAATTTGTTATGAGAGATTACTACTGACCCATTCACTGAGTGACTTTAGTTACTCATCCTCTTCCCCTTTCCAGGCTCTACTCAGTGGTGGTGGTGCGGCGGACCAGGGTGCTGGGCATATATCGGCTAGTTGTTTTAACTATCGTTTTTTGTACGTTGTTCCTTGAACATTATGCATTGTATAAGGATGTGGACCCACTAGTGTGATTGTTATCCTTGGAGTTTAGCATGTTTGTATATCTAACTTTTTTGAAACCGTTGTTGCATTTATGGCATGTATGTCCTTTGGACACTGTACTCATATTATCATTTGGTAGCACCCTCTTTGTATTTTTGTATGTTATTCTGTTTTTGTTCAGGATGAGATTGTCAGTTAGCCTTATGGTGACTCGAGGGTTGAGTGGCGAGGGTGTTCATCTCGGGTTATCGTAGTGGTTGTCGCATGCCGGTCCTACAGGACGGGATGTGACATGTGGTGTCGCAGATTGTGTTGTAGAATAAATTTTACAACACAGTATTTTCTGTGGTGCAAATTTGTGTCACAAATAGCCATTTTTGTCTTGTAGTGTCATTTATCTTATCATTATCACCAATGAAGGAATTATCAGTAAAGTTAGCGGAAAAAACCAATCCAATAAAAGTTCATATATGTGACACAAATGCTATAAAGTATACTATTTCTGTATGCCATTTCTCTTATGAAGCTACTTAAAGAAGGCTTTGTTGAAAAGCTCGTTTGAAGATCAATTGGGTAACGTGCTGTAAGGGTTGATGACCTTACACTTGGTCAGTGGGCGTACATTATCACATAGGCCATGCCACGAGGGTGCACAGCTGCGTGGATTGGGTACGCGTGGTTAGCGAGAGCATGTGTTATGTTGTGACCAAGAGAGGGTGGAATATCCCGCACGATCATGTGCTGAGACCGTGAGGCGTGCGCGCGCTGGAACGTAGACGTGCGCGTGACCGATGAGCACGTGGGGCAGGCGCGCCTATACCAAGAGTCAAGTATTGCAAGACTTCATTATGTAGAGTGTTGGATCTCTAGCAAGTCTAGGCAGGGAGGGACACTTGATCAGGCCGGAGCCCGAGAGCTGATTTCGGATTCGACAAGGTTTTACACAGGCGTATGCAAGTGGGCACGTGGTCGGGAGCGTTGCCGAGCCAGAGACGAGGATGGCACGCGGTATTACCGTGCGTGACCGGTACTGCTGCGCGCTGTGACCAAGGGTGGCTGGCTAAAGCTATAGTTGCGTCAGTGGACACTGCAAGCTAAGTGAAGTCAGGGAATTCACGCCAGACCTGTATTGGGCAAGGGGCTCAATTAACCTTGGATTTGGGATAGCTCTTGTAATATGGTCTAATGTATCTTTGGGAGGAGACAAGGCCACTTGGTGTTGGTTTTGGCCATGGTTGTAAACATTTCTCAATCTAAGAGAGTTTATAATTTTCTCTCTCAAAATGGGTGTTTCATGTGTCGTGTTTCTCGTACCGTGGATGTTTTTCGATTTTGCTCGCTTTACTTTATTTCACTGTGCTTGTACTGCAAACATGAATTCAATAACTGTTCTTGCAAGGAAGGCTGACCTGTCGCTATGGTGCATGTCAGGTGCCGCATGCCCGAAGGTAATTGGTTGAGGCCATGACAACTGGTATCAGAGCCCAAGTTTGCAGCTTGAAGCGAAGCGCGAGAAAACACACAAGTGAAGATCGTGAGAATGACGACTAGCAAGAAGGATCGTTTGGATCGCCTTGAGGAGACAACCGAGCGGATGGAGAAGGCCATCGGGAGTGTTGACGATCAGCTCGAGAGACTGTCAAAGATGGTGGAAGGTCTTGTGGACGGACAGCGCGAGAGCCAGTTGACTGTTGAAGTCTTGAAGATGAGTGTACCGTCGCTGGAGACCGAGGTAGCACAATTCTAGGAAGCTAGCATTTCACCGGTCTCGTGGGAGGCGCCCACGAGAGTGATGGTCCCCGAACCTTCCCCATTTGATGGCGCACGAAGTGGCAAGACACTGTAGAACTTTCTTTGGGACATGAATCAGTACTTTAAGGCTGCGAGGGTACCAAGGCATGAGCAAGTTCCGTTAGTGGGCATGTATCTTACTGGCGATGCGAAACTATGGTGGCGCACTCGACAGCAAGAAGACGCTTAGGCGGGTCGGACCAGTTCGAACTCGTGGGTCGAGTTGAAGAAGGAGCTGTGGGGGAAATTCTTGCCTGGCAACACTGCTTGGGTAGCTCGTTCTAATCTGAAGAAGCTACAATAGACAGGAACTGTCCGGGAGTACGTAAAGGAGTTTTCATCCTTGATGCTGGATATCAGGGACATGTCCGAGGAGGATAAGTTGTTTAACTTCCTTACGGGACTCCAGAATTGGGCCCAGATTTAGGTACGGAGGCAAGGCGTGAAGGACCTCACCTCCGCGATCATTGCAGCAGAAGCACTGGTGGACTTACGAACCTTACCCGGTGGAGAGGGTGAAAAGGTGAAGTTTAAATGCAAAGATAAGAAGCTGGTGGAGACAAAAGCCGTGGATTCCAGAGGAGGATACCCAACGACCAGGCCAAATGGAATAGACCCAGGAATGATGGGAAAGCAGCAGGTAGTTACGACAAGACAAGTGGATGCTTCATCTCCACCGGGCCACATATGGCGAAGGATTGCCCTAAACGCGAGAAGTTGGCAGCGTTTAGAAATGAACCAGAAAGCGATTCGGAGGACCTAGCAAGGGTGAGTCATTTACAACTGTTGGGTGCCTTGAAGACTGGCAAGGGTGATGGGGTTGTAAATTTTCTGATCTATGTGGAGCTGACCTTGAATGGGAAGGCCATTGATTGGTGTTTATTCTCCCGCAAGCGCACGGGGTCGTCAAGTAATAAACCACTCGCGCAAGCACGAGTGGGTCGTATTCCCAAGGGCCCGAGAATCTATTCTTACTTCCTTTTTGCAATGTTGTCTAGCCGATCAGACTTGAGATTAAGTAAGAAAAAGCAACGAAGTAAAACAAAAGCAATTAAATTACTAAATACCAAGGGCAATAAATGGGAGGAAAATCAGGGTGAGAAGATGGTCACGGATGAGGATCCCCTCGGGGTTGCTAAAGTGTGAAGGATGTTGGATTAACATGCAAGTGGTTTGTTGGACCGAGAAAACCCTAGATTAGGTCAACCCGATGGTCATGGCAATTGACCCCTAATCCGGTATGAGTATTGAATACAGCTCTACCTGCACAAATCCTCCTATGATTGCAAAGGGCAAGGTGGTTTTCTCAAACTAAGGTTGAATCACAAATGAGTAATTAACCCTAGAATTGGAGGGGTACAAATACCCGATGGTCATGGCGTATTTATACGTATTTCCCTTCCAAGCTTGGTGAGTCTAACACTAGGGCAATGGTCATCAACCTAATATTGGCTAAGTATGGATACACAGAGTTCTCATGCATACCCAAGCATTCAAAAACACCAAACAAGGATCACAAACAAACCAACAAGCATTAATTAAACCTAATCATCAAAACATCACAAGTTCACCCCGAGGTTCACCTACATCCAGTGACCTTGGGGTTTTAGTTGCTCATAGTCTCAAAATACATGAATAAAAGCATGTAAACAACTAAACCAAACATAAAAGCACTCCATCCAAAGATGAAAGTCGAAGAAGCTTCCAAAGACGCCACTCGAAGGGGTGGCTTCCCGTCGTCTTCAACCTCCTAATGGCAAGCCCTAGGAGTAGATCTCGCTCCCAAATGCGCTCCCCTCCACGATCTCGCCGTGAAAACGCCCTCAAAATCCTCCTCTAAGCCGGATTTGATGATGATGGTGTGGAGCTCCAAGGAGAAGGCCAAAAGTCCCTTTTCAAATGCCTTAAAAGCCTTTAAATTCATGACATCGCGATGCCTTGCGGGTGACCTTGCGGGCGTAAGGTTGCCCGCAAGGCATCCAGAGACTTTCTCAGTTTTTTCGGTGCTACAGTACTCTGCTACAGTGATTTGCTACAATATCCTGCTACGGTATTCCTGCTACAGTGATGAAGCCCCAAAAACGCCGTATTTGGTGTTGATTTCTTCATGAATACGTTCTTGAGCTTATTTGGCTTATTCAGGGTCTATAACACAAGTAAA
Source organism: Dioscorea dumetorum (assembly GCA_902712375.1). Taxonomy (NCBI): domain Eukaryota; kingdom Viridiplantae; phylum Streptophyta; class Magnoliopsida; order Dioscoreales; family Dioscoreaceae; genus Dioscorea; species Dioscorea dumetorum. The sequence goes on from CACTHL010000492.1 coordinate 3,814,800, forward strand.
ACAACATTAAACACGAAAATAGACAACAACTTAACAAATGAGAACAGAAAAATATACACAAATACGTATAAAAAAACGTATATTTAGACGTTTATCAGCCATACAAGGGATGGTGGATACAGGCACAACTCATACTTTCATCAGGAAGGATGTGACCATTCGGTTGGGACTGAGAATAGGGACGCACACGAGCCGAGTGAAAGTAGTCAACTCTGAGGCACTGGCGGTGACTGGGAAGATCTCTGGCGAGACCGTTCACATGGGTGGATGGCAAGGGAAGATTTACATGCTGTCAGTCACATTGGATGATTTCGAGTTGATATTGGGGATGGAGTTCCTCAAGTCTGTGAAGGCCGCTGTTGTTCCACATTTGGGTGGTTTTCTTATAATGGATGAGAAGAACCCATGCTTTGTAGCTAGAGTAGCTGCGAAGGAGAAGAAAGGGAAGGAGTCGATGCTTTCTGCGCACCAGGTGGTGCAAGGGTTGAAACATAGAGAACCCACCTATGTTGCTGCTTTATTAGAAGTGCAGGAAGATTTAATGAGTGATCTACCCTCAGTTGTGGCTAAAGTCTTGACAGAGTTTCAAGACGTGATGCCACCGGAACTACCCCGCGAACTCCCACCCCGGCGTGTAATAGATCACCAAATTGAGTTGATGCTGGGCTACAAACCCCCTGCCCGAGCTCCCTATCGAATGTCTCCGTTGGAGTTAGCGGAACTGAGGAGACAACTCACAGAGCTTCTTGATAGTGGCTTCATTCATCCATCAAAGGCTCCATATGGTGCACCGGTTTTGTGCCAGAAGAAGCAAGATGGCTCTCTTCGACTGTGCGTGGACTACCGGGTGTTGAACAAGATCACGGTGAAGAACAAGTATCCAATTCCTCTCATTTAGGACTTGTTCGATCGATTGGTGAAAGCAACATACTTTTCCAAGATGGATCTTCGTTCAGGGTACTGGAAAGTGAGGATTGCAGAGGGAGACGAGTCCAAGACGACGCGCTATGGTTCGTTTGAATTTCTTGTAATTCCTTTTGGCCTGACTAATGCTCCGGTGACTTTTTACCACTTAATGAATCAGGTGTTTTCAGACTACGTTGATGAGTTTGTGGTGGTGTACTTGGATGATGTTGTGGTTTATAGTGAATCTTTGGAGGATCACCTTGTTCACTTGAAGCAGGTACTATCAAGATTGAGGGAGCATCAGCTGTATGTGAAGCTTGAGAAATGTCATTTCGCTTAGCAGGAGATCAAGTTCCTTGGGCACATCATTTCTCGGGGTGAAGTCCAAATGGATCGGGCTAAGGTGGCGGCGATTTTGGACTGGCCTGCACCGTCCAAGGTACCAGAGTTACGATCTTTTCTCGGCTTAGCCAACTACTATCGCCGACTTATCGAGGGATATTCAAGAAAGATCATGCCGCTCACTGATTTATTGAAAAAGGAACAGCCGTGGGGTTGGACCGAGAGGTAACAGGCTGCTTTTGACAAGATTAAGAGTGTAATTGCAAGTGAACCAATCTTAGCATTGCCCAACTTCGAAGAATCTTTTGAGGTGCACACCGATGCGTCAAACAAGGCCGTTGGCGGTGTCCTTGTTCAGAACGGGCATCCGGTGGCGTTCGAGAGTTGGAAACTGAAAGACGCGGAACAGCGCTATTTGGCTCATGAGTGGGAGATGCTCGCCGTTGTTCATTGCTTACAGGTATGGAGAGTGTACCTTCTGGGCACCAAGCTTCTTGTCAAAACAGATAATATTGCCAATACATTCTTTGCTACTCAAAAGAAGCTATTGGCTAGACAAGCTCGTTGGCAGGAGTTGTTGCAGGAATATGACTTTGAATGGCAACACAAACAGGGGAGACACAACCAGGTGGCTGATGCGTTGAGTCGCAAGCAGATGGTTGAGTACGTGGCTGCATTGACGCAAGTGGAGAATGACTTGCAGAGTCATTGATGAGTGCATTTTATATATATATTTCATATGCATTACTCCCGATAGTTACTTGTCCTTTTGCTATTACTTGTTTAGTTCGGTGCTATTTAAGGTATTTTGAGTTTATTGTGCAGATATTTAGGTCTTGGAGCAAGTAGAAGGGATTTAGAAGAGAATTCACATCAAAAGGACCTAAAAGGAAGTTCGTCAAGCCAAACACGGCCTCAACACGGGCGCGTTCCACCCCGTGCAAATTACAGTCTGGCGAATTTTCGGGGAAATCACTGTAGCACAAGTACTGTAGCAAAGTGTTGTAGCACCGAGAACTCAGAAACTCGCAATCTACATGGGCTGAAGCACGGCCTCAACGCGGGCGTGCTGAATTAAGCACGGCCGTGCTTGCATCGGGAATGACTTTTAAAGTCCGAATTTAGGGTTTCTTTAGGGGCTTTTTGGGGATTTTTTTTCTCCCCTTTAGGGGAGGCGGCTTAGTAGTAAAGAGGCACCTTCAAGGGCTAGATCTGGACCAAGAGATCGTCGTATGAGTGGAGGAACGTTGGCAAGATCATCATCGGACACCCTCCGACGAAGATTGTGAAGCAAGAATGGAGTTGATGAATTTCTTCTCATTCTCTTGTTATTTACCTTGTGTTTCTTGTAGAATCATGAGGGGCTAATCGTTCTTCGGTGCCCTGGTTTAAGAACTTGGTAGTTGTTGTATTTGAATGCTTTTATTGCAATGTTTATGGAGTCTCTAATTCTCTGCTAGATCTTTGGTTGTTTACTTGAATGTTGGTTGTTGAGTGGCATTGATTGCTTAATTCCTTGTTTCCCTCTTGGCTTGTATATCTCATTGATTGATACACGAAGTGAAATTTTGCTCTTACTCTCAATCCCACTATTTACATTATCCACATTAGGGCAACAAGACTCTAGAACATAGGGATCTTGAGACGCACATGATAAACCTTGCGAGAATTCGAGTATAATTGACACCAAGGGACTACTCCGGGAATCTACTCTTTTGTTTGGATCTCTTGTCACCTTAACCCTGTCTCTCTTCTGGTTATCTTCACTTTCTTATTTTTATTTATAATTAAATTTCAACCCAACTATTGCGCCGGCTAGATATTAGAAATCTAACGAGTATCGAAAGCTACACTAGTCCCTGTGGATTCGACTACCCGACCCTACGAGTACATTTTACTACTTGTACGACCCGTGCACTTGCAGATACGCAAGGGGTGTATCAGTCGTATTGAGGAGGTAGCAAACACGGACAGTCAGTATGGGAAGCTGATAAAAGATGTCCAAGACGGAGTCGTACACAAGTACTGGGTGGAGAATGGGCTTCTCTACGCCAAAGGCAACCGACTCTATGTGCCGAAAGGAGGGAAGATTCGGCAGGAGCTCCTGAAGAAGCATCACGATGTTCCATGGGCGGGACATTACTATTGGCCGGATATGGGCGAAGACATAGATGCATATGTGAGGACGTGTTTCGTGTGCCAACAAGACAAGTCGGAAAGAAGACGGGAGGCTAGTCTTCTCCAGCCATTGAGTATTGCGGAAAGGCCATGGGCGTCAATTTCCATGGACTTTATCAGTGGATTTCCTAAGGTGGAAGGGATGTCTACAGTGATGGTGGTCGTGGACTGATTCACGAAGTATGCGGTATTCATACCCGCACTGGTAGTCTGTTCGGCAAAGGTGGCTGCTGAGCTGTTCCTGAAGCATGTTGTAAAGCACTTTGGGGTACCGAAAGACATCATAAGCGATCGAGATGCTCGCTTTACTGGCCGGTTCTAGACGGCATTATTCGGGTTGTTAGGCACAAAGTTGAAGTTTTCAACAGCATATCATCCGCAGACGGATGGACAGACGAAGAGGATTAATGCTCTGTTAGAAGAGTATCTCCGGTACTATGTTAGAAGATCAATGCTCTGTTAGAAGAATTGGCTAAGTCTGCTTGATGTGGCGCAGTTTAGCTAGAATCTTTATCGGTCTTCATCGACGGAGAAGAGTCCGTTTGAGCTTTGATGAGTGCATTTCATATATAGTTATTTTATCGCTTACTCCCATGATTCTTGAGTTTATCGGCGTTAATTCTCCACTTTCAGTGCTATTTGAGTTATTTCTAGTTTTCCATGCAGATATCAAAGTCCTAAAGCAAGAAGAAGTGATTTTGAGTGATTTTGGGAGCTAAAGGACTTAGAAGAAACCTCAGCAAGCTCAACCCGGCCTCAGCACGCCCGTGCTTGCAAGCCGTGCAGATTGCAGGAGAATTCAGCCAAGGTCAGCACGCCTTCTGGTTGCTAAGCACGGTTATGCAACCCTCAGCACGGCCGCAACACGGGCGTGTTGGACCCCGTACAGATTACAGGAAATTTGGTTTTATGAGTTTTATTCGGCCGTAATATGCACGGCTTGGAGCAGGCCTCAACACGACCGTACTCACATCGTGAAAAGATTAAATCCCTGGAAACTTAGGTTTTTGGGGGACTTTTGGCTGGAGAAACAAAGGAAGAAGAAGAGGAGAGCTTTGGGAAGCCGTCCTCACCATCACGAGGGGAATGTCGCGCGAATGGTAGGCCGATTGGGAGGAGAAATCATTCCACAGTAGAACCTCGGACAGCTACAAGGATGCAAGCAAATAGGGAGTCTTCAAACTCTTTCGTATTTGTTTCATTGGCAATTTCGTTGTTGTCTAACCCTATGAGGGGCTAAACTCTTATTTGGTATGGTAGCCCCGGGGTGATATTCTTATGCTTGTACCTTGAACTTGAATACTCTACTGGCAGTATTTATGAATGTCTTTGTTCTTTACATTAAATCTTGGTTGTTGGCTGCTTTGATTGCATGTTGAGTAGTTGAATGCTTTAAGTTCTTGTGTTCTTATCTTAGCTTGCAAATCTTTATGATAGTTGCAAGAAGTGAGATCCCAACTTAGGGTTCAACTGCACCGTGAGCATCCTTCACTTAGCACAACGAGATCTTAGAATTTAGGGTTCTAAAGACATCTGCGATAAGTACTGAAAGAGTCCAAGTTAGTTAGCATCAAGAATTCAATCCCGGGGCCCCATCTCCTCCATTGAACAAATTCTTACCTTCCCCTTAGTGTGATTCCTCCTCTTCCATCTCCTTCAATCCAAACCAGAGTCATTTCAACCTTTCTCTAATTGATTAGATATTAAACAGAACGATAGTATTAGGAGATATACCAGTCCCAGTGGATACGACTACCCGACCTTAGTGTACACTTTATTACTTATACGATTCGTGCAGTTGCGGATACGCAAGGGGAGTATCAAATTTTTTGCGCCGTTGCCGGGGACTGGCAACTTCTAAGAATTCGGACAGTCTTAGTAGTCTAATCGCTTATTTTTGCTTTGATTTTCTTGTTCTTTTATTTTTTTGTTTTTGCTTGTATTCTTTTATTTTTAGTAGTGCTTGTGATTTGTTTAATCTGTTCATCATTTTCTTGTCCTCAAGCTTAAAAGTACATATATCATTCCCTCTTTTCGTTGGTGCGCAGGCTTAGTGCATGACCCGGGTGAATTCTTCCCAGCTAGCACCTCCTGATCCTGACATCGAAAGAACATTCCATAGGAGATAGAGGCAGGTCAATTTAAGGGAGACCGGGTCAGTTGAAGTAAGAATAGAAGTGGACCAAGAAGAAAGCATGACAGGAAATCAGAGGAGTATCTCCGATTATGCATGCCCTAATTTGGAGGGATCTGGATCAAGCATTGTTCGACCCCTATTGCAGCGAACAATTTAGAGCTGAAGCCAAATTTTATCCAGATGGTGCAGCAGATGTGCCAGTTCGATGGTTTTCTGGACGAGGACCCATATGCGTATCTTGCAAATTTTTTGGAAATGTGTGACACATTCAAGGCGAATAATGTGACCGAGGATGCGGTTCGCCTCCGACTGTTCCAGTTTTCAATGCGAAGAAGGGCTAAGCAGTGGCTAAGTTCCTTTCCGACGGGGTCTATCACAAATTGGGCACAGCTAGCCGAGAAATTCTTGACTCAATATTTCCCACCGGCCAATATCACCAAACTAAGAAGCGATATCTCCTCATTTCGCCAGTCAGAATCTGAGACCATGTAAGACACATGGGAAAGATACAAGGAATTATTAATTAAATGTCCACAGCATGGGATCATAGAATGGATGCAAATTCAGATCTTCTACAACGGTTTGAATGTGGCCACTAAACATATGTTAGACGCTGCAGCAGGAGGTTCCACTAAACACACGTTCTTTATGTATGTATGCTCATCACTTGTATGCTCATTTAGCCAATGATAGTTCACCTAAATGACAAGGATTGTATTTTTGAATTTAGGAGAAATTTAAACGTCGATTGTCACCATGCTCTAGTTTACTCGAAAAACTTAGAAATGTTTTGTCTGATTGCATTTCTTACACACTACTTGCTCTGTTAGCCCTAGCAACTCTAGTTCAGTGCTGAAAGGACCTTAGTTTTATTCTTTTAGTTCGAAAAAAAAAAGAAAAAAAGGGAAGAATGCGTTTATTTGTTTACTTGTTTTCGGGGTGGAAAGAGCTACCACCTATGTTGTATGCAGCTACTCTCATAAGTCAGATACTAGCTATGCCCTAATGAGAGAAAGAGCTATCTAATAGGCTGTGTGAAAGATAACACTCCCAGGTGGAAAGAGCTACCACCTCAAAAGCGTGAAAGCCGCCCAGGAGGCATCTTGGGAAATGGCTACCTTTGAGGTTGTGTGCAGCTACTGCCTATTCTTTGTCCTCAAATAAGTCCTTTTCAATAAGAACTTTTAAGAGTAAATTTGGGGTTGGCATGAGTAAGCATACACACACACACACGCAGTCAGATTCTATTTCTTTGTGCCTTGAGTTTTTGCTAGAGCATTGTTTTTTACCTTTCTATGTTGCAAATTGTTCCTTTGTTTAAGAATACTCTCCTTACATACTTTTTTGGTGAACTTAAGGGTAAGCACTTCTATCACTCTACTTGTGGATTTTATTGTATAAATTTTGATTGAAAACAAGCAAAAGCTTAAGTGTGGGGGAGTTTGATAAGTGCTTGCATGTACTGAATAATTGAGATGTTTTTCATGCATGAGCATTACTTTTATCAGGCTATATCGCTCATTTCGTGTGCTTTTGTGTTCTTTCATGCAGTTAGGGTTGCGAAGAGTTTTCTTTGGGAGTTTAAGCAAAAATAGGTCATGATGGTGCCAAGTGGAGTTCTTTTGTGCAATTACAAAGATCAAGACACAAATCGGGGTCAAACGAGAGAGTATGTGCCAACTTCTACAAGGTTCGAGATAACTCTTGTAGAAGGACACAGAGGCAGTCATGCTCGCTCATTCTGATTTGTTCAAAGACTTCAAAAGCTCTCCAAAGGGTTTTCACTATCAAGAAAAGCCTCCTGACCTTCCACACGAGCGTGTGTCCGTCCGTGAGGCCTCAGAAGCGAAAACGAGCGAAATCGGGGACCTACAAGCGAAATTCCACAGGGCTGAAATTCCACATGGGCGTGTGGAATTTCCACATGACCGTGTGGCTCATCCACACGCCCGTGTGGATCCTCGAGATTGCGTTTTAAAAAGCCGTTTTGAAGCGTTTTAAGGGGATCATTTTCCCAACTTCTGGAGGGAGTTCGGCTAGGGTTTGGAGAGGTTTTTGCTAGGGTTTGAGGGCGGTTCTTCACTGATTTCTACATTGATTCCTTCCGAGGAAAGCTATTGGGGGAGCCTTCGACGACATCGATTTGGCGAGGTGTGCCCTAGGCTTGAAGGAGGGATTCGTGGAGAAGAATTAGCAGCCCTCTTAGACGATCAGCACGGACCTTAAGGTGGTTTTCTCTATGGTTTATTTGCATTTGTTTTCAATTATTTTGATGAACTTGTATTGCTCCATGGAGAGCTAAACCCCTAGTGGGTACTTGGACATGTAAACTCTAGAATTCCTTTGTTTCAATGACTCTATTGCTTTTATTTAAATTGAGATTTGTTTTGAATTTCAATCTTGTGTGCTTAATTGTTTCTCCCTTAGAGTGACACTAGGGTTGAGGGTCAATCTAATTATCCTTTTGACGAGTGACCATCACCATTAGGATTGGATTAACCAAGATTGAAGAGGGTCGAGAGGGTGAGTTGAGAGGTAGCAACACGGCCCCTTTCCCCTCTGGTTTGATATACCTTACCTCCATATTCCAAGAGTTAGTATCGATCTCAAAGAGAGTTAGGCATTGAGAGAGGCATTCCCGCCGGGACTTATTTGTGATTAGGGATCTTTCACCTGGACCAAAGGGTTTGATCTATAGTTGGGAATAGGGTTTATCACTTGGAATCAAAAGAGCTTAGCGCAGTCATACGTGGTGTGAGGCGTCGAGAGTTTTCTCTCCGCCGGGACCTCGTAGGGGACTAGTTAAGTTTGACCTTTGGTTTGGGACCTTTTGTCTTTGGATTTCCACGACTCGTTAAATCTCGATTAAGTAAGAGTAATTGAAGTCTTGCACTTGAAACTAGGAACCTAGGGGGAGCACTGTCCGAGTACCCCATTCTTATCTTGATATTCTCCTTATCTCTAATTACCACTTTCGATCTTTATTTTCTCTTTATTCACTTTTAATTCAACCTCTTCATACATCAAGTTTTTCTTGACTAACTGGCAAAGTGGATTTGTTCCTAACGTCTACTCCCTGTAGATTCGACTGCCCACCCTTTGGGTATTTATTACTTCGACACCAGTGCACTTGCGGAACACACAAGATGAGGAGTTCACCCGGACTCCAGAGTACGACGTACTCTTCATCACGCGACTACCCGGAGAGCCCTTAGGGAGTTGCTGGCAGCGCTTGAGTATGGACCGGTCTTATGATCCTCGTCGATCCAAGGCCTCGTCCCTTCGTCTCCCCGCCCTCAGGTACATTCATTTTATACTGAGCCGCTCCATTATAGGTATAGGCGACAGCACAGGAGTCGTCAGTCGCCGTGACTTCGACTTGCTATTGAGTATGATGGACGGTTTCCCTTTACATCTCGGCTACGAGGTTGCTTTCAGCATCCAGCATCAGGGGCAGGATTTCCGCGTGGGCGCTCTCTTTGCTGGACCTTACATCACGCGGCTGATTAGAGGCATAGGTCGCCAGGAGGGTACCCGATTGAAGAGGATGGTGGGCGGTGTGTTGCCAGTCGCGGTGGACACACTCCGAGCGATGTGGATGCTCCGATTGATGCACATGTTTGCAACAAAGGGTGGGGTGTCAACCCCTTGCGTTACCGCAAGTGCACTGGTCGTCAAGTAATAAAAGTGGACCCAAAGGGTAGGGTTGTCGAACCACAAGGAACAGAAGTAATAATAATAGCTCCTCTCTTGTTATCTAGCCTAATGGGTGTAGTTTGTGATGATCTAATGGCCAAACCTAAGAGTGTCACTACAAGTGCGCAGCGAATAAAAAAGAAAAGAGTTATCAATCAATAAATGTGAGGTATCCGGACAATGCTCCCCATAGGATTCAGGTGTTAAATGTATATTACAAGTGTTTCTAAACGAAAACAATGAGTCGTGGGTATCCTAAGGTATAACGGCTCCTGCCTCCAGGTCGCCGATAACTAGTCCGCTACGAGGTCTGGGCGGAGAATTCTCTCGACGCCTCACACCGCATATAACTGCTTAAAACTCTTGGGATCCGAAAGTTATAACCAATTCCTAAAAGTAGATCTAACCCTGACTCCAGGTGAAAAATCCCTAACCCCCTACGAGGTCCCGGCGGAGAATTCTCTCGACGCCTCACACCACATATGGTTGCTTGACACTTAGGGAATATGGAGATAGGAGATATCTATCGGAAGGGAAAGGGGACACTCCGCTATCTCACGACCCACCCTCTCAACCCTCTTTACTCTTGGTAATTCTAAATCTAGCTGTGATCTCTCTCTTCACTAGATTGAATAAAACATGCAAGACAATTAATAATGGAATAAAAGCACAAGCAAGTATTAAAAACTCAAGAGTAAAACACAAACTAATAAATTCGAATAGAAACACAATGTAAATCTAATGAAAATAAGAATCCTAGGGTTTACATGTCGGAATACCCTCTAGGGGTTTAGCTCTCAATGAAGCGAGTCACAAAACAAATAATGAATTGATAAATAAGTTCAAAAGACATAAAGAATAACCCCCGTAAATCCGTGATGATGGTCTTGATAGGTAGCTTCCACGTAGAGATTGATTCCGCTTCGAAGCAGGGTCGCCGATGGTTTACTTGATCCTATGACGAAGGAGGAATCTATCTCAGTTGGTGAGGAAGGCTTCCCGAACCCGCAAAGAACTCCTTCCAAGCCCTAGGCTCCTTGTCTCTCGAAAGTAGCCAAAAAGATCCCTAAAAATTATCACAAGGCGGCTTTTATAATTTGAAATCGGGGCTTCACATGGGCACTCACACGCCCGTGTACTGTAGCCACATACCCGTGTGGAAATTCCACACTGCCGTGAGCAGTACTTGTGCTATAGTTCTTTGCTACAGTAATACTACAGTGTTTTTCCCGAAATTTTCCTTTGAGTCCACAAAGTCGAGCACACGCTCGTGTGGTAAGGTGCGTGGCGTTTTGTCCTTTCAAATCTTCAAGAACCTTCTTCTACTTGGGTACGGAAGCTGGGACATGGGCGTACTGCTGCCTTTGTGCTCTTTCGAATTGTATAATGACTTGAACTCCGCCGAAAGTTGGCAACACCCCCATACATATGAACACAGCTTCTAATTGTGACCTTGAAATGTGTCATCACACCCTATCTTTGCTTCTTCTTGTACTTCATGTCTCTAAAGCCCTGTTTTCAGAAAAGAACACAAAACACAGCTTGTTAATGATAGAACCTGATACAAATGGTGCTCAATGCATGTAAACTGATATTATAAAATATATACAAACAAGCACTTATCACCAATCTACCCCCACCTCCCACGACCCTCAGTACCACGCCGCTCCTGCTGCCAGTGCACCAGACTCTCTACCCGCTGCAGCTGGTCCTTGTTCCCCTCGCACCCCACAAGCGCGCTCTTCCACTCATATTCCAGACTCTCCCTCAGCTGGCTCCCCCTCCTTCCGACGATGGATGATCCAGAGCATGCAGCGTTTGGCCAGTCACCTCGACGTCACGCTCTCTCCTCCTCCACATCATGCTACTGCCTCTACTTCCCGGAGTGTGGGGGTTGACACCACCGATCTCCCCTCCGATTCTGAGACCGATTCTGAGTGCCCCGACTTCTGAGCGTTGATGTCCATGTTCTTGATTTTTATCTTTATTTGTACTTTGTTTTTATTTTCGTTATATTTTATTTTCAGTTGAGTTTTATTTTGCTTGTTTTTTTTTATTTTTTATTATTTCTTTCTAATGCTTGCATGCTTACTTCAGGATGTATAGATATTTCTCTTGCTGCTTGTATCAAATGGCTTCCCTTTGATGGTGATCAACACACGCCCTTGGTTGTCATGGAATTATTCACGGGCACCTCTCCTTTAATTTGGTGAAAATTCCCCAACTCTCATCTTAATTTCACTTGATTATTTTCTTTGTGTTGCATGCTTTGTTTTTAAACATTGAGGACAATGTTTCTTTCAAGTGTGGGGGAGGGTTGTCTATTTGTGTACAATATTTTTAGATGTAATGCATGACTTAGGACGATCTATGAAATTTTTGGGTTGAGAATAGCTAAGCTAAGGAGTCATTGAGCATGCTAGTGCCCTTTTGTTGAACTTAAGGTTCATTTTGCCCTTACTTTGGAAACCTTAACTCTAGCACCTAGCCTTCTGTTGTGTGCTCACTCTGTTAGAGGAAGGGCTCGTTTTAAGGCGTGTGAAAAAAATTAGATGTTGCCTCTGATAAGTGTCTAAATACACTGTTTTGTAAAGGTGAACTATTTATACTTTCATGCATTAATTGAATAAAACAAGTGCCCTTTAATGTGTTTTCTTGTTTTTCTTATTTCAGGGCATCCACGGACCATTTACGTAGAGAGGAGCATTTATTACTAGAAAATCAAAGCCGATGAGCGAAGAAACGAAGGACAAACGAGCTCCGGAGGGCACCCAAGTGTTCCTACACAACCAGGCCCATTTTAGGGCCTGTGTGCGGGCTGTACACAGCCCGCACACCCCTTGCAGAGGGTTGTGCGGCCATGTGTGCGGCCCGCACATTGGCCGTACACCAGTCGGGGTATTTAAGCCCGATTAGGGTTTTTCTAAGGGGACCTTTGCCACCGACGCCTCCGACCACCCCAACGCTTAAAGCTTCATCAAGGGAGGTCGTTTTGGAGAGAAATCGAGGGGGAGAAGACGGGAGAACTTGAGGATCTTCATCCTAAAGCTTGCCGACGCGGATTCGGCAAGTTTCTTCATCAAACCTAGTCGACATGTTCAAGAGTGAGTTTTTGGTGTTTTGTTGATGTACTCTTTATTGTGTGAACTTTCCTTCTTATTCATGTCGAACTAAACCTCCCAAGGCCGCCAGGCAACCGGTGAACCTTGGGAGGAATACTTATACTGGATGTTGTCCTCTTAATTCAATGAATGCATGGTGTACCATTTGGTTTCATACTTTATGTACTTAATTGTGGTAATTTGCATGAGAACTCTGCATTTCATCTTATCTATTGTGCTTGGTTGCGCGAGGTGCGCTCTCCCATTAGATCCACATAGTATGAAGAGGGATCCATCGTAATGGTACACCGGAGGTTCCGGGTGCCGGTAGCCTCCCGTAGGTTGTAGAGTTCATCTTAGCGCAATTGCTTATAGATAACTCTAACCAAGGCTCCTTAGTCCCAATGACATCGTATGAATATCCTTAGGATAAAGGAACTTGCACTGGATTAGGGCTACACTACGGAGGTTCCGGGGTAGTCGACTTCCGAGCCTAGACGGACCAAAATATTACACTCCATGCATGGATTACCTGTTATCACAACGTCCTTACTTGTATTTCTAACGGGGGAATCCTCGCCCGGGGCCTTATCTTCTCTATTTGATTTCTTCTCGGTGTGTGCAACTTGTTAGTAGTTAAAGCTTTTATTGTTAGTTTAATTTCATTTCCTTACAACGACCTCTGTTTTGATTCGGCTAAACAACTGTCGAAGACGAAGTAATAGTGGATCTCGCGACCCTAGGGAATACAACCCTCTTGTGGCCGCACAAGAGGTATTACTTGATGACCCGTGCGCTTGCGGCCGGGGAGCCGTGTGCCCGCTTTTTAGCGACGCGCACGGCGACCACTAAGTTTTTGGCGCCGTTGCCGGGGAACTTCGAGAACATTAGGAAAACTCATAGACATTGGCGTAGCCAATTTCCTTTTCTTTTGTGTCTTTACCCTTTTCTTACGTTTTATTTTCCCTTTTTATTCTCTTGCTTGGTTGTTATTTGTTTTATCAGTGGAACTTAGGCTTATAGTGTATACTTGTTTGCTTACCATCCCCACTGACTAGTGTCCACTTCCTTGCAACATGGGGGATTTTATGACCCGTGGCAACCCCACCGGTTATATCGAGGTTGACGAAGAGATCGAGAGAACTTTGCGCAGGAGGTTGAGGGAAGCATTGAGCGCCTCTAACTAACCCGTGGAAGCATCAGTTGATCCTCTGCCTACTGAAGAAGGAACATCGAACAGTATGGCAGAACAGAGGAGGACACTTTCGGATTATGAACGACCAAAGTTTACGGGGGAGGAATCATGTATACAAATTCCCGCAGCAGCCGCAAACAACTTTGACTTGGCAAGACCCATCGGCATGATACAGAATTCAGTGCAGTTCGATGGGTTGGCAGATGAAGATCCAAAAGAGCATCTATCACGCTTCTTGCAGATTTGCTCGACCTTCAAGATCAATGGTTTATCAGATGATGCTGCCAAGTTGAGGTTGTTCCCTTTCAGTCTGCGAGGGGCAGCCTACAGATGGTTCCAGGGCTTGACACCAGGCTCCGTTAATTCCTGGGAGGATATGGTGGACAAATTCTTGGGGAGGTACTTTCCCCCTAGTAAGGCCGCCCGACTACGACATGAGATTTCAGCATTCAGTCAAAGGGATTAGGAAACATTGTTTGAGATGCATGAGCGTTTGAAGAATCTGTTGAGGAGATGCCCGCATCACGGGTATCATTCATGAATGAGGATCCAAATTTTACACAATGGTTTGAACTACCAGACACGCTAACTTATTGATGCAGCAGCAGGGGGCTCTCTCAATAATAAGTACCCCGAAAAGGCTGAAAAATTGATAGAAGACATAACTAGGAATGAGTCTCACTGGGGTTCAAGAACCAAGGTGTCACGAGCGGCCGATGTTCATGAGGTGAGTGCCCATACTGCACTTGAGGCCAAGATGGACGCTCTGACAAGAAGATTTGACCTATTAATGGTTGAAAGTGCGAGTTCCAGTTCCGCGACCGTCATGTCCTATGAGGTTTGTGGAGGTGGACATTCGGCCACCCTTTGTCTTATTGTAATTCCCACAGGCACATCCACAGAGCAAGTTGACTTTGTAAGTCAAAATCCGAGACCTCAAGGGAATCCGTATACATCTACCTATAATCCCTAGTGGAGAAATCACCCAAATTTTCAGTGGGGTAATCAGAACCAGCAAGACATCAGCCCCCACCAGGATTCCAGCATGCTCCACCACAACAGAAGGAGAATAGAGTGTCAGTTGAAGAAGCATTGGCGAAATTCATGATCGCCAAAGAGGCAAATTTCAGAAACGTCCATGCTTCAATTCAGAATTTGGAGAAACAGATTGGGCAGTTAGCAAAAACAGGATCAGATCGGCAGCAAGGTAGTTTGCCGAGTAACACTGAAGAAAACCCTTGTGAACAGCTGAAGGCTATCACTCTAAGGAGTGGCCGAGAGATCGAGGTTCGACCCACAAGTGGGAATGAGAGTGGGAAAGGGAAGAATGTTGTGAGACTTGCAACCCCGAGAGCGAGGGTTGACATTGAGGACAGCAACAACCCCACCTCCGAACCTGAACGGAACCAAGCTTCACCCATGCTGAAGTATCAACCCAAAGTTCCTTACCAGGCAAGATTGAAAAACCACAAGGAGGATGATCAGTTTAAGAAGTTTTTAATTTTGTTGAAGCAACTCCACATCAATCTTCCACTCGTTGAGGCATTCGCACAGATGAATAAATATGCAAAGTTCATGAAGGACTTATTGACAAACAGGCGGAAGCTTGAGGAAGCATCCAGTGTAGTGTTGAATGAAAATTGTTCCGCCATATTACAAAGCGCACTCCCACCAAAAGTTTGAGATCCTGGAGGCCATGTAATTGAATGCAAGATCGGAGAGAATGTGGTAGAGAAGGCCTTGGCAGATTCGGGAGCAAGTATCAATGTTATGCCATACAGTCTCTTTTTAAAATTGGGACAACAGGAACTCGAACCTACACGGATGACTCTACAACTCGCAGACCGGTCCGTACGCCGACCTCTGGGTGTTGTGAGTGATGTATTAGTGAGCGTGGTAGGACTTGTATTCCCGGCTGATTTTGTTATCTTGGACATCAATGAAACTGTGAGGTGCTTATAATCCTTGGAAGACCATTTTTGGCAACCTCTCGCGCCCTTCTTGACATCCAAGACGACAAGATGACACTTAGAGCCGGGAATGAAGAAGCTGTGTTTAAACTCCCAGTTGCAATGAAGCACCCCAAGGAGCGAGATGACGCCTCCTATGCTTTTGATAAGGTCGAACTAATTGTGTCTGATTGTGTGCAAGAGGTTCTGTCGATTAACCCCCTTTACGAGTACTTGAGCGAAGAGCAGGAGGAAATCGAAGCTGAAGACAAGGGAGAACAGAACCATCAGAAACCACTTGGTCCTAAACAGAATAAGGAGAAAGCCAAGGGAAGCGGAAGCCGCGAGGAACCACCATGGAAGAAGGCTTGGAAAAAGGTGACCAAGTAAGGTTCCCCGGGCGAAAAGATCAAGGTGACGTCTATCTTCACAGTTGACTTGGGATCTCATAACATGGAGAATATGATGTCACTTAACCTCCCTAGCTCATCACCTTCATTCTTCGTCAAACAAGGTATAAATCCTGCCTTTGAACCACCCTGAGGAAGTGAACAGAAATGTCAGGCTCGTGACTCTAAACAAGCGCTCTTGGGAGGCAACCCAAGTTTATTTTCCTCGTATTTTCTTTTATTCTACTTTCTGTGCTTTGTGGTTATGTTTTGCTTTTCTATGTAGGTGTGTGTTTTATTTAATGTTTGTGATTAGATGACTTGAATCTCATTTTATTTTGTCGATGTATTGTAGGTTGATGTTGTGTTATTTTCACATTTATCGGCGAAGGTTACGTGTTTTACAAGTTACTCATCGATTGGTGTAATCATTTTCGGAGGATGTGCAGGCAGGCTACAGCCCGCACAGACTTGCCACATGGCTGTGCGGCCCGTATGCGGCCGCACAGCCCCCCCGCACAGGGCTCTGGCAGCCCTCTGCGGCCTGGTGTGCGGCCGCACACCCGGCCGGACAGCACGGCGCAGGAGAAGGAAAAAGGGCTGTGCGCACGGATCTGGCTGCAGCCCATTTTTTTCTTTTGGGGCGGCCCATGCCCCTCCTCATGCCGCATTCCCTACCCGCCCTTTTTCCATCTCCTGCGCCCCCCCCACCCCATCTTCTTCCACATTTTGGTGTTTCAAACTTTGCCGATCTAAGCTCTTAAAATGCGATCTCTAGTTTTCCACACCAATTTTCGTCGACTGCACATCCACACACCTCAGCACCACCGGCATAGACCGACTCCTGGGACACCTGGTTTTGAGTTTCTTGTTGTTTTTCACAGTTAGTTTATTATTTTCTCTACAGTTGTGTTTGTAGTCTGTTGGAAAGAGCTTAACTCTTCCAAGATCCTATCTTACTTTTGGTTGTTCTTACGTAGTTTTCTTTAATAAACTTTACGTGATGATTATGGATGTCTCTATTTGATGTCATGTCTACCTCGCAGGGGTAGACATGGAGATTGCCTTATCGTCTCTCCACTATCATAGGGAGCGCCACGACCACTCAGCCTATCTTGACACGCGCTGCCACTATGATTCAGGGAAGTTCTCCTCAACCCCCTATTTATGCTTTATTCGTTTTATCTTATTCTTTTAACCACTGATTTTGTACATTGAGGACAGTGTACCACTTTAAGTGGGGGGTGGCATGCATACACTTGTGTTCTTTAGAGTCAATTTTATCTTGTTTTCGGTGCATGCCTGTTTTGGGGTGAACTCTAATGACATTAATGCATGATTGGAACCGGTGATGGCTATGATACTTAAGTATACAGTAGAGGAGGATAACGATGGATGGTAAGCTTTGCACACAACCCTGCACTTAATGAATTTCGATCATTCACGGCATACCATCACATACCTTTTTAGCCTGGACCTTGGACACCTAGGTTGGGTTAAATGATAACCTTCGTGACCCTCTTAGTAGCTAGCCCATTTTTAGCATTACTTACCTTGAGGTGTTAGGCTTCTCTCTAATGAGTTGTTTGAGGGCTTCTGTTTCTCTTGAAAATTGGCAGCATAGAGACTATTTTGCAGTAAGAGAATATTTTCAGCAAGTAAAAAGAGTTTTGTATACTAATAAGAATGACAATGCTCCTATACTGGAATAGCAAATTAACTTAGGGTTCGGGCTCCTAAAAAGAGTGTTCCATAAGCCAGAAGCCACGAGCATGTTCATGTGAGCATGTAATCTTCTAAGTAAGTTGGGTCTTTTAAAAAGTCGATTACAGATCATGTTAGTAAAAAAAAAAAAAACAAAAGAGTGTGAAAAAAGCCAATTTCGTACAGAGGAGAGACAGAAGTACCTTGGGAATTCATTAAGGGGTTCCCTACCGTTTCAAGGTCCGTTACCGTTATAAGTGTTGTGATGTGCTTTAAGAAGTGGTCCTCGGGGTGCCGTTGCCGGGGACTTCCAAGAACATTAGGAAAACTAATAGACGTTGGCTTAGTCAATTTCTTTTTCTTTTATGTCTTTACTCTTTTGTTACATTTTATTTTCACTTTTTATTCTCTTGCTTGTTTGTTATTTGTTTTATTAGTGGAACTTGGGCTTATATTCTATAGTTGTTTGCTTACCGTCCCCACTGACTAGTGTCCACTTCCTTGCAGCTTGGGGGATTTTATGACCCGTGGCAACCCCACCGGTTATATCGAGGTTGACGAAGAGATCGAGAGAACCTTGCGCAGGAGGTTGAGGGAAGCATTGAGCTCCTCTAACTGTCCCGTGGAAGCATCAGTTGACCCTTTGCCTACTGAAGAAGGAACATCGAACAGTATGGCAGAACAGAGGACGACACTTTCGGATTATGAACGACCACGGTTTACTGGGGAGGAATCTTGTATACAGATGCCCGCCGCAGCAGCGAACAATTTTGACTTGGCCAGATCCATCGGGATGATACAGAACTCAGTGCAGTTTGATGGGTTGGCGGATGAAGACCCTAATGAGCACTTATCAAGATTTTTGCAGATTTGCTCAACCTTCAAGATCAATGGTCTATCAGACGATGCGTCTAAGTTGAGGTTGTTTCCATTCAGTCTTCGAGGGATAGCCTACAGATGGTTTCAGGGCCTGACAGCTGGCTCAATTAAGACCTGGGATGATATGGTGGACAGATTCTTGGGGAGATATTTTCCCCCTAGCAAGGCCGCCCGATTGCGATAAGAAATATCGGCATTCAGTCAGAGATACTCGGAAACTCTATTTGAAACGCATGAGCGATTCAAAGCTTTGTTGAGAAAGTGCCCGCATCATGGATACCAGTCATGGATGAGAATAGAGATATTCTACAATGGGCTGAATTACCAAACTTGGCAACTCATTGATGCAGCAGCCGGAGGCTCTTTAAGCAACAAGTATCCCGATGAAGCCGAAAAGTTAATTGAAGATATGGCAAGGAATGAGTCTCATTGGGGTTCAAGAACCAAGGTACCACGAGTTGCCGGGGTTCATGAAGTCAGTGCCCACACCGCACTTGAGGCCAAAAGATGTACTCACACGAAAGTTTGACTTAATGATGGCTGAAAGAGCGAATTCTAGCTCCACACCCGTCCTATCATGCGAGATTTGTGGAGGTGGGCACGCAGCCACCCTCTGCCCTATTACAGTTACTCCAAGTAGTTCAACGGAGCATGTGGATTTTGTAAGCCAGAATCATAGGTTTCAAGGAAATCCTTATGGGGCGACGTATAACCTCGGGTGGAGAAATCACCCAAATTTGCTGTGGGGAAATCAGAATCAGCAAAGGCCCCCGCACCCGCTATGATTTCAACACTGGCCACTACAACCCAAAGAGAACCGGGTTTCAGTTGAGGAGGCGTTGGCTAAATTCATGATTGCTACAGAAGTAAACTTCAGAAATGTCCAAGCATCGATTCAAAATTTGGAAAAACAAGTTTTGCAGCTAGCAAAAGCAAATTCAGAGAGGCAGCAAGGTAGTTTACCAAGCAACACTGAAGAAAATCCCCGTGAGCAATTAAAGGCTATCACTCTGAGGAGTGGACGGGAAGTAGAGGTTCGACCTCCCAATGGGAATATGAACAGTAAAGAGAAGAATGTTGTGAGAGATGCAACACCGAAAGCGAGGGTTGACATAGAGGACAGCAACAACATCCCCGGACCTCAACCAAGCCAAGCTTTACCCGTGCCGGAGTATCAACCCAAAGTCCCCTATCCGGCAAGACTGAAAAAGAGTACGAAGGATGACCTATTCAAAAAATTTCTAAGTCTGATAAAGCAACTCCACATAAATCTTCCGCTCATTGAGGCATTTTCTCAGATGCCTAAGTACACAAAGTTTATGAAAGATTTATTGACAAACAGGCGGAAATTGGAAGAAGCATCCAGTGTGACCTTGAATGAGAGTTGCTCCGCCATCCTGCAAAGCGCACTCCCACAGAAGGCTCGAGATCCTGGGGGCCTTGTGATTGAGTGCAAGATTGGGGACTCAGTTGTAGAGAAGGCCCTAGCTGACTCTGGGGCAAGTATCAACGTCATGCCCTACAATTTGTTTATGAAGTTAGGGATACATGAGCTTGAGCCCACGAGAATGACGTTACAATTGGCGGACCGATCAGTGCGCCGCCCCCGAGGTATTGTAAGTGACATATTGGTGAGTGTGGGAGGACTTGTATTCCCAGCAGATTTCGTTATCTTGGACGTCAACAAAAACACTGAGGTGCCTATCATCCTTGGAAGGCCATTCTTGGCGACCTCTAGTGCCTTACTTGACATTCAAGATGGCAAGATGACACTTAAAGCCGGGAACGAAGAGGCGGTGTTTAAACTCCCGGATGCAATGAAATACCCTAAGAAGTGGGATAATACCTCCTATGCTTTTGATGATGTTGAACTAATTGTGTTTGATGTTTAAACTCCCGGATGCAATGAAATACCTCAAGTGTTGGCGATCGACCCACACGACGAATATTTGGCGATGGGCCAAGAGAGAGTTGAAAATGAAGGAAGTGAAGAGAAAAATCAAGAGAAGCCACCAGATCCTATGGCAAAGCAGAGGAAACCAAAGAAGAGTGGCAACCGCGAGGAGCCACCTTGGAAAAAAGCTTGGAAGAAGGTGACCAAATCGAGTTCAACAAATGGAAAGAAAGAGGCAAAACCTACCTTCACAATTGACTTGGGAGCCTATAATGTGGAAAGTATGATCTCACTTAACCTCCCTAGCTCATCTCCCTCATTCTTCTTGAAGAAAGGTATGAACCTCTCCTTTGAACCACCCTGAGAATGTGGACAGGAATGTCAGGCTCGTGACTCTAAACAATCGTTCATGGGAGGCAACCCAAGTTTAATTTCCTCGTATTTTCTTTTATTCTACTTTGTTTGCTATTTAGGGCTTTATTGGTTCTATTTTGCTTTCTTCTTTTCTTGTTGTTTCATTTCACGTTTGTGATTAGATGACTTGAATCTCATTTTATTTTGGCGACGTATATTCGGTTGATGTTGTGTGATTTTCATATTTGTCGGCGAAGTTTACGTGTTTTAAAAAAGGTATTAATCAATTGGTATTTTCATTTTTGGCGGAAAAACATAGGAAAAATCGGAATTCGGCACTTCTGGAGAGTGTACGGGCAGTCTACCCGCATACACCTGCAGAGGGTTGTGCGGCCCTCGTGCGGCCGCACAGCCCCCACACAGGGTTGCCAGAACCCTGTGAGGCCTGGTGTGCGTCCCGCACGCCAAGCCGCACAGCTGTGTGCAGGATGGCTCCAGCCCGCACAGGTTTGACTGTCCCTTGCTCTTGGTAACCCTCCTCTCTTTAAGAGGGTGCTGTTTGTATATAATATATATATATATATATATATATATATATATATATATATATAAGATCTAAATATTCAAATCTCAAGATCAGCCGAGAGCATTGATCTCGAGGCGACTTAAATACACAAATTTCAACATCAGCCGAGAGCACGGATCTCGAGGCGATCTAAAATATTCAAGTAACAAGATCAGCCGAGAGCACAGATCTCGAGACGATCTAAAATATTTAAATCCCAAGATCAGTCGAGAGCACAAATCTCGAGGCAATCTAAATACACAAATCTCAAGATCAGTCGAGAACACGGATCTCGAGGCGATCTAAAACACTCAAATCTCACGATTCACCGAGAGCGCATATCTCGAGGCGACTTAAATACACAAATTTCAAGATCAGCTGAGAGCACGGATCTGGAAGCGATCTAAAACACTCAAATCTCATAATCAGCGAAGAGCACAGATCTCATGGCGATCTAAAATATTCAAATCTAATGATCACCCAAGAGCACAGATCTCGAGGCGATCTAAAACACTCAAATCTCAAGATTTGCTGAGAGCGCATATCTCGAGGCGACTTAAATACACAAATTTCAACATCAGCAGAGAGCACGGATCGCGATGCCATCTAAAATATTCAAATCTCATAATCAGCCAAGAGCACAGATCTTGAGCCGATCTAAATATTCAAATCACAAGATCAACTAAGAGCACGGATCTCGATGTGCTCTAAATATTCAAATCACAAGATCCGCTAGTCGTACGGATCTCGAGGTGATCTAAAATCTCAAGATCAGCCTAAAGCATAAACCTCGAGGCGATCCAGGATATTCAAATTCTAAGAATACAAATCACGAAGAAAAAAAAACTATTAAAAAATAATTTAAATAAAAATAAAGAAAATAAAAAAAATGATAAGATAAAATGAAATAAAATAAAATTTAAAATAAAAAAATTAAAATTAAAAAAATCAAATCAGATAAAAAATAATAAAATAATAAAATGGTAATAAAATAATACTATTTTAAAATATATATATTATATAAATAATAATAGTAATAATAAGATATTATTATTATAATATTAATATTTATTATTATTATAAAATAAAAGAATAAAAAAAATAATTAAAAATAATAATATAATGGGACGTGGAACCATGCATGGAGATGCATGCATGTATCATGGAACGTTGGACAATTTGAAATGGATGATATAATTTAAAAAAAACTAAAATAAAAAAAATAATAAAAAAGATGGGAGTTGTGGAAACGTGGCAACATGCATGTGCCACGACCTGGACAGTTGGCTGGAGGCTTTTAAAAAATAAGAAGAGAGGGAAGCAAAGGGGATGAGCAGGAATTAAAACAAGAAAAACATAAAAGAAGAAAAAGGAGAAGAAGAAGAAGGTTTTCATACTTGGATCTTTCTCTTTTCTTTCTTCTATAGTACATATATATATATATATATATATAAAAAAGAAGTCATCGCTGTCAGCACCACTGCTCGTCACCGCTTCGCCGCCGTTGCCGATCATCCGTCAGTCGCCGTCGACACCATGCGAGGGTGGAATATCCCTCCATGGTCGTTGGTCTCGGATATATATATGCATGAACAAAAGCCTCACCGCGCTATGGCCGTCAAAAGTCTTCATCGGGCGTCGCCATCACCTC
This sequence comes from Dioscorea dumetorum, assembly GCA_902712375.1. NCBI lineage: Eukaryota > Viridiplantae > Streptophyta > Magnoliopsida > Dioscoreales > Dioscoreaceae > Dioscorea > Dioscorea dumetorum. The sequence continues at coordinate 3,837,740 of CACTHL010000492.1, forward strand.
CGTCACTGCCAACGCCGCGCATTATCGCCGCTACCGAGACTGGCGAGGGTGGAATATCCCTCGCTCGTCTCTGATATATATATTTATATATGAACCCCTAGCACGTTGGCCATAATGCTCGCTGTTCAATGAGGTGTCGGATGATCCGGTGATTTTGAGAAAGTCTGGGTTGTTGTTTAGCCGGCGTGTGGAGCAGCATATCAAGGAGTATGGGAAATGCCTCATTACAAAGGAGGAGCGCACGTTGGATGATTTTATGCTGGTTAAGATGAATAAGGTGGCAAAGCCAAGAGGCCCAAGACCATTGCAAGCTACTAGTATTCCTGGATTACTTGGGATGTTCCATAATAAAGGCGATGCTCAAATGCTATCAAATTTCGTCTTAGATCAGCAGCTGCATATAGTAAGACAAAAACTAAGTCATGCTTTATATCAACATGATACTGCATGTTATAATAAGGCAAAAGAAGGAAGGAGATGAAGCAAGGATGCTTTTGAGTAAGGTTGAAAGACAGATAGATATCTTTATCAACAGCATAGGCTACAAATGATGTTGTTAATGGAAAATGATGTTGAAGGTGGTGAAGTTGGTACATTATTTCATTATGAAGTTACTGTCAAGGAGAAAGGTAGAGGACACATTGTTAAATTGGACTCATCAAATGGGTCAGTCACATGCACTTGTGCCAAGTTTGAATCTGTTAGGATATAATATTGTCATGAGCTGAAGATGTTAGATTTAAAGAACATTAAAGAGCTACCACTGCAGTGCATTTTTTGAAGAAATAAGAAAAAAAGATGCAAAGGTTGAGAATATGCCAGAATCATGAATTTGGGCTTGATGGTGACCTGCGCTCATCTGTAGTGCCACATATTATACATAATTGTAGTGATAGCTTCAAAAAATTCAAACGCATTTGTATTAATGGCTAAGCAGTCAAATCTGGTACTTAAACAAGTGGAAGCAATATTCCAAACAACACTTGTGGTGAAAACTGTGCCACTTAACAACAGTGAGGCTCAACCACAAAAGGTTGTTGAAAATTCCAATTTTCCCGGAAGATCAGTAAAAAAAAAAGAGAAAAAGGGTAAAATGGTCAGTCTAATGAGCTGGAAACGTCAACAATATATCCCGAGCAACCTCTGACATTGGATAGTAGCATTCGGTTGTAATCAATGGTGCCCAAAAAAAAAAATAATAATAAATAATAAAAATTAATAAAAATAAAATAATAATAACAAAAAAAATGAAAAATGTCTAAATTATCCTTACCATCCCTCAAAACCAATCAAATCACAATCAATGCCCAGGTGCTAATTGTGAAGCAAATAATAAAATGTTTATCTCGAGGCAACAGTAATTTTCAAAGCGGTAATGAGACATATATCTCAAGACGGCAACGATGCATACAACACGGTGACGAGGCACAGACGACTATATATATATATATATATATATGAAATAACTAAATAATAAAATTTACAGTTTGTAATATTTTCCCTTTACTTGTACACGAAGCCCTTAATCGGAGGTTCCTAAGATTTTAATCTGGGGTAATTAATAAAAGAGACTTGCCTCTTTTAGGAATGGAAGAGTTCACAAAATAAAATAAAATAAAATATTTGTGATTCGATATATCGAATGCTATCTCTTCACCGACACGACGCCAGGGCGCATATTTTCGATCTCACAAATTCTGGCATATTTTCGATCGCCTGGTATCTCTTTAATTCCTCCTCCCATCTTTGAGGCAAAAGTACAAGTAAAGGCAATTGTTTCTTATAACACATATATAAGAAAATTAATATTGTTGATATTTTTATTGCAGGTAAAATGGCATTCAAAAGTTCAACTGCACCTGGAAGCCCGAAGATGACTATTTTTCTGGGAGAAGGAGCTGAAGTTCAATTACCAAATTGCATTCTGAACACTGGAGCTGCTGGAGCTGAGATAAGATTCGGCACAATGTCCGAATCTGTACAATTTGTGAAAAGAGCTTCATCTACGGACGAAGACCTGACCGTCCCTCGTCTTCCATCCAGGGGCCGTCGCCCAAATGTCATTGTTCCCGCATCAGTCAAGACTATTCATGATGAAAAACCAAGAACCACTGTCTTTCAGAGGCTATCACGTCCTAAAGAGATAGCTTCTGCAGATGAAGAAAATGATGAACCTACTTTCACTGTGACTGTGAAAGGGAGAGAATGTGGAATGTTTCAATCAAAAATAGTTAAGTCTAGGAAAAGTGTGTTTTCAAGGCTGACACCCAAGAAGTTGAAAATTCCAAATCACAAATTAAATTTTGTGTCATTCCAAAACCAGAAGGGTGATCGAATGGGTTCTTTCAAAAACTCATTTGAACCACTTAATATGGTTAAGAAGAACGCAGCTACTGCAGAGTTGCGTTACCAACCATATGACAAGAAAGGAGGTAGACCCCCAAAATCTCATAAAACTTCTTTCAGCATCGAAGGAATTACAATCAAACAAAATGAAGCCAAGGGAATTCTACCAAAAGAAGAGGCAATTCGTCCTGAACACACGAAGGACAGTTTTTGACCGAATTACTTTGCCTGATGATCAAGTTTCACAACGGCAGGCTTCACAAGGTCAAGCTTCAATTCACCACTCGAAGTTTGATCGAAAGAAAAGAATCGAAGACGAATATATGTCCGATGGAGATGTCGAAATACATTCTGTCCGTACGATTACTGAAGCTCGAGGAGATCCGATAGCTGAACAAGAACAACCAGGGCTAGTCACGAGATCTCGTAGACGGGCAACTGATTCTCAAAGCATAGTTGGAGAAGAGGGTTCAAGCCAAGTTCCACATGCTATACCAAAAGATTTAAAGGGATCAAATTCCCAAATGAAAATGAAGAAGATGAACCAGTTTTCGTTATGGATCAGAACAATGTTATGAAGAAAATTCAACAAATGGAAAATCATGAAACAGAATACAAGAAAATGAATGAAAACATGATGATGTTAATGAATACAGTACTCCAAATGCAAAAGCAGATGGCAGCCTTGATGGCAAATCACAATGAACAAGTACAAAGGCCAGATAATCTAATCTCTCAACCAAAAGAGACTGTTCAGGCAGTAGGGCAAGGGGAAACAATTAGTATCCCTATTCAAGAACATTCAATGGCAATGACTCGGGAGGAGATACAACAGATGGTGGCTGTTGAGCTTAAATATGCCAAAAATAGCGAGATAAGAGTTGATAGTGACAAACCTTATCCCAGCTATCATGATCTGGTACCTTATCCGAAAGGATACAATGTGCCTAAATTTAAACAATTTAATTGGATTGGTAACCCTGACCAACACTTGGCCAATTTTGTAACGCCGTGTGGAGATACAAGTGCTAAACCATCACTTCTCCTCAGACAATTTTCTGTCAGTCTTACAGGAGTTGCATTTGAATGGTATGCAAATTTGCAACCTGAGTCAATTCAAAATTGGCAACAACTGAAAGATGCATTTCGAGTACGATTTGGAGGTGTTACTGATAAGATCACAATAGCTGATCTCGCAGCCACTCGCCAAAACAAAGATGAGAAGGTGGTTGACTATATTATGAGATGGAGAAACCTGAGTATTAAATGTGAACAAGCCCTGGACCAACCTCAAGCAGTGGGATTGTTACTCGGGAACATTGATAGCTGGATGTCACCTTTCCTAAGTACATCTGGCATTACTACATTTCAAGAGTTAATCTCACAAGCAAAGAAATTGGAAAGGACTAATCCAAGGGTTTTGTCTAATTTCCAAACTTACAAAAATGACAAGCCTAAGAAGGCAGAAGGTGTCAAGTACATTGCTACATCATTCAATGTTGACCAAGGAAAAAGCACTACAGAATCACATAAACCAGAACAAGCTAAGCCACTTAGCTTAGGTAATCCTGGAAATGAATCAAGGCCCACTCCCTCTTTGAAAGAAAGAATGAACAAAAAGTATTCTTTTCAAAGAGACAAAGTAATGAAAATTTTCAAAGATGCTGTGAAGGGAGGTCTACAATTGCCTGAGTGCAAGAGACCGGAAGAACAAAGCAAGAAAGATCATCCCAATTATTGCCCATACCATAGAGTATTGGGACATACAATTGAAGATTGCTACGTCTTCAAAGATTGGCTCGAGCGCCAATATCAAGAGGGTAAAATTACACTCTCTAAGAATGTTCTCTTAGAACAACCTGCTGAACATATCCGCTACGTGACCACTACAGATTATGAGGGATCATCCCAAAAAGAAGTTACAATAGTGGGTAATAAAATAGTACTTCCTTTAGTATCTGATGATAAACCTCCGTCTGTTCCAGACGAATTGTGGGAAGTATTCATATCCAAAAAATCAAAGAAGATGTTGAAGAAATTGGCTGAGCTCCCAGGGATCAAGTGGGGAAATGCCCAGAAACCCCCTGAAGGGTTTCCAATAAAGCAAATCAAGAAGAAAAATAAAAAGAAGAAGCAGAAGCGTGAACATTCAAAACACAAGAAATCCATCATAGAAGAGTATATTGATTCTCTTGAAGAATATGAGCAGAAGGAAAGGATGTTGATCACTTTTAAAGACTATTTTCCTGAGGAAGTTGAAGAGCTACTTGAGGAGTTGGTTGAAGGAGATGATGAAATAATACAGGTGGAAACTTGCAGGGCTATTTTTGGAAGTGAATACTCTCCATATGACCAAGATGATGATGAAGATAGTTTTTCTGAGTCAGAAGAACTATATGATCGCCATGGTGGGCCTTATATTAGTAAGAAGCAGAAAAAGAAAATGGCATTAAAAGAAAGAGTTAAGAAGGCGAATACTAAACTCTCTGAGCCATACCATTCAGAAGAGCCAAAGAAACCATGTTATACTCCCAAGACCCCGAAGTATAAAGTCCTGAAGAAAGCAATGGTAGCTAAAGACATCTCTTCCTTCATTCAAAGAGTGACAGAGGAATCAGCTAATAAGCTAATACAATTGCATATTACTGATAATAAATGGGATGAATTTGGGATATATCCTCCAGATTTAATAGGTGAAAATTTTGATCAAGAAATTGTGAAGCCTACATCTTCGATGATAAGTTTTAAGAATAAGTCTTTTTCTTCAGATATTGAAATAAGAAAAGACAAAAGAAGAGAGCTTTTCAATCAAGCCATGGAAGAAGGGTTAGACTTACCCAAGCCTAAAAGGCCGTGCTTGATGCATTTGGACAGTCACCCAAATTATTGTCCATATCACCGACTTGTGGGACATACTATAGAAAATTGTCGGAATTTTCAAAAATGGCTACAAAAGCAAGTTTCCACGAGAAATTTGAAGTTGACTGATGATGATTTTGAAACAAAAGGTGTTTGTTGTGCTATAGCACGTCAGGGAAGTTCTGATGATGAATTGAATTTTCCAGATGAAGAAGATGAAGTATCTTGCCATGTACATCAAATGCAGCTTAGAACTGGCAAGTTACTCCAATCAAGACAGGCCTCCAATTCTAATGATAAAAATAAAGGGAAGATGATAGAAGAAAAAGATGTCTCACCAAAGAAACCTTTAAAGAAACCAGATTATAATATCTTGGCACACCTAAAAAAAGTCCCAGCTCTGCTTAGTATGTATGATGCACTGATGATGTTAACAGAAGTCAAGGAATCTTTAATACATGCCCTACAAAACCCTGAAAAGTATCAGGCTTATTTTGCTGAAATCAATATGACAGAAGCTCTGTACGAAACAAATACACTTTCGGTATCATTCACTAATGAAGACTTATTACTTGAAACCGTAGAGCACAATAGACCATTGTATGTGACAGGGTGTTGTGACTGGATAAAGATCAATCGAATTCTAGTTGATCCAGGGTCTTCTTTAAACCTAATGACGCTCAATACTCTTCGGGCATTAGCCCTGGAAATATGCCATTTGTCTCCAGAACGGATCATTATTCAAGGCTTTAATCAGCATAGTCAGAAAGCATTGGGATCTATTACTCTCCCAATCAAGTTTGGAAAGATCACATCTGACGTGAAATTCCATGTGATTGATGCTGATGCCTCATACAAAGCCTTGTTGGGTAGGCCATGGATTCATGAAAACCGGATGGTCCCATCAACTCTTCATCAGTACATGAAATATATGATTAATGGAGAAGAATGTAGAATTGATGGCGAAATTCAGCAATTTGGTGTCCATGAAATACATTATGAGGACGCCAAATATTTTCTTGGTGTTTCCAAAGGGGGCAAAACACTAAAGGAAAAGGTTTCCAAGAAACCATCTAATACTATCCTAGTATATAAAATGGAAGAATCAGAGTTGCCCCACTATGGCAGTTATACTGAATCTTCTGATGATGAAAATGAGGCAAGTCAAGCCAAAGGGTCTTCCCAAGAAAGCACGTTGTATATCACAAGGGTTCCAGATGGCCTCTACAAATCCTTAGATGACTTAGAGGTTGATACGGTTGAGCATTTGAAAACATTCTATATGCCAGCTCGAAAGAAAAAAGAAAGAGGTATTCTCTTTTACAAAGTTAAAGATAATAAAATTTCAAATGATGATCTTATACATATTGAACAAGAAGAGGATAGTGAAATCCAACATATAAATTTCCCAAGCCGGTACCCTAATAAACTCAAGAGGATGGTTGAAGAGTTTGGGGGCAAAATAAACTGGTCAAAGAAATCATATCAAATTTTTCATCAATTGTGGAACCATTCCCATTCTGATAAAAAAGGGGTTGGTTATTCTGAGTCTTCCAGGCATTCATGTTACATGATGGAGTCTAAGGAAGAAGAGGATGTTAAAATGAAAAATGCACCATCTGAGTTAGAGGAAGGCCAAGCAACAATTGATGAGTTAGTTGAAATCAACTTGGGAAGTGATGAAGATCCAAGGCCAACCTTTTTAAGTGCACAGCTGACGGAAGAACAAAAAGAATCTTTCAAAGCTTTTTTGAAAGAATATGTTGATTGTTTTGCCTGGAATTACAATGAGATGCCAGGATTGGAGAATGAGGTAGCTGTTCATAGATTGGCTATTGATTCCAATGTTACTCCAATTAAGCATGCTCCAAGAAAGATGAAGTTTGACTTAGAGGAGAAAGTAATAGAAGAAACAAAGAAGTTGATAAAAGCAAATTTTATCAGGGAAGAAAAATACACAGACTGGGTTGCTGATATAGTACCTGTGAAGAAAAAGAATGGCCAGATATGGATATGTGTCGATTTCAGAGATTTGAACAAAGCATGTCCCAAAGATGATTTTCTTTTACCAGTTATGGAGATCATGATCGACAACACTTCAAGGTATGAGATGTTCTCCTTTATGGATGGATACTCTGGATATAATCAAATTAAGATGCACCTAGATGATGAGAAACATACTGCCTTCCAAACACCTATGGGCATATATTGTTACAGGGTAATGACTTTTGGCTTGAAAAATGCGGGGGCAACATATCAAAGAGCCATGACCAGAATATTTGATGATTTGATTCATAAGGTCGTTGAATGTTATGTGGATGATCTGGTTGTGAAAACAAATTCAAAAGACAAACATCTTGAAGATCTGAGAACCGTTTTCATACGCCTCAGAGAATATAAATTAAAAATGAACCCAATGAAATGTGCCTTTGGGGTCTTATCAGGTAAATTTCTGGGTTTCATTGTGAGACATCAGGGGATAGAAGTAGATCCTTCTAAAATAAAGGCAATTTTAGAAATGCCACCTCCACAAACATTGAAGCAGTTGCGGTCTTTTCAAGGGCGTTTAGCATACATTAGGAGATTCATTTCCAACTTATCAGGAAGATGCACGCCTTTTTCTAGGTTGGTCAAGAAAAATATACCTTTTAAGTGGGATGCTGAATGTCAGAAAGGCTTTGAAGATATTAAGCAGTATTTGTTGAATCCACCAGTATTAGCGGCCCCAATTTCAGGGAAGCCACTAATTTTATATACTGCTGCCTTAGAAGGATCTTTGGGAGCTATGTTAGCCCAAAATAATGAAGATGGCAAAGAAAATGCATTATATTACCTCAGCAGAATGTTGATAGGAGCTGAAAGTAAATATACACCAATTGAGAAGCATTGTTTGGCCTTGGTGTTTGCAGTAAAAAAATTGAGACATTACTTGTTAGCGCATAAAATTATTCTCATATCAAAAATTGAACCTCCCAAGTATCTTATGACAAGGCCATTACTCACTGGAAGATTGGCAAAATGGGCACTGATTTTAATGGAGTTTGATATAACATATACTCCGCAGAAAGCTATCATGGGGCAAGTGCTAGCAGATTTCTTGGCGGCACATCCTCTCTCTGATAATTCACCTCTTAATTATGATCTCCCTGATGAAGAGACGCTTACAGTGAAAGAAGCTGAATGGCGACTGTACTTTGATGGAGCATCATCCATAAAGCCGGCACTCAGGTTTGAACTTCCACAAATCAAAGCTGGGATAGGACTTGTGTTCGTTACACCAGAAGGAGGAATCTTTAGATACGCACTTTCTCTTACAGATCCATGTACCAATAATGAAGCAGAATATGAAGCTCTCATAGCTGGTTTGGAATTGGCAATCAGAATGGAAATTCAACATATTCATATATTTGGCGATTCACAACTCATCATCAAGCAAGTTGAAGGAGAATACAAAGTATACAAAACTGAACTTCTTAAATACTATAAGAAGGTCAAAATATTAATGAAGAAAATTCCCCAAGTGCAGTTGAGTAGGGTTTGAAGAGCTGAAAATGGAGAAGCTGATTCTTTGGCAAGGATAGCAAAGGAGCTGGCAAACCCAAATCATAATGAAATTCAAATCACCATAAGGAATAAAAGACCCATAAGCACAAGCTTTAGTGATGTTGAAGAAGAACATACTGGAGACAACATGGAAATCTTTACCCTCGAGATGCCAGAGGAAGATTGGAGGCAACCATTCATGGAATATTTGAAATATGATAAATTTCCAGAGGATAAATCAGAAAGTCTTCAAATAAAACGAAGAGCGTTAAGATTCACCCTTATTAATGACACACTATATTGCAGGTCATATGATCAACTACTCCTGCGATGTGTTTCATATAAAGAAGCAAAAGAAGTTATGCATGATGTACATTCCGGGATATGTGGTGCACATTAATCTGGACCCAAGATGCGACTTAAGATTAAGCGCATGGGATATTATTGGCCAACCATGATAAGAGATTGCATTGAATATGCTAAAAAATGTCATCTATGTCAAATTCACGGGGATTTTATTCACCAACATCCGAATCCCTTACATCCCACAGTTTCTTCATGGCCATTTGAGATCTGGGGAACAGACATAATCGGTTCCATTGAGCCTCCATCATCCTTAGGACGTCGATTCATATTGGTTGCAACAGACTATTTCTCTAGATGGGCAAAAGCTATTCCTTTAAGGGAAGTAAAAACTGAGAATATCATCAAATTCTTCAGGGAAAATATCCTATACATGTTTGGAACTCCAAGAAGAATTATTTCAGATAATGGCCCAGCTTTCAAAAGTTTTAAAATTAGGAGATTTGCACAACATCACAAAATCGATTGGAGATATACCTCCATCTATAATGCAAGAGCAAATGGGTTGGCAAAGGCATTTAACAAAACTCTTTCGAAATTGTTAAAGAAGGCTGTGTCTAAAAATAAAAGGGATTGGCATGATAGGCTTCCCGAGATGCTATGGGCTTATCGCACCACATACAGGACTCCAACACAATGCATACCATACTCTTTAGTGTTTGGAACTGAAGCAGTCCTACCACTTGAAATACAATTACCTTCATTAAGAATGGCATTGCAAAATGAAATATCAAACGAAGATAATGTTCGACTTCACCTAGAGAAGTTACACTCTCTTGATGAAAAGAGAATAAAGGTACAGCAGAATTTTCAAGTTTACAAGGCAAAGATGTCTCAAGCTTATAATAAGTGGGCCAGATTTCGGACATTTACAAAAGGAGAAATGGTTCTTGTCCTCAGAAGACCTATCATTACCAACAAGTGGGCCGGGGGCAAATTCAAAGCAAATTGGGAAGGTCCATATGTCGTGGAGATTGTCTTCGAAGGAGGCGCATACCAACTCATTGATGCTAATGGAGAAAGACCTATGCCACCCATTAATGGTCGTTTTATAAAAAAGTATTATGCTTAATGTAAAATGTTAGTCTATGACGGAACGTCTGGTCACTAAAAAAAAAAAAAAAGGTAGACCGGTCATGTACGATTGTGCATACTTCCCGAAGCAAAACATTAAATTTCGTGTACTTTTGCTATGACAAAATGCATAGCATATTATTCTCAAAGTTTTAGTTTTTATGAATCAAGACATTAAATCTCAGTTATTTTTCTTGATTTAATAAAAAAAAAAGGGAGCAATGTAATCACATTGCTATAATTCCATCAGCAAATGAATACTCATACCTCAGATCCTACACCAAAAGTAGGGTTATGTCGAATAAAATTTTTTTTAACCATATGGGGACTCATTGCAACTTTGGTCAATGCCCTAAAAAGGTTTATTCTATGAATTATTGGCAATAACATATAAAAAATTTGGAGTTCCTACTTCTCTCACTCAATCTCACTAAACTTTTTCGTGAGAGAAATATGAAGGGGGCATTTGTTTGTATAATATATATATATATAAGATCTAAATATTCAAATCTCAAGATCAGCCGAGAGCATTGATCTCGAGGCGACTTAAATACACAAATTTCAACATCAGCCGAGAGCACGGATCTCGAGGCGATCTAAAATATTCAAATCCCAAGATCAGTCGAGAGCACGGATCTCGAGGCAATCTAAATACACAAATCTCAAGATCAGCCGAGAACACGGATCTCGAGGCGATCTAAAACACTCAAATCTCACGATTCGCCGAGAGCGCATATCTCGAGGCGACTTAAATACACAAATTTCAAAATCAGCTGAGAGCACGGATCTCGAAGCGATCTAAAACACTCAAATCTTATAATCAGCCAAGAGCACAGATCTCATGACGATCTAAAATATTTAAATCTAATGATCACCCAAGAGCACAGATCTCGAGGCGATCTAAAACACTCAAATCTCAAGATTCGCTGAGAGCGCATATCTCGAGGCGACTTAAATACACAAATTTCAACATCAGCCGAGAGCACGGATCTCGATGCCATCTAAAATATTCAAATCTCATAATCAGCCAAGAGCACAGATCTTGAGCCGATCTAAATATTCAAATCACAAGATCAGCTAAGAGCACGGATCTCGATGTGCTCTAAATATTCAAATCACAAGATCCGCCAGTCGTACGGATCTCGAGATGATCTAAAATCTCAAGATCAGCCTAGAGCATAAACCTCGAGACGATCCAAGATATTCAAATTCTAAGAATACAAATCACGAAGCAAAAAAAAATTTATTAAAAAATAATTTAAATAAAAATAAAGAAAATAAAAATAAAAAAAATGATAAGATAAAATGAAATAAAATAAAATTTAAAATAAAAAAAATTAAAATTAAAAAAAAATCAAATCAGATAAAAAATAATAAAATAATAAAATAATAAAATGGTAATAAAATAATACTATTTTAAAATATATATATTATATAAATAATAATAATAATAAGATATTATTTATTATAATATTAATATTTATTATTATTATAAAATAAAAGAATTAAAAAAAAGAATTAAAAAAATAATATAATGGGACGTGGAACCATGCATGGAGATGCATGTATCATGGAACGTTGGACAATTTGAAATGGATGATATAATTTAAAAAAAATAAAAAAAAATAAAAATAATAAAAAAGATGGGAGTTGTGGAAATGTGGCAACATGCATGTGCCACGACCTGGATGGTTGGCTGGAGGGTTTTAAAAAATAAGAAGAGAGGGAAGCAAAGGGGATGAGCAGGAATTAAAACAAGAAAAACAGAGAAGAAGAAAAAGAAGGAGAAGAAGAAGAAGAAGGTTTTCATACTTGGATCTTTCTCTTTTCTTTCTTCTATAGTATACATATATATATATATAAAAAAAAAGAAGTCATCGCTGTCAGCACCACTGCTCGTCACCGCTTCGCCGCCGTTGCCGATCATCCGTCGGTCGCCGTCGACGCCATGCGAGGGTGGAATATCCCTCCATGGTCGTTGGTCTCGGATATATATATGCATGAACAAAAGCCTCACCGCGCTATGGCCGTCAAAGGTCTTCATCGGTCGTCGCCATCACCTCCGTCACTGCCAACGCCGCGCATTATCGCCGCTACCGAGACTGGCGAGGGTGGAATATCCCTCGCTCGTCTCTGATATATATATTTATATATGAATCCCTAGCACGTTGGCCATAATGCTCGCTGTTCAATGAGGTGTCGGATGATCCGGTGATTTTGAGAAAGTCTGGGTTGTTGTTTAGCCGGCGTGTGGAGCAGCATATCAAGGAGTATGGGAAATGCCTCATTACAAAGGAGGAGCGCACGTTGGATGATTTTATGCTGGTTAAGATGAATAAGGTGGCAAAGCCAAGAGGCCCAAGACCATTGCAAGCTACTAGTATTCCTGGATTACTTGGGATGTTCCATAATAAAGGCGATGCTCAAATGCTATCAAATTTCGTCTTAGATCAGCAGCTGCATATAGTAAGACAAAAACTAAGACATGCTTTATATCAGCATGATACTGCATGTTATAATAAGGCAAAAGAAGGAAGGAGATGAAGCAAGGATGCTTTTGAGTAAGGCTGAAAGACAGATAGATATCTTTATCAACAGCATAGGCTACAAATGATGTTGTTAATGGAAAATGATGTTGAAGGTGGTGAAGTTGGTACATTATTTCATTATGAAGTTACTGTCAAGGAGAAAGGTAGAGGATACATTGTTAAATTGGACTCATCAAATGGGTCAGTCACATGCACTTGTGCCAAGTTTGAATCTGTTAGGATATAATATTGTCATGAGCTGAAGATGTTAGATTTAAAGAACATTAAAGAGCTACCACTGCAGTGCATTTTTTGAAGAAATAAGAAAAAAAGATGCAAAGGTTGAGAATATGCAAGAATCATGAATTTGGGCTTGATGGTGACCTGCGCTCATCTGTAGTGCCACATATTATACATAATTGTAGTGATAGCTTCAAAAAATTCAAACGCATTTGTATTAATGGTTAACCAGTCAAATCTGGTACTTAAACAAGTGGAAGCAATATTCCAAACAACACTTGTGGTAAAAACTGCCACTTAACAACAGTGAGGCTCAACCACAAAAGGTTGTTGAAAATTCCAATTTTCCCGGAAGATCAGTAAAAAAAAAAGAGAAAAAAGGTAAAATGGGCAGTCTAATGAGCTGGAAACGTCAACAATATATCCCGAGCAACCTGTGACATTGGTTAGTAGCATTCGGTTGTAATCAATGGTACCAAAAAAAAAATAATAAATAAATAATAAAAATTAATAAAAATAAAATAATAATAACAAAAAAAAATGAAAAATGTCTAAATTATCCTTACCATCCCTCAAAACCAATCAAATCACAATCAATGCCCAGGTGCTAATTGTGAAGCAAATAATAAAATGTTTATCTCGAGGCAACAGTAATTTTCAAAGCGGTAATGAGACATATATCTCAAGACGGCAACGATGCATACGACACGGTGACGAGGCACAGACGACTATATATATATATATATATGAAATAACTAAATAATAAAATTTACAGTTTGTAATATTTTCCCTTTACTTGTACACGAAGCCCTTAATCGGAGGTTCCCAAGATTTTAATCTGGGGTAATTAATAATAGAGGCTTGCCTCTATTAGGAATGGAAGAGTTCACAAAATAAAATAAAATAAAATATTTGTGATTCGATATATCGCCTGGTATCTCTTCACCAACACGACGCCAGGGCGCATATTTTCGATCTCACAGGTGCCTTCACCCTCTCTCTCCCTCCTTCTTCCTCTCCTCCACTCTCATTCACAAGAAAGCTCTCCTCAACCTCAGTTTTCCTTCTTTCTTTCTTGGAAGGAAAAGTGGTGCCGATCCAAGCTTAGAAAACACCGATCTATTGTTTCTTCGCTAATTTTTCACCGATTCATCATTTTTGCACCACCGGCAACAATAGGCACCCGGGACACTTTGTTTTGAGATTCTTGTTATCTGTTGTAGTTTCTTTCTACTTTCTTTGCATGTGTGTGTTTGTAGTCAGTTGGAAAGAGGTTAACTCTTCCAAATCTGTGGTTTACTTTTCTTTGTCTTTTAGTAGGTCTGTAATAAATTTTCTGTGATGATGATGGATGTCTCGATTTAATGTCCTGTTCTACCTCGCAGGGGTAGACACGGACATCTTCTTATCTTCTCTCCACTATCATAGGGAGCGCCACAACCACTCAGCCTATCTTGACACGCGCTGCCAATATGATTCAGGGAAGTTCTCCCCAACCCCCTATCTATGCTTTATATGTTTTATTATATTCTTTGAGCCGTTGATTTTGTACATTGGGGACAATGTATGACTTTAAGTGGGGGGTGGCATGCATACACTTTTGTTCTTTAGAGTCTAAATTTTTGTTATTTTCTGTGCATGCCTATTTTAGGATGAAATTTAATGACATTGATGCATGATTGGAACTGCTGATGGCTATGATACTTAAGTATACAGCAGAGTAGGATAATGATGGATGCTAAGCCTTGCACACAACCCTGCACTTAATGAATTTCGATCATTCATGGCATACCATCAGATACCTTTTTAGCCTGGACCTTGGACACCTAGGTTAGATTAAATGATAACCTTCGTGACCCTCTTAGTAGCTAACCCATTTTTAGCGACAAGTACCTTGTTGTGTTAGGCTTCTTGCTATAAGAGTTTTATATAGCAATAAAAATGACAATGCTCCTCTACTTGAATAGCAAATTAACTTAGGTTTCGGGCTCCTAAAAAGAGTGTTTCCTAAGCCAAAAGCTAGAAAACACGAGCATGTTCATGTGAACTTGTAATCTTCTAAATAAATTGGGTTTTTGGTGCCTGATCGGCATATTTACCCTTCGAAAACGAAGATTACAGTTCATGTTAGTCAAAAAAAAAAAAAAGAAAAGAAAGGGTGTGAATAAAGCCAATTTGGTACAGAGGAGAAACAGAAGTGCCTTGTAAATTCATTAGGAGGTGCCCTACCATTTCAAGGTGCATTACCGCTATAAGTGGTGTGATGTGCTTTAAGAAGTGGTCCTCGGGGTATCATTTTCTCCTATCTATGTTACAAGGATCCAGGTGAAGAAGGTTGCACACACACAGCATCATCTTGCCGAACGAATGGTTCAAAATTTGTTATTGGTTGTAGCTTGGCATCTAGAATCCTACATGTGCTATTGTATGCTTACACTGGAGCCGGAGGTTGTGTATTTAGCCACTCATCAATTCCTCCTGTTATCCATGTTTGTTTGCTTGGGGACAAGCAAACCCTTAAGTGGGGGTGATTTGATAAGTGTCTAAATACACCGTTTTATAACGGTTAACTACTTATACTTTCATGCATTAATTGAATAAAACATGTGCCTTTTGATGTATTTTTCTTATTTTTCTATTTCAGGGCATCTACAAGCCGTTTATGGTAGGAGGCGCATTTGTAGCATGAAAATCGAGGCCAAGGAGCGAAGAAACGAAGGTTAAATGAGCTCCGGACATCACTCTGGCACTAATACACGAAACGGGCCAATTCAGGCCCGTTTTCAGGCCCGTGTGCGGGCTGTGTGCGGGCGCACACCAGCCCGCACACAGGTGTGCGGTATTTAAGCCCAATTAGGGTTTTTCTTGGGGGACTTTTGCCACCGACACCTCCGAACACCCCGACGCTTAAAGCTTCATCAAGGGAGGTCGTTTTAGAGAAAAATCGAGGGGGAGAAGACGGGAGAACTCGAGGATCTTCATCCTAGAGCTTGCCGACGCGGATTCGGCAAGTTTCTTCATCAAACCTAGTTGACACGTTCAAGATAGAGTTTTTGGTGTTCTGTTGATGTACTCTTTATTGTGTGAACTTTCCTTCTTATTCATGTCAAGCTAAACCTCCCAAGGCCGCCGGGCAACCGGTGAACCTCGGGAGGAATACTTGTATTAGATGTTGTACTTTTAATTCAATGAATGTTTGGTGTGCCATTTGGTTTCATACTTTGTGTACTTAATTGTTGTGATTTGCATGAGAACTCTGCATTTCATCTTATCTATTGTGCTTGGTTGCGCGAGGTGCGCTCTCGCATTAGATCCACATAGTATGAAGATGGATCCATTGTACCGGTACACCGGAGGTTCCGGGTGCCGGTAGCCTCCCGTAGGTTGTAGAGTTCATTTTAGCGCAATTGCTTATAGATAACTCTAACCAAGGCTCCTTAGTCCCAATGACATCGTGTTAGTATCTTTAGGATAAAGGAACTTGTACTGGATTAGGGCTACACTACGGAGGTTCCGGGGTAGTCGACTTCCGAGCCTAGACGGACCAAAATATTACACTCCATGCATGCATTACCTGTTATCACAACGTCTTTACTTGTATTTCTCCTGGGGGAATCCTCACCCGAGGTCTTATCTTCTCTATTTGATTCCTTCTCGGTGTGTGCAACTTGTCAGTAGTTAAAGCTTTTATTGTTAGTTTAATTTCATTTCCTTACAACAACCTCTGTTTTGATTCGGCTAAATAACTGTCGAAGAGGAAGTAATAGTTGATCTTGGGACCCTAGGGAATACAACCCTCTTGTGGCCGCACAAGAGATATTACATGACGACCCGTGCACTTGCGGCCGGGGAGCCGTGTGCCTGTTTTCTAGCGACGCGCGCGACGACCATCAACAAGACTACTTAGTGTTGGTTTTAGCCATGGTTGTAAACATTTCTCAATTTAAAAGAGTTTATGTTTTTCTCTCTCAAAATGGGTTTCATATGTCGTGTTTCTCATACCGTGGATGTTTTCCGGTTTTGCTCGCTTTACTTTATTTCGCTGTGCTTGTACTGCAAACAGGAATTCAATAACTGTTTTTGCAAGGAAGACTGACCTGTCGTTATGGTGTATGTCAGGTGCCGTACGGCTGAAGGTGATCGGCTGAGGCCGTGACATATGCTATGGCTGGCTTCAGAGATCAATATAGAGGTATATATTACTACTACGTAGTACCCTGTGCAGGCCCAGATTAAGCTTTAAATTGGGAAAAGAAATAGAAAATGGTATTTATAAAGTATTTGAGAAATACATAAATGGGATAATTAATATAAATAAATCTAAACATGTTAGCAGAAGCCTAAAAAGGATTTGTAAAACTACTCTAGAAAAGGACAATTTTAGTAGTAATTTCTGTAAGTAAATCCAAGCAACCTTATAAAAATTCATAAAGGAGTGTTCATTTTTATTAGAATATTGTTGTATAGAATAATTATGTGCAAGATAATACCCTAATTTTGATATATTTAACAATTCATTATAGCGTGTTAATAAGAGTTGCAAGATATCAAGAAAACTGAACATGTATCTGCATGTCTTCCCAAAGGCAAGGAGACCCCAATAACCATGAAGATGAGAAATGCGATGAGCATAGAACTTATTGCATATTCCATGATAGAGCTTAAAAAAAATATAAATGATGAACCACAATCAACAATAGCCAACATTCCCATATATACCTCCACAAAAATCAGTTTATGAGGGGTCAGTGTGAATATATATATATATATATATATATATATATATAATTTTAATCCTAACCTTTTAACTTATCAAATCAGGATTATCTTTTATGGGGATAAAATATTGAATTGATTTGTATTTTTAATGATTTGAAAAAAATTTTGCCAACATTTTTTTAATTGACTAATTAGAAGGCAATTATTATTTCAAGCATAATCAAACAGATAAATGGCCAAGTGATTCAAATTTATTTTAGTTTCACTTTTTCATTTATTTAATTTTTCTTAGTGAGTTATTAGTAAGATTTATACATCCACATTATAAATTATAACTTTTTTAAGTAAGAAGACATATTTGGCAAGATATTTGGTTTAGTCCACATAAAGAAAGCTATGCCAAATTAAACGGTTTAATATGACAATTGGCATGGCTATCTAAAAATTCATCAAACCCAAACCAAATTATATATTAGCTTTATTACTAACTTATGATAAAATTTGAATTATGTTAATAAATATTTTGAGTTCACTGGCAAGCTCAATAGCTTGTAGTTATTGACAAGAATAGAATTCTAAATAATTATTAATAATTTGATGACGAATTAGGAAGATGATTTGGCATGGTATTCAGTTAAGTGGAATTAGCATGCCATTTCGTGGAAGAGATTTGTTCATCTGCATTCTTGTATGTCTTCAATTCATGTTTGTTTTCTCTTTATTTAATTTTTGTTTACTTGTTAATTTTAAGTGAGTTATTAGTAAGATTTATACATGTATATTTAAAATCATAACTTTTTTATGCGAGATGAAACATTTGGCTGTTAATGAAAAACCGTGCCAAGCAAAACAATTTGTTTTTTTTAACTTTGTTTACTCTATTTTTAGTAGGTTATTAGTAAGATTTATACATGTGTATTAGAAATCATAACTTTTTAAGCGAGATGAGACATTTGATTTTTTATGAAAAATCTTACTGAAAACTATGCTAAATAAAGCGTTTGGCCTAACCAGCTCAAAATTGTACCAAGCATCATGTTAAACAAAGCGAAATTACTAATTTGTTTTTGTAACAATGATTACTAGAAGTTTGAGAAAATCTGAACTACACTGTGGAGGTCTATGACGTCACTCACATGAGTAAGGACTAATAGTAGAAAGGAAAGAGGTACGGATAATCTCAAGTTTGAAGTTTTGTTATCAGTTTCTCTATTTTAGTGCTTTATGGGGTGTTTCAAGTGAAATACGCACGGTAATAGGTTTTGGGTCAAAGAGAAGTGAAAATGATGCATTTATAACTAAACGAGCACAAGAGAACAAATCCAGATATTAGAAAGACCAAAGTACAGGTTTGTTGTGGGAGTGTAGAACGTGAGAAAAATAATTCTCAAGTACAGCCATCGGAACGGGTCAGGTGCCTAGAGCATGGCCATGCTCAAGAAGCACTGGTGTGCTCAAGGTTGTGCACATCTCTAGAAGCCAGCAATTTGTTCAGAATAAGTCAAGAGTCCACAAAAAAGAGCATGGTTGTGCTCAACAAGATGCACAATCGTGGACTAGCTCGATACCTATGGATTAAAATGTGGAAGTTAGGGTTTGGAAGGGATCTTTTGACAAAATGACCAAAGGACTGCTTAGGTGAGAGGGAAGGGTTTTAGGTGACTCTACAGGATCGGAATGCCATTGTTTTTGAGGTCCATGGAGCATCTTGATCAACGAATCAGCCTTCTTTATTTTTTATTCCATAACATTTGATTGGAGAAATTGAAGGGAGTTCACTATGATTTCTAATTTGTCTTTGTATTTGGCTTGTAATTTTTTTTACTTTCAAACATGAGATTCTAAATGCTCCTTCTGACCATGACTCGCTAGATAACTTGTATCGGATTTTTTTAGTCTTATATATATTGGCTATTGAGTTTTCTTGTGAATTCACTTTGTTGCTTAATACTTGCAATTCATATAGTGTGAAAGCCTCAAAGTGCATGTGCCATTAGGGTGGTGATGACCCAGAAATCCACTATGTTTGGTCATTGAGAAGTATACAATTCTGCTTCTTTTACATATTAATTTGTATACTTATTGAGTTAGTATTGGAGCAATTTAGTGGAATACTAGGCTAAATCAAGTATAAACTATCTTCGCAAGCACCAAGTGTAGGTTAAAGCCAAAGGAGAGCCAAAGGAAGCAATTGGGAATAAAAACATCGAAGATGGCATGCTCTTGACTTAGCACTTGGAGGGCTGCATCACTTACGGGAACCTTACGGCTAGGCTTACGGCCGTAAGCCACATTCAGAAGGCCTTGCGGGCATCCTTATTGTGGAGTTTTGATTTTTCTGTGCTTATGTTGTAGCTGTTTAAGTTGCCCTAATTTAGTTGTGTCTAAAGTTTTGACTCATTTTTGGTCATTTTGGACTGAAAATTAGTCAAAGCATGGGTTTTGAGAAAATACACGGGCTGGGCTTGAAGTACACGCTTGTGTACTTGCCCGTGTCGTTCTCTGGACGTGTTCAGAAGAAGTACATAGGCCAAATTGAAAGTACACGCCCGTGTACTTTTCCGTGTATCTCTCAGGTTAAGTTACATGGCCATGTACTTTGCCCATGTAAAGTACATGCCCATGTATTTTGCCATGTAAAGTACACACCCGTGTACATTGCCCGTGTAGATTTCAGGTTGAGTGTATGAGAGTTTTGCACGCCCGTGTATGCACCCGTGTAACCCTTTGAGGGATTAGATGGGTGGGGGTTAAAATACATGCCCGTGTAACTACCCGAATGCGCGTTTTTCCCCTCATTCTGTGAGATACACGGCCGTATACTTAGCTATGTACCTTCGGAAGTATTTAAAACCTGATCTTGGAGCCCTAAACATCATGATTCTACTTCTTCTTTTTTTTCTCCCCTTGGATCCCATTGCTTCAATTGAGTAGAAGGAGCCACTCCTAAACCTTTTTCCTTCTCCCTTGGTTGAAGAATCCTTGAAGGTAAGCCCCTCTCCTTCTTCTTTCTCCTTGTTCCTTTTGGTTTTAGATGATGGAATTTTAGCTGGATGTGGTTGATTTCTTGAGTGATTTGCTGAAATTCTTTCACCATTTCTTGTATTCATGAGTTGGATGTGAAGATCCATTCTTTTCTCTTATTGAAATTTGTCTCCTAATCATGAAATTGGGGGTTACTGTAGCACTCAATATTTCATAGTTAAACTTTATATTCTTAGTTGTTGGGGGAGTTGATCCCCATAGAAACTCCTTGCAGCCTTTAGAGTCAAGTTCAAGGCATGTTCAAGTCTAGTTAGGTTTTTAGGGTTTGTAGCATGAAGAGATTCATGCTTGTTCTTCCTTGTGTTTTCTTTTGGTTTGAGCCCTTGTGGTTGGAATTGGTGTAGTTGGTGAGAGCTCAGCCAAAGGCAATGAGCCAACAGAGGAGTAGCGTCGTGCAGGAGTCGATCTCCTAAGTTTGTGAGTGGTTGAAGTTTGAGTATAGCTTTATTTTCAGTATCGTAATATTTATTTATTATGTTTTATGTCTAATTACGAGCATTGAATCATATTTTAAATTCATCTAACAAGACTAAATTTTATAGGATTAGTTTGGAAACATTTATATAAGTATATATGTGTGTGTGTGTATTTGGCTAATTGTACATTGTTTATATCTAGCAATAACCTACAATGTTCATGTGTTTTTGTTGGAATGAGGCATGTATGCCTATCCAAGTGTTATATTTTAAATGCATATGGATTGGTAATTATCTGTTAGATTTGATGTGTATGCTGGATTTATTGAGGATTAAAGAACGTGAACGTTTATGTTTATAATTTTGATTTTGATGGTGACAACGGGCCACGACACGACCCCGGACTTTGGTCCAACACTGCAATGTGGGGTCCCATGGTCCGACCTGATAGGAGGCGACGTGGTCAACCCTGATATGCGTGTTTTGGTATTTGGCTTTGATGGTGACTGCGGACTTCAGTCCGACACTGCAGTGTGGGGTCTCCACCGGCTAATTTAGTGAGAGGTGGCTTGGTTAATCCTGTGTTCACCCTGGTCGAGAATTGCGTGGGGCTATTGACAAGGTTTAGGGGAGATTATCCTTATTTTCATATTAGAGACCCGGGGTCACCACACGGGAATCTCAGTGGCCAACGCTAGGAAATTTTGTGATTTGATTCGATTCTTGGGTTTTGAATACTACTTTGCGGTTCTGTATCTAGTCGCGACCACGACAAGATCAGGAATGATTTCAGGCCTATATATGTGGATTTTCGTTTCTTTTATGAAAGCGTATTTAAATTCCTATATAAAACTCATTGATTTACAATATTGCATTTGATTCATTAGTATATTGTTAAAGGTAAATCTGGTTATCTAAAGTGTTTTTCCCTCAGATGTTATGCTCATGCTCGTATTTGTTACACTACTCAGTTTGAGATTGTTTAGCTAACCCTCATTGAGTAACATATATGTATGTTACTCACCACTCTCCCTCTCTTTTCCTTCTCAAGGTGTGATGTTGGTGCGGATTGTGCTGGGTAACTAAGTTTCCAGTCTTGGTCTTCCACTTATTTCAGATGTTGGTGTTTAACTATTCTATTTCATTTGGCATATGTAGGATGATAAACGTCTAAATATACATATTTTATACGTACTTGCATATATTTTATTTTCTCTTTTTGTTAAGTTGTTATCTATTTTCTTGTTTAAAGTTGCTTTACTTGTGTTACAGGCCCGGAATAAGCAAACTAAGCTCAAGAACGTATTTATGAATAAATCGACACCAAATACGGCGTTTTTGGGCTTCATCAATGTAGCAATACTGTAGCAGAATTACTGTAACAGTTACTGTAATAGGATACTGTAGCACCGAAAGAAAAATAAAACTGAGAAAGTCTCTGGATGCCTTGCGGGCAACCTTGCGCCCGCAAGGCCACCCGCAAGGCATCGCGATGTCATGTATTAAAAGAGTTTTTAGAGCATTTTGAAGGGGAGACTTGGCCTTCTCCTTGGAGCTCCACACCACCATCATCAAATCCGGCTTGGAGGAGTGCTTTGAGGGCATTTTCGCGGCGAGATCTTGGAAGAGAGCGCACTTGGGAGCAAGATCCTACTCTAGGGCATCATTGAAGGAAGGTTGAAGACAAGGGAAGCCACCTCTTGAGTGGCGTCTTCGGAACTCCATTTTCATCTTTGAGGGAGTGATCATGCTTTATTTAGTTGTTTTCATGCTTTTGAGTATGTATTTTGAGATTATGAACAACTAAACCCCAAGGTCACCGGATGTAGGTGAACTTGTGTATTTTAGATGCTTAGTTTTAATTAATGTTTGTAGACTTGTTTGTGATCCTTGTTTGGTGCTCTTGAATGCTTGGGTATGCATGAGAACTCTGTGTATCCATACTTAGCCAATATTAGGTTGCATGACCATTGCCCTAGTGTTAGACTCACCAAGCTTGGAAGGGAAATACATATAAATACGCCGTGACCATCTGGTATTTGTACCCCTCCAATTCTAGGGTTAATTACTCGTTTGTGATTCAACCTTAGTTTGAGAAAACCACCTCGCCCTTTGCAATCGTATGAGGATTTGTACGGGTAGAGCCCGTATTCAATACTCGTACCGGATTAGGGGTCAACTGCCGTGACCATCGGGTTGACCTAATCTAGGGTTTTCTCGGTCCAACAAGCCATTTACATGTTAATCCAGCATCCTGTACACTTCAGTAGCCCCTGAGGGGATCCTCATCCGTGACCGCTTTCTCACCCTCATTTCCCCCTTTTATTGCACTGGTTATTTAGCATTCTGAATTGCATTTATTTCTTGTATTTGCATTTTCATCTTTTACTCTCGAGTTTAATCGGCTAGACAACATTGCGAGAAGGAAGTAAGGATAGATTCTCGGGCCCTTGGGAATACAACCCACTCGTGCGTGCGCGAGTGGTTTATTACTTGACGACCCCGTGCGCTTGCGGGATCACCACCATAGGACCAGTGGATCCACTAGGCTACACTCTTGTGTTCGTGGTTATATTCTGAGTCAATTATATTCCTATGTCTAGGTGATAGGAATCACGAATATATGTGTATGACGGAGTTTTATTTTCTTACCTTGAGTTTTTATTTATTTATTTATTTATTTTTTATTTTTATTGTGGTATGATTATTAGATTTTGTAAAGCCTTGCGGCAGCTCAGGTGTGAAGTGGTGTGTAACCCTCACCTAGTTGGTGCGGCGATTGTCATGTGCTCGAGTAGAGTCGGGGCGTGACACTTATGCCCGTAAGAGGAGAAGCCCTGCATTACGAGAACCTTACGGTCGGGACTTATGGTGGTAAGTGAGACCGTAAGTGAAAAACAAAGGAGTTTACGGGAGCCATCTACGCCCGTAAGGTAATATTTATCAGATGAGGTTTACGGTCCTAGGCTTACGGCCATAAGTAGGACCGTAACCTGAAGTAACGAACCTTACGGGAGAGGCTTATAGCCATAAGCGGGGCGTAAGGCACAAGGGAAGTAGAAACCTCGAGGTTTACGGCCTAGCTTACGCTCGTAAGTTGCCCGTAAACTTACCCCTATATAAGATTTTACTGAAGTGGAGAAAAAAAGGGGAAGGCAAGGGTTTTATTCTACTTTTGGGAGAAAGAGAGAGGCTGGAGAAGGGAAGAACATTAACTGTGAGATCAAGGGCGAATTCCTCCACTCCAAGGCCAAGAAGATGCGTGGTTTCTCATTAACATCACCTTTATCATTTATTAGGGCACCAGCGCGGCCAAGGATCGTGATTCCTCTAACGTCGAGGGGAACTTCGCACCATTCATTATTTTCTTGTTTTGAGGGGGTCTTTCCATTTCATTGCACATTATAATTATGAGCAATTGTGAATCTTTGATTTTTTATTATTGCAATATGAACTAATCCCCTTTTTGGGAAGCTTGGACTTTAAACCTTGGAGGAATTTTTGAACTTTATTTGTAATCCTTTAATCTCAATTTTTTGAGAAGTTTAATCTTAGGAATGCATGTGTGATTTGATGTATGTCTTGTTGCATGTTGCGTGGTTGTTGATGTGCGGTGAAAACCCATTATTCGTCTGATTTAGCGTGAGGTAAAAACCCGTTGGTTCTCGGGAACGAGCGTGCAGTGAAAACCCGTTAGATCCTACGAATTAGCGTGCGGTGAAAACCGTCCTGATATCACATTTCTCTTAAGCTACTCTTTTAATTAATTAAGGAGTATTTCTAGAAGTTGATACTTTATTGTCTAATCCCCGAGGGAGTACTGTCCAAGTGTTCCCATTATTCCTGATAATCTCTACCCTCTTGGCTTCATTGTTACTTAGTTGTATTTGTTAGATTTGTCATTCTTGTCAATTATCAGGCTAGATTTCTTACGTTGAAATTAGCACTAGCACGGTTGCTCCCTAAGGTTCGACAACCCGATTCTTTTTAGGGATCCACTTTATTACTTGACGACCTGTGCACTTGCGGTGACGCAAAGGGTGTGTCAATCACACTTAAAGGATGGCGGTTTAGTGTTTCTTATCGACTGTGTGTATGGTGTTAACTTCTTGGAGATTAAGTGCATGCCTAGAGATAGGATGCATGGTGTAAAACTTTTATGGAGATTAAGTGCATGCCCAGAAGAAGGCGACTTGGTGTCATTCTCCCCGATTAGGGTGAAACCTAATCGAGTGTTTCACAGAGTATAACTCGATAGTAGGGTAATGTTCTATTTAAAGTATTGGATCAAGGGTTAATTGTCTAGACCAAAGGGATCAACACTGTCCAAGGAAGCTCTATCATTAGCCAATATTAGGAAAATTGTGCAAGAAAATCTAGAGACAACTAAGTCCGATGCACCACCTAATCCCTTGATCTATCCCCTAGTTTTTCATCTTCATCTTTACTCTTTTCTCATGAATTAGGGTTAGCAATATTCACTGAAATTCACCCGCTAGATAATAGAGGAGCAACTAATATTAGAAGTACCATACCCTTGGGTACATGATACCACTTGAGCAACTTTGTGCACTTGTAATACACATGCAAGGAGTGTGATAAGCTACAAATAATCATTAATGATTTGGTGATAAATTGAGTAGAAGTTAATTAGAAGTTATCATGTAATTTACTTTAATTAAGTGGGGTTAGGATCGTTGGTTACCAAACATGACTTATCCATTAACATCGTTTCTTATCTTTAATTCATGTTTTTTTTATTTCTATTTATTTTGTATTTTAAGTGAGTTATCAGTAACATTTATATGTGTATATTAGGAATCATAACTTTTCTAGGGTAGATGATGGCATGACATTTGATAAAATTAGCTAAGAAAGCATATTAAAAGTTGTACCAATACCCATGCCAAACAAAGCTTAGGGTGGATTCACTTGTATAGCAACCATTTGGCACAACTAAGTAAACTTAGCACAATAAAAAAATGCTACAACCAAGTATAGTATAAACCGTACCTAAAACCATGCCAAACAAAGTTGACGCTAGATTAAAATATTTAGTACAACATTTTACTATGGCTAGCTTATTACCATACTAAAAGCCGTGCCAAACATATGTAAGCCTAGATTTGTTTGTTTGACATGACATTTGAGATAGCCAGCCGAAAACTGTACCAAATGCCATGCCAAACAAAGTTGATGGTAGATTCACATGTTTTGCACAACATTTGGCATAATGAACTATAAATAGTGCCAAATATTATGTCAAAATATATCATGCCAAATAGCATGCCAACATATCAATCCAAATACTATTATGGTTTTTGTCATGGATTTGATTATGGAAGATTTTGTTCCTGAGTTTTGCCACAAATTTTGGCATAATTTGCTTTTTCCTACCTAAATGCCATGACCAATAAGGGATTGGATTTTTTTTAGGGTAAATTTTGCCTTACCAAATTGCAATTTTTTTGTAGTGAATGTCTAGTTGGTCTTTTTAATTGTTTTTTTGTAGGCTACTATTCATAAGGATAGATAAACAAATATCAGTGATTCATGGCATGTGCGCAAGATATCGTTTTCGAAAGTATATTATGAACAATTGCTCCTTTTTTTAATTAATGTGGTCCCTAAAAAAATTTAAAACTAATCCTTGAACTAATAAAAACATAGCTCATTTGAATAGCTTCTCCATTATGATTTTGGTTCATTGTCCAAATAGATAAATCACTTGAAATACTTATGTTAGTTTAGATCAATAACTACGTAAATTTTTTGTAGGTCACTTAACTTTAGTCTGTTTCATTTTGAATATCAAAATTTAATTTGCATCAAAATGCTCACTCATTTTTAATTTTATTTCTTTGGGAGGTCACCTAAGGATTTCAAGATCCAAGTGGTTGATGTGGCCACTGGAAACTTTGGTCAGCTAGCCTATGACACATCATCAATCCTTGTTAGATGGTCCATGTCATTTATGTTGTCCACATCAGCATGTAGATACCAATAACGATGATGTTCCCTGCTCGAAAGACAAAATGGTTCTTCTTCAATGACATGGGAGTGAAAGGAGGGTTTTTTCTTAAGGGCTTGGAAATCCATTGTTCCCTGTTTCCCTCAAGGGAACATATTGGAAAGTAAAGGTGCCTTCTTTTTTACTCTTTTGCTGCTCAAACTCTAAAACTAAGATCAAAAGGTGATCCCTTGTTCTATTGAGTGCTAACCAAATGTAAACCCCCCCCCAACACACACACTTTTATTACTTTTTTAAATTTATGTTATCCTATTTATCAAGAAGGAAAAAAAATAAGAAAAAACAGAGAAGATTTGTAGAAGACTTGAGTTGCTTTAAATAGGAAAAGAAGAAAATCAAAAACTCAAAGAAAATGGAAATCAACTCAAAGAAATGCTACTGAAAAACAAAAGAAAATTATGTAATCAGATGCTAGAAAGAGAGAACCAAAAGCTTCAAAGGAATTGACTATCACGAAAGAAAGGAACATAGGGAGAGACATATAGGTTGTTAAAGAGATAAACTAAGAAGATCCAGTGGTGTTGTTAGAGAAAAAGTGAAGAGGCTGCTCTTTGTCTAAGAGTGAAAAAGGAGAAAAGAGGAGGATACTGATGTGGAAATACTTTGTTGATGTGGACAACTTAGATGACGTGGACAAGCCAAATTAATAGGAAGATTATGTGTCATAAGTGAGCTAAAACGGATTTTCCAGTGGCCATGTCAGCCATTGGGATCCTGAAGCTTTTAAGTGACCTCCAGGAAAAATAAAATTAAAAATGACTGATCACTTAAAGCAAATTAAAGTTCGGTAACAAAAATAAAATAAAACTATAGTTTAGTGATAACTGAAAAATTACCGACCAATAACTAATATGATATTCACACTAAAATAAATAAATAAATAATTAATTAATTAAAAATAACTTATGTCAACAAAAAATTGATATCTCCCTTATCCTAGAGTACTGAGTACTTCGTTGATGGGGATCAAATCTAGCATTGTTAGACCAACTATTGTAGCTAACAACTTTGAGCTCAAGCCACACACAATTGCCATGCTTCAACAAGTCATACATTTTAAGAGATTGCCAAATGAAGACCTAATGCCCACATTGCAAAAGGTTTTTAGATTTATGATACATTTAAAATGAACAATGTGACAAATGATGCCATACATATGAGGTTGCACCCATTTTACTCCAAATCAATGCAAAGAAATGGTTACATCCTCTACCAAGGCACTCTATCACAACTTTGAAATAGATGGCCTAGAATTTCCTTGTGTGATATTTTTCATTAGCTAAGACTGCAAAAATGTGGCATGAGATATTGACATAAACACAACAAGAGTCAAAATTATTATTTGACATTTGGGAAAGGTTCAATGACCTTAGGAGATGCCGACACCACTGTTTGTTTGAATGGATGTAGGTGTGATATTCTATAGTGGATTGAGCTCCTTGCCAAATGATTTACTTTGCAGCAGAGCCAATATTGGCAAGTTTATATGCATTCTTACACCAATAACTGGGGATAAGGTAAGTTCATTATTTTGTTTTCTTAATTCTTATGGCCACCCTTATGCTAGTAAGGCCTGCATAAGGCTCATTTATATGGCCAGTGAGCGGCATTTGGGTTTTCTTACTCATTTTGCATCCTTTACTTCTCCTCCTTATCTTTCACATCGCAGAAGCTCTAGCACTTGAAGTACTTTTGCAACATTTTTTTGCATCGTTCAATTGATATGTTGAAATCACCTTTTGCTTTCCTCAGTTCTGCACTAGTTCTACAACTTATTTGAGCTAATTACGTAAATCTCGCTATTTCTCAAATTTCATATGGTAAAGAAACTTATAAAATAGGGGGAACCAATTTATGAATGTGAAAATTGCATGATAAACCGAGAAACTAGGTTTAGGGCTATATTTTACCTCTCAAACATTCTTATGGCCCAAACCCTGAAGTTGTTTCCCTACATGTAAATTATTAGGATTTAAGGTCTTACTTTTTTACAACTGCATGATTTCGTCTCTATGCTTGTAATACCTATCCATGTGCTGTAAGCAAGGACATAAGAAGCATTTTTATTGTGAAGTTGCTTAACTTTAATTTGAATTCTTACAAGGAAAAAATCAAGGACCAAGAACCTAGAGATATGAACAAAGAAGGGGATGAGGTAGAAGGGTTCCTTGTGATAAACGTCTAATTATACGTATTTTATACGTACTTGTGTATATTTTATTTTCTCTTTTTGTTAAGTTGTTATCTATTTTCTTGTTTAAAGTTGCTTTACTTGTGTTACAGGCCCGGAATAAGCAAAATAAGCTCAAGAACATATTTATGAAGAAATCAACACCAAATACGGCGTTTTTCGGCTTCATCAATGTAGCAACTGTAGCACGATTACTGCAGCACGATCACTGTAGCAGTTACAGTAGCACCGAAAGAAAAAAACTGAGAAAGTCTCTGGATGCCTTGCGGGCAACCTTGCGCCCGCAAGGCCACTCGCAAGGCATCGCGATGTCATGTATTAAAAGAGCTTTTAGGGCATTTTGGAAGAAAAGACTTGGCCTTCTCCTTGGAGCTCCACACCACCATCATCAAATCCGGCTTGGAGGAGGGCTTTGAGGGCGTTTTCATGGCGAGATCTTGGAGGAGAGCGCGTTTGGGAGCAAGTTCCTACTCTAGGGCATCATTGAAGGAAGGTTGAAGACAAGGGAATCCACCTTTTGAGTGGCGTCTTCGGAACCCCATTTTTGTCTTTGAGGGAGTGATCATGCTTTATTTAGTTGTTTTCATTCTTTTGAGTATGTATTTTGAGATTATGAACAACTAAACCCCAAGGTCACCGGATGTAGGTGAACCTTGGGGGTGAACTTGTGTATTTTGGATGCTTAGTTTTAATTAATGTTTGTAGACTTGTTTGTGATCCTTGTTTGGTGCTCTTGAATGCTTGGGTATGCATGAGAACTCTGTGTATCCATACTTAGCCAATACTAGGTTGCATGACCATTGCCCTAGTGTTAGACTCACCAAGCTTGGAAGGGAAATACGTATGAATACGCCGTGACCATCGGGTATTTGTACCCCTCCAATTCTAGGGTTAATTACTCATTTGTGATTCAACCTTAGTTTGAGAAAACCACCTCGCCCTTTGCAATCGTATGAGGATTTGTACGGGTAGAGCCCGTATTCAATACTCATAGCGGATTAGGGGCAACTGCCGTGACCATCGGGTTGACCTAATCTAGGGTTTTCTCGGTCCAACAAGCCATTTACATATTAATCCAGCATCCTGTACACTTCAGTAGCCCATGAGGGGATCCTCATCCGTGACCGCTTTCTCACCCTGAATTCCCCCTTTTATTGCCCTAGTTATTCAGCATTCTGAATTGCATTTATTTCTTGTATTTGCATTTTCATCTTTTACTCTCGAGTTTGATCGGCTAGACAACATTGCGAGAAGGAAGTAAGGATAGATTCTTGGGCCCTTGGGAATACGACCCACTCGTGCGTGCGCGAGTGGTTTATTACTTGACTACCCCGTGCGCTTGCGAGATCACCACCACCTTGCAACTACATACACTTGTGCATCATACCATTCACCATCATGAGGCATAGAGAAAGATACGCCATCTTCAAACTAGAGGATTTGGCTAGATCAAGACCATTGGGTGGGACACACTGGGTGAAGATATGACTCGATAAGGAGGTGCACTTCATGATCTCTATAGGTGGATGGGAGAGGTTCTTCAAGATCACCAGCCCAACCTACAAAGAGCCCACTCTTGAGGTTTTAAGCTTGTTTAAGTTCAATAGGATGGTATGATGAGTGTCTCAAAATGCATGTTTTTATTGTATTATTTCATATGCTTCACATGGATTTTTATAGATTAATGTCCGTTTTAGGCTTAATTGTTATATTTTCATCCACAAGGCATGGAAAGGGCCATTGGAGCTCAAGAACACATTGCGGAGTGTTTTTGAGGTGAATTAGATGAATGGGAAGGTGCAGTCTGATGAGTGCATTTCATATATATATATTTTATACTTTACTCTCATCATTATTGAGTCTTTTGGCTTTAATTCTCCCAATTCAGTGCTATTTGAGGTATTCTTGGTTTTTCATGCAGATATTAAAGTCCTGAAGCAAGAAGAAGTGTTTTAGAATGATTTTAGAAGTTAAAGGACTTACAAGAAATCTCATCAAGTTCAACACGGCTTAACCCGGGCTACCCAAAAGGGTTTAGCCCCTCATATGTTCAATCAACAAGAAGATAACTGAGGAAACAACTACAAAAGAAATCAAAGACTCCCTATTTGCTTGCATCCTTGTTGAAATATGAGGTTCTGATGTCGCTAGGGTTGCTCCCTCCAATTGGCCTACAATTCGCCCTTCAATCCTCTCCTGATGATGATGATAACTGTACAATCTTCTCCCCTTAGCCTCCAGCCGTTTCTCCAAGCCAAAAGTCCCCCAAAACCCTAACTTTCAGTGCTTTTAAAAGAGTTCTCGATGTGAGCATGGCCGTGCTTAGCCCGTGCTTCATGCCGTGTAGTTTGCTGGCGATTGGAAATTCCTGATTCTCACCAAACTGCAATCTGCACGGCCGTGCTCTGAGGACTAAGACCGTGCTTCTGATTCTAAAATCTTCTGTAATGTGCACGGCTTGGGAGCACGGCCGTGCTTGCCTTGATGAACTTCCTTTTAGGTCCTTTTGCTACCAATATCACTCAAAAATGCTTGTGATTACCTCGGGACCGAATTAACTGCACAATGAACTAAAAATATTTCAAATAGCACTGAACGGGGAAAATAATGATATGAGGACAAAGAAATAGCTGGTATAAAATGGGAAAAATATATATGTAAAATGCATTCATCATGCTCGCTCAAGGTCCATCGCACCCGCACCTCACGGTCTCAGCATATGATCGTACGGAATGGTTCACCCACTCTTGGTCACCACACAACACATGTCTCGTGCTGCCCCTGCGCACTACCCAATCCACGCTGCTGTGCGCCCTCGTGTCTTGGCTTATGTTAAATTATTCTCTTAATGACCAAGTGTAATGGTACCGACTCTTACAAACCACCCCCACTAGTTGCACTCGACGTCCTCATCGGTCTTGAGCTCAATAAGTCTTAAACTAACTCGAACTGCGAAAGAGTAGTATTACGCTCCTAGCTTGCCTCCGACATAGGCAAATCCTTCCATTGGACAAGAAAGAACACCCTGCGATTCTTCTAGCTTTGGCCTTCTACTCTTCAGTCTAGGATCTACTCAGCCACCGTACTGAACTCCTTGCGAATAGTCAGCGGGGCCTTACTCTTCTATGCCTTCGATTGATCCATGGGGTCTTCGTGGGATGGCTTCAAGAAACTCACATAAAAAGTTGGATGGAGTTTCAGCCGATCGGGGAGATCCAAACGATATGCCACGTTGCCCATCCGCTGAACAATAGTGAAGGACCCATCATAACTCGCAATTAAGCCTTTATGTACATCCTTCCGATGTAATGTATTCCACACCTGTGGAGTGAGCTACAACGAAACCTTGTCCACTACTTGGAACTCCAAAGGGCGTCTCCCTTGATCTGCATACTTCTTCATTCGGCGAGCCACCTTAGCGAGGCTACCCCGAGCACTCTCCATCATCTCTTACCGATCAATAGAAAGTCTTACGCGGCATGAAATTTTCCTCTTGTCCTCCGCTTCACCTCCTCTGAAGGAGTGATATGTTGGTATCCATACGCAAGCTTAAACCGACTCTTCTCCGTTAATGAAGATTGTAGCTAAACTGCGCCACATCAAGCAGACTTAGCCAATTCCTCTGCGAAGCAAAAACATAATGCCGAAGAAACTCTTCCAACAGAGCATTGATCCTCTCAGTCTACTCATCTGTTTGCGGATAGTTTATCGTTAAAAACTTCAATTCTTTACCCAACAACTCGAATAACGCCATCGAGGACCGCCCAGTAAAGCCAGCATATCAATTGCTTATGATGTCTTCTATTACCCCAAAGTGTTTCACCACGTGCTTCAGGAACAACTCAGCAGCCACCTCTACTAAACATACTACCGGTGCAGGTATAGATACCACGTACTTCATAAATCGGTAGACGACCACCATCACAGTCGACATCCCTTCCACCTTAGGAAATCCAATAATAAAGTGCATGAAAATTGATGCCCATGGCCTTTCCGGAATACTCAACGACTGGAGAAGACCGCCCTCCCATTTTTTTTCTGACCTGTCTTATTGTCACACGAAACAAGTTTTCACATATGTTTCTTTGTCTTCGCCCATATCCGACCAATAGTAATGTCTTGTGAGCAAGTCCTTCATTTGCTCATGACCGGGATGTCCCACCCATGGAACATCATGATGCTTTTTAAGGAGCTCCTGCCGAATTTTTCCTTCCTTCGACACATAGAGTCGATTGCCTTTGGCATAGAAAAGCCCATCCTCCACCCAGTGCTTGCGCACTACTCCATCTTGGACATCTTTCATTAGCTTCCCATACTGAGTGTTCGTCTTTGCTATCTCTTCAATATGACTTTGCAAGTCATTCTCCACTTGCGTCAATACAGTCACATACTCAACCATCTGTTTGCGACTCAACGCATCAGCCACCTAGTCGTGTCTACCCGGTTTGTGCTGCCATTCAAAATCATATTACTGCAAGAACTCTTGTCGATGAGCTTGTCTAGCCGACAGCTTCTTTTGAGTAGCAAAAAATGTATTGGCAATGTCGTCTGTTTTAACAAGAAACTTGGTGCCTAGAAGGCACACTCTCTATACCTGTAAGCAATGAACAACGGAGAGCATCTCCCGCTCGTGCGTCGAATAGTGCTGCCCGTGTCTTTCAGCTTCCAACTCTCGAGCGCCACAGGATACCTATTCTGAACAAGGACACTGCCAACCGTCTTGTGTGATGCATCCATATGCACCTCAAAAGTCTCATCAAAGTTGGGCAATGGTAAGACTGGTTCACTTGCGATTGAGCTCTTAATCTTATCAAAAGCAGCATGTTGCCTCTCGATCCAATCTCATAGTTGGTCTTTCTTCAGCAAATCGGTGAGTACCACAACCTTTCTTGAATATCGTTCAATGAATTGGCGATAGTAATTGACTAAGCCCAGAAAAGATCGTAACTCCGGTACTTTGGAGGGTGTAGGCCAGTTCAAAATCGCCGCCACCTTAACCCGATCCATTCGGACTTCACCCCGAGAAATGATATGCCCGAGGAACTTGATTTCCTATTGGGCTAAATGACATTTGTCCAGCTTCACATACAGCTGATGTTCCCTTTGTCTTAATAGTACATGTTTTAAGTGAACAAGGTGATTCCCCAAGGATTCACTATAAACTACATCATCATCCAAGTACACCGCTACAAGCTCATCAATGTAGTCAGAAAACACTTGATTCATTAAGTGGCAAAATGTCACCGAAGCAGTGGCCAAGCCAAAAGGCATTACAAGGAGCTCAAACGACCCATAATGCGTAACACATACCATCTTGGACTCATCTCCTCAGCAATCCTTACTTGCCAATACATCGAATGAAGATCCATCTTGAAAAATATGTTGCTTTAGCTAACCGATTAAAGAAGCCCAGAATGAGAGGAATTTGATACTTGTTCTTTACCGTGATCTTGTTCAATGATCGGTAGTCCACGCACAGTCGAAGAGAGCCATCCTGCTTCTTCTGGAACAACACCGCCGCACCATATAGAGCCTTCGATGGCTGAATGAATCCACTATCAAGAAGATTTGTGAGTTGTATCCGTAACTCAGTCAACTCCAAATGAGACATACGATAGAGAGCCTGGGCAGGGGGTTTGTAGCCCAGCATCAATTCAATTTGGTGATCTATGGCTTGCCGAGGTCGAAGTTCATGGGGTAGTTTCGGCGGCATAACGTCTTAAAACTCTTTTAAGACTCTAGCAACAGCTGGGGGTAGATCACCCACGAAATCATCCTGCACATTCAGTAAAGTAGCAATATAAGTAGGTTCCCTATATTTTAACTCTTGCACCACCTAGTATGCAGAAAGCATCGCTTCCTTCCCTTCCATCTCCTTTAACACAACTCCAGCTATAAAGCATAAGTTCTTCTCATCCATTATGAGGAGACCACCCAAATAATGGCAGCTTTAATAGACTTCAAGAACTCTATCTCAAGAATCAACTCAAAATCATTTATCGTAACAGCCAACAAGTCAATCTTTTCTTGTCATTCACTCATGTAAATGGACACACCAGAAATCTTCCCAGTCACTGCCGAGAATTGACAGCTTTTACTCAGCTCGAGTACGCTCTAACGCTCAGTCCCAACCGAGAGGTCACATTTTTCTTGATGAACGTGTGAGTTTCTCCTGTGTCCAGGATTCCTTGAATGTCCTTCCAGTATGAAGACAAGCAATGATTTAAGTGTGGGGGTATTTGATGAGTGCTTTATATATATATATATATATTTTATAGACATTATACCCGCTATTTACTTGTTCTTTGGCTATTATTTTCCTAGTTCGGTACTACTTAAGGTATTTTGAGTTTATTGTGCAGATATTTAGGTCCTGGAGCAAGTAGGAGTGATTTAGAGAAAACTTTAAGGCAAAAGGACCTAAAAAGGAAATTCGTCAAGGCAAGCATGGTCTAAGCACATGCGTGCTCTTGACTGTGTAGTTCATAAGAATTTGCAAGCTCAAGGAAGAACGGTCAGAGTGCCCAGAGCACGGGCGTGCAGACCTGAGCACGGCTCAAGCACGGGCGTGTTCCAGCCAGTGCACTTCACAGCCTGGCGAAAAATGCAGACTCACTGAAGCCGCTTCTTTTCCCGCAATCTGTATGACCTGAAGCACGGCTTAACCACAGCAGTGCTCGGGTTGAAAGTTAGGTTTTAAGCACCAAAAGTTAGATTTTGAGGGGACTTTTTTGGCCGGGACGGCTGGAGGCGATGAGGGGAGTTGCTATACAGATCTTACCATCATCAAGAAAGGATTGAAGTGCGAATTATAGGCCAATTGGAGGGGTGCATTCTCGTCATCATCAGGACTTCGGATCTCAACAAGGATGCAAAAAAATAGGGAATTCTTGATTTCTTCTGTATTTGTTTCCTTTAGCATTGCCTTGTTGATGGAATCTATGAGGGGCTAATCCATTTGGGTGCCCTTGGGTATGAACTTGGTATTTAGTTGTACTTGAATTCATTTATTGCAGTATTTATGGAGTTTCAATCTTCATGTTAGGCCTTGTGTTGTATGCTTGATTTGTTGGGTGATTTAGGAAGCTTGAGTGTTCTCTCACATGTGTCAAACTCCCTAGCTCAACCATCTTCGTGATTGTCTCCGAGAGGAATGCAGACCGTGTGTTACACTCACCCTCCTATCACTTATCCCCCTCATAGCGGCAACAAGGACTCTAGAACATAGAACCCTGAGACATTCCTGATAAACCTTGCAAGAATTCGAGTACGATTAACACCAAGGGATTAACCCGGGGCCCTATCCCTAACTGACCAACTTATTAGGCCTTTCCT
The DNA here is from genome assembly GCA_902712375.1 of Dioscorea dumetorum. NCBI lineage: Eukaryota > Viridiplantae > Streptophyta > Magnoliopsida > Dioscoreales > Dioscoreaceae > Dioscorea > Dioscorea dumetorum. Next base: position 3,874,430 of record CACTHL010000492.1, read on the forward strand.
CACTGTTTTCGTTCTCCTCCTCATTTTTCTGCTAAGCCTTAGTCCCTTTTTACCTCAAATTTGGTTGACTAGATATTAAGCAGCGAGAGAGTATTAAAAGCTATACAAGTCTGTAAGGATTTGACTACCCGACCTTTGGGTACATGGTACTACTTATACGACCCGTGCACTTGCGGTTATGCAAAGGCGCATCAAGTTTTTGGAGTCGTTGCGGGGGACTGGCAACTTTTGAGAAAGCTCGCAGTCTTAGTAATTTAGTCGTTTATTTTCTTTGCTTCTAGTATCTCTATCTTTTCTTCTTTTTGTTGTTTTATCTGTTTTAAGTGGTTGTTTTGTGTTAATCTGTATATTTTTATCTCGATTTTAATTTTTCAGTTCTCATCTCTTTGTTTTTCTTATACGCAGGCATTATTGTATGGCCCAGGAGCTCATCCCAATTAGCCAGACCTGATCATGATATCGAACGTACATTTCATAGGAGATTGTGGCAGGTCAGTCTGAGAGAAACCAGATCAGTTGAAGTTAGCATCGAAGTGGACCAAACGGAAGTTATGGCCGGGAATCAGAGAAGTATTTCAGATTATGCATGGCCTAATTTGGAAGGATCTGGATCAAGTATTTTCCGTCCTCCCGTTGCAGTGAACAACTTTGAATTGAAGCCGAATTTCATCCAAATGGTGCAGCAATTGTGCCAGTTCAACCGGTTTCAAGATGAGGATCCGTATGCCCATTTGGCAAGTTTCTTGGACAATTGTGATACCTTTAAGACAAATAATGTGTCCGAGGATGCAGTGCACCTTAGGTTGTTCCCGTTCTCGATGCGAGGAAGGGCCAAGTAGTGGCTAAGTTCCTTGCCGACAGGCTCTATCACTTGTTGGTCTCAACTAGCCGAGAAGTTCCTCACGAGATATTTTCCTCCCGCAAAGATCACAAAATTAAGGAGCGACATTTCATCGTTCCGACAGTTGGAGTCTGAATCCTTGTATGACACTTGGGAAAGGTACAAAGATATGTTGAGAAAATGTCCATGGTTTGTAACAAGTTGGTCCGTTTAGACTCGGAAGTCGACTACCCCGGAACCTTCGTAGTGTAGCCCTAATCCAGTACAAGTTCCTTTATCCAAAGGATACTCACACGATGTCATTGGGATTAAAGAGCCTTGGTTAGAGTTATCTATAAGTAATTTCGCTAAAATAAACTCTACAGCCTACGGGAGGCTACCGGCACCCGGAACCTCCGGTGTACCGGTACAATGAATCCCTCTTCATACTAAGTGGATCTAATGCAAGAGCGCACCTCGCACAACCATAGTACCCTTGAGAATAAAATATTCCCACGGGATTTGTATGTCCGTATACGAAGGGTAACCGCTGTAGCCTTGTGTATGTCTCGTGATAGGCCGCCCAATTTTGCAACACGCTTGTGAAATACGCCGCTGGTTCTGAGCCCAAAAAATTTTTCTGTCATAAAATTACTTGAATCCCGTCTACATTCGTTATTTCTTGACACTTCTTGTTAATTCGTACTGTGCATTGATCTTTGGATTTGTTGAATAAAATCATGATTTTATAGACCCCGTTGTAATGAAAGCTGCATTCCATACTTGCATAATCTTTGCTATTTTCATGCCGTGTGTATGCAAAACCATGTTGATATGCCATTTGAGATTTGTGATCTTATTTCAATGCCTAACTCTACTAAAAAGCAAGTTACCTTCTTCCTTGCACAAAATGCACAACAACTAGGTCGATGGATTCGTCAGTAACGGAACCGATTCCGTTGCTGCTGGCAATCGCGTTCACGACCATGGTTGTCGTTGTCGCGGTCTTGATCGAGTTGGAAGGTGAAAACAGGTCCACTAGATATAGGGAGCCGTCAATATTCAGAGACTTGACTCGCAAAAACCACATTGAGCGTATATTACGAAGTGGGGCGGATTATTGTGTCAGTTACCTTAGGATGGACGTTGGCCCCTTCATGCACCTCGCGTCAATTATGCGCGACAAACACCTCCTTTTAGACACCAGGCACACATCCGTAGAGAAGCAGCTTGCAATGTTCCTGCACGTGGTAGGGCACAACACCAAAAATCGCACAATGAGAGTGGAATTCCTACGCTCGGGGGAGACAATAAGTCGTTATTTCAATATGGTTCTACGGGCGTTGTGTTCAATCCGCGACGACTTTGTCCAACCATGCCACCCAGACATTGAGAACAATCACCAATGGTACCCTTATTTCAAAGTAAGAACGGCTATTGTAACTTCCATTACGCATAAAAATAATGACGATTGACATAGTGGTTAAATAATGTAGGACTGCATAGGCTTATTGGACGGGACACACGTCGCCGTCTCGGTGCCTTTGTAGGACATGCCACGTTTCCGCGGTCGTAAAGGACCCACCCAGAATGTGCTCGCCGTGGTCAACCCAGATTTGAAATTCACATATGTAATGGCTGGTTGGGAAGGCTCGGCGAATGATTTCACAGTCCTTAGGGATGCGATATCACGGCCACCCCACGAGGGTCTTAAAATTTTTGAAGGTTTGCGTTATACTCCTTTAAGATCCCCTGCGCTAGATTGTTTACAAACTAACATATGATTGCACCATGTAGGGAAGTATTACCTTGTTGACGCTGGGTACACGACAATGCCCGGTTTCATAGCATCTTATCGGGGTGTTAGATACCTTCTAAAAGAACACAGTGGTAGACCGCCTACCAACCCCAAGGAACTTTTTAATCTTAGGCATTCTATGTTGTGGTCGCGGGTGGAGCGCGCGTTTGCTATTTTGAAGAACCGGTTCAAAATTCTGACATCGCATCCTTTTTTCCCGTTTAGGACGCAGGTGAGATTAGTACTAGTCTGTTGTATTATCCACAATTACATCGCAGGGGTTGACCCGAACGACCAGCGTTTGAATGATGCAACAACGCAACTAAAGGACGTACCCACAACATCGCAAAGCCGGTCCCGGCGTGAACAACGGCGGAAGAACCGACAATGGGCTGATATTAGGGAAGCGATAGCGAATGACATGTGGAGTGCTTACAGTGCCAATGCGTGATTTGAAATGGCAATATATGATGCATAAGTTGTCTTATTGTGTCATCTCTTATGTTCGTGCCTATGTTATGTACTTATCGCAAACTATGACGTAATAATACTGTCGAGGTAGCTTTCTTGCGTTATTTATGTACTTCGCTCTCAATTGATTATGTGCATCGATTTTATGCTCTCAATTAAATGCTTGCAGCACTTTCTAATGACATGTGTTTGGAGTAAATTTTCCACAACGTGTTTATGAATTTATGTCACGCAGCACGGTGCCACTTACTCAATATTACTGCATGCTCACCAACTTGAATCTAATTTCTTCGATGGTTGTTTGATGAAGACATTGAAATGGAAGGGCCCAGCAATGCTACTGATGGTGCACAAGGAAAGGGTGCAAACAAACGTGGAACTCCAAACAAAAGATGGAAGAATGAGTACGACGCATTCCTCATTCCGCTGCTTATTGAACAAGCTAAGAAGGGACTAAAGTGCGACAAGTCATTCAAAAGGGCGGCGTTCGCATTTGCTGCGGTATCTGTCAACAACCGGTTTGGGACTGATTTCACCACCGATAATGTCGAAAATCACTACCGCACCCTGAAGACCAGGTTCATTGAGATTAAGAGGGTTCGTGAACTCAGCGGCGCGGGATGGAATGAGGACACGAAGACGATCACCTTGGACCCAGTAATGGCGCTAGCATACATTCAGGTTCGAATTAGCACTTACTTAAATCAAATTTTGCGTAAGTACTTGTGCCTGAATACTGCTTTGTACAGGCACATCCTAGTGCGCGTCCATTCATCAATAAACCCATCGAGCACTACGAAGGGTTGAGAGTTATATGCGGCGACGATAATGCCAAGGGCAGTACGCAACGTCACTATTCTCTGATTTGGGAGAGAAATCAGACAACGATGATGATGTCGACATGGTTGAATCCGCCCCAATCGAACATCAGAGCGAGGAAGATGGTGACGCTGATTCCACTCCACCTGTTGGCAGCAGTCGGACGACGTCGTCCACGCCAGGACAACGACGCGCAGGTAAGGCCACCCGGAATAGGCCGGTGATCAGTGAGCTCGTCGATGTTGTCGGTGAAATGGCCGCCGCAATCAGGAAGTCAACTTCTCACTGGACCGAGATCCTATACACGAAAGTCATGGAATTGGAAGGTTTCGACGAGCACGTGTTGCATGATGTGTTCGACTATCTTCATCAGCGGGAGGCTGATGCGAGAGGTTTCATGGCGAGAAAGATTGAGTTTCGAGCAATTTGGGTTCGAAGGTTCATTAGTGGGGCAACCTAAAGATTAGCCGTAGGATGGCACGGCCTGAACCATGTCGATCAATAGACTATGTTATCCCGCATGTTTTTCTTTCTTATCCATATTTCCTTCTTATGCATGTTGTGTGTTCGCAATGAGGACATGTATGTGTTTTGGACGATGCGGTAGCATTCGCGGAACATGCATGCCAGATATGTTGGATGTACTAGACCAGCCTATGCGAGTCCCTAATGTGTTCTATGTTATATGGTTTGGGTTTTGACGTGTTTGAGTGGCAGGTTTCCACGTTGTTAGGTGCAGCCATGGCAGTTGGGGATAGCAGCAGGTTGGCATTGTAGGTTTGAATGATCGTTTTTGGTTTATGTAACAGCTATTTATTTTGTAGGTTTGTGGAAGTTATCAATTTCGATTTGTTAACAATACGAGGAGTTCAGCATCGGGACATGGGTTGTAAAGTAAGTTTATTCATGTTTTGGTTTGACTAAAGTAAGTTTATTCATGTAGTGAACCTGAATCCTTATCGATTAAGTTTTTAATAATGCTGGCATATCTCATGTTACCTATGTGATGGTATGCTTAAACATCTAATGGCCAAAGAACTCTTACAGATAGACATCTGGATCATTCTTCTAATGGGCAAAGAACTCATGTAATCACTCTGTTTCTTATGCATTGTGCTAGATGTTTATACTACTTGTTAGCAGATAGCCACATCAAGGAAATACATGGATTGGTGCAGTGATTCCAAACTTCAGGGAAGCAAATCTACTCTTTAATTATATCTTTTCTCAGTCTTAGGAAATTATTCAATGTTGTATGGTAAATTAAAAATTGACAAGAGCCAGACAATTAAAAAGTTTGGAAATACTTCTTCTACTCCATACTGTTGCAGAATGTAATCGACCAAAGGGTGAACAATGCCTTTGCAAATGGGTATATCTTTGTGTTCTTTTTTGGATGAATTTTTTTCTGTTTTCTAATGTTTGGAGTATCATTTACAGGTGGGGATGTTATTATAGTTGCATATGCAACGAAGAATGGTTTGTGAATTGGTTGTTATGATGGGCACTTGGAAATCTTTAATTCAGCAAGATTTTATGTTGCTTAATTAAGAAAGATTGAGTGTGGTTTAATTGATCTCTTGATCTTGCTTATTCTTTCAGGCTTTAATTCAGAGAGTGTCATTTACAATGAACAATTCAGCAGGAAGTAGTTGTTGGAGGCCTTTTGTTAATGACTTCAGCAGTGCACAATTTTCATTTTCTTTTCTTCTTATATGATTTTCATTTTTAAATGCAGGATGAGATCCAAAGACTTGCTGATGAAATAGAGAGATATATAAAGGAAAATGAGGTTGTATTCGAACGAGAAAAGGCAAAGGAACTTCAGCATATAAATTTGCAGAAGGAAATGATTGGCAAAGAGTTGGAACATGTTGCCGTGGAACTTAAAAGGCTTGAAAATGAGAGAGGGTGCAGATCAATTCAGATCGTGAGCAGAGGGATAGTGATTGGTCTAAGATAAAGAAGACAATGGAAGAGCTTCCCAGCGTGAGAAGCTCCAGATGCAGATTGGAAGAATGATATTGTTTTGTTATGTTGATAGCCTTGTAAAAATGATATTGTTTTCCAGTTGTGGTTTTTGATTGTACAATGAAATTGTTTTTTAGGTCTATTAATTTGATTCAGCAGTTCTAATTTTGTTTATGGATTGTGTCATGTCACTGCACTCCAGGGTGGTATCATCATGTGAGCCTAAGAAATAATTACACAAATTAGATGGTAATATAAGGCAAGGTGATTCACTTTTGAGTGTAGACAATGGGATGGAAAATGAAACTGTTCTTTGAAAATAATGAAGTGACATGGAAAGATGCTAGTCTTGCTTGTAAATGAATTGATTATTACATTCACTAATTAATGCTAAAAAAATGTGTTATTAAAGTTAAACAAACCTTGCAAAATATTAAAAGTACAATTTTAATTATTTTTTTGTTCTTTTTAAAATTAAGAGTTTGTTTTTGTTGTATCGTTCATTCTGCATTTTTTTTTTGAAACTCTTATTCTTAAAAGTGTTTGTTGTGTTGTTGTGGCTTTGTAGTTGACGCAATATAACTTTACAATTCATGATTTTATTATTTCTTATTATCCATTTACTTTTTTTATATTTTACATAAATTTTTTGGTTTACAATTTTTGTTTCGTAAAAATTATTAAAATGCCGGTTAAACCGCCATGTTCAACACCTAAACCCTGGAATAAACATTGTAATTGTGTATTGGAAGTCTTAAAAAAATAAAGGAAATTAGTTTTAAATACGTATATGAATTAAATGATAATTCAGTATTTACTAATTATTTATAATAAAAAATTAAATAATTAATTAAATATGATAATCACTTTATTAAAATAAAATGGAGCCTTTATTTACAAATTACAAGCCTGAAGGGGGTAATCTTACCCCATCACTGAAGTGGTGATTATATCCCACTTCGGTGTTACCAAACACCAAAAAGTGGTTGAAGTGGGATTTTCCAGATTTCTATTCATACATTCCAAACACAGGAAGTGATATCGGAAGTCCAGTTTTCAGCTTCAACCAAACACTGAAGTGGGTACTTCCAGCTGAACTCTTCACTTCCACCGAAGTGCCATTTACACACTTCCACCACTTCGGCGATCCACTTCCGAACCAAACGGCCCCTTAGCTTGTAATATCCTCTGATGTTACTGTAGCTTTAGCCAGCCACCCTTGGTAATAGCGCACAATAGTACCAGTCATGCGTGGTAATGCCGCGTGCCATCCTCGCCCCTTGCTCGACCACGCTCTCGACAAATCTGGAATCAATACGTGGGTTTCTCATTATGATTAAGTGTCCCGCCCCGCCTATACTTGCTAGAGATCCACTTTCGAAAATAATCTAAGTCCACAACACTTAACTCTTGGTATGGGAACGCCTGCCCCACGCGCTCATTGACCACATGCACGCTTACGGTCTAACGCGTACGAACCTCACGGTCTCAGCACATGATCGTGTGTGATATTCCACCCGCTCTTGGTCATGACACAACACATGTCTCACGCTTCGCCCGCACGTTACCCAATCCACGCGGCTGTGCGCCCTCGTGTCTTGGCCTATATTAAGTTGTCCTCCTAATGATCAAGTGTAAGGGCACCGACGCTTACAGAAGGCTAACTTCCTTAGGAGCTCTGATTAATGTAGTTGGGAATACTTTATATGTTTTAATTGTCTTTTTAATGTAGGTTACATTGTGTTTTCAGATTCATTTATGTTTTATTGTTTGGTTTAATGTATCAACAGAAATATTACCATTTTCTTATCACTTGAGTGTCGAGAGATCCATGTGATTAGAATAGCCATGAATGAATAGGTATTGATAACTCCTTGCTAGAGATAGTAGAGGAGACGCATACCTTTCGGCAAGTATTCGGTATTCCATTACCCTTTCTTGACATGAGAATCCTAGTTTCTATTGTATAACATTAGGGTGTCTCACAATCGTATATCAATTTTAATATCCCAACAAAGTTAATCCGGGCACTACTCATTCTTATTGATTCTCACTTTTTCTTAGTAACAATATTAATTCTGTTTTCTTCTCTATTTTATTCTTTTTCAAAATCAAGTGTTATTATCATCTAGATAGTGGAAAATGGTGGGTACAAATATACCATGTCCATGTGGATTCGACCTCGTTTTATGCGAGTAGTACAATGATCGATCGTACGCTTGTGTGCGAGTTGCTTCGTGTTGCGTAGCAATCTTAGTCGATCAAGCTCCTCCCTTCTTGACCCACTAGAAGGTCCAATGACAAGTTCACTCTCCCTTTGAGGGCTTCTCACCCTTACTCTTGATGCTCACAGAGATGTCTTTTAAACTCCACATATCTTGTGACCCATGGATGAGATGTATGGTGAACTCGCTTTTTGAGAGCTTCTCACCTTGCCTCTTGACACTCACATGGAGGTCTCAAAAGGCTCTTTACTTTTTTATGACCCACTAATAAGGTGCAATGCCAGTGAACTCTCTTTTTGAGAGCTTCCCATTCTTGTCTTGATGCTCACGGAAGGTCTTAGAAGTTTCTTCTCCTGCTTATGACCCACTAACACGATTCAATGCAAGGTGTACTCTCTTTATGAGAGCCTCTTATCCTTGTTTATTAACTCTCACAAGAAGGTCTCAGAAGGTTCTTTACTTTTATTTCACCCACTAATGAGATCAAATACAAGATGGATTCTCTTTTTGAGAGCATCTCACTCTTGGCTTTTGAAGCTCACATGAAAGTCTCGGAAGACTCTTTACTTTTCTTTGGCCCACTAATGAAGTCTAATACAAGTGGACCCTCTTTAGAGAGCTTCTCATTCTTGCCTCTTGACACTCACAGGAAGGTCTTTGAAGTTTCCTTTCCTTCTTATGATCCACTCATGAGGTCCAATGCAAGGTGGGCTCTCTTTTTGTGATCTTCTCATCTTTGCCACTTAATGTTTACAAGGAGTTCACTAAACACTTAACCACTGACGAGGTTCAATGTAAGATGGACTCTCTTTGACAGCTTCTCAATGTTGTATCTTGACTTTTATGGGGAAGTAATTAAAAACTCCGTTTTCACTATTTTGACCAAAAATAGGGTCCAACACAAAAACTTGGCACCCTTACGGGTGAAGAAAAAAACATAATGCTTAAAGTGATAAAAGAAAACCCGTCCTCCATACAAATAATATAAGGTTAATAGCTTCACAAGTGTTAAGAAAGGAAGCCCATGTATTAGTCTGGGAATTGATAAAGAGAGCTCCCACATGAATGCTAGCGTGCTCTTATTAGTTAATGGATATGATAATTTCAAAGCAAGAAAAGTCTTCGAATATCTTCAAAGAAACTAAGATAATGACCCGATGATGTGAGAGAGTTATAGCTTGGTGATCTCAAATGAAAATGACAAGTGAAACTTTGAAGTTCCAAGACATAAGGTAGTCAAAGGCTTAAAAAGTTTCGCATGTCAAAGTTCTAGAGGCTTCTATTTATATCGGTTTTTATAAGCCCTAATTTATATCCTAGTTTGAATGGGAGTAAGAAAAAAACATGATGGACAAGCTTATAATGATGATGATGATTATGATGTTGGAATCTTTCATCAGTAAAAGGGAATTATCATGCGAAAAATACATGCCAATACACAGCGGATAACGATTTTTTTGATGACGCCTATAAAACCCTATCGCATGCCAGAACTAGGATTAAATTCTAAACAAATACATAATTAAAAGTTATACCTTTCTTTTGATGACGATTCTGAACGCACCCTTGTTTCCATGAAATCGAAAGGGACAACGAATCGTGACTTCCCTCTACAATCACATACACACAAACGCCTCTGGGAATCAAGCAGGTATGCTAGTATCTTAAGAAAACAACACTTGTTTCTTGGTTTGAATAGCAAGCACCCGAAATTCAAAAAGGGGCTACAGGCGGGATCTGACTACGGTAGGTTCCGGCGGCGGGATCCGACTACGGTGGCGAAGGGAGAAGAGTGGGTGGCGACTAGGGTTTCTTAAGAGACAATATCTCAATCACTCTATTTTTCTCTGTCTCTATTTTTACATTAGGGTTAGACCATCTATTTATATTTGTAGCCCAAAACCCTAATTTATGAAAAAACCCTTCATTCCTAATCAAATTAGGACTCTCTTCTTTACTTAATTAATTAAACCATTTTAATTAACCAAATCGATTAGATTGGATCAATACTTAATAAGACTCAACCTGAATAAGCTATTTGCTCCACCTAATTTAGGTTTTTCATCAAAACCCTAAACAGGTGGTCCAATAAGTAATAAATACTGGACCTTGATCTTGACATTCTTAGTGTAGGATCCTATAGGTCCATTTAACATTAGCAATGAGCTTAAACAATTTTAATGCTCACAAATCATAATTATTCTCTAGCAAGATAATACCATTACCCAATATTAAATGAATGCCAATTTAGAGAATTAACGGAACCTATCACAACCTCATACAATCCTTTGCCACTGAATATCTTAATTAGCATAAGGCATGGAGTGAGTCACCCTTATTTTAATGCTAATTAATTTTTTGATCTCTTTGTGAACTGACTAAGTCAAGCAAATGATAACACTTATCATTTTCCTTGGGTGTGGTCATGCACTACTCAGTCTCATTAATCAAGTGGCCGGTGATATTCATTCTCGATACAGAGAGGAACAATCCCTTCACTTCACTCATGTCTCTCAGCATAAACCGCGACATGCCCAAAAATACCCATACTTGCCACTCAGTTATGAATGACGATAGGCGTAAGTCAAAGCATGCAAGGATTCATCCGATATCCATAGTGATTTCAGGTCGAAGAATTGAGTACAATAATTTGCTTGAGAAAAACACTTATAACTTTATAACCATGTAGTGCTCTCAAGAGCGGATCGTTCCAGGTACACTATTCCCTAACATGTATCTATGTCTTTTGATTGATATCTCATATCCTATGACCCATAAACAAGGCCATCTCACAAAAGAAATACTAGTCTTAATTTATTTTCATTCCCATGGAAATAATCGACTAGGGACATTTAGAATATTGTTTTAGTTTATGCTTTAAGGTTTTACTATCCAAATCACGTATTTGATAACTTGAGGAGAACCAATATTCAATAATGTTTTATCTTATTAACTATGCACAAAAATAATAATAGATAAAATGGTGCCTCATAATTATTATGCAAATAATAAGAGTTCATACAATGTATTGGGGCTAGGGCTTACACTAACAATCTCCCACTAACAGTAGTCCCAATCAAGCATAACTCTAAGACCAAAAGACCTAACATGACGAACATGTTTTGGCCTAGCCAACTGCTTGGTGAAAGGATTAGCTACATTCTCTTCTGCAGCAATCTTGTAAACTTTCACATCTCCTTTATCGACGATCTCCCGAATGAGATGGAATCTCCTGAGTATGTGCTTGGACTTCCGGTGTGATCGGGGCTCCTTGGCCTGTGCTATAACCCTGTTGTTGTCACAAAAACGGTTTACTGGATCTAGGATGCTTGGGATAACTCCTAACTCAGTAAGGAACCTCTTAAGCCGAACAACCTCCTTAGCAACATCCGATGCAGCTACATACTCAGACTCTGTGGTAGAATCAGCGACAATGTCCTATTTTGAGCTTTTCCAGCTTACAGTACCTCCATTCAAGCAAAACACATAACCAGATTGTGATTTATTGTCGTTGACATTGGTTTGAAATGCAATATCAGTATAACCCATTACAATGAGCTCATTCTCACCACCATACACTAAGAAGTAATCTTTAGTCCTTCGCAAGTACTTAAGAATATTCTTGACAGCAGACCAATGGTGTTCCCCTGGATCCTATTGGAATCTACTAGTTATGCTTAGTGCATATGCGACATCCAGCCTAGTACATAGCATGGCATACATGATAGATCCTATAGCAGACGCGTACGGGATCTTACTCATGTGTTCCCTTTGTTCTTCAGTCTAAGGACAATCTCTTTTACTTAGAAAACTCCCTGAGACATGGGTAAAAATCCTTTCTTGGAGTTAGCCATACTGAACCATTTCAGTATCGTATCTATGTACTTTTCCTGACTTAGTCCCAAAAGTCATTGTGATCTATCCCTATAGATCTTTATACCTAGTATAATCTCAGCTTTACCTAAGTCCTTCATTGAGAAACACTTCCCTAACCATTGCTTAACATTTAATAATGTCGGGATATCGTTTCCAATAAGCAAGATGTCATCGACATATAACACAAGGAAAACGACTACGCTCGCACTAATCTTCTTGTACACACAAGGCTCATCGTCGTTTTTGAGAAAGCCAAAACCTTTGACTGCCTCATCGAAACGGAGGTTCCAACTTTGGGATGATTGCTTGAGTCCATAAATGGACCTCAACAGCTTGCACAAATTGTTAGGGTTCTTCTGATGGACAAAACCCTCAGGCTGTGTCATATACACATCCTCAAGGAGGTTTCCATTAAGGAAAGCCGTTTTGACATCCATTTGCCATATCTCATAGTCATAATATGTTGCTATGGCAAGAAGAATCCTAATGGATTTGAGCATGACTACTGGTAAAAAGGTTTCGTCATAGTCAATACCATGAGTTTGTCTGAAACCTTTCGTCACTATTCTACCTTTGAAGGTGTTATCAGCTTTACGCTTGAAAATCCATTTGCACTCAATGATCTTAGCACCTTCTGGTGGATCAACCAAAGTCCATACTTGGTTATCATACATCGATTGCATTTTGGATTTCATAGCTCCAAGCCATTTATTCGAATTGGAACTCTCAATTGCCTCTCAATAGGTGGTGGGATCATCCTGATCCAATAGCTCTAAGCTTTGATTGTTAGTTATGAGAAAACCATATTTCTCATGCTCGTGACAAATCCTACCAGACCTTCTTGGTTCTTTTGTAATGGGTTCGGGTTCCACAACTCTTTGTGAATCCGTTTCCATTTCCAAACTATTCTCTACAAAAATTTGTGGTACTTGAACCTCCTCAAGTTGTAATCCACTGCTACTACTCTTCTTGAGAAGAAACTCCTTCTCCAAGAAAACAACATTCCGAGCAACAAACGCTTTGTTCTCGATAGAGTTATAGAAATAGTATCCCTTAGTTTGCTTGGGATACCCCACAAATAGGCATTTTTTCGGTATTGGATGCGAACTTGTCGATGTTAACCTTTTAACATGTGACTCACAACCCCAAATTCGTAAAAAAGTCATATTAGGTTTTCGCCCAGTCCACATCTCATATGGTGTCTTTTCAACTGCCTTAGTTGGAGTTCTATTTAGCAGGAATACAGCAGTCTCAAGATCCCCAAAAGAATATTGGAAGACAAACTTGAATCATCATTGATCGAACCATATCCAATAAAGTCCTCTTCCTCATTTCCGACACACCATTCCACTGAGGTGTTCTAGGGGGAGTGAGTTGTGAAAGTATTCCACACTCTCTCAAATAATGATCAAACTCTTGGCTTAAGTATTCACCACCTCGATCCGATCGAATGGCTTTAATACTTTTGCCAAGTTGGTTTTGTACTTCATTCTTAAAATCCTTGAATTTTGCAAAAGTCTCGGACTTGTGCTTCATAAGATAGACGTAGCTATATCTACTGAAGTCATTTGTGAAAGTAACGAAGTACTCAAAACCACCTCTAGCATGTGTGTATAATGGTCCATATACATCAGAATGTATTAGTCCCAATAAATCACCTACCCTTTCACCTTGTTTGTTAAAGGGACTTTTAGTTATTTTGCCATGGTGACAAGATTCGCATTTCTCAAATGATTCAAAATCAAATGAGCCAAGAACTCATCCCTATGAAGTCTTGAGATGCATTTCTTGTTTAGTGACCCAAACGACAATGCCAAAAGTATGAAGGGTTCGTCTCGTTCAACTTAACCCTTTTGTATCTATGTTATAGATGGACTTGTGGTTTTTAAAGTCTAGAACGTAAAGCCCATTACTAAGTATAGCATTGCCATACAGAATGTCATCACGAAAAATGGAAATAACATTATTCCCAATAATGAAGTTATAATCATCATTATCTAGACAAGAAACTTAAATAATGTTCCTACTCATAGCAGGCACATAAAAACAATTTATTAAATTCAAAACAAGTCCAGAAGGCAAAGTTAATGGATAGTCTCCTATCTCTATTGCAGCAACCCTTGCTCCGTTCCCTACTCTTAGGTCAACTTCGCCTTTAGTCAAACATCTCCTATTTCTAAGTCCCTGCACATTTGAACAAATGTGAGAACCACATCCGGTATCCAATATCCATAATATAGAAATAGAGAGATTGACTTCTATCATATAGATACCTGAAGTAGAGGGCTAGCCTCCTTTCTTTAACTCTTCAAAGTAGAGTGGACAATTTCTCTTCTAATGACCAGCTTCATTGCAGTGAAAACACATATTCTCCTTCTAAGGTTTGGGCTTGGGTTTCTTAGCCTCCTTGCCTTTGGAATAAGGTCCAACCTTCTCCTTTGGCTTGGACTTAGCTTTACCTTTCCACTTTCCTCCCTTTACCTTGTCCTTTCGTACCATGAGCACCGGGATGGATTTCTTGATACTCTGCTCAGCATTTTTAAGCATCCCATGCAGGTTGGTAAGTGTCTGATCCATACCATGCATGTTATAGTTCATGACAAATTGATCATAACTATCTGGCAAGGACCCTAAGATAAGGTCCACCGCAAGTTCCTTTCGCATCGGCGCATCAAGTTTCTCGAGCGTATCAATATTCCTCTTTATCTTGAGTACATGGGTACTTACTGAAGTGCCATGAGCCATCCTACAGGAGGTCAACGCTTTTGTGGTCATGAACCTTTCATGCTTGGCTTGTTCTTGGAACATTTCCTTAAGATGCACCATAATATCATAAGCCTCCATATCCACGGACTGCTTTCGCAATTCTGGACTTATGGTTGCTAGCATGAGGCAGGTAACATAATTAGAGTCATTCTTTGACTTGTCGAATGCCTCTTTAACAGTGGCTGTAGCGTTTCCTACCGATGCTTCAGGTAACAGTTTCTCAATGGATTCCAGTTTTCGTTCTTGTCTAAGAACAATTCTCAGGTTTCGAGACCAATCAAGGAAATTAGTTCCATTGAGCTTGTCCTTCTCGAGGACAGATCACAACAAAAAATTCTGTGGATTTGCATTATTGGTTGCCGTTATGATTTACACAAAATTAAAAGCAAGTTTCAGTTATAAGGTCTTTAAAAGTTTCCCACAATTATGAATTTATATCCCAATGTAAATAATTCGTTGTTAGTGATTTATTGAGGGCCAAGATCCATATTTCACTTCATCTTGGTCAAGCTGAGTTTGTACACCCAAGACTAGGTTATTTAGGTAGGAACTCTTTCCAATCACATCATATGTGGTTGTTGGATATACTGGGGTTAACATTTAGGAACCGTTTGGATCACGGAATGGGAGTGGGAGTGGGAATAGGAATGGTAATGGTAATGGTAATGGGAATGGTAATGGTAATGAAAAAGTTGTTTGGTTGGAAGGAATAAATATTGGGAATGGAGAAAATGGGATAAAGAATTGAATGTAAAATTACTTTAATGCCCTCAACCAAAACAATCATAATATTTTATATATAAAATGACTACATGTAAATAAATATTTATATCTTATAATTGTGCTAATTAATTATTTAGAATAAATAATTTATTTTTATCATTATCCATTTTAATTATTAGAATTAATTATTTGACATAATTATTATTGTTCAAACTATTTTATAATGTTATCTATGAATATTTAAAATTAATATTTCATTTTAACCAAGTTTATTTTCACAACTATTGCTCATATGAAATTATTAATATAATTAAATATTTATGTAATAGATAGGATGGATATCACTCCCATAGCTCCTAAATGGGACTTTGGCTTTGGCATGAGAAAACCTTGACAATTGTACATATATTCTCATTTACTAGTACATCAATGAATGGAGAAAAATAAACACATTATTTAACAATAACCACTACCCACAATAGCAACTTACCATAGTACAAAATATCATAATACAACTCCATGACCTAGTGGTCATAAAACAATACATCATAATTACCAAAGTACTAACAAAGTTCATAATCAAAAGTCCACATAAGCCAAGTACTAACTAGGTCCATAATCAAAAGTCCACAATCACCAAACCTAAAACATGTATACAAATGTGGCTTACATGTTAAGTGGGTGAAATGACATCCTCGCTAAAATCAAACGACAAAAACGAAGCTTCTTGTCATTTGGCAAGTCCCAAAACATGTCGAGTTCATTTTCATCTTTTCGCAAAAATTGTATTACAACTAGTGCATCATCCTCCGATAAACCATCAATGTTGAAGACGACTTCATTTAGCAATCTTTTCCTTTCCTCAAACTCTTTCTTCTTTTCACCAGCCTCTTTGCGGGACGCTTCCATGAGAGCAACAGTCTCAGCGTTCCGAACCGCGCAATCTGCTATCGCCTTAAGTCCAGACCCAACTACCTCCACGAATTGTGCTATTTTTTCAGAAATTACCTCGAGCGATGGGTCATTGGCAAGACCTTTTTTTTTCGGCGTTTAGATGTTGAGGAGGCATTATTTTCTGAAGTCATGGGTGATGAGGGATCAATAGGTTCTTGCATGAATGCAAAAAAATCATCGCTTGGAAGTTGAGATGGCCCTGTATTCTCTTCAAAACTAGTATTTTCATGCATATACTGAGTTGCATCATCTCCCAAATCACCTCTTGCATTACCATGTGCTCGATCTTTTGTGAAGACCGGGGCAAGTTCATTGAAAAAGGGAAAAGATTTCCCATAAAGGCCGGCGGCTTCTTTGTGATTCTACATGATAATAATAAAGAAAGTTAACATCAAAAGTAACAAATAAAGACCTTTACTTAATATGAACTTTAATTATAATTACCTTGACATACTCGTCATATGAGCTTTTCTCACACTCAATTGTGCTATTTTCATGGTTCCAAACAAAGCCACTAATGCATAGAAGATCGGCAATAGCTGTAGTTGTCTCCTTAACAGTTTCACTCGAGACTCAATGTTCGGCATGGCCTTCAGTGTAGTTCGTGGAATCTTTGCCTTAATCATTCTCTCCAACTGAAATAAGTACCCATTCCGAAATCCATTCTCACTCCGCCACATAGTATCTATGGATAACTCAACTAAGGCTTCAATTAGGGCCTTATCTTCCTCAATAGTCCAATAATGTTTGTTTTGTCCCCTTCCCCTATGTTGAGATTCTCCGGTATCCATTCTTGAAAACCTGAAAACAATAAGTCAGGAAATGCCCACTGCATGCATATGGAATATAACTAAGTCAGGAAATCTTATATTGACATCTTACATACAACAAATGAGAAATGCTAGTTACTAGAAATTCAATAGACATTCAGTCAAGTTAACATTAACTCAATCACAGAAGATAACATTCAGACAAGTTAACCTTTGCTTTCTTCTTCAATACATACATACAAAAGCTGTGAATTTGACAACATAGATAATAATTATCGAAAATCAATTACTAGAAAGATCACCACATCACAAGTTTAGTTTTGAGTACATATATATTAAATATCAAAATCAAGTTGATCGCCATGTATTAAACATGTCCACGGCCATGTCATTCCTAAATTGGGTCCATTCATCTGTTGGATCAACAGCTGTGATGTTGTCAACATCATCTTCTGTGTTCTCCCCTAACATTAAATTATCGATTTCAGATTCTGCAGGGTCTTCTTCCATCTCTCTCCGAATGAAGTTGTGTAATAAGCAACATGCATTAATTATGCGCCTTTGAGTTGCTATATTGTAGAAGCTTGGACTCGCAAGAATTTTCCATCGAATTTTTAGAAGACCAAAAGTTCTCTCTATTACATTTCTCGCACTAGCATGTTTCATATTAAAAAACTCTTGAGCCGTGCGAGGTTGACGTCCATCTGCCCAAGAACTCAAATGATAACGTTGCCCTCGAAAAGGTGCAAGAAATTCAGGGTAATTTGCATAGCCAGAATCAACCAAATAGTAAAAACCTAACATACAATTGAGTACATGTCATTAGCTAATGGTTTAGGGAACCATTTGGTTATTAATAATAAATTAGAAAAGTAATGAGAGCAAATTTTATTTACCATTTGGAACCTTCAATCCATTAGGTTTTGTAACCGCATCTCTAAGAACTCGACCATCATCCGCCGAGCCCTCCCAACCAGATAAGACATATATGAATTGCATATCTTGGCTACAAATAGCGAGTACATTAGTGGTGATTTCTGATTTTCTTGTTCTATATCTTGGTCGATCAGTTTTAGGCACATTTACTCTGATATGTGTTCCATCTAGTGCTCCAAGGCAATTCTACGTTGGGGAACAAAAAGGTTATTACTTACAAACCATTGCTATGATTATTTCATTAAAAACATGTGGGGTTTGAATTGTTACCTTGAACCATTTCCATCGAAAATCAATTGAATCCTCGATGACAGGTTCTGGTTTCTTTAATAACACTTTATGACAAAGAGTGATTGCCTTTAAAACGGCATGGAAATGCCGACTAACTGTTTCGGCAGATCGGACGAAATCAAACTTAATTACCCTATTCTTGACATGGTGTGCCACAATATTCAAAAACATTGCGATCATCTCCTCAACCAAAACATTTCTTGTACCACGCAAACCACCGGTAATGGTTAGCAATTGGCATAAACTATGGAAACATTGGCGATCCATGCGTAGTTTATCAATACACTGAATATCGCTTTCGTATACCAGTCGACGAAAGTATTCATATTGTTTGCGGCGCCTAACAGATGTCGTCTCAATCTCGTGTTGGACCATACTATTTTGTATAGTTCTCCGCTTTATTGCATATGCGGCAATCATGACATTCAGTAGGAAAATATAACATATGGACACAAAATAATATAGTCCGAGTCCTTCCATATTGTCCATATTGTCCATATTGTCCATATGAGTCCTTCCATATTGTCCAAATAAAAAAAAAAAGCATAATAAGATTATGAGAAATGTACAAAGACATGAAACACATTCACTAGTACTTATGTGCTTTAAAACATGAAACACACTCAATAGTGAGTATCCTATCTTGACCATAGAGATGCAAAAAGAAATTGTCAACTAATGATTTTATTAGTTAAAGTAATTAATATCTTCATTGATAAACTTAAGTATCCATCTAGCATTTTGTTATATATTATATTTGTCTTAGATGAACAACCAAGAACAAAATCTCAACAAACATACATATCTTTTATAGCAATTTACAAAAGATACAAACATGAATAATGTGAATAACATGAAAAAAAATACAAAATCAGCACAAAAACATGAATCTGTCAATGGTGAGTATCCTATCTTGACCATAGAGATGAAGAAAAAAAAATTGTCAACTAATGATTTTATTAGTTAAAGAAATTAATATTTTCATTGATAAACTTAACCATCCATGAAGTATTTTGTTATATATTATATTTTTCTTAGATGAATAACCAAGAACAAAATCTCAACAAACATACATATCTTTTTTAGCAATCTAGAAACGTTACAAACATGAATAATGTGAATAACTAAAAAAAAAAATTACAAAATCAGCACAAAAACATGAATCTGTCAATGGTGAGTATCCTATCTTGACCATAGAGATGAAAAAAAAA
Source organism: Dioscorea dumetorum (assembly GCA_902712375.1). NCBI lineage: Eukaryota > Viridiplantae > Streptophyta > Magnoliopsida > Dioscoreales > Dioscoreaceae > Dioscorea > Dioscorea dumetorum. The sequence goes on from CACTHL010000492.1 coordinate 3,894,061, forward strand.
AATTGTCAACTAATGATTTTATTAGTTAAAGAAATTAATATTTTCATTGATAAACTTAACCATCCATGAAGTATTTTGTTATATATTATATTTTTCTTAGATGAATAACCAAGAACAAAATCTCAACAAACATACATATCTTTTTTAGCAATCTAGAAACGTTACAAACATGAATAATGTGAATAACATGAAAAAAAATTACAAAATCAGCACAAAAACATGAATCTGTCAATGGTGAGTATCCTATCTTGACCATAGAGATGAAGAAAAAAAAATTGTCAACTAATGATTTTATTAGTTAAAGAAATTAATATTTTCATTGATAAACTTAACCATCCATGAAGTATTTTGTTATATATTATATTTTTCTTAGATGAATAACCAAGAACAAAATCTCAACAAACATACATATCTTTTTTAGCAATCTAGAAACGTTACAAACATGAATAATGTGAATAACATGAAAAAAAATTACAAAATCAGCACAAAAACATGAATCTGTCAATGGTGAGTATCCTATCTTGACCATAGAGATGAAGAAAAAAAAATTGTCAACTAATGATTTTATTAGTTAAAGAAATTAATATTTTCATTGATAAACTTAACCATCCATGAAGTATTTTGTTATATATTATATTTTTCTTAGATGAATAACCAAGAACAAAATCTCAACAAACATACATATCTTTTTTAGCAATCTAGAAACGTTACAAACATGAATAATGTGAATAACATGAAAAAAAAATTACAAAATCAGCACAAAAACATGAATCTGTCAATGGTGAGTATCCTATCTTGACCATAGAGATGAAGAAAAAAAAATTGTCAACTAATGATTTTATTAGTTAAAGAAATTAATATTTTCATTGATAAACTTAACCATCCATGAAGTATTTTGTTATATATTATATTTTTCTTAGATGAATAACCAAGAACAAAATCTCAACAAACATACATATCTTTTTTAGCAATCTAGAAACGTTACAAACATGAATAATGTAGTAGCATGAAAAAAAAAAATACAAAATCAGCACAAAAACAGAAAAGGGAAAAAAAAAGAGAAAATATGAGACGATGAGATTAAAATGGATAAAGAGCACATACCTAAACTTTTTTCAACCAGCTTCTTCTCCGGTGCCGTTCGTTAGGTTCTCTTCTAAAAATCAAGAAAATGAATATTAAAAAAAACAGGGAGATAAAGGAAACAAAAATCAAAGAACAATAACTCAATAAGAAGCTCTGCAAATCACAGACAAAGCAACTAGATAAAAATTCATTGTAGTTGGTATACATATGCATTAATAAGAAGCTTGTTTTTAAACCAAAAAAAAAAATTAAAATAGAAATTGTTAGCAGTGAAGAAGAAGAAGAAAGATGAGATTTTTGGGAAAAAAAAAGATGGAAATCAATAATTAGGCATGAGATGAGAGATCATACCTTCCTTCTTAGTGACCTGTAGGCAAATGCAAATGGTGGTGAAGCTGAGATCCAAGCTCAGCAAGGGCGTCAAAGAGAAACTGTAAAGGCTGTGATTTCCGGTGAAAGAGCCGCCATTGAAAAAGGCAAGGAACCGCAGCGGTTGGAGAGGAGAGAATGGATGGGCCCTTGGAGACAATTGTTGGAGAAGTTGAAGTGGGGAGAGGCGGACGAGGAGATCGAGTTAGTCGAGGATGGGGCCGGTGAGGAGGTCGAAGGGGAGGTGACGACGTTCAGGTAGCCGCAACGGTCGAGTTGAGGAGGCTAGGGATGAAGCCGGAGAGGAGAATGGATGATAAAAGAAGGGGCAAAATTGAGAAACCCAACCTCAAGCTTGGCATTACCCCCATTTTGCAGGGTAATGTGAAAGGCTTTAACAAGGACATCACATGCCTTCTCTTTGGGAATCTGTCAATAGTAAAAGCTACCCAAACATGGGTTTAAATTGGTGGGGGTAATGAAGCCCATACCTAGGGCTTCATTACCCTCATCCAAACGGGCTGTTAGTGTTAAAACACACCCCAATCTTTTCAATACCTAGGGCTAGGACCGTCCCACTACCCATGTTAAGTTAAACCTTTACTCGAGTGTTGGACATAACCATTATCCCAACACTTGCCTCACAAAGATAATCTAACGTGCTCAGTTTTAGCATGACCCGCGTTTTGATGATTGATGCGTTGACAAGTTTGGAGTAAAGGAATGCATTTTCATGACTTACTATTGTTGGGATTAGTTACGGCTTACATGGCAATAGCGGAATTCCATTCATCCAAAACATATGTAAGGAATAAATAAATAACAGAAATAATGTGATATTCATGGGCCATAAAATCCTAAACCTAGAGACTATCTCTGGCAGGTTCCTCTTTTGGTTGTGCCACGACGAGCTCTACCACCAACCTTTGGGGCTCCGTCTTCATCAAGTTGCCTTGTCTTTAATTTTATACAATATAAAATAAAAAACAAAACTAACGACTACACGTAGGCCGTTTAAACAGCTAAGGCCCATGAACGCACCAACCAACATTCATCACATGCATATTAAATAAACCAAGCAAGAAAGACATGGAATCCGAATTTTAATTAACTTTTAATTTAATCCATACAGGAATTGTGTGTTTAGGTTTTAAGAACTAACCTAGTGACGGGCTTGGGTTTTAACCCAAATGATCAAACCCTTTGATTTATTTCATCAAATGAAATGTTCTTAAAACCCCTAAAACTTACTATTAGTTGATTTGTGCTATCAATCAAACTAATCAATTCCTTTCATAGAATTTTAATGTTTAAGACATAACAATTATACCAAAAACAATAAAACAATCAAACCATAAGAATATATATATATATATATATATATATAACAGATTTTAAAATTCTAATCAAATCAAGATTTGCAAATAGGAAATAAAATCTTTCTAAAAATAAGCATGATTAATTATTTCCTAATCATATTAGGAAATATTAACTAGTTAATCAAATTAACAAAATTAACATAATACATATCTATCATCCTATTCTATTAGCATGCAATGTCAATCAAAATAACATTATGAATAGATCTAACATCTAATCCTATAGGCATGCAAAACTTGGCTCCGGTACCACTCGTTGGAACCTTTCATCGGTAAAAGGGAATTATCATGCAAAAAATACATACCAATACACAGCGGATATTTAATTTTTTTTTAACGGCAAGTAAACATGATAAAACTCTATCGCATGCCAGAACTAGGATTAAATTCTAAACAAATAGATAATTAAAAGTTATACCTTTCTTTTTATGACGATTCTGAACGTAAAATTGTTTCCATGAAATCGAAAGGGATTGCGAATCGCGACTCCCCTCTATAATCATATACACACGAATAACTCTGGGAATCAAGCAGGTATGCTAGTATCTCAAGAAAACAACACTTGTTTCTTGGTTTGAATAGCAAGCACCCAAAATTCAAAAAGGGGCTGTAGGCGTGGCGACGGCAGGTTCCGACGGCGTGATTCGACTACAACGGCCAAGGGAGAAGAGTGGGTGGCGACTAGGGTTTCTTAAGAGACAATATCTCAATCACTCTATTTTTCTCTCTGTCTCTATTTTTATATTAGGGTTAGACCATCTATTTATATTTGTAGCCCAAAACCCTAATTTAAGAAAAAAAACCCTTCACTCCTAATCAAATTAGGACTCTCTTCTTTACTTAATTAATTAAACCATTTTAATTAACCAAATCGATTATATTGGATCAACACTTAATAAGACCCAACGCAAATAAGCTATTTGCTCCACCTAATTTAGGTTTTTCACCAAAACCCTAAACATGTGGTCTAATAAGTAACAAATACTGAACCTTGATCACGGCATTCTTAGTGTACAATCCTGTAGGTCCATTTAACATTAGCAATGAGCTTAAACAATTTTAACGCTCGCAAATCATATTTATTCTCTAGCAAGATGATACCATTACCCAATATTAAATCAAGGCTAATTTCGAGAATTAACGGAACCTATCGCAACCTCATACAATCCTTTGCCATTGAATATCTTAATTAGTATAAGACATGGAGCGAGTCACCCTTATTTTAATGCTAATTAGTTTTTTGATCTCTTAGTGAATTGACTAAGTCAAGTAAATGATAACACTTATCATTTCCCTTGGGTGTGGGCACACACTACTCAGTCTCACTAATCAGTTGGCCGGTGATATTCATTCTCTCTACAGAGAGGGACAATCCCTTTACTTCACTCATGTCTCTCAGCATAAACCGCGACATGCCCAAAAATACCCATACTTGCCACTCAGTTACGAATGACGTTAGGGGTAAGTCAAAGCATGTAAGGATTCATCCGATATCCATAGTGATTTCAGGTCGAAGGATTCGAGTACAATAACTGCTTGAGAAAAACACTTAGGCCATGTTTGGATAACCAAATATTATTCCATAATCCATACATTATGGCATAATATAATATTTTCACAGAATTATGCCATAATGGCTGTTTGGGTATCTAATTTACACTATAAAATTATGCCATAATGTGGGAATTATGGCATAAAAAAATATTCCACTCGGAGTGAAATATTTTTTTATTTTGAAGTGTGTGACTTTTTCTCATTATAAAGTGGTGAAATATTTATGTAATATTTTTTTATTTTGTTAACCAAACACTTATTCTGTAATAATAAAATATGCTACAATTTCTGTAATAATTACTTGCATTTCCTACGTAATAAAATTATGCCAGATTATTTTATTTTGTAACGAAACAGGGCCTTATGACTTTATAACCATGTAGTGTTCTCAAGAGCGGATCATTCCAGGTACACTGTTCCCTAACATGTATATCTCATATCCTATGACCCGTAAACAAGGCCATCTCAAGAAAGACATACTAGTCTTAATTTATTTTCATTCCCATGGAAATAATCGACTAGGGAGATTTAGAATATTGTTCTAGTTTATGCTTTAAGGTTTTACTATCCAAATCACGCATTTGATAACTTGAGTAGAACCAATATTAAAGGATATTTTATCTTATTAACTATGCACAGAAATACTAATAGATAAAACGGTGCCTCATAATTATTATCCAAATAATAAGAGTTTATACAATGTATTGGGGCTGGGGCTTACACTAACAGATGATGATGATGATGATGATAAGCCACTCTTATCTTATTTCTGTTAGGAGTAAAACTATGGAGATAAGCAAAAACTAATTCTACAATTATATTTTTAATAGAAGTAAATAATAATAATAATAATAATAATAATAATAATAATAAATGGTTTTAAAAAATTAATAAACAAAATATAATATAATATAATTGTTTATGTAAATAAGAAGAAATACTAGGGCGGTTTGGTTCGGAAGTGAATTGTCGACGTGGTGGAAGTCTGGAAGTGGCACTTCGGTGGAAGTGAACAGTTCAGCTGGAACTATCCACTTCAGTGTGTTTGGTTCAAGCTGAAAACTGGACTTCATATACCACTTCCTGCGTTTGGATGGTTGAAGTGGGGATATGATCACCACTTTGGTGAGGGGATAAAGTTGCCATTTCATGTTTTTTACATTTATTTAATTAAATCATATGATTTAATTAAATGATTTAATTTTTTATTACGATGGTAATAAATAATTTATTTATTAAATTAAAAATTTGCACATCACATAATTAATTTAATACCATGTTATTAAATTAAATTAAATCGGTTAATATATTATGCTTAATTATTAATTAGTGATAGTAGTTATTTAATTATTTTATTACCATGGTAATAATTATTCTATTTATCATTGAAAAATATTGTAAAGTGGGCTGAAGTGGAATGCTGAAGTGGTGACTTCGGGACTTTTCCAGCTGAAGTCAGACACCGAAGTGGCCGAACTCAGAAGTTGTCACATCATCACTTCCGGGTTCAAATCAGTGAAACAAACACACTGAAGTGGGCTGGAAGTGACCACTTCGGTCACTTCGGTGAAACAAACGGCCCCTAAGGCTGTGTTTGATTGTCCAAAATTTTCATGGAAAAATTTTTCATGGGTCATTTTTTAGCCAAATAGGCTGTTTGTTTGCCCAAATTTCTATGGAAAATTTTTCCATAGATGTTGTCACGTAACTCTATTTTTCCTTAAAACAAGAAAAAAAATTTCCAACCTCAACCCTAGGAAAAATTTTCTAGAGAAAATAGAAAGGGTTATATGAAAATACAAGCAATCAAATAACAAAATCAGAATTTTTCATAGAATTTTTTGATTTTCTAACTAGAAATAATGCCAATCAAACGTCTATTGGTTCGTTTTCATAATTCTTTTCCACCCATTTTTCTGTTACCAATCAAACACAGTATAAAATCTAATACATATAATAAATATATTTTTTAATTTTGAATTTCAATAAAATAAAATAATATAAATAAAAAATACATTTGTAACGCATGAGGACGTGGGCGACTTGGACGTGGTTAGTGGAAATGGACGTGAGTTAGTGGAAAGGAGGCAGAGAGTGAAAAGGAAAAAGATGAGAAAGAAAATAAAAAAGGAGAAGAAGAAAAAGAAGACGAGAAGAAGAAGAAAAAAACAGTAAGGAGAGTAAGCAGAGAAGAGGAGAGCAAATAGAGAAGGGTGAAATCAGAGAAAAAAAGAGAACGAAGAAGAGAGCAACCAAATCAAAGAAAAGAGGTATATTTTTTTTTTAATAAAAGAAATAATTATTACGTAAATGCAAAAACATTCTTTACCTGCATCCATCACCATTCATCTTTAAACTATGTATATGATCATGATGGTTCAACATAGTTGTTGATATTGTGCATTATTTGTCATGTTATCCATGCAACTAAAGCAATCAATGCTCTTTTATTTCTACCATGCTGGCATGCAATACTTTTGTGTATGTACCTCCATCACATGATAATGTTCAATACAAACGCAACCCAACGTACTTGCAAACAAGCATGCTGATAAAAGCAAACATAGAAATATGCATGTTTGATCTCAGGTCTTTGGCTTAGAAATTCCTCAATGTTTACACAAGTGCCACAATTCAAATATTACTGTATAAAGATCAAAATGTTTCATATGAAAGCATGTTATTGTTATGTTCCCTTGACATTATTCAAATGTAATTGCATCAGAATGAAATATTTTAGCGAGTCCATAACTTCTCCAAAAGTCATTTTTTTTTATTTAGGAAAGGGCAATTTCACTATAAAAAAAAATAAAATAATACAATTTATGAAGCTACTAGTGATGCCAACAGAAGATCTTTGAGTTTATTATTTGATGTTCTTAAAGATACAATGGATCATTACGATGGAAAAAGTATGCGTGTTTTGACAAAGAACACGAACTGAAGTTGTAAAATGAAATCTATAACAATAAAATAAATAAAATAAAATAATTATAATTATAATTAAAAAATGTTTGAACTTTAAGGGTTTGGTTGCAAAAGTGCATGGGCGGCTGTAAAAAATAAAAAATGTCAGGGTTAATATGCAAATTTTACATGAAATTTTGAAAGAGTAAGTCTGAGGTCCTATTTGCAAAAAATCACAAAAAAATTAAAAAATAAAATAAATAAAATAAATGGATTTATTTAAAAAATTATGGGAAGTGGAAAAATTGGGAGAATTTAGTGGTATTCTTGGGACAATCATGAAAATTTGTGAATAGAGAAGCAGTTAAGATTAATACGTAAAAAAAATGACAAAAGAATTTTTGAATAAAAAATTAAGAGAGAGTAGGGATTTGTGCAGAAAAGTGGTATTTTGATAAATTAACAATCTCTATTTTTTTTTCGAGAGAGTTTTCTGTGTTTTTTGATACTGAAAGGGCTGATGAAATCTCTATTTTTGAAAGTTAGCTGTGATTTTCAATGAATAAACACATGACTTTAATTTGATATTGATGGTGACAAAATTTTTCATGATGTTATTTTGATCATTAAAAAAATAGGGTTAAATTTAAAAAATCCCTATAGTCTGTGCAAAAAGTGATGCGCCACTTTTGATAATTACAAAATTTGTTAGGGACCATACAGTAATTGTCTCTGAAAAAATATATAATAAGGGATTGTTCAGAATAAAAATATTTTCAAATAATTGTAAATAATTTGGCCTTCCCTAGGCGTTTTTTTTTAAATATTGTATTTTTTTTAATTAATTACTAAAATACGTATTTCCGTAATTATTTACGGAAATGCGCATTTTTTATTTTTTTAATAATTTTTTTTAAAAGTTAAGGGTCCCACCAGTTTTTTAATATTTAATATTTATTTTTTTAATAAATCAGGGGTCCCATTAATTTTTTAATATTAAACTTTTATTTTTTTTAAAAACTGTGGGTCCCGAGGGTTTTTAAATTAAAAAAAAATTTACATTTAACACCTCATCATTCTCATTAATTTTTCTTATAATTTGTTTAGTGGGGGTTGTTAGTTTGGGATGAATTATTAGTGACATATGGCACCTACTCTTTTCATAAGAGCCATTTGATTAAATTAATATTAACCATATATTTGTTAGGTGGAGGCCTATATAAACCCTCCAAATCCCTTTTGTAAAACCACACAAACATTTCTCTAAGAAAAAAATTATCAATATATTCGGATCCAACTGCATCCATCGCCATATGACTTGCATCTTCCGAAATACCGAGTTGGATCCATCGCCATATAACCCTCTATATTGATAATTTTTTTTTTATAGAAATGTTTGTGTTGTTTTACAAAAAAGATTTGGAGGGTTTATATACGCCTCCACCTAACAAATGGATGGTTAAAATTAATTTTATCCAATGGCTCTTATGAAAAGAGTAGGTGCCATGTCACCAATAATTCATCCCAAACCAACAACCCCCACTAAACAAATCATAAGAAAAATTAATGAGAATTATAAGATGGTAAATGTAAATTTTTTTTTAATTTAAAAACCCTCGGGACTCACAGTTTTTAAAAAAATAAAAGTTTAATATTAAAAAATTAATGGGACCCATGATTTATTAAAAAAATAAATATTAAATATTAAAAAACTGGTGGGACCCTTAACTTTTAAAAAAAAATATTAAAAAAATAAAACATACGCATTTCCGTAAATAATTACGGAAATATGTATTTTAGTAATTAATTAAAAAAAATACAATATTTTAATCAAAAAGCCCCTTCCCTAAACCCTTGCTGTCACCGATTCACATCTGTCTCTAGTCCTTATCCCTCCGCTGCGCTCGTCGGTCTGGCCTCCATGGTCGCGTTGAGGCTCTCCTGCTTCAGCTCATTCCTCTGCCATCCACTCCTCTTCCGCGCTTCTTCGATCTCCAGACTTCGATTGCCATCCAAAGCTCCTCCCCAGTTCTATTCCACCAGCTTCGTGGTTGCTCTGGAAGGCTCTGGCACTGCTCCTCATCCATGGCCTGAATGGGAGCGGTTTCTTGATAAGCTGAAGTCCAAGGGATATTTCGAGAAGGCACTCTCTGCCGGCGAGGGAGAAGAAGGTGTTGCTGCGGCATCAGATGGAGCTTCAATGGACTTGCATCATGTGAAGGCCGCTTGTCTCGGTTTCGCTCGCGAACGCTTTGATATTTTCAAGTAATTTCGCCTTTCTTCTCGCAATTATGTGGCATGAATTTCTTATGCTCTCCACTGGTGTATAGCAAGAGGAATTTTTGTTTATTAAAATCCTTGTTAATATTTAGGTTCTTGGTGATAACTAGGCCTTTTCAAATGATATTCAGCATGAGATAAATTTCAATTGAGCTATTGGATCATCTAATATCTGCATACCGATGTGCATAAGAAGAATTGTTTGGGTTGAGCTTAATGACTGGTTTCGTTATTGTATATAATTAATGAAGGAATTTTGTAATTTTATATTCGTTAAAATCTTCATCCAAAGTTTTTTAATTGCTCCTCAATCATAATTTAGTCTTTTGTTTTGGCAAAACAAGGCCGAAAGTCCCTGTTATTAAATCCCATGAATTTAAAAGTTACTAAATTTGAAATGACATGCACTCTTCTAGAAACTTTTAGTCAACCAGATGTTTAGGCCTCCACAAGATTGGAGTCAATAAAGGGATTTAGAAGATTGGAATCAATGGAAGGACTTTCATAGAAGATCTCATTGTGCTTGCATCTCCATCTAATGATACTGCATTGTCATTGGCACCTCTGTTGTGATAAATTGCTTTGTCTCCGTTCACTGATTAATAATTTGCCTGTCACTCATATTTATTCGTCTCTGTTCACTATTCTTAGATTGAGAACAACATCTAATTACTCACTGATCAATACTCTAGTTTTATTTGAAAGTGCAAACCATCCAAACTACAACAGTACTATTCCGATAAGGTCTGTATTGGCTTAATTTGTACTCAACAATCAACTGGAAACTTTTCTTGGCGGGTGATATTGCTTTGTTTGGGTCTGTTTTATTGTTTAGTTAGGCTACCATGGGCATACAAGCCAAAGTACACGTGGTCTGACAGCTTTTACATTGTTTAAAGGTTTGTATAGTGAAAACTACCTAACCGTAAACAACTTTGTTTTCTGTGGCATAGGGTACAGTTGCATCTGATATTTTTATTCTTTGGTTGGTTGGTAATATATTATCACCAATTCTGAGCACTCGTCAGATAGAGGTAGGGGATTCTTGTCATCTTGCCAAGTAGACGTTGTTTTGTTTAATCTGCATATACCAATCAGATGAAGGCTGTTCCTCTTAAGTATCATATGATCCTATTTCCTGAATGCCTACAGTGATAGATAATTGAAGAATTGATAAATGCTTAAATCTCTTCTATTCTATTTATGGTTGCAGGTTCAGCAGATTGACCTGGAGTTGATTTCTATTGGCAGAGTAATGTAGTGTTAGACTTAGGTACCTAGAAGCTATTTCACCATCATTAGCAGAAATTAAAAAAAAAAGATTATTTTAATAGTGTTTCATATATTGGTTGCTGAATTTTTAGTAACAAACTGGGCTAAAAAACCAGCCTTTGTATGAAATTGGATTCACTTTGACAATCTTATATGTCACATCCTTCGCATTTTTTCAACTAAAGAGCTAATGTTTATGATTGTCTTTCTTGGTATAATCATTCTTTTTAATTCTCTGATAGATATGTGCTTTTACATCCCAGGTCTCTTTCCAAAGAAGATATAAAAACTATTGTTGAATGTGGATGCCCTAATTTATTTCGCAAAACTGTTAATTCAGCAAAAAGATTGAGAGCATATGTAAGGATTGATGAAGGAGATGTAAGTATGCTGACTTTACACAGTGAATTTATTGATCTTAAACTTTGATACTCTTCTGGAAAGACTTATATTGCTTTTTAAGAACATTTTAATTATATATAAATTTTCATGTTCTATGGCGAATGGTACATGCATACTGTGGAAATGTCTTATAGCTTTTTTAACATATATTCTAAATCAATGAAAAGGCAAGATATCATCTATTCTAAATCATGATTTAGCTAGATTAGTTATTAGCTTTTGTACCTGCAGGCATGTAGTGCATGTAGCTTAAGAGGATCCTGTGATAGAGCCTATATAATTTCCAAAGAAGATGAAGCTGCCCGAACTGTAGATGTCATGCGTATATTATTGAGTTATGCTGCAGACCCAATTGCCGTCTCTAGAAAGGAGAAACCATCCGAAAATAAGGTTGAACAGTGTGCTCGCAACTTGCTTTTGGAACTTTTCAAACTAAGTGACACAAACCCGGATCCTTCTCTTCCAAGACCTGCAATATTGCCCTCTTGTCAAAAGGATCCAGCTACTCCCAAAGAATCCTCTTGGGACATCAATACTAAGCTTTTGGGAGCTCAAAATAATGAAATGAAGAGAGGAGATTGGTTGTGTCCCAAGTAAGTTTATTAAACAGTACTTGTTGTACAAACACTATACTTTGCTTACATTTCTGAATTAAATCACTTCATAGAATTGTTAGCATCATTTTTGTTTCCTGTTGTTTGCCCAATATATCTTGATTTGTGTGTTCTGAATTTTCTTTGAGTTTTGAAGGATTACCTTAGAACATGCAGCAGAGAATATAAATTGTCTTGGTGTTCACTTACACACATTTGAGCTTGTATGGAATTTTTGTCAAGGAACCATTCTGACAGTACATTGCTGCTGGCTGAGTCAACTTTGCTTTTAATTTTCTTACATCCATGCACTATCACGGAACTGGAGGTGTTTCATTGCAGATTAAAAGTTTCGGTTTAAGGATCTAGATTTGACTAAATTCAACTTAATTTATATTAATAAAAATAAATATTTAAAAGTTGAAAATTTTGTTTTTTCATATTAATAATAGATTCTTATCAACGTTAATAATTTCTTATTTTAAGTAACTTACTCTTGTGAAAAATAGTTGGTGGGATAATCTTGGGGTGTTTCACCGATTGTGTGTTACCCCCAACCAAACACATAGAACCTTTTTTGGTTTTCAATATTTAATAATTTCTTTGGTTGTGTTTACTATTTCCTGACTATTTTCTTAGGTAGTTTATTCATAACTATTGGATAGGCTGAAATCTTTTCTTTGGCTATATTGTCATTTTATTAACTTGGCTTTACAATATGAATTAACTTAGATTGAATAACATAAAAGCAAAGTGATAGGAGAATTTGATTGTTTTATGATATGGGCAAAAAATACCCAAGCACATGGCATAATCAAATCCTCAGACACGTGTGATGTGCTCTTGACAATCTAGACTTTGGGTATCCAGACATCATGCCCTTGGCTCTCATTAAATAGTTCCACCTTCATGCATCTTGAAACCTTTCCTCCTCATTGCCTTAGCTCGGTCTTTCTCCTAAGATTATATCTCACCTGATTAAGGCATAGGACTGTTTTCTTGAGCCAAATGTTCGGGCCGACCTCAGTGGCGTAGAGCTTTCCTCGCAGGAAAGCAGCAGGAGGGAAACTAGGCTTGTCCCATGTTAAAGTGCCAACATGGCATGCAGGCAAGTGGAGGAATGACTAGCTTGAGGAGAGGAGGAAGAGGATCATGTGGATCCCAGGTGATAGTTCTTTTTCTTGATTTGTTGGTCAAGATCCTTGTTGGTCTCTTTAGGAAGATGGATTTTCATATTAACTTTTCAAATTAAGAATTTCGGTGTTATTGAGCAATATGATGGATAATAAGGAATTCGATATCACTATCAAAGATATTGGAGAGCATGATCAACCTAACTTTGACAAACCTTACTAAAGAAGGAAAAAGGCCTAAATAAATCAAGAAATAAAATTCTCTTTCAAGCAATCAGGAGGATTGTTATATTTCCTTTTATGTAAAGAGTTGATGTGCCATGGGTTTACTCTTTGATTCAATATTATATTAAAAAACAAATAAGATCAACCTGAATGATTACTTGGTACTGGATTGACTTCAAAAGCTTGCCTTTGAAATTCCACACACATTGTGCGATTTGCTTTACGAAGATCAGTTCTAAAATCCCTTGCTAACTAATAGGTCAGGACTAACTGTGTATTCCCTCATTTGGAAGGGGAATTTCATCTTATTTTATTAAGGGAGTTACTGTGTAAGAACCAGAATATTAGACCCTTGTATTGTCAAGACAGAATTGTCTTAAACGAATTAAAGGTCATGGATTAAGTATAAAAAAGGGGTTTAGGCTAGAAAAATATGTTGATGTGCTTTTTTGTTAATTGTAAAAGAGTCACTAATTTCAGTGAGAACTCATTGAAAACTTAACATTGTACTTTATAGTTATTCATTTTGGCAATCACGATGAGGTGATTAATTTTGCTTTCAAGTTTACTGCAGTAATTGTCCCTCAAGATTTCTCATCTATGACACTACATTTTCTCCATTATAGTTATGTTTTTGAGAAAATTGAAGGTAAACTAGTTACTGCACTTCTCCAATTTAAGCGGTTACATATTGAAGGTAACCTAGTTACTTGCACTTATCCAATTTAAGGGGTCGCATATGATGGACCATGAGTTTACTCTTTGGTTCAAGTTGATCTTATTTGTTTTTGAATATAATATTTTGCATCTTTAATTTAACTAGAATGGAAGAAGATACTTTAAATAAGAACTGCAGGACCTATTTAAAGGACTTGTGTTTTAAATGTTAATTGGGTGGTTATTATGAGATTCTCTACATGTAATTCAACCAATTCAGGATATATAGCTACCCTAAAACTGTTATACGCATTTCTATTTTAATGAATGCTGTTCATCTACTTAAGTAATATATATGTATATGCATATATTGCACAAAGGTTTCTTTGTTGAATACTATTTGTCTGCTTATCATGGAACAACCATGGAAAATTGGATCCAAAATAGGCTTAGTTAGTCATCCGCCCTGAAGAGTTTTTAGCATGGTTAACCCCAGGATGAGAAATTCACCCACACAAGAAGTTAGGCGTTATTGTGAATTTTTAATGACTTTTGCTACAAGTCAATTTATGTTGAAAGTATCTTTTAACCCTTTACTATGATAATGTATGACAACACTGTGATCTGATTTACCTTATTTTATTGGAAGAAACGTTTTGCATAAGCTGAAGGAAATAGATAAAAGTGATTGCTATAGTAGGGTCAAATGAAAGGAGAGCAGGCTAAACCATGAAAAGTGGATCTTAGAAGAGCAATAGAGTCATGCTTGCTAGTTCGAGTAAGGTAGTGTGTAATGAATTTTTTATTCATTTATGCAGTTATATCTATCAGATTTTGTCCCCATCAACTAACTTACTGCATGTGTAGCATACTATTACCCAATTGAGGCATTCCAAAATAGTCTAAAATTCTTTTCCCCCTATCTGGAGTGGCTCATAATATTTGGTTACAAAGTGTTTCTAATCATTAGTATTGCTAAAATTCTGCAAGTTTAATCCTGGGTCCACAACCATGGTTAGGACTGTTGTTAAAAGTACTTTTGTGATTAAATTCAATTTTAGAACTAGCGAATTGTACATGTCCTCTTCGGCTTATCTTAATGTGATGAGATAATAATTCTGGAATTAAGTTCATCAAGAGAATAACTCGAACTTCTACACAAAGTAATATGTTTCTGCTTGCATCTGATGTAAATTACAACAAAAGTTTAATGGTTTGGTAAAGGAAAAACCTGAATGAATAAGAAAAGACTAAACGGGTCTCACTCAACTGAGGAAGAAGCATTCCATACAACAATATAACAAAATTTTATTTTAGCACATGTAAATGAAGCATTGCATTTATAAGAACCATGAACTGATGGCTCTTTGTGGAGAAGTTTTAGAAAAGGTTTACCTTACGGAATAGTATTTACAAAGAATCAAAGATATAGGTCCAAGACGTAAGAAAATCAGAGAAGCAATTGATAAAAATCTTATTAGTAGCATACCTTTTGTTTTGCTTAAGAGTTCATAAGCAGACAATGTTTAGTAATTATAGGGTACTCAAGTAATGGCATAGTTTGTAAAATATTTTATTTCTCCTTGAGTAAACGATGCAAAATGGATCTTGTTCTATCGTTGATAAGAGATTTCAATATGAAAAATACGAATCGGAGTTTGAAGAAGGGGAAGGAGAAGGAACCCTCGACCCGCAACAGATAAAGGAGGATTTATTCAATCACATAGTTTGGGCTCCTAGAATATGGTGCCCGTGTGGCAATCTATTTAATTGTATCGAAAGGCCCACTGAATTGGGATTTCCCTATTGGGCTGGGTCATTTCGGGGCAAGCAGATCATTTATCATAAAGAGGATGAGCTTCAAGAGAATGATTCGGAGTTCTTGCAGAGTGGAGCCATGCAGTACCAGACACGAGATAGATCTTCCAAAGAACAAGGCTTTTTTCGAATAAGCCAATTCATTTGGGACTATGCAGATCCATTCTTTTTCCTATTCAAAGATCAACCCTTTGTCTCTGTGTTTTCACATCGAGAATTCTTTGCAGATGAAGAGATGTCAAAGGGGCTTATTACTTCCCAAACAAATCCTCCTACATCTATATATAAACACCTTTTTGTTGTCACTTATTGGATTGATTTAAAGTCACTATCTGTTGAAAGATTGAGCAATGCAGTATCTAGTAATGACTCATAAGTTTTATAGACTTTCAATTCTACAATGTTTTGTTGTTTCTCAGAACTTCCATTGTGAATTCTGGTCAGGTATTATTCATTGTTTCCTGCGGCGTCCCTTTGTCTTCTCAGTTGGAAATTAATTTCCTATGTTTGTCAGTACTTGAATTTGAGCTGAAGGAGCATGAAGGAATGATCTATAGTGTGCTTTTATTTTTTGATAAAATTTTCTTATTCTGCAAAGCAATTTTATTCCAAACATTTGAAATTTCCTGTAAAATGTGAGAGCCGTTATATTTTATTCATATCAATTGGTGCTTATGTATGGCCTATTTGCTTGTTTTGGTAAAGTGAACTCTTTTTGGTCATCATAGGCTGCGTGAATATAGGTCTTATGCTTGTCAAAAGATGATTGGCAGGTTATAATGACATTTACTCGCTCAGCAATGTTTTTTTGAACTTTGAACATATAACTATGTGATCCTGGTTTGTATATTGCAGCTGCAACTTTTTAAACTTTGCACGAAATACACGTTGCCTGCAGTGCAAAGAAGATGGGCCAAAGAGGGGAAACCAGGGTAGGGTGGAAATGAAGCTTGGTGATTGGACTTGCCCTGCGTAAATAATCCTTTCTTTCACTCCTGTTGTTTGTATGTATGACTTCTTGGCTTGTTTAAGAAAAGATGATCTGTTTGGTTACATGCACCATACATATAATACATATATAAATGCATGTAATGTGGTACCCTAGTATACATGTATTCCATTCTATTCAAATTAGAATTATGTTTATTGGGTCAGCGATGTTTATTTTTTAAAGCAAAATTCTGAAAGTATGATGATCTGATGCTTGTTTATACATTGCAGCTGCAACTTCTTGAATTTTGCACGAAATGTCCAATGTTTGCAGTGCAAAGAAGATAGACCGAAGGAGGCAAACCATGGTGGGGTGGAAATGAAGCTAGGTGACTGGACTTGTCCAGCGTAATAATCCTTTCTTTCACTTTTTCTTACCTTGCTTTGCTGATTCCTACTGAGGTATGCAATTTTGTGAATGGCAACTGCTAATGACAATGCTAATTATCAAAGGTGTGAATTTATGAACTTCTCGCGTAACAAGAAGTGCTTTCGTTGTCAAGGGCAGCGACCGAAGAGGGAACTTCAACCAGGGGAATGGGAATGCCCATCGTAAGTTTTTGCCCTTCTTCATAGCTTTTAATATAATAAAACTGTTTTAACATCTTGTGTTAGTGGTTGTCAAAATAGCTAGTCCCACTATTATATAACACCATATACCTTATATATAAATGATAAGAAGTTATTGAACCATTGGTTGTTGTAGATAGTGTAGGTGATCATATGTAACACAAATTGCTAATTCAATTGAAATACTCATACATATGTTGAATTGCTTGTTCAGATGTGATTTCATAAACTTCCGAAGAAATGACTTTTGTTTGAAGTGCAACCGTGATAGACCAAAAGATGATCTCAACTCCGTAGGGCACGTGTGGAGGCGACCCAAAACTATTACTGAGGATACGCGTTCTGCTTATGTTGATGCAGAGGAGGATGGAGCTGCTGATATTCTTGGCAATTCCAGCAAATGAGTAATGGCCACATCGAGACAAAAATTTATCAGCATCTTCAGGTTAAGATGCCAACCTCAGCATTTGACGAGAGGAGAAAAGTTTCATATGAATACATTTTGGAAAGGATTCCGTAAGAATTAATGGTCTGCTCTCTTAACTGAGAAAGGGTTTTCAGGGCCAGTTACGTGTTTCCCAGAGGCAACATTTCCCTCTTGTAGTGTACAATATTGTGAGACTTGGCTCTGGTATTGATCCAGTGAACCCAGCGAGACTTGGCTCGAGTATATTAGCGGTTACGCATGAGGATTTAACTGATTTTATTAGTTTGGAAGCAAAAGAAGAGTATTTGAGCAAGTTTTAGGGTGATTCGATAAAGAATTGAACATTTTAGAGAGTACCGCACCCTTGCCATGATTTTGGACCACGGCTTAGTCTAGAGTGATGCTGCATTCAAAATGAAACCATGGCTAGAATCATGGCCTTGGTTTGTCTTGCAGAGTGGTTATGGGTCATATTTTTTCTTTCAAAGATCTGTTTTGAGAAAATTATCTCAAGAACAATGGCTTATTTACATGCCCATGGGTTTTTACCGAGCCCTAATTCACATGTATTTAGTTAGCGAGAGCTAAAATGCATGTGAGATCTACCACAATTGAAAGCAATTGAATTTATTCATTAGAGTAGGGTGATAAGATACTCTCCATATATATTAGGATGCCCTAATAGAGTAATTTATAAAACATAGCGCATTCTTAGTGGGAATGTGTGAAATACCTGTCTTACTTTGTTTAGGTGTTAGTCACTTAGAGATAAGGGCGATCACAAGCAAGGAACCTTCACGGTTCAATGATTAAGAAGAAATAGATTCAATAACCTCTATTAGATGTCTTCATACTCAACTTCAAAAGGAATTTTTTATCAAAGTACCATTCTTATTAAATTGATCTTTTCTTAAAAACTGATTGTAATCTTGGAACTGATTTTATTTGCTCTTGTTTGTTTTCTTTTCTTTCGTCTTAAACTCATTGATTGTTAGTCTACATAATAGAAGAAAAGTGAGTCTAGTAATCATTTCCTCAAGGGATCAAATTTGCTAGTACAACACATTTTTTTACTTGATTGATGCATACACTACCATTCTATATACCACACATACCCTTCAACTTTTACAGTTTCATATTTTTCATAAATTTGGACAAAATGTTGACACTCTAGTTTATGCCCCTTGTCAAGGCACACATGCATTATCCATTGTAATTACCCAAGTCATCTCTAAGTACCTCAAATAACAAACTCAAAGATCTACAATAGGTCCATTCTTTCCTATTTAAGTTAATTTGTTATGATAAGCCTTATCAAAATCATCCTTGTGCCTTATCCACATTTATGTCCCATTGGCTTGTTCAATTGCAAATAAACAATCTCTTCTTTCTATGATTAAGTTCAACTATATTGAAGCTTATTATATTTAATATCTTTGATTTTTAGGTTTTCTTTTATACAACGAAAGTCTAGGTAGTGCTATTAATCAATTTAACTGAAATATAAAATAATTTATGGTGCTTTAATAAACAGATTAAAATCATCTCTTATATGTAATTAAACTCTATTTCTAGCACTTGTGGGCCACTTAATTCTTGATATATCTGTTTCAGGATCAAATATTTTATCAAAGGTATCAAAATTAGTGCATGATTGTATTAGTTTATATCAGCACTTCAAAAATGCTCAGTAATAACACCTTGATGGTGAAAGAATATTATCATGTTTTCACATATCTCTAGGAGGAAAGAATTTACAACACTACATTGCTGATAAAATACGAAGCCAAAATTAACACAAAGTATAGACATTGAGGCTCTTTATTTTGGTACATCTTTTTTTTATTTATCTTCTCTTTTATTTACTTTCAGATAAACATGAATATGCCTCGTATGTACGTTGTAATATAATGATGATTTTGGTGAATGAAAAATGGGATAAATTTTTTGAGTTTTGTCATCTTTTAGCTGACAGGAAATTAGTGTTTTAGACATATGCCACTAGAAGTTTTAACTCAATGATAAAGTGCACTACATTGCAGCAATTCTCTTTGGCTTCATGAAAAGTTGAAGTCGGCCTTATGTTGGTTGTTAGAAATAATTAGTACACTTGCTTATAATGAGGTTCTGAAGGCCATTGGAGACGGAGGGATGATGGTAGTTCTGGAGAACCATGTCAATAGACCTCAATGGTGTTGTGCTGGTCATGATGGCAATGGCTTCTCTGGTGATTTATATTTTGATCCGGATCAGTGACTCGTTGGATTGGATTGTGGCTAGGAGGTTCAAAGGTTTTTCACAGGTTAGACTAAAGAATTAGTAATTGAATTGTTTGACATATTCCTATAATTTTTCTTCAAAAAAAAATAAAAAACGATTGATTGCATGAAATAACCTATTATATGATTAATAATTAATAACTAACTAAGAATTTAGTATTTAGATTCATAAGAGCATTATTATTGCTTCACTAGCGTATATTGGATGGAAACATGTGAATAGACCTCTTCTTTCTAAAAAGTTCTTCATATTTGAGTAATGTTCACAAGTTTGACATTTGTTGTTGATTGAAAAATGTCATCTTATCTTTTTAACTTGTTCATGCTTAACTTCTTAATTGATTACCAGTCATTAAATAGCATTCAGATCAGCTCCATTAATTAGTCTTAATACTCCTGCTCTAAAAATTGAAGAGAGTTCCTCTACATCGTGTCTTACACTGCAGCTATGTTTTCACAGTGATTCTCTCATTATTATCGTTCATATTATTTAGTCTTAATTCAACTTAACAAATTTGAATGATGTGATAATGTTAATTGCTATATTTATAATCATCTATATGTATTTCAAGAAAAAATGCTCTTCAAAAATTATTCTTCTGTTAATAAACTTGCAAATGATATGAATGAGCATGCGCAACAACATGCAAGGCCCATGGTCTACTGACATGGTTATTGTCACGGTCTTAACCGATCACCTTCGGCCATGTAGCACTTGACACACATCAAGTGGTAGGTTAGCCTTCTTTATTAAAGCAACAGTGAATCAACACATGTTTGCAATATAAGCACAACACATAAAAGAAGTGAGCAAAACCGGAAAACATTTATGGTAAGAGAAGACGACACAAGAAACTAGTTTTGAAGAGAGAAAAACATAAACTCTCTTAGATTGAGAAACGTTTACAATCATAGTCAAAGACCTTCATCAAGAGGTCTCGTCCTCTTTTAAGGACATAAAAGACCTATTACAAGAGCTACCCCAAATTCCCAAGGTTAATTAAGCCCCTTGCCCAATACAGGTCTGGCGAGAGGTCCCAGACTTCCACTTAGCTTGTAGTGTTTTATGACGTTACTGAAACTTTAGCCAGCCACCCTTGGTCACAACGTGCAGCAGTACCGGTCACGCGCTGTAATATAGCGTGCCATCCTCTCCCTTGGATCGGCCATACTCCCGCTCGCGTGCTTACTTGCATACGCCTGTGTAATCCCCCAGCAGATCCGGAATCAACATCTGGGTCTCTCGGTATAATCAAGTGTTCCGTCCCGCCTAGATTTACTAGAGATCAACTCTTTAAAATAATCTAAGTCCACAACACTTGACTCTTTGTTTGGGCGTGCCTGCCCCAAGCGCTCATCGGTCACACGCATGCTCACGGTTTAGCGCGCACGCGACTCACGGTCTAAGCACATGATCATGTGGGATATTCCACCCACTCTTGGTCACGCCACAACACATGTCTCACGCTTCCCCGTGCGCTACCCAATCCACACTGTTGTGCGCTCTCGTGTCTTGGCCTATGTTAAGTTGTTATCCTAATGACCAAGTGTAAGGGCACCAATCGTTACAGTTATCCATAACCACCATCGTCTGTCTCTACATGTTTTCAACAAGTTGCAATTATTACATATGATGCATTTGATCTCACTTGTTTGAGTGTTGATGAACTACCATTTCGAGTATTAGATTTGCATTACCAATATATAAACCGAACTTTGCCTAGTTTTATAAAGGTGTAGATTTCTTAAATCAAAGGCTATGATGTGTCTGAGCTTTTATAAAGTATCAGCTGCTATTCTTTTTCCCATAATGTCTTATTTTCTTTGGATTTAGTTGATTTTTGTAAGGTGAAAATTGAATGTACTGTTAATTGATTACTGTGATTTAGTGTGCATGTCATGAGCTCTAATTTATCCTCCACTATTTTTGTCCTGTAATGAGAGGCCGATTATCTCATGCAAACAAATTTCATGAACAAGAAGATTAAAGGTTCATATTTCTAAATTATGAAGTTCTTCATAGTTTGCTCAATTTACCCCAAAAGTTTTAGCAGGTTCCAAGTGGGCAGTGTTAGAAGTGGAAATGGCTCAATGATCTCACAATTGTATTGATAATGAATGGTTACATATATAGGGAGAGAAGAAGCTATGTATATACAAACATACAAGTATAATGTGTAAGTATATGTATACACATCCCCCCCCCCTCAAACTCAAGACGGATTGTACGTCTTGAGTTTGGATAACATAAAGATATGCAGATCATGCGTTTGGACCTCCGTGAAGAAATCAACCACCTAAACCTTTGTGGGAAGATAGTAAAGGGGCAGGGACTAAGCGCGAACATGACATCGGGGAAAGGGGCAGGGACTGTAGCAATCTGAAGACCACCAGTACTATCATAGTGAAGAGGAGTGGGAGAAAAAATCAGTACACTAAAATCCTGGAGGATAAAACGAAGCCAGAGTACCTCCTGGACGATAGAAGTGAAAGCATGAACCTCAGCCTATGCACTGGACTTGGCAACAGTCGCCTGTTTCTTGGTCTTCCAAACAATAAGAGAAGGCCCAAGAAAAACACAGTAGCCAGTAACAGAGACTCGATCATCAGGGGAGCTGGCCCAAGTAGCATCAGAATATGCTTGCAGCTGAAGTGTGGAGAGTCAAGGATAGAACAGACTATGAGATGCAGTGCCACGAAGATAGCGTAGGACCCGAAGAAGATGAGCATAATGAACAGAAGTAGGAGGCACAACGAATTGAGTGAGGATGTGAATTGCGGAGAAATATTAAGATGAGTGATAGCCAAGTAAACCAGACTGCCAACCAGGTGTCGATAGCGCGAGGTATTAGATAGAGGAATACCATTAGAAGCTCATAGTTGCAAATATAACTCCATCAATGTAGCAGCTGTACAGGTATTGGTCAAACAAGATTGAGTAAGAAGATCAAGAGTGTAGCGTTACTGAGAGAAACGATAACCATCAAGATGGGAAGTGATCTCAATACCCAGGAAGTAACGAAGCGGACCCAAATTAGTCATCAAGAAAGTGTCACACAATTTCTGCTTCACAAATGTAATGTGAGCAGAGTCATCCCTAGTAAGGATCATGTCATCCACATATAGAAAACAAATGGAACGACCTCGAGAGGAGGTATGAACGAATACTATTAGATTATGAATGCTGGCAGTGAAATCAGCAATCTCAACAACTGTTCTGAATCTCTCAAACCAGGTCTATGGAGCCTGTTTGAGACCATAAAGAGCACGGCGTAGATGACAAATAGACCCTGGAAGCACCTGAAGACTAAGAAGAGTCATGTAGATCTCCTCCTTTAAGTCCTCGTACAGAAACACGTTCTTCACATTAAGTTGATGAAGGGTCCATCCATGAACCGCAATAGCAATCAAAGTACGAATAATGTGCATATGGGCCACTGGAGCAAAGGCCTCCTTATAGTCACGATCATAGTCCCGTTTGGAAATCACGAGCAACCGGACATGCTTTATAGCGCTTAAGTGACCCATCAAAATAGGTTTTCACCCGGTAGATCTAGTGACGAGATGATGGGAATAGCATGAGAAGGAAGAGGAACTAGATCCTACGTGTGAGTCCGAGACAAGGCATCAAGCTTCTTTGCCATAGCATTCTCGCCACTCGGGTGACCGAACCGCCTTTTTGTAGGTTCCTGGCTCAAGAACATTTGAGACATTGGTGCTAGTAGAGGCATAACAATCAGGAAGATGTAAAGAGGAGCGATCACATAAAGAATAAGTGTGAGATGGTACCTCAGATGTGGAATTGGTGGTAGGAGTGGCGTTAGAGCAAGCCGGCCGAGATGGAGATGGAGCGGGTTTTCGACGGTGATAAAAGAAACGGATAGGTGGATGAACAGGAGGGAGTGAGAAAGAATCAATAGATAAAGAAAGAGATGGAACAAGAGAAGAGTGAGATAAGGTTTGGAGGAGGTGTGAGAGAGCTAGGAGAAGAAACTGAAGGAGTATCCTCAGTAGAAGAATGAGGAAAGAAAAAAGATGAAGGGACTGTGGGAGAGGAAGACTCAGTAGAAGTAGGAGAAGCATAGAAAGGTGAGGACTCATTAAAGGTGATATCACGAGAGATGCGAATAAGACGAGTGACGGCATCATAGCAATGATAGCCTTTATGCTCAAGATTATACCTTAAGAAAATACAAGAAACAGACTAGGCAGTGAGCTTTGTCCGCTCTCCAGGTGAAAGCAAGACAAAACACCGACAACCAAAAACAATAAGGTGATCATAGCTGGGAAGGGTGCCACATAGACATTCACCCTGGGCTACGATTTTGAAGGTGAGAGGAAGGTTGTAGGTTAATAAGATAAACAACAGTATTAACTGCGTCTGCCTAGAAATGAGGAGGGAGAAAGGCACCAAGCAGCAGAGCACAGGTTATCTCTAAGATGTGATGATACTTGCCATCAGCAATCCCATTTTGTGGATGAGCCCCAAGACAAGATAATTGAGGCAATGTGCCTTCATAAGACAAAAAGGCACCAAATGCCTGAGAAGTGTATTTACCGCCATACTCAAACCGAAAGGTCTTGATAGAGGTAGAGAACTGGGTGTGCACCATAGTAGTAAAAGAACAAAAGATGGACAATAACTGACTACGATGATGCATAAGATAAAGCTAGGTGAATTGAGTGTAGTCATCAATAAAAATATCATAATAGCGATTGCATCCTTTAGACACAAATGGTGTAGGACCCCAAACATCAGAATGAATAAGCTCAAAAGGAGTAGTAGTTTGAGACACACTCAATGGATAAGGGCATTGTAGCCACTTACTGAGCTTACAGCCGACACAAACCACATCAAAAGGAAGAGAGATAGCACCTAAAACACCATGACGAAGAAGAGAGGACATACGAGACTGACACAAATGACTAAGACAATGATGCCACATATGATGAGAGAGAATAGCAGTATTACAGTGAGATACTTGATTAATTGACGAAGGAAGACGAAGAGAATCCAACGCATGCACTCCACTATGACCGCAACCAGTTCCAATCACCGTCCCACTGTGATCCTGCACATGACATGAGGTATGGTAAAAAATAACTTGACAATCATAATCAGTAATTTGACTAACAGATATCAGGTTTATGGATAGGTGAGGGACATGGGAGACAGAAGGTATAGAGAAAGTACTAGATGAGAGATGACCAATAGAAGAAACACGAAGGTGTGTACAATTAGCAATACGAACACGGGTGATAAAAGAAGGTGAACGAGAATTATGAAGATGGATGGCATCATGAGTTATGTGAAAAGAAGCACTAGAGTCAAGAAGCCAGAGTGGGTAAGAATTACTTGGAGCAGATGGAGTAACTTGAGAGGAGCTTGCACAACCAGAAGAGGAATCTGCTATATTAGACTGCTGGAATTACCGAAACATCACCAAAATCTGCTGATCTGTAGGAGATAGAGGAGTAGGAAAGGCCTAAACAGAATGCACCTAGGGATAGGGAGGCGTGGGAAAAAGAGGCGGAGTCTGTGAAGAAGTGCCAGTTGTAGGAACACGCGGAAGCCCACACTGCCTTTTCCGACAGTTATGCTCGAGATAACCCGCAATGCCACAGTAGTGACAAGTCACTGTCCGCTTCGACCATGGGGATGGCCGAGAGGAAACAAAAGTGGCTGTGGACAGATAATCGAAGTCACCAGAGATGCAGAGACAAGGCGAGAGGCAGCAAGCACTATCCTCCTGAGAAGGAACTCCGGAGATGAGTTTCCTCAGCACGAACAAATACGAAAGCCTTATCCAAAGAGTAGGTAAAGGAGCGTGAAAGAGCTGGGCCAGTATCGACACAAACTTAGGTCAGGGACGCATGATGAACTCATACGACGACCAGTCTCATCATCCCGACGACGACTTGCACACGACTCAGATCAGGCTAGAATCTGAGTAGCATGAGTAGTGTAATAAGAAAGGGTAAGAGCGTTAATCTCACGCCATAGACCAAAGTACATTCTGTAGAAATGATCGACAGTATCCTCCCCCTCCTAGAGGCTACTAAGGACCTGGTACAAGATATACAGCTGCGCATGACTGGAGACACAATTGCGACATTCCAGATAGTCCCACATTTCGCTAGCAGTGGGAAGATCTGCTATCTAGGTACGTATCTCAAGTGTGGGAGTCTAGCATATAATCATCTTAGCTGTGGAGTTATCAGCTGCCCACTTCTTTAACTTCTATTCAAATTCTGTGAGAAGAGCGGATACCTCCAAGGAGGAGCCTGTAGTGTTAGAGAGTGCAGGAGCAACAGTAGCAGTAAAGGTAACGTCGACATGTTGAAGAACATGGATACTGTCGAAAATCCGTTTAATTGTTAGCTGTCAGAGAATATAATTGGTGTTGTCAAGTATCACATTAGAGTGTTGGAGGTTCCGGTGACGAGCCTTCGGGAGAACTCCACTAAAGCCATAAACATCCATGTATTTTTTTAATATAATATAATATGAGTATTTTAAACTAAAACATATGTAAAAGTGACAGCTATCAGCATTCACGGGAGAAGTTGTCAGAATTTTGGATCTTGCGCCAAGATGGATCAAGGGCGGGAGGTTTCTCGGCGGCGGAGAAATTGTGGGTGGCTGAGGTTGTGAAGAACTTCGGAAGAGAGAGAACAACTGCCGGGGAGGGACTGCAACAAGCAGAGATCCCAACTGCAGGGGAGGGAGTACGACGGGCGGAGATCCTGACACGCCATTTGCATCACCGCAAGTGCAAGGGCCGTCAAGTAATAAAGTGGACCCTGTGAAGGGTAGGGCTGTCGAACCACAGGGAGCAAGAATACTAGTACTAACTTTAGAAGATGAGATCTAACCTGATTAGAATGATCGAGAAACATATTAACTAAAGCTTAATAGATTAAAAAGATAGTGCAAGATGAAACAAGAGATTAGCAACTATTGAGAATAATGGGAGTACTTGGACAATAATCCCTTAGAGTTTTAACAATGAGGCACAAAATCCTATATATACTTCTCACTTGAATAAATGGAAGCTGACTAGAAATGTGACGTCTTAACGGGTTTTCACCGCACGCTAATTACCAGAATCTAACGGCTCTTCAACGCACATCAATAGCCACACAACATACAATAGGAATTGAATCAAACTAGACATGCATTTCAATAATCAAACTTCATAAACAATTTAGAATAAGAAGTACGATAGAATCTATTACAAAATCCCTAGGTTTCAAGTCCAAGCTCCCAATGGGGCTTTAGTTCATCATGAAGTATGATGAGCGTCGCGCAAGTGCACGGTGTCGTCAAGTAATACCCTATGTGTGACACAGGGGTCGTATTCCACGGGGCCAAGGAGCTACTATTACTTCCCCTTCGTGTATTTTCTAGCCTAACAATACGAGTGAATAGTACATCTACTAAAATCTATAAATAAAAGAATAAAGCTACCACTACACGCCAAATAAGCATACAAGGGATGGCCGAACAGGAGAAGGCGTGATTTGGGCAGAGAATCCCCCTAGGGTTGTCATTAAGGCTCGAATTAAGGATGATGTGTTATGATGGTGGTTTGGACTGAGAGATTCCTAAATTAAGCTAATCCCGAATCCCGCGGTGATTAGCCCTAATCCCATACGAGTATTGACCGGAATCCCTTCCGGTCAATTAGTCCTACGATTGCAGTACGCTTAGGGAATCCCTTATCAGAAGTAAACACTCTTCTGGGTCTAAGCCTAACATTCAGAGGGGTACCTAATACCCGAATCCCTCGGCGTATTGGTACATGAATCTCTTTCAGTCTATGTGAATCTAGTACAAGGGCGATGGTCACGCTCCAAGTACAACCTAGAAATTGAACAGCAGAGTTCTCATGTGGTCCAAGACAGTAAAACACACATAGAGAGAATCACAAACCATAGAAATTCTTATACAAGAAATTCAACATCCAACACTAAATCACAAATGATTCTCATCCATAATTTCAACAAACCTACCCTAGTGTTCATCATGCCCAAATCACATACAAGTTAGTTCCTCATGAAAGAGGAACACTCATACAATTCCAAGGAACAAATAAACATAAAGAGAAGTAATAAAAACTCCCTCAAGCTTCGGATCGCCTTGGATGGATGAAGATCATAGATGTCGCCGAGATCTCTTCTCAAACGATGCTTTGAAGCTCTAGATCTTCCCCCTATTTCCTCCTCCAAAGTTTGCCTCCCTCTTGGTGAGGAATGGTGTAGAAAAACCCCTTCCAAATGCCCTAATTTTGCCTCTTTAAAACCTTTTTCGGGCATCCATACGGACTGCTACAGTAATCATACTACAGTAATCCTTCTACAGTGCTGCTACAGTTATAGAAGCTCGGAAACATCGTAGTTGATACGAATTTCTTCCCAAATACGTTCTTGAGCTCATTTTGGCTTCTTCAAGGCCTGTAACACAAATAAAACCAATTTAAATGCGATACGGCATCAACTCATCAGAATACATACAAAATAGTACTAGAATAAAACGTATAAATATGTACATTTAGACACTTATCAAAGTACAAAACAATTGAGCAAATAAACACAATTATAGTCATAATGTGCAAATTAATAGCAACACTCCCTCAAGAACCGAGAAAAGAAGAACCAATGTGAAGTTTCCCTCGACGTTGACGGAGTAATGCTTCTTGATCGTGACGATGCCCTTGATCTTGCAACTCTCGTCACTTCTCCTCTATTCCACCGGGGCAGATATGCCGTGAAGCCCTCTAAATTGCCGCAAAAAGGGCGGTTTGAAACTGGAGAAGAAGCCCCCTCAAAAGCCTTAGTTTCTAGCTTTTATAACTAAAAAATCAGGGGTTTTTACGGCCGTAAGAGGCCCTTACGACCTGATACTTACGGCCGTAAGGGCGCCCGTAACTTCCCTGTTACGCCCGTAAAAGTTCATGAATAGTGATTTGCTACAGTGTTACGAACATTACTGCTCAGTGCTCCTTACGGGCGTAATAGTACCCGTAAGCCTCTCGGGTTGGACCTTATGCCCGTAACAATGCCCCGTAATAGTGATTGTGCACAGTAACCTGCTACAGTAATGCTGCTACAATAACTCTACTGCGGTAACGCTCGTAAGAACACCCGTAAACTGAGCCGTAAATCCCTCTGAAACACTGTCCATTTCCCAAAATTATCTTAAATCACCTCGAATTTGTTCCTTTTGATCTATATGTCTTCATTCTAGCCTGAATACGGAATATAAGCGAATTAAGCATCAAATTCAATTATGTATGTAATAATTACATTGAAAGTGCTATAAATAATAATTGTCAAATACATTGATTCAAGCACTGATCAGATCCCAACGGCTGGGGAGGGGCAGCAGAAAGAGGGCTCAGCAAGATCAGCTCCAGCGGCAAGGGAGATCGGAGAGGAGGCTGGAGATGGCTGAACGACTGGGGGAGCAGCAACAAAGATACTTACTTAACGCTGCGGAAGGTCTTGAAGCTACAAGGGATCAACGCTCGGGAGATCTCAGAAGATGGCAAAGCGACAGCAACGGGAGCTCTTCAACGAGCAAGTACAGTGACATTGAAGCGGTGTTGAGGTGGTGTTGAGCCGATGAGTGGAACCGTTGGACCTGAGCAGAAGAGGAAGTGGCCGGAGATGGCCGGAGATGGCCGGAGGGATTGAAGGAAGAAGGAGAAGGGAGATTTATTTGTCTGATACCATGTTAGAAGTGGAAATGGCTTAATGATCTCACAATTGTATTGATCATGAATGGTTACATATATAGGTAAAGAAGAAGCTGTGTATGTATAAACATACAAGTATAATGTATAAGTATATGTATATACATCTATGTATATAAATCGAACAAGCAGAAGCTGCCTTCACTTTTTTTTTGTTGATGATACTATGATGAACATTAGAAGAGATTATATCAAATATTTTGCTGCTAGATTGGTTGAAGTTAAATGTTGTATTCATATCTAATGTTTTTTAACACCTTCCAAGTGACCGTAAGCTTCAATTTTTCATGTTTAATTTAATGAATCATTATCTAATAAATATATCTAGTGTTTTTGGCACAATGATTTCACCTCAAACCTAAGGAACCAGGGCATATTGATGTGCCTTATAATGTTTATTAGCCAAAGTGCATCCAAAGGCTGTACTTAAGTTCTGTCTTAAAAATTTTGTTTTTTGTTGCTTTTTAATCCGCCTAAAGACGTTATAGCATCCAACAAAAGCACATTTTTGTAAAAGTGGATAAATACGGAGTCCCATGCATTAAAGTTGTTGCCATGCCATGTTCTTTGGTGTGCTTGTGAAGGATGGCGCTTTTGCTCCGATTGACATTTATAATTTGAGACATAAATATTTTACTTTTTACAAAACAAAAATGTCTAAAACTATTAATGGTAATTTGTTTTTCAATATTTCAATGTTTTTTTTGTTCTTTTCATAAATTCATCGTGAAAATGACTTGATATTATTATATTAATGTTTGATGACACATAAAGTTTGATATTCCTCGCACGGGGAGATTGAAAAGGTGACTTGAGGCCGGAATATATTTCGAAGGGTGAAGAGCAAGATTTAGTAGAGCTTGACCTTATTCGTTAGTGGTAAGGAGTTTTCTTCAATGAAACATCCAAAACATACAACAACAACTACTAAACCATACAATACCAAGGCAGCTAAGCAACAAAATTCACTTATGAAGCTATTAATAAAAGATCCAAATATTATAATAAAAGTAAAAACACCCAAATCATACAACAACCAAACCATACAATGCCAAGGCAGCAAAGGAACAAAATCACCGAGCAAGGGTTGAATAAAGGATCAAAATCGTACAAAATAAACTAAACCATGGTGCAAATCAAGAATTGCGAACCTTCTTAAATAAATCTATAATATAATAGAAATATCTCTAGTTGTTGACATCGAAAGCTATGAAAACATCAATAGACTGAAGACCAAGCATGTGGCGTAGAGAAAAACAAGTGCTCACCATAGAAGATTTATCAAAGCTTCTCAAATCAATAATCTAATCCTAAAAGGATGGCGAACATGTCGTTTCAAATAAATTAGGCCCAATGTTCTCCATAATTGCAGTCGATACAACCATAAATTAAAGAGAATACCAAAATACAAGCTTAATTTCCTAGAAAGACAACAAAATAGAACATCAAACTAAGGCCTCACCATGCGAAAGTACAAATTAGAGACTTAAGGAGATCATATAATCCAATAGATCTACAAGCATCCATAGCGATTAGCATATTCTTGCCGCACCGTAGAAGTTTTGATGCATTTAGAGTTACATGTAACTACAAATACATCACTTTTTAAAATCAGTTGTTTGTTTTGAGGGATATAGTTTTTTTTTTACCAACCAAATACTTTTAACTGGGGGATTTGGTTTTACGGCCGATTTAGCGGTAAAACTAAATCTTGGGATTTTGAAAAATCCTCAGATTTTAGGATTTTATTAAAAATTAAAAAAAAAGTCTTAATACTAAATGATAATAAAATAAATGATACAATTTCTCTATTAAAATAAGTTATTAGAATAAACTAGTAATACAAAATTAATAAAATTAATAACTAACTATATTTCTA
This sequence comes from Dioscorea dumetorum, assembly GCA_902712375.1. Taxonomy (NCBI): domain Eukaryota; kingdom Viridiplantae; phylum Streptophyta; class Magnoliopsida; order Dioscoreales; family Dioscoreaceae; genus Dioscorea; species Dioscorea dumetorum. Next base: position 3,925,639 of record CACTHL010000492.1, read on the forward strand.
ATAGAATTTTATTGGAATAAATTAATAAACATAATAATAGATTAATAATAATAATAATAAAGTAAATAAATAACTATATTTATAAAAATATTTATTACAATAAATTAATAAATATAATAATAAGTTAATCATAATAATAACAAAGTTAATACATAATAAATATTTAGTAATTAGAATAATATAACTAAATGATATATGAAATAATATGGGTTTAAGCTTATTATGAGTAACCACACCTTTAAAATACATCAAACCAAATATAAAATCTTGTAATACAATAGTTTCACTTAAATCCAACTAAACACTAGATTTGACTGCACTGTATTTTCAAATCCATGGAGTTACAGTTATACTGTAATTAAAAATCTACTGCATTTAGAATTACATCCAACCAAACACCACTTTAATGTTACACAAGATCCCTTAAGGGCCCACCACCACAATTGGGCTTCTCATCTCCTAAACGCGCAAGCCTTAATCCAGAGATGAAGCAGGGAAGCTTAAGGACAAATAGATAACAACAAGATTTGAATCCCTAACGAGATTTCTAGGGCGTTCATATATGTTTGATAAAAAAAGAATCCAAGACGCGAGGGGACACGAGAGAAGCTTTAGCGGAGTTTGCATTCGTGGGCATTAAGAAAAAAAAAAATATACATATTTAGCAGTAAATGAAAAACTACCACTAATATCTATTGCAGTAAATTCAAATTCTAGTAATGGCTGTTTGCTTATTCCTAAGTGAAATTAGTGAAATTAGAATGTAAATAAAAATATATGTGAGCTTAGAATGGGAATAAAAATGTTACACAAATTACATATTTCTGTTTTATTTATTGTAATTGAAAATATTATATTTATTTTTTTATTGTTTAGTTTGATAAAAATTAAAAAGTATAATCATTATATAACTGGGGTGGTGAGATTACCTTATTATATATTATTATTTAAGATTCATCATAAAAAATAATTTAATGAATTATTAATTAAATTTAAAAATATATGATATTTCTTTAATTTTATTTCTTAAAAATATTTTTATAATATTTTAAATTATAAAATATTTTTATTCTAAAAATATTTAATTATAAAAATATTAAATTTTGAAAATATAAAAACACTATATGTTTTTGTAATATTTTCACAATTAAATATGGGATAGCTTAAGTATTTAAGATTTGATCAAAAAAATTAATTTAAATAAAAAATTAATAAATGTAATAAATAAAAAAATATTTTATATTAAATTTTAATAACACTTACTTTATTAAATATTTAATTGTATTTTTAATAATAAAAATATTTTGAAATTTTACTTATAAATTTTTATAATATTTTTATAATTAAATATAAGATAGCTTTAGTGGTAAAATAACTATGGTGGTGAGTGATATCACTTATATTACCAATACCAGATTTTAACTTACAATAAATTTTATTGTAAGTTAAAATGCTATATAAAAAAGTGAGATTTAATTGTATGACATCCACTTATATGTAATTAGAACTTTTACATCAAGTAGCAATTACACATAACAACTATTCATAAACAACAAACATATTTATAGTGATCTAGTAGTAATTGGCTAAATAACAATAAAAAAGCTAACACTACTTATTAATTGTTCTCGTGGGATTGACATCTTGTATATTTGCACATTTTGTTATTTGATTCGACATGTGTACTTGGTTTTAGTTGCCATACAAGGGAGCGAGCTTTTAAAGGCTCATATTTTCTGCATTGGAAGAATACCAAATGATATGGGTGACACCTAGCAAGGCATGGCCCCACTCCAATCGAGCACCAATGAATAAATTATTATGAACCTTTCAGATTATGATTATCATATCCGTATAAATCCTTCGTTTGTGTATCCCAACCGAGTGAGAGCCATGGATAATGTCAAACTCTCTAAACTCAATCATATGCTAATAACTATAGTAGAGTAAGATTACAAAACTCCCCTTCGTGTCCCACATGATTAGTTTGATTGCTTTTTTCAAAGTATTCTAATCTTACTTACATGTGATCGCATAGGATACTAACTTGTTACTTTCAAGGGAAAACATTATTTATTGGTCATCTCTCACAACGGTTACTTGCCCGACATAGCCGCATTTCAAGGTTGGTCCTACCAACAGGTAAAGTAGGTCTAATTTCTCTAGTAACAGACTATACACCACAAGCACATTATGATCATGATACCTCTGGTTTAAGGCCCACTCATAAGAGCATAATCAACAATTCTAATCATTGACTGTGCAAGAGTAAAACCCATATGATTGGATTGTAATGAGTCATATTTGAATACACTAATTCCCCTATGTGTCTACAACACATGCTTCCACTATCCCATAGTGATCGATTGACACTTTTTATCAAAACATATATCATATAAATCATTAATCTTTAATGTCCAATTAAAGATTCTTTGATTTATGAACTACTTAAGCGTATACATACCAAACTCTTTTAGTGCCCTTATCATTATCCCATAATGAGTAGAAGGTTTAACTTAGTACACATGAATTATATTGTTCAAAACTTATTAAAATGCTAACACAAGTTTTATATAAACATCAAAATAAATGCATACTGTTAATAACAAAACCATAAAATACAAATGGGATGCCTTAATATAAATAACTTTATTGGCATTCGAGAGTATATTCCCAACAAGGTGATCTTTCTATTATTATAAGCAAGGATGCAAGTGGGGCAAGAAATCTCCGTTTCCCGCCGGAGCCCTTCTCGACAGGGTGAGGATTCCTTGAAATAGGCCCCCACGAGGCTGGGAATAGGGGAAAACTCCTCCCCGACTACCGGGAAGGGGCGAGCGGGAAGAGTATTACCCGATTTTTTAAATTAAAAAAATATATATAATATTTATTAAAATGAACTCATATGATTAATTTATTTATTAAAAAAATATAATATTAGAATGATGAGATAAATATAGCTTTCATATAATTTTATTTTTAATTTTGATATTATTTATAATTTTATTTATTATTGAAGACAAAGCTATTATATCAAGATGCTAAAGGTAGTGGATTCTCAATCTAAATAATTTAAAAAATAAAAAATAATGAAAATATAAAAATGTTGTACTAGCTTTTGAATTATGGATTTTATTAATGGATTTGTACTTTTAATTTAATTTCAAACTTTATGTTATTTGTAATAGTTAGCTTGTTGTTTCATCATACATTATGTTATATTTATTTTGAGAAACATTTTATATTTTTTTTTATTTCATTTATTATGCATATATATATGTTATAGAAACATTTTGGTGGGCCGGGGATTTCCCGACCCCGTAGGGATTCCTGCGTGAGAGTGAGAGAAGGGGGGGGGGGCGATTTTTTCCCCGCTAAGAATGAATTTTAAAGTAGGGAATCCCCACCTGTAGGAATGTTAATGAGCCCCGGCCCCGACGGCGGGGATTTGTTTTGGGGGTCGGGCTGGGCCCGGGCTAAAAACAAATCCCGGTCGGGTCGGGGTTCGGACCGGGAATATCCTCCCCGCCCCGCCCCGAAATATTAAAATTTAATTTATTATTTAATTTAAATATCTATATATATATATATATAATCTAAAAAGGAAAAAACATTTATTTATTTAATTAGTAAATTATTAATAATTAAATGAACATTAGTATAAAATTTAAATAAAATTTTAAATAATAATCGGAGCCGGGAAATCCCTGAACCCGAAAAATCTCCGCAGGGGCGGGGGCGGGGAAAAAGAATTCCCCATATTCGGGTTCGGGACCGGGGTCAGAGAAGGGGATGAGATTTCTGGGCCGGGGCTGGGATTGTATCCCCCGGTGAATCCTCACCCCGTTGACATCCCTACCCATCGGCAAGAAGAGTGGATGAGGATCTCATTCTCCGCACCACCTTATCCCATTTTGTATTCATAATTATAAATCATATATACTTTGGTACTTTTATTGGTGCATCAGTAATTATCAAGTCATTTATGTACTCTTTTCGCCTGTTTCTTCCTTATTTACAGCAATGGCTTGTTCTTCAGTACTTGGAATGAAATAATGGTACGATGCTTTCTTTTTATTTATCAAATTGACCTTTTTATAATATAACATTTTGAGAAGAAATGCAATTGGGAAACTTTTTGTAATGACTTCATTTTACCATATTATGTGTCCGTATCTTTAATTTTGTATTGCATATTGAAGATCCATTCATGTTTGGATACTACATAGTGAACAGCTTGCAACAACCCTCTCTCTCTCTCTCTTTTCTCTCGTTTTTTGTGTGTGTGTCTTTTTTTTTTTTTTTTTTTTTGCTTTTTTGATTGAAGCCTATAACCTCTTTTCTGTCTAATTAATGTGGTGATCAAACAAGGTGCCGGTACATATGAGCTATATTGTGTTAGTTTTATTAGCTATCTTCTTCATGCTAGTTGGTGATTTAATTTACTTTGGATGATATGACCCTACAACGAGATGTCAAGTATGATGATAGAAAGAGATCGAAGAGATTTTAAGTAATTCAAGTTTTCTTCTTACGGTTTAGCATTTCAAAGCTACTTAGCAAAATATGCTGATGAGAGAAATGGAAAAGATTTTAAGTAATTCAAGAGCATTTCCATCAAAAACGGATAAAATTCAGATTCAATTTGATAACAGAAGCAATGTAAGCCATAGTTTTTCACTTGAAAGAAGACTATACAAATTGCAATTGATGGACATGCAATTCAATGATTATGGAGACCCCGCAACCGGTGTAAATTACATCTTAAAAATTTTGCATTTCTGTGTAAGGCACTATTTTTTAAGATATCAAATGAAGTCATTCAAATTTCAATAAGTTTATATGAAATTGTTGTGCTTTTGATAGAATGATAGAAAGTGAATTTTCATTTTAGATATGACCATTGACTTATATGTAATTATCATCCTAGCAAACCAGGCAAAAGCTATCCAAATTCTATGTTATGATTGTTTATATAATAAATATAATTAAAAAAATATATATTTATAAATATAATAATAATATTTAAGAGAAAATTTTGAAATACTAAAATAAGGAGAAAAACTTGCTCACAGAATTTTTAATTTTAGCAAAAATTATTAATTTCAAAGTTAATCATAATATTTAAATAAAAAATGGTTAAAGTTAGATATTTAATTTAAATATTTTATCATAACTAATAATTGCCCAATAGTTTGCACATTCTTAATAAATCCCTCTAAGTTTCAGTATACCTAAAAAGTCTCTCATTTATTGTTTGTTTCTCTTTCAGTCCAAAAGCAACCAATAGAGGTGGAAATTCCACTATATGATGGGGAAAATTACCAGATTACCCCTAATATCATCTTTGCCTCCATAATAAGGGAAGCAGAAATGTCTCATCTTTTCCTCTATTTTTGCTTTTTGTTCTCTTTCTTTTATGTATAACATTAACTTGGTTTGTAAGAAGGTTGAGGAGGTTGGTGATGTCCCTTCTCTTTCTATTTTTTTTCCTTTTCTCATTTTGTCTGTGGGTTGCATTATTGGTGTTTTTTTATCATCAAAATGAGATCTTGTTGAATTTGCTTGAGTTTTGATATAGAGTTGTTTGTTTGTATGTTTGCTTACATTGGTATAGCTGCAAGAAGGTATGGGCAGCTAAGTGGCAGAGGAAGACGGTGGGAGTGATCCGGGCTAAAGATTTGCCTGAGGAACCATTGGAGGAAGAGTCCTGCCTTGGATTAAGAAATGGTTTTGATTCTTTGAATGCACTCAACAAGATTCAACTAGAAAAGGCCCAAAGGTTTTTTTCCAAACAGAGTAACATTTTCAGCTCCATGTTTGATGTTTTCATGTGTATATTATTACTAGTCATTTATTTGCATAGGTTGTAGTAACTCCGGGAGATTCAGTTCATCTTCTTGATGGCACAGTCTTGTTGGTATACCAGTGCTTTGAGAATGTAAATAACTTTTTTGTTGTTGTACAAGAGATGGGCTTTCCCTTATTTGAAGCATCAGACTTAAAATAATACATAGAAAAGTAATAATACACATTAATACATCAAAAGATGGGTTTCTATGTAATACATAGGAAAATCATAATACACATGAACGGTGTATTTTACAGAGGAAGACATTGTAATACACGGAAACAACTAATACTACACAGGCAAAAAAAATAATACACAGGAAAAGCTTTATAATATAAAGGAACGGTGTATTTTACATGCGAAGATGTTGTTATACACAGAAACAACTAATACTACACACGAAAGTAAAATAACACATGCGAAAGCTTCTTAATACACAGGAACTGTGTATTTTACATATGAAGACACTTTAATACAAAACAACAACTAATACTACACGTTCTTCTCCTTTATATCCCGCCACAACACAGAAGGTTTCCATTAATGAGGAACACTCGCACAGAATTTTGAAAAACTCATAAGGTTATCGGATGTTAGTACCATTTTTACTTTAAAAATAAAGACGATGCAAAACATAATAAAACACTTCCCACTTCCACGAAAAGGTGGAAAAGAATATGAAAAAGAAGAAGAGAGAAACAAAAGTACCAAAATGATTTCGCTATGAATTTGAACACCTAAGTATAAAAAGCGGAGGAGGAGAAGATGAAGAAGAACAAGATGAAGATGAAAAGAAGGAGAAATTCAAATGTTTGATATGACAAAAAAATATATGACTTGACAAGAGTCACCAATTTTTGCTTTTATTGAAGGGTATTTTTGAAAATTTATATAAAATTAACTAGTGGGCTTAACGGCATAGATTTCAACAAAAATAACTAAATAAAAGAGGGACTATATAGAATATCAAAAAATCAAAAAGTCTGAATAGAAAAAATGAAACTTGTCAAGGACTTATAGGTAAGTTTTTTTAAAATAAATAATAATTTAAAAATAAAAATGTAATTATCATATAACATAATTTATTAGAAATTGTAAAAAAAAAAACCTAAGTTTGCAATATTGCCAAAAACACCCACTTAATTTGGAAATATCTAAAAACCCCTTCCTTTTAAACACAATGTTTTCCAAACCCTCAAAGCATCTAACGGTGGTTAACGGAGTTATTTTTGTATTTTATGAACGAAAGTGCCCATTGCTTGCATAGGAAGTTGTGGCACTGCAATCATTTCACTACTTGAGAGGAAGTGGGGGATTTTTCTTAGAGTAATCCCAAGAGACGGCCTTTACTGGAGCTGTATACGCTTTTTTTCTCGACTGTGCATCTTTAGTTTTTCCTTTTCCGAAGTTCTCTCTGCTTGGACATCCTCTGTAACTTCAGTCCTTAAACTTCTGAATCACTCGTGCGCAAGTATTCGGCATTTCATCAGTTTGCAGTCTAAGTCATTGAAGAAGTTGTGATTATGGTTTTATTTGAACTACTCTGTTACAAAGAGAGTTTGTTGGTTTTGTTTTGTGGTTCTGCTTTTATGGGAAGATACTGAAGTCTACGGGGGGTTTCTCGGATGGGGTTTTGTTAGTCTGCAGGGAGATTTCTCGGCGAGGGTTTTGTTTTGTTTTAGATTTTCGTCTGTGTACACGGTTGAAATAGTTTTTCTATTGTTATGATTTGTGTAATGTTTATAATGTACGTTTCCCCTTTCATTTGATATGGTTGCAATTTTTAAAATGAGGTTTCCGTTTAAGAAATGAGTTTTTTGTTTAAAAATGTCTGTCTCCGTTTAAATATTGTGGTTTCATTTTAAGCATCTAGGTCTCTGATTAACAACTGATATCTCTGTTTAAGAATTGAGTTTTCCGCTTAAACACTTATATCTCTGTTTAACAAGTGTTGTTATTGTCGCAGGCTTGTGATTATGGCGGTAAACCTAGTCAACAGGTGATGCTACTTGACACCGGTAGTGGAGATCTTGGCCGAATTGAAAGTCCACATGACCCCTCGACACTGGGAGATCATCCAAAGGACACCATTTGCAGCATTCATTGAGATCGAAGCTGTATTCCAAGAGATGACCCTTCTTGATTCTCTTTTGCAAAGGTATGATGGCCGCACCAATAAATTCAGGATCGGGGCAAGCCTGCTGAGTTTCATGCCTGAAAATGTGGCTCTCATTCTGGGTTTGCGTTGCAATGGAGACTCAGTCGTGTTTAAGTAGAAGAAAACACGGTCAGCTTTCGAAAAGAGATATTTATCAAAAAGCTACGAGAGACACAGAGACTCCATCAAGACCACTCTTCAGCAACTTGTTGGAAAGAGGGGAGAATAGTAAAATTTTGTGAAACTCTTTATGGTATACCTCATAGGTACAATCCTCTTCCCAAATACCTTATGCTCGGTTCCCAATTGGATCGCTGATTATGTCGACGATCTACCTGGCATGCGGAGGTACGCATGCGCACAGGTGACGCATAAATGGGTTATGGAGGATGTTCCACAAGCTGCAGCTCGAGTGCAAGCTAGATGCGCGGGGGAGAAGACAAACACGGGGTATATTCAGGGTTGCTCGGTCGCGCTGAACATCTGGTTTTACGAGCTGACCGTAACCGGAAAGAAAGTTCGTTTCAGCAAGACGCCAAAGATGCTGTGCTACGGTGAAAATACTTACGGAAAGTAAGCAACGATAGAAACCAGTTGGTCATCTCTTGAAGGAAAAGAGGTAATAAATCATGAACAATGTGTTTAACAATAGTCGTTAATGTGTAAATATAGGCTTTAGCTTTTAAGAATGTTAGGTTTTGTTTAACATTATTTTTTATTGTTTAAAAGTTTCATTTTCTGTTTAACTATGTACGATCTTGTTTAAGTATATATGTGAAATGTTTAAATACATTTGTTATTGTTTAAATTGAATGATTTCACTGAGATTGTTTTGTTTACATTTGTTAGTTTCCTGAGCTGGTTCCGGCGAATGCTGATGAAGATATATTTGTTCGGGAAGGAGATGACTTTATCAGCACCACACGGGCCAACCTATTCATACTGCTTGACGGGAAGGAGATGGTGACAGATGATGTGATGGATACCTTCGTACGCATAATACAAATGTCGCTGACCAGATACCATATCCTTATAAGAAGCGTGCCTCCATCACATGACCACTGGAACTATTTATGTCAAAGCAGGGAGACGCACATGACACGATTTTCGCTATGATCGGCGATGTCGCCCGCAACCTGCATGATGTTGACATTGTTATCCTCCCCATAATCATGAATGACCACTTCCATGTCGTGGTTCTCGACAATAAGAAACAAGAATACAGGCATTATACTCTATGCCAAAGTGAAGAGTACGATAAAGACGTGGCTGAAATGGTAAGTTCTTTGATAAACAGAGTTTGATTTATAGAGTTTCATAAATAATCTGTATTCTAATCTCAAATTGTATACCCCGACAATGGACGCTATTCAACTTTTGTATCGATATGGAGTTCGGTGACACGGTAACCACAAAGTACCCGCTTGTTCACGATAATGAAACCCAACGATAAAAAAAAGGAAGTGTCAACTGCGCCGTCTACGTCATGCGGTTTATCGAGCAATTACTCGACGGTGAAAAGCTACGGCTATTCCCAAATGGACGTCCCTTATCTGAGATTAAAGTATGTTGCCTGCATGCTTATGGAAGGGAGCGCAGCCGGCATCACTGACAAAGGGGGGTCTTTGACTGCGGGGAAATAGAATTTAGCTAATATTCTTTGTTTTCAAATGTAAAACAGTTTTCTCGTTATTATTTTAAATTCAATTCATTCTTTTCCAATGACATGGCAGATTTTTCAATATAAATTTACTAGTGTTCGTTTAATGTCTGTGTTTTTTTATACTTGACTTTCTTTGCTTAACTTTCAATTGTAATGTTTAAATATCAGTGATGCTTTTTAAAATGAAGTACTCTCTGTTTAAACGATGATATCGCTATTTAAATATATGTGTTATCTCTTAAGAATAAGCGTTTTTGTTTAACATTAAGTGTTTGCGTTTAAATATCAAAGAATGACAAAATGAAGTAGTCTCGATTTAAAAGACGATGTCTCTATTTAAATATATGTGTTACCGTTTAAGAAGAAGAGTTTTTATTTAAGATTTAGTGTCTACGTTTAAATATCAAAGAATGTTATTGAAATTCGATTTTCTATATTTAAATATCAAAAGTTGACACTCAAATAAGTTTGTTTCACTTGTTTAAATTATTTCTTTATTTACAATGCCTAGTCGGAGACTGTTTCATTGCAAGATCTACGATTGTGTTCAACCGCATTAATTAAGATCCAGCGTAATCATTCTTAAATACTTATATTAAACAACATTACAGAATTTTTTAAAACAAAGCTACAACAAAAATTAACAAAGTTAACAAACTAATACCCGTCAGGGTTCTTATTTAAAAAAAAAAACAAAATGAACAAAAACTGTCACTCTGCCCTTTTCTTCTGCTTCAAAGCTTGGATCAGCTTTTGGATATGTGTCTTTCGATTTTTTGTTTCATCAAGTCTTGCAGCTTGCAGGACTTCTTTTGCTGTTAGTTCTTGGAGTAAGTCTTACAAAAACCATTCCAACTCTTCATCACTGGAGTAATTTGGATTGCATGAAAGCCCTGCAATGGAGACTTCAAGGTTTTAGAAGAACCAAATATTTTTTAAACATTCATAGAGAAATATTACGATATGAAGGACTTAGAATGGAGACATTTTCATCTTCATACTCTATGAAGTTCTGGCCTACTTGGCACTTTTTGGAGACTTAAGACCAGATAACGGGATACCATCAACCGTGACTGTAGCCACAAAATCAGGGTTGTGGTCGGGGCCTTCCTTGGGGGTGGAGTACTCCGGCAAGAGCCAGTGCGTCTTTTGACAAAACTCGTTGAGAAGTGTCTTATACATTTTCTTGGGTTATGGATATATTTGGATATTTATCTTGTTTGAGCTTTTTGTTTAAATAGAAATCTAGCTCTTGGAAGTTTAAGCTCTTTTCTCAAATAAAACAAAAATAAAAAATTAATTCAACATTGACCTTGATTTTCAGTATACTTTTTTATAATTTTAAAAAAAGTAATTGCTATAATTTTTCATATGTAAAACAGTTTTGTTCGTTTAATGTTTGTATCTTTTATACTTGACTTTCTTTGGTTAACTTTCAATTGTAATGTTTAAATATCAGTGTTGTTTTTTAAAATGAAGTAGGCTCTGTTTAAAAGACGATGTCTCTATTTAAATATATGTGTTACCTGTTAAGAATAAGAGTTTCCGTTTAACATTCAGTGTCTACGTTTAAATAACAAAGAATGACAATGAAATTCGTTTTTCTCTGTTTAAATATAAATAGTGGACACACAAATAAGTTTGTTTCCCTTTAAAAAATTATTTATTTACAATGCCTAGTCGGCGACAGTTTCATTACAAGATCTACTACGATTGTAACCAGACGCGTGGCAGTGGTTGCAATGTAACTCGCGGACTTCAGACACTTGCGACTCAATCCTCTTTCGTCTAGGACGCCCAGGTTGTCTTCTCGTAACAGGCGATCGCAAACACAGTTGGTGATTTTCACCAGTTTGTAATTGTCGACGGTGAAGTAGCTGCTAATAAAACGTTAAAAGTTGGTGCCTGTCCGCGTTATTGCAGCGCAAGCGTGTTTGCGCGGGATACCATAAACTTGCCATCTGCGACATGAGCAAGTTCTATTGGCAAGATCTATAGAGTTGCTGCACTAGTCAATCATTTCATAACAATCATCGACATAACGACCAACATGAAGATTTCGGTTTTCCTAAACAAGTATCTCTACCTTCGAATGTATGTCCGGGCATAAGTAGGTCTCCCATTTGTTCACTTGCTCACGGCGATTGCATAACATGCGCATCAACTTAAACCTGTACAACGTAGAACACAAATCTTAAACAAGGTTAAGTGAAGACTTTGATATTTAAACAGAAATACATTTGCTTAAACAATATAGGGGGTGTTTGGATGGGCTTTTTTTTAGCCCAGAAGTGCTTTTTTATAAGTTAAGCACTTCTGGGTTTTAAAAACATGTTTGTTTGGGCTTTTGGGCAGAAGTAGAAGCTGTGAAAAAAGCTAAAATTCAGCTTTTTTCAGAAGCTGCCTCATAGATGCTTCTTAGAAAAGCACTTCTGAGAAGCTGTTTCAGAGAAAAACACTTAACTTACTTTGAAAGCACTTTTTAAAAAAAGTGCTTCCACAAAACTTAAAAAAATGCACTTTTTTTAAAAGCCCATCCAAACAAAGCCATAATAATAAATTAAGCTAAGATCCAGAAATTTAAAAACAGATAATGATATTTGAACCGTAAAGGAAATATTTAAAGAATAAGAACAATTCTTAAGCGTTTAATAAAATCAACATTCGAATACGTTATAGTGTCGACCATTTTCGCCACAAATAAATGCTGAGCTTCTTTGATCCACGTATTGAATGATTCCACGGCATTTGAATACATCTCTCCCCAGCGTTCACCTTTGAACAGATAATTCGACTAATGTGACATGTCCGATTTATAAATCAACCACTGATAGGCTTTGGGTGATGTGGCCTGCAGTTCATTAACGGTATCATCGAATTTTTTTGCCGTTGATGCCCACGCAATATGAAAGTATATGGACCAGCACTCCTCTCTCAATGCCTTCTCAAATCTGACATTTGCTTTCATAAAATTGGCCTCCAAGTGTCGAAGGCAGTATGCATGTAGGGAAGAAGGGAAGACTCTCGCAATCGCGTTCACAAGGCCTTTGACATGCCCAACACGAATGTAATTATCTCTTGATAATCTCCGTGATCGTATAAAACAACTTGGAAATGAACCAAGTCCAATTGCCATTGGTCTCGTTGTCGACAATACCGAAGGTGACATGGAAAAAACCATTGTTCCCATCTTTGCATGTGGCACCCAATAGACTACCTCCGATACTTTCCAAGGAGGTGGGTATCATCGAGAAACAGCAGCGGCCTGCATGCCCTCTTGAATCCCACAATACACGCACTAAAAGAAAAGAATGCACATTTAAAACACTAACCGTCTCTTTCCACAATCGCAACGCTGCCGGGGTTCGTCTCAACCACCTTATTCACGTACCAAAGCAACAAATCGTAGCTGGAGATATCGCTGCCGTTGAGGATCACTCGGGCATGTTCTTGTCCCAATCAAGCCTGCTTGTATGGAATGTGGACACCATGTTTCCGCAACATGTTTTTCTGAATATCGATGGCCTTGTAAAAGGGCCGATCCTTGAGCTTCTGAATCACTCATGCGCCAACCCAATTTTTGGATGCTTTCTGATGTGACGCCGATCCAATTCCACCACCACAAGTGTGTGACGGGTGCATTGTCTTGATTCTGAACGTATTTTTATTATATTCCTTTGATGCATGAAGATCTCATTGACAACCATCGGCAGCGCATTCCACAGTCACCCGGTGTTTTTTGTTCTTTAGGAATTTGAAGTCAAAATTCCGTTCGATAGCAAAATTCCGAAGTGCGTCCCTGAAGTGTTCAACGCCTTGAAAACGTTGTCCGACATCTAACAAAAACGCTTCAGATTGATCTGACGAGGAAGGAAGGCATGCCACACCGTCAGGGTCGCCATGAGGTGGAACAGAAGCGCTCCCAGAATCAGAATTCCTACCAACACTTTAATTCAAACGAAAACGATCAAGATTTTAAGTAGAAACACAAACTTTTTAAACGATAACTATAAACTTTAAACATTAAAAACAATATTTAAACAGAAACTTAATAATTTAAACAGAGAAAACATTTTTTAAACGGGAACTTTATCTAGTTAAACAGAGAATGGGATAATTAAACAATAACTTGATCTAGTTAAATAGAGAATAGGATAATTAAACAATAATTAACATATACAACTAGATAAACATAAAAGGGAAGAACCTTACAACAACAAGAACTTGTTTTCAGAATGATACGATGGACATCATCTGTCTCGACAACAAGATCGACTACACCGCATTTAAAGATGGAGTACACATGACACATGCGCTAGAAGTTAACCTCGTTTTCTATTGGAAAAACCGTTTTATGTCCATTGGGTGTGATAAACTTCACCCTCACAAGGTTAATATCAAGACCCAATCGCTCACATATCTCAGCTAACACTGATTCCCAAGAAGTCAGCGCCGTGAACATTAGCACTCGTCCATCCCCATTGTATCTAGTAATAACACAAAAGCTCTCCATAATAGCCCTGCATTTTTATAAATTGTTACTCCCTCCCACAAAATGATCAAAGTGAGAGCAACGAAGAAATTTTCAGCTTATCGGAAAACCGACAGAATTCAAAGCAAACAAGCCAAATGAGAAGAAGAAGAAGAATAAGAAAAAGAATAAGAATAAAAAGATGTAATTCGCCTTCTAAACTTTCTTTGAGAAAAAACAAGCAGAAAGGCAAAAAGAATTTCACAATTGTATGCATAAAGGTCAGACATGATGTGATCAGACGGTTTTTTCCCACCATTTACAAGTGCAAAAATGAAATTTTTTAACAAAAAGCCACCTGAAGTGACCGATAGGGAGTAGAAATGAGTGAAACTATAACAGAAAGACTGTCTGGAGTGTGCAAAAATTAAAGGGGTTTTTAGGAAGTTTTGAAATTCAGGAATAAATAGTAATTTTCCCCATAATTTAATATATGTCAAGATAATTTTAGGATTAAATGTTTAGTAGGTCACTGAAGTTTGGACTTATTTCATTAAGGTCACCAAGTTTCAATTTGTATCAAAAAGGTTACTAACATTTGATTTTGTTTCTCCGGCAGGTCACCCGCGAGTGACCACATTCATTCAGCTGACGTGGCGACTAGAAAAACACAGTCAGCTTCACTGTGCCACGTAACCAGCTGACGTGGTGATCGGAAAAAAGATTATATTTTTGGTAGGTTACTGAGGTTTGGCCTTGTTTCATTAAGGTTACCCAGTTTCAATTTGTATCAAAACGGTTACTACAATTTGATTTTATTTCTCCGGCAGGTGACCCGCAAGTAATCACATCCATCCTGCTGACGTGTCGACAAAAAAAAAACACAATCAGCCTGATGTCGCTATGTCACCAGGATGCCACATCAGCATTTGTCCACGTAATATAATTTTTTGCCACATGGTGACGTGGACAAATGCTGATATGGCACCTGGTGACGTGGACAAATGCTGATGTGACATCCTAGTGACATGAACTCATCAGGGTAATTGTGTTTTTTCCTGTCGACACGTCAGCAGGATGGATGTGATTACTTGCGGGTCACCTGCCGAAGAAACAAAATCAAAGTGTAGTAACCGTTTTGATACAAATTAAAACTTGGTAACCTTAATGAAACAAGTCCAAGCCTCAGTAACCTACCGAAAATATAATCTTTTTTTTCCGGTCTTCACATCAGCTGGTTACGTGGCACAGTGAGGCTGACTGTGTTTTTTCCGGTCGCTACGTCAACTGAATGAATATGGTCACTCACGGGTGACCTGCCGGAGAAATAAAATCAAATGTTAGTAACTTTTTTGATACAAATTAAAACTTGATGACCTTAATGAAATAAATCCAAACTTCAGTGACCTACTAAAATTTTAATACGATAATTTTATAACTTTTGTGGCCTAAATTATTCGTTTAATCAAATATAATTTTAATTCTGATTTCTATTTTTTTTAACATTATCTTTATTTTTATTTTTATTCTCATTTCGTGATAATACCATGCGGGACAATAGTTACATTGGGACATCCTTCAGGGTAATGTTGCTCAGCTACCTGCGCAGACCAACGTGACAGGAACAGTACCATTCAGTACAATCCCAGTTTCATGGCTTGTCCCGAAACGGGTCCCATCGTCCTCGCCTTGAACTTATGACCAGAAACGATTTTCCGCAATCCCAAGCTGGAAAGGAAACTACACACCGTCCCACCCAAGCGCATCTCGTGACGCCCAGTCATGTCTCTTATCATAAAATCTTTTATATAAGAAGGCATCATAAAATGGTATCCAATGATAGAACAAACCAATAAATATGTATAAATATATAATTATAAAATTGCATCAGAATAAAACAATTATAATTTAATAAAACATAAAGTTCTCCTAAAATGAATTCATCCAAACCGAGAAAGGAGCTTCAAACAGCACAGCCGTTTCTAGAGAAGCCGAGCCGAGAGGCACCACGATCGAAGACCAAAAGAAAGCCTTGCTGCATCAAGTTACCAATAACTCCGATGCCGGCGTCAGCGGGCTGCAGAGCCAAACAAGCGACACCATCCGTCGCTTCGATGAAATAGTTCCCCGGAGGAGGGGCCAGGACGGCGCCACCGAGAAGCCTGAAGACCAGCTTGGGCCTCCGGAAAGCTTTGGTAGAGTTCACGCAAAGATCAAAACCGGGTGGTCGATGAGAGATCTTGAAACGGTCTGGGATTTTCCGAGCCATTGCGGAGAGGATCTGATCGTAGGCCGGGGCGGGGAGGAAGGTCAATGTAGTGCCGGAGTCGATGATGGTGCCGCCGTTGCCAGTGTTTGGGTCGAAAGCCCAGACATCAGGATCGATGGGGAGCGAAATATTGTTCAGGTATGCAGTGGTGATGTGGATGTAGTAGAATGTAGGGGAGAGTGGGTTGGACAAGAGTGGGGTGAAGCTCAAGTTTGAACTGAAGTTTGAGTGATGACCGATGAGAAGGAAGCTGGTTGGGGGAGGGGAGAGAGTGTAGTCGAGAAGGCAGTAAGAGAAGAGGTTGCCTAAGTTGGAGGAGGTATGGGACGGGAAGGAGATGGGGCCTCTGCCGAGGCCGAGGACGCCGTGGGCGGAGGAGAGGGACGGGCCGGGGGAAATGTTGAAGGCACAGCCGAAAGGGAGATTAGGGATGTGGGTCGGATGGCTGGAGAGGGTGTGGAGAGTGGCGACGTCATGGGAGAAGAAGCCGGAGGTGGAGGAAGAGTCGGCGTAGGCGTAGTGGTAGCGGCAGGGGGAGTGGAGACGGGTATGGTTGCAGGAGTGCGAGGGATGGGGGATGAGCTGGCAGGAGGGGGAGTAGCAGTGGAAAGGGGAGAAGGTGGTGGAGTGACGGGGGAGGAAGGTGGTGCCCGGAGGGTGGTGAAAGGAGCAATTTGAGCGGCAGGGGGAGCAGCGTGTCCAGATTAGGTCGCTGCCTGTGTCGGCGATGAGGTGGAGAAGTTGAGGTGGACTGCCGAGGTGGAACTCGACAAGGTATTGACCAGAGCCGGTGGAGGCGCCGGAAATGATTGGGGCGGAGACAGTAGCGCGGGATGAGATAGAGGAGAGGCGGATGGAGTCTTGGGTGAGGGTTTGGGATAGGGAGAGGTGGTTACCGGTGTAGTGGAGGTCGAGTTTGAGATAGTTGGGTTTGGAGTGGGTTGAGTGGAGAAGGATGAAGAGGAGTGCGACTGTTTGGATCATTGTGAGATGGAGATTGATGAAGGAGAAGGAAATTGATGCTTGGACGTTGTTAAAGGGAGTCTTCTTGACGCGTTATGAGAGATTGGTGGGCTGGTGAAGGGGCAGAGAATGGGGGATATTAAGGGCGAGGGTGTAAGAACTAGATTTTACAGGCTGTACCTCGTGGGGCGTGTCAGGGACCAGCCATACTAGTGCTCTCTGATCACGGCTATTACTGTAACTCACTCCAAATCACTAGTGTTGGTGCGTCATGTAAGTTTACTTGATGCCTTCTTTTGGCCGAGCAGACCTAAAGCAGATATACAAGTGATTGCCTTTACTGTGGATATGTTCCCTGTTTTCAAATATATCATGTTATACATTTATATTTTTAAGTGAAAATTATCAAAAAAAAAACCCCGTAAATTTGCGATATGGCCAAAAACACCCCGTTAATTTCTCAATACCTAAAAACCTCTTCCTTTTAAAATCAATGTTTTTCAACCCCCCAAAGTTTGCAACGGACGTTAACGGAATTATGTTTGAATTTTATGAACGAAATTACCCTTTCTTGCATGGGAAGTCGTTACCTTGGAACTTTTAAAAGGTGGGGCAGTTTCCTTTAGGGTGATCCCAAGACACGTCCGTATACTCCTTTCTTCTCGAACGCGCCTCATTGGCTTTTCCCTTTCCGAAGTTGTCTCTGCGTGGACATCATCCGCAACTTCAGTTCTCAAAACACTGAATCACTCGTGGCAAGCATTCGGCACTTTCATCAGTTTGCAGTTCAAGGTATTGAAGAAGTTGTGTTTTAAGTAAGCGTTTTATTTGAATCACTTTCATAAGTGTTTTAAGTAAGTGTTACACAGAGATATTCGCCGGTTTTGTTTTGTGGTTTTGTTTTTATCGGAAGACACTGAAGTATGCGGGGGAATTTCTCGGCTGTGATTTTTCTGGTCTGCAAGTAGATTTGTCGGAGAGGGTTTTGGTTTGTCTTACATTTTCGGCTGTGTCCACGATAATCGAAAGAGTTTTAGGTTGTTTTTATTTGTGTAATGTTTACAACGTGCGTTTCCCCTTTCATTTCATACGGTTGCAGTTTGTAAAATGAGTTTTCCGTGTAAGAAATGGGTTCTTGTTTAAAACCTTAGGTCTCTGTTTAACGATTCATATCTCTGTTTAATAATTGAGCTTTACGCTTAACATCGTATATCTCTGTTTAACAATTGATGTCTCCGCTTAACAAATGGTGTCATTGTTGCAGTCTTGTGATTATGGCGGTAAACCTAGTCAACGGCAGATGCTACTTGACACCGGTGGTGGGGACATCGGCCAAATTGAAAGTCCACATTGTTAGGAAATACAGCTATGTATACAGCTGTATTTCTATATCTGTATAGCTACCTTATTTGTATTCCTGTGTATCTATATATACCTTGTATATTGTCATTATTGATTAATGAAATGTGTGTGATTTTGTCCACCTAACATGGTATCAGAGAGGTTTTGTCCAAAACCTAAACCCTAATTTTTTCCGTCCTCTTCCGCCACGACCTGCCGCCCTCGGCCGCCGAGCACCGCCGCCCTCGTCCACCGCGCACCCGCGCCCGCCGCGCCGCCCCCGCCTCCTCCACGCGCAGGCCGCCTCCCGTGCGCGCCCTCGGCCCGCGTGCGCGCCCGCGCGCACGCTCTGCGCCGTCCTCGGCCCCGCGCGCACGCGGCCCCGTCTCGCCGCCCTGCGCCGGCCCCGCGCTCCGCCGGCGGCCCCGGCCCCGTGCCCGCGCCGCCTCGGCCCCCGTGCGCACGCGGACTGCGCCGCCCTCGGCCCCCCGCGCGCACGCGGCCCAGCGTGTCGCCCTCGACCTCCGCGCGCTCCGGCCGTCCTCGGCTCCCGTGCACCCGCGTCTCGTTTTGTGTAGAAATTCCATGGCTTCTGCTCAGGTCTCTTACCTCCAAAAAGCAGACGTCATGCTTAATGGCAAGAATTATAAAGCATGGTCTTCCACTCTACGTGTGCTCCTTCGCGGACTTAATCTTTGGGGTCATGTTGATGGTACCCGTCCGCCTCCGGTTTCTTCTACTGACGCCTCTTCTAGCTCCTCTTCGTCTACAGTTACCGGTGCGTCATCTTTCCTGTCTTCGGATTTGCTCAAGTGGACCGAGGATGATGCTCGTACCATTGCTATCATCTGTCAGTCCTGTGAGCTTCCTATTCGCTTGGTTGTTTGTGATTTTTCTACGGCCAAGGCGATTTGGGATCATCTGCACGCACTCTATCTTCCTTCCAGTCAGGCGTTGCGCTATTCCTTGCTGCAGACTATCACTTGCACCTATCAGCGTGAGCACTCTGTCTCAGATTTCTTTGCCATCCTCAATGACTTATGGCGTCAGTGTGATGAGATGACTCCCTCTCCTTCTCCGACATGTGCCCAGTGTCTTGCAATTGCTCAGGATCGCGATTATCTTCGCACTTATGAGTTTCTCATGCGTCTTCGGCCTGAGTTCGAGGCCGTTCGTGCTCAACTACTTCACAGGGTTACACCTCCGTCTGTTACTGATACTTTGGCTTATGTGCTTGCTGAGGAGACCCGTCTTCGGTCGTTAGATGTGGTTCCACCACCTGCTGCTCCTCACTCCGTTCTTGCTGCTCCCCAGCAGAACCCTGTGCCGACCACTGCTCCTCTGTTGCCGTCTCCAGGTCTTAGTGTTCCTGTCCGTCCTCTTTCTCAGTCTCAGGGACCAGTTTCTAGTGCCTCCCATCGACGGTCAGTTCTGTGTCATTACTGCCATGCTCTTGGCCATGTTCGTACTGAGTGTCGCAAGCTACAGCGGGCTCAGCTGACAGCACAACAGCGCACAGCCCCCACCCCACCCTCACCATCTCAGGGTGGTCCGTTGTCTGCTGAGCAGTTTCAGCAGCTTTCCCGGAGTCACATGTCTCCCTCTTCGGCCCCAGTACTCACTCAGGATGCATCTGACGTCTCCACTCATCCATCAGTAGCCTCTGCCCCTACAGGTATTTCTTCATCCTCTTGGTTGCTTGACTCTGGAGCTTCTTTTCATATGACCTATGATGCTACCCACCTTCACTCTCTTCACCCCTTTTCTTCTGATCTTCGTGTTATTATCGCTAATGGCACAACCCTTCCTGTCCCTAGTCGTGGCCTCTTACACCCCACTCATTTTCATATTCCTGATGTTGCTTTTGTACCCCAGCTCTCCATGAATCTTATTTCTGCTAGCCAGCTTGCTTCTCTTGGCTATCTTGTTATTTTTGATGAGTTTGGTTGCCGTGTGCAGGATCGTCTTACAGGGACCCTCATTGGAGCTGGCCATCGCCATAGTGGGTTGTATGTGCTCGATCATCTTCGTCTTCCGTCCTCCTCTCCGTTACCAGCTGCACCTGTTCATTGTTTTTCTTCTGTTCGCTTCCATCAGTGGCATCATCGTCTTGGCCATCCTAGTGGTTCTCGTCTGTCTTCTCTTATTCATCAAGGTGTTTTAGGTCGTGTCTTAGTTGATAGCTCTCATTCTTGTTCAGGTTGTAAGCTTGGCAAACAGCTACAACTCCCTTATCCTTCGAGTGTGTCTAGGTCTGTTTCTCCGTTTGAATTAGTTCATTCGGATGTTTGGGGCCCTGCCCCGTTTGTCTCCAAAGGTGGACATCGTTATTATGTTATTTTTGTTGATGATTTTTCACGTTACACTTGGATTTATTTTATGCGTGCTCGTTCTGAGTTTTATAAGGTTTATGTTGATTTCTCTAGTATGGTGCGCACCCAGTTTTCCGCCACCATTCGTACTTTCCTTTCCGATTCAGGAGGGGAGTATCTTTCTCATGAGTTTCGTGAGCTTCTCGCCTCCCATGGCACTCTTCCTCAGCTTTCTTGTCCTGGTGCTCATGCTCAGAATGGCACTGCAGAAAGAAAACATCGTCATATTCTTGAGACCGCTCGTACTCTTCTCATTGCTTCTCATGTCCCCCCTCACTTCTGGGCTGAGGCTGTCTCTACTGCTGTTTACCTCATAAATCTTCAACCCTCTTCCTTTCTTCAGGGTTGTAGTCCAGGGGAGTGTCTTTTCTCCAGTCCACCCCGTTATTCTCATCTTCGTGTTTTTGGTTGCTTGTGTTATGTCCTTCTTTTGCCCCGAGAGAGGACTAAACTTTCTACTCAGTCTATTCCTTGTGTCTTCCTTGGTTATAGTCCTGAGCACAAAGGCTATCGGTGTTATGATCCTGTTGCACGTCGCCTCCGTATCTCGCGTGATGTCTCATTTGTTGAGGATCGTCCTTTCTTTGTTCCTTCTAAGTCCTCTTCTTCTCACTCCTCTACTACATTGACCGATGTACAGTCTCTAATTGTGTCCTCACCACCTCCTCTATCCCCACCTCCCTCCTCTCCTCCATCTGTTTCTCCGTTGCTTGCTGAGCCTCCTGTCCAGGTTCCTGTCCCGGTTCCCATTCCCGCCCCTCTTCTTCCTGAGCAGTCACCCCCGGAGCCCATGGCTTCCTCCGATGTATCCCCTTGAGATGATCCCCCTGCACGTCGCTATCCTCTTCGCGATCGCCATCCCCCTGACCGCCTTAATCTAGCCTCTCAGCTTCTTGACCTCCCTATTCCTCCCTCCAGTGGCCCTCCAGAGCCAGCTTCCTACCGAGAGGCCGTCCGAATACCTGAGTGGCAGGATGCTGTGTCTGCTGAGTTGGAGGCGCTCGAGCACCTCTACATGGGATTTGGTTCCCCTTCCTCCTGGTGCAGTTCCCATTACCTGCAAGTGGGTCTATAAAGTTAAGACTCGCTCTGACGGTTCTGTAGAACGGTACAAGGCTCGTCTTGTGGCTCGTGGTTTTCAGCAGGAGCAGGGACGTGATTATGATGAGACTTTTGCTCCCGTAGCTCATATGACTACCGTTCAAGCTCTTATTGCTGTAGCTGCTGTTCGACGGTGGTCTCTCTTTCAGCTTGTTCTGAAGAATGCTTTTCTTCATGGCGATCTCCAGCAGGAGGTTTATATGCTTCCTCCCCCTGGTTTTTCTTCTCCTTCTGGTTTGGTATGTCGCCTACAGCGTGCTCTCTATGGTCTCAAACAGGCTCCTCGGGCCTGGTTTGAGCGTTTCAGTACTGCTGTGATTGCTGCTGGTTTTCAGCCTAGTCCGCATGATCCTGCTTTGTTTGTGCACTCTTCCTCTCGTGGTCGGACTTTGTTGTTGCTTTATGTGGATGATATGATAATCACTGGTGATGATCCTGCTCATGTGGCTTTTGTTAAGCATCACCTTCAGCAACATTTTCAGATGACTGATCTTAGTCGATTGAGCTATTTTTTGGGCATTGAGGTCACATCTAGTTCTACTGGTTTTCAGTTGTCTCAGCAGCGTTACACATCTGATATCCTAGCACTGGCAGCTCTCTCTGACTCTTGTGTTGTGACTACTCCTATGGAGCTACATCTTCAGTTGCGTGCTGACGAGGGGACTCCCTTATCTGATCCGACACGCTATCGTCACTTAGTTGGGAGCCTGGTCTATCTTACCCTTACTCGACCAGACATTGCTTATGCTGTGCATGTCTTGAGTCAGTTTGTTAGTGCACCTACTTTGTTCACTATGCCCATCTTTTGAGGCTTTTGAGCTATCTTCGGGCGACTCCGTCTCGAGGCCTTCTTTTCTCTCAGCATAGTTCTTTGGAGCTTCGTTCCTATTCTGATGCTACTTGGGCTAGTGATCCGTCTGATCGTCGTTCTGTTACTGGTTTCTGTTTGTTCTTGGGCTCTTCTCTCATTGCCTGGAAGTCCAAGAAGCAAACAGGTGTTTCTCGGTCTAGTACCGAAGCGGAGCTTCGCGCCATGGCTACTACTGCTGAGGAGATTGTTTGGTTGCGTTGGCTTTTGCATGATCTGGGTGTTGTCTCGCATGCTCCTACTCCTCTACATTGTGACAACACCGGTGCCATTCAGATCACTTTAAATCCTGTCAAACACTCCCTCTCCAAGCATATTGGTGTTGACGCTTTCTTCTTGCGTGATCAGTACAACAAAGGCATTCTGGCCCCCCAGTTTATTCCTTCTGAGCGTCAGCTTGCGGATTTGTTTACTAAATCTCAGACACGGGCACACCATGATTTTCTCTTGTCCAAACTCTCGATGTCTGATCCCCCGTGAGTTTGTGGGGGGGGGGTGTTAGGAAATACAGTTATGTATACAGCTGTATTTCTATATGTGTATAGCTACCTTATTTGTATTCCTGTGTATCTATATATACCTTGTATATTGTCATTATTGATTAATGAAATGTGTGTGATTTTGTCCACCAAACACACATGACCTCTCGACATTGGGAGATCATCCAAAGGACACCGTTCGGGCATTCACTGAGGTGGAAGTTGTATTCCAGGAGAGGGTCGTTCTGGATTCGCTTCTGCAGATGTACGATGGCCGCACCAATAAATTCAGGATGGGGGGAGCCTGCTGAGCTTCAGGCCTAAGGATGCGGTCCAGTTTAAGAAGAAGAAAACACAGTCAGCATTCGAGGGAAGGTATTTATCAAAAAGCTACGAGCGACACCGAGAGTCCATCAAGGCCACTCTCCAGCGCTTGTGGGACGAGAGGGGGAAGAGGAAGATTTCGCTAAACTCTTGATGGTGTACCTCATGGGGACAGTCCTCTTCCCGACTACCTCATCCTTGGTGCCCAATTGGATCGTCGATTATGTCGACGATCTACCAGGCATGGGGCGTTACGCATGGGCGCAGGCGACGCACAAATGGCTTATGGAGGACGTCCCACAAGCTGCAACTCGAGTGCAAGCCAGATGCGCGGGGGGGAAGGTAAACACGGGGTACATTAAGGGTTGCTCCATCGCGCTGTGCATCTGGTTTTACGAGGTGACCGGACCCGGAAAAAAAGTCTGTTTCGGCAAGACCCCAAGGGTGCTGTGCTACGGTGAAAGTACTTACCGTAAGCATGCGACGATAGAAACCAGTTGGGCAGCTCTCGAAGAAAAAGAGGTACTAAATCATGAACAATGTGTGTAGAATGAGTAGTTAATGTTTAATTATAGTCGTTCCCATTTAACAACTGTGTAGTTGTGTTTAACTTTAGGTGTCTGCGTTTAATATTATTAGTCTCCGTTTAACTATGTGCTATACCGTTTACGTGAACATGTCAAATGTTTAAATACGCCTGTTTTTTATTCAATTGAATGGTTTGACTGAGATTGTTTTGTTTACGTATGTTAGTTTCCGGAGCTTGTCCCTGCGAATGCTGAGGAGGAGATATTTGTTCGGGCCAGCCGGCGGAGGGATGCTATTGCGTCGGAACTAGTTGCCCGAAGGCAAGAGGAGAAGGCAGCCTCTTCAGTGCGTGGTCGACGACGCCGTTCCCCCACTTCCAGCCCAACACGCAATCCTCGGCGTCGGGTAAGCCCTCCACTACCCCGCCCGACGGCAACACCCCACTCTCCGGCCGCGACAACGTCAGTTCCCCCGATCGCCACAGCCCCCGTCCGCGGCAGCCCCCTCCACGGCAGTAGGCGACGAAATCACTTCAGTGTTTTTGCAGGCGTGTCAGGTGATGATGAACGCTTTCCCCCAGCTTGTCGCTCGGGTTGAGGCAATAGAGGCACGGTTTCAATCGACTGCACCGTCTGGCCAAATAAAGGAAGGGTCCGGGGCGGAGGGGGCGCCGGAATTAGGTGACGAGGACTTTATCGGGATGACCATTCCAAGACGGCAACGTTTGAAGAGGCTTACGAAAAAGGCGAAAGCAATAAAGCCTCTCTGTTCACCACCTGCCGACGATGAAATAATGGCAGCACCGTCGGCGACCGATGCTGTTGTTGTGTCCGTCGCCGACGTTTGACGTGCCCGCCGAGGTGGAGAAGATCGTCGATGTCTTTGCGACCGTGGCGCTTGAGGATGCCTCCGAAATCCCCGTCCCGGTGGAGCCGGCGGCCGACGGTGGCGCATCGAGGGTGGTGGCCACAATCCCTGAAGAAGATGAACCAGCCGAGGATGTGTCTCCCCTTGATGATGTTGCCTTGGCCGCGGTTGAGAAGACCGTTGCCTCTATTGTGAAGGAAATCCTGCACACGGATGAACAGGCGGCCGACAGTGCCGCATCCAATGTAGGCGCGATCCCGCAATAGCAAAAAACATCTACGGATGAACCCAAAGCTGTTGACGAGGGGCAAGTGAACGTCACCGAAAACAAAATGAAAGCTATGATCCTTGCCAACTAGCAATATGAAGAAGTTCGAAAGGACTTCGTTCGGAAGAAGAAAAAATACGCTGGTCAATCGCGCCTCGGCATATTGGAGCAGGAGTTGATCAAGATCTTCCTCAACTTCCCCATGGACACGTAAGTGTGTTATTTTTTATGTTTTTGTTTACATACAGATGTTCCCATTTACGTTTTGGCTTTTGCGTTTAAGAGTATATAATTACCGTTTATGATCGTGCTTTACCATTTAACTTTCCGAGGTACTGTTTAACTGTATATATTACCGTTTAAGATTATACGGTTACCACGTAAGATTTAGTGTTACGTTTTAATTACACCTATTGCCGTTCAACCGCAGGGCCGTCGTATGGAGGAATGACTATGTCAGCACCACACGGGCCAACCTCTTCGTACTACTCGACGGGAAGGAGATGGTGACGGATGATGTGATGGACACCTTCGTTTGCATAATACAAAAGTCATTGACAAAAGTACCATATCCCTACAAGAAGCGCGCCTCCATCACAAGACCACTGGCATTGTTTATGTCAAAGCAGGAAGACGCACACGAGACGACTTTAGCTATGATTGGAGATGCCACCAAAGTCGTTCATAACGTTGACATTGACATCTTTCCCATAATCATGAATGGCCACTTTTATGTCGTGGTGCTCGACAATAACAACCATGAGTACAGGCATTACACCTCATGCCAAAGTGAAGAGTACGACAAAGACGTGGTTGGGATGGTAAGTTCTTTGCGAACTGAATGTATCGATCCATAGAGTTTCATAGATGGTTGTTATTCTAACCTCAAGTTGTACACCTCGACAGAGGGAACTATTTGACACCTGTCTCGAAATGGAGTATGGAGAGACCGTGACCAAACATTACCCACTTGTTCACGACAATGAAACACCGCGACAAAAAAAAGGAAGTGTCGACTGCGCCGTGTATGTCAAGGAGTTTATAGAGCAATTACTCCAGAGCGAGAAACTACACATAACGCGTACAGAACTATCTTATCTGAGATTGAAGCACACTGCCCTCATACTTAAGGAAGGGCGCGCGGCCGGCATCCAAACAAAAAGGGATGCCCCCACCTTCGGTGAAGTAGAATTCTTTATCTTTATCACGGCCATTCTTTAACAAATGTAAAGCAGTTTTGTCTTTGTTGATTAAATTCAATTCATTCTTTTCCATCGACATGGCAGACATGTCAATGTAAATTTAGTATTTGTCGCTATTCTTTCAAATGCAATTCATTCTTTCAAAATATTTTCTTACAGTTTCCTTTCATGGTTTCGTTATAAAGTTAAGTACATATGCTTAGACGACGCTGCCGCTATTGAAACATACATTTACGTTTGAATTATAAGGTTTCCCGTTTAACCACGAGAGTTACCGTTTAAGGCCAGCCGTCTCTATTTAACTCGTACTCGTACCCGTTTAACAATTGCCTTTCCTGGCCAACATACAGTGACCACATCCAATTCTGCTAGTCTCGATTTAATTTCCGCTGTCTCTGTTTAACTATCAACGCTTGAACACAAGCCAGACTTTTTCCATCGAGCGAAGTTGAAGGACCAAGCTTCAACAAAACCACCAAACGCCTAACAAGGGTTAAAGGCGAAATACGTGCGGATGTTTGCTAGTTTTTGTTTTGTATACAAGTCGGCGTTCTCGTCTGAGGTGCCAGACTTTCCAATGTAAATATACCATCTTTTGTTCATCGTCTGTATGGCTTTGCACTTCGCATTCATGGCTTGAGTTGCAATTGTAACCAGGGTTTCGTTATAAAATTAAGTACATATGCTTAGACGACGCTGCCGCTATTGAAACATACATTTACGTTTGAATTATAAGGTTTCCCATTTAACCACGAGAGTTACCGTTTAAGGCCAGCCATCTCTGTTGAACTCGTACTCGTACCCGTTTAACAATCGCCTTTCCTGGCCAACATACGGTGACCACATCCAATTCTGCTAGTCTCAGTTTAACTTCCGCTGTCTCTGTTTAACTATCAACGCTTGAACACAAGCCAGACTTTTTCCATCGAGTGAAGTTGAAGGACCAAGCTTCAACAAAACCACCTAACGCCTAACAAGGGTTAAAGGCGAAATACGTGCGGATGTTTGCTAGTTTTTGCTTTGTATTCAACTCGGCGTTCTCGTCTGAGGTGTTAGACTTTGCAATGTAAATATACCATCTTCTATTCATCGTTTGTATGGCTTTGTACTTCGCATTCTTGGCTTGAGTTGCAATTGTAACCAGGGTTTCGTTATAAAATTAACTACCTATGTTTAGACGACGCTGCCGCTATTGAAACATACATTTACGTTTGAATTATAAGGTTCCCCGTTTAACCACGGGAGTTACCGTTTAAGGCCAGCCGTCTCTGTTTAACTATTGGTCGTACCCGTTTAACTATCGCCTTTCCTGGCCAACATAGGGTGATCATATCCAATTATGTTAGTCTCTATTTAACTTTCATTGTCTCTATTGAACTATCAACGCTTGAACACAACCAGACTTTCTCCATCGAGGGTTTCATTATAAAATTAAGTACATCCGTTTATGTTTCAGAGTCTTCGTTTAATATTAGGCGTGTCTGGTTAAAATATTGCGTCTCTACTTAAAATTATAAAATATGGTTGGAATAAACAGACATCATTAAGAAAGAAACAACTTTGCATTTAACATAGAATTTCCATTTCCGAATTAACACAAAACAGGAGTTATTGTCTTTCAAAATGAAAACTAAGGAAGGGTAAAACTATTATTCGTCCCTTTTTGCCCCCTTCATATCTTGGAGCAGCTTCGCGACGTGGGCCCTTCTCTTCTTGATCCCTTCCAGTTTTGCAGCAGCCAACACTTCCTTCACAGCTAGCTCGTGGAGGAAGTCTTCGAGGAACCACTCAAATTCGTCGATGCTGGAGTGGTGTGGATGGGATGAAGGCCCTGCTGGACTACAGGCGGCAACGGCAGGTGGCGCCGCGGGAGCATCGGTGGAGAAATCGGGGGACGGACCATCTCTTTCCTCCCCACTGGACGGGGGGTACAGCTGCTTTAACGCGCTCTCGGCAGCAAGGTTTTGGGCCTGCTTGGAAGTTGTCGCAGGCTCAGCACTAGAGAAGGAGGTACCGCCTACCGACACCGTCGTGAGAAAGACGGGGCTGTGGTCGGGGCCTTCCCTGACAATGGAGTACTCGGGCGAGGACAGACGCCTCTTCTGGCAAAGCTCATTGAGGTGAGACTTATACATTGTCTTAGGCTTGGATATATCTGGATGTTTAAATCCGTCTCAGTGTCTTGTTTAAATAGAAATCTCAGTGGTTGTCGTTTGAATTCAATTGCTAGCGGTCATCGATGCGGCTGTACAGTAATCAAATTCTGCAATTAATTAATGAGATCAATTGCCATCGGTTATCGATGAGGGCGGTAACAGTTATCGATGAGGTGACATCTGACGTTTCGAATTCGAAAATCAAATTAACGTGAGTAAGTAGTAATACAGTTCAACGAATGGAGTACTCCGCATAAGTTTTCTCCCCGCCATTAATTCAAATACAAATTATTCTTTGCCAATGACATGGCCACAGCATGATTACGTACATGTGTTAGTCCAACGGCTGGACTCTTGTGTAACTGAGTTAAATTGGTTAAATGTCAACTGTATTGCTTAAATATCACGAACTATATTTAACATCACGCGTCTCTGCCTAACGAACCGCGTACCCATTTAACATCACCTGTTTACGTTTAACATTCGGTGACCCCATCCAAGTTACAAAGAACGATAATTAAAATGCTAATTCGCCTGTTTAAATACAAAAAGTAAACAGCCAAAACTTATTTGTCCCATTTAAGAATTATTCTTACGCGATTTCATTATACCTTTCCGAATGGCTGCCAACACTTCAGTTCAAACGAAACCGTGCGCTTTTAATGGAGAGGACTACTTCTTACGCGATATACTTCTTTCGCGATAACTTAAAAAGAAATTAGAACTCCGTTTGTAAACAGTATGCACATGTAATAAGATAAGTCTTATGCTAATTAAATAGTAATTAACATACTGAACTAGATAATGAAGCTCTCCATGTTTATAAACAGTGGTCACTTGCAATAACTATGAAGCACTGTCCGGATAAACGACTATGTTTCCATTTTCACATTCCGCGAATAAGGTGAAATATGAATGAATCCCAAAATGAAGTGGTCTATGTTCAAATAATCGTTTAAGTTTCAGTTATCATATGAAAAATAAAGTACTATCTTTTTAAATATTTGTGGCACCGTTTGGAAAATATGAATCCCGTTTGATTTACGGTGTCTCTGTGTAAATATGTGTGTTACCAGTTAAGCTCAACACTTACCGTTTAACATCAGAAGCATCCGTTTAACTCTATACGTCCCTCTTTAAATAGTAAAAGTTTACACTCAGACAAATGTCTTTCCCATCATAAATTACTCCTTCACGATGGTGTTAGTCGACGACGGTTTTATTGCAGGATCTTCGATTGTACCCGAACGCGTGGTAATGGCTGCAATGCACCTCGCGGACCTCAAATACTTGGGACTCGATCCTCCTTCGTCTAGGAAGCCCAGGCTGCCTTCTCGTCACAGGCGGCCGCAAACGCAGATCGCGATTTTCGTCCGTAGGCCGCTCATTGTCGGGTATGGGCAATATGGCTTCCTTATACGCCAGCTTGTAAGTGTCGACGGTGAAGTAACCGCTTATAAAACGATGGACGTTGGTGTCCGTTTGCATTATTGTAGCGTAAGCGTGTTTGCACGGGATATAAAAAACTTGTCATCTGCGACATGAGCAAACTCGGGTGGCAAGATTTACAGAGTTGCTGCACTGGTCAATAACTTCGTAACAGTCATTGACACAACGACCAATGTGAAGAATTTGGCTGTCCGCAACAAGCGCCTCAACCTTCGAATGTATGTCCGGGCATAAGTAGGTCTCCCATTTGTTCGCTTGCTCACGGCGAGTGCATAACATGCACATCAACTTGAACCTGCACAACGAAGATCATAAAGTTTGAGGAAATTGAAGTGAATATATTGATACTTAAACAGAAATCCAAAGCGTTAAACGGTATTGTCAAAAATTAAACGTTACTCCCGAAAGTTACACGAAGACAATTATAATGAAACACTTATGTGGTATTTTAAATATGGACAATGTGTGTTAAATGATAAAGCAAAATTTTAAGCGGTATAAACGAAAAAAAGTCGACTACTTTATCGCGTCGACCATTTTCGTTACCGGCAAATGACGAGCTTCTTTGATCCAAGCATTGAACGACTCCGCGACGTTTGAATACATCTCCCCCAAGCGTTCGCCTTTGAACAGATAATTCGACCAATGTGCTATGTCCGACTTATGAATCAACCACTAATAGGCTTTGGGTGATGCGGCCTGCAGTTCATTGTCGGTGTCATCGAATTCTTTAGCCGTCGATGCCCACGCAATGCGAAAGTATATAGACGAGCACTCCTTCCTCAATGCCTTCCCAAGTCTGACATTGGCTTTCATAAAATTGGCCTCCAAGTGTTAAAGCCAGTACGCATGTGGGGATGAAGGGAAGACTCTAGCAATCACGTTGACAAGGCCCTTTGACCTGTCCGACACAAATGTAATTATCTCTCGTAATCGCCCTCGTCGTATAAAGCATCACCTAACCTGGAAATGAACCACGTCCAGTTGCCGTCGGTCTCGTTGTCGACAATAGCGAAGGCGACATGGAAGAAGTCATTGTTCCCATCTTTACCTGTGGCACCCAACAGAGTACCCTGGTACTTTCCCAGGAGGTGGGTACCATCAAGAAACAGTAGCGGCCTGCATGCCTGCTTCAATCCCAAAATGCACGCGCTGAAAGAGAAGAACGCACGTTTAAACCGATCACCGTCTCTATCCACAAACGCGGTGCGGCCGGGCTTCGTCTCAACCACCTTATCGACGTTTCAAAGCAACAAGTCGTAGCTGGAGACATCGCTGCCGTCGAGGGTCACCCGGGCATCTTCTTTTCCCAACCAAGCCTGCTTGTATGGAATGTGGACACCATGCTCCCGCAACATGTCCTTCTAAATGTCGATGGCCTTGTACAAGGGTCGGTCCTTGAGCTTCTGGATCACTCGTGCGCTTACCCATTTTTTGGACGCTTTCGGGTGTAATGCCGAGCCAATTCCACCGCCGCAAGTGTGTGACGGGTCCATCGTCTTGATTCTGAATGTATTTTTGTTATATTCCTTTGATGTGTGCACGCGCCATTCACAACCACTGGCAGCGCATTCCACAGTGACCCGGTGTTTTTCGTTCTTTACAAATTTGAAGTCAAAGTTCCGTTTGATGGCAAAATTTCGAAGTGCGTCTCTGAAATGTTCAACCCCTTCAAAACGTTGTCCGACGTCCAATGACAGCATTTCAGGTAGTTCTGACGATGAAGGTACGCATGCAAGACCGTCAGGGTCGCTATGAGATGGAACAGAAGAGCTCCCAGATTCCGAATTCCTGCCAACACTTCAGTTCAAACGAAAACGATAAGGATTTAAGCATAAACATCATTTTGTTAAACAGTAAATATCAAATTGTAAACGTTACAGGCGACAGTTAAACAGAGACTTCATAATATAAACGGTATAGTCAATAGTTAAACAGTAACGTGATAACTTACACGGTGAACCCCAAAATTAAACGGTAACGTCTCTAACTTAAACAGAGAAGAGAATTACTGACCAATACCTAACATATACAACTACATAACTGTCTGGGACTACCACATTACCACGAGAGGATCTCATTTTCAGTAGGATGCGATGACACGCCATCCGTCTCGACAACAAGATCAACTACACCGCCTTTTAAGATGGAGAAAACATGACACATGCGCTGGAAGTCGACCTCGTTCTCTATCGGGCAAACCGTATTATGTCCATCGGGTGTGACAAACTTCACCCTCACACGGGAAGTATCGAGACCCCATCTCTGACATATCTCAGCTAACACAACCTCCCAAGTAGTCAGCGCGGTGAACATGAGCACTCGTCCCTCCCCGTTGTATCTAGCAATAGCACAAAAACTCTTCATAATACCAGAGAACAGGCAGACCTTAGATGCGAAAGAGAAGAAGAAGAAGAAGATGTAATTGGCCTTCTAAACTCTCTTTCACAAAAACCCACAATTGTGTGCATTAAGGGCGGACATGACGTGATGTGATCGGGCTGGTTTTTTTCCCACCATTTCCAAGGGCAAATATGGAATTTCATGCCAAGGACACATTTAAAGTGATGGGCAGGGGGTAGACGGGAAGTAAACTATAACGGAGGGGCTGTCCGGGGTGTGCAAAAGTTGGAGGGGGGTTTTAGGAAGTTTGAAAATTCGCGATGGGTGAACAGTAATTTTCCCTATTTTTAATGTGTCGTTTATGAACAATCTATCGTTGAAGGGGACATATGAAATTTACTAATAAGACCATGATTATAAATATACTTAAAAAATATTATTATTTCGTAAAAAGTTTGGAAACATATAAAATTATTCCTAAATTATTATTATTATTATTTTAAAAATTAAAAACTAAATTTCTTTTTCAGCTCTAAAGTTACCAATGAAATTCCATTGTATGTCTAAATCTAAGTTTCATGATATAAGTAATATAGTCAAATTTCTAATAAAAAATAGTTTTGAATTTATAGTTGTTTAGGAAATTTATAAATAACTTTAAATCCATAAATATTCACAATAATAGTTTTAAAAAATAAAAATATTTTTATTTAATTTATTTATACACCGATAAATATATAAACTGTGATTTTGTAAAATTCATGTTAGTATTATGTAAAAGTTTTATGAATATATAAAATTATTTAATGTTTTGAAAAAATTCGAAATATAGTGGATAATGTTTTGGCCACCATCCTCCAAGAGTTTCTCCTCCCATCACAATTCAATCTGCTCTTCAAGGTTGGCAATTTTGTTCAGTTTTCTTCCTTTTTCAATTTTTTGATTGTTATATGCAATCGTAGTTAGCTGTTATACTATTCTAGGTTTATATGATTGTTTTATTTGATTGATTTGTTATTGTTCTCCTATATTCGTGTCTAACCGAAATCTTGGAAAAGTTACGGGTGAAGAAATACTGGTCAATAGATTAGAAAAAATATTTACATTTCGAATAAAAATCCATTCCAAATCAAGAGCCAAAAAATGATGTCAAGCTTTGAACCTCATTTGTAATAGATATTAAAAATAGATTCAAATTTTATTTTTTAATTTAGAAATATGTTAAATTTTCATTTCAAAATTTAGAATTGGACCCATTCGTATCTTATTAGAATGGTGAATGAGTTGTCTAGAAATTAAAACCCGTTGGCATTTGTATTGTGTGATAATGTACAAACCGTAGAAATATTATATAGTACTATTTATTCATTATTCACTAAGTCCTCTATGAGAAAAAGCATTTTCTCCACCTTCCACAATTGCATGGTAAATAATTTATTATCATGGAGTTATGGTCCATGATATATCATATTGGGTATATTTTGTGTTAGACAACCATCTTACCTGATGCGGCAACAGCTTATGGGTCATGCAATAACCACCTCCACCATATCAGGGAGTTGAGTCAGAATAAAGGAAGGGAATGGCATTTGTATGGGCAATAAGGTGGCCATAGTAGCGTAGTTCTCGTTCAGTCCACGGAGTGTAGTGAGGACAAGTGTCTCATCCGAGATGGGCTAGCCAACGTCGCTAAGAGTGTCAATAAGTGTCTTAAGCTTGGTGCAATAGTCCGTGATGGACATGCCGCCCTGGACGAGATTGCGAAACTCCACCTCAAGAAAGATAACACAGCTTTTTTTATTGTCGCTGAATAAGTTCTCAATGCTCATCCATATGGCATAAGCCGTGGCGTCAGCTTGCATCACGATGTCGAAGATCTTTATTGAGATGGATCCATAGAGCCACGAAAGGACAAGGAAATATTGCTAAATCCACTCGCTATCGTCGTCCTTGGGGTCGGTTCCATCGACGTGGTGTGTGAGGCCATACTTCCTAAGCATGACAAGGAACAAGGTGCGTCACTTGGAGTAATTAGAGGACTAAATATCCAATGTGATGGGTACATGGGTGTTGATACTAGCCACATTACTGGTTCGAGTGGAAAGGAGAATGGCTGGAGTAGAGGAAAAGAAGATGAGGAGGAGGTGATGCTCATGGCGAGGAAAGGCAGATGGGCTAGCACGGATGGAACAAGGGCTCTGATACCATGAAAGTGTGTATAATCCAACACACACTATGCATTTCATTTTTAGTATTATTTATCAGGTACAAGCATAATGCATATGTGCACATGTTTACACATCAAAGTTAGTTAGTTTGTTGCCAGTATGCAGGATTTTGACAACAACTCTTTGATGTGGTGGAGGTGGTTATTGCATGTACCATCACTAAAGGTTTGTCGTCAGCACTCTTCGTCGACTTCTATTCTAGCCTGAACGTCTACGCAGCTACCGCTCCAACTGCGCAGGAGAAGGGGGTGTTGGATAACCATCTTACCCGGCACACCATCAGCTCATGGATCATGCACATAACGTGCATGGGTAATGTGTGCATGGGTAATGTAATAACCACCTTCACCACATCAGGGCGTTAAGTCAAAATCTTGCATACTCAGCAACAAACTAACTGACTTTGATGTGTAAACAAGTGCACGTGTGTGTTATGCTTGCACTTGATAAATACCACTAGAAATGAAATGTACAGTGTATGCTGGATTATACACGCTTTCAATTGAAGGTCATTATTGCTCCTCGCGTTAGCCAGCCTCATATCATAAATTCTTAAAGAGCCATTATATTAGATTTATTCCAATTAAAAGTGGGCCGATTACTACATATATTAAAAGATAATATTAACAATATTTAAAGTGGACAGATCTTGACCATTCAACTGGTTATATGATGGACTTACCAGATTAATTAGAGATTATATATAAATTAGTTCTCTCTCTGTTCATTAGGGTTACCTTTTTTTTACTCCAAAAAGCATTTTCTCCATCAAAAGCAAAAGCCGTAACGTAAGAAGAGAAAAGTGAACGAAATCGATTTATCTTCTAAGTATTTTTTTTTCTGTAGAGATGGCTCATCTAAATTCTGCATCACGTATAGTTTTAAAGTATTATGTATTATAGAATTTATTTATACTTGATCCTATTTTATAATTCATTTACATGAATGATATATGCATATAATTTATTTACACTTTAAACCACCGTAATTAGTGTCTCCTCCATCCATATTTATCTCTTTAACACGCTTTAAGTGATAACATGTTAGTTATTTGTAAAAAACAAAATTTATTGTCTCTTATTTACAATAACTCTAAATTAAAAAACAGAGTTATGTTCCGTTTAAAGTTAAATTTGGTTAAAAAAACAATTTTTTATTTAGAAATATGTTTAAAATTTTCTTAAATATTAAATATATATCTATTTCCATAACCGTCTATGAAAGTAAAGAATTTAGAGATATACTTCTAGTTATACAGACTTGACTTATTGACAGAGTCAAATTTCATGCAATTTAAAATTTTTTTAGAAACATATAATAATTTTGAAATACAGATATTCAAAATAATACTTTATGAAAAAAATTTAAAAACTTGTTTACTTGTTCATACCCCTCTAAATATATAAAATATTTATCTATAAATATTTATATTGTTAGCATTATTATATAATATTTTATAGATCTAGAAACTATTTATATTTATAAGATATTTTTTAAAAATAATTATAAATAGAAACTGAAATTATAGTACTAGAAACGGATGCGAGTTCTTTCCAAAATCATATTCTGTAAGCAACTTTTTAAAAATTATTTTAAATTCATAAGTAATTTTAAATCCATAAATATTTAGATATAATTATTTAAAATTAGTAAGTACATAATATTATTTTGAGCCATAATATTTTAAACTGGAAATTGTCAAAAAAATCTCCTAAGTTTGCAAAATGGCCAAAAACACCCCCTTAATTTCGAAATTCCTAAAAACCCCTTCCTTTTAAACACAATGTTTTCTAAACCCCCAAAAAATTTAACGGTGGTTAACGGAGTTATTTTTTAATGTTATGGATGAAATCGCCCCTTGCTTGCATGGGAAGTCATGGCACTGGAATTTTTGAAAAGTGGGGCATTTTTCTTAGGTTGCGTTTGGTATATGAGAAAGTATCCAACTTTCCCTGGAAAGTAATACAAAGAATCTCTTTACTATATTTGGTAGAGTTTTTTTGTTGGAAAGTACCATTACCACGAAAATAATTCTACCAAAATGAGGAAAAGTGATTCCCTCACTACAATGTGGGAAAGTTGGATTCCCATGGGATAGTAAACTAAGCCTATTTTTTAGACCAAAATACCCTTAATCATTTTCAAAAATTACTTTTCCACCCTTTTTTAAAGACAAATGCCTTATTGCCTGGGCCTTCATCGCTTCTCCAGGAAACCCAACAACACTTCCATTGCGGAGTTTCCATCGCTTCTCCCGACATCTCCGTCGTTTTACCGACTAAAACAATTGATTAAGTTAAAAAATTATTTTATTAAATTCAAAAAGATTTTTTATTTAATTGATTTTTTAAAAAATATTTTATACATTTAAAAATATTTTATTATTATTACTTTAATGTTAAAAATGATTGACAAGTTGTTGATAAAGTATACTAAAATAAGGGTATTTCAATCATTTTGCAAAAAATTCTCAAAAATATATTTTAATACCACACACAAATATATTACTTTCCCATTAATTTAATCAAATTTTCCAATACATACCAAAAAAAGGAATGTTACTTTCTCATGAACTACTTTTTTATCAATCATTTTCCAATTAATTAAATTCCATCACAACATTCCCATAGTAAAGCACCAAACCCAACCTTAGGGTAATCCCATGAGACGTCATTCACTGGAGCCGTATACGCTTTTTTTCTCGACTGCGCCTCTTCAGCTTTTCCCTTTCCGAAGTTGTCTACGTGTGGTCATCCTCTGTAATTTTAGTTTTTCCCTTTCATTGAGCTTCTGACATTTCATCGGTTTGCAGTCTAAGGTATTGAAGAAGTTGTGATTTGGTTTTATTTGAAGTACTCTGTTGCACAGAGATTTTTGTCGGTTTTGTTTTGTGATTCTGTTTTTATTGGAAGATACCGAAGTCTCCACTACTTGACACCAGTAGTGGAAACCTTGGTCGAATTGAAAGTCCACATGACCCATAGACACTGGAAGATCATCCGAAGGACACTTTTTGCACCACTCATTGAGGTGGAAGTTGTATTCCAAGAGAGGGCTCTTCTTGATTCTCTTTTGCAGAGGTATGATGGCCACACAAATAAATTCAGGATTGGGGCAAGCCTGCTGAGTTTCAGGCCTAAAGATGTGGCTCTCATTCTGGGCCTGCATTGCGATGGAGACGCAGTCGTGTTTAAGAAGAAGAAAACACTGTCAGCTCTCAAAGAGAGATATTTATCGAAAAGCTACGAGAGACAAAGAGACTCCGTCAAGACCACTCTTCAGCAGCTTGTTGGACAGAGGGGAGAGGAGGAAAATTTTGTGAAACTCTTGATGGTGTACCTCATGGGGACAATCCTCTTCACAAATACCTAATGTTCGGTTCCCAATTGGATCGTTGATTATGTTGACGATCTACTTGGCATGGGGCGGTACGCATGGGCGCAGGCGACACACAAATGGCTTACAGAGGATGTTCCACAAGTTGCCGCTCGAGAGCAAGCTAGATGCGCGGGGGAGAAGACAAACACGTGGTATATTAAGAGTTACTCGGTCGTGATGAACATCTGGTTTTACGAGCTGACCGGAACCGGCAAGAAAGTCCGTTTCGGCAAGACTCCAAGGATGCTGTGCTACGGTGAAAATACCTACCGGAAGCAAGAGACGATAGAATCCAGTTGGTCATCTCTAGAAGGAAAAGAGGTAATAAATCATCAACAATGCGTTTAAAAGTAGTAGTTAATGTTTAAAACTAGTCTTTAGCGTTTAAGAATTTTAGTTTGTGTTTAACATTTGTCTTTATTGTTTAAAAGTTACATTCTCTGTTTAAATATGTGCGATACAGTTTAAGTATATATGTGAAATGTTTAAATACATTTGTTATTGTTTAAATTGAATGATGTCGCTGAGATTGTTTTCTTTACGTATGTTAGTTTCCTGAGCTCGTCTTGGAGAATGTTGATGAAGAAATATTTGTTCGGGCCAACCGGCGGAGGGATGCTATTGCCCCGGAACCACTTGCTCGAAGGCAAGATGAGGGGCCAACCTTTTCTGTGTGCGCTCGACGACGCCGTTCCCTACTTCTAGCCCAACGTCAGCACGCAATCCTCGGCATCGGATAAGCCCTACCCCACACCCCCCGATGGCAACACCCCACCTCCCCCGACCACGACAACTATAGTGCCATAGATCTCTACAGCCCCTCGCCGCGGCAGCCCCCCCGACCACGGATGCCCCCCGACCGCAGTAGGCGAAGTTGTCACAGCAACTCTTCTGCAGGCGTGCCAGATATTGATTACCGAGTTCCCTCGGCTTGTTGCTCGGGTTGAGGCATTGGAATGACAGTCACAATCGACTGTGCTGACCCTCCAAACAAATAAAGTACCCTGGACGAAAACAATAATGCCTCTCTGTCCACCACCGGCCGATGATGAAACAATAGCAGCACCATCGGCGGCTGATGCTGTTGTTGAGTTCGTTGCCGTTGATGACGTGCCCGCCACGGTGGAGAAGTTCATTGATGCTGTTGGCATCGGCATGGTTAATTATGTTAATAAAATCACCATGACAGTGGAACCGGCAGCCGACAGTACCGCATCCAAGGTGGTGGCTACAATCCTTGAAGAACAAGAACCACCTGAGGATGTGCCTCCCCTTGATGTTGTTGCCGTGGCCGCGGTTAAAAAGGTCGTTCACTCTATTGTCAACGAAATCCTGCTTATGGAGGAACTGGTGGCCGACAGTTCCGCATCCAATGTAGGCGCAGTCCCACAACAACAAAAAGCATGTAAGGATGATCCCAAAAAAGCTGTTGAAGAGGGGCAAGGGAACATAACTGAAAACAAAAAGAAAGCTATAAGCCTTGGTAACCTGCGATACGAAGAAGTTCGAAAAGACTTTGTTCCGAAGAAGACAAAATATGCTTGACAATCGTGCCTTAACAAATTCGAGCAGGAGTTGATAAGGATTTTCCTCAACTGCTCTATGGACATGTAAGTATGAAAGTTTTATGGAATTGTTCACATATCTATGTTCCCGTTTAAGTTATGTAGTTTCCGTTTAAATATGAGAGTTATTATATAAGATAATGCTTTACCGTTTAACGTTGTCAGTTACTGATTAACAAGTCACATTATCGTTTAAAGATACACATTTTCCACTTAAGATTATGTGTTATTGTTTAATTATACCTGTTGCCATTTAACCACAGGTCTATCGTGTGGAGGAATGATTCTGTCAGCACCACACAGGCCAACCTATTCATACTGCTTGACGGGAAGAAGATGATGAGAGATGATGTGATGGACGCCTTCGTATGCATAATACAGAAGTCACTGACCAGAGTACCATATCCTTATAAGAAGCGCGCCTCCATCACACGACCACTTGCACTGTTTATGTGAAAGCAGGAAGACGCACACGACACGACTTTAGCTATGATCGGAGATGCCGCGCGTTTCGTGCATGATATTGATATTGCCATCTGATAGGCATCCCACAAGTAAACGGGTCGTCAAGTAATACTCTGTGTGTGACACAGGGGTCGTATTCCACGGGCTAAAGAGCTACTATTACTTCCCCTTAGTCTATTTCCTAGCCTAACAATATGAGTGAATAGTACAACTACTAAAATTTATGAATAAAAGAATAAAGCTACCAATACACGCCAAATAAGCATTCAAGGGATGGACGAACAGGAGAAGACGTGATTTGGACAAAGAATCCCCTAGGGTTGTCATTAAGGCCCGAATTAAGGATGATGTGTTGTGATGGTGGTTTGGACCGAGAGATTCCGAAATTAAGCTAATCCCGAATCCCTCGGTGATTAGCATTAATCCCATACGAGTATTGACCGGAATCCCTTCCGGTAAATTCCTCCTACGATTGCAGTGCGCTCAGGGAATCCCTTATCAGAAGTAGACACTCTTTTGGGTCAAAGTCTAACGTTCGGAGGAGTACCTAATACCCGAATCCCTCGGTGTATCGGTACATGAATCCCTTTCAATCTATGTGAGTCAAGTACAAGGGCGATGGTCATGCTCCAAGAACAACCTAGAAATTGAACAACAGAGTTCTCATGCGATCCAAGACAGTAAAGTACACGTAGAAGGAATCACAAACCATAGAAATTCCTATAAAAGTATTTCAACATCCAATACTAAATCACAAGGGATTGTCATCAATAATTACAACAAAACTACCATAGAGTTCATCATGCCGAAATCACATACAAGTTAGTTCCTCATAAAAGAAGAACACTCATCCAAATCCAATGAACAAACAAGCATAAAGAAAAGTAAAGACCACTCCCTCTAGCTTTGGATTGCCTTGGATGGAAGAAGATCATCGATGTCGCCAAGATCGCTCCACAAACGACGCCTTGAAGCCTTGGATCTTCCTCCTATCTCCTCTCCCAATGTTTGCCTTACTCTTGGTGAAGAATGACGCGGTGGATCGCCGGAAAATGGCGCTGGAAAACGCCGCCGGCAAGGATGGGGCGGCGGCCCAAGAAGAAGAGAAGAAGCTCCCCAAAATTTTACTCTAATTGGTCTTTTAAAGCAACTTTTCGGGCTTCCATATGGGTTTCCTTGCGGCGCAAGGCTCCCGGCCTTTTCCAGAAAAATCCCATTTCGGGTGCTACAGCGCCCTGCTACAGTAATCTTACAGTAATAAAAACTCGAAAACGTCATATTTGGTACGGATTTCTTTCCAAATACGTTCTTGAGCTCATTTTAACTTTTTTAAGGCCTGTAACACAAATAAAACCAATTTAAATGCGAAACGGGCATCAATTCATCAAAATACATGCAAAATAGTATAAGAATAAAGCGTATAAATACCTACATTTAGACACTTATCATAACATCCCCATACCTAAGCGTTTGCTTGTCCTCAAGAAAACAAAAATCGTAAAGAGCTAGGGAAAGATGATAAGTGGCTAAATGTAAAACCTCAAGATCAGAATGTGTAGAATCTCACAAGCATAAAGTGAAAAGAATTCAATACAATGAGTTGTATCAAAAGAAACCAAATAAAGATAGTCCCGTTCCATCTAGGGTGTTCCAGTGAGTCTGTGAACCTCCTATCTTGCCCTATTTACCTAAATCAGTCTAGGGGTCCATTCACCCCACACACAATGATTACCGGTCTTAGAAATGCTAAGAACACCCTCAATAGTCAACTAAGATCCTTTTGATTCCTATATTCAACTCTAGCCTCATTCTAATTGTTGTAGACAATCCTGGAGATCAATAGGATTTTTTTTTAATAGAGACTAACGTAGACTGTACATTATATTTCGACTGGGTGCACATGCTGTTTAGGCACCATAACACCCATCTACTCGATTTATTACATATCCACATAAATGCATTCATGCTTCGTCAGCTGTTGGCTTAAAGTGCACTCTTGTTAGGAGCCTGTACCCTGAGCTACTTAGCCAATGAGAGCAGCAGAATACTATCTTTTGACTTATTTCTATTTACAGCCTATATCATGTCTCATAGTATAGTCTACATGTCATGATGTCACTAAGGCTAAGCTCGTAAGAATCAAAAGTTCTTAAAGGCCCATTGAAAGTAGCCCTTAACAAACTAAGACTTGTATCAACATGATGGGTTGGTCAGAGTGTGCGATAAGGAAGTCTAGTGATAAAGTGTGTGGGCTGCACTAGAGATAAAACATGACTTTCAATTAAGTACAAAAGTAAATTACAACTCATATCTGTCATTCTTTCAGGCTAGGAGATTCCCAACAAGATGATCATAGCTATCATAGGTAAATTTTGCATGCAAATGTATGAAATACCCCATCCCCACACCTAGAGTCGTGCATTGTCCTCAATGCACATAAATCAGCAGCCCATGGTGAAAAGATAAACAAGGAATGCATGGGAATGGATAAAGAAACTTCCCCGGCTCATTTATAATAACTTGAGCTTCATAACTTGAACTCGCGGTGTGGCCGGTACTATGTGATGAAGCCTGCCTCGAGGAGGATGATGGGGGTGCATATCATACCCTAGAATCCCTACAAGGATAATAAGGCTCATCACATCACAGAATTTTAATAAAAGAGGGAGTATTAATTAAAAAGAAACAAACAAAACAAAAATACAAAAACAAAAGTCCATGCGAGTCTTTAGACAATGAAAAATTATCCGTTTGTATGCGTTGTCGGTGTCATGGATGTGGTGGACACTAAGGTTCTTGTTCAGTATGTCTACAAACACAAAACACAAGATTAATCCGAACCAATTGAAAACAAGGGTTTGAGGGCTTTCATTAATGCATCAAACCAAAGAAAATTAGATGCCCCAAAAAACAATTTTGCAAGAGTTCCCCTTGTATTTGGAGCTTTGGAAATTTTACAAACATAGCTCAAAGCTCATGAAATTCACAAAATCCACATCCATTCATTCAACAATGATGTTTACATCCCAAAAGCATGAAAAAGCAAGTAGAAAAAAATGAAGTTTGGGGCAAACCTTTTGTTAGGGCTTCAAAGTCCAAATCGATGAAATTCTGCGAAAAAGATGGTGAAGGTTCGAATAAATTACAAAATTGAAGTTACAAGAGGTAAGAGGGGGGTTTAGAGGAGGAAAAACGAAAAAAAACGGCGGAAAAACAAAGAAGAATAGAGGGGAAATTGAAATGGAGAAGGGGGGGAAGAAAGGGAACAATAGGGGAGAGAAGGGAGGGTAAGTGGCTGCCCAGGCTTGCGGTGGCCCATGCAGGCGCATGGGCGCCCGCAAGTAGCCCTGGGCTGCCTTGCGGCCCGCGAGGCCACCCAGCTTGCGAGGCTGGGCCTCTCGCGGCACTACTTGCGGGGGCGAAGGCGCCCACGAGGCTCCCTAGACACCATGCTTTTTGTGGGCGTTTAGACGCCCGTAAGGTCCTGAAAAGTCAAAATTTGGCAAGGTCTCCCCTGCAACTTCAAGAAAAAATGAATATACAACATCTACTAGCCGAAATATGCAATTAAACATACTTGAACTACACCGAATAAATGAACGAATACTAGAATTTTAAGACAAGCATAAACTCACAAAGCACACAAAAATACAAACATTCAAACACTCAAACAAAACATACCTCACAACAACAAACAAAAAGAGCACGAAAAATTAAAGCTTGGGTTGCCTCCCAAGAAACGCTTGTTTAACGTCATTAGCTCGACATACCTTTTTCTCACCTCATGGAGGTTTGAATATGGTGTGCTCATCCCTGGTAGAAGTTACATAAGAGCTACCCAAAATACGAAACATACCTGTCGAGATGATGTTAAGATGGAGGTCATGCATGAATTACCTTTTGGCCTCCATGGGAAAAGTTTCGATCTGGTGTTGTGTAGTTTCAACTTGGGAGGATTTTTAGATGGCTTCAGCCTCCTCCCTGATTCTTCTTCAGCCCCGACCAACCTTCTTGCAAGAAGCTCAAAAAAATGTTTGGGCCTCCATGGAAACCGCTTGGGTTGAGAATTATTCAGGCTTGCATGGGTTGGTCCTTGGATGGCTTGAACCTCCTACCCACATTTTCTTCCTCAACCCTCATTGGAAGTGCTTGAAATGCCCATAGAAGTTGTTTGGGCCTCCAGGAAAACAACTTTGGTCGAGAATTTGTCAGGCTTGGTGTAGGTGGGTCATTGGGAGGCTGCTGCATCCTGTCCACATATCTTTTCTCAACCT
Source organism: Dioscorea dumetorum (assembly GCA_902712375.1). Lineage (NCBI taxonomy): Eukaryota > Viridiplantae > Streptophyta > Magnoliopsida > Dioscoreales > Dioscoreaceae > Dioscorea > Dioscorea dumetorum. The sequence continues at coordinate 3,970,222 of CACTHL010000492.1, forward strand.
TGGTTTTAAGAACTTTAATTGCCCACAAAAATCTCTTCGGCCTCCATGGAAAAATCATTGGTTGGGAATTGTCCAGGTCGGGCAGAGGTGGGTTCTTAAATGGCATCGATCTCCTTCCCACACTTTCAACAAACCCAGATACTTCTTGTTTGTGCTCGGTATGAAGATTAGCTTCTATGCAGAGGGCTTACTCCAATAGTAATGATGCCACTTCTTCTGCCTTTTCATCTTCCAACTCACCACAATCATCTTCCACCTCTTTTTCAATTACACTCTCTTCTTCTTCATGACTATTTTCAGATGGGACTTCACTCATTGGTTCAGGAGCTGGTGGTAAGTCAGCCAATACCTTGAAAAGATCTCCCATCTATTTCTCTACCCTATGAAGAGACGTTTGTACCTCCAAAAGTGAAGTGTCAACGACAGCAAATCTTCTTTCTGTTTGAACAATAAATCTTGCAAGTACATCCTCTGTAGTAAATTGCTGCTTTTGATGCTGAGGACTTGGAGGAGGCCTGTACCACTGCCCTTGAGATGTGGCGTAAATTGTGATCCCATTTTGGGGGCATTCTCGTTCTTGTCCATAAAAATGACTTGGTGCACTTGGATGTCATTCCCAATGTGAATTATCAGAGTTGGTGTATGGATTGCTCTGAAGTGATCTTTGGGCAATAAATTTGTTTAGCCTTTCTTCAAGTGCATCTATAGTAACGGCTAAAGCTGAATCTTGATGATTCAAATAATAAGCTCCCTGCATTGGCTCAAACAATTGTACCTCGCACAAAAGAAAAACCAAAGAACAAAGTCAAATAAATAAATAAGACGAAAAGAAGAAAATAAAGTAGAATGTACAAAAATAAGAAAAAATGGCTAGAGCACTACAGGTTTTCCGAGGATCCCTTGCGTCCCCGGCAATGGCGCCAAAAACATGATGGGCGTCTCGCAAGTGCACAGGGTTTTCAAGTAACACCCTGTGTGTGACACAGGGGTCGTATTCCACGGGGCCAAGGAGCTACTATTACTTTCCTTTCGTCTATTTCCTAGCCTAACAATATGAGTGAATAGTACAGCTACTAAAATCTATGAATAAAAGAATAAAGCTACCACTACACGCCAAATAAGCATTCAAGGGACGGACGAACAGGAGAAGGCGTAATTTGGACAAAGAATCCCCCTAAGGTTGTCATTAAGGCCCGAATTAAGGATGATGTGTTGTGATGGTGGTTTCGACCGAGAGATTCCTAAATTAAGCTAATCCTGAATCCCTCGGTGATTAGCCCTAATCCCATACGAGTATTGACCGGAATTCCTTCCGGTAAATTCCTCCTACGATTGCAGTGCGCTCAGAGAATCCCTTATCAGGAGTAGACACTCTTCTGGGTCATAGTCTAACGTTCGGAGGGGTATCTAATACCCGAATCCCTCGGCGTATCGGTACATGAATTCCTTTCAATCTATGTGGGTCAAGTACAAGGGCGATGGTCACGCTCCAAGTACAACCTTGAAATTGAACAACAAAGTTCTCATGCGATCCAAGACAGTAAAGTACACATAGAAGGAATCACAAACCATAGAAATTCCTATAAATGTATTTCAACATCCAACACTAAATCACAAGGGATTATCATCAATAATTACAACAAAACTACCCTAGGGTTCATCATGCCGAAATCACATACAAGTTAGTTCCTCATGAAAGAGGAACACTCATCCAAATCCAATGAACAAACAAGCATAAAGAAAAGCAAAGAACACTCCCTCTAGCTTTGGATTGCCTTGGATGGAAGAAGACCGTCGATGTTGCTGAGATCGCTCCACAAATGACGCCTTAAAGCCTTGGTTCTTCCCCCTATCTCCTCCTCCAATGTTTGCCTCCCTCTTGGTGAAGAATGACGCCGGTGGATAGCCTGAAAACGGGGCGGCAAGGGTGGGGCGGCAACCCAAGAACAAGAGAAGAAGCTTCCCAAAATTTTGCCCTAGTTGGTCTTTTAAAGCCACTTTTCGGTCTTCCAAAGGGGCTGCCTTGCGAGCGGAAGCTTGCCCGCAAGGCACCCAGCCTTTTCTAGAAAAATCCCATTTCGGGTGCTAGAGTACCCTGCTACTGTAATCCTACAGTACTGCTGCAGTATTAGAAACTCAAAAATGTCTTATTTAATACGGATTTGTTCCCAAATATGTTCCTGAGCTCATTTTGGCTTTTTCAAATGCGAAACGGGCATCAATTCATCAAAATACATGCAAAATAGTACAAGAATAAAGCGTATAAATACCTACATTTAGACACGTATCACCATCTTCCCCATAATCATGAATGGACACTTCCATGTCGTCGTCCTCGCCAATAACAAATAAGAATACAGGCATTATACTTCATGCCAAAGTGAAGAGTACGATAAAGACGCGGCTGAAATGGTAAGTTGTTTGAGAAATAGATTTCGATTTATAGAGTTTCATAAATGCTCGCTATTCTAATCTCAAATTGTATATCTCCACAGCGGGACCTATTCGACACCTTTCTCGAAATGGAGTTCGGCGAGACGGTCACCAAAATGTACCCGTTTGTTCACAAAAATAAAACCCCACGAAAAAAAGGAAGTCTCGACTGCACCGTCTACGTCATGCGGTTTATCGAGCAATTACTCAACGGTGAAAAGCTACGGATACCACCAACGGACGTCCCTTATCTGAGATTAAAGTATGCTGCCTGCATACTTATAGATGGGCGTGCAGCCGGCATCACTGCCAAAGGGGGTCCAAGACTGGGGGGAAATAGAATTTATATGACATTCTTTGTTTTCAATTGTAAAACATGTTTTCTCGTTATTATTTTTAATTTAATTCATTCTTTGCCAATGACATGGTAGATTTTTCAATGTAAGTTTACTATTGTTCGTTTAATGTCTGTATTTTTTTATACTTTGCATTCTTTGCTTAACTTTTAATTGTAACTTTTAAGGGTCAGTGTTGCTTTTTAAAATGAAGTACTCTCTGTTTAACTTGCGGTGTCTCTGTTTAAATATATGTGTGACCGTTTAAGATTAAGAGTCTCCGTTGAACATTCTGTGTCTGCGTTTAAATATAAAAGAATGACAATGAAATTAGATTTTCTCTATTAAACGAAGTTGCAGAATTTTAACAAAGTTGGAACAGAAAGTGCAGAATTTTTAAACAAACTTAACAAACTAATACCCATCAGGGTTCTTATTTGCAAAAAGAAAACAAAGTGAATAAAAAATGTCACTCTGCCCTTTTCTTCTCCTTCAAACTTGGAGCAGCTTTTGTACATGTGCTTTTTAATTTGTTATTCCATCAAGTTTTGCAGCAAAAAAGACTTCTTTTGCTTTAAGATCGTGGAGTAAGTCTTCCAAAAACCACTCAAACTCTTCATCGCTGGAGTAATCTCGACTGCATGAAGTCCCTGCAATGGAGACTTTAAGGTTTTAGAAGAACAAAACATTGTTTAAACATTCATAGAGAAATCTTATGGTATTACATACCTGGTATGGAGACATCATCAGCAGCAGCGGGAGACATATTCATCTTCCCTCTGTGTGAAGGACAGAGCTGCTTGAACGTCACCTCAGAAGCAACATTCTGGGCCTACTTTACTGTTTTTGCAGACTCAATACTAGAGAACGGGGTCTCATCGACCCTCACTGTAGCCACAAATGCGGGGTTGTGGTCGGGGCCTTCCTTGAGGGTGGAGTACTCCGGCAAGAGCCGGTGCGTCTTCTGACAAAACTCGTTGAGAAGTGTCTTACACATTTTCTTGGGTTTTGGAAATACCTGGATCTTTATCTTGTTTGAGCTTCTAAGCTTCTTGTTTAAATAGAAATCTAACTCGAGGAAGTTAGAGCAGAGCTCTTTTCTCAAATTTCTCAATTAAAAAATAAAATTCATGCAACTTTGACCTTGATTTTCAGTGTACTTTTTATAAAAATTTTAAAGAAAGTAATTGCTATTCTATTTCGATGAGAGCAGTTACTCAAATGTTTAAATATTAGTAACAAATCTGCGGGGAAAATGTAAAATAGTTTGTTGTTATTAACTTAAATTCAATTCACTCTTTTCCAATGGCATGGCAGATTTTTCAATGTAAATTTACTAGTGTTCGTTAAATGTCTGTATTATTTTATACTTGACCTTCTTTGCTTAACTTTCAATTGTAATGTTTACATATTAGTGTTGCTTTTTAAAATGGAGAAGTCTCTATTTAAACGACGAGGTCTCTGTTTAACTTTATGTGTTACAGTTTAAGAATTTGAGTCACCGTTTAACCTTAAAGAATGACAATGAAATTATATTTTCTCTGTTTAAATATAAAAAGTTGACACTCAAATAAGTTAGTTTTCATTTAAAAAATTATTTATTTACAATGCCTAGTCGGCGACAGTTTCATTGCAAGATCTACGATTGTGACCGGACGCGTGGCAGCGGCTGCAATGTAACTCGCGGACCTCAGACGCTTGTGACTCGATCCTCTTTTATCTAGGACGCCAAGTTGCCTTCTCGTCATAGGAGGTCGCAAACGCAGTTCACGATTTTATCCGTAGGCTTGTCATTATCGGGTATGGGGAATATAGTTTCCTTATATGCGAGTTTGTAATTGTTAATGGTGAAGTAGCCACTAATAAATAGATGAACATTGGTGTCTGTCTGCATTATTGCAACGCAAGCGTGTTTGCACGGGATACCATAAGCTTGCCATCCGTGACATGAGCAAGTTCTATTGGCAAGATCTATAGAGTTGCTGCACTGGTCAATCACTTCATAACGATCATAATGTATGCCAAGGCATGAGTAGGTCTCCCATCTGTTCACTTGCTCACGGCGATTGCATAACATGCACATCAACTTGAACCTGTACAACGTAGAACACAAATTTTAAACAAGGTTAAATGATGACATTGATATTTAAACATAAACACATCTGCTTAAACAGTATGATAATACATTAAACAAAGATCTAGAAATTTACTCACAGACAATGATATTTGAACCGTACAGGAAATATTTAAATGATAAGAGCAATTCTTAAGCGTTAAATAAAATCAACATTCGAGTACCTTATGGAGTCGACCATTTTCGTCACCGGTAAATGCCGAGCTTCTTTGATCCAAGCATTGAACGACTCCGCGACATTTGAAAACATCTCGCCCCAGCGTTTACCTTTGAACAGATAATTCGACCAATGTGACATGTCCGATTTAAGAATCAACCACTAATAGGCTTCGGGTGATGTGGCCTGCAGTTCATTGACGGTATCACTGTATTCTTTTGCCGTTGATACCCATGCAATGCGAAAGTATATGGACCATCACTCCTCCCTCAATGCCTTCCCAAGTTTGATATTTGCTTTCATAAAATTGGCCTCCAAGTGTCGAAGGTAGTATGCATGTGGGGAAGAAGGGAAGACTCTCGCAACAGTGTTCACAAGGCCCTTTCACATGTCCGACACGAACGTAATTATCTCTTGATAATCTCCTTGATCATATAAACCAAGTCCAATTGGCATCGGTCTCGTTGTCGACAATACCGAAGGCGACGTGAAAAAAACCATTGTTCCCATCTTTGCCTGTGGCACCTAATAGAGTACCTCGATACTTTCTAAGGAGGTGGGTACCATCGAGAAAAAGCAGCGGCCTGCATGTCCTCTTGAATCCCACAATACACGCACTAAAAGAAAAGAATGCACATTTAAAATGCTCCCCGTCTCTTTCCACAATCGCAAGGCTGCCCGGGGTTGTCTCAACCACCTTATCCACGTACCAAAGCAACAAATCGTAGCTGGAGATATCGCTGCCATCGAGGATCACCTGGGCATGTTCTTTTCCTAACCAAGCTTGCCTGTATGGAATGTGGACAACATGTTCCCGCAACATGTCCTTCTGAATGTCGATGGCCTTGTACAAGCACCGGTCCTTGAGCTTCTGAATCACTCGTGTGCTTACCCATTTTTTGGACGCTTTCGGATATGACGCGAATCCAATTCCACCACCGCAAGTGTGTGACGGATACATTGTCTTGATTCTGAAAATATTTTTATTGTATTCCTTTTATGCATGAAGGCGCCATTGATGAGTGCATTATATATATATATATATATTTCATATGCATTACACCCGATATTTACTTGTCCTTTTGCTATTACTTGTTTAGTTCGGTGCTATTTAAGGTATTTTGAGTTTATTGTACAGATAATTAGGTCCTGGAGCAAGTAGAAGGGATTTAGAGGAGAATTCACATCAAAAAGACCTAAAAAGAAGTTCATCAAGCCAAGCACGGCCTCAACACGGGCGTGCTCGTGGCCGTGCAATTCACAGAAATTGGAATGCACAGGGAAGCACAGTTAGAATGCCCTAAGCACGTTCGTGCAAATGCCAACACGGCCTCAACACGGGGCGTGCTCCTCCCCGTGCAAATTACAGGCTGGCGAATTTTCGGGGGAAAATCACTGCAGCACAAAATTCTGTAGAAGAAGTACTATAGCACCGAGTTCGCTGAGCACGGTCGTGAAAACCTCAGCACGGCCTAAGCACGCCCGTGCTATTCCCCGTGCAGATTACAGGAATGTGAGTTTTCTGGAGATTTATTTTCCCGTAATCTGCACGGCTTGAAGCACGGCTTCAACACGCCCGGGCTCACATCGAGAAGACATTAAAACCCTAGAAACTCAGTTTCTAAGCGGACTTTTGAGTGGGCGAACTTTGGGAGAAAGAAAGGGAGAGCTTTGGGGGTTCATCCTCCACTTCATCAAGATAATGGAAAACTTATGGTAGGCCGATCGGGGGGAGATCTTATGACATTGTAGATCCTTCGACAACCACAAGGATGCAAGAAATTAGGGAGTTTTCAACTTCTTGTCTCTCAATTTCATTGGCATTGTATTTGTTGGTTGTTGTCATGAGGAGGCTAAACTCTTAAGGGAGCCCCGGGGTTGTTTGGATGACGTTGTAGCTTGAACTCATTTCTTTACTTGCAGTGTTTATGAATGTCTTGTTCATTTCAATAAATCAAGGTTATTGGCTATCTTGTATGTTGTTTAGTGCTTGATGCTTGGTAGTTAGGTTCTCTTATCTAGGCTTGTGAATCGTTATTGATTGTTGCAAGCAGTGGGAGTTGAACTTAGGGCTCGGCAGCGCTAGAAACCACATGCTTATAGCATAACTAGGTTTAGAACTGAAGACATCTCTGATAAATACTGAGAAAGACCGAGTTAGTGAACGTCGGAAATCCAACCCCGGGGCCCCATCTCCTCCATCGAGTCAAACCTCAATCTTCCCTTGGTGAACTTCCCTTTCCCTTAAACTCCTTGAAATTAATCCAAAGTCAATTCCATCATCTTCTGTCTAGTTAGATATTAAGCAGGACGTTAGTATTGGAAGCTATACCAGTCCCTGTGGATTCGACTACCCGACCTAATGGGTACACTTTACTACTTGTGCGGCCCGTGCACTTGCGGTTACGCAAGGGGCGTACCAAGTTTTTGGCGCCGTTGCCGGGGATTGGCAACTTCTGAGAATTCGGACAGTCTTAGTACTCTAATCGTTTTATTTTGCTTTTAGTTTCATTTCTTTGTTTTTGTTGTTACTTGTATTCTTTTATTTGTTCTTTTGTTTTTCTTTGTTTTTACTTAAGCTATTTATTATTTCTCTTTTTGCTTTAGGCCTGAAAGTCTATATCTCATCTCTTTCTTTTGGTCATTGTGCAGGCGCAGTGTATGACCCTGGGGAATTCCTCCCATCTACCGTCTCCAGATCCGGACATTGAGCGGACATTCCATTGGAGACAGCGGCAGATTCATTTAAGAGAAACCGGGTCAGTGGAAGTAAGTGTTGAAGTGAACCAAGAGGAAAACATGGCTGGAAATCAGAGGAGCATTTCAGATTATGCCCGGCCTAATCTAGAGGGATCTGGATCTAGTATTGTGCGACCCCCAGTTGCGGCCAACAACTTTGTGCTGAAGCCCATTTTATTCAAATGGTGCAACAGATGTGCCAATTTGATGGCTTCCAAGATGAGGACTCATATGCCCATCTGGCAACTTTCCTGGAAATCTGTGACACCTTCAAGGCGAATAATGTGTATGAGGATGCGGTTCGCCTTCGACTGTTCCCGTTTTCAGTGCGAGGAAGGGCGTAGCAGTGGCTATGTTCCTTGCCGGCGGGATCTATCACAAATTGGGCACAGCTGGCCGAGAAGTTTTTAACTCGCTACTTCCCACCGGCTAAGATCACTAAAATGAGAAGTGATATTTCCTCTTATCGACAAGCAGAATCAGAAACCTTGTACGACACTTGGGAAAGGTACAAGGAATTACTGAGAAAGTGCCCACAACACGGGATAGTGGAATGGATGCAAATCCAGATTTTTTATAATGGGCTGAATGTGGCGACCAAACAAATGCTAGATGCGGCAGCTGGAGGTTCTTTGTGCAGTAAGAGACCGGAAGAAGCACAAAATCTCATTGAAGACATGGCATCAAATGGGTACTAATGGAGCTCTGTGAGGAACAAGCCGGTGAAGACAGCCGGACTTTATGAGGTTGATGTGCTCACTACCTTGGTAGCACAAGTGGAAGCCATCTCTAAAAGGGTGGACACAATGCAAGTCCAATCTTCATCGCAGAATTTGAGTACTGATACTTGGGCAATCCAAACGGGGCAAAGTTGTTCGTCTGGAGGGGTTCAGACTACTGAGCAGGTGGATTTTATTGGTCAAAATCAGAGACACCAGAACAACCCCTACAGCAGCACATATAATCCTGGGTGGAGGAATCACCCAGACTTCTCACGGAGTCAGCAGACTCAAGGACAGCCGTGCCCTCAGCAACAGCAGCAGCAACAGCAGACACAACCTCAATTCTCGAGGCCTCCACCACAAGAACAGAAGGGTCCCACTCTTGAGGCCCTTTTGGTGAAGTACATCCAATCTAATGACGCCCAACTCTCAGGGCATGAGGAAGTAATGCGCAATCAGCAGGCATCATTACAGAATCTTGAGCATCAAGTTGCACAGATTGCCAAGACTCTCGCTGAACGGTCCCGGGGTTCATTACCAAGCAATACTGAGGTCAAAACCCGGGAATCGCTCAAGGCCGTGACTTTGAGAAGTGGTAAAGAGCTAGAGTCACTACCTACTCAAGTGCAGCCAGTTATTCAGAATGAACCTGAGGTGGAGATTGTGGAGAAAAATTCTGATTTTGATTCAGGGTCAAAGGAGATAATGAAAGACAAGAAGAAAGAGCAAGTAGCAGAGTACCGGCCTACCTTACCCTATCCTGCTAAATTTAAGAAAGATCAACAAGATGCTCAGTTCAAGAAGTTTCTGGAAATGTTTAAGACATTGCATATCAATGTTCCTTTTGTGGAAGCTCTCTCCCAGATGCCTAAGTATGCCAAGTTCCTCAAGGAGTTGTTGACAAATAAAAGGAAGATGGAAGCAGTTTCGACGGTCACTTTGAGTGAGGAATGCTCGGCTATCATCTCAAACAAGATCCTTAAGAAAGAAAAGGATCCTGGAGGATTTGTCATCCCGTGCACCATTGGGGGTATTATGGACGAGAAGGCGCTTGCTGACTTAATGGCAAGCATTAACTTAATGCCCTACAAGATTTTTCAGAAATTGGGACTTGGGGAACTAAAGCCCACCCAAATGACGCTCCAACTTGCTGATCGCTCCACCCGCCAACCTTTGGGAATTATAGAAGATGTTTTGGTGAAGGTGGACAAGTTCATATTCCCTGTAGATTTTGTTATCTTGGATTTAGATGATCGAGCTGAGGTCCCTCTGATTTTTGGACGACCATTCTTAGCCACTTCACAAGCAATCATTGATGTAAAGGATGGTCGACTGACATTGAGAGTGGGGGATGAAGAAGTAGCATTCAAGCTAAAGGAAGCTATGAGACACCCCATGGCATTTGATGATTCTTGTTATTTTCTAGATGCTACTGATGATGTTATTTGTGATTGCGTGCAGATAATTTGGCAAAAGGATCATCTTACTGATTTGTTAGGGGAGGAACCTCCAGATGAAAAACTCATGGACAAGGAGGAAGACACTGCCATTACACCACCAAGCCTTGGTAACCCAGCAGGGAAGGCCAAGAAAAATAAAAAGCAAGCATCGAAGGCCCAGACGTGGTGGCAGAAGGTAGAGGAGAGGAAGAAACAACAAACCTCTACCCCGAAACATAACCCTGCTAGTGACCTCAGTGTTGGTGAGGCATTTTTGATTAATTCTTTATCTTCTTTCATGGACTGTTGTTCCGCAGGGCGCCAAGAAGGAAGGTATGTTTTTGAGCCATCATGAGGTGAGACTAGACCTGTCAAGCTAGTGACGTTAAAAGAGCGCTTATCGGGAGGCAACCCGATTGGTTTCATTTCTTTTGTTGTCTTTTGTTCTCCTTGAGTCAGTTAGCAAGGGGAGTCCCCTACTAAACTGATCTCTTTTCAGTGAGTTTATGTTATTTTCTGTCTCTAATGCTTGCATGTTTACCTCAGGATTTATGAATATCTATCTTGCTGGTTGTTTCAAACGGATCCTCCCTAACTGGCGATCAACACACGCCCTTGTGTGCCGTGGAATTCTTTCTCGGCACCTCTCCCTTAACTTGGTGAAAATTCCCCAACTCTCAATTCACTTTTACTTGAAATCTTTTTCTATGCATAGCATGTTAAATCTTTAAACATTGAGGACAATGTTTCATTCAAGTATGGGGGAGGGTTGTATACTTGTGTTTTAATATGTTTAGATGTTGTGCATGACTTAGGACGATCTATGAAAGTTTTGGTTGAGAATTGCTAAGTTAGGAGTTTTTGAGCATATTAGTGCACTTTTGTTGAACTTAAAGTTTTATTTCGCTCTTACTTTGGAAACCTTAATCTGAACACTTAGCCTGTGTAGTTTTGTCACTCTGTTAGAGGAAGGGCTAGTTGTAGAGCTTGTAAAACAATTAGTTTTGACTCTAAACACAAATAATAAAATAGATTGTGAAAAGAAATTTAAAAATGAGAAAAAGTGACAAGTCGGATACCTTTTTGGGATGCCCTGTTAAATTTTGTGAGAAAGATGGTAGAAAGAGCTATCACTTTAGAAAAAGCGAAAGCCGCACTTGAGTAGTCGGATCTTCGGCATCACAAATGTCGTTTTTGATGACCTACCAAAGTGAAATGGCTGCCTCTAGGGTGTATGAAGCTACTACCCAGTTTAGGAGTCAGCAGTGAAAACAGTAAAAAGTAGGCTTGTACTAGACCCCCTCAAGAACAGTTTTGACATACTCCAGGAGGCGACACACACACACGGTAGTACGGAGTAAGAGTGAAATTTTTTATAAGCTTTCAATTGACTAAGACACTAGTTCTTAGAGACTCCCTAAGCTTCAGTAACTCTCTAAATTTGTTGAGATCAGAGGTCATGCACTCATCACTTTATTAGGGGATGAAGGTTGCTTGAGGACAAGCAACAATTCAAGTTTGGGGGTATTTGATGAGTGCATTATATATATATATTTCATATGCATTACACCCGATATTTACTTGTCCTTTTGCTATTACTTGTTTAGTTCGGTGCTATTTAAGGTATTTTGAGTTTATTGAACAGATAATTAGGTCCTAGAGCAAGTATAAGGGATTTATAGGAGAATTCACATCAAAAAGGCCTAAAAAGAAGTTCGTCAAGCCAAGCACGGCCTCAACACTGGCGTGCCCGTGGCCGTGCAATTCACAGGAATTGGAATGCACAGGGAAGCACGGTTAGAATGCCCTAAGCACGTTCGTGCAAATGCAAACACGGCCTCAACACGGGCGTGCTCCTCCCTGTGCAAATTACAGGCTGGCGAATTTTCGGGGGAAAATCACTGAAGCACAAAATACTGTAGCAGAAGTACTGGAGCAGGAGTACTGTAGCACCGAGTTCGCTGAGCACGGTCGTGAAAACCTCAGCACGGCCTAAGCACGCCCGTGCTGTTCCCCTTGCAGATTACAGGAATGTGAGTTTTCTGGAGATTTATTTGCCGTAATCTGCACGGCTTGAAGCATGGCTTCAACACGCCCGTGCTCACATCTAGAAGACATTAAAACCCTAGAAACTCGGTTTCTAAGCGGACTTTTGAGTGGGCGAACTTTGGGAGAAAGAAAGGGAGAGCTTTGGGGGTTCATCCTCCACTTCATCAAGGGAATGGAAAGCTTATGGTAGGCCGATCGGGAGGAGATCTTATGACATTGTAGATCCTTCGACAACCACAAGGATGCAAGAAATTAGGGAGTTTTCAACTTCTTGTCTCTCAATTTCTTTGGCATTGTATTTGTTGGTTGTTGTCATGAGGGGCTAAACTCTTAAGGGAGCCCCGGGGTTGTTTGGATGACGTTGTAGCTTGAACTCATTTCTTTACTTGCAGTGTTTATGAATGTCTTGTTCCTTTCAATAAATCAAGGTTATTGGCTATCTTGTATGTTGTTTAGTGCTTGATGCTTGGTAGTTAGGTTCTCTTATCTAGGCTTGTGAATCGTTATTGATTGTTGCAAGCAGTGGGAGTTGAACTTAGGGCTCGGCAGCGCTAGAAACCACATGCTTATAGCATAACTAGGTTTAGAACTGAAGACATCTCTGATAAATACTGAGAAAGACCGAGTTAGTGAACGTCGGAAATCCAACCCCGGGGCCCCATCTCCTCTATCGAGTCAAACCTTAATCTTCCCTTGGTGAACTTCCCTTTCCCTTAACCTCCTTGAAATTAATCCAAAGTCAATTCCATCATCTTCTGTCTGGTTAGATATTGAGCAGGACGTTAGTATTGGAAGCCATACCAGTCCCTGTGGATTCGACTACCCGACCTAAGGGGTATACTTTACTACTTGTGCGACCCGTGCATTTGCGGTTACGCAAGGGGCGCACCAGTCATTAACAACCATCGGTAGAGCATTTGACAGTTACCCTATGTTTTTCGTTTTTTAGGAATTTGAAGTTAAAATTCCGTTTGATAGAAAAATTCCAAAGTGCGTCTCTGAAATGTTTAACGCGTTCAAAACGTTGTCCGACATCCAACGACAACACTACAGCTTGATCTGACGAGGAAGGAAGGCATGCCACACCGTCAGCGTCACCATGAGGCGGAACAAAAGCGCTCCCAGAATCCGAATTCCTGCCAACACTTTAGTTCAAACGAAAACGATCAAGATTTTAAGCAGAACCACAAAATGTTTAAATGATAACTATAAAATTTAAACGTTAAATACAATATTTAAACATAAACGTAAGAATTTAAACGGAGAAGACATGTTTTAAACGGGAACTTTAACTAGTTAAACAGTGAATGTGATAATTAAACAATAACTTGATCTAGTTAAACAGAGAATGTGATAATTAAACAATAATTAACATATACAACTAGATAAACATAAAATGGAAGAACCTCACAATGACAAGAACTTGTTTTCAATAGGATAAGATGGCACATCATTTGTCTTGACAACAAGATCGACTACAATGCATTTAAAGATGGAGTACACGTGACACATGCGTTGGAAGTCAACCTTGTTTTCTATTGGACAAACAGTTTTGTGTCCATCGGGTGTGATAAACTTTATCCTCACACGGGAAATATCGAGACCCCATCACTTACATATCTCAGCTAACACTGATTCCCAAGAAGTCAGTGCCGCGAACATTAGCGCTCGTCCCTCCCCGTTGTATCTAGCAATATCACAAAAACTCTCCATAATAGCCCTGCATTTTTATAAATTGTTACTCCGTCACACAGAATGATCAAAGTGAGAGCAACGAAGAAATTTTCACCTTATCGGGAAACCGGTAGAACTCAAATCAAACAAACCTAATGAGAAGAAGAAGAAGAAGAAGAAAAAGAAAATGACGAAGATGTAATTCGCCTTCTAAACTTTCTTTGAGAAAAAGCAAGCCGAAAGGAAAAACAAAATTCACAATTGTATGCATAAAGGTCAGACTTGATGTGATCGGGCGCGTTTTTGCCCACCATTTAGAAGTTCAAAAATAGAATTTCATAACAAGAAGCCACTTGAAGTGATCGATAGGGGATAGAAGGGAATGAAAATATAACGGAAGAGTTGTTCGGGGTGTGCAAAAGTTGGGGCATGACGGGTGAACAGTAATTTTCCCTATTTTAAAACAATTTGAAGCAGAACTTACTTCGTAATTGTGAAAAAATAAATTTTAATATAAAATAAATTTAAATATCGGTAAATTTTATATCATTTAATTTAGAAATAAAATAAAATTCCATTTCTAATTGTATTTCTCATGAAATATTTATTATTATAAGTATTTTTATTTACAAAGTTTTATTTTAAAAGGGAAAATTATTTATAAGTCCCTAGAAAGCTTCATTCTTTCTGATCAGTCCCTTTGACTTTCAGATATTCCATTTAGTCCTTCTTTTATTCAGCTTTTTTTGTTAAAGTCCTTGTCATTAAGTCCGTCCGTTAAAACCATGTAAGTTACCAAAAATGCCCTCGTGTGTTTAAACAAATGACAGGTTTATTTTCTCTCGTCAAGTCACATCGGGTTTGAGTTTGGTGTACGGAGGCTATCCCGAAGACGCTTCCATGTCAATAGCTTTTGATTTTGTTCTCTTTCTTCATCTCTATCTTGTTCTTCTTCATCTCCTCCTTTTGGGATTCTTGGTAAAGTTTCGCTTGTTTTTTATTGCTGTTGTTCTTTTATTTCTCTCTTCTTCTTATGTTTTTCATCGTCTTCATTTTTCAAAATCTCTTGTAGTTGTTCATCATCAATGAAGACTTTCTGTGCTGTGGCGCGGTATAAAAAAGAAGAGCATTTGCTTCAATTCACTATCTTGAGTTCATGGGAGACAGTCATGGGTGATACATATCGGTGTTGGGCACTGGATGTTTCTTAGGTAAATGTGAAGTTCATGACATCATACTCATACAAACCGCTTTCCTATTGAGTCGGATGTAGACTTCCAATGCATGTGCCATATATATCACACTTTCAACAAGACTGTCATTTTGTTCAAAATACACCACCGAGTGCTTATGCTAGTTACTTTTTCTTTTGTGTGTTCCTGTGTATTGAAAAGCTTTCGTGTGTATACTTTCATGTGTATTACATCGTACTCCATGTAAAATACATGGTTCATGTGTATTATATGTGTTTCTGCTTAGTTTTTTTGCCCTCTGTGAATTGTATGTCGTTTGTTAATTGTTTTTCTATTTGTAATATGCTTCGCCTAGCATGGATTCATTCTCCAAAGTCATGAACGCCGACCTGTATACTTTTCTTTCCTAACAACCTCCTACTGAAGCGCTTAATATTGGCGGATGTTACCAAACGTATGATGGATCGACATTGAAAGTAGGCCAACGTTTTGAGAATGTAAACCAGTTCAAAGAAGCCTTATAAAGCACTAGTATAAGACAAAATTTTGACTTTATATTTGTAAAAAACAATAAAATCTGGGTGACTGTCAGGTGCACTGCTACAGATTGCCAGTGGGGAGTGCATGCATCCAAAGATGAAAATGTTGTCACAACCCATCCTGCAGGACTGGCACGCGATAACCCGAGGACGGATACTCACACCACTCAACTCTCAAATCGCCTCAAAATTTACCACAGCCTGAAAACAACAGGTCTGAATAGGGTTCACAAATTCAAAACATACTTAAATGAAAGCAAGAATACATAGAGGAAGCAATCTCACCATAGCCTAAATACAGGTTTGTCATAAAAACATTAAGGAAAGAGATAGAATACACTAGCGGATCAATGTCCTTATACAATGTATATGATCAAGAAGGAACATACATTAAACAAGGAATGAGATAGAAAGCCAGTATCTGCCACACCACCACTACTAGCTAGAGCCTGAAAATGAAGGAAAATGTGAGTAACTAGAGTGACTCAGTAAATGGGTTAGCACAGTTCAAGGAATACAAAATAATCTATAAAACGATAGCGCAAGCTTTTGTGATAATATATATATATATATATAGTCCACAACATTTCAATATATATAAATGTATATAAACAACGTATTTACGAGTATAGGGAAAACATGTATAGCTTGCAAAACTACTTTGCTAAAATAAGGCTTCAATAGACATAACTCATGAATAGCAAAATACAAGTTTTAAAAAAATCATAATACACGATGTACACCATTAAAACTCTTTTCCCAAAATACGAGGTTTCCAACTTGAGCAATCGATAAGTGGTTTAGAAATCCCTCTAAACTCTAGCCGAGGTTGCGGCTAAGTTCAGAACCGCCAAGGCACTCATGTCCTTGACGTTGACCTACAAGGGCCGTGTGGTGATTTCGGACTCCCGATGTTCGCCCAGTCAGGGCTCTATGCACCACCTAATGTGGACAGATTGGCCAATTCCACCACGCCACCTCTAAAGGCTGGACTATGGGGACCCCCTACTGCAATAAGCGGGTTCTAACTCCATCACCAACAAAACATCACGAAGAGTAATAGTAATGTAATTCAAGTAAATCATTTCCCAGAGTCCTTATCAAGTACAAATTTTCACATATCGGTGTCAAACATTGCTATCATGTTTGTATAAGCCAAATCAAAGCCACTCACAAACTTAGGAGAACAATTTCTTAACGACACTACTCATCTTCCGACTCCTTGCCTTTGGCTGAGCTCTCATCACCTACACCAACACAAGCCATAAGGCTCAAAACCACAGGTAAAACACAAAAGACAAACAAGCATGAATAGCTTCATGCTACAAACCACAAAACCCTAATAAGGCTTTAGTATGATCCGAACTTGCCCCTAAGGGTTCCAAAGAACCTCTATGGAGATCAACTCTCCAAGCAACTAAGAATGTAAAGGTTTAATAATGGATTTCTCGGTGCTACAGTAATCCAATTTCAAGAACAGGAGAAAATGGTTTCAACAAAGTAGAAAGGTTGGATCTCTACAATTAACTCATAAAGTAAAAACAAATGGAGGAAACAATCAAATTAATTTAACAAATTCATCAATAACAAACCAAGATTCAAGATCTAAGACCTAGAACTAGCATGCTTATCCAAACAAGATGAAACAAAGGAAAAGGGGAAGAAGAAGAGCTCACCTTCAAAGATCTTCAACGAAAAGAGAAAGGAAGATCAAGCAATGGTAGGAAGAAAAAGAAGAAAGAAATCGGAGGATTAGGGCTCAAGTTTAGGACCTTTTAAATACCTCTGGAATTACATGGCCAAGTAAATTGCCGTGTAAATCTTAGCTTGGCCGTGTATCTCTCTGAATGAGTGAAAGTAGCGCATCCTGAGAGTTACACGGGCAAGTACATGGGCGTGTACTTCAAGCTTTGCCCATGTACTTCCTCTGAACTCATCCAGAGAGTTAGATGAGCAAGTACACCGGCATGTATTTCAAGCTTTATCCGTGTACTTTCTCAAAACTCATATTGTGAATAGTTTTCAGCCTAAAACGACCAAAAACGAGTCAAAACTTAAGACACAACTAATCTAAAGCAATTTAAACAATAACGCATACACGGAAAAGCCGAAGCATCACAAATATAGCCACTTTCCGAGTGAAGACAACGCATGTGATGCACATTTGCGGTGGAGGTATTGGTACAACAGCGCACCCAAAAGCAAGCAAAAAGTGGTTTGTGACCATGTCATGCAGAAACTGAAAGAACGGCTATTGTATAGAGCTGTCAACATTAAGAAAGAAATATTAAGTGACCATGGTGTTCTTTTGCCGTACAAATATACATGGATGAGAAAGGAGAATGCTAGGGCCGCCATTCATTGTCGCGGGTTAGTAGTTACGATTTGCTTTTCTGGTATGCAGAAATAGTGGTGGAGATGAATTCCGGTAGCGTCGTCACCATTGAAAATGACAGGGAACGCATTAGGCGTGCTTCTTTCTCAGGGTTCAAGCAGGGGTGCAGGCCATTACTTTTAGTTAAAGGTTATTGTCTACACCATCTGGAAGTGAACTTCATGAAGTCCAACACTAGACTCGGGAAAGTACTCAAAGAGCAATGTTGGTGATGATTGTCCGCAAGAGCACGGGTCGTCAAGTAATACCTCTCACGCACGCGTGAGAGGGTCATATTCCCTAGGGTCCCAAGAGCTGCTATTACTTCCCCTTAGACGACACTGTCTAATCTGCCAAAGATAGAGAATTAAAACAAGATAAGAAAACTAACAAAGATAACTATAAACATGTTGGACTAAGTTACACCAAATAAGCATATCAAGGAGGCAATTAGCAATGAAAGTATGGGGTCCCGAACTAGGATAACCTCGGGATTACTAAAGCTAGTAGGATGCTAGAATTACACAGGCACTGGTGGTTCTTGGCCAGGAGAATCTTAAGGTAGGCCAACCCGATGGTCACGTCAGTTGGCCCCTAATCAGGTATGAGTATTGATACGGAATTCCTTCCAGCCAAATCCTCCTACGATTGCATTAAAGGCACGAGATTCTCAAATTAGGGTTGAAGCACAAACTAGGCACAACCCTAATACCGGAGGGGTACAAAATACCCGATGGTCATGGCGTATTTGTACATGTATCCCTTCTAAGCTTGGGAGTCTAAAACTAAGGCGATGGTCACGCAACCTACTATAACCTATAAATCGATACACAGAGTTCTCATGCATACCAATACATCAAAGTACACCAAGCATGAATCACAAAACAAACCAAATACCATAAATGTAAATCTAAAGCATCTATACAAAGCAAGTTCATCCCAAGGTTCACCGGATGCCCGGCGACCTTGGGAGTCTAGTTCATCATCAACAAAGGAGAAAGCAAGAAATACAATAAATACAAGACAAAACTCATAGCAAACTCCCCTAAGATGAAGACTAGAAGGTGGTGATAAGAACTTGTCGGATCCGCGCCGGCAAGCTCCTGGATCTTCTCCTTGATAGCACAACCTTTTCTCCCCGTGTTTTCCTCCTCAGATCTACCTTCTCCACTTGCCTTGAAGCCCTAGGTAAAGATGGTGGAGAATGGTGGCCAAAAGTCCTCATTCATGATGCCCTAATGCCCCTTAAAAAGGTGAATTTCGTGTGCCCTTAAGGGCTGCCTCATAGGCGTAAGGTTGCCCGTAAGGCACCCAGAAACTTTAACAGAAATTTTATCTCGGGTGCTACACTACTCTGCTACAGTAATTCTTCCACAGTAATCCATGTTACATTACTGCTACTGTAGTTCCTGTGTAATATACAAAGTTTATATGTAATATACCTACTTCCTGTGTAATATACCAAGTTCCTGTATATTATTTGTAAATTGTGTGTTCAGTCACAGGTTAAACTTATGACTATGATGGTGAAAAGAAGGGAACAATCAAAGAGGTGGGTTACATATCTCTATCCTGAGATACACAAGAAGGTTGAACAACCTGCCGAAGACAGTCATTCTCTGAGGGTGGGCCAATCATGTGATGACAAGTACGAAGTCGTTAACGAGCACAACAACGTAGTCAGTCTCTAGATTCGAAAGTGCTCTTGCAAAAGATGGGAAGTGCATGGCCTCCTCTGCAAGTATGCATGTGCGGCGATTATCCAGACAGACATGAATGTCTACTGCTACGCATACAACTACTTCACAGTCGAATGGTATCTTCATGCATATGTTGACCCAATAAGCTCGAACCTTAACAGTGACAACCCAAGCGATGACAAACATGTTAATGCACACAACATGGGGTGATGTGTCAACCCCTTGTGTTACTGCAAGTGCACGGGTCATGAAGTAATAAAGTGGACCTAATGGGTCGGATTGTCGAACTACAAGGAACAGAAGTACTAGTAATTGCTCCTCTTTTGGTATCTAGCCTAATAAGTGTAGTGTGCGATAATCTAATAGCTAAACCTAAGAGTGTCACTACAAGTGCACAAGGACTAAAAAGAGAGGGAGTTATCAATCGATGAAGATGGGGTATCCGGACAATGTTTCCCCTATGATTCAGGTGTTAAGTGTAGATTACAAGTGTTTCTAGATGAGAACATTGAGTCGTGGGTATCCCAAGGTATATCAACCTCTGCCTCCAGATCGTTGATAAGTAGTCCCCTACGAGGTCCCGGTAGAGAATTCTCTCAACGCCTCACACCACATATAACTGCTTAACACTCTAGGGATCCCAAAGATATAAGCAATTCCTAAAAGTAGATCCAACCCTACCTCTAGGTGAATGATCCCTAACCCCCTACGAGGTCCCGGTGGAGAATTCTCTCGACGCCTCACACCACATATGGTTGCTTGAAACTTAGGGAATGTGGAGATAGGAAATATCTATCGGAAGGGAAATGGGACACTCCCCTATCTCACGGCTCATCCTCTCAACCCTCTTTACTCTTGGTAATTCTAAACCTAGTGGTGATCTCTCTCTTCACTAGGTTGAATACAATATGCAAGGCAATTAATAATGGAATCAAAAGCACAAGCAAGCATTAAGAATGCAAGAGCAAAACTCAATGTATTAAAATTGAATAGAAACACAATGTAAATCTAATAAGATATAAATCCTAAGGTTTACATGTCCGAATACCCACTAGGGGTTTAGTTCTCCATGGAGCAAATCACAAAACAAATAATGCAATGATAAACAAGTTCACAAGCCATAGAAAATAACCCCCCTAAATCTGTGATGATGGCCTTGATGGGTAACTTCCATGTCTAGATTGGTTCCACTCCGAAGCTGGGTCAAAAATTGTTTCCTTGATGCTTTGACGAAGGAGGAATCGATCTAAGTTGGTGAGACAGTCTTCTCAAAGCTGCAAAGAACCCTCTTAAAGCCCTAACAGCCTTTCTCTTCAAAGTACCCGAAAATATGCCCAAAAATTATAACAAGGCAGTTTTTATAACTTGAAAGCGGGGCTTCACACGGGCATCTACATCGGCACTCACATGCCCATGTACTGCTACAGTGCTTTTCCCCAAAATCCTTCTTCGAGTCCAAACGGTAGGGCACATGCCCGTGTGGTAGGGTGTGTGGCTTTCTGTTCTTTGAAATCTTCCAAAACCTTCTTCTATTTGGGCATGGAAGTTGGGATATGGACGTACTACTGTCTTTGTGCCATTCTGGTTCATGTAATGACTTGGAATCTACCGAAAGTTGGCAACGCCTCCATGTATATGAGCACAGCTTCTATTTTGGTCTTGAAATGTGTCATCACACCCTATCTTTGCTTCTTTCTTGTGCTTCATACCTCCAAGGCCCTGTTTGCACAAAAGAACACAAAATACACCCTATCAATAATAAAACCTGATAAAAGTGATGCTCGATGCCTATAAACTGATGTTATAAAATATATACAAACAAACACTTATCACGTGTCCTCCGAATTATTCTGCCAATATCAAAGAAATGTCTCGGCTGTCCATGGAGAAAAATAATCGAGTCACAGTCTTTAGATGTGCGCGAGTTACACTATAGTCGGTGCCATCAAAGTGGACATAATCGTTGTTCATATAATGCAGTTATAGTCGACTAAACACGTGATGCGTAGCAAGGATGGAGATATTTCATTTTTTGTTTTCTTTTTTTTTTTAGGACGCAGGGTGTTTCCGTATGATATAAGCATTAGTTGTGTACAGTTGCCTGTTGTTATGTATGTTGGTTATTACTGTGTATTATTTGTTGCTCCTGTGTATTATTTGTTGTTTTTGTATATCATTGGGTGCTCCTATGAATTATTTGCTGTTTCTATGTATTATTTGTTGTTCCAATGTATAATTTGCTGTTTCTGTGTATTTTTTGTTGCTCCTTTGTATTTTTTGGTTGTTCCTACCTTTACTTGTCAATGTATATTGCTTGTTGTTGTTGTGTAGTAATTGTTATTCCTGTGTATTATTTGCATTTTCAGTATAAAATATGTTAGTACTAGTGTCTATGTCATACATGATAGAGAGGAGGCAACAGTATCATTTGGGAGATGGGCCACGTCCTTCTTCTCGACAACAATATCGCCTTTGTCCTCGTCCTCTTTCCCAGTGGTTGCCCCCTGTGGGCCTGCGGCTTCTGTCATATCCGCATTTGGTATGACTTTTTTCTGTATACCATCAAGCAATATTCGTGCGACGTAGTGGAGCCGCAAGTATAGGACAGGTTAAATTTATTAGGGTGACACTATGTTATGGCCAGTTCTTACTTTGATGCTTGTGTTTCAATTTGTTTTTTTTTTTTTGTCAATAGTTATCGATTTATATTCACAGAGAGGTCAATTGGGAAATTCCGGCCGAATCTTGCTGATGTGGCTGCCAAAAATGCGACATCCGTTGTAATAAACTCAGCATTACATCCACTGTGGCAGTGCCATGTCAGCAATTGTCCACCTCAGCGCAACTTACCCATGTGAGCCTCCAGCTTAGCAACCACCTTCTTCCTCGACAGGATGCCCTTGGATCACAACGCTAGGGAAGGCAGGGAGAAACCTGGGAGGTCTGTTTAAACAAGTGGCAATTATATTGGGAGTATGCTCGAGAGGAGGCCCTTGGTGTGGACTGTAAGGGGAGATAAAGAGTGAGGGAGATAAGGAGTTGGGGAGCCGTAGAAGAGGGATGCAGTTGTTTTTTTTTTTTTTTTTTTTTAGATTTCTATATTGTTGGCTGGTTAAGTGAATCACTGGCAGCTACTCAGATTCATTGATCTTTCTCTTAATTATTTTATGTTTTCAATAGAAATCAGATATGGGAATGAATAAAAAATTGGAATTTACCTTCACTGTTTAAATCCTAATGTAACTCTTGAATTGTCATTCCTCTTCACATTAACATTTTATAGATTTATCATGTTTAACAAATGAATACAATCCATCCTAAATCATAACATTAATAGTTTATGATTTTCATTTTTCTCCATTAGATTTGTGTTTTCTTCTTTTGAAACACTTACATGATTAGAATCAACAGCGAAAATACTTTTCATTGTTGATTCTCCCCCAAGTTTTCAAAATATTTTGATATTTTACCACCAATTACACATGTGAGTACAAATTGTAATGCACTAACTAAAATTCATTGCACAGGTGGGTCATTGTAGAAGTCATGAGCAGAAAACATTGTATTTAGCTCTAAACATTTAATTTTTTTTTAGCCATCTGTTGTGTCTAAACACAGTCTATTCTCATATCTTTATAAGATATGAGACACAAGTGCAAAAGCCTAGTAAACCCTCCACAATTCTTGAACCTGCTTTATATGGTCTTCCACCTGTACTACTCTCCCCAGGGCCTGGTGGAAGCCAAACTTTTCTTCTTGATCCTGGTCCCCTTGCTTTGCCTCCCAAATTGCTCTCTAGCTCCTCAGTGTTGGCTGCAGGTGTTCTTCTTTCTACAATCTTGAACACAGGTAGTCTTGCTGCCAAACGTTTCCTTGCCTGGCTCTTTTGAGGAGTTGTTTTTCCCTTCCCCCTTTCAGTCTTGGCTTATGCCTCCTAGTTTCTGCATTCTTCAATACAAGTGGTTTGGGTGGAATATGCTTTCTTGCCTGTGATTTGGAGAGGAGTTGCCTATTGCTGCATTCTGTTTCATTGGCTTTGGCTTTGTCAGCTGATTTTTCCACACCCCTTTCAGTGTTGAATGCAGGTTATCTTGCTGGCAAACTCTTCCTTGCCTAGCTTTTGGTGATGAACTGTTTTTTCTTCCCTCTTCTTGGGGGTAACTGTTGCATTCCTGTAGGATTTCCATCTGCATTGGGTCCATCTGGAAGATTCACATCGTCCCTTCCTGCGGCTGCTTTTGCACTCTAGAATTAGGCCAAACAGGTATGCCTTCAAATTACAAATTGAAACACTTATTGACTGTACATTAGATCTTCATAGTACTGCATCAATTGAGTAATACCAGATTAACATACCTCTCTCCAATGATCTTCAATGACTTATGGATCGACTGTTTGCATTGAATTTGAGTCATCCACATCAACCTTTTGCAAAAAAAAAAAGGATTTCAACTTTGGAAAACCAGAAACACTGCTTATACCCTGTACTAGGATTTAAAACACAAAAAGAAGGCAATTTAAATTTACAGCTATCAGAAGTGGTACATTTTTACTTTGTTCTCTAGCAGCTGTTCTTTGCATTTCCCCCTGCATATGACCAACAAACAATGACAGCATTCGTATCTGTCAGTAAGCAATGAACATAATTATACCAACAACAATTTAGAAAACAACAGCGACAAGCAACAAGACTTGGGTCACCTGCATGCCATTGTACTTCCTATTATGCCCAATGGCTCCACTGACACTACATGTTTTCTTGTGCCTTTTCCTAGTAACGCTACCCATTGAATAGCCTATAGGTTCTTCAAGTGGATCCCTTCTTCTCATCATAGGTTTCCTGCCCCTATTTTTGTTTGCTGGTTCTGGGGGTATGATTGGATCTTGGGTGCTCTTTGGCCAGCAGTTTTCATCTTGTGTAGGATTCAGGATATTGTCGTAAGTTGCCAAGAAAGTGCTTACCCTATAGTAGTCATCTATATTATCTTCTGTTTTTTTTTTTGTTATAATAGAGTACTGAACAGGCATGGCAACAAGGGATGGTTGTTAATTGCCACCTCCTACATGTGCAAGTTTTCTCATTTGAATCAATTATAAATTGGCCATCTAAGTTCACAACCTGGTATTTGTCACCACCTAACCAGGTTATCTTGCAGGACCAACTTAGTTTTTGGGCATTCACTAATTTCTTAACAATCTTGGGACAATGTTCTGTGGTGCAGGATTTCATTGAGTCCATTTTTTTGTGGATTCTCACCATCAGTTGTGTTCTGATCTTTTCATTGAGGGTGACACTGCATTTTATCCTAACTTCAAGTATCAAGCTATTGAAACACTCACATAAATTATTAAGCAACATGTCACACTTGAACTGAGATTTGAAGTATGACCTAGACCAGTGGAGAGGGTCAATGTTTTTCATGAAGTTGTACGCATCTAGTGACTTGTCTTTCAGTGATTCCATTGCCAAGTTATATGCAGGTATGTAACTACTTCTAGCACATTCCCATAACTGGTCCTTAAGGCCTTTACCTCTAAATTTTTAACTAAAGTTTGTGTGTATATGTCTCACACATAACCTATGTTCACTGTTAGGAAAAATTTCATCGATTGCAATTAGAAGGCCCTGTACATTGGAAATATGCATACATAATTAAACATAAGCAGTGCAGGACAACATACAAGCTATGTCAGGTAGTTCACATGAAGATCGATTCAAAACAGAAGTTCTTACCTTTTGTCTATCACTTATAAATGCCTATTGATGTGAGTTGCTTATCTCTAAGTCTTCAGCAAGCAATTGTGGAAACCAAATCCAATTATGGTAGTTCTCCTTCTCAACAACTGCCCATGCCACTAGGTAGATACAATCATTGGCATCTATACCAACTGTAGTAAGGAGCTGACCACCACAGTATCCCTTCTAAAAACAGCCATCCACAGAAATATCCTGCCTACATCCTACAAGAAATCCTGCTCTGAGTGGGGATAAGCACACATACATTGCTTCAAACACACTCTAGTTTAATCTAAATTTGATGGTAGAACCAAGGTGTGTTTTGAGCAATTCCAATCAATAATCACACAGCCTGCTCATCTGTGTGTGCTCATCCCCATCAAGCATTCTAAACCAAACAAGGAACGTACAAAGTAAAGCAAGAAAGTCATAAATGGCAAAAAATCAAAATTAACTAAATATAAAAAACGGACAATAGGCAACAGAATTCACCTTATGGCAATATTCTTGGCCCTCAAGGCTTTTAATCTGCTTATGTCCACCTCTTGGTTGGTTCTAACGGCCTGTATTATGCCTCCAAGCTTCCATGAGCGATGTGCTCTAAACTACTCCATATAATGTTCTGCAATCCATTGAGCAGTAACATGTCTTATCTCATGGTCCCTTGTGCATTAATGTTGCAAATATCCAGCTTTAACATGCACTGTCTCCTTCTCCTTCATCATTGGTGAAGCCCACAGGTAAAATGGACACCTTTCTTGCAGTATGCCTTACATCTAACTTTGCTATTTGGCCCAAAGTTCATCACCACCCTATTTTTTATTCTATAATTTTTCACTGCTTTTTTAAACTGTGCAAAGCTACTGAACTTCATCACCACTTTAAAATGTGGATCCTTCATGTCTATATCTTGCCTGAATTCCGGGTATTTGGGCTTGTCAACGTGGATCTGCTGCTCATAAGTTCAAGAACATAAGAGTAACTCATCACTGTCAGCATAGTCAGTCTGAACCTCATCCTCATCACCTGCCACTTTTGCAGCATCATCAAGGACAACTGTCCTTGCCTCAACTGTAGGGGCCTCATCAACAGGTTCTTCACCTTCATCTTCTTTACTGTTAAGACTATAGTTTGAGTCATGGATCTCACTATCCCCATCACTTCCCTGTCCTCCATCTCTACCTGCAGCTACCTCATCAACCATTTCATCAGCCAATTCAGTAGCCTCAGCTTGCTGTACACCCACACCCCTTCTATGCATTGCAGCTTCCTGCACATCCTGAGCTGTGCCCTCCACTCTAGCTTCATACTCAAAATCATTCAAACCAATTCCCCTGTGGTCTGCATCCATGTGCTCATCCTGGACTTCATCTTCTTAATCTTCTAAATCTAAATGATCTGATCCAGCAAACTGTCCTGCACTTAGCACATGCCCTGCTTATTGCACACCAGTCCAGACATCCATAGCATACACCCTCACAAATATACTAATAAGCCTGCTCTCATCAACACCTTTTCCCATCCTAATGACATCCTCATCAGTTTTAATTTCTTCCATGCCACCAGTTTGGCCTTCCTCCCACCAAAAGCTACATCCCTCCACACATACTCCCAAATCCCTAGCCATGTCTAGAAGCTCTAATATAGAAATATAATCAGCCTCACAAAAATCAATAACACCTGCCAAACTATAACCACTGCATTCCTCAATATCAGTCACCCCATGATACATGTTTATTGAGAAGTATTCAGCAGTTGGCATTAGGGAGATAAAGAGTGTGGATGAATAGAAACCAAATAAAGCGACAATTACAGTAGTAAAGATCCAATTACAAACCACATGAGAAAATATCTTACAATATTCGTGAGCTTCCTCTTCTGCAGCTCTTTTTCCCCAGCCGGTAGCCATGGTGCTCTCAGTGAGTCCTTGCACGCCCAAACGGCACAAGTCGAGAATAGAGGCCTTTGTAGTTCCTGGTCAATTCCACTACCCCTTACGTCGACGATCAAACTTTTTGGTGTCCTGAAAGAGTTCCGGCGACGTACGGGTTGCACCTCCTTTCTTCCTTTTTAGGTAAAAAGGTGAAAATAGGGTTGGGGTTAAGCTGAAAGGGGGTTGCTCTTCACACCTGCCTATTGAGCTAGAGGCTGACGTGGGTAAGTTGCGCTGAGGTGGACAATTACTGACATGGCGCTGTCACAATGGATGTAATGCTGAGTTTATTACAACCAATGTGGCATTTCTCGCAGCCACATCAGCAAGATTTAGCCGGAATTTCCCAAGTGACCTTCCTGTGAATATAAATCGATAACCAGTGACTGAAAAAAACAAATTGAAACACAAGCATCAAAGTGAAAACTAGCCATAACACAGTGGCATCCTAATAAATTTACCCGTATTGGACACCCGACAAAGATATGTCCAGCTTCTCCCTTTGCATGATTTGCTCCATATAGCGCATGAGAAAAACCAGATAGTCACCGATTCCGGGGTCCTGTTGGGGGCAGTCCTATAAATGCTCCAGCGGTAGGTTTTTATATATAGTGTACCCGTATAAATCTCGAAGCCCATTTCAAAGATCTCCATCTCAAACGTGGGAAACATTAACCATCAGTGAAACACTTCAGAGAGATAGGGATGAAAGTTCCGAAAAAATGCTGGAGTTACTTATCATGGCTACTACGTTAGCGTCATAAGTGTGCGACTGAAGGGATGAATAGTGGATGTACTTCTCGTTCTTAATGTCAAGGACGAGCAGATTGGCATAAGTGTAACTTCTACGTTCTTATACAGGAACATAGTATCCTCAATGATGTATAATGCCTGCTTAACCACAAATTCTATTTTCTGCAAAGCAAGCACGAGTGGCCACGTGACGACCGCGGGCTTCTTGAATGCCCTTGGATTTGTCATCAGCTCTTTGCAGATTATGAAAAAGAGGACGTCGACGACAACGTTGGGGACTTGCTTTTTGTCTTTGACGATGGTGTAGAGGCTTTTACGGGTCGTATACACATAAGCTTCCCTCCAAGTGCTGGTACTGTTCACATAATTGCACAGGAACATAACGTGTTAGACAAGAGTCGACAGTATTACACAGGAAGTGCGGATTATACACTGGACAACAAATAATACACAAGAAGAACATTTACCCGTCAACACTTGTCTTCAAGTAGATAGAGGTAGCAACTTGTTCCATTCGGTTTAGTCCTCTAAAGCCTGCGTATTTTTTCTTCTTGTGGAGGAACCCTGCATCGTTCTTTTTCTGAACCTAACTTTTCTAAGAGACAGTCACTGTACCATCATATGGTACTAGCGCAAGCGGGCCACATATTGCTTCATTCTTCTGGAACCCGGAGAGGGACTCCACCAGCACATCAATGGCGATTAATGCCTTCTCTTCCACTTCTAATGTTTCCATTGAGCAGGATTCTGGTTTTGCGGATGATTTCTTCTACCGGGGCTTCTTCGATGGAGGGGTCTTTCTCTATGGAGCCCGCTTTGGCGGGGTCTTCTTTTGTGGGGGGATCCTCTTCTGTGGAGCCATCTTCAGTGGCATCTTCTTGGTGGGGCCGTGCTTTGGAGGAGACCTCTCCGGGGAAAGATCACTCAGACTAGCTTGAATTTTTTTTAGCATAGCCATTCATCACGTTCTACACCTAAAAACAAGGAAATTAGTTTTACCACGTTCTCCAGTTGATGTCACCTAAATAGTATCGGGCGTTAGAGCCTCAAGAGCAGCAGGTTCTAATGGGAGTGGAAGGGGGAGCAGGACTAGGAAGTTTAAAGGGGGGGTGCTCTGCGGGCAAAATGTCATCGGCGGGGACGGGCTGGGCAATTGCTGCAGAAGGAATCTCTACCTTTGGGACGGGTACAACATCATGAGCGCTAGGAGTTCCTCATTACCGATTGTCCCTGCACTTCGCTGCTTGGGGCGACTTCTCCGAGCCCGCGCCACCGATTTAAAGCTCCGACATGAAGTAGTGAAAGGACTTGAGGTTGAAGGAAGAGGGCCAGCTGCTAGTTCCACACAGATACCTGACCCCAGAGGTAGTGACCATGAGCCAGCCTTTGCCGTCTTTTTTCATCCTGGGTGTCACGCTCGTTCATGCAAGCTAGTAGTTCCTCAAAACCAATCAGCAGTCATTGTAACATCCGTCACATGTCGTCGTCACCCTGTGGAATATTGGCCAGGGTGGACGACAAATGGAGGATGACTTCATTGGGGTGGAGGGGTGAGGAGTCAAACCGACCTCACTTCCTCGCGTCATCGCGGGTTGGTATTCTGGGCCGTTTTCGAGTGCCATCCCCTTTGGACGCTTCCTTAGTGGTATGTGGCTAGGTCTCTTCACTACTACTACCAATCAATGCAACCTCCTCATCGTTGGCTACCACAAGTTCAGAAAATTGTGACGAAAACATGCAAAATTTACAAAATCATTTGCATATCATACACATATAATCTAAAACATACACAAAAAATAAGAGAAGTACATGTCAACTATGTTTTGTAGAGAATGTATAATAATACACAAGAAGCAAAGATATTACATGGGAATAAAGATATTACACAAGAAGATAGAATATTACACAGGAAGCGAAGATATTACACTAGAAGATAGATATTACACAGGAAGATAGAATATTACATAAGAAGGTACGATTTAGCAAACAAACTCACCTCTTTGCCTTCGAGTGATTTCCGAAGAGAGATGATGGATGATAAGTATACTTATGCGTATTATATATATTTAATTGTATACATATAGAGTTAGTATTGGAGTAATTTAGTGGAATATGAGCCTAAATCGAGTATGAACTGTCTTCGCAGGCACCAAGTGTAGGTTAAAGCCAAAGGAGAGCCAAAGGAAGCAATTGGGAATAAAAACATTAAAGATGGCATGCTCCTGACTTAGCACTTGGAGGGTTGCACTGCTTACCGGCACCTTATGGCCAGGCTTACAACCGTAAGCCATATATAGAAAGCCTTGCGGGCATCTTTATGCTTGTAAGAGGAGAGGCCCTACAATATAGAGAAGCTTACGGTCAAGACTTACGGCCATAAGCGAGACCGTAAGTAGAAAACAGAGGCTTTTACGGGAGCCACTTATACCCGTAAGGATGGAAGCAAGATTTGGCAAATGAGGTTTAAGGTCCTAAGCTTACGGCAATAAGCAGGACCGTAACCTGAAGACAGAGAGCCTTACGGGAAAAGCTTACGGCCGTAATCGGGGGCGTAAGGCATGAGAACAGTTGGAACCCCGACACTTGCGACCTAGCTTATGCCCATAAGCTCGCCGTAAGCTTAGGCCTATATAAGGTTATACTGAAGAAAGAAAGGGGAGTTCGTTTTTTCGGCTTTATTCTACTTTTCTGGAGAGAGAAGCTGGAGAAGAGAAGAGCTTCAACTACGAAATCAAGGATGAATCCTCCACTCCAAGATGACGTAGCCGTGTGGTTTCTCATCCATATCATCTTCACCATTCATTAAGGCACCATTGCTTTCAAGGATCGTGTATCCTCCAACGTCGAGAGGAACTTCACCCCGGTCCTTATTTCTTTGAGTTTGAGGGAGTTTCCTATTCAATTGCACATTATGATTACGGACATCTATGAATCTTTGGTTCTATATTGTTGCAATATGAGCTAATCCACTCTTTGGGAAGCTTGGGTTGGAAACCTTGGAGGAATTGTTGAACTCTATTTGTAATCCCTTTTTATCTCAATTACTTACAGCGTTTAATCTTAGAAATGCATGTGCGATTGGATGTATGTCTTGTTGCATGTTGCGTGATTGATGACGTACGGTGAAAACCCGTTACCCATTTGATTTAGCGTGCAGTGAAAACCCATCTTGATATCATATTTCTGTTAAACTCTTCTTTTAATTGGTTAAGGAATATTTATAGAAGTTGGTACTTCATTGCCTAATCCCCGAGGGAGTACTATCCAAGGGTTCCCATT
Source organism: Dioscorea dumetorum (assembly GCA_902712375.1). Taxonomy (NCBI): domain Eukaryota; kingdom Viridiplantae; phylum Streptophyta; class Magnoliopsida; order Dioscoreales; family Dioscoreaceae; genus Dioscorea; species Dioscorea dumetorum. Next base: position 4,001,412 of record CACTHL010000492.1, read on the forward strand.
ATTTCAGATAATCTCTACCCTTTACTTGATTATTTCCTAACTTAATTATTTTTTGTTAGACTTGTCTACCATTATTTTCATTGGGTTAGATTTCATAAACTAAGGTTAATACTAGTATGTTTGCTCCCTGACGTTCGACAACCTGATTCTCTATCGGGATCCACTTTATTACTTGACGACCCGTACACTTGCGGTGACGCAAAGTACATGTCAGTGGACGCAGACTTTATGTAACTTTTCTCTCCTAGCACATTATCCGGGGTGTCCGTTTTGTCCTCACTTTCTTCAGACAGCCAGTTACCTTGTAGAACCAGATGACTGTGGAAATGGCATACCCTTTAGGTAGCCGGCAGTGTAGTGTTGCCCTTTGCACCGAAGCTGTACACGATTGACTGTCAAAGACACATCATTTATCAACCACTGGTAAGTAGCCCTCTCCCATGCGTAACAATCAAGATTTGGTATGTCGTCAGTGTACTATGCTACGAATGTTGGCGCGCTTAGTGACGTGTTGGGGAAGAATACACTTGTCATAAGGTAGATGACGAGGAGCTTCACGAACGTCTCCTCCTCCTCGTCTTCGATCCGAACAAGCTTTAACAAATTTTCCTTGATCGCATCAGGATGCCTGTTACGCATCCTGCTTAAAACATTTGGCTCAAATTGGGATTGCATCCTCTCATGCTTGAAAGAGACAGTATCTCTATCGTAGTGGAGGTTGAAAATGAGGGTGATGTCTATTGCCCTGAACTACAGATAGCTTTCACCCATTTTAAACCGCTGCTTGCTGTCGTTGTACTACATGAGAGCATCAACAACCCCCCTCTCCTGCATCACTGGTGTGACATCAATCAAATGGGAGCAAGGTGTCGACCAGAGAATCTCCCAATGCTAAATGTTAATCTGCTTTCTCAACTCTCACAATGTTTCCACGACCGGGGCCAGGTAGCACCTTGCGCTGACTAAAGAGATCGCATCATTTGTTGTTAGTAAAAATTGCATATAATCAGTGAATGGACAAAAGTTCAAAATCTCATAATACACAGCAAGCAAAAAATAATATACAAAACACAACAAATAATGTCAAGTAATACACAGGAACTAAGCAATAATACACAAGGAACAAAGAACGACCACAACAAGCAAAAAAATAATACACAACAAATAAATAACTACAACGAGAAATATTAGCAACTACACAACAAACACTTTCGAATAATAGACAAGATCACAGCAATAATACACAGGAAACAAAGAACGACCACAACAAGCAAAAAATAGTACACAACAAATAAACATCTACAATGAGAAACATCAGCAACTACATAGCAACCACTTTCGAATAATACACAGAATCTAAGCAATAACACACATAAAATAAAAAAGATCCTGCAAAAGCTAATAACCACACAATAAGTTTGAATGGCCATTGAGGGTCATCTTTGCACCTTTCGGCTGGATTCTCACTAGAGGGAAGTCACCGGTAAGCGCTAAACGAAAAACTGCAAAGAACTCGAAGGCGCTAGGAATTACAAATGAGGACGAATGCGGGAAAAAGGTGATATCCAGAGGCTTCAGTGCAATAACAAGAAAGCGAGGTGGTGCAGGAAAGCGTGGGTCTCATGCTCACATCCCAACATTTTGGGCGACAGGCCTTCTAGCTGCTTCCAATGCTACTTTGGAGAGTATTTTGGTCAATTCACGTGGATAAAATTCTGTTGATGCTAAGTGGGGTAAATTGGTAATTTCTCCTGTTAGGTGATAGAATCTCCACCTCCGTCCGTTGCAGTTGTGTAGAAAGAATTAAAAACAATAAAGGAGAGACTTTTTAGGGATCCCAAAACTTTGTGGGATTTATTGGATTCTGCAAACTATTGGAGGACTATTAGCTACTTTCCTATCTTAAAAAAATGTATTAGAAACAAAATAGAAACCCCTTTTGAAATTACCAATAAATTTTAAATCTTTTATTTATTATATATGCAGTCTATGTTTAATGGGTGTACATATTTTAAACTCTAGGATGGTTGATGGCAGTCGTTAGATCATAATATAGTTGTTGCTATTTGTAAGAGTGGTGTGTATAGTTTATGTTAGTTATTGTACTACTACATCATTAGACACTATTAAACACTGTGATATACTGTTAACGACTATTAGGTATTATACACAAATAGACAGTATTCATTATATGCAAATCTAAATAGTCACTATAGAACATCCCTAGATTTAAAATCTAGGGATACTCCTTAAGGATTGGTGCATATATATACAGACACAAAGGATGGATGATGTTTTTGTTTTAAGCTTTGCCTTTTTTTTTTATTTTGATCATTGAGGGATTGTTGGGTGATAAGTGCTTGTTTATATACATTTATAACATAATTTTATATGTATTGAGCATTACTTTTATCATGTTTTATCATTGATAAGGTGTATTTTGTGATCTTTTGTGCAAATAAGGCCTTGGAGGTATGAAGTACAAGAAAGAAGCAAAGATAGGGTGTGATGACACATTTCAAGACCAAAATAGAAGCTGTGCTCATATACATGGAGGTGTTGCCAACTTTCGGCGGATTCCAAGTCATTACTTGAACCAGAAGGGCACAAAGGTAGTAGTACGTCCATATCCTAGCTTCCATGCCCAAATAGAAGAAGGTTTTTGAAGATTTCAAAGAACAGAAGGCCACACACCCTACCACATGGGCATGTGCCCGACTGTGTGGACTTGAAGAAAGATTTTGGGGGGAAAATCACTGTAGAAATTTGGGGGAACAGTAAACGTAGAAAATTATTGTAGAATTTTCTACAGTAAAAAGTAATGTTTACGGCCGTGTGCAAAAGTACTATAGAAAATTCCACACGACCGTGAGCAGTTTACTGTATAAGGGCGTGTGAGTGCCCGTGTGGATACCCGTTTGAAGCCCTGATTTCAAGTTCTAAAATACGCCTTGTTTTAATTTTTAGGGATCTTTTCGGCTACTTTCAAAAGGCAAGACGGCTATGGCTTGGAGAGAGTTCTTTGCCGCTTTGGGAAGCTTTCCTCACCAACTTAGATTGATTCCTCCTTTGTTAAAGCATCTAGGGAGCCATCGGCGACCTAGCTTCGGGGTGGAACCAATCTAGACGTGGAAGCTACCCATCAACGCCATCACCACGGATATAGGGGGGTTATTTTCTATGGCTTGTGAACTTGTTTATCATTGCTTTATTTGTTTTAAGACTTGCTCCATGGAGAGCTAAACCCCTAGTGGGTATTTAGACATGTAAACCTAGGGTTCATATTTTTTATTATATTTATATTGTGTTTCTATTCGAGTTTAATACATTGAGTCTTGCTCTTGAGTTCTTAATGCTTGCAATTGCTTTTGATTTCATTATTAATTGCCTTGCATGTTTTATTCAACCTAGTGAAGAGAGAGATTACTATTAGGTTTAGAATCACCAAGAGTGAAGAATGTTGAGAGAGTGAGCAGTGAGATAGCGGAGTGTCCCCTTTCCCTTCCGATAGATATTTCCTATCTCAACATTCCCTAAGTTTTAAGCAACCATATGTTGTAGGGGGTTAGGGATCCTTCATCTGGAGGCAGGGTTGGATCTACTTTTAGGAATTGATCATGTCTTTGGGATCCGTAGAGTGCTAAGTAGTCATATGTGGTGTGAAGCGTTGAGAGAATTCCCCGCCAGGACCTCGTAGGGGACTAGTTATCGGTGACCCGGAGACAGGGGCCGATATATCTTAGAATACCCACGACTCAATATTCTCGATTAGAAACACTTACAATCTACACTTAACACCCAAAATCTAGGGGGAACATTGTTCGGATACCCCACCTTCATTGATTAATAACTCTCTATCTTTTCAGTTTCTGAGCACTTGTAGTGACACTCTTAGGTTTAGCTACTAGATCGTCACACACTACACTCGTTAGGCTAGATAACAAAAGAAGAGCAATTACTAGTACTTCTGTTCCCTGTGGTTCGACAACCCGACCCATTGGGTCCACTTTATTACTTGAAGGCCAGTGCACTTGCTGTAACGCAAGGGGTTGACACATCACCCCGTGTTATGTGCATTATTTGGTTTATTGGAAATTGTTGCAATATAAGTGGTTTTATATGTAACATTCTCTTTCTTACATATAAAAATTTTTAGGTGAGAGGTAACTATTGTATCGTGCCAGCATATTACTGCATTATTATAAGTAAGAATGTTGTAATAGCAAACTCTTATGATTACCATTATTATGTCTCTACATTCTCTAGCCCTTTCCACTCATGCTTAGGGCGTGTTCATTTAGGCGTAAGTGGGAGGAAGTTGAGGGAAGTGGATTGAGTTCCTCTACTTCTGATGTTCTTTTCCTTTGAAGTGTAGAAGTGGCCACTTCCCCCATTTCTTTAGTTAAAACCCACTTCGGTACTTTTTCCACCAAAGACCCTTACAAAGTTACACCACTTATACCGAAATGAACACCGGAAGTGGGAAAATGAACACTTTATGAAAGAGACACTTCCTGGAAAATGAACACAAGAAGTGGTGGAAGTCATATAACTTCCACCACTTCAGAGCACTTCAGGGAAGTGCCACTTCCCCCACTTCCTGACTTCCTCCCACTTACGCCTAAATGAACACGCCCTTAACTAGCAACACCTCTAATGCTCCATCTCTTTCGATGCCTAGGGATCACATGAGGAGATCTTATAACCTTATACCTTCTAACCAAGTTTGGTTGATGTTGATAAGTGTCTAAATACACTGTTTTGTAACAGTGCATTACTTATACTTTCATGCATTATTTGAATAAAACCAGTGCCTTTTGATGTGTTTTTCGTGTTTTTCTATTTTAGGGAATCTAACAGCCATCTATGGTTGGAGAAGCATTTGTAGCATGAAAAGCGAGGCCGAAGAGAGATGAAACGAAGGTTAAACGAAATCCGGTTAGCATTCGGGCACTCCTACACAAAACGGGCCTGTTCCGGCCCGTTTTCAGGCTCGTGTGCGGGCTAGCTATAGCCCGCACACCCTTGGCGGAGGGGTGTGCGGCCTGGTGTGCGGCAACACACCCGGCCGCACACCAGTCGGGTATTTAAACCGTTTTAGGATTTTCTGAGACTGGGCTTGCCACCGACGCTTCCAAACACTCATACGTTCAAATCTTCATCCACGGAGGTTGTTTTGGAGTGGATTCAAGTGGGAGAAGACGGGAGAACACCAAGATCTTTATCCTAGGGCTTGCTGATATGGATTCGGCGAGATACCTCATCACTTTTAGCCGACATCTTCGAGAGGGAGTTTGTATTTATTTTTGATGTATCTTGTATTGTGTGAATTCCCTTTGCTTACCATGTCGAACTAAACCTCCCAAGGCCGCTGGGCAACCGGTGAACCTTGGGAGGAACACTTGTATGGGATGATTTTTATCTAATCAAATGATTGCATGGATTGTGTTGCTTGGTTTCTTTCATTCTTATTGCATGTTCATTCTACAATTGATGGTTTCCATAGGATTGATTAAGAAAAATACTTGTTTGGCAGGATGCTAGCATGTATTAGGTTAAAGGATGTTAGAAGAGGGATTCATTATACCGGTACACCAGAGGTTCCGAGTGCTGGTAGCCTTCTGTAGGTTGTAGAGTTTGTCTAAGCACAATTGTTCTTAGATAACTCTAGCCAAGACTCCCTATGCCCAATGATATCGTATGAGTATTCTTAGGATGAATGAACTTGTACTGGATGAGGGCTATACTACGGAGGTTCTGAGGTAGTCGACTTCCGAGTCTATGGGGACCAATGTGTTGCAAACCATGCATGCCTTATCCTTTTATTTTATCATCCTTACTTTTGTTCTTCCCAAGGAATCCTTGCCCCGGGCCTTATCTTCTCTGCTTGTTTTCTTCTTCATGATTTTAACCTGTTGGTGGGTGAGTTTCCTTGGTTGCTTATTTTAGTTTTAATTCTTCTACAACAAAACCTTGTTTTGATCCGATTAAACAACTGTTCTAAGAGGAAGTAATAGTAGATCTCGAGACCCTAGGGAATACGACCATTTTGCGCTCGCACAAGAGGTATTACTTGACAACCCGTGCACTTGCGGCCGGGGAGCCGTGTGCCCGCTTATTAGCGACGCGCGAGGCCACCATCAAGTTTTTAGCGCCGTTGCGGGGACTCAGAGAATACTCGGAAAACTCCTAAACGTTGGCTTAATCATTTTCTTTCTTTTTCGTTTCTTTGTACATTTGTGTGTTTTACTTTCTGCGTTTCTTTTCTTTCTTTGCTTTTACTTGTCTCTCAGTGGGATTTGAACTTAAACTTAATAATTGTTTATTTAACTTTTCAACTCATTAGTGCTCGTCTCTTTGCTGTTTGGGGATTTTATGACCAATGGCAACCCCACCGGGTGTATTGAGTTTGACGAAGAGATCGAGAGAACATTGCGCAGGAGGTTGAGGGAAGCATTAACCTCGTCTAGCTGCCCGTTGAAGAATCAATCGGTCCCTTACCTGCAGAAGAAGAGACATCGAACAGTATGGCAGAACAGAGAAAGATATTATCTGACTATAAAAGGCCACAGTTCACTGGAGAAGAGTATAGCATACAGATGCCTGTTACAGCAGCAAATAATTTTGACCTGGCAAGACCCATTGGCATGATACAGAACTCAGTGCAGTTTGATGGACTAGCCTATGAAGACCTGAATGAACACTTATCGAGATTCCTGCAGATCTGCTCGACCTTCAAGATTAATGGTTTGTCAGATGATGCTACTAAGTTGCATTTGTTCCCATTCAGTTTGCGGGGAGCAGCTTACAGATGGCTTCAGAGCCTAGCACCTGGTTCTATCAAGACTTGGGAAGACATGGTAGACAGATTCTTGGGAAGATACTTCCCTCTTAGCAAGACCTCCCCATTGCGACAAGAGATATCGGCCTTTAGTCAGAGAGACTCAGAAACTTTGTTTGAAACGCCTGAGCGGTTCAAGGACTTGTTGAGAAGGTGTCCGCATCATGGGTACCAATCATGGATGAGGATAGAAATATTCTACAATGGTTTAAACTACCAAACTCGCCAACTCATCGATGTGGCAGCCGGGGGTTCCCTCAGTAATAAGTACCCTGACGAAGCCGAGAAGTTGATTGAAGACATGGCGAGGAATGAGTCTTATTGGGGTTCCCGAACCAAGGTACCACGAATTGCCGGGGTTCATGAGGTGAGTGCCCACACCGCACTCGAGGCCAAAGTAGATGCACTGACAAGAAAATTTGACTTGATGATGATCGAAAGATCGAGTTCTAGCGCTTTACCTGTCCTGTCATGCGAGATTTGTGGAGGTAGGCACTCAGCCACCCTTTGCCCTATTACGGTTACTACTAGCACTTCTACGAACAGGTAGATTTTGTGAGCCAAAATTAGACGTTTCAAGGAAATCCTTATGGGGCTAGATATAACCCCGGGTGAAGAAATCACCCAAATTTTCGGTGGGGCAATCGAAATCAGAAAAGTCCTCCACACCCAACGAGATTCCAGCATGCTCCATCACAACTGAAGGAGAATAGAGTCTTGGTTGAAGTAGCGTTGGCAAAATTCATGATTACCACGAAGCAAACCTCATAAATGTCCAAGCCTCAATTCAAAATTTGAAAAAACAGGTTGGACAAGTTGGCAAAACTAGGATCAGCAAGGCGATGCCGCCTAGTAACATCGAAGAAAAACCCCCGAGCAATTGAAGGCTATCACTCGAGGAATGGACGGGAAGTAGATGTTTGACCCACCAAGTGGGAACGTAAGCGGAAAAGAAAAAATGTTGTGAGAGATGCAACTCCCAAAGCGAGGGTTGACATTGAGGACAAGAACAACAACATATCCGAACCTCAACCTAACCAAGTTTCACCAAGGTGTCGGGATATCAACCGAAAGTCCCCTACCCGGCAAGACTGAAAAATAGCAAGGAGAATGACCAATTCGAGAAGTTTTTGAGTCTACTAAAGCAACTCCACATCAATCTTCCACTCGTTGAGGCATTCGCGCAAATGCCTAAGTATGCAAAATTTATGAAGGATTTGTTGACGAACAGGCGGAAGCTGGAAGAAGCATCCAACGTAGCCTTGAATGAGAGTTGCTCCGCCATATTATAGAGTACACTCCCACCGAAAGTTCGAGATCCTGGGTGTCTAGTGATCGAGTGCAAAATCGGAGACTTAGTGGTAGAGAAGGCCCTAGCTGATTCGGGGGCAAGCATTAATGTCATGCCATACACCTTATTTCTGAAATTGGGAATGCATGAGCTCGAACCTATAAAATTGACACTGCAATTGGCGGACCGATCAGTGCATCAACCTCGGGGTGTTGTGTGTGATGTACTAGTAAGCATGGGAGGACTTGTATTCCCTGCAGATTTCGTTATTTTGTACGTCCACGAAAACGCTGATGTGCCTATTCTTCTTGGAAGACCATTCTTGGCGACCTCGTGGGCTTTACTTGACATCCAACATGGTAAGATGATTCTCAGAGCCGAGAACGAAGAAGCGATATTTAAACTCCTGGAGGCAATGAAACACCCTAAGGAACGGACGACACATCGTATGCTTTTGATGAAGTGGAGCTAATTGTTTCCGATTGTGTGCAGGAAGTTTTGTCAATTAATTCAATCGATGAATATTTGGCGGTAGACCAAGAAAGAGTAGAAGATGGAGTAAGTGAAGAGCCGAACCAAGAGAAGCCACTAGATCCTAAGACGAAGAAGAAGAGACCCAAGAAAAGTGGCAGCAGCGAAGAAACCACCATGGAAGAAAGCTTGAAAAAGGTAACCAAACAAGATTCATCGGGTGGAAAAATCAAGGTGCAACAGGCCTTCACAGTTGACTTGGGAGCACACAACATTGAAAGTATGAGTTCGCTTAACCTTCCTAGTTCATCTCCTTCATTCTTCATGAAGCAAAGTACAAATCCTTCCTTTGACCCCCCTTGAGATTGATGAACATGAATGTCAGGCTCGTGACTCTAAACAAGCACTCTTGGGAGGCAACCCAAATTCATTTCTTAATTTTTGTATTTGTGTTTGAGTTGTTTGTTGGTTGGCTGGTTTGTTTGTGTTTTACTTTCTCATTTGAGTAATGCGTTTTTGTTGATTTTTGTGAATTCGATAACTTGGGCTTCATTCTAAAATTTTGATGTATTTTCGGTTGATGTTGCGTGTTTTTCAGTTTTGTCTGCGAAATTTTCATGCTTTATAAGGTGGTAAACGATTGGGATATAAAATTTTATCGAGAAAACTTGAACAAATTTGAAATTCGGCATTTCTAGAGGGTGTGCGGGCGGTCTACCCCCCCCCCACACACACCGCCCGAGAGCTATGCGGCCCGTGTGTGGCCAGAAGGCTGGACGACCAGGGCGTCCGGCCCGAAGGCCGGCGCAGCAGCCCCTGTGTAGGCTACATCCAGCCTGCAAAGGTCTGGCCGCCAGGCGGTGAACCCTACCCCCCTCATCTTGGCTCCCTCACCACATTTCTTCTTCCTTCTTTTTCCCCTCCATCTTCTTTCACATTTTGGGGGGTTAAAACTTTACCAATCTAAGCTTTTATAGTGCCGATCTCTAGTTTTCCACGCCGCACCGACTCCACATCCACCCACCTCTACACCACCAGCATCGATCGACTCTTGGGACACCTGGCTTTAAGGTCCTTGTTGTTTGTTGTTGTTTTCGTTTTATTTTCTTCACTTGTGTAGTTGTACTCAGCTGGAAAGAACTTAACTCTTCCAAGCTCCTGTTTGTTTTAATTTTTGTCTTTTATTTCTTCTCTTTAATAATTTTTGTGTGATGTTGACGGATGCTTTGATCTGATGTCTCGCTCTACCTCGCAGGAGTGGACGTGAGCATTATTTTCTCTTTTCTCCGCTATCATTGGGAGCGCGATGATCACTGAGCTTATCTTGTAATCCGTTGCCACCATGATTCAGGGAAGTTCAGCAACCCTTTGTCTATGCTTCATGCTTCCTATCATATATTTTGAGTTGATGATTATGTACATTGGGAACAATGTACGACTTAAAGTGGGGGGGGGTGGCATGTATGCACATAGGTTCTTTAGCATTGAATTTTTTTTTATTACTTGTGTATGACTGTTTTGGTGACCTTTGATTACATTTATGCATGATTGTAACCTATGATGGCGATGATACCTAATTTTACATCAGAGTAGGACAACGATAGATGCTAAGCTTTGCACACAACCCTGCACTTAATGAATTATGATCATTCACGGCATTCCATCACATACCTTTTAGCTTGGATCTTCGATACCTAGGTTAGGTTAAATGACAACCTTCGTGACTCTCTTGGTAGCTAACCCATTTTAGTGGTATCGTACATTGACATGTTAGGCTTTTTCCTAATGAGTTGTTTGAAAGCTTCTGTCTCTCTCTCTTAAAATTGGAAAAAAGGGAAATAAAAAGAGTTTTGTAGAACAATAAAGATGACAATGTTCCTCTACTTAAATAGCGAATTAACTTAGGATTCGGGCTCCTAAAAAGAGTGTTTAATAAGCAAAGAGCTAGAAAAGCACGAGCATGTTCATGTGAACTTGTAATCTTCTGAGTAAGTTGGGGTTTTGGTGCCTGATCAGCATATTTACCCTTCCAAAAAGAAGACTACAGTTCACGTTAGTCAAAAACAAAAATGTGTGGATAAAGCCAATTGTGTACAGACGAGAGACAGAAGTGCCATGTAAATTCATTATGGGGTTCCCTACCATTTCAAGGTCCGTTACCGCTATAAGTGGTGTGATGTGCTTTAAGAAGTGGTCATTGGGGTGTCATTTTCTCCTATCTAGGTTACAAGAACCCAGGTGAAGAAGTTGCTCACACACAGCATCATCCTGCCGACTGAATGTGTCAGAATTTCATTTATGGTTGTAGCTGAGCATCTAGAGTCTTACACTTGCTATTGTATATTTATATTTGAGCCGGATGTTGTGTATTTAGCCACTTATCAATTCCTCTTGTTCTTCATGTTTATTTTCTTGGGGACAAACAAATCCTCAAGTGGGGGGTAGTTTGATAAGTGTCAAAAAACCCCGTTTTGTAACGGTGCATTACTTATACTATCATGCTTTATTTGAATAAAACCAGTGCCCTTTGGTGTGTTTTTCATGTTTTTCTATTTTAGGTCATCTACGAGCAGTCTACGGTAGGAGGGGCATTTGTAGCATGAAAAGCGAGGCATGGAACGATGAAACGAAGGTTAAACGAGATCCAGTTAGCATTCGGGCACTCCTACACAAAACGGTCCTGTTCCGGCCCGTTTTCAGGCCCGTGTGCGGGCTAGCTATAGCCCGCACACCCTTGGTAGAGGGGTGTGCGGCCTGGTGTGCGGCCGCACAACAGTTGTGTATTTTACCCGTTTTAGGGTTTTCTGAGACTGGGCTTGCCACCGACGCTTCCAAACACCCATATGCTCAAATTTTCATCCAAAGATGTCGTTTTATAGTGGATTCAAGTGGGAGAAGATGGGAGAACACCAAGATCTTCATCCTAGGGTTTGCTGACGTGGATTCGGCGAGTTACCTCAGCATCTTTAGTCGACATCTTCGAGAGGGAGGTTGTGTTTATTTTTTATGTATCTTGTATTGTGTGAACTCCCTTTGCTTACCATGTCGGACTAAACCTCCCAAGGCCGCCAGGCAACCGGTGAACCTTGAGAGGAACACTTGTATGGGATGATTTTTATCTAATCAAATGATTGAATGGATTGTGTTGCTTGGTTTCTTTCATTCTTATTGCATGTTCATTCTACAATGGATGGTTTCCATAGGATTGATTAAGAATGATACTTGTTTGGCAGGATGCTAGCATGTATTAGGTCAAAGGATGTTAGAAGAGGGATTCATTGTACCAGTACACCGGAGGTTCCGAGTGTTGGTAGCCTTCTGTAGGTTGTAGAGTTTGTCTAAGCACAATTGTTCTTAGATAACTATAGCCAAGACTCCCTATGCCTAATGATATCGTGTGAGTATCCTTAGGATGAAGGAACTTGTACTATATTAGGGCCACACTACGGAGGTTCCGAGGTAGTCGACTTCCGAGTCTAGGCGGACCAATGTGTTATAAGCCATGCATGCATTATCTTTTTGTTTTATCATCCTTACTTGCGTTCTTCCTGGGGGAATCCTCGCCCGGGGCCTTATCTTCTATACTTGTTTTCTTCTCCTTGATTTTAACCTATTGGTGGTTAAGTTTCCTTGGTTGCTTGTTTTAGTTTTAATTCTTCTACAACAAAACCTTGTTTTGATCCGATTAAATAACTGTTCTAAGAGGAAGTAATAATAGATCTCAGGATCCTAGGGAATAGGACCCTTTTGCGCTCACGCAAGAGGTATTACTTGACTACCTGTGCACTTGCGGCCGGGAAGCCGTGTGCCCGCTTATTAGCGACGCGCGTGGCCACCATGAGATGTTTACTGACATCTTTTGCTAGAGGATTTTGTATGTGATTTTTCTTGTAATGATGATTTGTGATTCTTTTTGTTCTTAGATCATAATTAGAAGAATTTTCTAGTTATATTTGTTGATGGCTCAGATGTTTTATTGCTGTTTAGATTCTTTGATCATTCGTATTGACTATCAAGTTTAGTTTTTTTATGCTCTTGGACTTTTATTGATAATTATGTAGATCCCTAATTAACTCTATAATAGATGGGAAATGGAATTTATAAAGGTCCTACATTTTTTACTTATACTTGTTCATAATTTTCAATAGATAAAGATTTAAAAATTGATATTTCTGGTTGAGCAAGTAACTCTTCCGCTTAAATCTTACAAGGGATTTGAAAGTGTTACTATTATTGCTACTGCTAAAGCTGTTTGTGAAAGGTTCAGCTTGGCCATAAGTGACACGGACATGTAAGAAAAATATTGCTAATACTTAAGAAGATAAAAAATTGAAGTGGTATCTCATGAGATCATGTGGACAAAAATATTATTCATCCTAGAGGAGAAATAGCAAATATATATACATGTAGTAAATTGGAGTTTATTGTTAATAAGTTGTGTAATATTTGTGCATTGATTCTAATTAGACAATCAATATTTATGTTTATAGATGCACCCCAAGGAAGAGATTTGTATAAGTAAGTTGACTGAAGACTATGAGATGACCACTATATACAAAGATGATCAAGCAATGAGATTCTTTGCAACAACAAAGGCTAAAAGCTCTTGAAGACTAGGTGTACAAACCAGAGCCTGTCTTAGAGAAAATAAGGCCCTAGGCAAGATATAATATAAAGTTAAAAATATTTTTATTAAATAAAAAATTACATAACAAAAATAAAAAATAAATTATTATTAATAATAACAATAAATAAAATATTAACATGGACAAAAAACTAGAAATTTGATATTCTTCTTTCGTCCATTGGTTAATTACCTGCAATGCAACCAAAAATTTAGTTAAAGTTCACTTTTCTTGCCTTCTTAGATGCAAAATTATTTATCAAATTTTAATATTCAAGTTGAGATACTAAATTTTTCTCAATAGAAATAATGGCCAATCCATTTAATCTTTCTTGTGACATAGTTGACCGTAAAAATGATTTTATTAACTTTAATTTCGAAAAACTTATTTCTGCCGAAGCAACTGTAATAGATATAGTCAATAATATTCTATAAGCAATCCAAGAATTTGGAAACGAGTTTGATTTTTGTATAAAATTAAGAACTTCAAGCGGTGATTTTATTCCCTTTGAAAAACTTATTTTAAAACCTTCAACTCATAAAATAAATCCAAACCATCAATATCAAAAGATGTGTCTTGTTTTAGAAAGCCCTCAAGATTAATACAATATCTTTTCAATTTATCTTCTAAAAACTTTAATTTTTCTAAATCATGTAAAAAACGAAAAACGTCTTCATATATTTTGAAAAGTTCAAATCGACTCTCAAAAGAAGAAATAGCTTGATCAACTACACAAATAAAATAATTAATTCTAAAATCATCTTTAGGCAAATGTGTCACTTCATTAGTATCATTTTCATCAAATTGTTTTTTTCTATGAATTATTCTTTTTCCACGAAACACGAATTCTATATTCATTTGAGTTGCTATTTCTTTAGTTGAAATTAATGATGCTACAAATTCATTTTCTCTATAAGTTTTAAGAAATGTAAGAAGAGCTTTTAATTGATTAATAGCAACATCAATTTGTGTATCTTTGGCTTGTAGTGTTTTACTAACAACATTAACAACAACTAACAAATCATACCAAATAACCATGCCTATTAAAAATTCAAAGGTTTCGAGCTTATATGAAGCCAAACAATTAGCTTCACTATTTTTTTTGAGATTATCACTGGCTTTTGCTATTTCAAATAAAGCATTTCTTATTTCAGGAGCTTGAAACCTAATTGTTTTAACACTTTCAATACGACCCTCCCAACGAGTTTGCGATAATGGTTTAACAGTTAAATTAGGAACATGATCTTTTTAAATTTGTCACTTTTTGTGGAAGAGGAAAAAACCAAATAAATACGTTGTAAAACTCCAAAAAATGTAATGGCTTTTGGACAATAATTAGCCATATCAGAAAGTAACAAATTAAGTCAATGACGACCACATGGTGTAAAAAAAGCTCTAGAATTGATATCAAGCAATTGTTTTTGTACCCCTTGATGTTTTCGTTTCATATTGAACCAATTATCATATCCTTGTCCCCTTACATCATCAATATTAAGATCAAGATTTTTCACTATATTCATAAGCTCCTCAAAAAGCCCTTTCCCGATGTATCTTCCACTTTTAAAAATTCTATAAAATATTCTTCTATTTTCACTGGAACCGATGAAACATCTACACATCTTAATATGAGAGACATTTGTTCTTGATGACTTACATCAGGAGTACAATCAAGTATGACAGAAAAATATTTTGCTTGCTTGATTTTATTCACAATTGTCGATTTTATTTCATTTGATAATAAATCAATTAATTCATTTTGAATTTTATGGCCAAGATAATGATCATGTATTTCACCAACTTGAATGTGTCTAGCATGTTCTTGCATTACTGGATCAAACTCTGCAATCATTTCAATAAGACTCAAAAACATTCCGTTGCTATTTTCATAAATTTTTTCATTTGACCCTCGGAATGCCAAATTATTTTTTGCTAGATTTTTGACAACAAAGCAATAATTCTCAAGCAACACATTTCTCCAATGTTCTTTTTCTTTGTTGATTTGATCTTGCAATTTTTTATCAATTGTTTTTTCCTTTTGTAATAGTACATCCAATTCTATCCAAGCACTCATATTAATAATATGTTCATTAGATGTTTCATGTTGCTTGAGTTTGGCACTAAGATTTTTCCAATCATTACACCCATCATTAAGTAATTGAGAACTTAAATGTGAATTTGAAAACAACTTGCAACAAAAGCAAAATACTTTGTCTAATTTCTTTGAATAAAAAGCCATTTTCTATCATGACTTTCTCCATTTGGCAATTTTCTAGTGTAATGTATAATGGAAAAGTGTCGGCAATTCTCATCTTTCAGAAAATCTAAATTGCTAGTTGTATCATTGTTCAACAATTAAATCTCTCAAGTTAGAATTGACATTTTTTCAATTTCTTGGATCATATAAATCTAATTCAACTTGTGAAGATATTTCATTTTGACATTCTTTGTTTTACATATGAAATGTAGTTTCTTCATTCTTTCCACTAGAAAGTGAAGGACTCTCAATATTGTCACTAATGTGATGATTTTGTTCATTGCATGTTTCATCTATTTCCAACACATTACAGTGAATAGAATTATTTTTTAAATGTTCATCACATGTAATAATTTGTTTACTACTGGAAACAAATTTTTCAAGAGTAAGAGATTGAATTAACTCGTCTACCTTTTCTTTTTTTAGCGTTTCTCATATCCAGATTCATATTTTCTAGTAGATATTCTATTTAAAAAAACAAACAATACAATATAATAAAAATGATAATATTATATAAAATGGGAAAAAAAACACCTGATTAAAGTAGCGATCTTTTCCACGTTTCCATGATTCCACAATTCCACTCCCACTATAAGAAAATAAAAATAAAATCAATCAACTACTTAATGTAGTAAAAATAAGAAACAATGTATTTAAATTATAAAAAAAAATATCAAAATAAAATTGAAACCATAGCTCTTTTCCTTGTACACAATATCCTTAGGAATGAGAAGATGTTGATTGAGATTGAAATACTAAAAAAAGCAATATAGTGTCACCAAACCAGAATGAGAGTTTTGTTTTTTTGTGAAAAAAAGGCATATTTAACCCTTTGATAGATTTATAGACTCATAGAGATATTGTTTTTTTAAAAAAAGGTAGAATACTAGAAGCCTAAAAGGCATTCTAACATTTCAACATAACGTTAAAATTATAATGATTCTAACAATAAGTTCATTATTCAATATCATAAAAGCTAAATTTATATTATCTTAAATTAATTAATTTTATGGTTTAAAAATATTAAATTTTCAAGATTATATTTATGTGCATAGAGAATAGTAAATGAAAATTTTATTTAAAAAAAAAACATGCATTGTTTGGCTCTATAAAATTGTGAGTCCCAAAATTTATTAATATTAATATAATCTTTATAGTCTTGGAAAAAAATAGTTAGGATTCTAAAGATTATAAATATAATTATATGGATATGATAATAACAAATAAAAATTTAAGTGTAATTGTTTTTAAAATGTGTGTCCTAAAAAATTAGATTTTAGGATAAATCAAGTTTTATAGTTAGAAAAAAATAAAATTTTCAAAACCATAATCGTATAATTTATGTTGATTTGATAATAGTAAATGCAAATTTTACATAAGTTCAACAAAAGAGAAAAAAACATGCATTGAGCCCTAGAACTAGAAGATTGTGAGTCCCAAAAAATTTATATTATCTCTATAGTTTTGAAACTAAAAGTAGTTAAGATTCATAAAATTATAATTAGGTAGATATGATAATGATAAATAAAATTTTAAATATATTTTAAAAAACATGGGGACCTAAACAATTATTTATCATTAAAAAATATAATATGACCGTAATTAAGTTTTCTGATTTAAAAAAATTAAAAATTTTAAAAACAATAATTTTATGGTTAAGATAATAGTTTTTTTTTTAATGAGGTTAGGATAATAGTAGATAAAACATTTTAAATATAATTTAAAAAAAAAACAAATTTCTATATGAGGGGCCCTCAAAAATTGTGGGGCCTAGGCATAGGCTATGGTGGCATATGCTTAGGGCCGGCTCCGGTACAATCGCTACTAATCAATCTTGATAGCCAAACCAAAGGCTTAAATAATTTTATTGGTGCTACACCAATTCAACCTCCTAATAGCGACACATTGACTATAGGTAAATATAAAAAAAAAAAAAAAAAAAAAAAAAAAACAAGGAAAACAAGCTAAGGAGGAGGAAGAAATCATGAAAAATGTTGAGCATTAGTTGGGATGAATTTCAAATGCATTAAAGATAGACAAGAGTCAATTTATGAGCAAGCAATTGCTTGATGAGAGCATGAGTGATTGCAATACTGATTATAACCTTGGATTAACATATGATTATTTGCTTCAAAATCTTTCTCTAGCAACTAGGTTTTATAAATAAAACCCATTCGTTTTTATGCTTTTGGATTGATGATTTTTTGATCAATTGAGAAGTTGTTGTCAAGTATGAGTTGTTGAAACCTTGTTATGCGCTACTATATACTAAATCACTCCCTTCAATGCTTTTTGCTGATGATTTTCTTAATCAACGGAGATGTGGTTGTTGTGTATGAGTTGCTGAAACATTGTCATGTGCTACTATGCATTCGTGTAATATTAGTTTTTATTTTGTTAAACTTATTATGATGCTACATTTGGATCAGTGTTATACTTTGGAGTATATTATATTTTGGATGAATGTTGAATGGCTTATTTCGATTTGCAATGTAATTTAAAGGACGCAAATACGTGTTAGCATGTGATTGTGCATGCCAAATATTATATTACATATTTCATATTTTCAAGAATGGATGTTGTAATCTGTTGAATGAATGTTGATACCCTATTTTGTAATATGTTAATTCAAAAAAATGTTGTAGCCTATGTAATACCATGACTAAACATATAGTTATTTATATTTTATTTAATTTAATATTGTATTTAAAAAATATCAATTGTTATTTACTTTAACTGTGAAAATAATTTTTTAAGCATAAAATTAAAGCATATTACATAATTAAAGAAGTTTATGAATAATATTGACAACTAATGTTAATGATAGGTAATAAGAGTAATATTACTATTTTACTTACATGTAGATTATATCTCTCAACTTATATCAAACTAAACAATAAAAAAGGTAAAAACAATATTTTCAATTATAACAAATCAAATAACATTGATGTAATTTGAAATACAACATTTTCATTTTAAAAAAATACTATTTTTTTTTGTTTTTTCCACTGAGTTAAATATATGTTTATATTGGAAACAAAGATTAAGAGGACTTATGAATGCCAATGAAAGTGCTATAATGTGATGCTAGTCAACTATGCAATGATGAAGTTGAAACTGAAGTTGGTGGCATTATAAGGAGTTCTACAAACAGCATATTGGGTGATGTTTTGCAGGCTGCACATTTTCGTTACACACAACAGACGCACATACACATATGTTTGTACACTTCTCTTGTCCATTGGTGCAACTTTTACTTGTAAATTGTATGAATTTTAATTGTTTCTGTACATGTACATTTGTATTTTCACGTTTAGTCATATTGGGTCAAAATAATGATTCTTATATGTTGACCGACACCTGTTGCCTATTCATTGTTGATTAATTTGGTTAGCAGGAGTTGTAAGTTAAAATAGTTTGATTAATTAGGAATTAGGGATGCAAGTGGAGAGGGAAATTTTCGTTCTCCGTGGGGACCCGCTCGAC
This sequence comes from Dioscorea dumetorum, assembly GCA_902712375.1. Lineage (NCBI taxonomy): Eukaryota > Viridiplantae > Streptophyta > Magnoliopsida > Dioscoreales > Dioscoreaceae > Dioscorea > Dioscorea dumetorum. The sequence continues at coordinate 4,020,380 of CACTHL010000492.1, forward strand.
GGGGTGGAGATTCCCAGAAATAGCTCCGCCGTTGGGTCGGGAATGAGAAAACCCTTTCTCAACTAGTGGGGTGGGGGCGGAGAGAGTATTCCCCTCACTCACCCAGCTCCCCATGGGGATTTCCGGACTTTTTAAATTATATATATAATATTTATTAAAAATAACTCATTTGATTAATTTTAATTATTAATTAAAATTCAATATTAAATCATAAGATAAATATGGTTTTCATATAATTTTATTTTTAGCTTTGATATTATTTACCATTTTTTTTATACTTACAATTTTATTTATTATTGAAGACAAAACTATTATATCAAAATGTTAGCGGTAGTGGATTCCAATCTAAATAATTTGAACAATGAAAAATAATTATGAAAATATAAAATTATTGTACTAATTTTTGTGTTATGAATTTTATTAATGAATTTTTACTTTTAATTTACTTTCAAACTTTATATTATTTGTAAAAATTAATTTTTTTATCCTTCATTATATTATGTTTATTTTGATATATATTTTGTATATTTTTTTATTTTATGTATGATGCTTATAAAAATATGTTAAAGAAAAAAATTTGTTGGGACGGAGATTCCCCGACTCTGAGGGATCCCAGTGGGAGAGTGAGTGGGGGGGAATTTCTCCACTGCGAAGAGGAATGCTATTTCAAAATTTAAATATATAGAATTATTAATTTATAAAAAGGTTAAATCTATAATATAAAATCTAAGTAGATTTTTTTCCTTGAGAGTAAATAACATAAAAAACAATTAACGAAATCATGTCTAATCATAAATTTATTTGCACGACAGTGATAACACACAATAAAGAAAAATTTGATATATATCACTTAAACAAATTTGACTTTAACATATTGTTCAAGAAAAGAATCAATAATACAAATTGAGATGGTATATCTTAGTCAAGTAACCAAAATGAAGAAGGTAACTTCACTTCAAGAAAGAAGTGCAATTGTAGTCACACTTTTATGTCCAAAAAAAAACACTATTTCAACTACAAAATAGAAGTGGCAGGAGCTGTGACACTCATCAAAATAATCAAATACATAAAATTCTTACTTCTAAATAATACTCATATTTGCAGCAATGTGGTAAATCGAGATTTCTTTGATTTCCGTGAAGCACTTTTGAATTAAATACGTTTTAAAACTTTGTGTTGCAAATGGATCAGGCGTATGCGTGGGAGACTCAATGGCCAATGGTGACATGCACCATAGAAGGAACTCGCGCCAGATTCAAGGGAAAAAGCACAGCAAGTATAAGGATTACATTATGAATTGAATTATAGAGTTGTCATTGATGAATGGTTGTAATTAGGAGAATTAAACAATTAACAAGGTTGTTATGCATGTTCTCTATGTTCTGGCACGACAGGTGTTTGTTAAAATGCCAGCTAGTGAATTGTTAGGAGTTTGTTACAAGGCTGTACGAAGAGGCTATAAGAAGGGGAAATGAATGAAAGAAGGGCATCTTTGGCCTGGAAATTTTCCTATATTCTTCTATCGTCTCCTCCTTTCCATCCTCTCCTTCCCTTTATCTTCTTCTTCTTCCCATAATTCTTCTCTATCTTGCATCAATTTGGTGCTTTCATTGATTCGATGACGGAGGGTATGATGACGCGCGCTTGTGCAGTGGATGAACAACTGGCAGCGATTACTGAGCAACTCGCACGTCACGATTCCGTCTTCACCAAGGTGGACTCCCTCTGTGCCACAGTACAGCAGCACTCTGATTCGTTTGAGCAACTGCATAAGTACCACTCTGATTCATTTGACATTCTTCGCAGCTCCATGGCAGCTCAACAATCAGTGATATCTGAGATGATGGTGCAATTGTAGCAACTTGGTAAAGGATCATCATCTTCTCCGGTGAGTCAACCTCCGTTACTGCATTTTCCTCCATCTCATCCGGTCCTGGCGATCCACCCCTCTTCACCGCTCACACCACCATCACTCCAACCCAATTCATCTGTTTCACCGCCTCGTTTACCTAAGATCGAAGTCGCCTTCTTCTCTGGTGAGAAGGTCCTCGGTTGGTTATTCCAAATCAACCATTATTTCTTTTTCTATCAAATTCCAGATGATCAGAGAATCGCTGTTGTTGCTTTCTTTATGGCGGGGCCGGCACGTCAATGGTTCCAGTGGCTTCATGCCACGAATCAACTCACTCATTGGGATGACTTCGTCGGCAAATTGTAAATGCGGTTCGGACCATCTTCATTTGTGAACCACGACGCCGCTCTATTCAAGCTCAAGCAGACACCCACAGTGACTGCGTTTCTGCAAGAATTCGAGTGTTTTTCCACTCGCGTTTCTGGATTGAGCCGGCAAAGCCTATTGAATTGTTTCCTTTTCGGTTTGAAAGATGAAATCATGCGTGAGCTTTACATCTTGAAACCGGTCGATCTCCATGATGCCGTTGGAATGGCCAAATTAGTTGAAGATAAATGTAACGCAGCGTGTCTGGCTATTACTCGACATCCGTTTCCGCGACCGACGCTTCCGGCTCCTTCCACGGCGGTACACCATGATGCATCACTGGCAATTAAACGCCTCACACCGGCGGAGATGACGGCTCGAAGGGAGAAGGGTCTTTGCTTCAATTGTGACTCCAAATTCACCACGGGGCACAAGTGCAGCCCGACTCTCTTCTTATGTTTGATGGTCGATCAGGATGGTTCGAGTGCATCTGAGGAGGAACCACCACCGGATTAGATCGTCTCTCTTGCTGAAAATACGCCGGACGTTCCATGGGATGAAGATGCTCCCTGTATCTCATTCCACGCTCTGATGGGCAAGTTGGTGCCGTCGACGTTGAAGATCGCTGGTTCAATTAATGGCAGGGAGGTGGTGGTGCTGGTGGATGGCGGATCCACGAATAATTTTATTCAATCTCGGTTAGGCGCATCTTAATCTGACCATACAACCGTCGGCGCACTTGCGGGTCACCGTCGGCGACGGAGAAGCGCTGTCCTGCGGGGGTGCATGTGTAGAGGTTCCTCTCAAGATGGGAGACGAAATCTTTGCCGTTGATATGATTCTGTTACCAATTTACGGTGCAGATTTAGTCCTTGGGGTTCAATGGATGCGTCAATTGGGTCTGATCCTTTTTTATTATGATCAGCTGTGGATGCAGTTCAACCATCAAGGCCGTCACATCAAGCTGACTGGACTTAATCAAGTGCAAGGTGACCTGGCTCGATCAGCATCAATTAAAAAGGCAGGTGCGAATGATGCTCAATTCTATCACGTACGGGTGGAACCAATTCAGTCGGACCCGAACCCGAAGATTGGGCCCAGCGTCCCAGTCGTCTTCTCCGAAGGCATCTAATCTCTTTTACACAAGTTTGCTGGGGTGTTTAAGATGCCGATCAGGTTGCCGCCGTCCAGAGAACATGACCATAAAATTCATCTTCTACCAAGCGCCAATCCTGTCAATGTTCGACCATACCGATATCCACATTTTCAGAAATCCGAAATAGAGAAGCTAGTGAGCGAGATGCTCTCTGAAGGAATAATCCGGCCTAGAACCAGTCCGTTCTCCTTCCCTGTTCTACTTGTCAAGAAGAAAGACGGTACTTGGAGATTCTGCGTGGATTATCGGGAATTAAATGCCATCACCGTGAAGGATCGGTTTCCAATTCCCACGGTGGAGGAGCTGTTGGACGAGATTGCAGGTGCATGGGTGTTCTCCAAGTTAGACCTCCGAGCCTGCTACCACCAAGTCCGGATACACCCGAGCGATGTCCAAAAGACGGCGTTCAAAACACACGAGGGGTACTATGAGTTCCTTGTAATGCCGTTCGGGCTGTCGAACGCATCGTCGACGTTCCAGTCACTGATGAACTCCACATTCAGGCAAGTCTTACGGAAATGCGTTCTTATATTTTTCAATGACATTCTTGTTTACAGCCCCGATTGGGAGTCTCATTTGAGGCACCTTCATGAAGTCTTCACTCGCCTGAATGATCAGCACGTGTTCGCCAAACTATCTAAATGCGAATTTGGGTGTTTAACATTGGGATATTTGGGCCACATTATCTCCGGCTAAGGGGTAGCAGTCGATCAGGACAAAATTCAAGCAATTTGGGACTGGCCGCTACCATCCTCTGTGAAGGCATTACGGGGATTCCTGGGTTATGTGGGTATTATCGTCGCTTTGTGTCCCGGAATTCGTCTCTCGCCGCACCATTGACAGAGTTGCTCCGCAAGGATGCATTTGTATGGACACCAACAGCTACTCAGGCTTTTCGGAAGCTTCAGTGAGCTCTAATGTCAACCCCTGTTCTGCAATTACCCAATTTTACCAAACAGTTCATTGTCCAAACTGATGCTTATGGTGACGGGATTGGAGTAGTATTGCTGCAACAGGGGCATCCACCCGCTTATTTCAGTAAGCAATTATCTCCACGGCAACAAGCAGCGCCCACTTATGCAAGGGAAATGCTAGCAATTACCGAAGCCATCAAAAAGTGGCGCCAATACCTTCTTGGTCGGCTTTTTACGGTGCAAACTGACCACAGGAGTCTTCGTGCCTTACTTCATCAGACAATTCAAACGCCAGAGCAGCAACGGTGGTTATACAAGTTGGTCGGGTATGATTTTGATATCAAATACAAGCCAGGGGTACTAAACGGTCCGGCCGACACCCTATCAAGAATCAACCGCATCTCATGTCATGCCCTATTTTCTGAGTCTCGGCCACAGCCAATCCTTTGGGAGGCAATCCGTAAGGCTTACAATTCAGACTCGGGAACGTTGACGTTAGTATCAGCAGTCTCCGAGGATCCAGGCCTTCACCCACATTTTCAATTGCGGGATGGTATATTGTTCTTTAAGGGCAGAGTGTGGATTCCATCGAATTTGGCTTTACAACCCCTCCTTATGGCCGAATTCCATACTACCCCAACAGGGGGACATACTGGAGTACAAAGAACACTGTCACGAATAGCCGAGGTATTCTTTTGGCCTGAACTCCGCCGGGATGTGCAGCAGTATGTGTCCACTTGTGCAGTATGTCAAGCTACTAAGCCTTTTAATAGGGCAACCCAAGGACTGTTACAACCTTTGCCGATACCTGGGCTGATATGGCATTCAATCTCAATGGATTTCATCACCGGACTTCCACCATCTTAGGGGAAGACGACAATTATGGTCGTTGTCTAAGCACGCGCACTTCTCGACCTTAGGTGCCAGCTTTACCGAGCAACAGGTTGCAGAACTAATGGTGAAAGATGTTATCAAGATTCATGGGGTATCGGCACAAATTGTCTCTGATCGGGACCCGATTTTCATGTCAAATTTTTGGAGGGAGTTATTCCGTTTGCAGGGCACGATGTTGGCTATGAGCACAGCGTACCATCCACAAACGGACGGTCTGACAGAGGTTCTCAACAGGTATCGCGAGGACTATTTACGGTGTTCACCGGAGACAATCCCAAACAGTGGTTGCGCTTCCTCCCGTGGGCAGAGTGGCACTATAACACAGCGTGGCATTCGGCGATCAAAATGTCTCCCTTTGAAGCAGTTTTCGGCCGCTCACCACCGTCCTTACAGGATTACTTGGCGGGCACATCTGCTGTAGCAGCTGTTGATGAATTGCTCACTGATAGAGCAGTGATATTATCCACTTTAAAAGAGAACTTGACACGGGCTCAACAGAGGATGCGAAATCAAGCTAATGTGGGTCGCACTGATGTTCAGTTTAATTAAGGTGATTGGCTTCTTTTGAAGCTTCAACCCTAAAGGCATACATCATTGGCGTGCAGAATCTCTCATAAGCTTGCTCCTCGGTTTTATGGACCGTTTCAAGTTGTTGAGGAAGTGGCTTACAGGTTAAATTTACCACCCACAGCGAAGCTGCATAATGTGTTTCATGTGCCCAAATTAAAGAAATTCATTGGTGATCCGGGACCTAGTCAAACTCCCTTACCTACAGAATTTTTAAATCAACAACCAATTATGGGGCCACATTGCATTCTCCATCGACGTGAAGTCCTAAAAAGAATGAGGGTGTTCTCAGAGATTTTAGTTCAGTGGACTGGCCAATCTGAAGATGATGCAACATGGGAGGATATAGAGGCTTTTAAGGAGGCCTTTCCTTCATTTATCCTTGAGGACAAGGATCTTTCAAAAAGGGGGGGGGGCGATTGTTGTAAAGGTATCAGGCGTATGCGTGGGAGACTCAATGGCCAATGGTGACATGAACCATAGAAGGAGCTCGCACCAGATTCAAGGGAAAAAGCACAACAAGTATAAGATTACATTATGAATTGAATTATAGTGTTGTCATTGATGAATTGTTGTAATTAGGAGAATTAAACAATTAGCAAGGTTGTTATGCAGGTTCTCTATGTTCTGGCACGGTAGGTGTTTGTTAAAATGCCAGCTAGTGAATTGTTAGGAGTTTGTTACAAGGCTGTACGAAGAGGCTATAAGAAGGGGAAATGAATGAAAGAAGGGCATCTTTGGCCTGGAAATTTTCCTATCTCCTTCTATCTTCTGCTCCTTTCCATCCTCTCCTTCCCTTTATCTTCCTCTTCTTCTTCCCAGAATTCTTCTCTATCTTGCATCACTTTGTAACAAAATTATATTCTTTTAAAATTGTGGAATGGATTTAAAAAGAATTGAATTTTGTTTCAAATTTGTATTTAAATTGTGAAATAGATTATTACTTTCATTATAATTTAATTAACCATGAGTTTTATTGAAATAAACAAAAATCTATTTTAACTAGCGACCTTTTAATTTATTAGTATTAAGTGATGTACAAACACATTGAGATATTAATTTTATGTCTGTGCATATCTTGGTGTGGTTTGTCCACTTATTATAAGCTTGCATATTTAAACTTGAGACTCCTTCCACTTATCCTCAATGATTGAGTTGACCAGTTTCGAAGTGAAAGATACTTGATGTGATTTTATTTGAATGTTCAAATGCAAGCCTTTTTATTGTAAGCATGCGCTCTCCGTAACATTTAAACTTAAAACTTCTTCCAGTAGTCGGGCGTGTTTCGTTAGCCGAACTGGAGACCGAAGTGACTGAAGTGGGAGCTGATGTGACACTTCCACTTGTTTTGTTCACCGAAGTAGAAGCCGAAGTGGGGAAGTGGCCACTTCCAAAACCTCCCACTTCACTCTTTGATTTCGGGATTTTTTTTTCCCGAAGTGGCACTTCGGTATTCCACTCCACCCATTTTGTATGTTTTTATAAATCTTTTATTATTTCTTTTTTTCGAATTTGTTTTATTTTTTTATTTTTATTGTTTGTTGTTTTATTTTTTTAATTTATTTTAATTTTTTTTAATTTTAAATTTTTTACTTTTTGCAACAAAATTAAGATTTTAATTTAAAAAAATTTACATTCCATCAAATATAATAAATAATTTATTTATAAACCATACTTTTATTTTTTCACTCCTAACAAAAAAAAAATTCATAATTCATCACTTCTCTCCGCCAAACACATGGAACTAATGACTTCCAAATGAAAATTCCACTTCAATCGAAATCACACTTCCAGACTTTCATCACTTCGGTGGACCACTTCCGAACCAAACACACCCTTTGCCAAGCTTAAAAGTGATACATGATTTTAAGACCCTTTTCACATGATCGACTCAATCTCAATGGTGGAGCTAATGAGTCTTGATACTAGACATATTTAAGCTCGGAACTTCTTCCACTTGTTCTCAACAATGGCGCTCACAAGCTAAAAGTTGAGAGATACTTTGCAATATTTTTTTTTCACTAGATGATAGAATTAGTGAATTTTGAAGTAAGATATATTCAAGTCTGACATATTCTTCCACTTATTCTCAACGCTAGAATTGATAAGCTTTGAGGTGAAATAAGATTTTGGAAATATTTTCACTTGATTGACTCAATCCTAAGGATTGAGTTAATGAGTCATAAAGTGAAAAGTTAGACTCGTATCTTCTTTTGCTTCTTCTCGGCGATAGAGCTGAGCATCTTAGAAGTAGAGAACTCTCAACACTGTTTTAAAGTCCCCCTTTTTTTTTTATTGGAACTTTTGGGGGAGAACTGAGGGCATGGTACCTTTTACCCTTTTAGCTTCTTATGGGCTTGCCCCATTGGTGCAACATTCAAGAACATAGGCTCACGATTTCATAAGCAATTTCTTGCAATTTCTTCTTCCTTAATATAAACTCCTTTGGTGCCATCTTCTCTATCTTCAAAGGAGTAATTGTTATAAATCTTCGTGGTAATGCTCTTCCTTTGATAATGATACCTTGGTGGCCTACCTCCTTTCATCTTGTTATTTGACTTGGAACAGAGTTCACCAATCATAGACCTGTCCTTACTATTCTCAATGCCTTAAAGGAGTTTGCAAATGAACTTGAAAAGTTATTTCTTGAGTCCTGGAACAAACTTAAGGTATTATCTTCTTGGTTAGCCTCCTTCTCATATATACTTTTGATGAGATAGCCTTGTGCTCCTTGAAGATGCCACTCTCCTTTCCTTCGGCAGTGATCATAAATGAAGACTCCTCTTCATCTTTTCTTACACCTCCTCTATCGAAAACAGATTTTTTTTTTTTTTTTTTTTTTTTGTGTGCATTAGAAGCATCCTCCTAGATCTCAACAGATGGTATTTAATTTGGATGATGCCCACTTGGCGGCAAGCATTGGATGTGGGTAGAGATTGGTGAGGAAGATGTGCTTGGCATAAAGTTAACATAACTCGACACTGTCCCAAACTTATTCTCAGCTTCAGCAATACCGATGCAGGTAGAAGTATAAGTAAGCTTCAATTTTATATCTTCTGCAAAGAAGATAGTGCTAGTGTTGTTTGCAAATGCTTCTCTCAAAACTCGGAATGAAAAATATCGTATTAACAACACTAGTTTATTTGAATTTTTCTTTTATCCATTTTTTTTTTTAAACTATCATCACACTTTACTTCAAAGATGGGAGGCGAAATCATGTCCCACCGGGCATATCAGACTTTGTGGGGTCTTTTTTCCTCAACTTTTAATATGATTAACCGGCTAAAATAAAAAGCTCACAAATTGAATTTTATTTATTTTATGACTTCAAAGGATTGTGGGTTTCTGACTTACATTAGGGGCAAGCTCGTAATGTTAATTACCCTGAACACTGTCACATAAACCTCCGATTAAGAAATAAATGTGAACAAGAAAAAATTTAGAAAAATCCATTTTATTCACTTTTAATAAACTTGAATCCATACACTTCATTGAAATTACAAGGGCTTTGAGATGTGATCATCTTGACCTTATGTAACTTAGACTTATATGCCCAAGCAAACAATGATTGCATCATTGCATCTCCTTCCGACTATTTCGCCGAAAAGTACGCTTGGACTTTTAGTCTTTATCAAATCTTGGAATTTGCATCTTAGACATGATTTAGGTTTCAAGCGGTAAGTCCTCCACATTTTGAGAATCAGTAACTTGATAATTTGAAATTCTTCAAAGAAAAAGGCTTCGGCATTTTGTGCTTGTGAAGCTTTTCGCAACTTTGAGATTCTTCGACACTCTGACTTTTGATGCTTTGATGTTGTTGAGCTCATTTGTTCATCCGTTTGAAACATGTATCTTGGACATTTGAGTTTGTATTTTGAATTTGATTTGGATTTCAAGTTTTGATTCTCTATATTGATGAATCACAAAATTGCTTTTACATTATTTTGACTTTTCAAAAAACTTCGGCTGTAGTGCTTGTGAAACTTTCTTCAAGTCCTGACTTGTGGAACTCTTTGAGTCTTTGACTTTTGATGTCTTGAGACTGTTGAGTTCAATTGTTGATTTATATTGATTTTCAAGTCTCGACTTTTTCACTTCTTGGATCTTGACTTGGTTGCTTTGACTTTGATTTTTACAATGGCTTTACCTTTTGATGTTTGCATCTTGGATTTGATTTTGCATTTGATTTGCATTTCAACTTGTGGATTGTCCATGTTGATGAATCGCAAACTTTATTTTTACATGATTTGGACATTAATTTCAAAAGCTTCAACTTGCGTGCTTGTGAAGCTTCATTCAAGTCTTGACTTGTGAAACTCTTTGAGTCTTTGACTTCTGATGTCTTGAGACTGTTGAGTTCATTTGTGGATTTGCATAGATTTTCAAGTCTTGACTCTTTTCATTTCTTGAATCTTGACTTGGCTGCTTTGACTTTGATTTTTAGAATGACTTTAACTTTAGATTTTGCATCTTAGATTTGATTTGAATCTCAAGTTGTAGATTCTCTATGTTGATGAATCACAAACTTTACTTTACCTAACTTTGATTTTTCAAGAAGCTTCGGCTTTCGTGCTTGTGAAACTTTCTTCAAGTCTTGACTTATGAAACTCTTTGAGTTTTCGACTTCTGATGTCTTGAGACTATTGAGATCATTTGTCGATTTGTCAGATTTTTTATCAAGTCTTAACTCTCTCACATCTCGAATCTTGACTTGACTGCTTTGACTTGATTTTTTTTTATAATTCTATGAGCGCCAATTCCAATGAGATTTCATGACTTCAGTATGAGTTTAAGAATATTTCCCATTCACTAAGTGTCTATGACCTCAAAGTGACCATTAGAAATTTTCTGACTCTTTAGAATTTCTCCATCACTCATAAGAGTATCTATGACTTCAGAATGAGTTTGAGAAAATTTCCCACTCTAAAGAGTGTCTATGACCTCAAAGTGAGCATTACAAATTTTTTGACTTTTTAGAATATCTCCATCACTTCTAAGAGTGTCTATGACTTCAGAATGAGTTTGAGAAAGACCTCAAAGTGAGCAGAAATTTTCTGACTTTTTGGAATTTCCTTATCACTCCTAAGAGTTTCTATGACTTCAGAATGAATTTGAGAAAATTTCCCACTCCAATGAGTGTCTATGACCTCAAAGTGAGTATCAAAAATTTTCTGACCCTTTAGAATTTCCTTAGAGGTCCTCCAACCTGCGAAATTACAAAAACCCCCTCAACAAATAAATTTCATAATTTGTTTTATTTTCCCCTTTTTTTTTTCTTTTTTTGTTTTTGAGAAACGAAAAAAAAAAAAAATGAAAATGTAGCAAAGACAAAATGCATGCCTAAACTAACTTTGAAAAAGCCATGACTTGAGTTCAAAATGATAGTAATAATAAACCTTGTGAGGAGATGCTAATAGATTTTAGGAAACAATACTGAGGACTATATTAGTCAAACTTTTCAATCTTGAGACCGGCACTTCCACCCACACCAACTGAAGAGCCATCCTCATTCATTTCTAAAATCATGTTAGCACCGGTGCCTTTGCGATGATGAGGTTGCAGATTCCCTCCAGTTCATTTATTTTTGTCACTAAACTTATCAACTTCGGGAAACTGGTTGCTGTCCAGGCATTGGATTACCCCGTTGATGGCGTCCTCAATTTTCTTCTTGTCAGCAAGGTCAAGTTTGGAGGCGATCTTGTCATCCTTGATAGTGTTCCATATGTTGTAGGCATAGTTTTTCCAAGGCATTCTTTGACTCGACCTTCTTCTTGTGTTCCGCATCTCCAGATTTGCATTTCTCTACATCCTGAACCATGTTCTCAATCTCCTCCTTGCTGAACCCGCTCTTCTCATTGGTAATGATGAACCATGATCGCGACCTTGGTGAGTCTAGCAATGACTTCGGCGAGTCCAACGACGATAATAAAAGAGGAAGAAATCTAGGCATCGGAGAGCCCGTCGGTGAGGACAAATGGGACGGGAGGCTATCAGAGTCGCTCATGATGACATCTCGCACCACGTCCCCTTGCTACGAAGCTCTCAAAGACAGCCCATTTTGTGATTATCCTGCGGGGTGATCCCAGATGCTTTGAGGCATCGGATCCGGGTGGGAGGAGACGGTGGAGAGACACCGATTTCCATGGTGATCACTCTGATATTTCTGTTTTTTTAGCGTGAGAGCGAGAGAAAGAGAGGATCCGATAAAGAACGCGTGCCTCTCCTCCGCTTTACGTGCATGGGCCCCTCAAAAAGTGGAGCCCCCATCCAAGTTATAATGCCATACCGGGTTCAAGCTCATGCCAATATTTTTTAAAAAAAGATTTCATCCCCATCCTTCCCCCCCTTTTTAAGAAGCTCTCTCCATAACCTCGTATTATTTTTTTTTTAAAATTCAGATTCAAATTTTTTTTGTCTTTTTGGTTGCGAATATCCAGATTTGCATCTATCCAAAAAAAATTTCATCTTAATCTGAATAACAATAAAAATCAGATATTTATTAAAATTTTATTATTATTATTTTTTTATATAAACACCATGCTTGCTAAGTGGTAGGGTAAGTGTTTTGGAATAGCTTTAAATTATGATTTTTTTTAATTTTGAAATATAAACTTCAATTTAAATCAAAGTAATTATCCAATTTCAATTTTATTTCATTTGGTGGTCACCCGAGAGATTTAGGCATATTTTGATAATGTGAATATTTGAAATTCTCTATTAGTACATATATGACCCATTGCCCACCCAGGTAGAAAATCCATATCACCTGCTGAAAGAAAAGATCCAACATCCAAAGTATAAAAAATAAATCAGAATCTCTCTAAATACCACTCAGTTGAAATAGAATTAAATTTGATTAACCATTTTTATTCAAATTGAAATTTAAAATTCAAAATGAAAGGATGTTTAATGCTATAATAAAAAATTGATCCTACAAAAGAAATGTTGCTGTAAGACCTAATAAAAATGCGTTGACCTTACCTAAAATGTAAAAATAGGAAGCAATCCAAACATCAACGCAGCTGGTGAGTCCAAAACAACAAATATTTGTCAAAGTTTTTTTTTTTTTTAAAATGTAGTCTTATACACCCATAATTACAATCTGTACACGGATAATTTACATGTAATCCGCTAGTCATTATTTGAGCAAATTATACAGTCAGAAAAAAACCTAGAAACTTGAGAATCAGTCGTCCATGCCAGTTCTCAACGTAGACTCAATAATCCTCCTCCTCGATGCTTTCTCGACGATGGAAAAGATCATGAGCCTCTGGTTCATAGCCAGCAGATGATAAATTGTATTTCATCTCATCCAACATCTCATAAATTTCCCTACTCTGCACATGAAACTTGTCCCCGGCTACAAATTCATGCACAGAGCCATTAATCTCAATTGAACTGAAACCATGAACTTTTTCTTCCTTTCTCTCTTCCATCATCATCCTCAGTTTAGCTGAACCCTTAGTATTTCCAATTTGAGCATAAAGATTTGATAGAAGAAGATAGCCACCACTATAACTTGGTTGAATTTGGATCAAATTTTTAGCTGCAATCTCTGCAATCTCCACATTGCCATGATTCCTGCATGCAGCTAACAATGTAGACCAGATCACCATATTTGGTTTCATGGGTAGCTTGTTAATAATTTCTAGTGCTTCTTTTAAAAGCCCAGACCGGCCTAGCAAATCTACCAAACAACCATAGTGCTTGATTGATGGCCTTATGCCAAAGTGCGCCATGAGATTGAAACAAACCAAGCTTTCATTTAGAAGTCCAGCATGACTGCAAGCGCTCAAGACGCTAACAAAAGTAATGTCATTCGGCTTTGTGCCAGAACGAAGCATCTCAGAGAACAGAAGAAGAGAAGCCTCTGCACAGCCATGTGCTGCCAGTCCTCCGACCATTGATGTCCAATGACCCACATTTTTAGCTGAAATGCTTCTGAAAACACTGAAGGCAGCACCAATGCTCCCACATTTAGTGTACGTATTGGTCAATGCAACCCCAACAGCACCATTCAAAGAGAATCCCCGGCGCATTATGTACCCATGAGCCATCTTACCTGCCGCAAGCAGACCGGTATCAGAGACTGCAGAAAGCATAATAGACATCGTGTGTTCATCCGGTTGGAGGTCAGACAACTGCAACTCATGAAACAGTGCAAGGCTCTCATTTGGAAGAGAATTGTGCACATACCCCCCAATCAAAGAATTCCATGAGACAATATCCCTCTCAGGCATCTCTATAAAGCATTTATATGCAGAATCCATGTCACCAGATTTCACATAGCCATCAACTATAGAGTTTCCAGCAATAACAGTTCTTTCAGGCATTCTATCAAGCACCTGACGTGCAACATCAATTCTGCCACATTTCACATACATATCAACAAGGCAGCTCTGGACGTAGACATCAGGGGACAAGTTGTTGATTTTGAGGATCATGGAGTGTATTTGCATGCCTTCTTGGAGGGCGGACATCTGGGAGCAGGCTTTGAGGACCAAGGGGAGTGTGAACTTGTCCGGAAGACACACACATTGTGAAAGCATGTGGTTGAAGAGGAAGAAAGCGTGGCGAGGGAGATGGTCCTGGATGTACGTCCTAATGAGAGAATTGTAGGTGTAAGCAGAAGGTGGTTGTCTGGCAGCATGGAGAGTATGATTGGGTTGATAGAGGCTTGGGTTAATATCGTTAGAGATTTGAATGGGGTGATGATAAGTTGCTATGGAGGAGCTAGGAGAAAAAGGAAGCAGGGGAGGAAAAGCAAGGGTTGAGGCTAGGGTTGATAGGTCTGGCATCTGCCTGTGCGTTGCAAAATCCTGGCTTCTAGGTGGAGTGGTAATGTTTCAGGCCCGGCGCGTGTCTAGCATAGGATGAACTTGAACTGATTTCCCCTTCCAACGAGTTGGACAAGCAAACTTTGAGTCACTTCTATTGCTTGTAACTGTGTAAGGTATAAGAAACATGATTATATGAATTTTAATAGTTTTTTTTATTTACATTCAGAAAATAATACATGGAATATTTTTATATTTAAATATTTTTTATATTAATAGAGTTGGAAAAAACTCGGGAATTTCAAAACTTCCTAAAAAACCCTCCAACTTTTGCACACCCCGGACAACCCCTCCGTTATAATTTACTTCCGTCACTTCAAATGTGTCTTTTTTTATGAAATTCCATTTTTGCCCTTAGAAATGGTGGGAAAAAACCCACCCGATCACATCATGTTATGTCTGCCCTTTATGCATACAATTATGAGTTTTTTTTCCCCTTCATGCTTGCTTTTTGTCAAAGAAAGTTTAGAAGGCGAATTACATCTTCTTCTTCTTCTTCTCATTTGGTTTGTTCGATCTGAGGTCTGCCGGTTTCCCGATATTATAGAGTTTTTGTGCTATTGCTAGATACAACGGGAAGGGACGAGTGCTGATGTTCACGAGTGAGGGTGAAGTTCATCACACCTGATGGACATAAAACGGTTTACCCAATAGAAAACGAGATCGACTTCCAGCGCATGCGTCATGTTTTCTCCATCTTCAAATGCGGCGTAATCGATCTTGTTGTCGAGACGGATGACGTGCCATCGTATCCTACTGAACACGAGTTGTTGTCGTGGTAAGGTTTACCTAGTTGTATATGTTAGTTATTGTTTAATAATCCCCTTCTCTGTTTAAAAAAATCACGTTCCCGTTTAAAAGTTGACTTCTCCGTTTAATTTATTATGTTAATGTTTAAACATTCTCTCTACCATTTACATTATTGAGTCTTTGTTTAAATAGCGCTGTTAGTGTTTAACATTTATAGTTATCGTTTAAAACATTGGAGTTCATGCTTAAATCATGATCATTTTCATTTGAACTGAAGTGTTGGCAGGAATTCGGAATCTGGAAGTGCTTCTGTTCCACCTCATGGCGACCCTGACGGTCTCGCATGCCTATCTCCCTCGTTAGAACAACCTGAAGTGTTGTTGTTGGATGTCGAACAACGTTTTCAAGGCGTTGAACATTTCAGAGACGCACTTCAGAATTTTGCCATCAAACGAAATTTTGACTTCAAATTTGTAAAGAACGAAAAACACCGGGTCACTGTGGAATGCGCTGCCGATGGTTGTCAATGGCGCCTTCATGCATCAAAGGAATATAATAAAAACACTTTCAGAATCAAGACAATGGACCCATCACACACTTGCGGTGGTGGAATTGGCTCGGTGTCACACCCGAAAGCGTCCAAAAAATGGGTAAGCGCACGAGTGATTCAGAAGCTCAAGGATCGGCCCTTGTACAAGGCCATTGACATTCTGAAGGACATGTTGCGGGAACATGGTGTCTACATTCCATACAAGTAGCCTTGGTTGGGAAAAGAACATGCCCGAATGACCCTCAACGGCAGCGATGTCTCCACCAATCAAGAGTTGGAGTGGTTTCTGGAACACTTGCTCCAAGAACTTGCAGAAAAAGAAGTCTTTTTTTCTGCAAAACTCGATGGAGTGAGAAACCGCAAGCCCCATGTGCAGAAGCTGCTCTAGCCTCTGAAGGCGACGGAAAGGGCGGAGTGACAGTTTTTGTTTATATTGTTGTTTTCATTTTGCAAATAAGAACCCTGATGGGTATTAGTGTACCTACTTTGTAATATAACTTTCTTTAATTATGGAACGTTGTCTAATTCACAAAATCTAACTTCATTGTCACCCTTTGATATTTGTTAAACGTGGACGGTGCATGTTAAATAGAGACGCTTAATGTTAAATTGTACCATGTATATGTAAACAGAGACACTATCATTTAAACGGAGAATACGTTATGCCGCATTCATTGATTTTTAATAGTACAAACTAAATGTTAAAGGGAAACGCTTATTCTTAAATGGTAACACATATATCTAAATAGCGACATCATTACACTTGAATTTTAAGCAAATGAGAACCCTGACAGTTTTTGTTCGCTTCGTTTTCATTCTGTAATTTCTGTTGCAGCTTGTTAAAATTATGTAACTTTGTTTAATAAAGAAAATCTAATTTCATTGTCATCCTTTGATATTTATAGTTCGACAACGCATGATAAACGGAGACGCGTAAACTTAAACGGTACCAAATATACTTAAACCGAGCCACCGTAATTTAAACAGAGACTACTTCATTTTGGCATTCGTTCATATTTCAACGTATACACTGAGTGTTAAATAGGGACGATTGCCATTAATGAGTTACACACATGTTTAAATGGAGACATAGCCGTTTAAACAGAAAGTGCTTAATTAGAACATATGGTATCCCGTGCAGACATACGCCAACGTCGACAATTACAAGCTGGTGTATAAAGAGGCTATATTCCCAATACCCGACAATGAGAAGCCTACGGACGACAATCGCGAACTGTGCTTGCGACCGCCTGTGACGAGAAGGCAACCTGGGCGTCCTAGACAAAGGAGAATCGAGTCGCAAGCGTCCGAGGTCCACGAGTTACATTGCAGTAGCTGCCACACGTCCTGCTACAATCGTAGATCATTTAATGAAACTGTCGCCTAGTAGGCATTGCAAATGAATAAGTTTTAAAGGGGAACAAACGTGTTTGACTGTCAATCACTGATATTTAAACAGAGAAAAACAAATTTCGTTATCTGTCCTCCAATATTTAAACACAGAGACTGAAGGTTAAACAGTAAGTCTTAGCATTAACGGGTGACACACATAGTGAAACAGAGACGTTGTACTTTGCACAGGTGATGAGTGCATTTCATATATATATTTTATACTTTACCCTCATCATTATTGAGTCTTTTGGCTTTAATTCTCCCAATTCAGTGCTATTTGAGGTATTCTTGGTTTTCCATGCAGATATCGAAGTCCTGGAGCAAGAAGAAGTGATTTGGAATGATTTTAGAAACTAAAGGACTTGGAAGAAACCTCATCAAGGTCAACACGGCCTAAGCACGCCCGTGCTATACCCCCGTGCGGTTGCGGGAGAATTCGAGTCAAAGTCGGCATAGTCCGAGTTCGGCGAGCACGGTCGTGCAAACCCTCAACACGCCCTCAGCACTCCCGTGTTGTACCCCGTGCAGATTACGGGAATTTGAGTTTCAAGAGTTTTATTTGGCCGTAATCTGCACGGCTTGAAGCACGGCTTCAACACGCCCGTGCTCACATCGGGAAAACATTAAAACCCTAAAAACTTAGGTTTTTGGGGGACTTTTGGGGGGCGAACAAAGGGAGGAAAGAGGAGAGAGCTTTGGGGGTTCATCCTCCTCATCATCAAGGGAATGTCACGCCTATGGTAGGCCGATCGGGAGGAGATTATACAATATTGTAGATCCTCGGACAACCACAAGGATGCAAGAAATTAGGGAGTTCTCAACTTCTTGTATTTCAATTTCTTTGGCATTGTACTTGTTGTTTATTGTCATGAGGGGCTAAACTCTTAAGGGATCCCCGGGGTTGTTTGTATGACGTTGTAGCTTGAACTCTTTATCTTTACTTGCAGCATTTATGAGTGTCTTGTTCCTTACAATAAATCTGCGTTATTGGTTATCTTGTGTGTTGTTTAGTGCTTGAATGCTTGGAAGTTAGGTTTTCTTATCTAGGTTTGTGAATCATGATTGATAGTTGCAAGCAGTAAGATTTCAGCTTAGAGCTCGGTAGCGCTGGAAGCAACACCCTTTTAGCATAACTAGGTTTAGAACTGAAGACTTCTCTGATAAATACTGAGAAAGAACGAGTTAGTGAACGTCAGAAGTCCAACCCCGAGGCCCCATCTCCTCCATCGAGTCAATCCTTACATTCCCCTTTGTGCAATTCTCTCCCTCAATCTCCTTAATTTCAACCTAGAGTCGCAATCCATCTTTCTTTAGCTGATTAGATATTAAGCAACCCGTTAGTATTAGAAGCTATACCAGTCCCTGTGGATTCGACTACCCGACCCTACGGGTACACTTTACTACTTGTACGACCCGTGCACTTGCGGATAAGCAAGGGGCGTATCAAGTTTTTGGTGCCGTTGCTGCTGACTGGCAACTTCTAAAAATTCGGACAGTCTTAGTACTCTAGTCGTTTTCTTTTGTTATCAGTTTCATTTATTTTATTCTTTGGTTTTGCTCGTATTCTTTTCTTTGCTTTTGTTATTATTTGTGTTTTGTTTAAACTGTTCCCACTTTTTCTTTGCTTCAAGCCTAAAAGATCATATCTCATCTTCTCTTTTTATTCTCTTGCGCAGGCGCGGTGTATAAGCCGAAGGAAATTTTCCGCAACTAACAAAAATATTTTAGTACCTAAGTCGTGTTCTTTTCTAGAGAGGAAGTATCATTCATAAGATGGAAGATCTTTTGAATGCATTGAGGGGACAGAAAAATTTCTATTTCAAAACAGAAGTAAGAGATCTTGATGCTGGCAATCAGCTAGTAGAACTACTCTCTCGTGCATCGAACAGAGATTATCATAATGTCTTTCTGGAAGAAGCAGTAAGGGCTTACAGCGATAAATCTCAGGAGTGGTCGAGGAGTCAAATTATTGATGAGGTGGTATTGCATGATAACCAGATGGAGTTGAAGAATAGCGAGGATGTCATGTCAGTAAATTGGTGCAGTGAACCGGTGGAAGAGTGTAATGCTACAAATGTTGGAAGACGAATTTACAGAGGAAAAGTTTTCCCAGGATAGTTTGGACAGCCTGAATTGGGAGGATCAATTATTGTGCACGAGAAATAAGCCTCCCAACCGCGGGAATCGAAGGTGCAAAGACCGAGCTAAAGAAATTACCTGATCATTTGGAATATGCTTTCTTAGGGGGAGATAAACAGTG
This sequence comes from Dioscorea dumetorum, assembly GCA_902712375.1. NCBI lineage: Eukaryota > Viridiplantae > Streptophyta > Magnoliopsida > Dioscoreales > Dioscoreaceae > Dioscorea > Dioscorea dumetorum. Next base: position 4,039,918 of record CACTHL010000492.1, read on the forward strand.
CCCGGTGATAATTTCAGCAACTCTTGATGATGAACAAAAAGGAAAAACTATTACAAGTACTTACCGCACACAAAAAGGCTATAGCTTGGTCAATTTCAGACATCAAGGGAATCAGTCCAGCTTTTTGCACACATAAAATCCTTATGGAGGATGAAATTAAGCCGATGGTGCAACCACAGCGGCGATTGAATCCCAATATGCAGGAGGTGGTCAAGACAGAGGTCAAGAAATTATTAGATGCCGGAGTTATTTACCCTATCTCGGATAGCCCGTGGGTGAGTCCAGTACAAGTAGTACCGAAAAAGGGAGGTATGACGGTGGTCCAGAATGACAAGAAGGAAGTGATACCTACTCGCACAGTTACTGGATGGCGGGTCTGCATCGATTACCGTAAGTTGAATGATGCCACTAGAAAAGCTCATTTACCCCTTCCATTTATCGATCAAATGCTGGAAAGGCTTGCTGGGCACATGTATTACTGTTTCCTGGATGGGATGTCAGGGTACTTACAGATCCCAATTTCACCTGAAGATCAAGAGAAGACCACTTTCACATGCCCTTATGGTACTTTCGCGTACTGCCGCATGCCTTTTGGTTTATGTAACGCTCTTGCCACGTTCCAATGCTGTATGATGTCCATTTTTGACGAATTCATCGAAGATTTTATGGAAGTATTCATGGATGATTTTTCGGTTTTCGGTAATTCATTTGATAACTGTCTATCCAATTTGAAGAGAGTTTTAGCTCGATGTGAAGAAACAAACCTGGTACTCAGTTCGGAAAAATGTCATTTCATGGTCCAGGAGGGAATAGTGTTGGGTCATACGATCTCACAATCTGGAATCGAAGTAGACAAAGTGAAGATCTCCACAATCCCGACCACCACAAAAGATATTAGAAGCTTCTTGGGGCATGTAGGGTTCTACAGGCGTTTTATTCAAGATTTTTCAAAAATTTCAGCACCCATGACCAAACTTTTGGAGAAAGATGCTCTTTTCAATTTTGACGCCAATTGCCATGCTGCTTTTGAATTGCTGAGGCAGAAGTTAGTGGAAGCTCCAATCTTAAAGGCACCTCTCTGGGATCAACCCTTTGAATTGATGTGTGATGCTAGTGATCGAGCTGTATTAGTGGTACTCGGGCAGCGATACGATAAGCAATTTCACCCAATTTCCTACGCATGAAAAATGTTGACCTCGGCCCAAGAAAACTATACGACGACGGAGAATGAGCTGCTAGCTATTGTTTACGCTTTTGATAAGTTCCGTCAGTATTTGGTTCTCTCTAAAGTGATAGTGTTCACCGATCATGCGGTACTGTGGTACCTGATGACTAAAACAGATGCCAAACCAAGGTTGATACGGTGGATTTTACTGTTGCAGGAATTTGATGTGGAGATACGGGATAAGAGAGGCATTGAGAATGTAGCAGCAGATCATTTATCTAGATTAGAGCATTCAAATAATACTTGGGAAAATTCTGAAGTCGTAAATGTTTCCTTCCCAGAAGAGCATCTATATCTCGCAGAAACGAGAAAACCTTCGGATGCGTCAGTTCCATGGTTTGATGACATTGCAAAATATCTGGCAGGGGGACTGATTCCAGAAACTTTCTCTTATCAACAACGAAAAAAATTCCTGTCAGATGTCAAGCATTATGTTTGGGATGATCCACATTTGTATAAGCTATGCGCGGACGAAATGGTGAGAAGGTGTGTTTCAAAAGAGGAAGGATGGCATATTTTATCACAGTGCCATGCGGGGGTGCTTGGAGGGCATTTTGGGCAGAACAGGATAGTTGAGAAGGTGTTATCAGTCGGTTTCTTTTGGCCCTCGCTTTTTCGAGATGCCAAGGCTATGATTGAATCTTGTGACGCTTGTCAGCGGAGTGGTAATCTGTCTAAACGAGATGAGATGAAGCAAACACCAATTCAATAGTGTGATTTTTTTGATGTGTGGGGCATTGATTTCATGGGCCCATTTCCTTCCTCAAATGGGTGTCGTTACATACTGGTTGCAGTTGACTACGTGTCTAAATGGGTAGAGGCCCAAGCGCTTCCTACTAATGATGCAAGGGTCGCTGTGAAATTATTAAGAAAGCTGTTTGCTCATTTTGGTTGCCTAATAGCTATTATCAACGATCGAGGGTCTCATTTCTGTAATGCTCAGTTCGAGAAAATTTTATTGCGACTAGGCATTACCCATCGTATCGCTACAGCATATCATCCTCAAACGAGCGGACAAGTGGAAGTCACCAACCGGGAAATTAAACGAATTTTAGAAAAGACAGTTCAGTTCAGCAGGAAGGAGTGGGCGGACAAGTTAGAAGAAGCTTTATGGGCATACAGAACCGCATATAAAACTCCCACGGGGCATACACCATATCGGTTAGTTTATGGTAAAGCTTGCCATTTGCCAGTCGAACTGGAACATCGAGCCTATTGGGCCATCAAAAAGCGAAACTTCGATTTGCAAAAGGTAGGAGACAAGAGGAAATTCCAATTAAATGAGTTAGATGAGTTCAGATAGGTAGCATATGAAAATTCCGTGTACTACAAGGAACGGAATCGGAATTTACACGACAAGCGATTACGGATAGATAAACAGTTTGAGGTTGGAGATCAAGTTTTGTTGTTTAACTCCCGTCTGAAGTTGTTTCCTGGGAAATTGAAATCGCGCTGGTCAATTCCATACCAGGTTATGTGTGTCTACCCGTATGGGGCCATCGAAATATCTCATTCCGACCACGGCACTTTCAAAGTGAACGGACACCGGTTGAAGCACTACATCAGTCATACTGTTTCATCCGATATCGAGGGTATGCAGAGCATCCTGCTAATTCAACCCACGTGAATCCCATATCAGTCAAGCTCGGGACGGTAAACAAGCGCTTGTGGGAGGCAACCCATATTTTCTTTTTGTTGCATTTCTTTTGTGTTTGTAATTTTCACTGTTCTATTCAGGTTTTCATTTTGTAAGCACCGGGAGAACAAGCCCGTGTTGCTCCCCGTGCACTTTGCAGGTTTTTCACTTTGTTTCTTTTTGCAGACCATCAGCACGGGCGTGCTTCACACGAAGCACGGTCGTGCTTCTTTCTTTTTGCAGGCTTCCGGTTCTCCTTTTAACCCGCACAATTCTTGGTAACCCTAAATTTTGTCTAGCCTTTCTCTGCCATCCTCCACTGCCATTCGCCCTGCTATTTACAACTCTCATCCACCATGCCCACGAAACGACTAGCATCACGACAGCCATCTCGCCATCCTCAGCCCACTCCCATCCCTAGCTTTCCTCCATTTTCCTCGGCCTTTCAATGACAACGATTTCAGAGGCTTCTTCAACAACCATTTGGGGATTTTCACACGCTTGAATTGCAGGCCCTTCGGTAAGCAAATTTGGCTGACGAGATTCCTAGGTTGCTCCACGTGGGATCATGGTATAAGGTTTTCTCTATTACTGAACCTGCATATTGTGAGTTAACAGCTGAGTTTCTCGCCACATTTGAGCTAAAACGGGGACAAATTAGTTGGGAGGATTCAACTGCCTTGAGATTTCAATTGTTGGGAAGGGCGTTTACTATGAGTTTTACTGAATTTGCTATCCGGATGGGGTTCTATGACGAACCATTCACTTTATCTCCGGAGTATCAATCTTTGACGTTCTATCTTCCTCCTGGTGAGACTTAGCAGGAACGTTGGCGGAAGGTGAGCTCTGACCATCTTTTGTATCAACCGGCGCGATCTAGAGCCTCCACGCTCAAATCTCCTGCATTACGAGTCATCCAGACTCTTCTGAGTGGGACCATTACGGGTCGGGGTGAGAGCACGGGCGTAATCACCAACTCTGAATTCACTTATTTGTGGCAGGGTCCATCCTATAAATGCGCGCACCATGAGGAGTATGGGCTTGTTTCCATCCTCATCTGCATTAGTTCAGCCAACACCTCCCCCAGAGACATCTCACCTGTCCAACTCGGATTCTGATTCCTCCGATGTTTCATCTGACGGTGCGTTTTGCCCGTGGATGCTGCGGAGTCTTCAGAAACTCGTTGACCACTCTCCTCGCAGTGCTGCTGGACCCTTTACTTCCAGGAGTGTAGGAATCGACACCGCTGACCTTCCATCGGACTCTGTCTCCGATTCTGAGAGCGCCGGGTTTTGATGTCCCGTGTCTTTGTTCTTACTTTTCTTTTCTGTTGTTACTTTGTTTTTATTTTTGTTATCTGTTGTTCTTTTTGAGTCAGTTAGCAAGGGGAGTCCCCTACTAAACTGATCTCTTGTTAGTGTGTTTCTTTTATTTTTCTTTATGTCTCTCTAATGCTTGCATGATTACCTTAGGACATCTGAATGTCTCTCTTGCTGGTTGTATCAAAAGGCTCTTGCTAAATGGTGATCATTACACACCCTTGTGTGACATGGACTTATTCTCTGGCACCTCTCCTTTAAATTGGTGAAAATTCCCCAATTCTCTTTCACTTTTACTTGAAATCTTTTTCTATGCCTTGCATGTTAAATCTTTAAACATTGAGGACAATGTTTCATTCAAGTGTGGGGGAGGGTTGTGTACTTGTGTATTAATATGTTTAGATGTTGTGCATGACTTAGGATGATCTATGAAATTTTTGGTTGAGAATTGCTAAGCTAGGAGTTTTTGAGCATACTAGTGCATTTTTGTTGAACTTAAAGTTTTATTTTGCTCTTACTTTGGAAACCTTAATCTGAACACTTAGCCTTTGTTGTGTTGTCACTCTGTTAGAAGAAGGGCTAGTTGCAAGGCTTGTGAACAGTTAGTTTCTGACTCCAAACTCAAGTAATAAGAATGAACATAGAAAAAAATTTGAAAAATTAGAAAAAGAAAAGAATATTGTGACAAGTCGGATCTCTTTTTGGGATGCCCTGTCAATTTTGTGAGAAAGATGGTAGAAAGAGCTATCACTTTAGAAAAAGCGAAAGCTGCACTTGAGTAGTCGGATCTTAGGCATCACAAATGTCATTTTTGATGACCTACCAAGTGAAATGGCTGCCTCTAGGGTGTATGAAGCTACTACCCAGTTTAGGAGTCAGCAGTGAACACAGTGAAATGGCTGCCCCGGGGTTGTTTGTATGACGTTGTAGCTTGAACTCTTTATCTTTACTTGCAGCATTTATGAGTGTCTTGTTCCTTACAATAAATCTGAGTTATTGGTTATCTTGTGTGTTGTTTAGTGCTTGAATGCTTGGAAGTTAGGTTTTCTTATCTAGGTTTGTGAATCATGATTGATAGTTGCAAGCAGTAAGATTTCAGCTTAGAGCTCGGTAGCGCGGGAACCAACATCCTTTTAGCATAACTAGGTTTAGAACTGAAGACTTCTCTAATAAATACTGAGAAAGAACGAGTTAGTGAACGTCAGAAGTCCAACCCCGGGGCCCCATCTCCTCCAATGAGTCAATCCTTACATTCCCCTTTGTGCAATTCTCTCCCTCAATCTCCTTAATTTCAACCTAGAGTCACAATCCATCTTTCTTTGGTTGATTAGATATTAAGCAACCCGTTAGTATTAGAAGCTACACCAGTCCCTGTGGATTCGACTACCAGACCCTACGGGTACACTTTACTGCTTGTACGACCCGTGCACTTGTGGATACGCAAGGGCGTATCAACAGGAAGTCTTCCTTTTTAAATCTCGTCATTAATATTTACTGAATACAATAAAAAGTTAAGTAAAGAAAGACAATTATTTAATAATATATACATCCAACAGACACTAGTAAGTTTACATTGGAAAATCTGCCATGTCATTGGGAAAAGAGTGAATTGACTATAAATTAATGACGAGAAAACGTAATTAGAGTAACCCTTCAGTGCAAATTTATTACTATTTAATACAATTAAATTTGATTTTGAATTCATTGTCATATTTATTGTTGTTTGATTTGAGAAAGAGTTCAAACTTTCGATAGCTAGATTTCTATTTACACAAGAAGCGGAAACAAGAGACACATCCAGATATTATGCATAGAACAAAATGTACAAGCCACTTCTCAACGAGTATTGCCAGAAGACACGCCGGTCCTCGCCGGAGTACTCCACCCTCAGAGAAGTCCCCGACCACATCCCACCTTTCGTGGCCACGGTCACAGTGGATGGTACCACCTTCTCCAATCCTGGCTCTGCGAGAACCGCAAAGGAAGCCCAGAACACTGCTGCCAAGGTGGCATTCAATGAGATCTGGCATTCACACCTTGGGAGGATGAATACGTCACCCGTTGCTGCCGATGATCTATCCTTTGGAGGTACTTCATACCGTGAGACTTCTCTATGCATGTTTAAAAAATTTTATAATTTTCTAAATCATTGAAGTCTTCATTACAGGGCCGATGATCTATCATATGGAGTGGTATCTGGAAGATTTGCTCTAAGAACTGGCCGAAAAAGAAGTATTTTGTTATGCAAAACTCGATGGAGTGAGAACCAGCAAGGTGCATGTGCAGAAGCTGGTCCAGGATATGAAAGCGAAGGAAAGGGCGAAGTGACATTTTTTGTTTTGTTTATTATTGTTTTCATTTTGCAAATCAGAACGCTAATGGGTATTAGTGTATCTACATTGTAATATAACTTTCTTTAATTATGGAACGTTGTCTAATTCAGAAAATCTAACTTCATTGTCACCCTTTGGTATTTGTTAAACGTGGACGGTGCATGTTAAACAGAGACGCTTAATGTTAAATTGTAACATATATATGTAAACAGCGACACAACCATTTAAACGGAGGATACGTCATGCCGCATTCGTTGATTTTTAACAGTACAAACTGAATGTTAAAGGGAAACGCTTATTCTTAAATGGTAAGACATATATCTTAAGCAAATGTGAACCCTGACAGTTTTTGCTCGCTTTGTTTTCATTTTGTAACTTCTGTTGTAGCTTGTTGAAAGTATGTAACTTTGTTTAGTAAAGAAAATCTAATTTCATTGTCATCCTTTGATGTTTATACGTCGAGAGTGCATGTTAAACGGAGACCCCTAAACTTAAATTGTACAAAATATACTTAAACAGAGACGACTTCATTTTGGCATTCGTTTATATGTCAACGTATTCACTGAATGTTAAACAGAGACGATTATCATTAACGAGTAACACATATGTTTAAATGGAGACATAGCTGTTTAAACAGAGAGTGCTTAATTAGATAAACTTTAAACCCCTAAACGTTACAATTGAATGTTATCCGAATAATGTGACGTATAAAAAAATACATGTCATTCGCAAATAATGAATTGAATTTAAAATAACAAAGACAAAACTGTTATACATTTGAAAACAAAGAATGTCATCTGTATTCTATTTCCCCACAGTCGAAGACCCCTCTTTCGGAGTGATGCCAGCTGCTCTCCCTTCCCTGGTATGCAAGCAGAATACTTTAGTCTCAGATAAGGAACATCCGTCTGCGGTATCCGTAGTTTTTCACCGTCGAGTAACTGCTCGATAAACCGGATAACGTAGACTGCGCAGTCGACACTTCCTTTTTTTTGTTGTGGGGTTTCATTGTCGTGAACAAGCGGGTAATATTTGGTCACCGTCTCGCAGAACTCCAATTTGAGACAGAAGTCAAATAGGTCCCACTACCGAGGTATATAAATTGAGATCAGAATAGCGACCATCTATAAGACACTATAAATTGAGATCTATATATCGAAGAACTTACCATTGCAGCCGCATCTTTATCATACTCTTCACTTTGGCATGAAGTGCAATGCATGTATTCTTGATTGTTATGGTCGAGGACCACGAGATGGAAGTGGCCATTCAAGATTATGGGAAGGATGACAATGTCAACATTATGCAGGACGCGTGTGGCATCTCCGATTATTGCTAAAGTCTTGTCATGTGCGTCTTCCCGCTTCAACATAAACAGCGCCAGTGGTCATGTGACGGAGGCGCGCTTCTTATAAGGATATGGTGCTCTGGTCAGCGACTTTTGTATTATGCATACAAAGGTGTCCATCACATCATCTGTCACCATCTCCTTCCCATCGAGTAGTATGAATAGGTTGGCCCGTGTGGTGCTCACAAAATCATTCTGATGAGTGCATTGCATATATATATTGCATGCTTTACCCTCATCATTATTGAATATTTTGGCTTTAATTCTCCAAGTACGGTGCTATTTGAGATATTCTTAGTTTGTCATGCAGATATCAAAGTCCTGAAGCAAGAAGAGATGTTTTGGAATAATTTTAGAAGCTAAAGAACTTAGAAGAAATCTCATCAAGCTCAACATGGCTTGAGCACGCCTGTGCTGTACCCGTGCAGATTGCAGGAGAATTCCAACCCCGGGGCTCCATCTCCTCCATCGAGTCAATTCTCAAGCTTTCCTTTGGTGAACTTCCCTTTCTTTAATCTCCTTGAAGTAACCCTGAGTCAACTCCATCATTTTTGTTTGGTTAGATATTAAGCAGGACGTTAATATTAGAAGCTATACCAGTCCCTGTGGATTCGACTACCCGACCCTACGGGTACACTTTACTACTTGTACGACCCGTGCACTTGCGGATACGCAAGGGGCGTACCAAGTTTTTGGCGCCGTTGCCGGGGACTGGCAACTTCTAGGAATTCGGACAGTCTTAGTACTCTAACCATTTTCTTTTGCTTTTAGTTTCATTTCTTTTGCTCTTGTTTTACTTGTATTCTTTTATTTGTTCTTTTTTTTTCCTTTGTTTTACTTAAGCTGTTTATTTTATTTTTCTTTTGTATTAAGCCTGAAAGTTCATATCTCATCTCGTTCTTTTGGGTATTGTGCAGGCGCAGTGTATGACCCGGGGGAATTCCTCCCACCTAGCGTCTCCAGATCCGGACACTGAACGGACATTTCATCGGAGACAGCGGCAGATTAATCTAAGGGACACCGGGTCATTGGAAGTGAGTATAGAGGTGGACCAGGAAGAAGATATGGCTGGAAATCAGAGAAGTATATCTGATTTTGCTCTGCGTAATCTAGAGGGATCTGGGTCTAGTATTGTGCAACCCCCAGTTGCGTCCAACAACTTTGAGCTGAAGCCCAATTTTATTCAAATGGTGCAACAGATGTGCCAATTTGATGGTTTCCAAGATGAGGACCCATATGCCCATCTGACAACTTTCCTGGAAATTTGTGACACTTTTAAGGCAAACAATGTGTCTGAGGATGCTGTTCGTCTTAGGTTGTTCCCGTTCTCTGTGCGAGGGAGGGCCAAACAATGGCTAAGTTCCTTGCCAGCGGGTTCTATTGCAAGCTGGGAACAGTTGGCCGAAAAGTTTCTGACCAGATATTTTCCACCAGCCAAGATCACAAAGCTTAGAAGTGATATCTCCTCATTCCGGCAAGCAGAATCTGAAACACTGTATGATACATGGGAGCGGTATAAGGAATTGTTAAGGAAGTGGCCGCAGCATGGAATAGTGGAATGGATGCAAATCCAAATATTCTACAATGGGTTGAATGTGGCCACCAAGCAGATGCTGGACGCCGCAGCAGGAGGCTCCTTGTGTAGTAAGAGACCTGATGACGCACAGAATCTGATTGAAAACATGGCCTCCAATGGATATCGGTGGAGCTCACGAAAGGAACAAGCCCGTAAAAACAGCCGGGCTTTATGAGGTTGATGTTCTCACCACCCTAGCGGCACGAGTCGAAGCTATTTCTAAGAGACTTGATATAATGCGGATTTAGTCTTCGACACAAAGTGGCGATCGGGACGGTTGGGCAGGTCAAGCGGGGCCTAGTTACTCATCATAAGGGGTTCAGGTGACCGAACAAGTTGATTTCATCGGTCAAAATCAGAGGTATTCAGGCAACCCCTACAGCAGTACTTACAACCCAGGGTGAAGGAATCACTCTAATTTTTCTTGGAAAGACCAGAATCAGGGGCAGCAGCGCCTCCCTCAGCAACAGTAGCAGCAGCAGACTCAGCCTCAATTTTTGAGGCCTTCACCACCAGAACAGAACGGATCTTCTATTGAAGCTCTCCTTGTCCAATACATTCAAGCTAATGATGCCCGAATCACAGGGCATGAAGAACTGATGAGGAATCAGGAAGCCTCTTTACAGAACCTTGAGCGTCAGGTTGCACAGATCGCCAAGACACTTGCTGAACGACCCCAGGGTGCTCTACCTAGTAACACGGAAATCAATCCCTAGGAGTCCCTCAAGGCAGTCACTTTGAGAAGTCGCAAGGAACTTGAATCCCCACCTCCACAAGCACAGCAAGAGTCTCAACTTGAAGAAGAGATGGAAGTTCAGGAGAAAGATTCAGGGTCAAGCTCGACTGTAAGGGAAAAGTTGAAGGCGAAGGAGAAAGACTTAGTAGCAGAATACAAACCTCCTTTGCCTTACCCTACGAAACTCAAGAAAGATCAACAAGAGGCACAATTAAAAAAGTTTCTTGAGATGTTCAAGATCTTGCACATCAATGTCCCGTTCGTTGAAGCTCTGTCACAAATGCCGAAGTATGCTAAATTTCTTAAAGAGCTATTGACTAACAAGAGGAAATTAGAGGCAGTTTCGACAGTGACATTAAGTGAAGAATGTTCAGCGATTATTTCAAACAAGATTCCCAAAAAGGAGAAAGATCCGGGAAGTTTCATCATTCCATGCACGATTGGGGGAATGATGGATGAAAAAGCGCTGGCTGATTTAGGAGCAAGCATCAATCTGATGCCATTAAAGATTTTTCAGAAGCTAGGGATGGGGGAACTCAAGCCAACCCAAATGACGCTCCAGCTTGCTGATCGCTCCACCCGCCAACCTTTGGGAATTGTTGAGGACATTTTGGTGAAGGTAGACAAATTTATATTCCCAGTAGATTTTGTTGTCCTAGATTTGGATGATCGAGCTGAGGTTCCTCTGATTTTTGGACGGCCATTCTTAGCCACTTCGCAAGCAATTATTGATGTAAAGGATGGTCGACTGACTTTGAGAGTGGGAGATGAGGAAGTGGTATTCAAGCTGAAGGAAGCTATGAGATACCCCATGGCATTTGATGATTCTTGTTATTTTCTTGATACTACTGAGGATATTATTTGTGATTGTGTGCAGGAAATTTGGCAAAAGGATCATCTTACTGATTTGCTAGGGGCGGATCCTCCAGATGAAGAACTCACAGTCCAGGTGGAAGACGTCGATGTTACACCATCGAGCATTTGTCAACCAGCAATGAAAGCCAAGAAAAGGAAAGGCAGGGTATCAAAGGCCCAGACATGGTGGCAGAAGGTAGAGGAAAGGAAGAAACAACAAGCCTCTACCCCGAAACGTAGTCCTGCTAATGACCTCAGCTTTGGTGAGGCATTTTTTATTAATTCTTTTTGTCCTTTCATGGAATGGTGGTCTGCAAGGCGCCAAGAAGAAAGGTATGTCTTTGAGCCATCCTGAGATGAGACTAGACCCGTCAAACTAGTGACGTTAAAAGAGCGCTTATCGGGAGGCAACCCGATTTGTTTCATTTCTTTGTTATTTCTTTGTTGTGGTTGTTGTTTTGTGTGTTTTTGTGTTTTTGTAGTGTTTTGATTCGAGTTCGGCGTGTTTTTTTTTATGGGGGAAGGTTTCAGGCCCAACACGGGCCTAACACTCCCGTGTTGATGGGGGTGAAATTCACAGGTTTTAAAGTTTTATCATTTCTAAACAGCACGGGGAGAAGCACGGCCGTGCTCTAGCTGTGCTGAAAACCCCAGCACGCTGCCCGTGCACGAATCACGGACGTGCTGAGTTCTTCATCTGTGTTTAATTTTCTGAACACGGGCTCAACACGGCCGTGTTGAGGCCGTGCTCAGCGCGACGGTTCCTCTCCCTGCGAATTTCTTCTTTTTAAACGCGCCGTTCGCCCTTTGTTTTTCTCACCGGCAACTCTTTGCTCTTATACTCCCATTTTCTTGAGTTTTTCACGAGTTTTGCGTGGTTGTCGTAATTTCTCGGAGTTTCTAAGCTTATATTCCTTCTCCAACATTTTGGTAAGTCGACGAACCCTTGATTTGTGTTTTGTTTCCAAATCTTTGATTCTATGCCATTATTCCTTTTGAAAACGTTTAAATTCGGCTTTAAAGGCATCTAGGGTGATTCTTAACTAATTTCAACAACTTTGTACCGTTGATTTTTGAGTTGGGATCCGTCGGAAATGACGCTGGATTTCAGCAGCACGGCCGTGCTCACGCTAGCACGGCCGTGCTCTGATTTGAGATTTTTGATTGTACGGAAGCACGGGCGTGCCTGTTAAACACGCCCGTGCTCATTGGAAATCCTTGTTTTTGACATTCACGGGCGTGCAGATTTTTAACACACCCGTGTTGCACTGCTGATCTTAAGTGTTTTATATTTTCTCTCGACAGATCATGCCGAGGAATGGGACTCCAGGCGGGCACCCGTGCGATGCGGATGGTAGGTGGCGTGCTGCCTGTTTCCGTGGACACGCTCCGTGCGATGGGGATGCTTCGATCCACATCCACCTCCCAGGGTCCTAGGTACTAGGCTCCTCCTGCTGCCAGCGTCCCTGATTCTCCGCCTGCAGCCGCTGGACCATCATCCCCTCGCAGCCCCCGTGCTCACGCTTCCACCCACATTCCGGACTCTCCTAAAACTGGCTCTCCTTCTTTCCGGCGATGGATGATCCGGAGCATGCAGCGGCTGGCCTCTCACCTCGACGTCACCCTGTCTCCACCTCCTCGCTGTGCTGCTGGACCCTCTACATCCAGGAGTGTGGTGTTCGACACCACCGACCTTCCATCGGAGTTTGATTCCGATTCTGAGAGCACCGGGTTTTGATGTTCTGCTTTGTTATTTTGTTTTGTATCTGTGTCCTTTGCTTTTATTTTTGTTGTCTTTTGTTTTTCTTGAGTCAGTTAGCAAGGGAGTCCCCTACTAAACTGATCTCTTTTTAGTGTGACGTTTGTCTTTTTGTTATTTTTATCTCTAATGCTTGCATTTCTACCTCAGGATTTATGAATATTTACCTTGCTGGTTGTCTCAAACGGATCCTCCCTAACTGGCGATCAACATCCATCCTTGGGTGCCATGGAATTATTATTCGTCACCTCTCCCTTAACTTGGTGAAAATCCCCCAACTCTCAGTTTTAGTTGAAATCGTTTTCTTTGCTTTGCATGTTGAATCTTTTAACATTGAGGACAATGTTTCATTCAAGTGTGGGGGAGGGTTGTGTACTTGTGTTTTAATATTTTTAGATGTTGTGCATGACTTAGGACGATCTATGAAATTTTTGGTTGAGAATTGCTGAGCTAGGAGTTTTTGAGCATATTAGTGCACTTTTGTTGAACTAAAGTTTTATTTTGCTCTTACTTTTAAAACCTTAATCAAACACTTAGCTTTTGTTGATTTGTCACTCTGTTAGAGGAAGGGCTAGTTGCAAGTTATTTTTTTTTAAAAAAAAAAAAACAGTTAGTTTCTGACTCCAAACTCAAGGAATAATATGAGAAAAAAATTAAAGAATATTGTGACAAGTCGGATTCCTTTCAGAGATGCCCTGTCAAAATTTTATGTGAAAGATGGTAGAAAGAGCTACCACTTTAGAAAAAGCGAAAGCCGCACTTGAGTAGTCGGATTTTAGGCATCACAAATGTTATTTTTGATGACCTACCAAGTGAAATGGCTGCCTCTAGGGTGTATGAAGCTACTACCCAGTTTAGGAGTCAGCAGTGAAAATTTTGAGAAGAAAGAGCTTGTACTAGACCCCCTCAAGAACAGTTTTGACATGCTCCAGGAGGCGACACACACACACGGTAGTACGGAGTAAGAGTAAAATCTTTTTCAAGCTTTCAATTGACTAAGTCACTAGTTCTTAGAAACTCCTTAAGCTTCAGTAACTCTCTTAATTTGTTGAGATCAGAGGTCATGCACTCATCACTGTATTAGGGGATCAAGGTTGCTTGAGGACAAGCAACAATTCAAGTTTGGGGGTATTTGATGAGTGCATTTCATATATATATATTGCATGCTTTACCCTCATCATTATAGAATATTTTGGCTTTAATTCTCCAAGTACGGTGCTATTTGAGGTATTCTTAGTTTATCATGCAGATATCAAAGTCCTGAAGCAAGAAGAGATGTTTTGGAATAATTTTAGAAGCTAAAGGACTTAGAAGAAATCTCATCAAGCTCAACACGGCTTGAGCACGCCCGTGCTGTACCCCGTGCAGATTGCAGGAGAATTCAGTCAAATTTAACACAGTCTGAGTTCGCTGAGCACTGTCGTGCAAACCCCAGCACGCCCTAAGCACGCCTGTGCTGTTCCCCGTGCAGACTACAGGAATGTGAGTTTTCTGGAGTTTTGTTTGGCCGTAATCTGCACGGCTTGAAGCACGGCTTCAACATGCCCGTGCTCACATCGGGAAAACATTAAAACCCTAAAAACTTAGGTTTTTGGGGGACTTTTGGTGGGCGAACTAAGGAAGAAGGAAGAAGGAAGAAGAAAGCTTTCGGGGTTCGTCCTCCTCTCCATCAAGGGAATGTCATGCGTATGGTAGGCCGATCGGGAGGAGATTCCACGGCATTGTAGATCCTTCGACAACCACAAGGATGCAAGAAATTAGGGAGTTTTCAACTTTTTGTCTTTCAATTTCTTTGGCATTGTACTTGTTGTTTGTCATCATGAGGGGCTAAACTCTTAAGGGAGCCCCGGGGTTGTTTGTATGACGTTGTAGCTTGAACTCTTGACCTTTACTTGCGGCATTTATGAGTATCTTGTTCTTTTCATTAAATCTGAGTTATTGGTTATTTTGTGTGTTGTTTAGTGCTTGATTGCTTGAAAGTTAGGTTCTCTTATCTAGGCTTGTGAATCGCAATCGATAGTTACAAGCAGTAAGATTGCAATTTAGGGCATGGGCAGCGCTAGAAGTAACACCCTTTTAGCATAGCTAGGTTTAGAACTGAAGATACCTCGGATAAGCGCCGAGAAAGTCGAGTTAGTGAACGTCAGAAATCCAACCCCGGGGCCCCATCTCCTCCATCAAGTCAATTCTCAAGCTTTCCCTTGGTGAACTTCCCTTTCTTTAATCTCCTTGAAGTAACCGTGAGTCAACTCCATCATTTCTGTTTGGTTAGATATTAAGCAGGACGTTAGTATTAGAAGCTATACCAGTCCCTGTGGATTCGACTACCCGACCCTACGGGTACACTTTACTACTTGTACGACCCGTGCACTTGCGGATACGCAAGGGGCGTACCACATTCCTCCACACGACAGTCCTGCCGTTAAACGGTAACCGATATAATTAAACAATAACAGAAATCCTTAAGTGGAATATAATAATCTTAAACGATAATGTTAATATTTAAATAATAACGTAAAAATTTAAACAGTAAAGCCGTATCTTAAATGATAACTCTCAAGTTTGAACGGAAATAACATAACTTAAAGGGGAACATATATACGTAAACATTAACATAAAAATTCCGTGCTCACTTGTCCATAGAGCAGTTGAGGAAGATCCTTATCAACTCCTGCTCGAGTCTGTTGAGGCGCGATTGTCCAGCGTATTTTTTCTTCTTCGGAACAAAGTCTTTCCGAACTTCTTCATATTGCTGGTTGGCAAGGATTATAGCTTTCATTTTGTTTTCAGTAACGTTCCCTTGCCCCTCGTCAACAGCCTTCTTGGGATCATTTTTAGATGCTTCTTGCTGTTACATGATCGCTCCTATATTGAATGCGGTACTGTTGGCCGCCGGTTCCTCCGTGAGCAAGATTGCGTTAACAACAGAGTCAACGATCTTCTCAATAGCGCCCACGGCCGCAGCATCAAGTGGAGACCCGTCCTCAGCTGGTTCTTGTTCCTCAGACATTGTGGCTACCACCTTCAATGCTTCACTGTCGGCCACCGGTTCCACCGTGATGGGGACTTCGTTGGTTATCTCAACCGTGGCGATGCCAACAGCATCAACGATCTTCTCTACAGGGACAAGCATATCATAAATGGCAACGGACTCAACAACAGCATCATCCGCCGATGTTGGTGCTGCTATTGTTTCATCGTCAGCCGGTGGGCAACAGAGATGCATTATTGTTTTCGTTTTTTTGCAAGCCTCTTCAAATGTGGCAGTCTTGGGATGGCCACCCCAATGAAGTCGTTGTCATCAAATTCCGACGCCTCCTCCATCATGGGTACTTTATTTGTTTGGAGGGACAACGCAGTCGATCATGACCGTTCCTCCAATGTTTCAACCCGAGCGACAAGGCGAGGGAACTCGGTGATCAAGAACTGGCACGCTTGCAGGAAAGTTGAAGTGACATCATCGCCTATTGCCGTCGGGGGGGGCTGCCGTTGTCGTGGTGGGTGGGGTGTCGCCGTCGGGCTAGGTAGGGGAAAGCTTATGCGACGCTGAGGATTGCGTATGTGCTTTGTGCTGGAAGTAGGGAAACAGCGTCGTTAAGTGCGCACGGAAGAGGTTGGCCTCTCATCTTGCCTTCGAGCACGTGGTTCCGGAGAAATAGCATCCCTCCACCGGTTAGCCAGAACAAATATTTCTTCGTCAGCGTTTGCCGGGACCAACTCACGAAACTAACATATGTAAACAAAACAATTACAGCAAAATCGTTCAATTTAAGCAATAAAAAATGTATTTAAACATTTCACATATATACTTCAACGGTATCCCACATATTTAAACAGGGAGTAATAATTTTAAACACTAAAGACAAATGTTAAACACAGAAGACAATGCTTAAATACTGCCGACAATGGTTAAACATTAACTGCCAATTGCAAACACATTGTTGATGATTTATTACATCTTTTCCTTCGAGTGATGACCAACTGGTTTCTATCATCGATTGCTTCCGGTAAGTATTTTCACCGTAGCACAGCATCCTCGGGGTCTTGCCGAAACGGACTTTCTTGCCGTTTCTGGTCAACTCGTAAACCAGATGCTCAGTGCGATTGAGTAACTCTTAATATACCCCATGTTTGTCTTCACCCCCCCGCATCTAGCTTGCACACGAGCTGTAGCTTGCGGAACGTCCTCCATAAGCGATTTGTGCGTCCCCTGCGCCTATGCGTACCGCCCCATGCCCGGTAGATCAACGACATAATCAACGATCCAATTGGGAGCCGAGCATGAGGTATTTGGGAAGAGGATGGTACCCATGAGGTACACCGTCAAGAGTTTGACAAAATGTTCCTCTTCTCCCCTCTGTCCAACAAGCTGCTGAAGAGTGCTCTTGATGGAGTCTCTGTGTCCCTTGTAGCTTTTCGATAAATATCTCCTTCGAAAGCTGACGGTGTTTTCCTCTTCTTAAACAGTACTGAGTCTTCATCGCAACGCAGACCCAGAACGAGAGCCACATCCTCAGGCCTGAAACTCAGCAGGCTTGCCCTGATCCTGAATTTATTGGTGCGGCCATCGTACCTCTGCAAAAGAGCCTCAAGAAGGGCCCTCTCATGGAATACAGCTTCCACGTCAGTGAATGCTGTAAACAGCATCCTAAGGATGATCTTCTGAGGGGTCGTGTGGACTTTCAATTCGGCGAAGGTCTCCACTACCGGTGTCAAGTAGCATCACCCATTGACTAGCTTTACCGCCATAATCACAAGCCTGTGACGATAACAACACTGGTTAAACAGAGACCTCGGCTCTTAAACAGGGGAATAACTTTTTAAGAAGAAAACTCAAATATTAAACAGATATATCAGTCATTAAACAGAGACCTCGTGTCTTAAACGGAAAACACAAAATTTAAACGAAGAAAAAATGTTTTAAACAAAAACTCATTTCTTACACGGAAGCCTCATTTTAAAGACTGCAACCATATCAAATGAAAGGGAAACGTACATTATAACCATTACAGAAATCAAAACAATCGAAAACCTCTTTCGATGATCTTGTACATAGACGAAAATGTAAAACAAAACAAAACCCTATCCGATAACTCTCCCTGCATACTAACAAAACCCCAGCCGAGAAATCCCCCGGCGGACTTCAGCATCTTCCGATAAAAACAAAACCACAAAAGAAAACCGACAAATATCTCTGTGTAACGGAGTACTTCAAATAAAACCAAATGACAACTTCTTCAATACCTTCGCCCGCAAACTGACGAAATGCCGAATATTTGCGCACGAGTTATTCAGAAGCTCGAAAACTGAAGGTTACAGATGATGTCCATGCAGAGACAAATTCGGAAAGGGAAAAGCTGAAGAGGCGCAGTCGAGAAGAAAAGCGTATACGGATGTCTCTTGGGATTTTCCTACGAAAAATGCCCCACTTTTCAAAAATTCCAGTGTAACGACTTCTCATGCAAGAAAGGGGGCAATTTTGTCCATAAAATTCAAAAATAACTCCGTTAACCTCCGTTGAAATCTTTGGGGTTTGGAAAACAATGTGTTTAAAAGGAAAGGGATTTTAGGTATTTCGAAATTAATGGGGTATTTTTGGCCATATTGCAAACTTAGGGGTTTTTGGTAATTTTCACAAAAATAATTCATTCGATGTTTATAAAAAAATTCATCATCGCAATGGTTGAGTGGTTAAAGCATGTAGCTCCCATGAAAGAAAAGGTTCGATTCTTTCTTAATGCATGTTGAGATATAAATAGAATGTGTTAGTATAATGCTTGCCCATATATATATAAACATTTATGTTATAATAATTAAATTAGAAAAGAGCCAATGTAGCCTTCCCAAATTCATAGGTTCCTCAAGTTTGGCAAAATGACCTCGAGACCTTTGCTTTTTAATGTCTTTATTAAGAAGGATGCTAAGCAATAAATGTGATGAGAAAATAGATTATTACTTATGTCCTCTTTTCAATTTGAATAATAAGAAAGTGAGATTCATTAAACAATAAGAGAGTATTATGATGATAATGACGATGACAATGGCCGCGACGACAATGAAGAAGGCAGTAATGAGCATTTTTGTCGAGAAGAAGAAAAAAACAAAAATAGTAAAAACAAAAAAAAACAGAAGAAGAAGAGAGAAAGATATGACGATAATGACAATGATCTCAAAGAAGAGAATGTAACTAAGATGATGATGATGGCCGTTATTGCTTAGCAAATTGGTGATCTTCTGCCAGTTCAGTCAATATATAGTTATAATCTCTTGCGAAAAAAAAATAAATGTAGACAATGCAAGTGTTAGGTGCCGGTGCTTAACTGGTCAATTATCTTTTAATAATTCTATGAGTGAATCGTTGTAATCTCCCATAAAAAACATAAATAATGTAAGTGGGACACCAATAGTGGATTGGTGATCTTGTACCTGTTCCGTGAACATATGGTAGGACTCTTTTCTAATAACATGTAAACAATGTCATTGTGGAGGGCCACTAACAGGTCAACAATCTTCTACAATTTTGATGAGGTGATGGTTATAATCTTTTGAAAATAGAATGTAAAAATAAAATGTATGGGTCATCACAGGCTATCCAGTCGATGATCTTCCATTAGTTTGTTGAGTTGACGATTAATTATACTCATGTGGAAAAAAAGTAAAAAAACTACCAAAGGCTAATCCATGGTCATTTGGTTTCACATCCGCATCTTACAATCAAGCTAATGTACTTAATTTGTGCGGATTTAGATTTTTATATTTGAGCCTATAAATCATAATCCTTTAATACTTTGCCATGCATATTGTTAGACTAATTAGATCATATATCTTCTATAATTAACCATCATTTTAGATTATTATTTTTAGTTTGCCATATTACTGGAGTACTACGCCATATTATAAAACTATCGATAATAATCCTTCCTTTGCCACATTATTAGGATACTTGGTAGTTACCGCATTACTATACCCCCTTTATTACATTTTCTTCTAACATTTTTTCTCCTCCTTCATCATCATCATCATCTTCTTCTTCTTCTTTTTTCACCTCTTTCTCTTTCTTCTTCTTCCTTCTCAATATTTAAGGAGGTAATGGAACTTTGGAGCTTATCCTCTCGCAAGAAAAAGAAGAAGGTAGTGGCTCCGGATAGTGAAGGTGGTGGATGGGTCATGCCCCAACTCACACTCAGACATGAGATAACCGCCACGACAAATTGGGACGGGTTACTCACCATCCACGCCCAAGATGCCACCAAACTCAAACAAACCTAGATTACAGGATAAGGACAAGTTTGCAACAAAAAAAAAAAAAAAAAAAACAACTCTGTCAAAAGAATTATCACACACAAACATAAGTTTATAATCCAACGGATTCAGTTTATACAAAAAAGTTGGAATATACAACATGCATCAACAGACCTAATAAAACAAATCAAAAGGGATAGCTTCCCAACAAGCAAAATAACAACACGCTCGACTCAGTCTAAGAAGGGGAAAAAAGAGTGATGAGTAATAATATTACTCATTGAGTGAATAAGTCAAATAATTCAGAAAGCATTGAAATGAAACCTGTTCAAGTACATAGAATCATAAAGAATATTTCCAATATTTTCATAATTAAACTATATAAAATTTCATTTAAAACAGTTGTAAACTATAAATCTCAGCACAAAGCACAGTTCAATGTCAAAATCCTATTTTAAAGCTGAATGGGCTTGTCTTAAATAATGTTTCCTCTAGATGTAGCCACAACTAAGGTTCTAAACCCGCCAAAGCTATTGTATCATTTAATATGAAAATAAGTAGCCCTTCTTTGCGTTGGCCTTTGAGTGCCTCGTATGGTGATTTTGAAGGTCTTAGAGAGGCTTGGGTCCCATTTAGGATCTCTACAAGCCTCTTGAAATGGTTAAGAAATGGTCAACCACACTGCCTTTATATGCCAGCCATGGGGACATGGGGACATCCACTGCAGTGAATCGCACAAAGCATATCACCATCAAAACTAAACGAAAACTCTCGCATATTGTTGATGGCTCAATATGGAGTATCAAATTATCATAATAAAGCACAACTTATTTTATTCCTATATGAATTATCTATAAATACCATATTAAAAATAAAGCTTTCTTAAGACCAAGAAGCATTTCTTTTAATATAACATAGCTTCTTCTCTCATAAGGAAGCATAATTAGGTAAACATCACCAAAACGTATTATAGGTTAACCATCAAAATATCATAGTTCTACCATTGACATTTTAAGCGCAAGAGAAACCACAGCAAATATTCATATTATTTGAAAACTTGATAAAAAGCTTGGAAAGGTGATTTGTATCTCAAATCCAAGATGAAATCATTTCATATTGAGTACCACAACATAAAAAACATGCATTTATGCAAAACATAGGTTTCATTAAATCTGAGAGAATTATGAGATAAAAATCTCAAAGTCACACAAAAGTGAAGCCCAAGATAGAGTCAAGCCTCCTCTACAGCCTTAACCTTGCTTGAGGACTCTCCACCTTAAAAAAGAATACGAAAACAAAAATATGAAGAACATAAGAAAAATACGAAAATCAACATTGAACGCCATAATAACGAAACATCACATTGGGGTTCTAAACAAAGGAATCGTGCTTGCCACATAAATGGGAATATGACCACTTGATTAGGGAGTAAGACCCCCCTCAAGATCGATGATAAAATAAGCGTCGACTCTTGGTGCTACAGTAATTTCAGGTATTATTATAGTACTGAGAACATTAGTTCCCAACTTATTAGAGAAATTACACCAAATTTTACAACTATACAATGACTAATAAAGGATACCATGATTAGCAATGTTAGGGTTACAAATTGAGACTTTTATCACCCATTTTCTCCCTGACAAAGGCCACAAGGATCTCACTCATAGTCACCATACACAATGGACTCAACGTGGAAATTAAACAAGAATTAATCCACTTCACCATCAAGCAAACTTTAGCTTTCAAGAATTAGAAAACCGTAACAATGCAAGGAAACATGATTACAAAGGTTCATCACCAAGGTTGAAACAACTAGAAATCGAAGGAACCTCACCATTACAACTTCAAAGAAGCCAACCCGCTTGTTTCCACTCCAAAAAAGGCCAAACAAAGATCGTGAAGTCTCTAACCCTAGCTAGCTAACAATAAAGAAGAAGCAAGAAGAAAGAAAACCAAAGCATTCTCATTTTGTTGGATAAGAGGCTAAGTTGTAGAGGGATGGATATTTTAGGGTAAGAAAAAGACCAAATTGTCTTTAACTTTTCAACAAAACTACCACATTTCCATTAAGTCATAAAATGACCCAATCAACCTTCATATTTCTCAATTAAGATTAGGATGAATAAACATAAATTTAAAAAACCTCAATACCACTACATTCAAAGGACAAGCAAGGTTGAATAAGATGGGTGATAATTGCTCAATTACTCCTACCACAACATGAAAATGACTATCATGCCAAGAAAAATCCTAAAGACAATATTGCCCCAAAACAAGGTAATATTTGGCATAGAAATCCTTCACATTCAACTATTAAAAAATGGGAAAGAATGAGGGACAAGAATTTAGACAAGATATCGCAGGATGAGAGTGGTGTTGGTGGTGGCAATGATGGTCAGCAGCGATAGTGAAGGTGGTGGCTGTAGCTGCAATGATAGTGGATGAGAGCCTTGGTGATGGATAAGATTGGTGCTAAGGGTGGTGGTAAATGATAGAAGGAAATGAAATAAAAGGGTATGAAGAAGAAGGAGGAGGAGGAGAAAAGGTGTCGTGCACTAGTGCCACCACCTACCAGACCAGCACGCACCATTACCTAGTAAGTTAGAGAAAGTGCTTGGCAAGTTCACACAGTAGTCACAATATGCTTGGTAGTGTGGCTTAGCATGTTGGTGCCACTGCGCCAACCTGCTAGGTATTTTTTGACTTGCTAAATAGTGGTGTTGATTAGGAAAATAATGGCGCCAAGGTAAGGGTGCCACTATACCGCACTTTTCCTCCTCTTTAATATGTTTATATTGGATATTTTACTATTTTCTTGCTCCTTTTTACATAATCACATCCCCTTATTTCATTTTTCTATCAATTTCTGGTACCATTTATTATCACCACCATCATTATTGTCATCACCATCATTGTTATTACAACCATCTTGTTATTGTTATTAATGCAGAAATCGCAGGTAGCAATGACAATATGTGTGAGCTTGGAGGAATGGTAAGAAAGAATTTACTTTTTCCATATTATAAAGAGAAGAAATTAGTTGAGATTGCAGTTATGATACTTTGACTTTTGCCTTATTACCTTTGCACATTAATAGGTTTAAATTGTTTACTTATGCCTTATTATTTTCTTTATCATTGTCCAGAATGCTTTTTTCTCTAATTATTCATTTATACAAATTTAGTGGGAAACATTGGGACAAATTCGCTTTAAAATAATTTGTTCCTAAAAGCATACATATTGTTGTTAACTAATTGTTTTCTTGTTAGTTATTGACTTCTTTTCTTGAAATTTAGCAATATGTTATACTATTACTCACAAGTGGTGTAGAATAAATGTTGTTTTAACAAGTATGATTTGTAAACTTTTACGAAAAAAGAACCAAATAATTTTCCATAGAGCAGCACAACTCAATAAGCCAATAAGGAACATCCATGGCCCTAGAAAAGATGGAAAGGAAGAGGTTCCGACATCCATGGTGTGCAAGCTGGTCGGTGATGATGCTTCTCTTTCAATGGCTTCAATCTTAAGATTAGGAAATAAATTTAGCTGATGCTTTAACTTCTCAACTTCTTCATTGTATCTCCATGCAACACGTTCTTTATGACTTTGAGCAAGTTAAGTGGCACAAATGCAATCAATCATTGCTCTTTCTAGATTTCAATTCCTTCCGTGGCATTGGTCCAAGGCAAAATTAAGAGTAACGATTTCAACTTTGACCAGAGAATTAACCAGCATCATAGTAGACCCTCCCAAAAGAACATGATCACTATTAGTCATGATAGTAAAGTCGAGACCACTTCATGCTGTGCTATTGATCTAGGAAGCACAAGAATGGAGCAGTGAGAGAAAGAAGAGTAATGTAACTCCCTTCTAATGATTTACATCTATTTGCAAATTCATAGGCAAAACTCGAAGCTTTCATTGCTATGCTTCTCCAAATGAGATTGCATATGCTTTTCCAAGTGAGCCATACTGCATTGGCAATCACAGCTTTGGCTAGTGGCTCTCCAACCCTAGCCTATGAGGGCCGAGTAATCTAGTCTCCTGAGGCAACAATATTCAACTTGTTGTAGTTTAGGCCAATAGAGTTCAAAATACTAACTCAACATCTTTGAATTCTATTGCACTTCCAAACAAATGAATGGAAGTTTTTGTTTAAAGAGTCCAAGAGCTACACATAGTAGGAGGGCCAACATTCATATTATCGGGAGATGCTCTATTAGGGAGTTTATCTTGGGCAACCTTCCAGACAAAAATTTTACTTATTTGGACCATTTACTTCAATATTTTTTTCCAACCTTTCCAATAATTCAAGTTTAAATTACACTTATTGAGATGGTATATACCGTAGGTGCAAGCGAGACTTTCAAAAGAAAGGCCACCAAATCCAACGGTATGCAAGAGAACTATTGATCTGAAGCTTGTTGAGCCAATCCCAATTGATTTCCTGCTCCTGTATATTGCTTAGGCCGACAATTTTGAAATAGCCATCTATAAGAAGAATCTTAAAATTCATGTTTTCCAAGGGCCATTTCAGATTAGGAAAAGTAGGTTTCATGGCAATTGGAATCTCAAAAGTAGGATTGCATATATTCACTTAGAGATTTATCTTGAGAATGTCATCAATTTTGGAAAGGGACTTAAAAAACAAAGAAAAATTATAAGAGTTATAGTAATCTAAACATTCCAATTGCCATATTTAAACTTGAAAATGTCAACCCAAGTTTTTATCAAAATTCAAAACTAAAAATACATTTTTAGCCATGAGCGCCTACGTAACATGCCTTAGGTTCCTAACTTAAAGTCCCTCCTCAGCTTAGTTAAGAGTAACAGTGCTCCAGCCAATAGTATGGAGGCTACCACAATTGCTACTTCTACCCCAAAGGAGTGTCGTAGCAACCCTAGAAATCTCATCAAGAATTAAGTCAAGGATGTTTAATACTGCAAGATAATAGGTAGAGAAAGAGAGGATACTATTGTTAATCACTACCACATTGCCAGAAATGGAGATGGTTGAGTGATTCTAGGAGTTAATATTAGCAAAACTTTAATAATTGAAAAACAACATTGGTTGGCTGGAAGTCCTTTTGGAGAAATTAGGGCACCCAAGTAATTGAAAGGGAATTGGCCAAGTGGGATACCAAGAATTTGAGAGATGGTTGAGGCAATCTTTTTATTACACCATGTTGGGAGAAAAATGGCTGACTTTTTGAGGTTGGGTTTGTGGCCAGTGTGATCCTCATAAATATAATGGCAAAACAAGGCAATTCCAAGAAGCTAATTTGGGACAAATGTCAATGACAAACATAATATTGTCTTCCTTCGTAATGAGGGCAACTAAGGTCATAGCCCAAGCCATAGGAATTTTAGAAGTAGAGAAAATAGGAAACAACTTTAAAGAAAGAGTTACCCACCAAATTCCAGTAAAAAACAGGTAAAAGTCAACATTCAATTTGTCCAAAGATGGACTTTTGCATTTCGGCATAGCTCTAAGGGTTTTATAGACCTCCCTTTTGGTCACCTATGTAAGAAGAAAACCCTTATTATTGCTAGAAAGCATAGCAAAGTCATCAGGCATAGAGTAAAGAATTTGCTCAAAAGGTTTAAGGGAAGGAGAAGTTCAAAGATTGCTATAAATTCATTTAGAATCACATGATGAAGTTGTGTTTTGTGCGAAAAATGGAGTGCATAGAAGAAGAAGAAGAAGAAGAAGAAGAAGCAAAAATGAGCATTCCAAGCATTTTAAACGCAGCTAAGATACTTGCCATTATCCAACGAATGGCAATTGTAATAAGAATCAAATTTTGTAGCCCAAGTCAAATTTGTGAAAAATGGATCAAGATGGGCCTACTACAAGAAAAACACAAATCAAGAAGATGATTTTGGTGGATGAAATTGGCAAAAGGTTTAGATTTAGAAGCACAATTACAAAAGGTGTCACCTTTGTGCTCAAAAAGAGAGACAACAACATTAAAATCACTTGCTAAAAGCCATGGAAAGTCTAAAGAAGTCAAACCGAAAAGAATTTTCTAAAGATGTTTATGATCAAATATCACTTGAATGTAATAGACCACCATGAATATCTAACCATGAGACATTTTGGTAATTGCAATTAGGGTGACTCTACCAATGCCTAGAGACCAAAGGATGATGATGCCTCCAAAGTAGCTATTTGCAGGAATTGCAACAAATTCCTAGTTGTTATGAAACCGACTTTAGAATTGGTGAACTCTAGTATTATCACTCTTGGTGTCAACTGAAAAAATGATTTTCAACTTTATACATGCTATAAGATCTTTGATTTTATTAATCATGTTGGGATTGGACTCATCTCTGCCATTCCAATATACTATTTTAGTAGAAAGTGAAGGAAAGGAAAAAAATTTTAAAAGGTCAAAGATTTTAAGCCTTTTTTGTGAGGTGAACTGCTCTTTCCATGGTCCATTCTGGCAAGCGCTTCAAGTTTGACTCCACTGTCCATTTGGTCCATGGAATCTGTGTCTGACTCTATTGTCCTATACTCTTTCTTGCACAACATGGTCATGGCATCAACATTTTTTCAAGCATCATCAAATGTTCTATAGATTCTTCTTCACAAGTAGCAATCCCCTAGCCATGAGGAAGTTAATTAATGGGCATTGACGAAAGGAGCATGGGAACAAGAAGGGGTAGAGGTTACTAAACAAGTGAGTTCTAGATAATCATTGGATTGCTTTTAATATTTTAAGATGTAGTCAGGCTCTTATTGCTGTTTCCAATGTCATCCTTTCTCCTCGGCTATCCCAACATCCATTTCCCATTCATTAGAATATGAGTGTGAGAACTAGTTAATTTTTGTATTTGTGTATCTTAGTCAACCACAAATTATGTGCGGTTCACACTTTTAAAAGATTTTTTTTAGGTTATATATATATATACATATATATAACCCAAATTTCTTTTCTTTTCTTCTTCGTTTTCTTTTGGTTCTTCTTTTTTTATCTACTGGTTTTCCCTTAAAAGTTTTCATTTTTGTTCATCATGGAAATCAAGTGAAGAGTTTTAGACAGCGATTTACCGTTTCACTAGGTCAGAATCGACGGTTGAAGCTAGTTTCTTCGAATTTGTGGATAAACCCTTGTCCAGCATTTGGGTTGGATTTCTCGAATTAAATCGAGAAATTCCTTGCGAATCTTTGAGATGAGGGTAGAAGTAAAGGGACTTGAATCCTTTGTTATTTATCCGTTTTGGAAAAAATTCAAAGTTGACCCTTCATTGATATAATTAGAGCTTGTATAGTGCCAAGGGTTCTTGGAAAAACTCTTAATTCTATCTACCCCTGTGGGGAGCAGATAAGTGGGGTTAGCTCGTGGGTTTGTTTGGGTTCAATTAGTGATTGATGTGCGAACCCTAAGGGTTTTATGGCATGCTTGGGTGGCATGTTCTAATTTGTATTTCTTTGGAATGCTTTTAACTTTTATTTGGTTGTTGGTTTGATTCGCCCCAAGAAGTAAGACCTCAGGCAAGGACAGGGAACTGGCGGAGGGATAGCGTTAGACTAGTGGTCATCCACGTTTGTGAGTGGGAACAGTTGATATGCATGGTTTATTTGTTTTATATATATTGCTTATCTTTACATTTATCATGTGGAAAATCTTGTGTTTTGAATATTGGTTTCTTTTTTGGTATTTTCCTCGATGGATTGGTTTTGGAAAACTACCTATTGCTATGAATTGGGTTTCCCGGAGGTTTTCTTAAAAATGTGTGGGAAATGATATATTGTGTCTTCAAAAAATAAATTTGTTATATTAATTTATAGCTTATGGGCCAGTAAGTGTTTATATTTTTTCCGGACCTTCAGAAAAGTTATTAGTTTTAACCTTTAGGTTGTGTGTTGATCCGATTTCTTTATATCTTTGAAAAATAAGTTTGGTTATATTGTGTACAACCTTTGGGCGGATTATTGGATTCACTTATGAGCGATATATGGATTTCAGCCATCAGACAAGTTATTGTTTTTGTCTTTGGACGAAGGATGGTTTCTGCCTACGGGGGGTGCACTAGTGATAAGGTTTCGGGTGGTACAATTAGTGGGTTGGTTTTGTTGGTGACATAGGGTTGCGGCCTTGCTTAGCTATTTACTTATAAGACGGGCCCACAGACCGCCTGTAGAGAGATGTGGAAACCTGTACCTAGTTGTTTCATCCATGCTGGAGGCCTGTAGAGATCCATGTCTTGGCGGTGCTGACAAAGAGCCCGAGATCACCACATGCGATCTCAGTGGCCAACGCCAGAGAGCGCAACCTTCGGTGGTTTCAGATTTAGCCGCGGCCACAATCAAGGATGGAAGGTTTTGAGACTGGTTACTTGTTCTTGGTTTTACTCTAATAAACTCTAGTAAACTACTATGTTACCAAAACAAGGTTGTGAACCGACACATGTTTTCCATATTCGGTTGAAATTTGATTATCATATTATATTCTTAATACGGATGTTTACTCATGGATATTGTTTCCTAAACACTATTCATATTTTGTGTGTGTATTCCGTATTTTATATAGCCTGTGCGATAATGAATATAGGTTGTTATGTCTATTTCATACTATTTGAAATGTAACTTTATTCAATAACATGAAATGGTTCTAGTACGAGTACAGGATTTAGAATAATGTATATCCTGTATTCCATATTCTGTTTTTTATATAAACCCTGGGAAGATGATTATATGTTATGATATGTGTTTCGTATTATTTGGATATGTCATACTGGGATGTGGTAAATTTATATGTTGTATTTTGTATATATATAAACTGTGGATGTGCATTGCATATCTTGTATATATATACGACATTTATTCCATGCAGTTCCCCTCACTGAGTAATGTAATTACTCACCACTTCCCTCCTTTTCCAGATGTTAGGGCTCAGTAGTAGTGTGGGCGGCTGGTTGGGCTAAGGTTAGCACCAAATTTTTGTTTGCATTTCTTTTTGTGTATGTGCATATTGGTGGAATCCACTTGTAATGTGCTCTCTTGTATTATGAATTATTTTTGGTTTGCTTGTTTCTTGTTCGTGTTGATCACCGGGTATAGGTATATACCCTGGCTTGTATTATTATAGACATTATTGTCGGTATTCCTGATTGTCCCGGTGTTGTTCAGGGGTATACCCTGTTTAATGGTATTATTATTCTGCATTATTTTTGCTATCATTATTTTTGCAATTGGTTCCATACTGTAGTAGGGATGCAAGTGGGGCGGGGAATCCCCGTTCCCCGCGGGGACCCGCCCCGGCGGGGCGGGGATTCCCCGAAATAACCCCCCCGCGGGGCGGGGAATGGGGGAAAATCCCTCCCCGCGTCGCAGGGCGGGGCGGGGGCGGGGAGGACATTCCCCGCCCCGTGGGGATCCCCGCCTTATTCCCCGCGGGGATTCCCCGAATTTTAATTATATATATATATATATTAAAAATGACTCATATGATTATTTATTTATTTGTTTTAAAATTCAATATGAATATATAATAAGATTATAAGGACCAAATATTTAGGTTTTAAAAAAATATATAGTTTTAGTTTGCATTAAAAATATTTTAGATTTTTAGTAAAACTAGTGTTACTCCTATGTAAATATGTAATGTACGAATATAATTATATGAAAAAATATTTTAAAATTTTAATTAATTTTATTTATTTCCTATAAAAATTAAGATAAATTTAAGATTAGGTAAAATTAGCTATAAATTTTCAATTTAATGAAAATTTAATTTAAACAATCTTGTTTACTGATAAAAAAAATAAAAAAATTGTTTATATGAATATATGATATATATATATATATATATATATATATATATATATATATATATATATATCTTAATTTGATAATATTTATAGGTTCAAGGCTAATGTTATTCATACTCCTAAAGTCCAGACTCTAGTTGATACTTGATATCTCTTTTTCTTTAATTTCTGTTGACAATTGTCAGTTGTATTACTAGTACTAGTAGGTTAATTGATGTATTTGTTGACGTTCATGTTGATGTCACTTATTGTCATGTTGATGTTATTGTTGTTTTTGTTCTAGATTTGATGACTTGAAACTCTTTGTAGTGCTTTTTCATGTTGATGTATTTGTTAAGAATTTTATAGTAGTGTTTCATGTTAATGCATTTGTTCATTTGTTGATGTAATAAAACAAATTGGCGGGGGGGCGGGGATTCCCCGGCCCTGTGAGGATCCCCGCGGGGGAGTGAGTGGGGCAAACATCTCCCCCGCGGGGAATTTGCAGGCGGGGAATCCCCGCCCCGTGGGAAGCGGGGATGGGGATCTCATTCCCCGCCCCGCCCCGCCCCACTTGCATCCCTATACTGTAGTGGAAGTTCCTCAAATGCAGGCTAAAACTTTCACACAGCTATCTAAAGCCCTTCCTTGCATGTCATTTCAGTCAATTCATCTAATATAGTAAAATCATTGGTGGGAATCAGAGAAAAGTCCAAGTCCTTTGCAAGTTTCAACTAAAACTAACTTAGCTTGATCAAATGGAAGCATCTTGCACATGAATTTTCCATATAGAGAAGCTTGCCAAGGGCTAGCCCGCGTACCTAACAAAAATAAATAGGTTGGGTTGGCCTTTTGTGGGCCCATTTGGAGGCAGGCCTAAACAAGCCACCCTTTTGGGGTCATGGGTTTAGGGGCTGTTTTAGACGGGAAAGCCTAGGCCCTTAATTTATGAAAAATATTAAAAAACTAAAAATTTATTATAAGAGTTAAGAAAGGTACATACATGTTCATATAGGGACCTTTATGCAAAAATAACATAAATGGACAAAAGGTAATAATTAGAAAAGATGGGAAAGAAGGAGGGACCTACACTAAATTTCATATCTCAATTCATCCATCAATCATCCATATAGTTCACAACACTCAATGCTCGCGGTGATTACTTGATGAGTGCTTGTTTATACATGTTTTATAATATCATTTTACATGCATCGAGCATTACTTGTACACGTTTTATTGCTAATGAAGTGTATTTTGTGCTCTTTTGTACAAACAGGGCTTTGGAGGTGTGAAGTAAGGAAAAGAAACAAAGGTATGGCGTGATGGCACTTTTCAAGACCAAGACAAGAGTTGTGCTCATATACATGGATATGTGTGCCAACTTTTAGAAGTTTTTAAATCATTATATGAGCCGGAAAAGCACAAAGGCAGTCACGTATCCATAACCCAGCTCACATGCAAAAATTGAAGAAGGATCTTGATGATTTCGATGGATAGAAAGCCACACGATTTAGCACAAGGGCGTGTGCCCAACTATGTGGACTCGAAAGAAAATTTCAGGGTAAATCATTGTAGCACATATTGTACCCTTTTACCGTAACAAAAGTACTGTAGCACATACAGGAGTGTTCCTTTTACCTTTCGATAAATATTGCTTATCTTCATATTCCCTAAGTTTTAAGCAAGCATATGTGGTGTGAGGTGTTTTGAGAATTTTCAACTGAGATCTCATAAGGTGTTAGGGATCCTTCATTTAGAGGTAGGTTGAATCTATTTTTAGGAATTGGTTATATCTTTGGGATCTCTAAAGTGTTGAGCAGTTATATGTGGTGTGAGGCGTCGAGAGAATTCTCCACTTGGACGTTGAAGGTGACTAGTTATCAGTGACCTTGAGGTTGAGGCCGGAATATCTTAGGGTACCAACCACTCAATTATTTTATCTAGAAGCAGTTGTAATCCATTACTTAATACTTGGATCATAGGGGAGGATTATCCCTATACCTGCCTTTATCGATTCAGAACTCATTCTTTTTAGTTCCTACACACTTGTTAGTGACACTCTTAGATTGGCCATTAGATCGTCACGACACTACACTTATTAGGCTAGATAACAGAGGAAGAACAACTACTAGTACTTTTGTTCCTTAAGGTTCTACAACCCGACCTGTTGGATCCTTTTTATTACTTGACGACCCGTACACTTGAGGTAATGTAAGGGGTTGACACATCACCCATTGTAATGGTAGCGAGGGTGTGGCGGTAGCCCTCCTTAGGTCAGCTCCAACTCCGAGGCTCTGAGCCGAGCACTCTTCTTACTCTTATTCTTATTTCTTCTTGTTTTTATATTTTTTTATAGTCTTTATCTTCTTCTAATGAAAGACCATGGTTTTCATTGGAGAATATCCTAAACATGGATGTCTTTTCTAGTTATTACATGAAGGTTAATTGTGATTTATATAGTGGAATGCTTGGATTGGATGATGTTATCGCTTAATAAATAGTTTGCCTTGATGGATTTAATTTAGTTAACTCATATTCTTCTTTAAGGGCAAGAATTCAGCAATGAAAAATGAAGAAAATTTAAACAAATTTTTAACATGCTGAAATTAGGATTTTCTCTGTTGGTGTGGCAATTCTAGCTGGAAATTTCACAACCTTGCCTAGTACTTTGTATCCCAAATCGGTAAAAGCAAGCCAATTTGCCAAGTATGAACAACTTTTTAGTTTGATCAAGTACATTCAATTTAGAATAAGTTAGTTTACTTATTCTTTATTAACGTCAGGAATTCATCATCGAAAGCATTTCAATCAAAAGAGGAATTGAGAATAAATTAAAAAAAATCAATGTCTTGTAATTATGCATGGCATGTTTCTCTTTTAATTATGTATTCAATGTATTTATTCATGATAAATTATTTACGAACTATTGACTTCTATGTTGCTTTATTTACCTCTTGTTTATATGGTTTTCGAATAAAAAAAATAACCATATTGATTTCTCTTATATTTTTTACATTTATCTGCCAGATAAAAAAAATCATGGGGTTCACTTCTTTGAATCAAAATAGTAACTTAGACAAGGAAAAATTGGAAAATACTAAATTTGATAAGGAGTCGACTAAAACGCCAAAATAATTCACATATTTGGATTTTTTTTATAAAGACACGAGCGGGTCAAGATGGCATAGAAATAACATAATACAAGGGATGCAAAAAAGAATATAAATGTGCGGGTACTAGGTACGGGACTTCTACATTGAGACGCTATAGAGATAATTGCAAAATGTTAAAGTTTAATGATATAGGACAAATGTTTCTTGATCATAAAGGAAAGATAAAGTATGAGAAAATAGACCAAAAGATTGCACTTGATTTATTAGCTGTTGCGGTTATAAAACATGATTTGCTATTTTCATTTGTTGAATATAATGGCATTAGAGCATGGATAAAATATCTAAATCTTGAAAGCTAGGCCAGATGTACAGTGGGGGCAGTGGAGGTAAATGCCCCCATTGAATTTCAGAAAATTCAGCGATAGTTATGTAATTTTTTTTATTTTTACAATTTCCGCCCTCTAAAACCCAGAAATAAAATATATATATATAAATAATTTAAAATTTTTATGAATACTTATATGAAATTTTTTTATTTAACAAATTTTAATTTTTTAATTCTATTTTTCCGTTCCCAACTAAGAATCCCAAGTTCCCAACCCTTAACCCAAATGCCCTATCTTTTGATTCATCCGTCCGAGCGTGTCTCTTCGTCCGAGCGTGTCTCTCCTTCTCTCTTTTCATAGCCTCTTATTTCTTGGTTTCTCTTCCATTAGTCCCTATATTCATTCATCTTGGCGAGTTAGTGATCAGATACGGACCATTCGGTCATCTTCAGGTCTTCAAGTCTTCGACACTCCTCCACCAGTAAGCAGGTTGACGATGGTGCGACACTAGCCAGTTATTGTTCTTATAATCTCATTCTTTGGTAAGGCTAGAGTGGATTTCTTTCAAGTTTTTTATTTTTTTTTATTTTTTGAGTCAATTTTGTTACTTTGGGTTGAATGTTAATTGAGTAACTTGTGTTCGATTGTTGTTGTTTTTTGTGTTGAATGTTGACTGTTGCACTAGAATGAATGCTTTCTGCATTGAGTTCTTGTGATTTATTGAAATATTTCATTCAAATGCCTCCATGTTTCAATTTAGTTTATTTTTTTTGGCCCAATGTTTCTATGAATGATCACTCTGGAGTTTGGAATACTTATTTTGTTGATAACTCTACAATGTGAATGAAACAATACAATCTAACCTTCTTATATTCTAATTGAAATTTCTTGAATTTGAATGTAACAAACAAATATTGCTTTACTTAGAACCTGAAATAAATAATTTTATAATCATGTTTGGATTTAGTTTCTTATTATTTAGAAATTATTTAAACTAGATTAAAACTATTTATTGGAATTAGATATGGACAAATATCTTATCAAAAGGAAGATAATTTAGGAGGAATCATCCAGTGTCAACACTAGTGACTCTCAACTTTGTGCAAAAAAAGATCATGTTGAATTAAATTTAGACGATCTTCCTTCAGATCTAGGATTGCAAAAGAAATTTTAGACTATCACCCCAGTGAGAGACACAAGGTTAGAAGGGCTTATTTGCAAAAAGGTCCATGTCAACCTCACACACATAATTTTTCACAAAAGAAAATTGGTAATACACTTCATCGTTTTAATCCCTCATGCTTCAAAGTAATTGGTTAGAATATAGTATAGAGAAGGATGCTGCTTTTTGCTTCTATTGTTATCTTTATAGACCAGATATTGGAGAGCGAACAAGTGGTGATTCTTTTGTATAGAGGGGTTCACAAATTGGAAAAGAAAGAAAGATTTGATATTCATGTTGGAGGTCCTTTTAGTGCTCACAGTCAAGCATGGAAGAGGTGTCAAGATTAATTAAATGAAAAGCAACATATCCAATTTTCTTTTGCAAAGCAATCCGATCAAGCATGAGAAAATTATAGAGTTCGCTTAACTCTTGATTGTATTTGGTTTCTCTTATGTCAATGTTTGGCCTTTAGTGGTAAAGATGAAACAGACGGTTCTCATAATCAAGGAAAATTTCTTGATCTTCTTAGATTTCTTGCCAATCACAATGAAACTATCAAAAGCGTTGTTTTGGAGAATGCACCACGAAATTCAAAATTAATAGCACATGATATTCAAAATGACATTGTCCAAGCTGCTGCAATTGAAAGTACTAATGCTATCATGAATGATCCTGGTGATGGATTTTTTCCATTTTACTTGATGAATCTCATGATGTTTCAGTCAAAGAACAAGCAGCTATTGCTTTGCGCTATGTGGATTCCAAGGGCCATGTAATTGAATGTTTTCTTGGCCTAATACACTTTAGTAACACGACCGTTTTATCACTTAAAGAAGCTATTGAGTCAGTGTTCTCTAAACATAATTTGAGTATGTCGAGGTGCGTGGGCAAGGCTATGATGGAGCAAGTAACATGCAAGGATAATTCAATGGTCTTAAAACTTTAATCATGAAAGTGAATGCACCTGCTTATTAAGTCCATTGTTTTACTCATCAACTTCAATTGGCACTTGTAGTTGTGGCAAAGAATCATGTTCAAATTGCATTGCTCTTCAACATTGTCACAAGTGTAATGAATATTGTTGGTGCTTCATGTAAACTGAGAGATGCACTTTGGGAGAAACAACTTGATAAAGTTGTGGAGGAATTATGAGTTGGTGAACTCTCTACAGGAAGAGGTTTAAATAAAGAAAGGACTCTTCAACGAGCCAGTGATACACGATGGGGATCTCATTATCGGTCTATGATTAATTTGATCATTATGTTTAGCTCAATTATTGATGTGCTTGAAATTGTTACGGAGGATGGTACAAGCTTGGAGCAAAGAGGTGAAGCTTATGCCTTGTTAGATTCGGTGCAATCTTTTGACTTTGCTTTTAATTTGCATTTGATGAAAAATATTTTGGGGATTACAAATGAATTGCCGATGGCATTACGAACAAGAGATCAAGATATTGTGAATGCAATGACTTTAGTTAGAGTGGCTAGCCAATGACTACAAACAATGAGAGATGATGGATGGAAATCTTTATATAATGAGGTCTCTTTATTTTGTGAAAGGAACAATATTATTCTTCCAAACATTGATGATATATTCATAACTCGAGGAAGGCCACTGCACAATGCTCACAAAATGACAAATTTCCATCATTATCAAGTTGAGTTGTTTTACACCATTATTGATATGCAACTTCAAGAACTCAACAATTGATTCAATGAGGTGATTATGGAGTTACTTCTTTGTGTGGCTTCTTTAAGTCCTTGTACATTGTATATCCATTGGTGTACTTGCTTGTGAAGTTAGCTTTGATATTGCCCATTTCTACTACATCAGTTGAAAGAATTTTTTCCGCCATGAAGATTGTGAAAAATCGCTTGCGCAACCGAATGGGAGATTCTTGGATGAACTATTGTTTGATTACATATAGAAAAAGATATATTTTGTACTATTGATAATGAAAAAATCTTGCGTCTTTTTCAAACTATGAAAACACATAGAGAGCAATTGTAATATGTTACTTTCATAAGAAAAACTTGTAATGCACATATGTTTTATTATTTATATTGTTTATATTTAGTATTATTTTACCCCCACTAAATGAAAATTTTGGATCTACCCCCGCTTGATAGTGCTTGCATTTCTAGAAATACTCTTATTTCTGACATTACAAGAATATATATGAGGAAGAAAGAAAAACTTAAGAATGTTTTAGGTAATATTCAAAATAGAATTATCTTAATATCAGATATGTGGACTGCTTGCACTAGTGAGGAATATTTTTTCTTAACTGAACATTTTGTTTATGAAAATTGAGTATTGAATAGTGAAATTCTTAATTTTGCTATAATGCCGCCTCCACACTAGGGTGTTTAATTGGCCACAAAATTATTTTAATTTTTGAAAGAATGGGGAATTGAGATCACTAACATTAGATAATGCATCCAACAATGATTTTAATCTCATTGTGTAATGGTGAATCTTTTCATTTTTGGTGTTCTACTCACATTTTAAATCTCATTGTGTAAGAAATTTTGAAAGTATCCATTGATGCTTTGCATAAGATCAAAAATTTGTCAAATATGTGAAAGGTTCAAAGAGTAGAATGAAAAAAATTTGAAGAATGTGTGCTCACAATTGATAACATTGACAGCAGTATTGGCTTGCGATTAGGTGGCCTACCCATTGGAATTCGACATATTTAATGTTGTATAGTGTCATAAAATATAAATGGGCTTTTGCTTCTCTTCAACTAAGTTATAGAAATTATAAGTATTGCCCTCAAATGAAGAATGGAAAAGAGGAGAGAAAATATGAGTCTTCTAAGCCATTTTATGATACTACCAACTTAACCACCGATTCTTCTTATCCTATATCAAACTTATATTTTATATAAATTTGGAAGATTGAGTTTTATTAGAAGAAAACTTGTCAAGTAAAGATGTGGTGATATGTGTATAAGGATGAAAGAAAAGTTTGATAAGTATTGGAGATAATATAGCATGGTGGTTGCATTTGGAGCTATTCTTGATTCATAGATTAAGTTATCAATGTTGGAGTATTTTTATAGAAAATTCGGAATGATCCTGCTAAATGCCAAGAGAAGATATCACTTGTGAAGACAAAGCTATACAAGCTTTTTGAACTTTATTCTAATGCTAACATATCAAACCCTTCACAACCACAATCTTCTTCTTCTATCATGGCGCCTACATCTACACGAAGTGGTGGAGGAATCAAAAGTAGGGGCAAAGGAATCTTTGATGTATGTGCCCTAACACTTTTTTTAATTCTTCATGTTTTTTTGTAAATTTCCTTTTTATGAGAATATATACAAATTATTAATTGTGGGAAATTAAAGCATTTGAGAGCTAATCGATTACAAATGCTAGAATATCTCAATTGGATCTTTATCTTGAGGAGCCAAAGATTTGGATTTACATATTATGAAGATTTGGATGTTTTAGAGTACTAAAAGAACCATAAGCATTGATTCTCAATCCTTGTATTAGTGGCAAGTGGTGTATTGCCTATCCTAGTAACAACATCTATGTCAACTTTTTCTATTGGTGCTTGATAAGTGTGCATTTATACTATATCTTATATATCAATTTGTATATTTATTGAGCTAGTATTGTAGTGATTATGTGGAAAACGATGCTAAATTAGGTGTGAATTATCTTCGCATGCACTAGGTGGAGTTTAATGACAAAGGAGAGCAAAAAAGAAGTAATTAGGAATCAAAATACAGAAGATAGCGCTTTCCTGACAGAAGTACCTGGAAGCCAAAACTATTTACGGGCTGCTTACGGTACAACTTATGGCCGTACGACTCATTCAGAAGACCTTGCGGGCATTCTTATGCACTTAAAGATGATCAGTGGCAAGCAGAGACGCTTACGGCAGGCCTTACGGTCGTAAGTCCGCCCGTAACTGGTACCCAAAGAGGCTCACAGAAAATATTCACGCCCGTAAGGAGGAGTGTAAAGATAGAAGGACAAGGGTTACGGTCTCCCGCTTACGGCAGTAATAGGGACCGTAACCCGATGACGGACAGCTTTACGGGAGCACGGAAGCAACTTATGGCTGTAAGCGGGGTCGTAAGGCACGCGATCAATAGAAACCCCGATTCTTACTGCCACAACTTACGCCCGTAAGCCTCCCGTAAACTTACTAATATAAAGGACTTTACTCAATTGAGATAGGGGAGTTTTTTAGGTTTTGAGAGAATTCTGAGTGTGGAAGAGGGGACTGGAGAGGAGAACTGAAGGCATCTGCGAGATTAAGGGCAATTTCAGCCCCTCCAAGACAAGAAAACCCTTGCTGGTGTCTATCATCATCATCACTATCCTCCATTAAGGCATTGACATGGTCAAGAACCATTACTCCGTCAACGTCGAGGGGAACTTCATGTTGATTAATTCATCCTTGATTCTTGAGGGAGTGTTGCCTCTTTTTATGTTTATGAACTCAATCTTGTTTAATTGTTTAATTGGTTTGTACTCTATGACGAGCTAAAATTCCATTTGGGAGCTTGGACTTGAAAACTTAGGGAATTTGTGTTAGATTCTATTCTTACTTTTTGTTCTTGTTGGTTTATGAAGATTGATTTTGAAATGCATGTGTAATATGTTTCGTTTCTCATTGCCCGTTGCTTAACTATTGATGTGCGGTGAAAACCTGTTGATTATCGAGTGCTAATGTGCGGTGAAAACTAGTTGGTTCGTGAGAACTAGCAAGCGGTGAAAACCCATTAGATCCCAATAATTAGCGTGCTGTGAAAACCCGTTAGTACGTCATTTTTCTGACCAGCTTTATTCCATTCTAGCGAGAAGTATCTATATTATTTTATGCCTCAATTTTAAAACTCTAAGGGATTATTGTCCATGAACTCCCATTTTACTCAACAGTTGTCTGAATTTCTAACTCAACTCTCATTTACTTTTTAATCTTGCAATTAGTAGTTTACCTATTTCCCATCCAAATTAGTTGGGCTAGATTTTAATTACTGAAGTTAGTCCTATTACGCTTACTCCCTGTGGTTCGATAACCCAACCCTTCACAGGGTTCACTTTATTACTTGACGACCCGTGTACTTGCGGAGACGCAAAGGGCTTGTCAATGCTCGTGTGCTCAACATGTATAGAGGTTGTACTCTTCCTGAAAAAGTGCAAGCTCTCATTTGCACCATTAATTGGTTGCATGGTTATAACATTGGTAAGTTCATTTAAAAATAATTATTTATATTTTTTGCTTAGTTGAAATCTTGAAATAATGTTTTATTGGAATCTAAATTTTAACTAACTTATATATTTGTGTTTTGTTTTAATGTAGATAATGAAGATGGAGCAAATATTAAAACAACTATATCCGGTGAGGGATCCAACATTCTTGAGGTTATTGATGAAGATAGAACGGAAGGAGGAGATGGAGAAGAAGAAGAAGATTTTAATAATATTAGTGGTGGTGATGGTTCTTTGAAGTGTAGAGAAGGAAGAATAAAAAAAGAATATGGTGCACAAGTCTTCAAGGCGTGGGCAACACTTTCCTTTAGGCTTAATTCGTCTTCACCTAATTCAAACCTTGGATGCAAAATGGATTGAGTGGCGAATTTCTTTTAGGATACAATGAAGACCCTTGAGTATGGTTTGCACTTCCACGTACCCAAGCAACGACAGCAACGGCTTTTACAAAGTGAAAGTTTGTTTCTATCTTTTGTTCACTCAAAGAACAAAGCAAGAGAATTTGTGTAGAGTTTGTTTGTCATATCATCTTTGAATGATGGTAGGAGATTATTTTATAGGAATGAAGTGGTGTTTAGTTAAGAGACACAACACTTCAATAATGAGTGTCATTTAAAGAGATACACTACTTCACAACACCATTTCATTAAAGAGACACACCTCATTAATAATACACACCACTTCATTAATGAGATACATCACCTCATTAATGAGACATACCAATCGAATAGATCTTTTCAAATAAAACAACCTTTCATTAATTAATGAAATTACAAATGACAATTTCTCATTAGTTGTATTACAAGTGATGCTTGTTACAATAGTGTCTAACTTTAATGAAGTGTTGCACTTCAATGAAAAGGCATAGATAATACCTATTCATTTTTAATGTGATGGTTGATGAATTCTAATGAATTTAATTATTGTATGTTTTAAAAGGGAGGGAGATGAAAAGCATTTTAATGTATGTTTTTTATTTTATGTTTATTTTTTAGATGGATTGATGATTTTGATAAACATTGTAATAATAACAAATGATTTTATTTCATATTTATTTTGTTTGGACTTTGTTAATTTTTTATACATTATAATCTGGTTATGTTAAACTTATTAATATGTGAGAATTATGAAATATAGTTATTTTTTTATTTTTTTATATTTCTCTCATGCTAGTCCACCCAGCCCACCAACCAAAGTGGGTTGGGTTGGCATTTTGCTAGCCCGCCATTTTAATGGGTTGGTTCGTCTTGCCTTGCCAAATGGTGGCTTTTGGCTGGCAGTGGGTCCAGTTTGCATTGCAGCCTGAATTAACATCTCCAATTAGGATCATGTTGAAAAAGCCCCTGATTGAGTGCTTCATCTACTTAAAATTTTCCCTCCAAAACAAAGAAGCAGAATTGTGATGACTATTTGTGCTAGCCTCTCCCACAGCCTTAGCCCATGACATTCCAATTAATGGACCAAAAATGAATCTAGCTTGGGGAAAGAGTCGTGGTAATCCTTCCAGTCCCACCCGTAAGGCAAATTGGCGAAGAAGTGCTGGAATGAGAGAGTTGAAAGCAAGAAGTGTTAGTGTTCACCACCGGGAACACAAATAATATTGTTGATCAAGGTGTTTTATTTGATTAGGTAGAATGCTACAATCTTTGTTATCTTCACAAAAATTTAATTTAGATGCATAGATATGATGTTATTATAATATGTGTATTTATTATTATTGTGAATTTATGATATTGGAATATCATGTTTTATAAATAAAAATGAAGGAACATCATGTTTTATGGGTGAAAATAGGTTTTATGTGGGCTTGAGCTCTAGCTATAAAAATAAATCTTGATTCAGATTGAGCTGAGCTTTGAGCATCTAGTTTTTTGTTGAGCTTGAGATGAAGCACCCTACTAATTGTCTCAAGCTTGATTGGTTATGCTGCCATCTCTAGATGACGAAAGAAATTGGCAGGAGTTATGCGAAAAAAGGCCTTCCTATTTATTTAAAGATGCTTTTATTATTCCTACTACCACTTAGCATTAAGTTTTATGGATGAAAAGAGGTTTTATGTGGAGTTGAGCTCTAGCTATAAAAATAAAGCTTGATTCAGACTGAGCTGAGTTTTGAGCATCTACTTTTTAGTTGAGCTTGAGACTAAGCACCCTACTAAATTGTCTCAAGCTTGATTGATTACTCCGCTATCTCTAGATGATGAAAGTAATTGGCAGGAGTTACGTGAAAAAGGCCTTTCGATTTATTTAAAGATGCTTTTATTATTCCTACTACCATTTAGCATCTACCTATTCAATGTACGGTATCTTAACCTCTCTATTTTGAAGTGTCAATTTTTTTTTTCTGCAAGAGCTCAAGGAGCTAACTACAACTTAAGAAAAAACAATCAAAAAGTAAGACCGGCTAGAATAGCGGCATCATCCATCCATCGGGGACGGTCAATCCCTCTGTGAAAAAGAGAAATTCCTGGATTCCTACGAGCATAATTAGCTAGCAAATCAGCAACATCATTAAGTTCTCTGGGGCAGTAAAGTATATCCATTCTATCATCTTGCTCCAACAGGCTTCGAATTCTTTGAATATCTGCATGATTGTTCCTTCCAAGAGTTGAATTCTGGTCTCCCATGGCTTCTAGGGCAAAGATGCAGTCCATGTATACTCGATCCGGTTTCCATCCTCTTGTTTGACAATGCTCTATAGCCAATTCCATTGCCATAAGCTCTGCATGCATAGCTGAATCAACCACCAATGTTCTCATCCCTACTAACAAAATTGTCTTGCATCCCTTGATTATAATGAAACCTGCACCACCAATATTAGTAGTAGTTACCCATGAGGCATCACAGAACACGGATATTTGATTCTCAAAGATAGAATATAGGAGATACTCCCTGATTCCTTTTCAGATTTTTTGAAAGTAGTCCCAAGTGACTTGAATTGCTAATGAAAAAATTTGGTATGGATGAAGCCTCCTGTTATTGAAAACTATATCGCATCTGGTCTTCCATATATTCCACGCACACGTTGCAATCAATGCCTTGAGGAATTTCTGTCTGTTCTTCTCTTGATTTCCCTCATTTGTAAGCCAATGTCCTTCTAGTAAGTTCCCAAAAATGTTACAGTTGACCCAAGTATAGTCGGATACTAAGTGCCAGCATCTTCTAGTCATTCTACAGTCATTAATAAGATGATCTAATGTTACCCTGCATAAACCACAAAAAGGACAGAAGGCTTGTCGACCAATGTTAAGATTATAAAGATATTCAAATGTGGGAATCCTACCATGGAAAGCCGTCCAAACAAAGGTTTTAACCTTGGGAGCAATGGGCAGTTTCCATAATTTACTCCAACCATTCCAGCATTCCTCCTCTAAAGAAAGAATACTATTTAAGTGTCTATAAATGGTGTTAGAGATTTTTTTATTACAAGGGTTGCCATTCCAAGACCAAATGTTGGGATTTCTAGAATTGAAACTGATCCTGTGGAGCATACCCCAATTGATCTGTTTCCCCAAGATAGTTTCAATTGTATTTGTATTGAGAGCATTCCCATCTAGAACATCTGTCATGCCAATATTCCCATCCAGAATGTTCATATTAATAAAGGTAGGCTTCAAAGCAATTGACATATCAAAAATCCACGGATGATAAAAAATATTAGTGACTTCAGGGTTACAAATACTAAGATGGATGTTGTGCTTGAGAGATTGAGCTGTTTTACTGAGCAATTTAAAGAACCAAGACATTTTGCTCCTAATGGAATGTCCCCAAGGGTTCAATTCTCCATATTTAAGCCGAATAATATGAACCCAAATTTTATTATCATGGTTTATCACAGCAAAAATGTTTTTAGCCATAGGAGCAGTCTTAGCATGTCTCAAATTCCTAATACGAAGCCTCCACCAGCTGAGCCATTTCCCCAAAAAAATTTTCTAGCTAACTTGGATATAGAATCCAGGGTTGTATCAGGAACTAGATAGCAAGAAAGTGCATAAACAGGGATAGACACAAGGGAGCTGTTGACTAGAATTGCCTTTCCAGCTAAAGAAATAGAAGGAGCATAGGCGTTCAGGCTTAGTTGAGTTCTGTTAATTAGGTTTTGAAAGTGATGAACTGACAGCCTATTAGGAGAGTTTAAGGCTCCTAAGTATTTGAATGGGAAGACACTAGAATTCATTTGAAGAATTGCTTCAATTCTAGCCCTAATTATTTTGTTGCACCAACTGGGAAGGTATATTGCTGATTTGGTAAGGTTGATATGTTGACCAG
The DNA here is from genome assembly GCA_902712375.1 of Dioscorea dumetorum. Lineage (NCBI taxonomy): Eukaryota > Viridiplantae > Streptophyta > Magnoliopsida > Dioscoreales > Dioscoreaceae > Dioscorea > Dioscorea dumetorum. The sequence continues at coordinate 4,083,821 of CACTHL010000492.1, forward strand.
TTAGACTTTTGTAAAAATCAAAGCTAAGTCTACAATTCCTGGCCACACTCTTGGTTGCAGTAGAGATAATCACTAAATCATCCGCAAACATAAGATGATTGAAATTATTAATTAACCTGTTGTCAAACCACAATATTAAATTCTAGTGCAGAGTAAAATTCAAAATGGCTGAGAGATTCTGGGAGACCAAAAGAAAAAGAAAGGGAGACAAAGGGTCCCTTTATCTAACATTAATTCTTAAGATTACATCAATTGGCAAAATACAAATGCCAATCACTTTAATATGTGAACAAGAGCAGGTCCTATGGTGGTCCTTCTAAGATTCTAATGTAAACAATTACTATTTTGAGAAAGTATTAAATAGAAAGAGCCTTAGCTAAATTATAAGGATAAGCTGGTCAATATATTTGTGTCCTCAACTTCTTATTTTTCTGAGGAAACAAAGGAATGTTAAGTGTAGTTCAGCTTTTCAATGTCCAAAGCAAGATGTTTGACATGCAGAGTTTCAACTGTTTCAATTACAACTGAGAATTTCATAAGTTTTTTAATACCATCACCAAAAATAAACCCATTATATCTACTCTTCAAATCCTTTGGACATCCAACAAAACCACATGCAATACTAATGATCAACCATCTATTTTCAGAAGGGCAACATTAAAGCATCTACAGGATTGAAAACTTAAACCAAATCTAATTTCAAACCAGTTAATGCATACAACACCAATAACAAGAACATCAACAACATAACAATAACAAGAGCAAGAGTAGTACTACTATTGTATGTTAACTATTTGAGTGCAAGACCTAAAATCGCCGGTTCACATCAATCCAAGCACTAGGAGAAGGAGTTGAGAGAGGAGGAAAGCAGCTCGCAACTATCAGATGAAGGTTGCTTCTAAAATTTGAAGAAATAGAGCTCCCTCCTACCAGATCCGGGATTTAAGGGATAAGAGAATTTGTTGCATGGCTTAAATTGTCAACATGTGAGGCTAAATACATGATTAAGACTAAATCAGGATGGTCAGAGAAGATTGACCATCACAATCCTCCCCCTTAAAGAGAGTTTAGTCCTCTAAACTCGCATGAAGCACTACAACAAATTTGATAATTATTTACACATCCGTTAGCATCACCACATCTAAACTTCGCGCCATGCATACTATTTAGTGACATTACAAACGGCACCACACCGATCGTCACCTTTGCACTGTCGCTAACGATGTATTAGGACGGTTTACTATTATCGTCACCAAATTCAAAATGATAAATGACGACTGATATTAACGTCAAAATACAGTTATGCTTTTGTGATGCTCCGTGCCGTCACACAATAGATTATAAAATGCCACACATAATCATCGATCGACACAAAATCTGACTTTAATGTTCAACTATGAATGACAATAATTACCTCGTCACACAAAATGGATGACGTAGTAGATTGTCACTTAATCATAAAAATATATCGTCACTAGAATGATGATCGTCACGTAATATGAGGGAAATACTCAACTGTACGTGACAAAAAACCAAAGTGTCACACAAATGAGTGACATAATTTATATGTCACCGGATAATCTATATTGTCACTAAACATTGGTTAAATATTCAACTTTTCATGACGAAAAATAAAACGTCACAAGAATAGGTGGCTTTACATTTTGTCATAAGTTGTTGAAAATAACATCACTGAATATTTGTAATTTTTTAATTAAGCATGACATTAGGGTAATTGTCACGAACATTGGAGACATTAAAAGTGTCACCAAAATTCATTAACATTTTACGTTTGGGGACGTTTGCAAGTTTAAAAAGTGACAAATAACCTGTATGCTAATTGTCATTAAATAATTAACAAATTCCAATGATTGGTGACGTGAATAAAGCTTCAAACCAATTTCAATTGTATTAATTGTCACAAATCATAAATATATACTAATAAATGGTGATGATAATTAGCTGCCACAATTATTATGTAAACAACTCTGGGTAACACTCTTTCAAATCAGATTCCTGTTCCCAAGTAGCTTCATCATTGGTGTGCTCACTCCATCAAACTTTAATTAATGGAATAATCCGACTTCCTCGCTGTCGCTCATTGTAGTCAAGGGTCGCCACTGGTCGCTCCTCAAAGGACAGGTTCTTCCAAAATTTTCATTGATTCAAGCTGAAGGACATGTGATGGATCAGGCAGATACTTCCTTAGCATGGAGATATGGAAGACATTGTGGACCTAAGCTAGGACTGGATGTTAAGCTAAATGGTATGCCACAACTCCAACTCGTCTGATGCACACAACACAAGGTGATGTGTTAACCCCTTGCGTTACAGCAATTTCACGGGTCGTCAAGTAATAAAGTTAGCCCAATGGGCCGGGTTGTCGAACCATAGTGAATAGAAATACAAGTAATTGCTCATCCTTTGTTATCTAGCCTAATGAGTGTAGTCTTATGATAACCTAATGGCTAAGTGTAAGAGTGTCACTACAAGTGCGCAAGAACTGAAAAGAGCGAGTTCTCAATCGATAAAGGCAGGGTACCCGGACAATGCCCCTTATAATTTAGGTATTAAGTGTCGATTACACGTGTTTCTAGACGAAAGTATTAAGTCTTGGGTATCCTAAGCTATACCCACCTCTATCTCTAGGCCACTGGTAACTAGTCCCCTACGAGGTTCCGGCAGAGAATTCTCTCGACGTTTCACACCACGTATGACTGCTTAGCACTCTAGGGATCCCAAGGATATGATCAATTTCCAAAAGTAGATCCAACCTTGCATCCAGGTGAAGGATCCCTAATCCCCTATGAGGCTCTAGCGGAGAATTCTCTCGACGCCTCACACCACATATGGTTGCTGAAAACTTAAGGAATATAGAAATAGGAAATAATGAAATCAATAATGAAAGCAAAAGTACATGCAAGCATTAAGAACACGAGCAAAACTCAATGTATTGAATTCAAATAGAAACACAATGTAAATCTAATAAGAATATGAATCATATGGTTTACATGTCCGATACCCGCTAGGAGTTTAGCTCTCAATGGAGTAAGTTACAAAACAACTAATGCAAGGATAAACAATTGTAAATTCCATAGAAAATAACCCCCCTATATCCGTGACGATGGCCTTGATGGGTACTTTCCACGTCTGGAATGAATCCACTCTAAAGCTAGGTCGCCGGTGGCTTCCTGGACGCTATGACGGAGGAGACATTAATCCAAGTTGGTGAAGAAAGCTTTCCAAAGCCGCAAAGAACTCTCTCCAAGCCTTAGCCGCTTTGCCTCTTGAAAGTAACAGAAACGATCTCTAGAAAATATGTCAAGGCGGCTTTTATAAACAGAAATTGGGGCTTCACATGGGCATTCACACGCCCTGTACTGTAGCCACACGGCCGTGTGAAAATTTTATAGAGCCATAAATAGTGATTTTGCTACAATAACTGTCATAGTACTTTTACTACAGTAGATGTTACAGTGATTTTTCCCGAAATCTTTCTTGAAGTCCGTGTGATAGAGTGTGTGGCTTTTATAGTAGTTTTACAAAGACATGCCTGTGTGGTAGGGTGTATGGCTTTCTGTTCTTTGAAATCCTTAAAATCTTTTCCAATTTATGCACTGAAGCTGGACAAGGACGTCTATTGCCTCTGTGCCCTTCCGATTCATGTAATGACTTGAAAACCTTTAAAAGTTGGCAACACCTCCATGTATATGAGCACAACTTCTATCTTGCTCATGAAATGTGCCATCATGCCCTATCTTTACTTCTTTCTCGTGCTTCACACCTCCAAACCCCTGTTCGCACAAAAGAACACAAAATACACTTCATCAATGATCAAACCTAATAAAAGTGATGTTTAGTGCATATAAAAAGATATCATAAAATATATATAAACAAGCACTTATCATCGTCCCATAACCTCAAAATATTCAATATAGTGTGGGTTGAGTTTCCCAGTTTTTCCAAATTTCACCACACCCTTCATAGGTGATAGGTACCCTGCATCACCCACTTGAAATTCTAGGTCTGAGTGTCGTTTGTCTGAATAACTCTTTTGATGGCTTTGAGCAGTCTTTTGTGGTTCCCTAATCAGTTTTACCTTCTCCTCTGCCACTTGTACTACCTCTAGACCTAATAGCTTCTGTTCTCCAACATCATCCCAACACACGGGAGATCGATACTTCTGCCCATAGAGAGCCTCATACGGTGCTAACTGAATGCTCGCCTGATAACTGTTGTTATAAGCGAACTCTGCCAAAGGCAAATAACAGTCCCAAGCCTAAAAAAAGTCGAGGGCACAAGCTCGCAGCATGTCTTCTAGAATCTGTATCGTCCTCTCAGACTGGCCATCTGTCTGGGGACGGAATACCATACTGAAAGTTGATACGCCCCCTTGCGTATTCGCAAGTGCACGGGTCGCACAAGTAATAAAGTGTACCCTTTAGGTCGGGTAGTCGAATCCACAGGGACTGGTATAGCTTCTAATACTAACGTCCTGCTTAATATCTAACCAGACAGAAGATGATGGAATTGACTTTGGATTAACTTCAAGGAGGTTAAGGGAAAGGAATTTCACCAAGAGAAGATTTGAGGTTTGACTCGATGGAGGAAATGGGGCCCCGGGGTTGGATTTCCTACGTTCACTAACTCGGCTTTCTCGGCACTTATCAGAGGTATCTTCAGTTCTAAACCTAGCTATGCTATAATGGTGTTGTTTCTAGCGCTACCGATGCTCTAAATTGCACTCTCACTGCTTGCAACTATCGATTGTGATTTACAAACCAAGATAAGAGAACCTAACTTCCAAGCAATCAAGCACTAAACAACACACAAAATAACCAATAGCTCAGATTTAATGAAGGGAACAAGATACTCATAAATGCCGCAAGTAAAGATAAAGAGCTCAAGCTACAACGTCATACAAACAACCCCGGGGCTCCCTTAAGAGTTTAACCCCTCATGATGACAAACAACAAGTACAATGCCAAAGAAATTGAAAGACAAAAAGTTGAAAACTCCCTAATTTCTTGCATCCTTGAGGTTGTCGAAGGATCTACAATGCCGTGTAATCTCCTCCCGATCGGCCTACCATAAGCTTGGCATTCCCTTGATGAAGAGGAGGATGAACCCCCAAAGCTCTCCCTTTCTTTCTCCCCTTGTTCGCCCACCAAAGGTCCCCCCAAAAACCTAAGTTTTTAGGGTTTTAATGTTTTCCCGATGTGAGCACGGGCGTGTTGAAGCCGTGCTTCAAGCCGTGCAGATTACGGCCAAATAAAACTACAGAAAACTCATATTCCTGTAATCTGCACGGGGAACAGCACGGCCGTACTTGGGCCGTGCTGAGGGTTTGCACGACTGTGCTCAGCCGAACTCGGTGCTACGGCACTTCCGCTCTGGTATTTGTGCTTTGCAGTGATTTTCCGCCGAAAATTCGCCAGCCTGTAATTTGCACGGGGTGGAGCACGCCCGTGTTGAGGCCGTGTTGGCATTTGCACGAACGTGCTTAGGGCATTCTAACCATGCTTCCCTGTGCATTCCAATTCATGTGAATTGCACGGCCAAGAGCACGCCCGTGTTGAGGCCGTGCTTGGCTTGACGAACTTCTTTTTAGGTATTTTTGATGTGAATTCTCCTCTAAATCCCTTCTACTTGCTCCAGGACCTAAATATCTGCACAATAAACTCAAAATACCTTAAATAGCACCGAACTAAACAAGTAATAGCAAAAGGGCAAGTAAATATCGGGTGTAATGCATATGAAATATATATATATATATATAATGCACTCATCAAAAGTCAATTTGGTACCCAAAGTTGACTGTAAACTTCGCCAGAATCTCGAGATTTATCTAGAATCTTGATCAGATGTGATCGATATCGGTATGTCGTGTAGTTGGATAATTTCTTCCAGGTGTAACTCAGCCATCGTCTCTAGTCCTAAACCAGGTCTTAGAGCTAGGAAATGTGCTGACTTGGTTAGTCGGCTGACAATCACCACACTGACTCATGTTTTCACCGAGTTCGAGGTAAGCCAGTTATGAAATCCATCACGATGTGCTCCCATTTCCATTCTGGTATTGGTAGCGGCTGTAGATATCCGATTAGTCTTTGATGCTCTATTTTTACCTGCTGACAGATAAGACAGTGGGCTACAAAAGTAGCTATCTTCCGCTTCATGTTATTTCACTAGTAGTGGTCCTTGAACCCTCTGTACATCTTTGTACCTTAGGGTAAATCATATAACTTTCATAATGAGCCTCCTCCAGAATATCCTTCTTCAAATCAGAATCATCGGGTACGCATACCCGGTCTCCACATCTGATAGTAATGTCGCCATACAGTCGGTAGTAGGATGGCACTCAATCCTGGAGTTTAGCGCAGATCTCTTGCAATTTAAGATCCTGCATCTGAGCTTAGTTCGGATGTGCATACTAGTCAAGCTCACGTCGGAGTTTTGCTGAACAACCTCCAGTTGAAACCTCCTCATGTCCTCCAGAAGAGGTCTCTGCTCAGAGAGGTCCGTGGTGGCTCCATAGTTATATCTCCTGTTCAACGCGTCAGCCACCACGTTAGCTTTGCCAAGGTGGTAATGAATAGTGAGGTCATAATTCTTGATCAGCTCCAACCATCGCCTTTTGTTACGTAACTGCAAGCATACGGTTTATGCCAAGTAGTAATTAAGATATCAATCACGCGAAGACCAAGTGTGGATTACTAATCTATTGCAACAATAGGTTATCTAGATGATTAGAAAATGTATGAATAAAGAGACAAAAATAACAAACAACAGAATTATAAGAGAAAGATGGTGAATACGGAGATGCAAGGATGGAGACTGAAATTCAATTCTAAGCAAACCCAGGTTTGGGAACTCACCACAAAGAGTAATGAAAGATACGTTTGATTCTTAGTTGGCTTGGGTAAATCCATTTGAAGGGCAATTATCCTTAATTACTTATCACTCTCTTTCAAGATATAACAAGTTAGTTTCATTAAGCCAACCCCCTACTTTCATGGTGATTAAGCCCACTCAAAACTCCATTAGGCTCAAGGATCAAACAAAGAACCCTCAAGAAATATTCATCATCAATTTCAAGGTTGGCCTAGAATTTGCAAGATTCAGGTTCACCTTTCAGCTCACCTTGAACTCTAAAATGAAGCAAGCAAATGCTTTCACACTCACAAGCTAATGCATGTACAAATTATAAGCTAGCTCAAAAGATCTACCATTAATCATAAAAGATCTTTACAAAATAAACATTCACACCATTCACCACTACTTTGGGCTAACCCCAAACCTAGAGAGAAGTTTCACATTTTCATGTTTCAATTACAAGAGAAAAAGAAAGAACAAAAGTTATGGAATAGCAGAGTGCAATAAGACTTGGAAACCCCCCCCCCCCACGCTGCTCACAAAGGCTTGATCTTCAGTTTTCCCCCATATTTTCCTTTGTTTTCTTCCTCTTTTAGAGTCTTCAAGGCTTTTTTTTCTCCTTTATCCGCCACCATCTGTCTTCTCCCTTTTTCCCCTCTCAAAACCCTCTTTTACTACCTTTTTATATCAGTTATAAGGATTGGGTCCCAGCTGTCTTTACATGCCACGGGTGTGTCAGTTAGCTTGAAGGGTTGTGTATCTTAAAGAACCAGCCCATTTGGAAAGCCATGCCATCTTTCTTTTGTGTCCAACTCCACCCTCCTACACACTAGAATTACCAAAAGAAGTAACTTGCACAAAAAGGAGAAGAATTTACTACAAGTGCTAGGAAAATGCATGGTTGATCAACAATAAACAACTAAAATGCATGCAGACAATTATGCCATTTTTGTTTACAACAAACTCCCCTAAACCTAAATCATTGCATGTCCTCAAGCAACACTACAATCAAACATTATGCTAATGGTTATTCAACATTTACATTCTCTTTTTTTTTCAAATAGACTTTAGATGATAAAATTATTTGTCATGGGACATAAACAAAATTGCGAAGTGATGGAATTGTTGGCATAAGATAGATATATAACCTACGAAGCAAGGCCATAAAAGACATGGGCAATTAGACTCACCATATGGTAGAATGCACACAAGTATCACAAGAGAAGGTTCATCCATCCCACATGCAGGTGGTCATTGGTTTTAAAATAGCATATATATAGATGTAATGAACCTTAAAGACTTCTTGAGACCCCTTACACAAATCAATGACCCTATAATTTATCTTGGGGGATCGATAGGATTTCATTCAACAACACACGTCATCCTTCTTCTTTTTTTCTTTCCTTTTTTTTTTGTTTTTTTCTTTGGTAAGAACCTAGGTTGAGATTAGCTTTTTCAAGGGATGAGCATGCCTTTTGAGCACCTGAACACCCAACTACTTGGCTAGTCTCAACATTAGGTAATTGTGCCCATACTCAAATGCGACCTTTCTACGTGGCAAACACTCTTATTCGGAGCCGGAATGCTGAGTTACTTAACCACATTGAATAGCGGGGCACTCTTGAACATTTACTAAGCTTTGTACAAAACTTACCTATCTCATTTCCCTCTTATTTGACATTTTGATTTTCAATTTGACTAGGCTAAAGAAAATGTCTCGGGCCAACAAATCTTAGGAGAAATTCATTACAAAAATATATACTAAGTTAAAATTCGCAAGATCGAAAGCAATGGTATTAGCAAATCCAAGCTAATGTAAGTACTAAATGTGCATCCCAATCACCATTAAATGAGAGTAATCATTTCATTCCTTTCTATGTGTCATGGCAAACAAATTGCGACAAGAATTTTGAAAATCATCAGTCCCCCCCCCCGCCTTTTTTTTGTTTTTTCTTTTTAACAGAAAATGCATGCTTCTAAATTGTTGTAGATGTTCGTGGAGATGGCATAACATGCATGTTGAGAGTAAAAAATTACTACTAGAATACTTCTTAGCTCCCCTAAGCCTAAATTTTACATTGTCCGCAATGTGAGAAAACAGATGGAAGATAGGCAAAAAAGAAGACAGCTGACCAAATTATGACCATGGTGCAAAGTGGCCTTGCCCGACATGCCACTCACATATCATACTGATCTGGTGTTGGAGTTAGTCAAGAACATTTCTTTGTTGTTGTTGTTGTTGTTCAGCGGAGATGTTTGTGAGGGCTGCAAAGATGCCGAAAGGCCGTCGTCATGTTGGGGTGTTTCCCGTTGTTCTTGTTGTGTATTAGGCTCAATAAGAGGGTGTTCAATGTGGAGAGGTATAGGTGGACCTTGTGCTAGAAAGCCCCAATTTTCACTGCGTTGTACTGTGGTCCGCTCTGGGTAGGGGAGGGGATGAGGTGGTGTGTCTCCCTTAAGCACGAGGCAATAGATGTCAGCCTCCTTTATAATCATTTTCATTGCGATGCATGCCTCGGTATCTATTCGGGTGCTACCTATAACTTGCTGCAAATAGGAGATGTCAAGGTGAAAAGCAAGAGCAATTGGGTTTATTAAACCACCAAGGACAATGTCACCTACGTTGGCCTTTCCAACCTTAGCAAATTGGCATGCCAAATGTGAACCAATGTCTAAGTGGATGCCATGTACCATAACCCATAAAAACAATAATTCAGATTGTCTCACAATTTTCTCGCTATTTCCTTGACCAAAGATGGTGTTTGCTAGAATCCTATGAAGATACGAGAATGGAGTTCGGCTCGTTGTAGGATGTCCTTGAGGTTGGTCTTGTGAGCTAGGGGGGACGGAGGATCATAAGTGTTTAGACGGCATGATGAAGTAGTTGCAGCTGTGCGGCTACCAAGACGCAATCTCTAGTGTTGCTCAGTTTGAAGGTGAGGCGGCGGTAGAGATATTCAAGATGAAGTTCAGGTCTGATGTGTTTTGCTTCTTAAAATGGAGGTATTGGTTGAATTGGGCATGTGGGAATGGTGGACTGAAGAGGGAAGGCTACCTCGGTTTTGAAAACAAAGTTTATGTGAAGGGAAAAAGGGTTTGTAGCTTGTCTTGGGTGTGGGAAACAAGAAAGAATAGAAAAAGGAGTTCTTGAAAAAACGAAGGCTGATGTGATGTGAAAAAGAAAGAATTAAAAAAAAGGTGTTTTGAAAAATGTTGATATGATGCGAAAAAGTAAGAAAAAAAATCAAGGGAAAGATTTTCAGCTGACTCCTTTAAGCTACGCATAATCCACACCCAGGTTTTTCTGCACATCTCGCTTGTGTTTCTTACTAATTAAATATGACGAGTTTATTTTGATTAACAGCATCTGCCTTGTACATTACTATTTCAAACATCTATGGGGAATCTTGAAAACCAATCTGCTCTTGCATGAAACATTCATACATGAATCAACTAGCATAACCAAAACTACGGTGCAAATAAAAATAAAAAAAACAATTGAGATAAAACAAAAAAAAAAGAACATCAAAGAAAGATAAGGCGTGGATTGACTCCCAGGCGATAGCTCGTTTAAGCTCGTGAGCTGGACCCCTTTCTTTTGCTAATTTGGCGAAGAGGAGTAAGGAAAGCCATAGGTTCTTCCCTTGTCAATGGGTTCTCCAACAATGTAGTGTTTCAATTGTTGTCCATTAACTTTGATGGAGTTAGTTGCTTCACTCTGAACTTCAACAGTGCCATAGGGAAAAGCTTTGGTCACTTGAAAAGGGCCTGACCATTTGGATCTTAGTTTCCCAGGAAAAAGCTTAAATCTGGAATTGAAAAGTAATACCAAGTCTCCTTCTCGAAATTCCTGAGAAAAATCTATTTATCATGCCATAATTTAGTTCTCTCTTTGTAAACTCTTGCATTTTCATAAGCTTCCATTCTCAGTTCATTGAGCTCTTGCAACTGAAGTTTTATTTTTTCTTCGGCTGTTTTCATGTCGCATAATTTAGTTCTCTCTTTGTAAACTCTTGCATTTTCATAAGCTTCCATTCTCAGTTCATTGAGCTCTTGCAACTGAAGTTTTATTTTTTCTTCGGCTGTTTTCATGTCGAAATTAAGAGCCTTGATTGCTCAAAACGTCTTGTGTTCCAATTCAACTAGCAAATGGCAGGCCTTGCCATAAATTAAGAGAAACGGGGTCATGCCAATGGGAGTTTTGTAGGCCATTCGGTGCGCCCATAAGGTGTCGTCAAGTTTCACTGCCCATGCTCTTGATATCCCAGTTTGAAATTTTGGCTTGCCCGTTTGTTTGAGGGTGGTAAGGTGTGGAGATTTTGTGTGTCACACCATACTTCTTAGGTAGGTTCTAAAATTTTCATTCAATGAAGTGAGATCCCCCTTCACTTCTAACAACCCTAGGGACACCAAATTTTGGAAGAATAATCCGTTTGAAAAGCTTTATCACCATTCGGGCTTCATTCGTTGGGGATGGCAATGCCTCGATCTACTTGGAGACGTAGTCCACAGCCATAAGAATGTACCTGTTGCCGCATGAAAATGTGAATGATCCCATGTAATCCACAGCCAGACGTCAAACATTTCCACTTCAAGGATGTAATTCAAAGGTATTTCATGTCTCCTTGAGATATTTCCAATTCTTTGACAACGATCACAAGCAAGCACATATCTCCTCGCATCTTTAAAAGTGTCGGCTAATAAAATCCAGCTTGAAGCACCTTGGTTGCTGTTTTTGAAGCACTAGTGTGGCCTCCATAAGCTGAGGAATGACAATGAAAGAGGATATTTTCTGTCTTATCTTCAGGAATCCATCTTCGAAGGATTCCATCGACACAACACTTGTAAAGAAGCGGCTCATCCAAAAATAGTGTCTCAAGTCGGCAAAAAATTTCTTTCTTTACTGAAAATTCAAGTCTGGAGGTACAATCCCACAGGCCAAAAGGTTGACAAAATCTGCATACCATGGAGCTTCTATTGGGGAAATTTTCAGCAACTGTTCATCATGAAAAGCATCATTAATGGGCAGCTCTTTTTCTCTAGCCACACATGTTTTGCTGCATTCGTGAGAGGTGGTCGGCCAACAAATTTTCTGCACCTTTTTTATCACGAATCTCAAGGTCAAAATCTTGAATAAGAAGGATCCATCTTATCAACCGTGGTTTCGCGTCCTTCTTGCTGAAGAGACATTTAATCGCAGCATGGTCGGTGTATACTATCACCTTAGAACCAACAAGGTAGGATCTGAATTTATCAAAGGCAAAGACAACCGTGAGTAGTTCTTTTTCTGCAGTGGTATAGTTGAATTGGGTTTCATCTAATGCTTTGCTTGCGTAATAAATTGTATTCAGTCTTTTTTCTTTCCGTTGCCCCAACATAGCCCCTACCGCATAGTCGCTTGCGTCGCACATGACCTTAAATGACAACTCCCAATTAGGTGGCTGAATTATTGGTACAGTGATCGGTGTCTTTTTCAACCTACAGAATGCATCCAAACAGTCATGACTAAAGTGAAAAGGAGCTTCATTAACCAACATCGTTGTCATGCAACTTTGAAAGGCAGCGGCTGGTGCATTGCAAAGACCAAAAAGTATCCTCCTATAGGCAAAAGTACCATAGGGAGAAATGAATGTGGTTTTGTGTTGGTCACTAGGATGTATAGGAATTTGGTAAAAACCAAAAAATCCATCTAAATAACAAAAATAGGAATGCTTAGCTAACCTTTCAAGCATTTAATCTATAAAAGGGAGTGGAAAGTGATATTTTCTTGTTGCCTTTGTTCAATTTCCTATAATCAACGCACATTGTCCAACCCGTGATCGTTCTAGTCAGAATCAATTCATTGTTTTCATACTTCACAACGGTCATGCCTCTTTTTCTTGGAACTACTTGTACCGGACTAACCCACTCACTATCAGAGATTGGGTAAATTACACCGGCGTCAAGCAACTTAAGCACTTCTTTTCTCACAAATTCTTTTATATTGGGATTCAATCTTCTTTGGTGCTCAATAGATGGTTTGAATCAGATTCAAACAAAATTCTGTGCATGCAAACCGAAGGGTGTATTCTTTTCAAGTCATCAATGGTGTATCCTATGACGTTTTGATGCAATCTAAGCTCTTGTAGGACTTTTTCAAATTCTGACCTGCTTAGACTAGTATTAATGATTACAGGATAGGTAGAATTAAGTCCAAGAAACTCATACCAGAGGGTGGGTAGGAGAGGTTTTAATTCTACCTTTGGAGTTTTTCCTTTTTTTGGAATGTGTACTGGGCAAGTAACTGCAGGGATTTAGGTTTAGCTTGCTGAGGCTGTAGAAATTCTTTGGCTTCTAACAGCTGCATGTAGTTTTCAATCTCATCATCTTCCAACTCATCGTGTTCCAAACATAGCTGGAGTAGATCTTTAGAGAAGTGCTTTAGCATCTCTTTCTTGAGGGCTTCTTCAAGAAAATCAACCCTACAATAAGAACCTTCAACAAAGGCATACTTAACAGAATAAGCTGAATAAGTGCTTGCATATACATAATACTTGAGATGTTTTTCTATCATGAGCATTACTTTTCTCATGTTTTATGGCTCATTTCATGTGTTTTCGCGTTTTTCCATGAAAGTAGGGTTGTGAAGAAAATTTTGAGGAAATAAGGCAAAAATAGGTCATGAAGGTACCAAGTGGACTTCTTTTGTGTTATCATGAAGACCAAGATATAAACCGGGGTCAAACAAGAGGGTATGTGCCAACTTTTAAAGAATTCAAGATATTTGAAAGATGTAGAAGGACACAAAGACAGTCATACTTTATTGTTCTGGTTTGTTCGAAGATTTTAAAAGCTCTCCAAAGGTTTTTTGACATCAAGAAACACAACATGACCTACCACAGCAGCGTGTGTCTGTCCGGGTGGCCTCAAAAGAAGAAAATAGCGAAATCGGGGGCTTATGGATGCATTTCTGTGAAGGCTGAAAATCCGCATGGGCATATGGATTTTTCACACGGCCGTGTGGATTTTCAACATAGCCATGTAGATAACCGACTTTTGAGTTTAAATAGTTATTCTGAAGAGTTATTGAATGAACTTTTTCTCAACTTCTGGATAGAGAGCGGCTAGGGTTTTTACGAGGTTTTTGCGAGGTTTGGGGGCATTTCTTCATTGATTTCGACATTGAATCCTTCCAAGGATTGCTATTGGGGGAGCTATCGACGACTTGGATTCGGCAAGGTTTGCCCTAGGCTTGACGAAGGGATCCTTGGAAAAGAAGATGCAACCCTTATAGACCATCAGCACGGAGCTAAAGGGGGTTATCTTTATGGTTTATTTGCATTCATTTTCGATTGTATTATTGACTTTGTATTGCTCCATGGAGAGCTAAACCCCTAGTGGGTATTTGGACATGTAAACCCTAGGATTTCTATGTTTCATTGACTCTTATTGATTTACTTTTAATTGAGATTTAATTTGAGTTTCAATCTTGTGTGCTTATTTGATTTTCCCTTAGAGTAACACTAGGGTTGAGAATCTAATCCAACCATCCTTTTGATGAGAGACCATCACCATTAGAATTAGATTTACCAAAGTTAAAGAGGGTTGAGAGGGTGAGTCGAGAGGTAGCGGAACATCCCCTTTGCCCTCCGGTGTGATTCATCATACCTCCATATTCCAATAGCTTTTAGCAATCACAAAGAGAGTTAGGCGTCAAGAGTCCTCTCCGCCGGGACTTATTTGTGATTAGGGATCTTTCATCTGGACCAAAGGCTTTGATCTAGAATTGAGAATAGGGTTTATAACTTGGAATCACAAGAACTTAATGCAGTCATACGTGGTGTGAGGCGTCGAGAGTTTCCTCTCCGCTGGGACTAGGGGAGCATTATCCGAGTACCCCATCTACACCTTGATCTTTTCTTATTCTAGCTATTATTGTTAGTCTTTTATTTATGTTTGATTATTTTCTATTGATCTCTACAACAACCGATTTCTTCTTGGCTAATTAACAAAGTGTTTTTGTTACTAACGTCTACTCCCTGTGGATTCGACTACCCACACTTTGGGTACTTTATTACGTCGACACCCGTGCTGCGAAATAAACACACAAGGGTGTGTCAAAGCCAAATTAAACTCTACTTTCTCTTCACCAACAGTTAACGAAAGCTTACCATTTTGACATCAATGAGTGCCCCTGCAGTAGCCAAGAAGGGCCTTCCAAGAATGATTGGAATTTGAGTGTCTTCTTCCATTTCTAGGACCATAAAATCAGTGAGTATAAAGAACTTACCGACCTTGATTGGAATGTCTTCGAGAATACCAATTGGATGCTTGACCGATCGGTCCGCAAGTTGCAAGGAAATTGTCGCTGGCTTCAACTCTCCCATTTCTAGCTTCTTACACACCAACAAAGGCATTAAGCTAACATTTGCACCAAGGTCACATAAAGTTCGATCAAAGCTTGCGGTGCCAATTTCACACGTGATTGAGAAGCTGCCCGAATCCTTAAGTTTTGGAGGTAGTTTATTCTGAATTAGAAAGCTGCATTCTTCTATCAAGACCACAGTTTATTGTTGGAAAGAATGTCTTTCAAGAATTTTGCATATGATGCATTTGTTGCAAGGCTTCCGTGAAAGACACATTGATGTGGAGATTTTTGAGAACCTCCACAAACCTTCCAAATTGTTTGTCAAGCTTAGCTTTATCCAATTTTTGTGGAAATGGTATAGGTGGTGTGTATGGCTTCGGGGGTGTGTATCTCATTGCTTCATCATGTTTTTCTCGCAATCACACTATTTTGTTCAACCATTTGCCGAGAGATTTCATCTTTTCCAGTTAGATAGACTCCAAGCATTCTCGTTCTCAAATTGCTTGGGTTTAGGTTCCTCCAATTGTTTGCCAATTCTCAAAGTTATGGCCTTGCAATGCTCACTTGGATTAATTTCAGGTTTCCTAGGAAACATGCCTTGGGATCTTGATGAGGAACCTGCTTGTTGGGTAATTTGAGTTTCGAGCATTTTGTTGAGTGTTGCTAAAGAGTCGACCTTCAAAGTGAGTTGCCGAATTGCCTCATTCATACCTTGAGTTTGTGCTTGAACTCCTCATTTTGTTTAGCTTGTGTTGCAACAAAATTTTCTAGTATAGCCTCCAGGTTTGATTTCTGCGTTAGTGGTTGATTAAAAATCCTCTGCTGAAATCCTGTGGCTGTCTAGGAGCACTTGAATTGATGTTTTGATCAACAAGGGGTTGGTTGTTCTTGTAAGAAAGACTCGGATGGTTTCGCCAACTGGGGTTATAAGTATTAGAGAATGGATCGTTGTGTGTCCTTTTGAGATAATTTGCTTGCTCCATGGATGATTCTGAAGAGAACGCAATCAGCTGGCAATTTGTGGCTGAATGTCCTGCACAACCGCAGATTTCACATGTAACACTAGTGGCACATGCAGCGGTCATATTGAATTTGTCAAATCTTTGTGTTAATGCATCCACCTGGGCTGCTATATGGTTTAAGGCATCTACTTCATGTCTCCCTGCAGTCTTTGGTGTTGTGTTTCTTTCACTTGATCATTGATAGTGATTGAGTGCCATGTCTTCGATCAAGTTATTGGTTTCATTGACACTTTTGTTCATGAGTGCTCCTCTTGTTACGGCATCAATTGAAATTCGTGCATTATAATTTAATCCACTGTAAAATGTTTGCATAATTAGCCATTTCTCCAAACCGTAGTGAGAGCACAGTCGCATTAATTCCTTGAATCGGTCCTAAGCTTCATATGGTGATTCACCATCTCTTTGAGAAAAATCAGTGATTTGGTTGAGTAGTAGAGTAGTCTTGCTTGGCGAATAGTATTTAGAGAGAAAAACATGGAGCAATTGATCCCATGTTGTGATAGATCCTTCAGGGAGTGAATGCAACCAAGATCGAGCCTTGTCTCGCAAAGAGAAAGGGAATAATCTGAGTCTAATCGCATCTTGTGGAACTCCATTGAGCTTTACAGTGTTACAATACTCAAGGAAGACGGATATATGTAGGTGTGAGTCTTCCATAGATGATCCTCCAAACTGATTTTGCTAAATTAGAGACATGAGCACTGACTGCAATTGGAAATTGTTTGCCTCAACTAGGGGTCTTGCAATGCTGGAGTGTAGTCCTTATGTACTTGGGGCTGCAAACTCCCTCGAAGTCTTGTTATTATTCTCGATATTTGATGCTTGTGAAGATTCCTACAACTATATTCTTCTTCGGTATTGAATTCGGAAGTCTTTCTCAAATTCTTTATCAGGTTCCGCCAAACTTCCGAAACTCTGAGCTCTTTACATAAAAGGAGAATCAACCTAAAGGAGAATAAACAAGGTTAAGGAATCTGGACTGAATGGAGAAAACTGGAAATAAAACACCTAGTCTAACCAGATTGCAATACAATTAATATCAACACACGATGGTCCTCGGCAACGGCGCCAAAAACTTGTTACACAACCACAAGCGTACGGTTTATGCTAAGTAGTAATTAAGATATCGATCCCTCGAAGACCAAGTGTGGATTACTAATGTATTGCAACAATAGTTTATCCAGATTATTTGGAAATGTATGAATGAAGAGACAAAAATAACAAACAACAGAATTATAAGAGATAGACGGGGAATGCAGTGATGCAAGGATGGGGACTGGAATTCAATTCTAAGCAAACCTAGGTTTGGGAACTCACCACAAAGAATAATGAAAGATGTGTTTGATTCCTACTTGGCTTGGATAAATCTATTTGAAGGGCAATTATCCTTAATTACTTGTCACTCTCTTTCAAGATATAACAAGTTGGTTTGATTAAGCCAACTCCCTACTTTCGTGGTGGTTAAATTCTCTCAAACTACATTAG
Source organism: Dioscorea dumetorum (assembly GCA_902712375.1). Taxonomy (NCBI): domain Eukaryota; kingdom Viridiplantae; phylum Streptophyta; class Magnoliopsida; order Dioscoreales; family Dioscoreaceae; genus Dioscorea; species Dioscorea dumetorum. The sequence goes on from CACTHL010000492.1 coordinate 4,101,548, forward strand.
GCTCAAGGATCAAACAAAGAACCCTCAACAAATACTCATCTGTAGTTTCAAGGTTGGCCTAGAATTTGCAAGATTCAGGTTCACCTTTCAGCTCACCTTGAACTCTAAAATGAAGCAAGCAAATGCTTTGACACTCACAAGCTAATACATGTACAAATCATAAGCCAACTCAAAAAGATCAACCATTAATCATAAAAGATCTTTACAAAATAAAAATTCACACCATTCACCACTACTTTGGGCTAACCCCAAACTTAGAGAGAAGTTTCACACTTCCATGTTTCAATTACAAGAGAAAAAGAAAGAACAAAAGTTATGCAACAACAGAGTGCAATAAGACTTGGAAAACCCCCTATGCTGCTCATAAAGGATTGATCTTTAGTTTTCCCCCATCTTTTCCTTTGTTTTCTTCCTCTTTTAGAGTCTTTAAGGCCTTTTTCCTCCTTCTTCAGCCGCCACCTTCTGTCTTCTCCCCTTTTCCCCTCTCAAAACCCTCTTAAACTATCTTTTTATATTAGTCATAAGGACTGAGTTCCAGCTGTCTTTACAAGCCACGGGTGTGTCGGTTAGCTTGAAGGGTTGTGTATCTTAAAGAACCAGCCCATCTAGAAAGTCATGCCATCTTTCTTCGTTTGGCATAGAATTTGAGTCCAACTCCACCCTCCTACACACTAGAATTACCAAAAGAAGTAGCTTGCATAAAAAGAAGAAAAATTTACTACAAGTGTTAGGAAACTATATCGTTGATTAACAATAAACAACTAAAATGCATGCAGACAATTATGACAAGATGAGGATGGGTACAGATATGAGTTGATGCTTCAGTTCCAGGAAACTCTGCTCGCAAGCTTCAGTCCAAATAAAAGGGGCCCTCTTCCAGGTCAACCTCGTCAATGAAGCTGTTAACCGGGAGAAATCTTGTACAAACCTCTGATAGTACCTGGCTATGCCAAGGAAACTCCGGATCTCTCTGACTGTACTAGGTCTCTTCCAATCCATGACTGCTTCCACCTTCTTGGGATCTACTGATGAACCGTCTTTACTAATAACATGGCCTAAGAACGCTATACTGTCAAGCTAGAAATCACACTTGGAAAATTTGGCATACAACTTTGCTGTCTCAGAGTCTCCAGTACGATTCTCAAGTGCTTCGCATGCAGTTGCTTACAAGGAGAATATATCATAATATCGTCAATGAAGATGGCTACAAATTGATCTAAGAAGCATCGGAATACTAGGTTCATCAGATCCATAAACACCACCGGGGCATTCATAAGCCCAAAAGGCATCACCGAAAACTCATAGTGCCCATACCGCGTACGGAAGACACTATTCAGAATGTTCTCATCCCTTATTCGCATCTGATGGTACCAAGACCGTAAATTGATCTTGGAGAAGGTTTGAGCCCCATGTAGTTGATCAACAAGATCATCGATCCTCGGTAAAGGGTACTTGTTCTTGACAGTCACCTTATTTAACTCTCGATAGTCGATGCATAGCCTCAGTGATCTGTCTATCTTTATGATGAACAACATTGGATCTCCCCAAGGCGACATGCTTGGTCAAATGAACCCTTTCTCCAAGAGCTCCAACAGTTGATTCTTCAGTTCTTTTAGCTCAGCAGGTGTCATCCGATAGAGTGTCTTGGATAGAGGAGCTGTGCCTGGAGCTAAGTCGATGGCGGACTCCACCTCCCTCGCAGGGGGTAATCCGGGAAGATCCTCAAGAAAGACATCAGGGAACTCACTGACAACTGGCACGTCTGTTATTGTTAAGCCAAAATGAGTTACCTTCGAGATAGAAGCAAGAAAACCAATGTAGGCACTACTGATCGCCTTCGAGTCCGCAAGGAAGAAATCACTTGAGCTAAGGTATACCCCTTACGCCACCGAAGGTAAATTATTCCTGCTCGGGAAACGGAAGTGCACCTTTTTCCTACGACAAGTCAACTATAGCATATACTAATGAGAGCCAGTCCATGCCAAGGATGATGTCATAGTCTCGCAGCCTCCATTGGGTGCAAGTCGGAGGTATGCTCACGTCCCTTGATCCATATAGAGTATGCGAGATGCTACCCTATCAACAGTCCTTACAGCTCCCACGGGAGTAGTAACACACAGTAACATGCGGTAACTCAATAACATACAAGGAATTCTTATAGGCAAAAGATGTTGACACAAAAGAATGCGTAGCTCCATGTTCAAATTACGAGCAAGCATAGCAACAATGCACAGAAATAATACCCGCCACCACATCGTGGGATGCCCGAGCGTTTCTCCGTGTCGAGCAAAGACTAGCCCTTGAGTCACCTGGTCTACCATGGCCCCGCTTGGCGAGAAGAGAAAGAAGGTTGGTCTGACATAGGCCCCTTCCCCTTCCTACCCCTTGAGGTGCCATGCTGGGACTAACCTGGACCATCTATCTGTCGTGACCCCCCCCCTAATGACTTGGGTCGCTCACCTTCCGCACCTTGGGTCCCACCGCCTCCCTGGGTCCAAGGCGAGCTCTATGGATACTGAGCCACCAAATGCTCCTGGTTACCGCAAAGGTAACACGAGCCGGTTGCGCGTCTACACTCTGCCTGTGTATGGGGTCCCCTGTAAGTAAGACACTGAGAATTTTGGGCTATACTGCCAAATGAGTCTTTACCTCTAGAGCCAGATGATGAAGCCAGCGGTTTATTGTAAGGCAGAGACCTGTGCGCCCCCCTGGAATGCCAGAGCTACTCACGCCTACATGGATACCGCATCTCTTGCCAAGTAATCTCAAGGTCCTCAAGCAATGTCAACTACCATAAGGCTGTCTCAAAAATGGTACAATAGCTCTCCAAATATGGCTCTTCAAGCCTTCTGCAAAACGACGAGATCTGCTCCTTTCATCTACCACTAACGACTAGGCAAATTAGGATAACCTGTCAAACTCTGCCTCATACTCTTCGACACTCATAGTTCTTTCCTTCAGGTTCCATTATTTTCTCTCCATCTGAGCTCGTCCGCTCCACGAGAAATACTTGTTGTAGAAAGTTGTCTTAAACTGTTTCCAACTCTGGAAGGCGTATTCTCCCTTGAGCCGCAACTCATTTCCAAACCAGTGAGCTGCCCTGTTTCGTTGCATGTACGAAGCCAGTCTGACCTTATCTTCCTCAAAATTTTGCATAGCTCGAAAGGTTATCTCCATCTGTCGGATCAAAAACTCGACCGCTGTCGGGTTAGTGGTTCCTTCAAAAGGTGGTGGTGCGTGCCGCATGAACTCCACTAGTAAATCTCGGCCGCCTCGAAAGGTGGTGGTGATAACATTTTTATCCATCACGCTCCAGTCCCAAAGGAGGGCATGCTGGTAGACCGGCCGCATCCAACAAGGCTGTTGCTGCCATTGCTGACTGCGCATCATCAGCATCATCTCTCTCATGATCTCAATCAAGGTAGCAGGATCTAGCTATTCTTCGACTTCGGGAGTATGCTGCTGCCCCTCATCATCTGATTGAACAGGAACCTCTTGCTCCCATTCCATGGATTCTGGGGTGGGTTTGCGGGCCTTCTGTGAGGTTTCCCTCTACCCCTTGGCATGATTACTGAAACATAAAAACAATCAGAACTTTAGGACAAACTACACTACTCAGACCCACTCTCAGAAAAGACTTCTGAAGACCAACACACTTTTAAATTAGAAGGGTGACATTTGACTGTAGGCTCTGGTACCACGTTAATCTGTCATGACCAGCCCCAAAGCAGGGCCCACTGACAGACCGACCGAATCCAACAGGGTTGGGCCCACCAGTGCAAGGCCTCAGATTCCCAATCCAACCAGATTTATCACCAATAGACAAAAAGCAAGTAAAATAATACAGAAATACAGATAATTAATAGAAAGCAGAAGTAATTCAAGTATAGCTTTAATAGTCCTATAGATGCACAATAAAGCTCACTTAATAGTCTGAAACAAGAGTACAATCTCAGTCACACAGAATAGAATTATTGCAAACAAAACTGACAGCTACAAGGACAAGACCCAAGAAAACACCTTGGTCCTATGCTTACATTTCACCTGTAAAAAAAAAGAAAAGAGAAAACATAGAGTACATGAGCCACAAGGACTCAATCGGATCTCAAAAGTAATAGAAATACAAATAGCCGAAGTTTGCAAGTAAAGATATAAAAATCAACAGGAATACAGAAAATAACTAAACAAATAATATAAAAATTGGAATATTGAAAACACACAAAATCAGAAGTGTACATCTCCCTTATTAACAAACAGAATCAATAGCCCAAGCCCGGATCTTCGACCATGAATTCAGAACAGACAGGACATCAATGACTGAAGCCAAATCTTCAATCGCAGTCGAAACGGACACGCAAGCCCGGTAGCGCTACTACAAATAACATGTGCATTTGGCTTTGACTTACTCCTCTTAGCTGGGTGAATTGCTAGAAATGGAGATATACTAAAAACCATAAAATAAACGGAATACAGAATAAATTATTCTCTAAAATAATTGAATTTAACAAAACAAGTACCAAATAAATAAATAAATAGATAAATAAACAAACAAATAAATAAATAAATAACAGCCAATACAATAATTAGAGGTGCACATAATGAAATTCCAAATGTATATAAATTCCAGTTATACCAATATACAAAGCTATACGAGTGCGAGAACCTACCTGGCTCAGGACTATGAAGTTGGGTTCTCCGGATGCTACCAGATCTAAATCTCAAGGCCTGAAGTTAGGGTCACACTGACGAGGAGATCCTAAAGTACAAGAATAACATTAATTCTTAAGATTACATCAATTGGCAAAATATAGATGCCAATCACTTTAATATGTGAACAAGAGCATGTCCTATGGTGGTTTTTTTCAAAAATCTCTTACCTTCTGAGATTCTAACGTAAACAATTACTATTTTGAGAAAGCATTGAATCGAAATAGCCTTAGCTCAATTATAAGGATAAGCTGGTCAATATATTGGTGTCCTCAACTTCTTATTTTTCAGAGGAAACAAAAAAAATGTTTAGTGTAGTTCAGCTTTTTCAATGTCCAAAATAAGATGTTTGACAGACAAAGTTTCAACTGTTTCAATTACACTTGAGAATTTCATAAATTTCTGAATACCATCACCAAAACAAAACCCATTATATCTACTCTTCAAATCCTTAGACATCCAACAAAACAACATGAAATACTGACCATCAACCATCTATTTTCAGAAGAGCAACATTAAAGCATCTATAGGATATAAAAATTAAACCAAATCTGGTTTCAAACTAGTTAATGCATACAACACCAATAATAAGAGCATCAACAACATAACAACAATAAGAGTAGGAGTAGTACTATTACCGTAGGTGAACTATTTGAGTGCAAGACCTGAAATCACCGATTCACATCAATCTAAGCACTGGGAGGTCACTAGAAAGTCACGAGAAGCCAAAGGCGGTGGCTGACGGCGGTGGATAGGTGGCAGTGAAAAGTTGAGAGAGAAGGGAAGCAGCTTGCAACTATCAAATGAAGGTTGCTTCCAAACTTTGAAGAAATAGCGCTTCTTCCGACCAGATCCAAGATTAAAGGGATAAGAGAATTTGTTGCATGGCTTAAATTGTGATGAGTGCATTATATATATATATATATTAGCTATTTATGCCTATTATTTTTTGTCATTTAGCAAGTATTTTCATAGTTCGGTGCTATTCAGGGTATTTTGTGCTATTGTGCAGATAATTAGGTCTCAGGATGAATATAAAGGATTTTTGAGAAGACTTCAATACGATAAGACCTAAAGGGCAACTCGTCAAGGCAAGCACGGTCGTGCTCCTCAGCCATGCAGATCATAGAATTATCAAGAGAAATGAAGACTTCGAAACACGGTTTCAGCTCCCAGAGCACGGGCGTGCAAATGGGAGCACGGGTGTGTTTATGCTCGTGCATTTCACTACTTGGCCAGTTTTTAGAAAGCTATTGACTTTATTATTTACCCATAAAGTGCACGCCCGGAAGCATGGCCCAAGACTTAGGTTTTAAGCACCGAAAATTAGGTTTAGAGGGACTTTTGGCTGTGGGCAATGGCAGCAGCTAGAGGACGATCTTCGTCGGTGTCGCCCACTAACTTCTAGGGAGGATTCAGAATAACCATTGAAGGAAATCGTAGGAGTGGAGCTTCGTTAACAGGATAGATCCTCGGAGCACGACAGCAATGCAAAGGCATAGGGAGTTTATGGATTCTTTTCTCTCTGTTTTTGCCACTGAGTCTTTGTCGTGTGAACCTATGAGGGGCTAACCATCTCAGGTGCCCCGGATTGTGAACTTAGCTGTGTTTTTGTAACTGAATACTCTTTTATAATGCTTATGGAGTTTTATGAGTTTCATGTTTAATTTGTGTTACATTACTTGATGAGTTTGAATTGCATAGTTGATTATAAAACTTGATGTGTATTGATTTCCTTAGTGTAATTACTTTCTTTGAAGTGCAGGTGGCCCATAGTTATAATCAATTACTTGATGTTTATCAACACCATGATTGCAACAAAGCTTCTAGAACATACATGGATTCTTAGAATGTACTTGATAAGCATTGTAAGAGTCTGATTACTATCCACACCAAGGGATCAATCCGGGCATTTCTTCTAATCTTCCTTAATTCCCTAGAGAAACTCCTCTGTTTTGTCTTCTCTGTTGTTTCCTAGCCGGTCAACCCTTAGTCACTCTTAAACCCAATCTTTAATCAACTAGATATTAATTAGAAAAAGAGTACTGAACACTATAGTAATCCCTGTGGATTCGACTACCCGACCCTTTTGGGTAACTTTACTACTATACGACCCGTGCACTTGCAGATATGCAAGGGGCATATCAAATTGTCAGCATGTGAGGCTAAACACATGATTTAGACTAAATCAGGATGGTTAAAGAAGGGGTGACCATCATATTTCATTCCTAGTCGTAGCCCCTTGGACAACATTTTGGCTGTCTAAGAGGTTGCCCACTCTATGGAGAATGATTCTAAGGACCGCCTAAGATGTTAATTAAAATTGATGGAGAGAAGGCTTATGATACTCTATACACGAAAATTGTTCTTGCCACTTTATCAAAGATGGGCTTCCCCACTGTTTGGATTTCTTGAAATAAAACTTGTCTTTCGTACTCCAAATTCTCTTTTGTAATGAATGGTCGACCATATGATTGTAATCTCTTCTAGAGCCATTAAACAAGGGGATCCTCTCTCCCTGTATCTATTCATCTTAGTCTCCCAAAATGCCACTGCAATCCTTAACAAAACTTTCAACATGGGTTTGATTATGGGTTTTCATTCCAACCTAACCCTTAATTTAGCAATATCATGTATGTTGATGACTTCATTATTATCACAAAGGCTAGCAGAAGAAAAAGCTAAAAATTGCAAGGTCTATCTTGCTATTTATGCCTACGTAATTGGACATATTTTCAAACGCAGTCAATCTCCTATTTACTTTTCTAGTTGCATTAATAGGAAGCTAGTCAATGACATTACCGATATTCTGAATTTTCAAATGGGAGTTTTGTACTTCACTTACTAAGGTGTGTTGATTGCTGCAGAAAACTTAGAAACTCCCATTTTCAAGTTATGCTATCCCCGTATTTATAAGAAGATGGCTACTTGGGATCACAATTATCTTTCCAAAGCTAGCAAACACATCTTAATCAACGATTTTATTCTCTCATTCCAATGTATTATATTGCCTCTTACTTTTTATTTGACCATGTTGTTAACTTGATCTCTAAATTTGCGAGGGACTTGCTTTGGGCCAAGGAGGCAATAGTAGTGGCATCTATCTCATTAGCTGGAACATTACTATTCTAGGTATAACTAAAGGTGTTGGGTATTAAGAACCTAAGGTATAAACATGCCTTAATGACAAAAACTATTTTTAGCTTACTTAATTTTAAGGAGGTTGATCTTGTAACTGTTTAATATGACTCTAGACATGTTTGGGATCTTAAGCCTTCCGCAAAATGTTCCTAGTTCTATCAATAACTTTGCAAGATTGTGGCTAACAATAGATCTCATTTGTGGATTATTTCTATAAATCTTCCATTACTTCCTTTCTAAATGATGCTTGATGTTTTGAAACACCTTTGGTCAAAAACTGACTTTTATCAACATGGACTTTGACTTGGTAATCTGCAAATTGTTGATTATGTCTGTAATGATACTTGACATCATTTGAAGTTGGAAACTACTTCGATCCTTGTTTTAACTCTCCTATTTTCAGTAGGGGTTCTATTGTCTTAGTTTCTCCCAGTTATTAGTCCCACACCCATCTCAAATAGTAATAAATTTCTTCTATAATTTTCCAATTTTTCCAACTGTTAAAACATGGATTCTTTTACTTTGCAAGGTTGGCGTGTCAATTTGGATATCCCCTAGAGTGAAAATTTTTCTCTTGGTTGATTCTACATGGGAGGGTCCAAAATTATGATCTCCTTCACTCATTCACTATGGCTTCCTAATAAATGTTTATTAATATATATTTTATAGCATCATTTTATATGCATTGAGCATTACTTTTATCAGGTTTTATCATTAATCATGTGTATTTTATGTTCTTTTATGAAAATAGGGCCTTGGAGGTGTGAAGTACAAGAAAGAAGCAAAGATAGGGTATGATGGCACATTTCAAGACCAAAATAGAAGCTGTGCTCATATATATGAAGGTGTTGCCAACTTTCGGAGGATTCCAAATCATTACATGAACCAGTTTCCAAATCATTACATGAAGGTGTTACACACGAAGACAATAGTACGTCCATGTCCCAGTTTCTGTGCGCAAATGGGAGAAGGTCTTTGAAGGCTTCAGAGGACAGAAAGCCATACACCCTACCACACATGCGTGTGTCTGACCGTGTGGACTCGAAGAAGGATTTTGCGGGGGAAAAATCACTGTAGCAAGTATTGTAGAAAAACACCGTAGCAGTTTTACTGTAGCAGTACTTTAGCAAATACTATTCACACGCCCATGTGAAAATTCCACACAGCCATGTGGCTATAATAGATATCCGTGTGGATGCCCGTGTGAAGCCCTGATTTTAGTTTATAAAACCCGTCTTGACTTATTTTCTAGGGATATTTTGGGCTATTTTCAAGAAGCAAGGAGGCTAGGGCTTAGGGAGAGTTCTTTGTGGCATTGGGAAACTTGCCTCACCAACTTGGATCGATTCCTCCTCAGTCATAGCATCAAGGAAGCCACCGGCGACCTATCTTCGGAGTGGATTCAATCCAGATGTGGAGGCTATCCATCAAGACCATCATTACGGATATAGGGGGGTTATTTTATATGGATTTCACAATTTTTTATTATTGCATTACTTGTTTTGTAACTTGCTCCATGGAGAGCTAAACCCCTAAAAGGTATTAGGACATGTGGACCCTACGATTCTTATTCTTATTAAATTTACATTGTGTTTCTATTCGATTTAAATGCATTGAGCTTTCTCTTGTGTTTTTAATGTTTGATGTGCTATTGATTCCATTATTAATTGCCTTGCATGTTTTATTCAATCTAGTGAAGAGAGAAGGGGTTGAGAAGGTGAGCCATGAGATAGCGGAGTGTCCCCTTTCCCTTTCGATAGATATTTCCTATCTCCATATTCCCTAAGTTTTAAGCAACCATATGTGGTAGGAGGCATCGAGAGAATTCTCCACCGGGACCTCGTATGGGGTTAGAGATCCTTCACTTGGAGGCAGGGTTAGATCTACTTTTTAGGAATTGGTTTTATTTTTGGGATGCCTAGAGTACTAAGCAGTTATATGTGGTGTGAGGCATCGAGAGAATTCTCCGCCGGGACCTCGTAGGGGACTAGTTACCAGCGGCCTAGAGGTAGGGGCCGGTATATCTTAGGATACCCACGACTTAATTACTTTGTATAGAAACACTTGTAATTCAGCACCTACTACCTGAATGCTAGGGGTGCATTGTCTGGGTATCCCACCTTTATTGATTAAGAACTCACTCTTTCCAATTCCTGCATACTTGTTAGTGACGCTCTTAGGTTTAGTCATTAGATCATCACAACACCATATTTATTAGGCTAGATAATAGAGGAGGAGAAATTACTAGTACTTCTGTTCCCTATGGTTAGAAAACCCGACCTATTGATTCCACTTTATTACTTGACGACCCATGCACTTGCAGTGACGCAAGAGGTTGGCACATCACCCCGTGTTGTGTGCATCACTTCCTCCACTCCATATTTATTATGTGGCTTGTACTAGGAGACCTTTAAGCACCTATTTCATGACTATCCTAAATGTAGAAGCGATTGGATTAACCTTGAAAATTGTCTACGTTCTACCATTGTTCGTGCTAGTGATATCATGAGTGGGAATTGGGTAACTAAGGGTGATTCTAAGTTTATCATATCTATTATCTCAACAACATTTCGGTTTTGTTTGGAAGGCAAATGTGATATTGTGTTCAGGGGTATATAGCTACATTTCAGCAAACTTGCTGCTCGTGCCATTGAGCACATCAAGGGGAAGTTCCTAACAAAATGGGTGAGTTCCTTGTTAACGTAAATCACTCCTTTTCTAAGCTTCTTGTGTTTATACTAGGCATCTATGAATTTAATCGGGGAGCAAGATTTGTGCTTTTTTCTGCTGGCAAGAGAATTTTCCTTGCAAGCTATTACCAAGTTTGGATGGAATTTGGTCTAGAAACTAAGCTAATGGATATGGACATTGCTCGTTCTCTCTTGAAGATGTAGCACTTTGATGTTAGCCATGTACTCATAAACTGAGCAGCTTTGTTGGATGCATTACAGAACAAAGCGGGGATGGACAATTGGAGAATCAAGGTTGGAGTTCAGAATATTAAGAATTATTCAACTAGCCCATCTAGCCTAGTGTTGGATCTAATTTTTAGATATTACAATATCTTAGTAGACTGCCTTACAGGGACGGAGAAACAGGGGGCGGCAGCCCCCTTGTCTTCAGTGAGGTCAGTAGACTCCGTTGTTCGAAATACCCTTTGCTTCCCTTCCCCGCCTCTCCTTGAAGAGAGGGAGGAGGTCGAAGATGACTCTAGGGTTATAGCGTTTAGAGAATAACCACTGGCAGAGAAGACGGCCGAAGTCCGGGAGAGATCGGAAGGTTTGGGCGGAGTGGAGAGACCATGGTTGGTGTTTGTGGATCGGTAGTAGTGAGGCGGCCGATGGGGAGTAGTAGGCATCAAGGAGGTCTTCGGCTTGTTTTCAGAGGTCATCATCACCAGGATCAATGGCGGATAGCCAGAAAAGGGTTGCATTGAAAGCAGGGGATGATGCAAAGGGAGCTGCTTGGAAAGTTAAGGTCTGAAAAAGAAGCATTTTGAAGATGAAGAAAGCGGTAATAGCGACAAAGAGAAGAACTGAATGTTTCATCCTAAGGATGATAGATGTAGTAGTAGCCATTGGAGGAGTTGGAATGACTTCATTCATTCATTCATTCATTCAATGTTGTTTTGGTTGAGATTTGGGGTTTAAATTTGAAGTAAGAGAAAGCTTTTGTCATGGTTGTGGCCTTCACTGGTTGGCATCTTATCTCTTGTTTTCGGTTATATATGGGACAAGTTCAATCTACACGTCAAATGAATGTATTTTAATTTGATACATAGTGCTGTAGGATTTGGAGTTTATGAAGACTGAATGGAGAAGTAGCTTAATTTATTTATGGAGATTTTTCATTGGCTGCTTTTTTTCCCAATAAAAAGGATAAGTGTTGTATACATGATGGACATACACACGGATTGAAAATTCATTGTCTAGCTCACGTGTCTCAACTAAGGAATAGGGAGTTTGGGCTGCAAATCTACGCCCACAACATACAAGCTGCAAATCTATGCCCACAACATACAGCATATTATATCTTTAGATTGGATTACCCTGGGTTTTTTTTCTTGTATGTTTTTAAAATTGAAAACAAAACTTTTTATCATCTGCTTTAACTAAACGTAAGATTTTTTTTTAATAACAAATATTGTTGCTATGGGATCTCAATGTTGGTTGGTTTGATTCTATTTTTGATTTGTGAACTAATAAAATAATAGTTTGCTTATTTTTGAAAAGAAGAAAGACATTGAAAGCAAAAGAAACGTTGAAAGGGAAATGTAATGAAAACCAACGAGTTGATGAGAATGACTTTATTTTAAAATATGATAAAAGTTGCCTTGTATGGATCGAATGAAGCCCACAAATTGAATGCCAAAACTAGCACGTATTCGGACTTCATTGGCAGCATGTTAAGAGCCATTGCCATGATTTTTTTTAATTTGTAGCGCGCCCCCCTCATTGTAGTTTCTAGCTCCACCCTGCCTTGCTATCTTAGACTACCGTTCTCATGAACTTTCACTTTTTCACTGAGGGCGGAGTTTTCCAATAAGCTAATGAAGCATTATTACTCGTCAGGTTTCTCTTTGATTAGTTGCATGTCGTGTCACCAGCTAGTGATAGCTCTCTTAAACCTTTCTTTCCCATAAAAAAAATTAATAAATAATCCCAATTGAAAAGAATGACCCATTCAAATTGGCGAATGATACTTATATCCCATTTTATTGTGACTCTGCTTACTTTCAGGCCTAACATGCATGTGGCACCCCTTCAAAGTAATTGTCATAAATTCTATAAAACATATGGTCCAATGAGATGGAGAAAATTGAAATGGCAAAAGATTTTGCAAGATGTCATATGTATATATATATATATTTATATATATATAAAGGAGATATATCATCTATGGAAATGTGTAGAACATCCAAGGAGAAATAAAAGAGTGAGGATGAAAACAGAGACATGAATACAAAAATGGTGGGAGAGAGAAATGAACAGTGCTAAGAATACTCTCTCTCATTTGTACTTGTGTTGGAGTGCCCCGGTGGGGTGATTGATTGTTTGTATTTGTTTATTTTCGGGAGTAAGAGGTGCAAATGAAATTGAACGTTGAGAATTGAGCTGGAACTATTTTAATTTTTGATTAAATGATTGATCAATATATTTCTATAAAATAGTTATTTATGGACGTGCATAGTAAAATAGCTCTCATATATAAATATAATACTGATATCAATACTAATAATTTTCTTAATGATCACTAATGAATTATCTCTAATAAATATAAATTTTATTGGATAAGCAAACAACAAAACCAAAGCATGTCCAACTATAAAAAAAAAATTTAAAAACTAGATAAATAAAGCAATCCATTATCATCATCACATATGGGGTTGGGCCACCACATATGGTTTGGACCACGCACTGTTTCATTTGTTTTGGTTTTGGTGTTAGTTTTAAAATCATTATAAAATAATATTTTCTTTAGACCTAATTATAAATAAAAATACGCTCAAATTATATGGAAAGCATAAATAATTTGTCATCATCATTGAAAAATAAATTATATATTTTTATCTTAATTTATATATAAATAACAATTTTAGAAAAATCTAAACTATCTTTATTTTCCCATAAAATAAAATAAAAAAAGGTAAACCAAATAAGATAATATATATATATATATATACTCAAACGAGTATATAATTTTATTATTAAATATTATTAACTCACAAAAATCTACTGCAGTATTTTACTTTGTATGAGCTTACCCAAGTGCTTAATTCAAATTGACATATTATAAAAAAGAAAAAAAAGGTTGAGCTTGCATAAGATTAATTTAATGTTTTTATTTATATCAAAATTTCCACTAGCTCATAGTACACTTATTCACAAGCAATTTAAAAACATATTCACTAATTTATATCAACCTGTTAGCTTCATGAGTGATATATACATGGAAGTTCAAACTTCTTCTTTGTTTGGTTGGATATAATTTTAAATACAGCAGATTTATTCTAATTAGTAAATATTTATTATGTATTAACTTTATTATTATTATGACTAACTTCAAATTATATTTATTAAGTTATTCCAATAAAGTTTTATTAGAAATATAGTAAGTTATTAATTTTATTAATTTTTTTATTACTAGATTATTCTAATAACTTATTTTAATAGAGAAATTGAATCATTAATTTTATTATCATTTAATATTAGGATTTTTTATTTTTTTAATAAAATCTCAAATTTTCATGATTTTTAAAAATCCCAGGATTTGGTTTTATGGCTAAATCAACAGTAAAACTAAATCCTTCAGCCAAAGGTATTTGGCTGGTCAAGAGAAAACTATATCCCTTAAAACAAACAACTAATTTTAAAAAATGATGTATATGAAGTTACATATACCTCCAAATACATTAAGGGGCTATTTGGTTACCTGTAAGTGGGTGTAATGTAATTTGACTTACAGGTAAAATGCTAATATAGGTTGTTTGATTCATTGTGAAATGATATTTGATGTGATTTAAATCACTGATTTTGGGCTTTTTGCTGCATTTGCACTTATGGCCAAATTGGCCATAAGTCAAAATGCAGTGAATGGGTTGGATTAAAATCACCTTTTCGCCAAGCCTGTGAGCCCTTCCTCTTCATTCTCTCTTATATTCCCAGCTGCTTGGCTGCCAAGCCCTCCTTTCTTCAAAGCATTGCCCATCAACCATTGCTCCTTCGATCTCGTCTTACTCGCGTTGCCCAGACGTTGCTCTTGCGATCCCATCTCTCTCAAGTCCATTGAAGAGGTGAAAAGGGAGAAGAAGAGGGAAAGGAGGAGTTTTTCTAGATCTAAAGAGGTTCTTTGATCTATTTGCATCTTTTTTTTTCCTTTGTTTCTTTGGGTTTTCTTTGAATTATGGGACTCTATTCATAATATTCTTAGTTTTTGGGATGTTAATTTATTATTTAATCAAAGCTGAGAGAGAGTTAGATTGAATCTGTGGGTTACTGTTCGTAGATATGAGTATTTACAAGCTTCAAGATTTATTGTGAGGGTTTGTTTGATTCTCATTTTGGAATTAGGCTTTATTTCACAATTTTAATGCTCTTTTTGCCCATGATTTCTATGCTTCTTCATTGATAAATTCTTGTTTTACGGACATTTCTCTGGTTTGAAAACTTCTACGAATTTCTGAGTTTTGATGATTGGTTTTAATTTTCAGTCAATTTGGTCAAATATAAAGATTTATCTTGTAACAATCTGGGTGGTGTGGGACCTTTCATTTAAGGACCATCCTTTAACTCAAAGAATAGAATTGATTCCTAACTAAAGCTAGGTGTCCTAGCATTTTATTAGATGTAAGGAGGAGTTCAACTTAAATTTTAATTTGTTTTATTGGTCGCAGTCTTGTATCCTTCAGTATTTTTAAACTTCTCTGATGCCTTTTTGTTTTTGAAGATATTTATCAGGATAAATTTTATTTGTGCTCACTTTTTCTTTTAACCATTTTCTTAAGATGTTGTAATTGGTGTTAATTTAGATGCCTTGTAAAGCTTGCATTTTGGATTGTGGGGATTGCTGGCATTTCATAACACAAGCCATACCCTGTGAATGAGTAAAAAATTGATCTTTTTTTTTATGTGTACCACTCAAGAAAATTCTGAAGACAATAACATGGAAATGAATTGGTAAATCAACACTTGTGTGTGTGTGTGTATAATAAACTAGTAAAATACAATTTATTATAAAAAATAAGATTATTATTATTGGACTTGTGATCTTCCTGTAGACACCTTATATGCCAATGCTGCCATGAATTAAATTAGACTACAAAACTTTTTTGATCCCTTTCTCGTGCACCATGCTGATATTAGATTGCTTCTTATTAATGAGTATGAAAGTTAGATTAGTTTTTATTAATGAGTGTGAGTGTGAAACTTCCATCTATAACAACAACAGTCAAAGAAGCATACATTAAAATAATAGTAATAATACTAACTTGTTTTGTTTGGCTGGATTTAATCAAATTAGTTGATGAGTTACCTCTTTCAGGCTTGTGATGGGGGCTATAATAACGTGAACTTGGATAAATTTTTTTAACAAAAAAGCATAGTAAATAACTTGTGCTGTTTCGCTCAATATTAATTTTTTTAAAATTCTAATGGTCTTATTTAAACTCAGATTATAAATGGGCAATCAGTTTGATGATGAAAGAGTTATGCTTGCTGCCGCTACCATTATTGCAATTGTTGCATTAAGATGGTATAGTGGGAGACGAGGATTGAATTTGCCACGAGAGCCGTATTACAATAGGGATCATCAATGTACAAACTATATTTCAAGGTTAATACACGGATCCGAGGAGGCTAGTATAGCAATGCTAAGGATCAAAATGGTTGTATTTTTTGGGTTATGTGATTTATTGAAATCAAAAGGATTGTTGTGCAACACCTTACATATAAGCGCCTTACATATATGCGTTAAAGAGCAACTACCGATGTTTCTTCACATTCTTGGTCACAACGGGAGGAATAGGGTGATTGGAGTAAATTTTTTATGTTCCGGTGAAACTATTAGTCGATATTTTAAACATGTATTATACGCCATAGGAGAGCTTCGGGGTGAATTCATCCAACCGGCCCGCACAACTACTAGTTCAGTCATTACACATGATCCAAGGTTTATGCCTTATTTTAAGATAAGGAAATATTGATTTACTCTACTTTGTGAAAACAAACTTATATGCAATACGGTACCACACTTTTCTATTGCACTAAGGTAGTCCTGAAAGGTATGAATCTGTTCTCCCATGTCTACCCCATCTACCATCTTGTAGTTCTCAAACTCTATACTTAGGTGATTGATCCTAGTAGCATTGTCAGGGCCATACTCCTTTTCTAGGACGCACCATATGTCTTTAGCAGTCTTATAATCAAAATATTTGTCATAAAGACAATCAGAAAGAATGCTAAGGATTCTACGGCGATAGTGGAAATCGATCTCTTCAGGAGTTTTATTAGGAGCTGAGGATCTAGGAGTTTGGTCTACAGTCGAGATGGATAATCGGCGAAGTCCATTAGGGCTAAGATCAGAAGAATCAGAATCAGAGGTTAGGAAAAGGGCTGAAGATAGTCTTAAGGTGTACAACCCAAATTCGGCCTGGTTTTTCTTCCTCCTAAAGTTCACATTGCCGTCAAATTTGACTGGTCTACAAAAAGTATCAGATTATGTATCCATGTGTGTGAAGTGTACATTAATCAGGTTCAAGAGCTACTAATGTAACACAAGCAGGTTTTTTTAGATTTTGAAGAAATAAATTTCAAGAATAAAGTAAATAATATTCTATAATAGAAATATAATATTTCAGGATTATATGTATGAAGTACAAGATACAAGAAATCTACGTACAGAAATAAGGAATGCAGATTTATAAGTTGAAGATACAGTATGCAAATAGAGATAATTCAGTGTTAGATTGTAGGAAAAATTAAAACTCTACAAGCATACAAACACTGAAAATTATTATACAATTTAAAATTCAGAAAAGGAACGGCTAGCCTGGAATTAAGCACGCGTATGCGTTACCCTAACACTGAAATAGCCTCCCCCTTCGTACAGGTGCAGGCAGCTCCTCTCCAAATGTTAGGGTACACTAACTCAGGAGTCGTTCACCGGCAACTTGACGTTCAGTTCCGGCAATGCACAAGTGTTCACACCCAAAGTTCCAAAAAGATCAAATTTGAGAGAAGGAGAAAGAGAAGAAAATATGATTTAGATAGATGGATGGTTGCCCTTATAAACTAGTGAAGCCATGAAGAGTTTCTCTTTTTTTGATGTGAGACTAAAGTTTGTATAAAAATAAAGTTTAAACAAGCTTGGGTGTTTATTTGGGTTGAGGTTGGGCCTTAGCCCAGCCTATATCCAACATATAGGCCTAAAGGCATCCACAGAATGGAATGCCTGATTTATAATTAAGCGTCCACCAACTTTTCATTTTCCTTCTGGTAAAATTCCTGCACAATGCTCATATAGTAAAAATAATGGTCAATACGCAGTCTCGGACCTAACTAAAATGAAAAAAAAATAAGCTAGCTACATAAATGGCATCAGCATTCCGACTATACACAATACAATCCTGATTTTATGTTCCAACTAAGTGCCACTGATGCTCTTACCTTTGAGTTTAATTTTAAATTTTGTGGGGAAGCTAACTTGCAAAGTATCACTTCTGGGAATACTCCGTTCAATAGTTTCTTCCCATTTCCTTGGCTCTTCTACAAAAGAATTTCCTTCTAAATCTGTAGATCTATCAGTGTTCTGCAAATCAAGTGACAACTTTGCTTCCCTCTTCTGTATCTTTGCTAACTCTTTCTCCATTCTTTTCTTCTCCTTTTTCTGACGCTTATGCTCCAAGTAAGCAGGATCGTCGGGATGAGCCTTATCCTCGTGTTTCCTTTTCTTATTTTTATCTTTCTTTGCTCTCTTTTCTTTCTGCTCTCCCTCTGGATTGTCAATAACTGCCATGAGTCCACCATCACGTGTCAGATTAGAAGGGATTTTAAGGAAAGAACTTTCCACAATAACTGTCTTCCCTACATTCGTATCAACCATTGGAGACAATTGATCATCATTCCGGTGAGCCGTCGTGTTTCTTGAATCCGCTGTGCACTGTAAATCCTTGCCAACCTCATCAATATTTACTAATTTTGCACTGCCAATACTTGCAGACATCCTTGATTCAGGATCATGAGAAGAGTTCACCTCTTCAACATTGGTATTGTTGGCATGCGATGGTTCATTGTCACCTACTTTTGCAGGTGCATCTACAGACACAGAACTGCAGGGACCCAAATCAGTTCCATTTTGTCCACCATGCAAGTGGTCCTTCGGATAATCAGCATCGTCTGCTTTACTGGAGGATGCAGGCTGTTTCACCTTAATTTTGAAGATATGAGCTCTTTTCTCACTGCAATTAGAACCAGTGTCAGTGTTCTTGGTAGCTTCTGGAATTGGTGGCACATCAGAAAGGTTTGGTATCTCAGTGACAAGTTCCTGAGGTATCTTTAGTTTTAGAGAGGCACTCTTCTCACTGCAGTTAGAAACATTATCAGCATCCTTCAGTGCTTCTGTGACTGGTGGAGCATCAGACAGTGTAGATGTATCAGCTTGAGGTTCCTGAGGTCTTGATATCCTTAGTTTCAGGATAGCACTCCTTTCGCTACAGTTAGAAACCGTATCCATATCTTTGACAGGTTCTGCGAGTGAGGGGCCATCGCTGGGTGCATCAGCCAGTGGCTCCTGGTGCCTTGATATACCTAGTCTCAAGAGGACAGGTCTGATATAATTCGTGTAGAAGTCTGAATCCATCATAGAATGTGCTGGAATTTTGGGAACACCATAGAGAGTGGGTGACCTGAGACCATAACAAATCAGACTTTAATATTCAAAGTTCAAGTTACAATTTTCATTTCTAAATGAGGCTGTCAAATGGCGAAGAATTTGAATGAGTATAGAAAGATAAGCCTGTCAAATGCCTAGTGAAAAGACTAGAAAGAATTTAAGCCGATAGCATACTAGAAAGATAAAGCATACTCCATTATTGTCAATTATAAAAGCCCATGCTCTATTTGACGAAAAATCCCACATTTTCCACTTCCTAGGCCAAATAGCACCTCTCCTTTGACCAAAGTTGACTGTTTAAGCCTTGCATCAAATTTTATTCACCAAAATTGATGGTGTTCATCAGGTTGAGAAGGAGGTTAAATGTTTATCAAAATTTAAAAATAAAAAGTTAAAATAAAAAAATTAAAATTAAAACTATCAAAACAAAATCAGTAGCATGGATTGAGATAGTGGTGTGCTGATAGTAGTCAATCAGTGTGCTGATAGTGGTGCGCTGATAAAAGAGAAATATAAAGGAAAATCAAATGACATGAAAAATACAAAAACAATGATAATGATGAAGGGTATGAAGAAAGAAGTGATAACAGACTCCAGGCAAGTGGTGGTTATGGAGAAGGAAATAGTAGAAGGGAAGATAAGCGGATAATTTGTCCTTTGTCATAACATATAACAATTTGATTTATGAAAAGAATATATGGAGAATAATCTTCATGAGGTCTTCTTTTTTATAAATAAATAAATAAATAAATAAGATGCAATGTTGAACATTATCAATTAAATAAAAATAACCCAGAAGTTTTCACAACAACCCAAACTGGTGGATGTTATCTGTAAAATAGCCAAACCAGTTTGCTGTGTTGAAGTATCTTCATTTACAATGCAAATCTCACAATTCAAGTCAATCTCACAATACATAACCAAAATCAAGTCTAAGAGTTCTAACGAAATTAAAACATGATTTCAATAAAAATGAATTAGTTACTATTTCATCAGCCAATTGGACATGACTTGTATGGGCTAAAAATAATCTCAATTTCACAAATTTTCCTTGTCATATTCACATTTTTGTATGATATTATGGAAAATCAATGTCACAAAAACAATAAATTCCTAAAATCCTCTACAAAAAAAGTTGATGCACAGGCACCCAGAATCCAAGAGGCATCAAGATCTGTACTCCAGAAAAGAACTCAAAAAGGCTCCATATGATTCAAGCATTCATTATTAACTGGTATAGTACTTGAATTTCATTCAACATATCCTACCATGAGAAAGGTTTAGAACATTCTTGTACAACTTTTTATTTTCGATTTTGAGCATAAATATGTGATTACAGATCTCTCATCCCAGATGCTCAAGCTTTTGGGTTGAACAGCTTAAGTAGTGAAGTTTGCATCTAATATGGCCTATAACAGCATAGAACTGGCACATTCCAGGAGGTGTATTACAGCGACTAACAGTCTCAAATTGGTTAATTTGGTGAGTTTAGATTCAGGCTGAATATGCACATAGTTGATATTCACATTCTGCGCAGCAGCATTAGGATCACTTGATTTCCTAATTATCTTTTACAGTTTTTAATGGCATGGCATCAATGATTATAATAAGCTCCTTATTATTGCACAACCAAATTTTAACTTTGCGCATAGACAAAAAAAAAAAGCAGCATCTCCAATAGCAGGCTTGGCACTGTCAATATTAGTCAATTGATCTATGGCAATATGAAAATTATTAGATATGAACCATTGCAAATAAATATATATAAAATTCTTTCCATTCAACTTGACAAAAGTGATACATGAACAGATGAGGATGACGCATCTTTAACATTTACCATGGCAACTGGAAATAAACAGCCAATTATTGAACAGATGCATGTGACAACTAGCAGCAAGGAAGCATATGCGACTTGTAAGATAGTGAAACATCAAATCAAGTGACACAAAAATACAAGAGACCAATTTACCTAATCAAATATGTAATCTGTAATTTGAATGGAAGACTGGATGCCCTGATGAGAATTAGAAACAGAAGACCACCAAGTATAAATCAATTGAAAATGGATCCAGTCAGTGTCAGGGAAAGAGTAGATTGAAGCCTGACAAACCTTATAAGGTCACACTCATTGTGTCTAATGCTTTAGCAATCAGTGGACCAAGAAAAGGGAAGATGAGAGCGGGAAAAAGAAAAAAAAGTGCATACAAAAGATTGAATGGCAGCTGCCCAACCCAGATTGGTACCATGATGGAGGAGATGAAAGACTTCATGTGTTCACCTCCATATCAGCCAACAAACTTATTAATTAGCAATAAGGGTAAAAACAAAATTATTTTATATTGCCTCATAACTAAAAATTTTGGAAGCCACAAGCAAGATATGCAAATATACTAATTGCTGAAAAAAGAGGTTTCAACAGTCAGTTGTTGAGCAAAAGAAGCCATGTCAACTAATGAGTGATATATGGAAAATTATGAATATATAACTAATAATAATTATGGAAAACCCTAACCTTCCAGCAACAATTTGCAAAATGCTGAATAACTGGTGTCGAAGGAAAACATTGTTGAATGCCTTTTTACTTGCAAGTAGGTTGAGCACAGCGAGAAGTGTAGGACATGCTATGCCATTGTGAAGTTCAGATTCAACATTTAGTTGACACAAACGCATCACATGTGTGGCCAACTTCACCTCACCTGCATCTGAACTTTAATGAAAAAGCACATAAGTTTAATAAAACCAAAGACCGATTGCAATATCCATACCTCGTAGAGATGGTTCTTCCTCTAAGAACCTCATGAACAAAGATAGAGCTGCATCAAGACCTTTGAAGTAAAACTCTAGATCAAGCAAAGCCCTGCTCGCTTCAATTTTAACTTTCCATGGAGTTTTTTCAGAATTCCTAAAAGGTTTAATGAACCCATAAACATGATCCTGTGGCCAAAAAAAAAAACGATTCTTCAAGGAAAGACATTGTAACAAAGCAATGATATATAAGCTGGGATAGGCTACATACAATAGGAACAGAGGCTGACAACTTGAGTGCAATTCTGGTGAGAGCTCGAATGCAACTCACGGTCAGGACTCCATTGTGACTGGGCATTAGACTTGAAAGAGGCAAAAGAAAATGAAAATTTTCTTTAAGAAAAGAACTTTGCTAAGCAAATTATAGTAGCATAACAGTTCAAAGTTTCTTCAAATAGTTAAGATTAAGGACCTGTCAAACTGCAGCAGCCGATCAATTCGCTTCAGAAGAGATGGTAATAAAAGTATACCCTGAAAAAGAAGAAGAAAAAGCTGATCAATTTTTCCATGAAAGCACTATACAGTAATAGGAAAGGCATCGCTAAACTGCAAAAGTTCAGCCTGGCAGCCAAATTCTTGTTTTTTCTTGCATAAAGGACAAGGTGAATTGACAAACACCAATAACAGGTTATCTTCGGTAACAAAACTAAAGTTAAATCAGCAGTCAGTATTAAGTTGCTTTATATTGACAGCTTGACCAAGGTCTAACACAGTACTAGCAACTCGAATCAAAATCCTTGCATCCTTTGTTGCTTAGTAGTAATTTACTTTTGGATTCCAAGTAAACTCAAGAGAGTTTGAGAGAAGAAGCAATCAAACTCTTTAAGATACTCTTAGTTTTGTCATTATTAATACTTCAAATCTTCTAGACCTTTAAACATAGGCAATCTATCTTGATATTTGTCATATCATTGTCAAGATATATCTGATGTATGACATTCCTTATAAGGGGAATATTGGTAAAGCAATGACCTCTCTCCATTATGATTAACACGTAAGTTAAGGCAACAAAGAGGCGGAATCTGAAGAAAAAATTTCATCATGAAAAAGGACAAATGAAGCTTTTCTTAAACTCAAACTCAATGACCCTATCACGCTTGATGGCGTTCATTCAATAGATCACTGAACGTTAAGACTGTTATGAGGAAAGAACTCATCAAAGAAACATAGTTGTGATGCAAGATGAGAATGGTACTTGTTCAGAATCAACCTTCTAAGATGATCATAGATCACCTTCCCGGAGTGACAGAATTCTGGAATTAGGGATCACTCAAGAAAATGAAATAATGGGTAAAGCAAAAACTAGCCATTTTAACTGATAGTTCCTTCATATAGTTGATTGTTCTAGAACAATGAACAGAATAGTAGAACCACATTTACTGCATAATTTCAATCATTTAGTATATTGTGAGCAATTAACCATGTACCAACAAATGGACCATGCTAACCAAGCATGGTTTGATTAACAAGTTCCCAATGAGTAAAAATTAATATTTCTACAGGAGAACAACCTTAGAAATAGATAGGAAAGAAGAAAACAAAGACTGAATCAAATAAGATTTAGGACTAATAACCAACACTAGATTGATATGTATGTTGTTTTAGTGCCTTAATTCATAGTCATAATCATTTTAGGAAGTTTAGTAAATAGCTATGCATGGAAATTAGAGACAGCATAGATTAACATTTCTAAAACATTTTGTACGACAAAGAACTATTTATAAAACATTTTGAAGCAAACAAAATCATCAGAGATGGCCATAAGAAACATCTAGACCAAGGACATTCTCTTATAGAAAAAACAATGAAATTAAAAAAATTATAACACACTTGACACACTCAGTTTTTCCTGCACATAATGCGCCTGATGGATTCAACTTTTTAGACAAATAACCTACAGTTGTATAATTCCTTCTAAAAAAACTGCTTAATTTTTTGTTTTAACTTTCTGAAAATATGTTATGCTTCCAGATTTGTTTCAAGCATTAGCACAAAGCATGCAAGGAAGATCAAAAGGAGTGCTGAAGGTAAAGGAGAGCCGTGCCACAAGCAGGACGGCGTGGCACTACTCAAGATGAACCACACACAGCAGGGATAGAGAGAACTCCTTGGCGGTGACAGAACAAGTGTTTGTGAAGTCCATACCGACAAAAATGCCTAAGCCCAACATGAACCTGCAGGACAAGGCAATACATGTAGCCTACCGCATGCTGCTCAGCTTGTCAAGAATCTATTGGCTGACAAAGCATGATACCTTGTCTCGTTGCTCCAGGCCATATCAAAAATAACCTACAATGGCTCTCTAGCTAACTAGGCTGGCTTGCAATGCTATTTTTACTATACTAATTTACAATTTTACATCATTATTTACCAAAATGCAAGCCCCTCAACAACAAAAACCATTACCTTCATTCTCTTTTGGTTAAGATAAGATTTTAATCCTACACAAAAAACATAACAGGCAAGTTTGTGAGGACATTTTGCAAATTTAAATTCTGAAGAGTAATTTATCCCAGAAACCCTATCCCTTATCCTTATATCAAATCAATTTAATCACTATCTATATCTCAAGAAGTAAATTAGATTTCTTAAGCTTTAATTGCTAAAAGCTTCAAGCTGTCAATTCTTCTTTTTCTTTAGTTCTTATTCTTCTTTTTTCTGGTGAAAGATTTAAACTCTCACCATAAATCAATCTCAACTACATTAGAAGGAAACCATGCACCAAAACGTCAGCATTTCAAGTTTTCTAATGAAATTATTCATTTTAAGTAGTCACTTACACCATCCAAACATCGTAGATCTGAAAAATGGTGCACACCAGTTTTTATATAGCTATTAGAGCAGTTTTGAGAAATATTATGAAGACTTGCTTTTTCAGTGCCAACCAATGTAAACTGCAACTAAATTCTGCTGTTCCAAGCCTATTTCTTTCAAAAATTTTCCTACTTCAGATTTTTCAAACTTATGATTTGCCATCATTATTTTTAACCTATTTTTTATTGACATTTCAACTTTGCTCTTCTACTGTTTGGAGGAATCATTTCGAGAGAGTTACCAGAGGTTGGTTTTAGATTAAAAAGATCACACCTACAAATTGATTTTTAACTATGATATTGATTTTACCACAAATCTTTTGTTCAAACTTCACTCGAAATACTAAGCAAGTGTCTTAAGTTAAATTTTGTTTTTTCCACACCCATCCTACATCAACCTATGTAGGAACGAACTTTGCCCCATGCTAGATCAACCTTTTCAAGTCATAGGCTATGCTAGCATGGAACTACATTGACATGCACTGAGATGACAAGACACACCGTAGGTTACACACCCACAACTGGGTGATGAAACAATAAGGGAAGATTAAAGAAAGACAAAAGTGGTTGTTAAGTAGAAGCTCAGAAAAGGCGACATTTTATCTAGTTTGCCTGAATCTATCCAATATGTACAATTACCAAACACGCTTGACTAATATTTTCATAATTTGCCAGGCAATGTTCTTGAAAATCCAAATTAACCTTTTAGGCAATTCAAATGAAAAATCATTTAAAACATTAGTATGATATAATCGTAATCTTTATTGACAAAAATAGCATCTTCCTAAGGTGAGGCTAGACTGAATACAAAAGCACATAACACCTATCTGGTTCATAGAATCTAATCTGTAAACCCATAGCTAGTAAACACAAGTTTAACTTTTTAGAAAATTCTACAGTAAGAAATTAGTTCAAAGGTTTTATAATGTCCCTAGAAGATGACATTATGCAGAAATATGAATGCACTAGGACCCAGCTGACTCATCAAACCTGGTCCCACTCTCTCTCATACCCACACCCCATTATCCTGGCCCTTCAACAAAAAATCCTCCATTCACTAGTTTGTGGAAATTTGGGGTCTAAAAAAGCAGACAATAGACATCCAAAGCAGTTAATCAATCAACAAAAAGAAAAATTAAAATGTAAAACAAAACTTAGAAAGTGCAATTGCCCATGTAGAAATCTATTTGATCTTCAAGTAAAAAATGGGTCTTACTTGCAACCTATCACCATAATTTGATATGCTGAAACTAAAAACAATTTTAATTTAGCTGAAATTTATAAACATGTTTTAATTGTCATGTATTGACCATATGGCCAACTAATTTGAAGCTTTAAAACTATGCAGCCAAAAGAAATTGCTATGCATGGCAGATATAATTGTGTGGAAGCATCCATTCAACTAGTAATCACAATGTGGTAGACAAAATAGTTAAAAAGAATTTGCAATGCAAACAGGGTAGTTAAAATGAAAAGTTCTGAGAAAAAAAAAAAAAAAAAGATGCCAGTCAAATCAATAATAACCAAACGTACTCAGAGCTTTAGAGTAGCCAAATGAACAACAACGAACCTGCTGGCAAAATTCAAGTTCACCAATTGATTGGACCAAAGCAGCAAGCCAATAAACATCTGAATAGGGGTTTCCATTATTATCGTTGTACTGTAAGTAGAAAGAAAAAGACTTCTTATAAATGGGAAGCCATGAAATATAAAGCCCAAGGCTAAATCATAGTTAAGAAAAAAAAAAAAAGAACACTTCTTTGGTTCGAGCAAAATAATAATTCATATATGCATAGACACTATCACATTATATACAGTTATGTCCGCTGGATGGTTGAACATACAACCATACTTCATTAGTTATTATTAAAAGGCTAATATAGAATTATAAATAGAGCTTTGTAAAAAAAAAACAAATTGATGCATTTGACAAGCAGCGTAGCAGAAAATAAGAAGGAAAAGATTAAAACACAAAGAAAAAAAAAAGTATACCCTTTATATGCCAAATAAAATAATGGTTACTTTTTTATCCTTTAATAGATATAAATATTCTAAACAAGTATACCTCACTCAAAAAATGGGTGTAAAATATCCAAATTTTGAACATTGAAAGAATATGATATTGGTAAACCTCCAAAATTTTAAAAACCTAAATGGACAAAGAAAAGATGAGAAAATAACCTAACCCACTATGCAGTCTATATCGTGTAATGCTCTTCTAGGGATCTGAAGATTACCGCTGTTATGCTGTTGCTCATCCCGTACATAATAAGTGATACGCATGGTCAGTTAAATCCATTACAGAGCAATACAGATCAGTAGGTAACCCAGAAGGTACAAAGGCAAACATCATAGGAATGTTGCAAAGGTCTGGGACAAACATAACTAATTAACAAGACTTGAATGTTCACTTAAAGTGTTCTAGGAAAATATAAAACACCAGTAGGACAAAGGTATTGACAACTTAGTCAACCACAGTAATTTAAGGAAGCTTAGCTAATAATTGAGAGAAAAGAAGTTCTATTTCTCATGTACAAGTTATAAAACCAGTCTATGTTTTTCATATTTTCGATATTATAATTAATTTTTCAAACATAATCCTCCAAAACATCTGATATAGGGAATATGCCTTCCCATCGCTTCAAGGAAATAAATATGACCTTCAAAAAGAATCTATGTGCTATTTTCTTCTTTTGGAATTAAGATGGTAGATGCCAACAACCACAGAGGTCAATAAATTTGACACCATACTAGGTTATGATAAAGACAAATATATCTAGAATTTGGCGTGGCTGAAGAGTTCACTGCTTCTGCTTCCACCACTTGCAAACTTTTGCCCAATAGTCAATATTTGCAAAATGCTTAATCAAAGCATCCTTCACAAAATTTGTCGCAAAAGACACAAGAATCATGCCAAGCAAAGAAAAGAATGGACTAACAAAATCATGATTCTTTTTGTAAAATAAAAATATAAGATCTAGAGGCCGTTCTCCATTTAACAATTTGTGTAAAAAAAATTTATCTGACTTTTGAATTAATATCACGTATGAGCAGTTTTGAAATTTTCACTTATTTAATAGCCATATGAGGTTTTCCGGAACCTCTAAGTAAATAGAATCTAATTTAAAACAGAATCATGGACTGAAAATGATAATTATTACCAAGAAACACAAGAATGAAATTTGACATGTGAGCGATAATATATCCAGTCAGATGTGGTCATTATACCAGTAGGGCCATTATGGCACTACCAGCCATCTTTAACCAAATCAAAATATCACCCATTGTCATGACAATCATAAATTTCTACAATCTGATTGATAAAGTAACATTGCAGTCCATGAACCAAATGAGCCCCACCAGTTTGCAAATAATTACTGAAAATTGGTTTGAAACTCTTTCCAATGCAAAACAAGTAAAGCTCCAAATTTAGGTTGAAAAATGCCATTTGGTTAAATAATACCTTTCAACACAATGAAACAAGCAATTACTAGACTAGCATGTAAATCTCCAGAAACCTAGGGAAAATAAAAGAAGAGACTCAATAACATTTTATGTATACAAATATAAAGTAAATCCTAAAGAAATTATAGGTCAATATTGCCAACATAATAGCCATTTTAATAACATTCTTAATTCCTCTCTTCTCTATCAGACTAAAGACAAACTTCAAAGACATGATCTGAAAAAAAGCAAAAAAAAAAAAAAAAAACACTCAGAAATGTACAATACAATCTAATCAAATAACTATTAGTGCATTATGGACTTGGATTAGTGAATTGAGTCAAACATAAGCATTTCACTATATAATAACAAATCAATATACACAAAGAAATGTTATGTGGCAGGAGGTTGGCTTAAGCACATCAAACTATCGCTCAAGTTATATAACAAGAATCAACAAGATCAATGAGCAAATAATAATATAACCTGACACAGGTCAGATGAAAGGTTTTATTTGTTACTAATAGGCAAAATTTATACAGAAATAACCAAATACATGTATGAAACTCAAAATAGAAATATAAAATCCAGATTTATGACAAAAAGATAACGAAGCTATTTAAAAACTGGAATTTATCAATGTACTAAGTAATCAGGTGATTCAAAGTCTCAAAAATACAATGCACATGTCAGCATAATCTGAATATGAAAATAACAATTTGGCTGAGCAAAGGCACTAACCTTCAACAATTGGAGAACAAATTCAACTGCTTCTCTGGGGCTTCTCTTGTCAGCTGTTCTAACCAGAGATACTGCATATGGAATCGCCTGAAAAATTCATACCTAAGATGTTACCTTTTGCTAATACAGAGGGTCAAATATTAGTTCCCTATGGCATGAGACATTAAGATTGTTAGCATACAGACCCTGCCTGAGCAAAATAATAAATGTTTTCTAGACGTTTAGATGCTTAATTGTAGGCTTATTCATTATTAATGGACTATAATAATATCCAAAAGCGCAATAGACTATTTTGTGAACAACTATTATCATTAAAGTAACCGCAAGTCATTCTTTTATGCTCTGTTCTGTCAGGACCTGTCACATCATCAACAAATTAAAACTCTCCCCTTATGCTATCTCTCTCAGGGAATGCTGGCATGAATGGCATTAATATCTACATGAAAACCCAAAAGGAAAGGAAACAAACACAAATGATATGGAAGACAATTAATTTTACTATTGTATGAAAGTCAAATCCCAGACAATTCTACAAATCATTTGTTATCAAATCACAAAAAAAGCTAAATCTCCCATAAAGATCAAGAGAATCAACCTTCTTGGAAGCAATGCACCACAAAACTGATTACTCAAGTCAAATGTTTGATTTCAATTACGAAATTTAAAATTCAATTGAAAAGAGTTAGTAATTCTAATCTGTTATGACTAAAGGCCTATCCAACTTTAAATAGACACCAGAGGTTCTAAACCATCCTGGAAAGGATGGGATTTATTAGTTCCAAAATCAATGTTTCAAAGGAAAAGGTTACAGTAAAAATGAATATAAAAAAACCAAATTCTTAACATACAAGGAGGATGACGACAATGACAACGACAACAACAACGATGACAGGCTGTTAGTCCCAACTATTCGGTCGGCTACATAAATCCTTCCCTTCCACATTACTCTATCAAAGACCAAAGGAATAAATAAACCAAGTAGAGACATCATTATGTAATTTTTTTACTAAACATTTTTTAGCTCTACATCTCCCTCTTCCAAAACCTTTCACCTGTAGTGCTTCCAACATGTTTATGGACATCTATAGGTCATCTAAAGACATGACCATAGCATTTTAACTGATTCTCTCTTAACTTGCGAATCATAGGTGTCAGTCATAATCTATTTCGAATAAATTCATTCGTTAATTAGTCCTTCCTATTAAAGGCCAACATACATCTCAAAAACTTCATTTCAGCCGTGCTCATCCTTTAGTTCGTTGTTTCTTACCAGCCCAACATTCTGACTAGTACATCATAGCTAGCCCAATAACCATTCTATAAAACATAAGTTAGCATAAGAAAGTTCATTTGAACTTGCCTCATCGATTGTTTCCTTGTAGTCTCTAGCCAAAGAAAAACCAATAACATTCTCAAGTAAGTTTTATAAATCTTAGATCATGTGTGCTGGATTCAAACCAAACATATTATCTAAGTTCGATTCAACTCAAAAGCTTAAGCTGATAGGATGAGAAACCTATGTTTATATCCTCAAATCCAAATTTCTAAATCATTCGATGTGGCCCTACTAGTCACTATAACACGCCCCTTCATATGTGTTGGTCTATTTTAACTAGAAACATTGTGAACAAAACAATAAACCAAGCTCTGGTGCTAGCTATGTCAGATGCAAATAGCACATATTATATGGGCCCAATACAAGTTGAAAATCAAAGCTAATAGGATGCAAAACCCATGCTTATATATTCAGATCCATATTTCCTAAATTAACAGAGTGAGACTATTAGTGGCTCAAACACTGTGAACAATAGTGTACATCTCTCTTAAGCCTATTCTCGTCGACATCAGCTTCAGTCAGTAATCGAAAAAACAATGAAAAAAAAATGTTCCATCTCTAGGTTAGAGTTTCAAAAGCTTCCTAGATTATAACTAAATATCCAGACAATCCCAAAGCCAAACATGTAGGGCTTTTGCGTATGGAATTCATGCACCGTTCAGAATTTCATAAAGATCCTTTCGTAACTTAAACTACCACTTCTGGCCAAGCAGTGATTAGTTGGAAAATTTTACAAGCCCCATCTAGGGAAAGAAATTCTTAAAGATGTTATTTCAGAAAGATAAATAATGTATCATGTTCTAAAAGGAAGTTTAGCTTCATGCATGCTTAGGTGTCAAAAATCAGGCTGTCACCAAAAAAAAAAATCAGAAAGATGAAAATATTTGAATAAAGACACAAGCTTGCAAACAACCAGAATCTGTTCAGGCATTATTTTTCTCAACAAAGAACTCAAAATGTAGATTTCACTCAATTATCTTTCTAGTAAAATGAGGGTGTTAAGATTCTTGAATAATAACCTAGAAGAATTAGTATAAAATTTTCTAAACAACATGACTGGAACAAGGGCAATAGGTAAGTTATTCAAGGCAATAATATGGTGCCATGAAGAAATATACTGACTCACTCCTATCAATTCCTACCTCACTGCATTACCTCAAGAACAAAATACTCTGGAACATCGTGAAAGTCATTTGGCCTGTCAATTATATGAGAGCAACTAGTGATTGATCAAACAATTATTGATTGAATAGTCAAATTAATGCTGACAACCCTGCTCAAAGAAGACAGTCATACCTAGGCAATCCAATATCTGCATCAAATCTTCTGCTCTTGTAAAATTTAATTAAATTATGTAAACCAGACAAATCAGTTTCCTGCAAAAACAAACACAATAAAAAATGAGAGATATACACAGATGTGGATTTATGATATAAAAAAAGTAGGGAATGATGTGGATTTATCATATCTTGTACCAAATTTAATTGATTGAAAATGTGTTAACTTCCAAATCAGTAATAATCTACTTGCAAACCATTCATAGCAGCATCACTTTGAAATCCTGCCTTGAAGCATCATGTGAATTTGTTAAAACTTCAAATTACTAGATATCTATGTATTACATACATCTTCTTTGTTTAAACTTGTGTGCTCTAACAAGGTTTGCATTACCAGATATCTCTTCAAAACAAGATAAATTACTAGACTAGAAAGTATTACCTCAGAAGTTGTACGTGCAAGAGCATATGCTGCTTCGACACGGACCCTCCAAAATGCCTAAAGCATAGAACAAACATCAACTGAAAATGTCAATGACATAAAAAATAAAACAAAAAAAAAAAAAAAAAAAGGAATATTACTTGAACGACTGAATGTGAAGATGCTAAACAAACCTTTGGATCACCCAAAAAGTTGCTAAGAGCATTAACAACAGAAAATGAAAGCTGAGGTTGACCCTCCAAAGATGTAATTGCTTCAGCCTGTGCAACAACGTCTTTGTCTTTTTCTAATTGATTAATCTGAAATAATGTACCAACAGGAACCTGTTAGTAGGACAAAAGAAAGATATTCTCACAGAAGGTAAAGGGATTTTAAACTACATTAATCAGAAAGGACATATAAAGATGACAATCTTAACTTTAATGCACTACTAAAGAAAATCACCTTTTAAATTGCAAACAGAAGGCATCTAAAGAATCACAAAGATGTCTTAGTTGGAGAAATTATTTAATAATTTTTAAAGATCTCACTAAAGATCCACATAAAATGGTAATACCAATCTAGGGGCAAAGAATCTGCACAAATGCAACAAGAGCTCCATACTTTAGTTATTCTAGTATTATAAGCACCAAAGGATAACCAAAAACATAATGGCTACCTTGACTCAATTCAAAAGCTTGAGAAGAAAAATAAGAGACCCATATTTATATATTCAAATCCAAAATTACAAATTAACAGACATGCAACTAAGACTAACCCTAACATACAGGTTTGGCATATGCTAACCTTGTTGGAGCACCCAAGTTGCAATTTAATTACATTGGCTTTAGTACCATTCTTAATGCAAATTAACCGCTCGGACTAGATTTAGCCTAAAAGTTTAAGCTAATATAAGAGTGACCAAATTTATATATTCAAACTCAAATTTACTAATTTAACTGATGTGGGACTGAAAGTTCTAATTGCAAGTATACTTCTATACAAAGTCATGGCAAGTATAAGCAACTAAAGAATAGAAATAGTAACTATTTTATATTTGAATGACGTTGAAGAATTAACAAGAAGAAATGCAAGGAATTAAATTTGTGACATGTGGATTATATAGAACTGCCTAACCCATGTGAGCATAAGGTAGCATAGATAGCAGGAGGACTGTCTGCAAACACAATTTTCAAAACAAACTCTTCCGCTAGCAAGGAAGTCTTAATGTTTTAGTTAGGGGTTCAAAGACGCATACTTGGAATACTTCAATAACAAAATTGGTTTGAAAATACAACCATTATCCATAGGATTTGATACAAAGGAATATATTGAAATATTCATATTATGGTGTACTATGAATGGATTGCATAGACGGGCATTATGTAGCTATGAACGTCACTAAACCACTGGGAAAACTTTAGGATGTTTAAGCACAAATAGATAAAAATCTAGATGACTAACAGTTGCAAAGGGTTTGAGTCTATAGAATACATAGTTGACACTGAGACCAATATTATCTTATGACGAGAACAATCAAGGAAACTGCCAAAACGTTTTCATGCATAGGAAATACCACAAGCTCATCCAGATTAGTTATTGATTAAACTAAATAATTAAATGCAAAATTTTAAGCTTTTTCTTATTATGCACAAGACTATCATGCCAAAGACATCAAAAGAACATTTACTCACTCATATGCATCATGTCTTCAGGGAGAAATCAAATAGTATCACAAGCATGTATTTAGTTCCAAGGAAGTGATTACATAGAAACACTTACGTATGATAAGTTGTGAGCTTGATTAGTCATCCCTTCTATGACAAGAACATTATGATCTTTAACACAAAAAATAGTTCTCTAAACAAAAACACATGAGAAACTTAAGAAAATACCTCTAATGATATAATCCGCCATCTATGCAACTAACCTTGGAGATACATATTCAAAGATCATGAACTTGACAATATTTATGCAGTACAAGAGAATAAAGCTTCAATAATGAATATATTCCTAAATTTTATTTGGGGCAACACGATTGTCTTAAATTCAAAAAGATATCCACTGAAAGAGGAATAAGGGATAAATAAAAAATAGCATCATTCTGACATATGAAAGAGATTGCTATCTTAGATTAGTTATAAATGCTAAGAGTTCAATTATAAGATTATTATTTATTTACCTTAAAAATTTGATGATTTCATACAAATTATATTTTTTATTTAGGTTGTTGCTACCTTTTGTATTTATCTTAGGTCTACAAAAAGACCAGGAACTAGGTAAGATGAGAGCCTAGTTTTGATGAGTGACAATGAAGTCTTCTAAATTATTATTTTCTGTGATTTTCCTCAATATATTCCAGCCTATTTTCTTCCAAAATTTGGCACCGTTCTTGTAACTCTTTAGAGAATTCTCGTGTTAGAGACTGAAAATCAGGCCTCTGCATAAATTTGCAACCTTGATAGTGATTTTATTCTAGATCTTTTGTCAACTTACGAACTCTAGCCATTGAAATACTACCCATAGGTGCTTTAGACATTGAAGCTTGTTTTATCCACACTCTGCAACATAGTGAAGGCACATACTGACAATGATAAAGATCTTCAAAAAATCAACAGTGATTGAGCAAACAAACTTCATAAATGAATTTCTTGCTTTCAATTTTTTCATAAAATTTTACACATGATTTTTGTTGCTTCCAATATTTATCTTAAGGTGTCTTGGTCAATAAATTTGGTTTTTTTTGTTGTCTAAACATTGATCACTCAAGTAAATTTCCATGAGGGTGGTTATGAATGGCTTAAAGCAGAAAACCAAGAAAAAAAACTGAATAACAACAAAAAAAAATCATTAAATGAAGTCAATTTTTGACAAAGTAGAAATCATAGATAAGAGCACAAACACAGTAAATTGACCAGTGTACTGCAAAATATAATAGTTGTATTTCAATGAGAAATTGTACACCTACCTGTTGTTTAGAAAAATTAGGCAGTGACTTCTTTGATGCATTAAACATCTCCAATTTGACACTGAACTGGTATACATTACACACAATCAGATTGGTATATGACAACAAAACTTGATAGTGGCAGCTAGTGACCACATCGAAGTCTGACATGAACCACGAGTACCCGATGGTCTCCAAGTATTTTAATGGGTCTATCCATGCAAGGACAATACCAGAACTAGAACCAGTAACAAGATCAGGAATAACGGTAATATTTATAACTTCAAAGAGCATGCGAATTTAACTGCATATGTTCCTCCAACAGCATCAACACATACGGAGATTGCTCAACGTTATGATGAACAATCAGGGCAAGTTGTCAGTGAGACCATGATCTTAATCAAACTTCGAAATATCAAAAATGTTGAAAGGAAAAAGAAAATCTTTCTTTTCATCATTTCTTCAAATAAAAATCATTAAGGGAGTGTTTAGATGCAGGCAAAGACCGCTGCATCAATAAAATCATTTTCAAACATTGGGTTAAAGAGAAATTTTATCTGGTTTGACCAAAATTTGACTGAACTTCATAAAAGTTATATATTTTAATATTTAAATTTACTTTTTAAAAATTACAAATATTAATAATAATCCAAGCTTATTAAATATATGTATTTAAATAATTAAATCTCTTTAAAAATAGGTTTATAAGTTGGGAGAACTTGTTTGGCCAGGGAATAGTATTTACCCCCACCAAACCTCCCGCAAAAATTTTGGTAACACCATAAGAATTTTCCCATTAATAAGAATTACGTATTTTGTAAGGAGATTTTATGAAGAGGTGTTTGGTAACTCTCTTTATATGAACATTCATCCATATGCTCATTCCATACAAAATTTTTCACTATAAAATATTTAATCATAATGATCATAAAAAATTTCACCATAATCATCCAAACACTCTCTGCATACCAGAAAAAAACATAACCTACTTAATAGGAATAGAATTCACTTTCTATGAAAATAAAATCCTGCATAATTTTTTCTTTTTTATCATGCATTCAAACATACCCTAATATCTCCTCGAAGAAAAGAACCACATCAACTTCTTTGGTACTCAATTCCACACCTTGACCTTTCCTTACAATCAAGAACTATGGCCAAAATTTCACCTCAAATACATGACTTTTGACTATTATTGACTCTCTGACTTTCAAGTCTTCAATGAAATCCAAGACAAAAGAAAAACTACCTTACTTCACTGATAAGATCCAGATACAATTGTTTGGGTAGAAAATATTTTCATCGTTTCAACAAAGTCCAAGCAAAAAGTAACAATTAAATTATTTAAGCAAGAAAATCCAGATACAAGTACTCAGTTGGAAAATATTTAAATATTTTGTTCCTTATAGTGCTATAATCAGCAAATCACTGTGTTACCACTACAGAAAAAAATAGAATATTTCAGCCTTAATGCACATAGAGAAAACAATATCCATAAAAGACAACCTTTCCATAGAATTTTGAGAATGGTTGAGTTGTTGCTCAAGGGTGTGTGCATTTATGCTGTGTTAATCTACAAACTCATACATTAATCAAATACGCAAACATTTTATGTTGATATGTTGGCTACCAGAAATAAATAACAAGTAAAACCATTCTTACCCACATCTGAACAGGCTGATGGAAGTGAATTTCAGCAAGGTATTCCATTTCAGGGTCTACTCTAATCCATAGCAAAGGAGAATCCATGCTGTTACAAAACATTATAATAATTGTGATGCCCAAAAGATATAGCAATCATTATTCAGAAGAAAGGAGGCAAAAGAAGCCAACATACCCATTACGTATATCTAGAGTTGATGTAGCATCAGCATTGTCATCGGAGCCATCAGGTTTTGAACCTTTCTTTGGCTTTTGAATGCGTTTGGCAGCCAGTTTAGAATGGCACTGTATCTCAAGAAGTTGCCAGGCTTCCCCGGCCAAGGGCAAAATTGGATGGTCATACATCCCATCAAATTCATGTACTCTAATGCTCATCATTCCTGGCCAACCAGCATCTGCATCTCGAGACTCATTATCATAATTACCATTCGAGATAGGACTAGTTTTAGCTGTGCAACCTCGCAATACAGCCAATTCAACCATATTCCTTCGTTTATTGTAAGAAAGACCCATCCTTCAATCAATGCCAATGCAAAATATTACTATTAATAATCATTTCCAGAAGCTACAAAGGAATTTGAAAAAGCAAAGAACTGTTTTTCCTTAAAAAACCTCATAACGGGGCAGCCGCAAGACTCTACCCAGCGAGGAAAAAACTCCTTCAAAAATGGACGCTCAAGATTGCCGATCTTATTAGCCAAATGCCTGAACTGAAAGTCAAAAATTAAAATAAGAGGGACAAACATATTATATATTCTGTATATATATATATATATATATTAACTTAATCCGAAACTGGTATGATAATGGAATCAGCCATAGGTCATGGAAACTCTATAACTTGAAAAATAGCTGCAGAAATGGATAAAGAAAGAACAAATATTGCCAGCAGGAGATATATTTGCGCATATGGTTATGAAGTAGTCCTTTCATCTGTTTTTCTTAACTTAATTCCAAAAACATTATCCAGGAAGCTGTACAGTACATTAAAAGGTGTGCAGTTTTAAGAAACATACAGGCAGTAGCAATATTTGTTAGGTTATAAGTGCAATAAGGCAAATTTACAAGTGTATAGATATAAACAAGATGCACATAATATTCTGGTTACATGGCAGAACCTCAATACAAAGATGTGTCATCTTTCACAAAACTTTCCTTGAGATAAACTGCTTGTAATTTTCAATCACCCGACAAGAACATAACATCCTTACTTCGACTTATTTATTTATCTATTTATTTATTAATTTAAAGCACTTCAGAAGAGAAAGGTACACCTTTGCCATTTGGCTATTCATAAAGATGAGATGAGCCTTGACTTCTATCCATTGTTCATTGGTTTGGAAAAACTTAATGAGGTACAAATGGAGGTGAAGAAGATACAAATTAAATATCAAGGTAATCAAGGATTTATATTTAGCAACAACCGTTAATATGAGAAATAGTGAAGGCATAAAACATTACTTCCCATTCACGGTTGCATCGCTTTAATGTTCAAAATTGAGCATTTCTTCAATAGTAATGAAAGAGAAGAAAACTCTTTTCAAGACAAAATTCCTTTGTGCACATTAGTTATAGATTATATACAGATCAAACCATAGCAATAGTAAATTCTAAATAGGAATCATGGAAGATGCACAGGAAACTCAAGTCATTAAGTTTGATTAAAGATTGAAACAATCCTAAATATAAACAAGAACATGAAGCTTTTAGAAATATTCATAAACAATTTTAAAAATATTCTTTTTGATTCTTCACCCTGAAATTCCAATGCATGTTGATACCACCAACAAAATCATCACAGTTGATGGCAATCACCATCCAAACAATTTTTGAGAAAAAAAAG
Organism: Dioscorea dumetorum; assembly: GCA_902712375.1. Taxonomy (NCBI): domain Eukaryota; kingdom Viridiplantae; phylum Streptophyta; class Magnoliopsida; order Dioscoreales; family Dioscoreaceae; genus Dioscorea; species Dioscorea dumetorum. The sequence goes on from CACTHL010000492.1 coordinate 4,140,073, forward strand.
AACCCCTTATTGCACTTTGAATAATAGCGTAAGCATTTATTTCTTTAATCCTGATTCCAAAGACATGGTTGTCTCAGGAATAGAAACATTAAAAATAGCATCAAGTTACAACTGAATCCATTGACCAGAACCAAAAGAAAAAGAATAACATTGAACATGGAATATGATTGATGCTCAAGGATCACTGTGCCCGAAAAATCATGCATTATTTGGGGGTTTTCACATATATACTCCCCTGAAAAGTCTCAAAATTATATATTTGCATCCCCATAAAGTTTCAAATTAATAAGCATCCCTGAATGACTGACATTATCACAAATGAACTCTTGGATTAAGTGAACTGGCTATTTGCATTTAACAATGGATGATAACAACAGAAATGTCATTTATACAATTACATATAACAACTTTGAATCTCTTCCACTTCATGTACAGGTCATGTTGTGGGATTTTGGACATTGATAGTTAGTATCTTAGCTATTGAAAAATTAAAAAGTTGAGTCATTAGCGATGATTATAATTTTGACTCTAGATGTGACCATTGACAATTTTAAACAAGGAAAGGCAAAAAATCCTTCACATAATTACCTCAATCTGGACAGGTCTTATAGTTGAATCTAGGGAACTATATATTAACTATTTGTTGAGGGTACTGGTTATTTGGTATAAGCAATGTCTACTTAGTACACGACTTAAACCAACGCCGGATGGTGGTGTGTGAAATGAGAGGACTACACATAAGATCTCAAATTTGCAGGATATATTTGTAGAAGTTTACAATATGGACCGTTTGGTGTACAGGTGTTGTTGATAAAAATTGTATAGTTGTTAGCATGTATTTAGTTATTTATTGTTGCCAATCTTGCATTTTCTCCCCATCTCTTATGGTATAATAATCCCTCTTTTTGTGCAAGTTACTTCGTTTTGTAATCTTATGTGTAGGGGGGTGGAGTTGGGCATCAATTTCATGTTAAATGGGGATATTTGATAGAAAAAAAGGAGTCAAAAAGTAGACCAGCTCATCAAGATACACAACTCATTAAACTAACTGGCATACCTGTGGACTATAAAGGCAGCTGAGACCCACACTCCATCACTAAGTATCAAAAGCATGAAAAAGAAGGTTCTAAGGAGAAAGAAAGGCAGGAGAAAAAGTGAGTGGCGGCTAAAAAATAGGAGAATAACTTCCAAAGGCCCTGAAAGGAGGAGAAAAGCAAAAATTTACCGATCAAAGCAGAAGTGTTTCTTTGTTTGAAAAAAACGGAGTCTTTTGTTTTTGCATCTTGTTGTTGCATTAACATTGTCCAGATTTATGTCTTCTTGTTGAAATTCAAACAAAAGGGTGTAAAATTTTCACCCTAGGTTGGTATTATCCCAAAGGTATGGTGGATGATTATGCTTGTCTTTTGTAAGAATCATTTCTGATTTATGGTAAATCATTTTGATTTGATCTTATGTTTTGTACTTGCACAACTTGTGAATGTGGAAACACTTTATTGGCATAATCATAGAGACCCAAGGTGTAGCTGAAGATGAACCTGGGTCTTGAATTTCCTAAGGCCAACCTTGACATTCCTCACTAAGGTTTTTTGAGTATTTATTAAATTGTTTTTAAGCTTAATCATTTTGTGATGATTTCACCACCACAAAATAGGGGTTAACCTAATCAAAGCAACTTGGTATTTCTTGAGAGAGAGTGATAAGTATTTAAGGACAATTGCCCTTCAAAATGACTTGCCTAAGCCTAATAGAAGCCTAGCATCTTCTCCACCACTCTTCATGGTGAACTCTCAAACCTAGGATTATTTATAACTGAATTCTAGCCCTGACAACCCTGCTTCTTCACATTCCCAGGTGTCATAAATCGTAGTTCCATTGTTTTAGTTCCTCCACCTCGACATTGTTTACTAGCCTAAATATCCCTTAGTTGCAATTGATTGGTAATCCACACTCGGTCTCTGAAAGATCGACATCTTAATTATTACTTGGCATAAACTCTGCGCGTGCAGTTACACGACAGCATAAGATAAAGGCGGTTTGTATATAAAGACTGCATAGGTGTAGGAAAGGCTATATTTGCATTTGATGCGCACAAGATAAGTCATTAAATAGCATTTCGTTATCCAAGTTTACGTTTGAAGTCGACCACACAATGATAGGATATGATATGAATTATATGTAAACTGACAAAATTACTCCTTATGATATAGTTATATATTTTTTAAAAAAACTTTTTTTTGGTTCGGGGGAGGGGGACCTATTTCGTTGTTGACAAGCTTCTAGTCCCATGCTTGGAGTGTGACAATCAAAAAAAGGGACACAATGAAACCCTAGATGAAGAAGAAAGACCGAGTAAAAGGGCAAAAAAAATAAATTTTATTTTTATCAAATCGTACACCTCCATATAGGATTAGTTATCGGGAGGTGGGCATCATAAAGTGAGTCAATAGAATAAGGCTATCATTTCATGTTGGCTCACCAAACAAAAGATAACAACAGAATGTGATAACTTGTTCTATCCTCTTTATCCTGTCCACCAAACAGGAAGGATTTACAGGGGGTATATGCTTAGAACTATCACTTTTACATAATGATGATGCCCACTTCTCAGCAGAGGAAAATCTACGACTAGTACTCTTTCATTATGAAATTATAAACAATATGAAAATTTTGGCTTCATAAGCAAGTAAAACTAAAGAACAAACAATCATAAAAGTAAAAGGTAGAACTAACCTCTTTTGTGCTAAGGCTTCTGAAAGGGCGAGTTGTTTCTGCAGGCCTGTGAACAATATTCTGCAGAATCTGAAAAATCATAACAAATTTGTTCAGAAGTACTGCCAAATAGCTGATAGTTTTCAAATAGCAGAAACTGATGAAGATGGACCTTGAGAACATTTAATTAGTTTTAATAATGTTTATGTTACAAGCAAACAAAATGCACAAGACATGGTCTCAATTCAACCCAAAAGCATAAGCTAATAGGATGAGAAACCCAGACATATATGACATCCATATTTACTCATTTTAACTGATTTGGGACCATTAATCACTTCTAACCTAACCCAACAGAACAAGTTGCAAACAAACCAACTAACCTAACTTTTATTTGTGTTTAGAGAAATAACCAAACTTTGGTATCAGGTTAGACATAAACAAACACACATTTCCTAAGTCCAATTGAACCCAAAAGCTTAAGTTGATAGGATGATGAAAACCCATAGTTATATATTACTTAGCTAACATAGCAAATGTTGGACTATTAGTTACCCAATATGGGACAATTAGTTACTTCAGTTCTTACTATGAAAAAAAAATAGACAGTCAACCAAGAAATATCATACTTAAATAGCTCAGAATTAGATGTTAAGATTTAGTGAGATAGAAGATTGCACATAAGGCAGCAACCACAAAACAACTTATTTAGATTGTTTGAATTAGATGTGGTGGTTTAGTGAGATAGGAGATGGCACAATGGGCAGCTATAGATATTTTGTTGATTACATTTATATTCAAACTTCCAGGAAGATTCATTTATCAAGGATGTACACTATTACTCAACAGATAAAATAAATTGCTGTCATATATTGCATCATTTCAGTAAATTCATCACAGTTTTCTCCTTCATAATCATTGCAAACCATGCTATGTTCAGAAACACTGAACTACCAAAAGTGGACAAGAGATTAAAATCAAATTGCTATTCCAATTGTAAATATAAAATTTATAAAATTAGGAATATTTACAAAAAATCACTACATAAAAAGATATTTACAATAATATGGAAAATTTAAGTAAAATTCATGGAAGATTTTAAAAGATGAATTGTGTTCATGAAACTTAAAAGAGCGCAACGTGAAACATAAAGACATTGGTAAAATATAAATAATCCATGGTCCATCTAAGAATGGAGCAATAGGCCTGAGCAACATAGAGAAAAGAATAATAGAATCTATATTATATTAAACCAAGCTATTAGAATAGAACCACTATGGCCATGGAAGACAGGAACAGTGATTATATGCAATATGCATAAAATATTTCCAAATGTAAAGCATTTTCTAATATAATTTCACCAAATGTTAGGATTGTTCTAAACTAAACAAATATATCATAACTATTAAACATATTCTAAACTAAACAAGAGGAGAAAACATAAGATAAGAACATAAAAGGAGGGGATGAAAACAGAAATTCAGATTTGAAAACATATTTCAGATTTTAAAAAAAAATATCCACAATTCAATATCACTAGAAACAAAAAAAAAGAAAAAAAAAAAAAAGATGCTTTGGTGCAAACATGTGAAGAAAAACACATTTAGAAAAAAAAATAACATAGGATCAAATGAGTGACATGTGACACAAGCTAAAGAGAAAATGTGTATCACCATCAGGATGTGGTGATTTCCCGTATGTACATCATATATTCATGTACTGAGATAGGGCTGTATAAATCATGCACATTTCTATAATCAGTTAAATATATGAAGGCAACAAACTACAATGTTATAGATACAAATAATGTCTGCAGTATGATCAGAAACTGAAGGAAAGAATACTAAAGCTGTTCACTCAGAAAATAATATAATGAAAAAGCATAGAATTATATTAGGTATAAAAAAAATATAATAATTTGAAGAAGAAAATTCGCAGACATAATCCATGTGCTTGTGACTTCATTTCTTATATAACTAAAATTTTCAAGTATGAACAAACCCACTACCACTGCATCAACCTATTATGAGGAATTGCAGAAATTATTCACAAGCTTGCAACTTCACTCCCCTCTAATGCAAATCTTGATATCGGTATCAATAAATCCACCACATCATTCACTTATTATGGCCACTAATTTTAAGACAATGTAAGCAATCTAGATGAATGACGGACAGTCCCTCTAATGAAAATTTTTAATCCCCCTCTATATTTGTGGCCCACCAATTCAGATCTGGCAGGCAGTCTCTCTAGATGAGTGACAACAATGAATCAATTATTACAGACAACTATACCTTATCCTAAACCAAACGCTCGCCCTAGTTTATTAATGAGTAATAAAGAATGAAACATGACTTTCTTTTCTTGCTATTTTGGATAAGAGGGCAAAACGAAACAAAGCTACTGACAACTAATCGAAGAACTGGAGCATATTCATGCCCAATTTTGTAATCAAACTACTGCCTACTATTTTCAAAGCCAAAATACATTTTGGATGACAACCTTACATTTATAAACAAATATGAAATAGGTCTAATATCTTGATTTTCTAAAACACAACAGAAAAAGAGTTTTTTTTCACAAAATAAGAGATTACCCACATAAGTCAGAAGATTTATTACAATAAAACAACCAAAAGGTGGAACGAACATACCAAAAGGAATCCCCAAAAACTTCTTGTTATAAAGGAACTATAAAAATCTACAACAATAAGAAAATATTTAAAAGAACACATGAGACAAGCAAGAAAAATGGCATCACATGGATCAGAGGAAATGAATGCTGCACAAAAAATATTTACTCCACAATCAGAAAGGATAAAGGGAGAAGACAAATGAAAATTAAAGAGATACCTTACGAAATGAATCTGGGCCCATTTGCTTCTCTAGCATTTGAAGAACTGCAATCTGAATAAAGAAGAAACTCAGAAACATGATAAAGCATCAATAATAATATCCAGACAAAAAAAAGCACCAGGTAATCCTACAGCTTTCCATGACCGAATTTTTCCACAAAAACCAATGGACTGGGTCCCATGCAAATCAGTTGAAGCAGCAGAGGAGCTCAAAGCAGTAGCCCCACTAACATCAGCTTTACAGACAGCACAGTTAGCCTGCATGAAAAAAAGTCAAATGTAATATTAAATGAGAAGCGAATGAGAAATTCAACAACATAAACAAGGACACATGCTAGCTCATGCGTAGAATAAAAATTGATCTAATATTTACAGTATCATCATTGATATGTTTGTATTTTTTGTACCATAAGTTTGGAACTATATTTATTATGTTTTGGAGAAAGAAAAGCCAAGACATTTAACAGATACAGTATTTAAATTTAATAATAAATTATTGGTAATTTTAAAAACAAATTTATGTTCACGGTTAATCAGCTGTCAGATGCTACAAAAAGTTAGCATGTCAAGACATATCAATATCATTATCTATCATTTGAAGCAATCTTATCCACACAATTACATGGGTCATACTACACAATTGATAGCTTAAGATTTGTCTAAGTCGCTTCGTTTCTTTTGTCCAAGTCACTTCTCATTTTGCCCAAGTCACTTCTCTTTTTGTCCAAGTCACTTCCCTTTTTCTTTGTGAGTATCAGGGATATCCCCATTCATAGGTCCAAGATCCACATCTATGAATTGAAAGGTCTGACTGATCAACACTTACTTCCCAAAGACCGAAATTCTTGATCAATGGAGGAAGTTTTACTTATTAGATTTGAAGCCAATTAATCAAATTTGTAACATTTCAAATAAATTAACAAAAATAACTAGGTTTTTCAATTTTTTTTTTTTGAGTCTAGTTATTAATGGCGAATATGATCCATATTCGAATCAAATATCAAATACTGTTTCAGTGTAACTTTTTTCTTTACTAAGTTTATTTTGTACACTGCAGGTGGTTCTGTTTTTCTCTTAATAGGTGTTTTAGGTATTGGTTTATATGGTTCCAATGAACCAACATTAGATTTTGAAAGATTAGCTAATCAATCATATCCTAAGTGGGACCTCAAATAGCGACAAGACAACATAGAGATATGCCTCAAAATAATTCCAAAGTTATTCAATAAAAGCTGCAGAAATTCAGTATATGTTACAAAAAGTGGTAGTTTACCCCATAAAATTATTAATTAGTTTAGAATGGTAGCAATGCAGTAGTTCAGATTACAACGCAGTTCATGATCGGACAACACATAAGCTATCTATGACACTGTGTTCCAGAACTCATAAAACAGCTTCCAAATCATCAAGAGCTTCGTTGACACTTAAACTAAATGTTTGGCAATAAGTTGATGCATTTCCGCTTTTTTAGATGAGAGAAGCATATTCTAAAAAAGATCAAAATTCTAGACCACAAAAAAATCTTATCCAGAAGCCAAAACCTAACTTGCTGGTTCTAAGCAGCTATTAGCATTTTGAGTTATTTACATATACATCCTCAATCCTTTAAACTAACAAGTCAATACTTTATCTTTAGAATACACAATACATCAATGCCATATAATTTTCCCCTTCAGAATGCTCTTCTGATACATAATCTTCAAGTTCATGTTTAAAGCTAAAACTCAATTAAAAAGGAAAAAGAAAAGAAAAATAATAAATGTCCTTTTTTAGTAGTTTACATGAAAGAAACCGCTTTTTTAATTTCAACACCAAGCAAAAAAAACCTTTTCAGAAAGCTCTTTTAATGGTGAAATGACGCAACAATAAACAATTGACTTCATGCTCTGTTCATTAAAAGATCTAATTGTCCAAGTTTTACTCTCAAGATGCTCCCAGAACTCCCCTTTAAAACCATGAAATGTGTGATTTTTTTTTAATGGCCAAAAAACAAAGCAATTGACCCAAATGTTCTGCTTATTAAAAGCTTTAATGGTTCAAAGTTTATCCTTAACATGCTCCAAGAGAAAACACCTAGTTAAAACCATAAATGTGTGATATTCATCTGTTTTGCCCCTCATACACTGAGTTGCCTTATCTTCATGATATTTTTCAATCTTATTAAAGTTCAATTAGTTTTTCCAAATTTTCAAGATAAGTTATTTATTTTTCTTAATCCTCATGTAATCTAGCTAATTTCCTAAATCTTCTTGTTATTGGCATACCCATCCTTTTTTGTAAATAATATTTTTGCTTGAACGATATGGACCTACATCTATGTGATAATAACAATAGCATTCTTTTGACACAGAGCTAGGGCAATTTATTCATGGGCATCCCACCCACGCATGTATTTATGTATGTACACAGTTCGCATACGCATACAACCCTATCATATACTTCCTAAATAATAATATGCTTGACACTCATATCAGTCTCCTAGAAATATTTTATGGCCATCTTGAACCCAACGCAGGGTCAAATAAACCCCAAATGAATCAATAGTCTCACCAAAAGAAATAAATACAATCATTGTTCACATGTCATGATGTTTCTCAAGAAAATCTGTTGTAATGTTTTTGTTAGTTCTGAATTTTATTTCAAAAAATAATTTGGAAAATAACACAAAGCCAGTGTGCATTTTTACAAAGCAATCAAGGTAAGTTTTTATGTCAACAAACCAGTCTGGTACTCTAGCACCACTGATAATATCACATCGTAACACTTGTCTCTCTGCCATATCAAACAATTTAAGAAGACAACATAAATAGAATGACATAAATTTCTCAAAATGTATTACCAGCTTATCAAGTGTGAATAATTCATTGAGTCCCAATGTTCTATGCGTTCGACAAGTAACAATTGGAACAAAGTATATTAATCAATTTAGAGTCCACAAAAATGGTTGAAAGACCAAAGAGAAGGCAAACCTTGTAGCGTCGATATCGTGCTTCATTATTTCCCATAAAACATTTGACAAATGAATCAGTAATGAAACCAGCAAGCCCATCTACCAGCCATTCTGTATATAGGATTAACTGTCAATATTAAAACTTTGATTTCTATATTTATTCAAACAAATTTGCAAGTTAGCAATTAATAAACATTACCATCATTTGGCTCGTCTGCAGCAATGTAGACTCCAAACCATTGCCTTGCAAGGGCATAAGCAAGTTTTATGCGAGTATCGATTGTCTGGTTATAAAGAATAATCAAGAAAATAGGTTATAAAAAATAATGGAACCACACAGGCATCATTTTGAAGTAACAAATAGCAAATTTTTAGACAACAGAAATAATATGTTCCATGATGCAAAGAACATGAACATCAACAATCATTGACTGTGCAAGGCCAATTAGTTCTAAAACCACCATGGTGACTCATTCATAAGCCATGACCTACCAGATTATGTAAAAATTGACAACATATTATAGAATAAGGATTCAAACTAATACATTTTAGGCCAACAACTTTCCATTGCATAATATACTGACAAGCAAGCATCAAAATATATAAATATGAATTTGCCAACATAGCTTAATCAATAAAATAATTATGCATTTGATGGGAAGAATTTATCTTGCAAAAAAATTGTATATCCAAAGGAAAACAATCACCAAGCCAACAATTCAGTGATGACAAATTCTGCAGATCAAAGAATCAGCATCACAAGAATATAGAGCTGATAGTCACTAGAGTGTCAAGACATCCCAAGCAGTTTTCAGAATCAATAATGCAAACATCAAGTAGTGAAAACATTCAAAATTCGTGAGATTCCTCAATCAAACCAAAACCACATTAATTTTTCTCAATCAAGCATCAACAATCACATTATCCGGTGGTAAATCAACATGACAGAATAGTAAACAATAGTGATTCAGTCAACAAAAAGTTCTTTTCACTGGTGGTTTGGACTGATTTCTAGCCTAAATACTGTTGGTTTATCAACGGTTATTGAACTTTACCTTACTGAGATGATAATGGGAACTTAAAATAAACTACACTATTTAGTCAGCATTTATCATTCAGAAGTACTGCATATGAAGGGGGCACAACAGAAGACAACAAATCTCACTTGATCAGAGTTTCACTTATAAGCACCATTTATAGAACAAAATCGAATTATGGTGGACCAGATGCCAATACAATAGAACAGCATACCTGGTCTATAACTTTCTCATCAAATAATACTTCCGAGCTAAACAGGCACATGGATGCTCCCAAGTTGACTGATGATGTCAAAAGCTCAGGAGGAATGAAGATTTGTTTGTAGGAACCAAATGGGAATGGCATTGACAGGTAATCCTCATAATGGCTGCAGAAGAAAGAAATGAGGTGGACCGTGCTAAAAGAAGAAATGAATGCAATATGAAAATCTAAAATATGACAGTAGCTTCAAGACCCAAACCTGAAAGCATTATTGAAGTACCCAATTGTATATTGAAGCTTTGAAAGATTTTGTGAAAAACACATGTGAGTTATAACACCATTATGGCAATCTGGAAGTATTTCAAAGGGAGCAACAGCCAAGGATATCCACTTTGCACTGATGGGCACATTTAACTTATAAACATATGTCACACGAGGAGGAACATCTTTGCTTAAGACCTGCCATTGCCACAGAAGAGAGTAGGAAGTCAATAGAATCTCCAAAGAAATGTTAGCAAACAGTCAGTAGACCAAGTCACTGTACGTAGCGGCAAACCATGCTAGCAGTCATTCACAATTTGGGATATGAGCAATAACAGGAAAAGATCTAGTACCAATAAATAATATTGGAGAACTTCCATACATCTTTATTAGCTATAATCATAAAAAAAAAACTCTAAATAATGACTGGAACATAGGATAGCATTAGTCGCATTCATAATTGAAGATGATCAGTATCTTTCATCAGCTCAAAACAAAAAACAGAAAAAAACCAATGTTGAAGATGAGCTTTTCCATTAATTAATAAATATTTTTTTAGTGCATTTGTACCATCAATCACACAGAAACTGCATAATAAAGACCAAATGAAGGTTGAAAGAATCTTCTACCAAAATGCATAATACAAAGTCCAAAAACGATCATCAACTGCTGAAGATATAGACCTTCCAGAAATTTGGAAGATAATTTCACCAAAGAAAAGGTCAATTTTCCAAGGTTATACATGGCCATAATCCCATGTAAATTCTTCCTCATGCACTATCTAAAATCTTCTCTATTATTCATAGATAAACCTCCTTAAGGTTGTTATGTTCATGGATGACAAACAAAAAAATGATTTCCAAGGTTATACATGATCATAATCCTATTAAATTCTTCAACCAATACAATCTAAAATCTTCATTAGTATTCATAGATAAGCCTCCTTGAGTTGTTATGTTCATGGATGATAATCAAGAAATTGATTTCCAAGGTTATACATGATCATAATCCTATTAAATTCTTCCACCGATACTATCTAAAATATTCACTAGTATTCATAGATAAGCCTCCTTGAGTTGTTATGTTCATGGATGATAATCAAGAAATTGATTTCCAAGGTTATACATGATCATAATCCTATTAAATTCTTCCACCGATACTATCTAAAATATTCACTAGTATTCATAGATAAGCCTCCTTGAGTTGTTATGTTCATGGATGATAATCAAGAAATTGATTTCCAAGGTTATACATGATCATAATCCTATTAAATTCTTCCACCGATACTATCTAAAATATTCACTAGTATTCATAGATAAGCCTCCTTGAGTTGTTATGTTCATGGATGATAATCAAGAAAAATTTGTACCTTGTGGATGCAAGAAAGCTAGTAGGTATTAAAGTATGTAAATTTTATTGAAAAATAGATATTAATCTTTGGGCTTATGAAGTCAATGTCTCTGAAAATTGCAATGGAGAACATTATTAAAATTTAGTAAATACAAATATGAATATATAAGTATAGGTCCTTCATCCTCTGTTGTTAAGCTTCCCAGTTGAATCAAGACTAGATAATATGATTAGTGTTAACAGGACATAAAAGTTTGGTTAATTAGTTTGTTTGGTTTGTTTCATATGCTTGCAATGTGGCTAGTTAAAATGGACCGGCACACAACTAACAGTCCCACATCAGTTTGATAAATATGGAACTGAATATATAAGCCTAGGCCTCTCAGGTTTGAATTCATGTAGGGCCCAAAAAATATGATTGTTTTGCATCTAACAAGCTCAAGTGATGGTGCAGTGTTTTCCGAGCTTATTCTCTAACAATAAATTCCCTTCTTGGCTATGCACTTTAGGAAGTTATTGTCCAAAGTCAATATATATAGCTTTTGAGGCTCATATATGAAAATCACGGTGGCAAGCATACTACCCACTGAAAAGGAATACATTCCAAACTTTTCTTTAGCATCTCAGATACACTTGATTCAGCCATAAATTTTTAAAAACTAGCAGAGATGTTATGAACTTATTCCTACGACTCCAGACGGAATAGCTGAAAGCTTTTCTGGTTGACGAAATATGGAAGGAGCCAAAAGATAAAATATTCACCATCAAATGGGATTAGTGTTGCAATTGCCTTCAGATAAATTATTCTTTATAACTTGTGCTAAAACAGCTCCACACTATTTGGCGTTTTTGAGTATGGGTTTAGACATACAAATATTTAGATAAAAAAAATCTAATAAATCAGAGCTTTAAAGCAATTAGACCAATGTCAAAAAAGGATGTATCATTTCTGATGAAACAAAGAGGTGCTCCCACAGAATTTTATTTTTAAGATAATTTGCATGGAACTCTGCACATATAAGAGATTGAGAACATAATATCTACATAACCATACCATACCATACCATATGGTAGACAACTTCTACAGCAATACATAAATTAAGTAAAGGCACTGTTCCTGTAAATGTTTGGTATTATATGCTATGATTACATCACGTACAAATTATATAACACCCCAGCAATGTCCTTGAGCAACAACTGATTCAGGCATATCTGTGATGTGACAGAAAAATCAACAATTTTGACTTCCAGTGTCTAGAAAACTAGACCTGTTAGATGCTATTTTCTATAAATCAGTTCTAATCATGTTACCACATGTCTGAGGTCACAGTGTAAAATTCAATCTGAAATACTACAACTACTACAATATGACATCATAGTTCTATTAACAAATAAATATAGGCATCAGTAGACCATGAGATATTCACAATCATATTTTATAGCCTCTCATTTCGGTGAAAACTATCATTTTAACTTAATACATCATAATGCCTTGATCACGGATGGCATTCACAAGAAGAACAAGATGCCATGATCAAGGAAACAAATCATGAGGAAGCTAGTGACCTTGTGATACCCCACTTAAAAATCTAAATGCAATACCCCACTTAGAAATCTAAATGCAATAGTTATATTGTATCTCCAGAAATCAACTAAGTCTGAATAAGACCCGCATTAAATAGAAGAAAAAATTTACTTGAGCCACCTTTACAACTTTATTTGACAAGTTGAATAGTGTCAAATGACAATCAACTCCATTCAGTTTAGTTAATAATTTTTAGGTCACCATTCTTAGCAGTAGAATTAATAAAAAGAACAGAAGGCCCTTGATGCAATTAATTTGGTCAATATTGAAACTTTAAGTCCTGCAGTCTTGGACTGTTTACTTACTTTATGTTCTTTGTCTTGTTTCTTCCTTCATCTATGTCCAAACCTATAGGCTAGTTGTGCCTGAGAGTTACAATAGTAAGAGAAAAAAATGTGAGAGATGCCTCTCTAAACACTTGCAATGCCATGGAAAACTTGACGAAACGTCCATCCAGCCAAACTAAACATTTTATTAGCAATCGCTGAATCTTGGAGTATGGGAATCCAGGGAGATAGTTACACTTTAAAATTCAATTTTGATAAATGACACCAAACAGCTAAACCAAGTAGTTCAGCAATCTAACTCAGTAACCACAAAAACAAGACCCAGTAATTAACAGATGCTCTTTGGAGATAAAACAGGAAAAGCTTGAGAAGCCCCACCCACAAACACACAATGTAAGTCATAATAAGCATATCATTATTTTCCGCAAACATCAAAGGTGACAAAAGAAAGCCTTAACCTTGAAATTACTTAAAGGAAATTCGTTCATTCAATCATCACTTATAATGTAACAAAATGCATTTGCATCAGCTTTCTTTTGGCTTAAATATGAGAGATTTCACAAGTTACCTTCTTTACGACTCATTTGAGTTTCAGACACCTTCTCAAATCAATTAGAAATATATTTCAAGAAGATGAGTGAATTCTTGGAAATCTTTATGAATAATAGAGGATAAGTATGCTTGGCTCAATATCACAGGAAAGAAATAGATTTTGACATGGGTCAAAGATGGTGAACAATATAGGGATTTGATTCCCACATTAAACCATGAGAAATATTCTAAACTGACTGAAAAACTTTGCTAACTAAATATTACATTTGAGCCCAAAAAATAGATTAAAACTCTCCAAAGGCCAGGTCTGTAGTTGTTACCTGACTACTTCATACTTAAATGGCCTATGTAGATCATCCCTAGCAAGCATTTACTTTTATTCATTTCATGTTGAAATGTGCACTTTGCCTACAGTGAACAAGGTTATTTCTTGATCATAGTTAAACGTAATTACGTATACAGGGTTACTATGGTGAATGTATTCTAATTGAAGACATTCAAAGATATCAAACAAAACACAGAAATAGAATTATTGTATATTTTACTAAGATTCCCACACAAATAAAAAAAAATTGACATCTTCATAACCAAACATCAATTCTAAAGCATCAATTTTGATCCTTCATACCAAAGGCCACTCAAGGACCAAGAAAAATTCTAAGCTGATCTCCTACCAAGTAAATGTTACTGAAAGGCTCATGTTGTACATATGTCGGTCTGAGATTCATGAACTACATCATAAACTTCAAATAGAACTAAAAATAATAGAATACATTTTACAAAATGAAATTAATTATTAGATATATTCATTAATTAATATTAAATAATCATCGACTAAAATAAATATCAATCACTAAATGGTATAATATTAAATATATTTGCTTTAATTAATATTACTTTGAGGCAGAGCAAGGTCGACCAAATTTGAAGTTTTCTGCCAAGACAAATTTGAACTTCAAAAGCCAAACCCAATTTACTCTAATTTATCTCCATGCCAACCCCACATCAATTCGGTTACATGGCTTATACACACCATAGTCACAGTTAATCAACAGTCAGGTTGAGTTGAAATCTTCATTGATAATCAGGCTTACCTGAAAAAGCAAGTTCCCATTGCTGATTGCCACAAAGTTTGAGTCAACTGTAAACTCAAGATCAAAGCTGTAGCAGGAAATTGACAACTGATGACTAAATATTACATACAAAAATTGATTTGCACAATTGGAACTCATTACACTGAGTCATCTAACTTACGAGCATCGCTGGATACCACTCTCCATGCAAGGGAACCAGCAGTGGGCGCGCCTTAGCTGGTTATCAGTATAAAGAATATTGTCCCCAAAACGAATGCCTGTTTCTGGCTTATCTACCGAATAATCAATGTGTATCAGTTTTACATTCTGCAACAAAATTATGCACATAATAATCAGATATATTATTTATGGCAAGACGCCTGACTTTAGAGTTTGTAACCAAGTGTGTAAAATCAAAGATACCCTGAAATGATAACCTTATCAAAATGATCACCATCACGACCATTCTCTCCAAATGAGTTTGGTAGAATATTCCCCACATTTGATTGGGCATGCTGGCTTTGTTGCTCACCAATTAAATTTGTTGATTTAGACCAAGCTATTAGTAGATTAGGGACCATTTCATCATCCAACGATGACACATATGTCGAAGAGGCAGCATCAGCAGCTGAATTCAAGCATGACACTGAGCACCACCTTTTCTCATCTTCCAAATGTTGGAAATGTGGAACAAATTCAAATTCAGCAAGTTCTCCATCCACGAGCACCCTACTGATAGTCATATTATCAGCATGCAAAGCGATGTGCCCAACCTCTGATGGAATAACCTGAATTTCTGTGTGCCTAGGTAGTAGGAGAAGAAATTTTAATTTCTAAATTTATGCTGCAAGTAAGAAGATAACAAAGGAGCAAAAATTAATAATAACCAGTTGCGGCCTAATAGGAAAAGCAAGTGTGAAGAAGCAATAGCAAAACAATCACAGACTTAAGACCAACCAAAATAGAGAAAAATTGTGAAAAAATCACAAAAAAAAATACATATTTATACAATAGCATCTTTCTTAATCTATGGATTTCGCCACACAAATTCCATTTCTTTATTAAAAATCAAGATAGCTGAATCATGAGACTATTCCAAGATGTATCTCCCACGACCACTTAACTCATGTTATCAAACTATTTTTGGAAAGAACATGCAACACACAACACAACAAAATGGAACCATAACATAGATTTTTCCACTAAGCATTAATGTATAGGGCCATAAAAATAACCATCTTAAAAGTGGTTCCTTTGAAATTCTCACCACATAACGCTTCCCACTCTTCCACATAAAAACTAAACCTGTCTACCACAAAAATGTAACTGAAACACAAAAAAGGAAACAATACGCTGAAAACAACACAAGTGCATTGTGAACTGGTGGAATAAAACTTCTACCCAAAGCACACAAAATGGAGAGTAGATAGTCAAGTGAAATCCCTTCGAAATAATTTGATCTCTGAACAGCATCATTGTGGTAAAGGTTGTAATGCCAGTGGAATTATTACTACAGGGCATGGACGCAGAGGCCATAAGCAACTATAAAATAAAATCGATTTTTAACGGAATGAAAAAGACACATCCGGTAGAATAGTAACCATAAAATATAACCCTATAATTGGAATGCATACATTTGTCTCATACACTATGGGTCTGGTGAGGACGGATATATTTTAAATCCCAGAGGAGTAATAATTGGAGATACCGAGGGATTTTTCAAGAGCACAACATAAGATCAGATCACAAATGTCAATCAATAACCGCGAACACTACACGAGCAAGAAATGGAAAAACTACTAAACCCTAATGAACACACAGACATCAGAAACAGAACTACTGATTGGAATCACAAAGAAGTCAATTCGGTGAGACCAACAACCTTCAAGAACCTCAACAAGCGCAATAGAAACTAAATCCTGCCGAAATCAGACGTCAAACGCAAAGAAAAAGCAAGAGCGCATACCCAAAAATCATCCGCCTCTCCATGTCGACAGACAAGCACAGTTTCTGATGGAGAACAACGCCGCCCGAGCTGTCCGGACCACGCTCATCGCTCTTCTGCTTCCGAGGCTTAGCCATTCCGAGCTCGGCGGGCCAAAATCACCCACCCCCAGGGTTTGCGAAAGCGAGGGAGCAACGAACAAGGTGATGCTGTGGCACTGAGGCTTATTTATAGGCAGAGGATTCTTTGTCAAGGGTTTCTTGATCGGCAAAGGGAAGAGGGAGTGCCACGGCCGTACGCCCTAGATCTGTGTGTATGACCGCAGCTTCGTGCCACAATGGGTTAGACCAGGTCCGTGGATCAGCAGATGAGAAAACCTGGAAATCTGTGGTCCTCCCCCATGATGCCTCGAGATGCGCACCCCCTATGTCCTACAAGTTGCCGCATATTTGGAAATCCACTTTACTTTTAAATATGTAGATAAAGGCCCTCCTTTTTTTTGCCTTGTCTAAAAGAGTTATTTCCATTGTTGCTACGCGGGTTGTTAAATTAGTTCGAGTTACTTAAGACTCAATTATTGGCACCGATTGATTTTATTTTGGTATATTGGGAATGGGAATTTATCTTCTTACTGCAAATTTAGAGGTTGTTTTAATTGTGTTTTTTTTTTATTGATCTCTATGTAAAAGAAATCAAATTCAAATTGTAATTTATTTGGGAGTAGAAATTAAGATTTGGCTCTCGTCTGTAATCAGTATTTTTTTTAGGAGTCCAAATTCATATAATATACTTTGTGTAATTGTCACATCATTCTTTTTGTATTCCTTCCAATTGTCCAAGTTGATAGTAGATTGTAAGAAAGAAAACCCTTCTTTGCAAATACAAGCTTGAAATTTTTTATGTGTTGGCCCTTCAAATTTAGTAAGGCAGAAGCTTATATTATCTTGAACAATATCTGATACAGCTAGGTCTTCCAAAGCAGTTATTATTTTTTTCATTTCTTTTTCTTTTTCTGAATAAACTATCCCCATTATCACACTTTTTACTGGGGTTAGTTTTTCTGGAAATTTTTCATAAGTTTTTTCTTTTTCTCCATATTCTTTTGCCCATTCTTTTTTTCATCATTTCGTTTTCTTCTTTTACCTTCTCCATTTCTTTTCTTATTTTTTCTAATTTTTGCTGAACATCACTTACCTCACCGGAGAGTATTTGATTTGTTTGTTGTAACTCTAGGAATGCATCCAGGGATTTTGGTCTGAGGTTTGGATCATTTAGCTGGATTTTCAGGTTTTTAGTATGGAGGTAGTTACACAACTGTGTAAGTACTTTGGGAAAATAGGGGTTTCTGTTGTTTGCCCAGATGTTGTCAATGAGGTTTCTTTCCTGTGAATCTAATATTAAAGTTAAAGGAAGATTAAAAGAGAAAGGGGAACCGGTTGGGTATATTGGAAGCTTTGTATATGGATGAACTGGATTTGCTTTTTTCATCTGTAAGAACATTAAACTATTAGTTTTACGGTGGTTTTTCCAAGACTTGTTCTAGGAAAATAAATCTAGATAGTCTATCTGCTAACTCATTTTCTTTACCTTTTATATGTTCAAATAATACTTTATAATTACCATTCAATATTCGATCTTTGAATGCTAACCATCTCCTTTGTCTTATTCTTCTACTATTTTTATTTTCAAAAAATTTTATAATTGCTTCACAGTCTGTTCTTAATAATATTTCTTTTTTATCTATTAGTAATAATCTAAAACTATCTAGCGCGTATCCTACTGCCAATATCTCTTGGTCTATACTACTACTCACCTTTTCTTCTCTATATTTTCCACTACTATATCTACAAATTACCACTTCCTTTTTAGAAGCATACTTATTTGGTTTTGCCTTAAGTATAGCTCCCCATCCTAATTCACACCCATCTGTTTCAACTATTAAATAATCACTATCTAATGGTAATTTTAGTTTTGGTAGATTTTTTACTTCTTCTTTTATCCTATCTATTTGCTTATAGTCTTCTATATTAAAATTTTTAACTCCTGTTAATGACGTTTTACTGTAAAGAGCTCCTATTAGTTTTCCTAAATTTTTTATAAAGGGTCTTGCATAATTTAGTAATGTTAAAAATTGTTGGAGTTCTTTTACACTGGATATATATGAGGTGTTTCTAGAATCTTTTTCGTTATATGAGGTTGAAGCTTTATTTTTCCATTTCCTATTTCTACTCTTAGGAATTCTATGTTTTGCCTAAAAAATTGAGCATTTTTGCTACTAATTACTATTCCATTTTTTAGGAATTCACCTAAAACTAACTTTAAATGGCTAACATGTTCTTGTTTATTTTTACTATGTACCAGTATATCATCTATATAAATACATAAAAAAATTTTATATTTCCCAAAAATATTGTCCATTTTTCTTTGGAATATACTTGGTGCATTTTTAAGACCAAAAGACATCACTAACCATTCGAAATATCCTAGGGGGCACATAAATGCAGTCCATTCTATACTTTCTGGGTCCATTTTAATTTGCCAAAATCCTGATTTACAGTCAAATTTACTAAAAATTTTACTCTCTTGTACGCCATTTATTAATTCGGATTTATACGGTATATTATAGCCATCATCTACTGTATTATCATTTAACCTTCTATAATCTATTACCATTCTATTTTTCCCTCTAGTTTGTTCACTATGTTTATTTACTATAAATCTTTGGGCTTCTATGTCTACTAATACTTCTTCTAATTACCTTAAGCCTTAGTAATTCATTTATATGCATTTCATATTCTTTAATATTTTCATTTGTAGACTCTATTTTCTTATTTTGTATTCTAAACTCTGGATCCTTAATTTTTATAGTACAAAATAATTTATTCTTTTTCCAATGTTTAGTAGGATTTTCTCCTATAATTTCTTCTTTTTCTAATTTACTTAATATGTCATCTATTTCTAGATTTCCTAAAGATATAAGATTATAAATGTAATTTGGATCAATTACCGGTGGATTTCAGGTTTCGATATTATGGCTTCAAATAATGATGAGCTACTAAATTCTTCTAAGGTGTCTAATGTATTTTTGTTTTTCGGTTTTTCTAAGTGTAATTTTTCTGGGGAGGATCTACATGAACAAGATTCTTACGTACTCTTCCCACCACGCTTTTCGGCAACTCTAATGTGTAAGTAATAAAATGAGTATTGGTAAAAGATATTCCTTGTAAAGTAATTGTGCAACAGAAAAGGATTGAAGTATAAGGTTTAAGCCTATGATAAACTGGGTTTTTCTTAATTTAAAATCTCGAAGACTAATAATTTTCTTAACGGATATAGGATTAGTATAAGTAGATGTTGAAGTAATAAAGCTTAATTTACGGGGAGCAAGTTGTTCCGTGTATGTGAAAAGATTTCCATCCATTTGTTACGCTTTAAATTGTCTATCTATATGGATTTTATGCATATTTTGTTATGGGACTAATTTTCTATCTAAAATTGTATTTGTACATCCTGTATCTATTAATCCATCAATTTTCAGTACCCAATCTAAAATCTGTATTTTACAGGGTATTCTTATACTTGTTATTAATGAAGGCTTAATTTCTACTCCCAAATTTTCTTCTAAGGGTTCTTCATTTATTAATTCTTGTCTTATAGGTTTTATCTCTGAATTTTCTTTTTTATTAATTATTTCTTGTTTTATGGGTTTATTATCTAGGTTTTCATATATTTTTTCATATATTTTCCTAACCTCTAATGGTATTCTGGATGATTAAGTATTATATTTCTATCTAGTTCCATTTTCTAAGTTTTTTATTCTTTCTGTAAGCAATTGTATTAGATTTTCCAGATACAGTATTCTTAGTTCTAAGGTTTCATATCTATTTATTCTTTGTGTCTCAGGTGTTATTGTGGAAGCTTCTGGAGGAAGTTGATTGTTATCTAAAAGGCAAAATCTACACGATTCATTCAAACAAATGTTGCATCCAAACCTTAATTTTAAAGCAGGAAAATGTCCACAAGTGAAACAAGGCTTATCACTACTTCCACTATTATTGACCCAATTATGACTACACTCTTTATTCATTTAATAATTCTTGGAGAGTTTCAAATTCAAAATTATCTAATTCTGCTTCCGTCAATAAAAGGCTCAAATAATTTTTAGGGCTATCTATTTTTTCTGATCTCCTTTTGTATTTTCTTATACATTCTAAATCATCTCCTAATCTATCTAAAATTATTCCTCTAAATATTTGTATATCACTATATTTTTTGATTATATCTTTAAATTTTAATATCATATATCCAAAAGTTCCAATTCTGAGTTTCTTTGTTGTAAGTTATTTTCATTATTCTTACTATACTTCCCTCTTCTATATGACGGACTTTTTCTTCTTATAATTGATTTAACATAAACTCTAATTTGTCAAGTTGATTTATATCCATCTCATTCCAGTCTTTATATTTCTTATTGGATTCTAGTATTTCTCCTAGAAATTCATTATCATCTGAATCATTATCATATTTTTCTAAGCTATTAGGATCTATATAACTAACTATACTGTATATAATTTCTGTATCACTTACATATTCGTCAATATGTAATAAATCTTCGTTTACACATTCTATTAATATATACTCTTTATTATGGTGATTATTTCTTTTTGTACAATTTCTAACTAAGTGATTATTACTATCGCATGCAAAACAACTTAGTTTATTTTTATATTCCCTATTTTTATCAAATTTTCTAACATGTCTATCTTTATTTAAGTAGAGTTTTCTAGAACTGCTTCTTTTTAAATAATATTTTTTATTTTTCAAGAATTTTTTAGGTTTTCTCTTATGTTCTAATTTTTCATATCTTTGGGGTGTATAAATATTTCTACAGAAGCTATATTCTCCTTTACCTTTAAATTGTTTTGCTATTTGTATCTCAGTACATTTTTCTACTAACTGTTCTACCACGTATTTTGTTCTAGTAGATATATTATCTAATTGAGGTAATATTTGCAAATCTTTGTATTTTTGATGGATAAGGGTTCCTAAAGGGTCAGGGAGTTTCATAAATAATTTGTCTCCTATAGTCTTATCATAAAAACATCCAGCTATGAAATCTAACAAAAAGGGTTTCATATATGTCCAATTTTTTATTTGTATCTGTTCTAATTTTCTTATTGCTTCTACTTGTTGTCTACCGAAGTTTGCATTTGGTGAATCTCCTAATAAAAGTAATCTAATTTTGTTTACAAAATTATAAGGATTTGTTCTAATTTTTGGATTTTGGCAAATTAGAATGGACCCACATAAACTCTGGATCCTTAATTTTTATTTTTATTGTAATTTTGTTGAGCTGAAACAAAGTTATTGCTATTTGAATCAAACTGGAACCTTAAAAATGGTGTCAATTCCAATTCCAAATTAGAACATTAATGCTTTGCTTGTTTGAAGGTTTTGGATGATTTTATAAAATATGATAAAATATGGTAAGGTATGGTTACTGAGGTTATAAATCGTACCTTGTTTGGGACAAGAGTATAGTAAAAAAAGGTTTTTAAACCATGTTGTGCTTAATTTGAAAGTAAAGTAAAGTAAAGTTATATATTAAATTTAGAAAAATACCTTTTAAATCTTAAAATACATATATGTCAAACATAATTTTTTAATAATATTTTTATTTATTACAATTAAGTTATAACCATAAATGCTAAAACTTTTTCATTCAAACTTCTTAATACAAACCAAAGTTAAAATAAAAAAAAATCCTAAAAATTTAAATTAGCATAGTGTAATCCACACTCGACATCAATTTATCCGTAAATAACATAATAGCCCACATAACGTAATCCACACTTAACATCAATTTGTTCACCAATAACAAACAATCCACACTTAAGATGAAGTTATCCACAAATAACAAACCGATCCATGTAATATAATCCACACTTAACAACAAGGTAGCCCACAAATAATAAAATAGTCCACATAATGCAATCAGACCCTTACATAAGATTTCATTTACTAAGCTATGTTTGATTGGTAATATGGAAAATGGGTGGAAAATAAAATTTTTCCTAGGGTTGAGGCGGGAAAATTTTTTTTTTGTTTTGAGGGAAAATAGGGTCACGTGACAACATCCATGGAAAAATTTTTCATGAAAAATTTGGCCAAACAAACAGCCTATTTGACTGGAAAATGGCCATGAAAAGTTTTTCCATGGAAGATTTGGGCAAATTCTAAAATGCTTGTGGATCTTTCTATGGTCATGTTTGTTTTCTCCATTGCCTTGGTTGATTGAACGGGAGCATTAGCTACTGACTCAAGAGCTATAGCCAAGTTAGCATCTCCATGATGGGCACTTCTTCTACCTCTTTTGGCCCTAGTAGAACTTGAAGCCTCACATTGTGATGGTTGATTTAGTGGTGAAGCTTCATCTTCAACATCATTATCATGCGGAGTCATATTTTCATTCTCGCACAAATTCTCCAAATTTGTTTCATTTTGGGAAACCATAAAGTCAATATCATTGATTGTGTCCCCCGAATAAGGGCTACGTGATGTTTTTCCGGAATTGCGAAGTCTTCTTCTCATCTTCGACGCGGTCTCGGCATATTTTCCAGTTGCCCTATCTTGTCCATGAAGTTGAACCAATTTTTCATAATTCTTAACACTCTTGTTCATCCATTCATCGGCTTCCGGTTTAACCTATACCATTAAATATGTCAAAAACATGTCATGTATTGATGAGTGCATTTCATATATATTTATTTTATGTCTTACTCCCATGATTCTTCAATTTAGCGGCATTAACTCTCCAAATTCAGTGCTATTTGAGGTATTCTTAGTTTTCCATGCAAATATCAATGTTCTAAGGCAAGAAGAAGTGATTTGGAGTAATTTTAGGAACTAAAGGACCTAGGAGAAACCTCATCAAGCTCAACACGGGATCAGCATGTTCGTGTTTCAAGCCGTGCAAATTGCTGGAGATTTCAGCCGAGAGCAACACGCATTATGTTCTCTAAGCACGGCCGCAACACGGGCGTATTAGTCTCCATGCAGATTACAGGAATTGGAGTTTCAAGAGTTTTATTCGGCAGTAATCTGCACGGCTTGGAGCACAGCTTCAACACGGCCATGCTCACATCGGGAAAAGTTTAAAACCCCATAAACTTAGGTTTTTGGGGGACTTTTTGGTTGCGAACTAAGGAAGAAGGAGGGAGCTTTGGGGAGCCGTCCTCACCATCACAAGGGGAATGTTGTGCGAATGATAGGCCGATCGGGAGGAGAATCCATTACATCGTAAAGCCTTGGATAGTCGCAAGGATGCAAGAAATTAGGGAGTTTTCAACTTCTTGTGTATTAATTTCTTTGGCATTTATCTTGTTGTCTAACCTCATGAGGGGCTAAACTCTCTTAGGGAGCCCCGGGGGGAATATCCTGATGTTGTAGGTTGAACTTGTTTACTCTACTTGCAGTATTTATAAATGTCTTGTTCTTGTCATTAAATATTGGTTATTGGCTATCTTGAATGTTTGTTGAGTGGTTGAATGCTTGAATGTTTGGTTATCTTAACTTAGCTTGTGAATCTTATTGATAGTTGCAAGAAGTGAGATTTCAACTTAGGGTTCAACAGCACTGTGAGCATCATTCACCTAGCACGACTGGATTTTAGAACTGAAGATATCTCGGATAAGTACTGAGAGAGTCCAAGTTAGTGAGCATTAGGAATACAACCCCGGGGCCCCATCTCCTCCATCGAGCCAATCCTTACCTTTCCCCTAGTGCATTACCTCCTCTTAAATCTCTTTCAGTCCAACCTAAAGTCAATTAAACCCTTCTTCAATTGATTAGATACTAAGCAAAACGAGAGTATTAGAAGGTACATCAGTCCCAGTGGATACGACTACCCAACCTTAGGGTACACTTTATTACTAGTACGACCCGTGCACTTGCGGATATGCAAGGTGCGTATTATGTATGTAATCACACATATATTCTAATAACCAAATAAACTAACATCGATTAGGTGTTACCACACCTCCGGCTCAGCATTCCACATTTCCATAGTGGGATTCCAAGAAAATCCGCTCGCACCATTTTTGAAAATGTCATGGCATCGGATAAATGATCTTATTATAGTTTTCATGCGATTTTGCAATTTTTCTTTGTCTATTGGCTTATCGGAAAATTTACCTTTCATCTCATTCACTATATTATCCAATGCATGCGTAGTGAAAATTCCACCAATTCTATTCCCCATTGCTTGTTGATGCAAATATGCATCTATCAATGCATCGTCCATCACAACGGTCCATATGCATGTGGTGTTCCCATCATTAGTGCTTGCACTTATTTTTCTCTTTGGCATATTTATAACTACATCAACAACAAAAAAAAAAACAGTTAACAATTTTATGATACTAATATGGTGCACAGTTAATACAAAGCACTTCATATCACTTTCTAAAACAAATTAATTTTTTTTCTTTTTTTAGTGCTCGAACTAGACGTGGCCATTTTGAACCGAAACCGTGGAACCGAACCGGAACCTAACCGTCAAAAACCGAACCGGAACCGGCAA
This sequence comes from Dioscorea dumetorum, assembly GCA_902712375.1. Classification (NCBI taxonomy): domain Eukaryota; kingdom Viridiplantae; phylum Streptophyta; class Magnoliopsida; order Dioscoreales; family Dioscoreaceae; genus Dioscorea; species Dioscorea dumetorum. The sequence continues at coordinate 4,165,462 of CACTHL010000492.1, forward strand.
AACCGTAACCGTCAAAAAACCGGAACCGGAACCTTCATATAAGGTTCGGTTCCGGTTTCAGAATTTGAAAACCGTGGAACCGGCGGTTCGAACCGGTGCTCAAACCAGCGGTTCGAACCGGTTGAACCGGCGGTTCCAGATATATATATACATATATATTATGTCTTTATTTTGTTAATATCATTAATAATTTATTAATTTAATTTCATGTTTAAAGATATTAACTAAATTGATTAGGTCTGATTCTGAACACTTGAACTTGATTACCCGATTATGACCACTAAGTTTGATTCGTAACATTAGTCCGACTTACATGCATTGTGTCATGCCAAACTTTGTTATTCATGCAATGAGATAAGTTATAACTAATTAATTATGCCAGAAATTATTTGTAACAAATTAAATATGGATTTATTAAAATAATTTAATTAATAAGGAGTAGTTATAACTAATAGCTTTAATAGAGATCAATCTCAATTTTTAATACTAATTGAAATATTATTGAATTGCTTGTTTGTATTGTCTTTGAAATAGTACAATTCAGAGCATTTATAAGAAACCGAACTCTGTGTCTTTGAAATAGTATTGCCAAACTTTGTATTAATACTTTTATATCAAGAATTATTAATACTTTTATTTTTTTAATAAAATATTATATTAAATTAATTGTTGTATTTTTGTGTTTATTTAATTTGAAATATTGAATTATTTAGTTTGAAAAAAAAACTGAACAATTTGAACCGCCAAACCGAAACCGTTGAACCGAACCGCTAGAACGGGAACCGGAACCGGAACCAAACCGGAACCGTCAAGAACCTTGCCCAGGCGGTTCGGTTCCGGTTCAAGATTTTTTTGAACCGAAACCGGCGGTTCAGGAACCGGAACCGGCGGTTCCTGAACCGTGGCCATGTCTAGCTCGAACACAAGACTAACAAATTCATAGTATGACACCCTAATGAATTACATCATTCAGTATAATCAAACCACATTTTCGCAGCTATTTCATCCCTCATGATCTCTCCTTGAATAGTTTCTTCATTATTCTCCCCACTAGTACGACATTCTTCTCCCACTTCATCCCGTAGTTCATTATCAACTTGTGCAAGTAGTGTTTCATCAAGATCTACTCCCATTAAATAGTTATGCAAAATACAACATGCAAAAATGATTTCTTTTTGTGTTTTTAAACCATAATGCGGCTCGGTTGAACTTCCCACTATAGGAAAATGCTTCTTAAGAACACCAAATGCTCGTTCAATGGCACAACGCAATGAAGCATGGCGAAGATTAAATAATTCACGTGGATTTCGTGGTGGATTTCTTGAATATTCCTTCAGGTGATATCGCTCCCCTCTATATGGTGTAATAAGTCCACTTTTCAACATGAATCCCACATCAACAAGATAATATTTTTCTAAAAATAAAATAAACTTTTTTATTATGTTGAAATGTATATGGAATTATGGACAATATTGTATAGTGCTTATAATTACCTTCTGGAATTCTTAGAGAATAAGGCCTACTTAATGCATTCTTTATTATTCTTGAATCAGATGCGGTTCCTTCCCACCTAGGTAACACATAGGTGAATTCTAAGTCAAATGTACATGTCGCTAACATGTTTTGTGTCAGGTAATCCTTCATCTCATGATATTTGGGAGCTTTGGCACTAGAAACTTTGGCCCGAATATGTGTTCCGTCAATAGCACCAACACAGTCCTAACATTAATACATTTCATATTTTATTCTAAATGTACACATATTTATAGTGTACTTGCAATTTAATAAATACTTAATTACCTTGAAATATGGATAGAATCTGTTACTGTTGAATATTTTGAAGGAATTTGTGCTCCATCAGGTTGTGTTAAAAATTTGTCCTCCAACTCTATTATAGCTTGTAATACATTGTGGAAATGCCAGAAAGTGGTCTCATGGGAATGCAGAAAAAAGAAAGATAGTTCATGATGGGAAACATTATGACCTAATAAGTATAGTGCTTTCACAACTTGCTCCTCGACTGATACATGTAAAGTTGCTCGAAGACCACCATCTCTAACTAGCATATCACACAACCCTAACAAAGCCGAAGAACTCATTCTAATCATACTGTGACATAAATCACTTGAAAGCAAGTGTGATATTAATTCATCTCTTGCTCGGTCTCCTTCTAGCCGTAGCTCACGTGTGATTTTACTTCTATTTTGTCTAAATTCATTCCGGCATCACACAATCCAAACAATTACGGTAATAACAATTTGAAATGTTGCTAAATGATGTAAGCGGTGCAATTTGATGACAGGATTATCCAACAAATGTTGTACGAAAAGCATTTTAGATATCGCAATATTTTCATCATCCATCTAAGCATGAAAGATATAACATAAACATGTAAATTAAATAACAATAAAAAAAAACTAGAACATATGACAATAAACTGAAGCACAAATCCAAAGTCATGTAAACTTTGCTTATCAACATGGTAAGAAATTTTCCAAAAGCCTATACTATTTCTCAAGTATAATTACCAGGACACTGATATGGGTGTTTTATTATTAGAAAGTATTCTTTTGAAGATAAAAATTTCCATTGCACAAACAAAGACAAATTTTCCTCATCTTAGATTCACATGTTGTGGGTTGTGGGCATATTTAATTAAATGGGTTTTTTCTCACTGAATATTTTAATAGACCATAACATTCTAATTTTAATCTACTTCATGGACGTACATCGGAAGATTGAAGTCACCACACGACCCGGTCGGTCAACATTAAGGTACTTTGTTGTATGTTAAAAAAAATATATATTTTACAAATCAAATCTTTGAGATGTGAATACTTGTATCTTCTTTGGAAAGCAATTTGGTTTGAAAACTTCGTATTTTGAGAAAATGAGTTTCATGCAAAGCAAATGAATTTGGTGTTGAATATCGTTTTTTATGATTTTAAAACTTATAGTTTGCTAGTTACGATACTTGAGTATTGAAACCCTTTTTGAGCAAAATGGTTCTTCCATGGTATATATATGATTTTCTTAGATATGGGTATATGTGGTTATAAATATATTTTCTGAAATGGTCTGATTTATATGTATTATTGCAAAATATTGGTTTTATCATTTTTTAAAGTATGTCGTATTTTATACAACTGTATTGACCCATTCATTGAGGGACTTTAGTTACTCACCCTCTTCTTCCCTTCTTGGCTTTAGCTAGTAAAGTTGTTGCAGCATACTCAAGTACTATGCATTTTCTCTAGGTATCTTTCTTAACCCCTGTTTTTTGTATGTTTCTTTTTGAACATGTTGGATTGTATAAAAACATTGATCCACTAGTGTAATTGTTACTTTTAATGCATACTTGTATGCTTGTCTACTTTTTTGGAAACTTTGTTGTATTTATGACAAGCATGTTTCTTTGAACCCTGTGCTCAGGTTTTGGTTGGGTAACTTTCTCTGCGCTATCTTTGTGCTTCTTCTGTGTATTTTTGGTACTCTGGTTTGTATGTTTTGAACTGGTGATTTGTGTTCAGATTTGTTGTTCTCAAGTTGTGCTTAGCTTTGTGGCGACTCGAGGGTTGAGTGGCGTGAGTGTCTAATAAGTGTCTAAATATAGGTATTTATATGTTTTATTCTTGTACTATTTTGCATGTATTTTGATGAGTTGATGTCCGTTTCGCATTTAAATTAGTTTTATTTGTGTTATAAGCTTTGAAGAAGCCAAAATGAGCTCAAGAATGTATTTGGGAAGAAATCCGTATCAAAGACGACGTTTTTTAGCTTTATCACTATAGCAGTACCATAGCGGGTGTAATGTAGCAAGCTTACTGTAGCAGGGCACCGTAGCACATGAAACGAGATTTTTCTGGAAAAGGCTAGGAGCCTTGCGGGCAAGCTTTCCGGCAAGCTTGCGCCCGCAAGGCAGCCCGTATAGAAGCCCGAAATTAGGCTTTAAAAGGCAATTAGGGCATCTTTCAATGGGGAACTTCTTCTCTTCTTCTTGGGCCGCCGCCCCACCCTTGCTGGCGGCGTTTTTCAGCGATCCACCGCGTCATTCTTCACCAAGAGGGAGGCAAACATCTGAGGAGGAGATAGGGGGAAGATCTAGAGCTTCAAAGCGTCGTTTGAGAAGCAATCTCGGCGACATCGGCGATCTTCATCCATCCAAGGCGATTTGAAGCTTGAGGGAGTTTTTATTACTTCTCTTTATGTTTATTTGTTCCTTGGAATTGTATGAGTGTTCCTCTTTCATGAGGAACTAACTTGTATGTGAATTGGGCATGATGAACCCTAGGGTGTTTTCATTGTAATTTTGGATGATCGTCATTATTGATGTATTGTTGGATGTTAGATTTCTTTTATGGAATCTTGTAGTTTGTGATTTTCTCTATGTGTGCTTTACTGCCTTGGATCGCATGAGAACTCTGCTGTTCAATTTCTAGGTTGTACTTGGAGCGTGACCATCGCTCTTGTACTAGACTCACATAGATTGAAAGGGAATCATATACCGATAGGCCGAGGGATTCGGGTATTAGGTACCCCTCCGAACGTTAGGCTTAGACCTAGAAGAGTGTCTACTCTTGATAAGGGATTCCCTGAGCGCACTGCAATCGTAGGAGGAATTGACCGGAAGGGATTCCGGTCAATACTCGTATGGAATTAGGGCTAATCACCGAGGGATTCGGGATTAGCTTAATTTAGGAATCTCTCGGTCTAAACCACCATCACAACACATCATCCTTAATTCGGGCCTTAATGACAACCCTAGGGGGATTCTTTGTCCAAATCACACCTTCTCCTGTTCGTCCATCCCTTAAATGCTTATTTAGCTTGTAGTGGTAGCTTTATTCTTTTATTCATAGATTTTAGTAACTGTACTATTCGCTTGTATTGTTAGGCTAGAAAATAGACGAAGGGGAAGTAATAGTAGCTCCTTGGCCCCGTGGAATACGACCCATGTGTCACATATAGGGTATTACTTGACAACCCTGTGCACTTGCGGGACGCACATCAGTGTCCCTCCTCGGGTTGTCGCATGCCGGTCTTGCGGAACAGGTCATAACAAATCTTCTCTTAGAATTTTTTATAGATCTCAAGTTATGTTCCTCATTTGTAAATCACAAATCTCTTCTCTTTGGTTTTGATAGTTGAAGGCTTCAGCATCTTAGGTTTGTGAAACATTTTCTTATCATTTGAAAAGCATTTCCTTATCCCCGCTTGGAAAGCCCTTTTTTTCATTAGATGAAAGCTTTTTTTTTTTTTTTTTTTTGCCTTTGTTAATTTGAGAGAATTCTATTTTTTAGGGATTGGAGTTCTCAAGTGAGATTTTCACCAGCTTAAACAAATCTCAAGAAGAAGTAGAGAACTCTCACATGGAAAAGAATCTACCTCTACTTTAGACTCACCTAAACGTTGTGGTCATTTATTTTGCACATACTCATGTGAGTCTCAAGAGCTAGTAAGAAAGTTCTCACAAAGAGAATAGTCTACCACTATTATGAACTTCATAAGAGATGTAATTTTCAAATGGCGTTTCTACTCACTCAAAAAACCCTCAAGATTTAGTTGGGAGCCTCTCACAAGAAAAACTGTATGCTACTACATTAGACTCACAAAATATGTGGTGGTCTTCAAAAGGTTTCAACTCATTTAAGTGAGTCTTAAAATGTCGTGGGGAAGTGCTCATAAGAAAACTGTCTACCACCATATTGAACTTACGATGGGTATTATTGAGATGGACTGGTAAATTTGTGAAAACACGTCATAACCTTAAGACATACATGCATTGGAGTTTATAAGCAACCATAAACCAACATGTGCAAGTGAAAAAATTCCATTGATAATTACTCTATAATCAATCATCTCCTTATTAACACATTTTTTTAACCTGAATGCCCACTTAAATATTTGCCTTTCTCAATACTATAATGAAGCTTTATTTCTTGTTGCATTGTCAAACTTCACTCCATAACAAAGACCATGCTTACAATGTTTAAATAAACACATTGTACTATGATAAAAAATGGATGATAAAAGAGAATTTACTAATAAATCATAAGCACCTTTGAGAACTAAACCTTTGTGGTAAATTGCAAGTTGGGCAGGGGTGGGAAGGGGCGGGCCTCCAGTCCCAAAATTCCATGCGGGAGAGAATTGTCTCCATGTTACTCTCCGCAAGGATTCCTAGCCCCATTGGGAAACCTACCCCACCCGATTTCTTTTGTAACACACGCATCATACATGAAATAAAAAAAATCCACATAAAATATTTCTCCCAATAAACCATAATATAACATATAATGGAACAACAATATTAATGCACAAGTTAATTAATTCAAATAATACAAAGTTTGAAACTAAATTAAAAATACAAATCTATTAATTTCCATATTTCCATTTATTTTTTCTTCAAAATTCAAAACAATTCATATTTCATAATACAAAACATTCCATTAAAATTCATAATAAAAAACTAGCACAATAATGTCATATTTCTGTCATTTTTTCTTCACTATTCAAATCATTTAGCTACCACTAGCATCATGACATGATAGATCTTTCTTTAAAAGAAAAACTATAAGTATATAACAAAATTATAAATAATACCAAGATTAAAAATAAAATTATATGAAAAACATATTTACCTCATCATTCTCATCCTCCTCTTCATCAAATGTAGAACAAATGGGTTGAATTATTTACCAAGAATAAAAATCTTTAAAAAATAAGCAAGTAATTTTTGCATAAATAATATCAACTTAATGGAAATAAATTCAAGAAACAACATCAATACTATAATACTTTTCAACGGCTTTTTGATTAAAATAATGTTTTTTTAATTAATTACCAAAATACGCATTTCAGTATGTGTATTTTTTACTTTTTTAATAGTTTTTTTAAAGTTAAACGTCCCACTAATTTTTAATATTTAAATTTTATTTTTTTAATAAACTAAGGACCCCATTAGGTTTTTAATATTAAAAATTTATTTTTTTAAAAACTGCGGGTCCTAGGATTTTTTAAATTAAAAAGAAATTTACATTCAAGCCCTTATCATTTCCATTAATTTTTTTTTATAACTTATTTAGTTGGGGTTGTTGGGATAAATTATTGGTGGCATATAGCACCTACCCCTTTCATAAGAACCATAGGATGAAATTGATCTTAAGCATGCATTTGTTAGGTGGAGGCCTATATAAACCCTCAAATTCCTTTTTGTAAAACCACACAAGCATTTCTGTAAGAAAAAAAAATTATCAATATAGAGAGAAGATTCTTTTTTAAAATTTTTGTCATTCTAGTTTCTTTATTTTCTTGCAAAATTATTTTATTTTTTTTATATTCAAGCTAGTAAAAATTATATTATTGTTATACTGAACGAAGGAGATGACCTTGGTCGAGAGAAACACCGACCAAGGACCGCATGGACCCTTGACGAAAGAACAAGCTTCCACTACGGTTGCTAATTACTCAATCTTGATCAATGGACTCAGGTATGTTTTTTGATCTGTGTTAACCAGTTGACTTCCATATAAGCTTCCTCCGTTTTTTTTAGTATACATATATAACCCTGGGAACAACGAGATCTTAAACGGGTTCGCAAATTCAAATCATACTGAAGAAAATACAAGAGTATACGAGAGGAAGCAATCTAACCGAAGCCTAATACGGGTTTGTCATAAATACAACAAATGTTTCAAACAGACGAGATAAACATGCAACCCATGCATAAGAGTGCCAATTGCACTAGTGGATCCATGTCCCTAAACAATGCGTATGATCAAGAAGAAACATACATTAACAAAGAAGAAGATCAAAAGTTGGGGAATGCTCAGTACTTTGGTCCATCGCACCACCACCACTAGCTAGAGCCTGGAAATAAGGGTGAGGGTGAGTCACTAGAGTCACTCAGTGAATAGGTTAGAACAATTTCAAAGAATACAAATAATTTATAAATATAGTCCAAAATGTTTCAGTGCGTATATGTATATATATAGCAACATATACACTAGTATAAGGAAAACATATAAAGCATTACCAAACAACTTTGGTTAAATAAGGTTTTAATAGACATAGCTCATGAATAATAAAATCCAAGTTTTAAAATCATAATATCTGGTGTACACCATCAAACAACTTTTGCTATGCATAAACAAACTTATTTTCTCTAAATACGAGGTTTCCAACTCGAGTAATCGATAAGTGGTCTAGAAATCCCTCTAAACTCTAGTCGTGGCCACGGCTAAGTTTAGAGCCACTAAGGTACTCATGTCTTTGACGTTAACCCACTGGAGTCATGTGGTGACTCCGGACTCTCGATGTTTGTCCAATCAGGGCTCTACGCGCCATCTGATGTGGACAGATCATTCGGATCCACAACCCCACCTCTAAAGACTAGTCCATGGGGACCCCCTACTACAGGAGGTGGGTTCCAACTCCATTACCAACAAAACCATAAAGAATATATCATCGACGGAATTCATGTAAATCATTTCACCAGGTCCTTATCTTGGGCAAATGTTCATATCTCAATGATAAATATCATATTTGTGTATTCCTATAAATCATATCACAATAGTATAACATATGTATGAAATTCCACAATTCAATTCAATCTAATATAGCAACATAGCATTGATCATTTTCTTCTAATGACAAGAGTTTTGTTGTCAGAATACAAACATGAAAATCCTTTTCAAGCAATTAAATCATCAATTCCACATGATAAATCCCAAGTTTTCATCAAAACCAACTATACATATATTTAGAAAGAAATAGATAGAATTGTGCAATCATAAGTCACTCACCAACTTAGGAAGACAACCCCTCAATGGAGCTACTCATCCGCTGGCTCATTGCCTGGGATGAGCTCTCACCACCAGCCACAAGAGCTTAAAATAAAAAAAAGGACAAAAAAACCAAGCATGAATTTCTTCATGCTACAAACCAAGAAACCCTAATAAGGTTTGGGTATGGCCTGAACTTGCCCCTAAGGGTTCTAAAGAACCTCTATAGAGATCAACTCTCACAATAACTAGGAATACAAAGGTTTAACAATGGAGTTCTCGGTGGTACAACAATCCGATTTCAATAATAAGAGAAAATTGTTTCAACAAGGTAGAAAGGTTGAATCTCTATATTCAACTCATGATACAGGGAAGAATGGAGAAAATTAATTAAATTAATCAATAAAATCATCAATAACAAACCAAGATTCAAAATCTAAGGCTTAGGGTCAGCATGCTCATCCAATTAACATGAAACAAGGAAAAAGACGAAAAAGAAGAGCTTACCTTCAAAGATCTTCAACTAAAGGAGAGAGGAAGGTCAAGCAATGGCAGTTTTCCCTTGTCTAAAACAAAGTGGACAACGATAGGAAGAAGAAAAAGAAAACAATTAGGGGATTAAGTCTCAAGTTCGGTACCTTTTAAATATTCTTAGAAGTACACGACCAAGTACATGGCAATGTCAATCTTAGCCCGGCCATGTATCTCTCTGAATGGAGTGAAAATTTTGCATCCATAGAGTTACACGAGTTATACACGAGCGTGTACTTCAGCCCTAGCTTATCTAATCACCCAAAGAGTTGCGCGGGCATGTACTTCAATGTGCACTCATCCAGAGAGTTACACGGACAAGTACACGGGTGTGTACTTCAAGCCTTGCCCATGTACTTTCTCTGAACTCATCCAGAGAGTTACACGGGTAAGTACATGGGTGTGTACTTCAAGCCTTGCCCATGTACTTTCTCAAAACTCACCTTTTGACTAGTTTTTGGCCGAAAACGACCAAAAACAAGTTAAAATTCAGGACACAAGTAATCTAAGACAATTTAAACAACAACACACTCACGGAAAAGCGGAAACAACACAACAAATGCATTCCATGGACAATTTGCAATAGAATTGTCATAGTTTTGTGATGGAATTGAACATTTTTGACCGTTTTTGTGATGGGCAAAAAGGTCACAAAAATAATGTGGGTAATTTTGAAACGAGTTTGTATTTAATTTTGGGATAGAATTGCAATGGATTTGTGGCGATACAAATTTACACAATCATTTACACATTTGCACTTTTAAATTGGTCACTGTCTAGGTTTTAAATTGTCTTACAATTATAAATAAACATGATAGATACAAATCAAAAGATTTGTAGCCATAGCGTTATATTTAAAACTTTTGTGGATACCGATGAAACTTACCCTAGATGAAGATTAGGCATTCACATGGTAGCCACATCATCATCTTTAAAATTTTATAACAATTTGCTAGCAGCCATGCTAGTGGTTTTCGCTGAAAACAACCATCAAACAAGGCTTTGTGGTTATACGTGCTCCCGGAACAAACTTATGTGGCCACCATGTTACAAAACAAAATTTGTGACCATAGCATTATATTTAAAAACTTTGTGGCCGCTAGTGAAACTTACGCCGTGTACTTCCCAAATCCTTCCGCAAAGACAATTCGAAGCTCGCAGGAATCCAAAGAGCTCGAGTTTGTCTACGATCCAAGGTCAATCCCTTTACCTGATTTGTTTTGTTGTTTTTTGTTGAACTATTTTGTTGAATTTTATGGAGATCCTGGCTTTTGTTTTGGTTTTTACGGTTTTGTGTTTTTTATGTACTAGGTTTAATTGTTAGGGATTGAATCAAAAGTGTTCAATAAAATAATTCGTGAGTTCTGGGAGATTTTGAAGATTGAGATTAAGAGGAATGTATGCATGTAATTTGTTTCTTGTGAATTCTTTTGGCATGTACTAATGTTGAAAGATGAATGCTTTTCAATTGGAAATAAAAGCTAACTAGATGTTATATGCAGTAAAACTTTAAGCATTGTCATTAAGGATCAAGTGAAAAAAGGCCAGATTCCCAATGAAAATTGATAATCGAGGGATGGTGGGAGGTTAATATAGTAGTTGAAGAATATTTAGTTGATTATATTTTCTTAATTATGAGTTTACCTGGTCTTTTTGGAATTTTTAGTTATTATCTTGTGGTATGATACTTCTCAATTGAAAATCCAAGTCTTGAGGAGGGATTCATATGTATGAGGAATAAAGGTTAATAAATATGAAGTAGTCAAGCAAAAATTGTCACTCTTTTTCGTTGTGTACCAGTTTGCTGAGATGATGGATCCTGTGCAACAACACCCAATGGTTTTTCAAAGGAGCTAGTGTGTTCCCCTCTGTATATCACATCCAAGATTATAGGATCACTATCTGATCTCTGTACTTGCTTTGTTGCAAGGCAGCTTCTGTTATTCCTATGTATGCATCTGTAATAGCCTCTACAAAGTGCATACAAACAAGAGTTACAACATTAAGCTCTTGATCAATTCAAATGTCTTGAAAGTTGAAACTTCTTATGTTGACCAGGATTGTAATTAGAAAGTATGACATGATAGCTTCTCTAAAGAATTACTAAAAGTAAGGCAACCTTTGATTGTTAATCTCACTAAATATTATTCTTTAACTGATGTTTTTTGCACCCTTTCTACTTTTTTTGCATTTCAACTTTATGCAATTGAGCAGGGCTTTTACTTAAGTTCTTTCTTTTTTTAATTTTTCAGGGCGAGAGGAAGGTATGGATATCAACGGCTATTACATAAACTTGATGAGTTGTATGTGGTGGTTGCCTACAATAACTGAAGAAAATCATGATTGAATGTTGATTTTTCTTTCCAAATTGAATATACGCCTGTCATTGTAATACATAAGTCAGCTTCATGGATGATATTTATGGAAAAGTAGATATTCATCCACAACACTTACAAACCTTAAACGCAACTGATGATTGTCTCCAAGAGAGGCACTAGAGAACTGATTATTCATTAAGGTTTGATTTTATCTTTGGTTCATTCTATCATCCCTTTATTACTCTATAGTAGTGCAAACTTTCTTAATACTGATATTTATTTCTCATTAAAATAAAAAACTTAGTATAGAGCCTATAGCCATTCCTGGGTTGGAAGAAGAGTAATGGGTGTTGCATCCATGTTGAACATATTTAGTCTTTCACAACTTTTATGGGTGTATAACAGTAATGACGATGATAAGGTAAGGTTCATCTATATACTGTTTCTATCTTCCTGTCTGTACTGATGCTAGATATGTTATATTACAGAGATGGTGTTTTTAACTTTACGAGACTACTATAACTAAAGCTGAATTAGAGTCTCTTCGATCGAAATTTCGATGCGGAGGAAAGAGAATCTCATTTGAAAGCACAAATACAATGTGTTTGCATCCACTTGTCATGAAATGTTGAGAAGTTGATTTATACAATTGTATGTTCGGTAGATAGAAATGTTGGTACATGTCAATCAATCCTAGGCTCCCAACTATGTTAGCCTAACCCTAGAGTATGCTCATCTCTCTTGGAGATTCACTAGTAAATTGTACATTTGTAAATGAAAGGAAGATTATCTATAATCCATCTAGAGTTGTGTCTGGGGCTTTGAAACATAGCTTTATCTCAATCTTTTTATTAATTCCTTGTTAAATTTAGCTTTGTTTATCCTTTTATCTTAGTTGGAATGGGTAAGGAATGCTCTTAAAAGAAATTCTCATAGCTAAGTCCATAGAGTTCCTTAGTTGGGCAATGCTTCCGTGCACATTTACATGCTAGAGATTTCTCAGTACCATGTTTATTTTACTAACTATTTTTTATTATTTTGCATTTCTAGGCCAGAGCATGTTAATGAACTTTTCAAATCTGCACGCCTTGGTGGTTATCTTTACATGCGAACTATAATTTCTATGTAACTTGATCTCCATCATTTTTGTCTAGCTTCCTCAGAATTCGTTGAAACCCATGGTTAATTGATACATTGTTGCGTATTTTAGAGGTGGACAGAGCTGCCTGGTGAATCACTTATAATAGATGATGCTGATGTTGATGATTGGCTTCCACGCTTTGTTGTAGTCCAAGGGTCCTCTGTTTTCTATTACCTCAAATACTGTAAGGCATTACCATAAATACTACAAAATTACTGTAATATATTTTAACAAACCACTAAATAGTTATTACAAAACTACTCTCATAGTTATTATACAAGTGTTGCAGTATATATTATTAAACTGCTGCAATAAGTATTATTAAATTATTGCAATAGATCTTTCAACACCCCTGCAATACTTTTACACAACCACTGCAATAGATTTTGCAAAACCGCTACAATAGAATTTACGAAATCACTGTAATAGAATTTATCAAACCATTGCAACACATATTAAGCAACGCTGCATTTTATATTGTGAAACCGCTACAGTATATAAAATAACCATTACAACATAAACCGCTACAATATATAAACAAACCATTGCATTAACCAAAACCATTACAAAAAACAATAATAATTGGAGTGCTTATGCAATGGTGTTGAATCGTTGCAATATGTTGCATAAAACCTCTGCAATAACCTATTGCAGCGGAAGCAGATGCACCGTTGCAATAAGTTTTATGCAATGGTTGTAAAATTTTTAGCAACGGTTATGACCGCTGCATAAGTGCAATTATGTAGTAGTGAGCTTGGAAAAAAAAGACGAACATCAATTAAAAAAAGAGAAGGACGAGTAGGGTCGAAGGCAAAGACGGAAGCAAGGGTTAAGAGCGCAGAAAATTGATTTAGAGCTTCTGACTAACGAACAAAGAAGCAAGATGTGAGCTTTAAATAAAGAGGATGCTCTGTTTATATATGTGTACAAATCCTTGTTAAAATAAGCATAAGATATTGCCTCTCATATATTCGCCGATAAATTACTTAAGTAAAAAGTGCCAAAAGAATAAGTTTCTAATTATTTTTATAAACAATCGATGGTAATTGTAATTATGATCATCAATAGATCGAGATTCTTTGCTTGGTGGATGGTTTTAATATAGACAAGAAAATTTAAATATTAATTTTATATATGGATTAATTAAGATATTTATTCTATGTATCGATTATTCCCTTGTTTTCCAATCCATGTTAATTTTATGTTTTATTACTTATATTTAGTCGGTATTGAGTTAATCATGACATTTGTGCGTAGGACGCCGAATATAATTTATTATGAAAAAACATTGATAAAAAAAAGAATTTGATCACCATGGCAAATAAAATTATTTGGCATACGGTTTTGTCATGGCATAGGGCATGCCCGTACCAAACCGTGCCAAATTGTTTTCTTTGGCATAGTATTGCCACGGTTTTCTCAAAACCGTGCCAAAAGAATAAGTTTCTAATTATTTTATAAACAATCGATTGTAATTGTAATTATATCATCAATAGATCGAGATTCTTTACTAGGTGGATGGTTTTAATATAGACAAAAAATTTAAATATTTATTTTATATATGGATTAATTAAGATATTTATTCTATGTATCGATTATTCCCTTGTTTTCCAATCCATGTTAATTTTATGTTTTATTACTTATATTTAGTCGATATTGAGTTAATCATGACATTTGTGCATGCATAGGTCAAATATGATTTATTAAGGAAAAAATAAAAAAAAAAAAAGAATTTTACCACCATGGCAAAGAAAAATATTTGGCATGGTTTTTGTCATGGCATAGGGCACGCCGTGCCAAATACCCGTGTCAAATTGTTTTCTTTGACACGGTATTTGCAACTGATTTTATCAAAAGCCGTGCCAAATCTACGTGCCAAAATAATAAGTTTCTAATTATTTTATAAAAAATCGATTGTAATTGTAATTATATCATCAATAGATCGAGATTCTTTGCTTGGTGGATTGTTTTAATATAGACAAAAAATTTAAATATTTATTTTATATATGGACTAATTAAGATATTAATTCTATGTATCGATTCTTAACTTGTTTTCAATCCATGTTAATTTAATGTTTTATTACTTATATTTAGTCGGTATTGAGTTAATCATGACATTTGTGCATGTAGACGTCGAATATAATTTATTATGAAAAAACATTAAAAAAGAAAAAAGAATTTGACTACCATGGCAAATAAAATTATTTGGCACGGTTTTGTCACGGCATAGGGCATGCCTTGCACAATACCGTGCCAAATTGTTTTCTTTTGGCACGGTAGTTGCCACGGTTTTCTCAAAAAAGTCAAATACCGTGCCAAAATAATAAGTTTCTAATTATTTTATAAAGAATCGATTGTAATTGGAATTATGCCATCAATAGGTCGAGATTCTTTGATGGTGGATGGTTTTAATATAGACAAAAAAATTTAAATATTTATTTTATATATGGATTAACTAAGATATTAATTCTATGTATCGATTATTCCCTTGTTTTCCAATCCATGTTAATTTTATGTTTTATTACTTATATTTAGTCGGTATTGAGTTAATCATAACAGTTGTGCATGTAGACGTCAAATATAATTTATTATGAAAAAAAATTAAAAAAAAAAAATTTGACCACCACGGCAAAGAAAAATATTTGGCACGGTTTTTTTCACGGCATAGGGCATGCCGTGCCAAATACCGTGCCAAATTGTTTTCTTTGACACGGTATTTACAACGGTTTTCTCAAAACCGTGCCAAATACCGTGCCAAAAGAATAAGTTTCTAATTATTTTATAAACAATCGATTGTAATTGTAATTATATCATCAATAGATCGAGATTCTTTGCTTGGTGGATGGTTTTAATATAGACAAAAAAAATTTAAATATTAATTTTATATATGTATTAATTAAGATATTAATTCTATGTATCGATTATTAACTTGTTTTCCAATCCATGTTAATTTTATGTTTTATTACTTATATTTAGTCGGTATTGAGTTAATCATGACATTTGTGCATGTAGACGTCGAATATAATTTATTATGAAAAAACATTAAAAAAAAAAAAGAATTTGACTACCTTGGCAAATAAAATTATTTGGCATGGCTTTTGTCACGGCATAGGGCATGCCTTGCATAATACCGTGCCAAATTGTTTTCTTTGGCACGGTAGTTGCCACGGTTTTCTCAAAACCGTGCCAAAATAATAAGTTTCTAATTATTTTATAAACAATCGATTGTAATTGTAATTATATCATCAATAGATCGAGATTCTTTGCTAGGTGGATGGTTTTAATATAGACAAAAAATTTAAATATTTATTTTATATATGGATTAATTAAGATATTTATTCTATGTATCGATTATTCCCTTGTTTTCCAATCCATGTTAATTTTATGTTTTATTACTTATATTTAGTCGATATTGAGTTAATCATGACATTTGTGCATGCATAGGTCAAATATGATTTATTAAGGAAAAAATAAAAAAAAAAAAAGAATTTTACCACCATGGCAAAGAAAAATATTTGGCATGGTTTTTGTCACGGCATAGGGCATGCCGTGCCAAATACCGTGTTAAATTGTTTTCTTTGACACGGTATTTGCAACGGTTTTATCAAAACCGTGCCAAATACCGTGCCAAAATAATAAGTTTCTAATTATTTTATAAAAAATCGATTGTAATTGTAATTATATCATCAATAGATCGAGATTCTTTGCTTCGTGGATTGTTTTAATATAGACAAAAAAATTTAAATATTTATTTTATATATGGACTAATTAAGATATTAATTCTATGTATCGATTCTTAACTTGTTTTCAATCCATGTTAATTTAATGTTTTATTACTTATATTTAGTCGGTATTGAGTTAATCATGACATTTGTGCATGTAGACGTCGAATATAATTTATTATGAAAAAACATTAAAAAAGAAAAAAAGAATTTGACTACCATGGCAAATAAAATTATTTGGCACGGTTTTTGTCACGGCATAGGGCATGCCTTGCACAATACCGTGCCAAATTGTTTTCTTTGGCACGGTAGTTGCCACGGTTATCTCAAAACAGTGCCAAATACCGTGCCAAAATAATAAGTTTCTAATTATTTTATAAAGAATCGATTGTAATTGGAATTATGCCATCAATAGATCGAGATTCTTTGCTTGGTTGATGGTTTTAATATAGACAAGAAAATTTAAATATTTATTTTATATATGGATTAATTAAGATATTAATTCTATGTATCGATTATTCCCTTGTTTTCCAATCCATGTTAATTTTATATTTTATTGCTTATATTTAGTCGGTATTGAGTTAATCATGACATTTGTGCATGGAGACGTCAAATATAATTTATTATGAAAAAACATTAAAAAAGAAAAAAAGAATTGGACCACCATGGCAAAAAAATTATTTGTCACGGTTTTTGTCTCGGCATAGGGCATGCCGTGCCAAATACCGTGCCAAATTGTTTTCTTTGGCACGGTATTTGCCACGGTTTTCTCAAAACCGTGCCAAAAGAATAAGTTTCAAATTATTTTATAAAAAAACGATTGTAATTGGAATTATGACATCAATAGGTCAAGATTCTTTGCTTGGTGGATGGTTTTAATATAGACAAGAAAATTTAAATATTTATTTTATATATGGATTAATTAAGATATTTATTCTATGTATGGATTATTCCCTTGTTTTCAATCCATGTTAATTTTATGTTTTATTACTTATATTTAGTCGGTATTGAGTTAAATCATGACAGTTGTGCATGTAGACGTCAAATATAATTTATTATGAAAAAAAATTATAAAAAAAAAGAATTTGAACACCATGGCAGAGAAAAATATTTGGCACGGTTTTTGTCACGGCATAGGGCATGCCGTGCCACATACCTTGCCAAATTGTTTTCTTTGGCAAGGTATTTTTCCAAGGTTTTCTCAAAACCGTGCTAAATACCGTGCCAAAAGAATAAGTTTCTAATTATTTTATAAACAATCGATTGTAATTGTAATTATATTATCAATAGATCGAGATTCTTTGCTAGGTGGATGGTTTTAATACAGACAAAAAATTTAAATATTTATTTTATATATGGATTAATTAAGATATTTATTCTATGTATCGATTATTCCCTTGTTTTCCAATCCATGTTAATTTTATGTTTTATTACTTATATTTAGTCGGTATTGAGTTAATCATGACATTTGTGCATGTAGACGTCGAATATAATTTATTATGAAAAAACATTAAAAAAAAAAAAGAATTTGACTACCTTGGCAAATAAAATTATTTGGCATGGCTTTTGTCACGGCATAGGGCATGCCTTGCATAATACCGTGCCAAATTGTTTTCTTTGGCACGGTAGTTGCCACGGTTTTCTCAAAACCGTGCCAAAATAATAAGTTTCTAATTATTTTATAAACAATCGATTGTAATTGTAATTATATCATCAATAGATCGAGATTCTTTGCTAGGTGGATGGTTTTAATATAGACAAAAAATTTAAATATTTATTTTATATATGGATTAATTAAGATATTTATTCTATGTATCGATTATTCCCTTGTTTTCCAATCCATGTTAATTTTATGTTTTATTACTTATATTTAGTCGATATTGAGTTAATCATGACATTTGTGCATGCATAGGTCAAATATGATTTATTAAGGAAAAAATAAAAAAAAAAAAAGAATTTTACCACCATGGCAAAGAAAAATATTTGGCATGGTTTTTGTCACGGCATAGGGCATGCCGTGCCAAATACCGTGTTAAATTGTTTTCTTTGACACGGTATTTGCAACGGTTTTATCAAAACCGTGCCAAATACCGTGCCAAAATAATAAGTTTCTAATTATTTTATAAAAAATCGATTGTAATTGTAATTATATCATCAATAGATCGAGATTCTTTGCTTCGTGGATTGTTTTAATATAGACAAAAAAATTTAAATATTTATTTTATATATGGACTAATTAAGATATTAATTCTATGTATCGATTCTTAACTTGTTTTCAATCCATGTTAATTTAATGTTTTATTACTTATATTTAGTCGGTATTGAGTTAATCATGACATTTGTGCATGTAGACGTCGAATATAATTTATTATGAAAAAACATTAAAAAAAAAAAAAGAATTTGACTACCATGGCAAATAAAATTATTTGGCACGGTTTTTGTCACGGCATAGGGCATGCCTTGCCCAATACCGTGCCAAATTGTTTTCTTTGGCACGGTAGTTGCCACGGTTATCTCAAAACGTGCCAAATACCGTGCCAAAATAATAAGTTTCTAATTATTTTATAAAGAATCGATTGTAATTGGAATTATGCCATCAATAGGTCGAGATTCTTTGCTTGGTTGATGGTTTTAATATAGACAAGAAAATTTAAATATTTATTTTATATATGGATTAATTAAGATATTAATTCTATGTATCGATTATTCCCTTGTTTTCCAATCCATGTTAATTTTATATTTTATTGCTTATATTTAGTCGGTATTGAGTTAATCATGACATTTGTGCATGGAGACGTCAAATATAATTTATTATGAAAAAACATTAAAAAAGAAAAAAAGAATTGGACCACCATGGCAAAAATTATTTGTCACGGTTTTTGTCTCGGCATAGGGCATGCCGTGCCAAATACCGTGCCAAATTGTTTTCTTTGGCACGGTATTTGCCACGGTTTTCTCAACCAAAACCGTGCCAAAAGAATAAGTTTCAAATTATTTTATAAAAAAACGATTGTAATTGGAATTATGACATCAATAGGTCAAGATTCTTTGCTTGGTGGATGGTTTTAATATAGACAAGAAAATTTAAATATTTATTTTATATATGGATTAATTAAGATATTTATTCTATGTATGGATTATTCCCTTGTTTTCAATCCATGTTAATTTTATGTTTTATTACTTATATTTAGTCGGTATTGAGTTAAATCATGACAGTTGTGCATGTAGACGTCAAATATAATTTATTATGAAAAAACATTAAAAAAAAAAAAGAATTTGAACACCATGGCAAAGAAAAATATTTGGCACGGTTTTTGTCACGGCATAGGGCATGCCGTGCCACATACCTTGCCAAATTGTTTTCTTTGGCAAGGTATTTTTCCAAGGTTTTCTCAAAACCGTGCTAAATACCGTGCCAAAAGAATAAGTTTCTAATTATTTTATAAACAATCGATTGTAATTGTAATTATATTATCAATAGATCGAGATTCTTTGCTAGGTGGATGGTTTTAATACAGACAAAAAATTTAAATATTTATTTTATATATGGATTAATTAAGATATTTATTCTATGTATCGATTATTCCCTTGTTTTCCAATCCATGTTAATTTTATGTTTTATTACTTATATTTAGTCGGTATTGAGTTAATCATGACATTTGTGCATGTAGACGTCGAATATAATTTATTATGAAAAAACATTAAAAAAAAAAAAAGAATTTGACTACCTTGGCAAATAAAATTATTTGGCATGGTTTTTGTCACGGCATAGGGCATGCCTTGCATAATACCGTGCCAAATTGTTTTCTTTGGCACGGTAGTTGCCACGGTTTTTTCAAAACCGTGCCAAAATAATAAGTTTCTAATTATTTTATAAACAATCGATTGTAATTGTAATTATATCATCAATAGATCGAGATTCTTTGCT
Source organism: Dioscorea dumetorum (assembly GCA_902712375.1). Classification (NCBI taxonomy): domain Eukaryota; kingdom Viridiplantae; phylum Streptophyta; class Magnoliopsida; order Dioscoreales; family Dioscoreaceae; genus Dioscorea; species Dioscorea dumetorum. The sequence continues at coordinate 4,185,885 of CACTHL010000492.1, forward strand.
TGGTGGATGGTTTTAATATAGACAAAAAATTTAAATATTTATTTTATATATGGATTAATTAAGATATTTATTCTATGTATCGATTATTCCCTTGTTTTCCAATCCATGTTAATTTTATGTTTTATTACTTATATTTAGTCGGTATTGAGTTAATCATGACATTTGTGCATGTAGAGGTCAAATATAATTTATTAAGGAAAAAATTAAAAAAAAAAAAGAATTTTACCACCATGGCAAAGAAAAATATTTGGCACGGTTTTTGTCACGGCATAGGGCATGCCGTGCCAAATACCGTGTTAAATTGTTTTCTTTGGCACGGTATTTGCCACGGTTATCTCAAAACCGTGCCAAATACCGTGCCAAAATAATAAGTTTAAAATTATTTTATAAAAAATCGATTGTAATTGGAATTATGACATCAATAGGTCAAGATTCTTTGCTTGGTGGATGGTTTTAATATGGAAAAGAAAATTTAAATATTTATTTTATATATGGATGAGTTAAGATATTAATTCTATGTATCGATTATTCCCTTGTTTTCCAATCCATGTTAATTTTATGTTTTATTAATTATATTTAGCCGGTATTTAGTTAATCATGACATTTGTGCATGGAGACGTCAAATATAATTTATTATGAAAAAACATTAAAAAAGAAAAAAAGAATTGGACCACCATGGCAAAGAAAATTATTTGTCACGGTTTTTGTCACGGCGTAGGGCATGCCGTGCCAAATACCGTGCCAAACTGTTTTCTTTGGCACGGTATTTGCCACAGTTTTCTCAAAACCGTGCCAAAAGAATAAGTTTCAAATTATTTTATAAAAAATCGATTGTAATAGGAATTATGACATCAATAGATCAAGATTCTTTGCTTGGTGGATGGTTTTAATAAAGACAAGAAAATTTAAATATTTATTTTATATATGGATTAATTAAGATATTAATTCTATGTATCGATTATTCCCTTGTTTTCCAATCCATGTTAATTTTATGTTTTATTACTTATATTTAGTCGGTATTGAGTTAAATCATGACATTTGTGCATGTAGACGTCAAATATAATTTATTATGAAAAAAACATTAAAAAAAAAAAGAATTTGAACACCATGGCAGAGAAAAATATTTGGCACGGTTTTTGTCACGGCATAGGGCATGCCGTGCCACATACCGTGCCAAATTGTTTTCTTTGGCAAGGTATTTTTCCAAGGTTTTCTCAAAACCGTGCTAAATACCGTGCCAAAAGAATAAGTTTCTAATTATTTTATAAACAATCGATTGTAATTGTAATTATATTATCAATAGGTCGAGATTCTTTGCTAGGTGGATGGTTTTAATACCAGACAAGAAAATTTAAATATTTATTTTATATATGGATTAATTAAGATATTTATTCTATGTATCGATTATTCCCTTGTTTTCCAATCCATGTTAATTTTATGTTTTATTACTTATATTTAGTCGATATTGAGTTAATCATGACATTTGTGCATGCATAGGTCAAATATGATTTATTAAGGAAAAAATAAAAAAAAAAAAAGAATTTTACCACCATGGCAAAGAAAAATATTTGGCATGGTTTTTGTCACGGCATAGGGCATGCCGTGCACAATACCGTGCCAAATTGTTTTCTTTGGCACGGTATTTTGCCACGGTTTTCTCAAAACTGAGTGCCAAAATAATAAGTTTCTAATTATTTTATAAACAATCGATTGTACTTGGAATTATGTCATTAATAGGTCGAGATTCTTTGCTTGGTGGATGGTTTTAATATAGACAAGAAAATTTAAATATTTATTTTATATATGGATTAATTAAGATATTTATTCTATGTATCGATTATTCCCTTGTTTTCCAATCCATGTTAATTTTATGTTTTATTACTTATATTTAGTCGGTATTGAGTTAATCATGACAGTTGTGCATGTAGACGTCAAATATAATTTATTATGAAAAAAAATTATAAAAAAAAAGAATTTGAACACCATGGCCAAGAAAAATATTTGGCACGGTTTTTGTCACGGCATAGGGCATACATACCGTGCCAAATTATTTGCAGGTTTTTTTGCAAGGTTTTCTCAAAACCGTGCCAAATACCGTGCCAAAAGAATAAGTTTCTAATTATTTTATAAACAATCGATTGTAATTGTAATTATATCATCAATAGGTCGAGATTCTTTGCTAGGTGGATGGTTTTAATATAGACAAAAAATTTAAATATTTATTTTATATATGGATTAATTAAGATATTTATTCTATGTATCGATTATTCCCTTGTTTTCCAATCCATGTTAATTTTATGTTTTATTACTTATATTTAGTCGATATTGAGTTAATCATGACATTTGTGCATGCATAGGTCAAATATGATTTATTAAGGAAAAATTAAAAAAAAAAAAAATTTTACCACCATGGCAAAGAAAAATATTTGGCATGGTTTTTGTCACGGGCATACGTGCCAAATACCGTAATTAAATTGTTTTCTTTGGATATTTGCAACGGTTTTATCAAAACCTTGCCAAAATACCGTGCCAAAATAATAAGTTTCTAATTATTTTATAAAAAATCGATTGTAATTGTAATTATATCATCAATAGATCGAGATTCTTTGCTTCGTGGATTGTTTTAATATAGACAAAAAAATTTAAATATTTATTTTATATATGGACTAATTAAGATATTAATTCTATGTATCGATTCTTAACTTGTTTTCAATCCATGTTAATTTAATGTTTTATTACTTATATTTAGTCGGTATTGAGTTAATCATGACATTTGTGCATGTAGACGTCGAATATAATTTATTATGAAAAAATATTAAAAAAGAAAAAAAGAATTTGACTACCATGGCAAATAAAATTATTTGGCATTTGTATGTTTTTTTCACTCTTGTTTTTGTCACATAGGCATGCTTTGCACATTTTAATAACAATCCGTGTTAATTGTTTTTCACTTATTTTATTTTATGGCAGTTAGTTGCCACGGTTTTCTCAAAACCGGTGCCAAATACCGTGCCAAAATAATAAGTTTCTTATTATTTTATAAAGAATCGATTGTAATTGGAATTATGCCATCAATAGATCGAGATTCTTTGCTTGGTTGATGGTTTTAATATAGACAAGAAAATTTAAATATTTATTTTATATATGGATTAATTAAGATATTAATTCTATGTATCGATTATTCCCTTGTTTTCCAATCCATGTTAATTTTATATTTTATTACTTATATTTAGTCGGTATTGAGTTAATCATGACATTTGTGCATGTAGACGTCAAATATAATTTATTATGAAAAAATATTAAAAAAGAAAAAAAGAATTGGACCACCATGGCAAAGAAAATTATTTGTCACGGTTTTTGTCACGGCATAGGGCATGCCGTGCCAAATACCGTGCCAAATTGTTTTCTTTGGCACGGTATTTGCCACGGTTTTCTCAAAACCGTGCCAAAAGAATAAGTTTCAAATTATTTTATAAAAAATCGATTGTAATTGGAATTATGACATCAATAGGTCAAGATTATTTGCTTGGTGTATGGTTTTAATATAGACAAGAAAATTTAAATATTTATTTTATATATGGATTAATTAAGATATTTATTCTATGTATCGATTATTCCCTTGTTTTCCAATCCATGTTAATTTTATGTTTTATTACTAATATTTAGTCGGTGTTGAGTTAATCATGACAGTTGTGCATGTAGACGTCAAATATAATTTATTATGAAAAAAAATTAAAAAAAAAAAAAATTTGACCACCATGGCAAAGAAAATTATTTGTCACGGTTTTTGTCACGGCATAGAGCATGCCGTGCCAAATACCGTGCCAAACTGTTTTCTTTGGCACGGTATTTGCCACGGTTTTCTCAAAACCGGGCCAAATACCGTGCCAAAAGAATAGGTTTCTAATTATTTTATAAAGAATCGATTGTAATTGGAATTATGCCATCAATAGGTCGAGATTCTTTGCTTGGTGGACGGTTTTAATATAGACAAGAAAATTTAAATATTTATTTTATATATGGATTAATTAAGATAATTATTCTATGTATCGATTATTCCCTTGTTTTCCAATCCATGTTAATTTTATGTTTTATTACTTATATTTAGTCGGTATTGAGTTAATCATGACATTTGTGCATGGAGACGTCAAATATAATTTATTATGAAAAAACATTAAAAAAGAAAAAAAGAATTGGACCACCATGGCAAAAAGATTATTTGTCACGGTTTTTGTCACGGCATAGGGCATGCCTTGCACAATACCGTGCCAAATTGTTTTCTTTGGCACGGTAGCTGCCACGGTTTTTCTCAAAACAGCGCCAAATACCGTGCCAAAATAATAAGTTTCAAATTATTTTATAAAGAATCGATTGTAATTGGAATTATGCCATCAATAGGTCGAGATTCTTTGCTTGGTTGATGGTTTTAATATAGACAAGAAAATTTAAATATTTTTTTTATAAATGGATTAATTAAGATATTTATTCTATGTATCGATTATTCCCTTGTTTTCAATCCATGTTAATTTTATGTTTTATTACTTATATTTAGTCGGTATTGAGTTAAATCATGACAGTTGTGCATGTAGACGTCAAATATAATTTATTATGAAAAAAAATTATAAAAAAAAAGAATTTGAACACCATGGCAAAGAAAAATATTTGGCACGGTTTTTGTCACTGCATAGGGCATGCCGTGCCACATACCTTGCCAAATTGTTTTCTTTGGCAAGGTATTTTTCCAAGGTTTTCTCAAAACCGTGCTAAATACCGTGCCAAAAGAATAAGTTTCTAATTATTTTATAAACAATCGATTGTAATTGTAATTATATTATCAATAGATCGAGATTCTTTGCTAGGTGGATGGTTTTAATACAGACAAAAAATTTAAATATTTATTTTATATATGGATTAATTAAGATATTTATTCTATGTATCGATTATTCCCTTGTTTTCCAATCCATGTTAATTTTATGTTTTATTACTTATATTTAGTCGATATTGAGTTAATCATGACATTTGTGCATGCATAGGTCAAATATGATTTATTAAGGAAAAAATAAAAAAAAAAAAAAGAATTTTACCACCATGGCAAAGAAAAATATTTGGCATTGTTTTTGTCACGGCATAGGGCACGCCGTGCCAAATACCGTGTCAAATTGTTTTCTTTGACACGGTATTTGCATCGGTTTTATCAAAACCGTGCCAAATACCGTGCCAAAATAATAAGTTTCTAATTATTTTATAAAAAATCGATTGTAATTGTAATTATATCATCAATAGATCGAGATTCTTTGCTTCGTGGATTGTTTTAATATAGACAAAAAAATTTAAATATTTATTTTATATATGGACTATATAAGATATTAATTCTATGTATCGATTCTTAACTTGTTTTCAATCCATGTTAATTTAATGTTTTATTACTTATATTTAGTCGGTATTGAGTTAATCATGACATTTGTGCATGTAGACGTCGAATATAATTTATTATGAAAAAACATTAAAAAAGAAAAAAAGAATTTGACTACCATGGCAAATAAAATTATTTGGCACGTTTTTGTCACGGCATAGGGCATGCCTTGCACAATACCGTGCCAAATTGTTTTCTTTGGCACGGTAGGCTGCCACGGTTTTCTCAAAAACGGCGCCAAATACCGTGCCAAAATAATAAGTTTCAAATTATTTTATAAAGAATCGATTGTAATTGGAATTATGCCATCAATAGGTCGAGATTCTTTGCTTGGTTGATGGTTTTAATATAGACAAGAAAATTTAAATATTTATTTTATATATGGATTAATTAAGATATTAATTCCATGTATCGATTATTCCCTTGTTTTGCAATCCATGTTAATTTTATGTTTTATTACTTATATTTAGTCGGTATTGAGTTAATCATGACATTTGTGCATGGAGACGTCAAATATAATTTATTATGAAAAAACATTAAAAAAGAAAAAAGAATTTGAACACCATGGCAAATAAAATTATTTGGCACGGTTTTTGTCACGGCATAGGGCATGCCTTGCACAATACCGTGCCAAATTGTTTTCTTTGGCATGGTAGTTGCCACGGGTTTCTCGAAACCGTGCCAAATACCGTGCCAAAATAATAAATTTTTAATTGTTTTATAAACAATCGATCGTAATTGGAATTATGTTATCAATAGGGCGAGATTCTTTGCTTGGTGTATGGTTTTAATATAGACAAAAAAATTTAAATATTTATTTTATATATGGATTAATTAATATATATATTTTTATGTATCGATTATTCCCTTGTTTTCCAATCCATGTTAATTTTATGTTTTATTACTAATATTTAGTCGGTATTGAGTTAATCATGACAGTTGTGCATGTAGACGTCAAATATAATTTATTATGAAAAAAAATTAAAAAAAAAAAGAATTTGACCACCATGGCAAAGAAAAATATTTGGCAAGGTTTTTGTCACGGCATAGGGCATGCCTTGCACAATACCGTGCCAAATTGTTTTCTTTGGCTCGGTAGTTGCCACGGTTTTCTCAAAACAGTGCCAAATACCGTGCCAAAATAATAAGTTTCTAATTATTTTATAAAGAATCGATTGTAATTGGAATTATGCCATCAATAGATCGAGATTCTTTGCTTGGTTGATGGTTTTAATATAGACAAGAAAATTTAAATATTTATTTTATATATGGATTAATTAAGATATTAATTCTATGTATCGATTATTCCCTTGTTTTCCAATCCATGTTAATTTTATATTTTATTACTTATATTTAGTCGGTATTGAGTTAATCATGACATTTGTGCATGTAGACGTCAAATATAATTTATTATGAAAAAATATTAAAAAAGAAAAAAAGAGTTGGACCACCATGGCAAAGAAAATTATTTGTCACGGTTTTTGTCACGGCATAGGGCATGCCGTGCCAAATACCGTGCCAAATTGTTTTCTTTGGCACGGTATTTGCCACGGTTTTCTCAAAACCGTGCCAAAAGAATAAGTTTCAAATTATTTTATAAAAAATCGATTGTAATTGGAATTATGACATCAATAGGTCAAGATTATTTGCTTGGTGTATGGTTTTAATATAGACAAGAAAATTTAAATATTTATTTTATATATGGATTAATTAAGATATTTATTCTATGTATCGATTATTCCCTTGTTTTCCAATCCATGTTAATTTTATGTTTTATTACTAATATTTAGTCGGTGTTGAGTTAATCATGACAGGTTGTGCATGTAGACGTCAAATATAATTTATTATGAAAAAAAATTAAAAAAAAAAAAATTTGACCACCATGGCAAAGAAAATTATTTGTCACGGTTTTTGTCACGGCATAGAGCATGCCGTGCCAAATACCGTGCCAAACTGTTTTCTTTGGCACGGTATTTGCCACGGTTTTCTCAAAACCGGGCCAAATACCGTGCCAAAAGAATAGGTTTCTAATTATTTTATAAAGAATCGATTGTAATTGGAATTATGCCATCAATAGGTCGAGATTCTTTGCTTGGTGGACGGTTTTAATATAGACAAGAAAATTTAAATATTTATTTTATATATGGATTAATTAAGATATTTATTCTATGTATCGATTATTCCCTTGTTTTCCAATCCATGTTAATTTTATGTTTTATTACTTATATTTAGTCGGTATTGAGTTAATCATGACATTTGTGCATGGAGACGTCAAATATAATTTATTATGAAAAAACATTAAAAAAGAAAAAAAGAATTGGACCACCATGGCAAAAGATTATTTGTCACGGTGTTTGTCACGGCATAGGGCATGCCTTGCACAATACCGTGCCAAATTGTTTTCTTTGGCACGGTAGCTGCCACGGTTTTCTCAAAACAGCGCCAAATACCGTGCCAAAATAATAAGTTTCAAATTATTTTATAAAGAATCGATTGTAATTGGAATTATGCCATCAATAGGTCGAGATTCTTTGCTTGGTTGATGGTTTTAATATAGACAAGAAAATTTAAATATTTTTTTTATATATGGATTAATTAAGATATTTATTCTATGTATCGATTATTCCCTTGTTTTCAATCCATGTTAATTTTATGTTTTATTACTTACATTTAGTCGATATTGAGTTAAATCATAACAGTTGTGCATGTAGACGTCAAATATAATTTATTATGAAAAAAAATTATAAAAAAAAAGAATTTGAACACCATGGCAAAGAAAAATATTTGGCACGGTTTTTGTCACGGCATAGGGCATGCCGTGCCACATACCTTGCCAAATTGTTTTCTTTGGCAAGGTATTTTTCCAAGGTTTTCTCAAAACCGTGCTAAATACCGTGCCAAAAGAATAAGTTTCTAATTATTTTATAAACAATCGATTGTAATTGTAATTATATTATCAATAGATCGAGATTCTTTGCTAGGTGGATGGTTTTAATACAGACAAAAAATTTAAATATTTATTTTATATATGGATTAATTAAGATATTTATTCTATGTATCGATTATTCCCTTGTTTTCCAATCCATGTTAATTTTATGTTTTATTACTTATATTTAGTCGATATTGAGTTAATCATGACATTTGTGCATGCATAGGTCAAATATGATTTATTAAGGAAAAAAAAAAAAAAAAAAAAAAGAATTTTACCACCATGGCAAAGAAAAATATTTGGCATGGTTTTTGTCACGGCATAGGGCACGCCGTGCCAAATACCGTGTCAAATTGTTTTCTTTGACACGGTATTTGCATCGGTTTTATCAAAACCGTGCCAAATACCGTGCCAAAATAATAAGTTTCTAATTATTTTATAAAAAATCGATTGTAATTGTAATTATATCATCAATAGATCGAGATTCTTTGCTTCGTGGATTGTTTTAATATAGACAAAAAAATTTAAATATTAATTTTATATATGTATTAATTAAGATATTAATTCTATGTATCGATTATTAACTTGTTTTCCAATCCATGTTAATTTTATGTTTTATTACTTATATTTAGTCGGTATTGAGTTAATCATGACATTTGTGCATGTAGACGTCGAATATAATTTATTATGAAAAAACATTAAAAAAAAAAAAGAATTTGACTACCTTGGCAAATAAAATTATTTGGCATGGCTTTTGTCACGGCATAGGGCATGCCTTGCATAATACCGTGCCAAATTGTTTTCTTTGGCACGGTAGTTGCCACGGTTTTCTCAAAACCGTGCCAAAAGAATAAGTTTCTAATTATTTTATAAACAATCGATTGTAATTGTAATTATATCATCAATAGATCGAGATTCTTTGCTAGGTGGATGGTTTTAATATAGACAAAAAATTTAAATATTTATTTTATATATGGATTAATTAAGATATTTATTCTATGTATCGATTATTCCCTTGTTTTCCAATCCATGTTAATTTTATGTTTTATTACTTATATTTAGTCGATATTGAGTTAATCATGACATTTGTGCATGCATAGGTCAAATATGATTTATTAAGGAAAAAATAAAAAAAAAAAAAAGAATTTTACCACCATGGCAAAGAAAAATATTTGGCATGGTTTTTGTCACGGCATAGGGCATGCCGTGCCAAATACCGTGTTAAATTGTTTTCTTTGACACGGTATTTGCAACGGTTTTATCAAAACCGTGCCAAATACCGTGCCAAAATAATAAGTTTCTAATTATTTTATAAAAAATCGATTGTAATTGTAATTATATCATCAATAGATCGAGATTCTTTGCTTCGTGGATTGTTTTAATATAGACAAAAAAATTTAAATATTTATTTTATATATGGACTAATTAAGATATTAATTCTATGTATCGATTCTTAACTTGTTTTCAATCCATGTTAATTTAATGTTTTATTACTTATATTTAGTCGGTATTGAGTTAATCATGACATTTGTGCATGTAGACGTCGAATATAATTTATTATGAAAAAACATTAAAAAAGAAAAAAAGAATTTGACTACCATGGCAAATAAAATTATTTGGCACGGTTTTTGTCACGGCATAGGGCATGCCTTGCACAATACCGTGCCAAATTGTTTTCTTTGGCACGGTAGTTGCCACGGTTATCTCAAAACAGTGCCAAATACCGTGCCAAAATAATAAGTTTCTAATTATTTTATAAAGAATCGATTGTAATTGGAATTATGCCATCAATAGATCGAGATTCTTTGCTTGGTTGATGGTTTTAATATAGACAAGAAAATTTAAATATTTATTTTATATATGGATTAATTAAGATATTAATTCTATGTATCGATTATTCCCTTGTTTTCCAATCCATGTTAATTTTATATTTTATTGCTTATATTTAGTCGGTATTGAGTTAATCATGACATTTGTGCATGGAGACGTCAAATATAATTTATTATGAAAAAACATTAAAAAAGAAAAAAAGAATTGGACCACCATGGCAAAAAAATTATTTGTCACGGTTTTTGTCTCGGCATAGGGCATGCCGTGCCAAATACCGTGCCAAATTGTTTTCTTTGGCACGGTATTTGCCACGGTTTTCTCAAAACCGTGCCAAAAGAATAAGTTTCAAATTATTTTATAAAAAAACGATTGTAATTGGAATTATGACATCAATAGGTCAAGATTCTTTGCTTGGTGGATGGTTTTAATATAGACAAGAAAATTTAAATATTTATTTTATATATGGATTAATTAAGATATTTATTCTATGTATGGATTATTCCCTTGTTTTCAATCCATGTTAATTTTATGTTTTATTACTTATATTTAGTCGGTATTGAGTTAAATCATGACAGTTTGTGCATGTAGACGTCAAATATAATTTATTATGAAAAAAATATATAAAAAAAAAAGAATTTGAACACCATGGCAGAGAAAAATATTTGGCACGGTTTTTGTCACGGCATAGGGCATGCCGTGCCACATACCTTGCCAAATTGTTTTCTTTGGCAAGGTATTTTTCCAAGGTTTTCTCAAAACCGTGCTAAATACCGTGCCAAAAGAATAAGTTTCTAATTATTTTATAAACAATCGATTGTAATTGTAATTATATTATCAATAGATCGAGATTCTTTGCTAGGTGGATGGTTTTAATACAGACAAAAAATTTAAATATTTATTTTATATATGGATTAATTAAGATATTTATTCTATGTATCGATTATTCCCTTGTTTTCCAATCCATGTTAATTTTATGTTTTATTACTTATATTTAGTCGATATTGAGTTAATCATGACATTTGTGCATGCATAGGTCAAATATGATTTATTAAGGAAAAAATAAAAAAAAAAAAAGAATTTTACCACCATGGCAAAGAAAAATATTTGGCATGGTTTTTGTCACGGCATAGGGCACGCCGTGCCAAATACCGTGTCAAATTGTTTTCTTTGACACGGTATTTGCATCGGTTTTATCAAAACCGTGCCAAATACCGTGCCAAAATAATAAGTTTCTAATTATTTTATAAAAAATCGATTGTAATTGTAATTATATCATCAATAGATCGAGATTCTTTGCTTCGTGGATTGTTTTAATATAGACAAAAAAATTTAAATATTAATTTTATATATGTATTAATTAAGATATTAATTCTATGTATCGATTATTAACTTGTTTTCCAATCCATGTTAATTTTATGTTTTATTACTTATATTTAGTCGGTATTGAGTTAATCATGACATTTGTGCATGTAGACGTCGAATATAATTTATTATGAAAAAACATTAAAAAAAAAAAGAATTTGACTACCTTGGCAAATAAAATTATTTGGCATGGCTTTTGTCACGGCATAGGGCATGCCTTGCATAATACCGTGCCAAATTGTTTTCTTTGGCACGGTAGTTGCCACGGTTTTCTCAAAACCGTGCCAAAAGAATAAGTTTCTAATTATTTTATAAACAATCGATTGTAATTGTAATTATATCATCAATAGATCGAGATTCTTTGCTAGGTGGATGGTTTTAATATAGACAAAAAATTTAAATATTTATTTTATATATGGATTAATTAAGATATTTATTCTATGTATCGATTATTCCCTTGTTTTCCAATCCATGTTAATTTTATGTTTTATTACTTATATTTAGTCGATATTGAGTTAATCATGACATTTGTGCATGCATAGGTCAAATATGATTTATTAAGGAAAAAAAAAAAAAAAAAAAAGAATTTTACCACCATGGCAAAGAAAAATATTTGGCATGGTTTTTGTCACGGCATAGGGCATGCCGTGCCAAATACCGTGTTAAATTGTTTTTCGGATTTGCAACGGTTTTATCAAAACCGTGCCAAATACCGTGCCAAAAGAATAAGTTTCTAATTATTTTATAAAAAATCGATTGTAATTGTAATTATATCATCAATAGATCGAGATTCTTTGCTTCGTGGATTGTTTTAATATAGACAAAAAAATTTAAATATTTATTTTATATATGGACTAATTAAGATATTAATTCTATGTATCGATTCTTAACTTGTTTTCAATCCATGTTAATTTAATGTTTTATTACTTATATTTAGTCGGTATTGAGTTAATCATGACATTTGTGCATGTAGACGTCGAATATAATTTATTATGAAAAAACATTAAAAAAGAAAAAAAGAATTTGACTACCATGGCAAATAAAATTATTTGGCACGGTTTTTGTCACGGCATAGGGCATGCCTTGCACAATACCGTGCCAAATTGTTTTCTTTGGCACGGTAGTTGCCACGGTTATCTCAAAACCGGGCCAAATACCGTGCCAAAATAATAAGTTTCTAATTATTTTATAAAGAATCGATTGTAATTGGAATTATGCCATCAATAGATCGAGATTCTTTGCTTGGTTGATGGTTTTAATATAGACAAGAAAATTTAAATATTTATTTTATATATGGATTAATTAAGATATTAATTCTATGTATCGATTATTCCCTTGTTTTCCAATCCATGTTAATTTTATATTTTATTGCTTATATTTAGTCGGTATTGAGTTAATCATGACATTTGTGCATGGAGACGTCAAATATAATTTATTATGAAAAAACATTAAAAAAGAAAAAAAGAATTGGACCACCATGGCAAAAAAATTATTTGTCACGGTTTTTGTCTCGGCATAGGGCATGCCGTGCCAAATACCGTGCCAAATTGTTTTCTTTGGCACGGTATTTGCCACGGTTTTCTCAAAACCGTGCCAAAAGAATAAGTTTCAAATTATTTTATAAAAAAACGATTGTAATTGGAATTATGACATCAATAGGTCAAGATTCTTTGCTTGGTGGATGGTTTTAATATAGACAAGAAAATTTAAATATTTATTTTATATATGGATTAATTAAGATATTTATTCTATGTATGGATTATTCCCTTGTTTTCAATCCATGTTAATTTTATGTTTTATTACTTATATTTAGTCGGTATTGAGTTAAATCATGACAGTTGTGCATGTAGACGTCAAATATAATTTATTATGAAAAAAAATTATAAAAAAAAAGAATTTGAACACCATGGCAGAGAAAAATATTTGGCACGGTTTTTGTCACGGCATAGGGCATGCCGTGCCACATACCTTGCCAAATTGTTTTCTTTGGCAAGGTATTTTTCCAAGGTTTTCTCAAAACCGTGCTAAATACCGTGCCAAAAGAATAAGTTTCTAATTATTTTATAAACAATCGATTGTAATTGTAATTATATTATCAATAGATCGAGATTCTTTGCTAGGTGGATGGTTTTAATACAGACAAAAAATTTAAATATTTATTTTATATATGGATTAATTAAGATATTTATTCTATGTATCGATTATTCCCTTGTTTTCCAATCCATGTTAATTTTATGTTTTATTACTTATATTTAGTCGATATTGAGTTAATCATGACATTTGTGCATGCATACGTCAAATATGATTTATTAAGGAAAAAATAAAAAAAAAAAAACAATTTTACCACCATGGCAAAGAAAAATATTTGGTATGGTTTTTGTCACGGCATAGGGCATGCCGTGCCAAATACCGTGCCAAATTGTTTTCTTTGGCACGGTAGTTGCCACGGTTTTCTCAAAACCGTGCCAAAATAATAAGTTTCTAATTATTTTATAAACAATCGATTGTACTTGGAATTATGTCATTAATAGGTCGAGATTCTTTGCTTGGTGGATGGTTTTAATATAGACAAGAAAATTTAAATATTTATTTTATATATGGATTAATTAAGATATTTATTCTATGTATCGATTATTCCCTTGTTTTCCAATCCATGTTAATTTTATGTTTTATTACTTATATTTAGTCGGTATTGAGTTAATCATGACAGTTGTGCATGTAGACGTCAAATATAATTTATTATGAAAAAAAATTATAAAAAAAAAGAATTTGAACACCATGGCAAAGAAAAATATTTGGCACGGTTTTTGTCCCCGCCATAGGGCATGCCGTGCCACATCCGTGTTTTTTTTGGCAAGGTATTTTTCCAAGGTTTTCTCAAAACCGTGCCAAATACCGTGCCAAAAGAGTAAGTTTCTAATTATTTTATAAACAATCGATTGTAATTGTAATTATATCATCAATAGATCGAGATTCTTTGCTAGGTGGATGGTTTTAATATAGACAAAAAATTTAAATATTTATTTTATATATGGATTAATTAAGATATTTATTCTATGTATCGATTATTCCCTTGTTTTCCAATCCATGTTAATTTTATGTTTTATTACTTATATTTAGTCGATATTGAGTTAATCATGACATTTGTGCATGCATAGGTCAAATATGATTTATTAAGGAAAAAATAAAAAAAAAAAAAGAATTTTACCACCATGGCAAAGAAAAATATTTGGCATGGTTTTTGTCACGGCATAGGGCATGCCGTGCCAAATACCGTGTTAAATTGTTTTCTTTGACACGGTATTTGCCAACGGTTTTATCAAAACCGTGCCAAATACCGTGCCAAAATAATAAGTTTCTAATTATTTTATAAAAAATCGATTGTAATTGTAATTATATCATCAATAGATCGAGATTCTTTGCTTCGTGGATTGTTTTAATATAGACAAAAAAATTTAAATATTTATTTTATATATGGACTAATTAAGATATTAATTCTATGTATCGATTCTTAACTTGTTTTCAATCCATGTTAATTTAATGTTTTATTACTTATATTTAGTCGGTATTGAGTTAATCATGACATTTGTGCATGTAGACGTCGAATATAATTTATTATGAAAAAACATTAAAAAAGAAAAAAAGAATTTGACTACCATGGCAAATAAAATTATTTGGCACGGTTTTTGTCACGGCATAGGGCATGCCTTGCACAATACCGTGCCAAATTGTTTTCTTTGGCACGGTAGTTGCCACGGTTATCTCAAAACAGTGCCAAATACCGTGCCAAAATAATAAGTTTCTAATTATTTTATAAAGAATCGATTGTAATTGGAATTATGCCATCAATAGATCGAGATTCTTTGCTTGGTTGATGGTTTTAATATAGACAAGAAAATTTAAATATTTATTTTATATATGGATTAATTAAGATATTAATTCTATGTATCGATTATTCCCTTGTTTTCCAATCCATGTTAATTTTATATTTTATTGCTTATATTTAGTCGGTATTGAGTTAATCATGACATTTGTGCATGGAGACGTCAAATATAATTTATTATGAAAAAACATTAAAAAAGAAAAAAAGAATTGGACCACCATGGCAAAAAAATTATTTGTCACGGTTTTTGTCTCGGCATAGGGCATGCCGTGCCAAATACCGTGCCAAATTGTTTTCTTTGGCACGGTATTTGCCACGGTTTTCTCAAAACCGTGCCAAAAGAATAAGTTTCAAATTATTTTATAAAAAAACGATTGTAATTGGAATTATGACATCAATAGGTCAAGATTCTTTGCTTGGTGGATGGTTTTAATATAGACAAGAAAATTTAAATATTTATTTTATATATGGATTAATTAAGATATTTATTCTATGTATGGATTATTCCCTTGTTTTCAATCCAAGTTAATTTTATGTTTTATTACTTATATTTAGTCGGCATTGAGTTAAATCATGACAGTTGTGCATGTAGACGTCAAATATAATTTATTATGAAAAAAAATTATAAAAAAAAAGAATTTGAACACCATGGCAGAGAAAAATATTTGGCACGGTTTTTGTCACGGCATAGGGCATGCCGTGCCACATACCTTGCCAAATTGTTTTCTTTGGCAAGGTATTTTTCCAAGGTTTTCTCAAAACCGTGCTAAATACCGTGCCAAAAGAATAAGTTTCTAATTATTTTATAAACAATCGATTGTAATTGTAATTATATTATCAATAGATCGAGATTCTTTGCTAGGTGGATGGTTTTAATACAGACAAAAAATTTAAATATTTATTTTATATATGGATTAATTAAGATATTTATTCTATGTATCGATTATTCCCTTGTTTTCCAATCCATGTTAATTTTATGTTTTATTACTTATATTTAGTCGATATTGAGTTAATCATGACATTTGTGCATGCATAGGTCAAATATGATTTATTAAGGAAAAAATAAAAAAAAAAAAAGAATTTTACCACCATGGCAAAGAAAAATATTTGGCATGGTTTTTGTCACGGCATAGGGCATGCCGTGCCAAATACCGTGCCAAATTGTTTTCTTTGGCACGGTAGTTGCCACGGTTTTCTCAAAACCGTGCCAAAATAATAAGTTTCTAATTATTTTATAAACAATCGATTGTACTTGGAATTATGTCATTAATAGGTCGAGATTCTTTGCTTGGTGGATGGTTTTAATATAGACAAGAAAATTTAAATATTTATTTTATATATGGATTAATTAAGATATTTATTCTATGTATCGATTATTCCCTTGTTTTCCAATCCATGTTAATTTTATGTTTTATTACTTATATTTAGTCGGTATTGAGTTAATCATGACAGTTGTGCATGTAGACGTCAAATATAATTTATTATGAAAAAAAATTATAAAAAAAAAGAATTTGAACACCATGGCAAAGAAAAATATTTGGCACGGTTTTTGTCACGGCATAGGGCATGCCGTGCCACATACCGTGCCAAATTGTTTTCTTTGGCAAGGTATTTTTCCAAGGTTTTCTCAAAACCGTGCCAAATACCGTGCCAAAAGAATAAGTTTCTAATTATTTTATAAACAATCGATTGTAATTGTAATTATATCATCAATAGATCGAGATTCTTTGCTAGGTGGATGGTTTTAATATAGACAAAAAATTTAAATATTTATTTTATATATGGATTAATTAAGATATTTATTCTATGTATCGATTATTCCCTTGTTTTCCAATCCATGTTAATTTTATGTTTTATTACTTATATTTAGTCGATATTGAGTTAATCATGACATTTGTGCATGCATAGGTCAAATATGATTTATTAAGGAAAAAATAAAAAAAAAAAAGAATTTTACCACCATGGCAAAGAAAAATATTTGGCATGGTTTTTGTCACGGCATAGGGCACGCCGTGCCAAATACCGTGTTAAATTGTTTTCTTTGACACGGTATTTGCAACGGTTTTATCAAAACCTTGCCAAATACCGTGCCAAAATAATAAGTTTCTAATTATTTTATAAAAAATCGATTGTAATTGTAATTATATCATCAATAGATCGAGATTCTTTGCTTCGTGGATTGTTTTAATATAGACAAAAAAATTTAAATATTTATTTTATATATGGACTAATTAAGATATTAATTCTATGTATCGATTCTTAACTTGTTTTCAATCCATGTTAATTTAATGTTTTATTACTTATATTTAGTCGGTATTGAGTTAATCATGACATTTGTGCATGTAGACGTCGAATATAATTTATTATGAAAAAACATTAAAAAAGAAAAAAAGAATTTGACTACCATGGCAAATAAAATTATTTGGCACGGTTTTTGTCACGGCATAGGGCATGCCTTGCACAATACCGTGCCAAATTGTTTTCTTTGGCACGGTAGTTGCCACGGTTATCTCAAAACAGTGCCAAATACCGTGCCAAAATAATAAGTTTCTAATTATTTTATAAAGAATCGATTGTAATTGGAATTATGCCATCAATAGATCGAGATTCTTTGCTTGGTTGATGGTTTTAATATAGACAAGAAAATTTAAATATTTATTTTATATATGGATTAATTAAGATATTAATTCTATGTATCGATTATTCCCTTGTTTTCCAATCCATGTTAATTTTATATTTTATTGCTTATATTTAGTCGGTATTGAGTTAATCATGACATTTGTGCATGGAGACGTCAAATATAATTTATTATGAAAAAACATTAAAAAAAAAAAAAAAGAATTGGACCACCATGGCAAAAAAATTATTTGTCACGGTTTTTGTCTCGGCATAGGGCATGCCGTGCCAAATACCGTGCCAAATTGTTTTCTTTGGCACGGTATTTGCCACGGTTTTCTCAAAACCGTGCCAAAAGAATAAGTTTCAAATTATTTTATAAAAAAACGATTGTAATTGGAATTATGACATCAATAGGTCAAGATTCTTTGCTTGGTGGATGGTTTTAATATAGACAAGAAAATTTAAATATTTATTTTATATATGGATTAATTAAGATATTTATTCTATGTATGGATTATTCCCTTGTTTTCAATCCATGTTAATTTTATGTTTTATTACTTATATTTAGTCGGTATTGAGTTAAATCATGACAGTTGTGCATGTAGACGTCAAATATAATTTATTATGAAAAAAAATTATAAAAAAAAAGAATTTGAACACCATGGCAGAGAAAAATATTTGGCACGGTTTTTGTCACGGCATAGGGCATGCCGTGCCACATACCTTGCCAAATTGTTTTCTTTGGCAAGGTATTTTTCCAAGGTTTTCTCAAAACCGTGCTAAATACCGTGCCAAAAGAATAAGTTTCTAATTATTTTATAAACAATCGATTGTAATTGTAATTATATTATCAATAGATCGAGATTCTTTGCTAGGTGGATGGTTTTAATACAGACAAAAAATTTAAATATTTATTTTATATATGGATTAATTAAGATATTTATTCTATGTATCGATTATTCCCTTGTTTTCCAATCCATGTTAATTTTATGTTTTATTACTTATATTTAGTCGATATTGAGTTAATCATGACATTTGTGCATGCATAGGTCAAATATGATTTATTAAGGAAAAAAAAAAAAAAAAAAAAGAATTTTACCACCATGGCAAAGAAAAATATTTGGCATGGTTTTTGTCACGGCATAGGGCATGCCGTGCCAAATACCGTGCCAAATTGTTTTCTTTGGCACGGTAGTTGCCACGGTTTTCTCAAAACCGTGCCAAAATAATAAGTTTCTAATTATTTTATAAACAATCGATTGTACTTGGAATTATGTCATTAATAGGTCGAGATTCTTTGCTTGGTGGATGGTTTTAATATAGACAAGAAAATTTAAATATTTATTTTATATATGGATTAATTAAGATATTTATTCTATGTATCGATTATTCCCTTGTTTTCCAATCCATGTTAATTTTATGTTTTATTACTTATATTTAGTCGGTATTGAGTTAATCATGACAGTTGTGCATGTAGACGTCAAATATAATTTATTATGAAAAAAAATTATAAAAAAAAAAGAATTTGAACACCATGGCAGAAGAAAAATATTTGGCACGGTTTTTGTCACGGCATAGGGCATGCCGTGCCACATACCGTGCCAAATTGTTTTCTTTGGCAAGGTATTTTTCCAAGGTTTTCTCAAAACCGTGCCAAATACCGTGCCAAAAGAATAAGTTTCTAATTATTTTATAAACAATCGATTGTAATTGTAATTATATCATCAATAGATCGAGATTCTTTGCTAGGTGGATGGTTTTAATATAGACAAAAAATTTAAATATTTATTTTATATATGGATTAATTAAGATATTTATTCTATGTATCGATTATTCCCTTGTTTTCCAATCCATGTTAATTTTATGTTTTATTACTTATATTTAGTCGATATTGAGTTAATCATGACATTTGTGCATGCATAGGTCAAATATGATTTATTAAGGAAAAAATAAAAAAAAAAAAGAATTTTACCACCATGGCAAAGAAAAATATTTGGCATGGTTTTTGTCACGGCATAGGGCACGCCGTGCCAAATACCGTGTTAAATTGTTTTCTTTGACACGGTATTTGCAACGGTTTTATCAAAACCTTGCCAAATACCGTGCCAAAATAATAAGTTTCTAATTATTTTATAAAAAATCGATTGTAATTGTAATTATATCATCAATAGATCGAGATTCTTTGCTTCGTGGATTGTTTTAATATAGACAAAAAAATTTAAATATTTATTTTATATATGGACTAATTAAGATATTAATTCTATGTATCGATTCTTAACTTGTTTTCAATCCATGTTAATTTAATGTTTTATTACTTATATTTAATCGGTATTGAGTTAATCATGACATTTGTGCATGTAGACGTCGAATATAATTTATTATGAAAAAACATTAAAAAAGAAAAAAAGAATTTGACTACCATGGCAAATAAAATTATTTGGCACGGTTTTTGTCACGGCATAGGGCATGCCTTGCACAATACCGTGCCAAATTGTTTTCTTTGGCACGGTAGTTGCCACGGTTTTCTCAAAACAGTGCCAAATACCGTGCCAAAATAATAAGTTTCTAATTATTTTATAAAGAATCGATTGTAATTGGAATTATGCCATCAATAGATCGAGATTCTTTGCTTGGTTGATGGTTTTAATATAGACAAGAAAATTTAAATATTTATTTTATATATGGATTAATTAAGATATTAATTCTATGTATCGATTATTCCCTTGTTTTCCAATCCATGTTAATTTTATATTTTATTACTTATATTTAGTCGGTATTGAGTTAATCATGACATTTGTGCATGTAGACGTCAAATATAATTTATTATGAAAAAATATTAAAAAAGAAAAAAAGAATTGGACCACCATGGCAAAGAAAATTATTTGTCACGGTTTTTGTCACGGCATAGGGCATGCCGTGCCAAATACCGTGCCAAATTGTTTTCTTTGGCACGGTATTTGCCACGGTTTTCTCAAAACCGTGCCAAAAGAATAAGTTTCAAATTATTTTATAAAAAATCGATTGTAATTGGAATTATGACATCAATAGGTCAAGATTATTTGCTTGGTGTATGGTTTTAATATAGACAAGAAAATTTAAATATTTATTTTATATATGGATTAATTAAGATATTTATTCTATGTATCGATTATTCCCTTGTTTTCCAATCCATGTTAATTTTATGTTTTATTACTAATATTTAGTCGGTGTTGAGTTAATCATGACAGTTGTGCATGTAGACGTCAAATATAATTTATTATGAAAAAAAATTAAAAAAAAAAAAAAATTTGACCACCATGGCAAAGAAAATTATTTGTCACGGTTTTTGTCACGGCATAGAGCATGCCGTGCCAAATACCGTGCCAAACTGTTTTCTTTGGCACGGTATTTGCCACGGTTTTCTCAAAACCGGGCCAAATACCGTGCCAAAAGAATAGGTTTCTAATTATTTTATAAAGAATCGATTGTAATTGGAATTATGCCATCAATAGGTCGAGATTCTTTGCTTGGTGGACGGTTTTAATATAGACAAGAAAATTTAAATATTTATTTTATATATGGATTAATTAAGATAATTATTCTATGTATCGATTATTCCCTTGTTTTCCAATCCATGTTAATTTTATGTTTTATTACTTATATTTAGTCGGTATTGAGTTAATCATGACATTTGTGCATGGAGACGTCAAATATAATTTATTATGAAAAAACATTAAAAAAGAAAAAAAGAATTGGACCACCATGGCAAAAAGATTATTTGTCACGGTTTTTGTCACGGCATAGGGCATGCCTTGCACAATACCGTGCCAAATTGTTTTCTTTGGCACGGTAGCTGCCACGGTTTTTCTCAAAACAGCGCCAAATACCGTGCCAAAATAATAAGTTTCAAATTATTTTATAAAGAATCGATTGTAATTGGAATTATGCCATCAATAGGTCGAGATTCTTTGCTTGGTTGATGGTTTTAATATAGACAAGAAAATTTAAATATTTTTTTTTATAAATGGATTAATTAAGATATTTATTCTATGTATCGATTATTCCCTTGTTTTCAATCCATGTTAATTTTATGTTTTATTACTTATATTTAGTCGGTATTGAGTTAAATCATGACAGTTTGTGCATGTAGACGTCAAATATAATTTATTATGAAAAAAATTTTTAAAAAAAAGAATTTGAACACCATGGCAAAGAAAAATATTTGGCACGGTTTTTGTCACGGCATAGGGCATGCCGTGCCACATACCTTGCCAAATTGTTTTCTTTGGCAAGGTATTTTTCCAAGGTTTTCTCAAAACCGTGCTAAATACCGTGCCAAAAGAATAAGTTTCTAATTATTTTATAAACAATCGATTGTAATTGTAATTGTATTATCAATAGATCGAGATTCTTTGCTAGGTGGATGGTTTTAATACAGACAAAAAATTTAAATATTTATTTTATATATGGATTAATTAAGATATTTATTCTATGTATCGATTATTCCCTTGTTTTCCAATCCATGTTAATTTTATGTTTTATTACTTATATTTAGTCGATATTGAGTTAATCATGACATTTGTGCATGCATAGGTCAAATATGATTTATTAAGGAAAAAATAAAAAAAAAAAAAGAATTTTACCACCATGGCAAAGAAAAATATTTGGCATTGTTTTTGTCACGGCATAGGGCACGCCGTGCCAAATACCGTGTCAAATTGTTTTCTTTGACACGGTATTTGCATCGGTTTTATCAAAACCGTGCCAAATACCGTGCCAAAATAATAAGTTTCTAATTATTTTATAAAAAATCGATTGTAATTGTAATTATATCATCAATAGATCGAGATTCTTTGCTTCGTGGATTGTTTTAATATAGACAAAAAAATTTAAATATTTATTTTATATATGGACTATATAAGATATTAATTCTATGTATCGATTCTTAACTTGTTTTCAATCCATGTTAATTTAATGTTTTATTACTTATATTTAGTCGGTATTGAGTTAATCATGACATTTGTGCATGTAGACGTCGAATATAATTTATTATGAAAAAACATTAAAAAAGAAAAAAAGAATTTGACTACCATGGCAAATAAAATTATTTGGCACGGTTTTTGTCACGGCATAGGGCATGCCTTGCACAATACCGTGCCAAATTGTTTTCTTTGGCACGGTAGCTGCCACGGTTTTCTCAAAACAGCGCCAAATACCGTGCCAAAATAATAAGTTTCAAATTATTTTATAAAGAATCGATTGTAATTGGAATTATGCCATCAATAGGTCGAGATTCTTTGCTTGGTTGATGGTTTTAATATAGACAAGAAAATTTAAATATTTATTTTATATATGGATTAATTAAGATATTAATTCCATGTATCGATTATTCCCTTGTTTTGCAATCCATGTTAATTTTATGTTTTATTAGTTATATTTAGTCGGTATTGAGTTAATCATGACATTTGTGCATGGAGACGTCAAATATAATTTATTATGAAAAAACATTAAAAAAGAAAAAAGAATTTGAACACCATGGCAAATAAAATTATTTGGCACGGTTTTTGTCACGGCATAGGGCATGCCTTGCACAATACCGTGCCAAATTGTTTTCTTTGGCATGGTAGTTGCCACGGGTTTCTCGAAACCGTGCCAAATACCGTGCCAAAATAATAAATTTTTAATTGTTTTATAAACAATCGATCGTAATTGGAATTATGTTATCAATAGGGCGAGATTCTTTGCTTGGTGTATGGTTTTAATATAGACAAAAAAATTTAAATATTTATTTTATATATGGATTAATTAATATATATATTTTTATGTATCGATTATTCCCTTGTTTTCCAATCCATGTTAATTTTATGTTTTATTACTAATATTTAGTCGGTATTGAGTTAATCATGACAGTTGTGCATGTAGACGTCAAATATAATTTATTATGAAAAAAAATTAAAAAAAAAAAAGAATTTGACCACCATGGCAAAGAAAATATTTTTGGCAAGTTTTTGTCACGGCATAGGGCATGCCTTGCACAATACCGTGCCAAATTGTTTTCTTTGGCTCGGTAGTTGCCACGGTTTTCTCAAAACAGTGCCAAATACCGTGCCAAAATAATAAGTTTCTAATTATTTTATAAAGAATCGATTGTAATTGGAATTATGCCATCAATAGATCGAGATTCTTTGCTTGGTTGATGGTTTTAATATAGACAAGAAAATTTAAATATTTATTTTATATATGGATTAATTAAGATATTAATTCTATGTATCGATTATTCCCTTGTTTTCCAATCCATGTTAATTTTATATTTTATTACTTATATTTAGTCGGTATTGAGTTAATCATGACATTTGTGCATGTAGACGTCAAATATAATTTATTATGAAAAAATATTAAAAAAGAAAAAAAGAGTTGGACCACCATGGCAAAGAAAATTATTTGTCACGGTTTTTGTCACGGCATAGGGCATGCCGTGCCAAATACCGTGCCAAATTGTTTTCTTTTGGCATTTATTTGCCACGGTTTTCTCAAAACCGTGCCAAAAGAATAAGTTTCAAATTATTTTATAAAAAATCGATTGTAATTGGAATTATGACATCAATAGGTCAAGATTATTTGCTTGGTGTATGGTTTTAATATAGACAAGAAAATTTAAATATTTATTTTATATATGGATTAATTAAGATATTTATTCTATGTATCGATTATTCCCTTGTTTTCCAATCCATGTTAATTTTATGTTTTATTACTAATATTTAGTCGGTGTTGAGTTAATCATGACAGTTGTGCATGTAGACGTCAAATATAATTTATTATGAAAAAAAATTAAAAAAAAAAAAATTTGACCACCATGGCAAAGAAAATTATTTGTCACGGTTTTTGTCACGGCATAGGGCATGCCGTGCCAAATACCGTGCCAAACTGTTTTCTTTGGCACGGTATTTGCCACGGTTTTCTCAAAACCGGGCCAAATACCGTGCCAAAAGAATAGGTTTCTAATTATTTTATAAAGAATCGATTGTAATTGGAATTATGCCATCAATAGGTCGAGATTCTTTGCTTGGTGGACGGTTTTAATATAGACAAGAAAATTTAAATATTTATTTTATATATGGATTAATTAAGATATTTATTCTATGTATCGATTATTCCCTTGTTTTCCAATCCATGTTAATTTTATGTTTTATTACTTATATTTAGTCGGTATTGAGTTAATCATGACATTTGTGCATGGAGACGTCAAATATAATTTATTATGAAAAAACATTAAAAAAGAAAAAAAGAATTGGACCACCATGGCAAAAAGATTATTTGTCACGGTGTTTGTCATGGCATAGGGCATGCCTTGCACAATACCGTGCCAAATTGTTTTCTTTGGCACGGTAGCTGCCACGGTTTTCTCAAAACAGCGCCAAATACCGTGCCAAAATAATAAGTTTCAAATTATTTTATAAAGAATCGATTGTAATTGGAATTATGCCATCAATAGGTCGAGATTCTTTGCTTGGTTGATGGTTTTAATATAGACAAGAAAATTTAAATATTTTTTTTATATATGGATTAATTAAGATATTTATTCTATGTATCGATTATTCCCTTGTTTTCAATCCATGTTAATTTTATGTTTTATTACTTACATTTAGTCGGTATTGAGTTAAATCATGACAGTTGTGCATGTAGACGTCAAATATAATTTATTATGAAAAAAAATTATAAAAAAAAAGAATTTGAACACCATGGCAAAGAAAAATATTTGGCACGGTTTTTGTCACGGCATAGGGCATGCCGTGCCACATACCTTGCCAAATTGTTTTCTTTGGCAAGGTATTTTTCCAAGGTTTTCTCAAAACCGTGCTAAATACCGTGCCAAAAGAATAAGTTTCTAATTATTTTATAAACAATCGATTGTAATTGTAATTATATTATCAATAGATCGAGATTCTTTGCTAGGTGGATGGTTTTAATACAGACAAAAAATTTAAATATTTATTTTATATATGGATTCATTAAGATATTTATTCTATGTATCGATTATTCCCTTGTTTTCCAATCCATGTTAATTTTATGTTTTATTACTTATATTTAGTCGATATTGAGTTAATCATGACATTTGTGCATGCATAGGTCAAATATGATTTATTAAGGAAAAAATAAAAAAAAAAAAAGAATTTTACCACCATGGCAAAGAAAAATATTTGGCATTGTTTTTGTCACGGCATAGGGCACGCCGTGCCAAATACCGTGTCAAATTGTTTTCTTTGACACGGTATTTGCATCGGTTTTATCAAAACCGTGCCAAATACCGTGCCAAAATAATAAGTTTCTAATTATTTTATAAAAAATCGATTGTAATTGTAATTATATCATCAATAGATCGAGATTCTTTGCTTCGTGGATTGTTTTAATATAGACAAAAAAATTTAAATATTTATTTTATATATGGACTATATAAGATATTAATTCTATGTATCGATTCTTAACTTGTTTTCAATCCATGTTAATTTAATGTTTTATTACTTATATTTAGTCGGTATTGAGTTAATCATGACATTTGTGCATGTAGACGTCGAATATAATTTATTATGAAAAAACATTAAAAAAGAAAAAAAGAATTTGACTACCATGGCAAATAAAATTATTTGGCACGGTTTTTGTCACGGCATAGGGCATGCCTTGCACAATACCGTGCCAAATTGTTTTCTTTGGCACGGTAGGCTGCCACGGTTTTCTCAAAACGGCGCCAAATACCGTGCCAAAATAATAAGTTTCAAATTATTTTATAAAGAATCGATTGTAATTGGAATTATGCCATCAATAGGTCGAGATTCTTTGCTTGGTTGATGGTTTTAATATAGACAAGAAAATTTAAATATTTATTTTATATATGGATTAATTAAGATATTAATTCCATGTATCGATTATTCCCTTGTTTTGCAATCCATGTTAATTTTATGTTTTATTAGTTATATTTAGTCGGTATTGAGTTAATCCTGACATTTGTGCATGGAGACGTCAAATATAATTTATTATGAAAAAACATTAAAAAAGAAAAAAAGAATTTGAACACCATGGCAAATAAAATTATTTGGCACGGTTTTTGTCACGGCATAGGGCATGCCTTGCACAATACCGTGCCAAATTGTTTTCTTTTGGCATGGTAGTTGCCACGGGTTTCTCGAAACCGTGCCAAATACCGTGCCAAAATAATAAATTTTTAATTGTTTTATAAACAATCGATCGTAATTGGAATTATGTTATCAATAGGGCGAGATTCTTTGCTTGGTGTATGGTTTTAATATAGACAAAAAAATTTAAATATTTATTTTATATATGGATTAATTAATATATATATTTTTATGTATCGATTATTCCCTTGTTTTCCAATCCATGTTAATTTTATGTTTTATTACTAATATTTAGTCGGTATTGAGTTAATCATGACATTTGTGCATGTAGACGTCAAATATAATTTATTATGAAAAAAAATTAAAAAAAAAAAAGAATTTGACCACCATGGCAAAGAAAAATATTTGGCAAGGTTTTTTGTCACGGCATAGGGCATGCCTTGCACAATACCGTGCCAAATTGTTTTCTTTGGCTCGGTAGTTGCCACGGTTTTCTCAAAACAGTGCCAAATACCGTGCCAAAATAATAAGTTTCTAATTATTTTATAAAGAATCGATTGTAATTGGAATTATGCCATCAATAGATCGAGATTCTTTGCTTGGTTGATGGTTTTAATATAGACAAGAAAATTTAAATATTTATTTTATATATGGATTAATTAAGATATTAATTCTATGTATCGATTATTCCCTTGTTTTCCAATCCATGTTAATTTTATATTTTATTACTTATATTTAGTCGGTATTGAGTTAATCATGACATTTGTGCATGTAGACGTCAAATATAATTTATTATGAAAAAATATTAAAAAAGAAAAAAAGAGTTGGACCACCATGGCAAAGAAAATTATTTGTCACGGTTTTTGTCACGGCATAGGGCATGCCGTGCCAAATACCGTGCCAAATTGTTTTCTTTGGCACGGTATTTGCCACGGTTTTCTCAAAACCGTGCCAAAAGAATAAGTTTCAAATTATTTTATAAAAAATCGATTGTAATTGGAATTATGACATCAATAGGTCAAGATTATTTGCTTGGTGTATGGTTTTAATATAGACAAGAAAATTTAAATATTTATTTTATATATGGATTAATTAAGATATTTATTCTATGTATCGATTATTCCCTTGTTTTCCAATCCATGTTAATTTTATGTTTTATTACTAATATTTAGTCGGTGTTGAGTTAATCATGACAGTTGTGCATGTAGACGTCAAATATAATTTATTATGAAAAAAAATTAAAAAAAAAAAAATTTGACCACCATGGCAAAGAAAATTATTTGTCACGGTTTTTGTCACGGCATAGGGCATGCCGTGCCAAATACCGTGCCAAACTGTTTTCTTTGGCACGGTATTTGCCACGGTTTTCTCAAAACCGGGCCAAATACCGTGCCAAAAGAATAGGTTTCTAATTATTTTATAAAGAATCGATTGTAATTGGAATTATGCCATCAATAGGTCGAGATTCTTTGCTTGGTGGACGGTTTTAATATAGACAAGAAAATTTAAATATTTATTTTATATATGGATTAATTAAGATATTTATTCTATGTATCGATTATTCCCTTGTTTTCCAATCCATGTTAATTTTATGTTTTATTACTTATATTTAGTCGGTATTGAGTTAATCATGACATTTGTGCATGGAGACGTCAAATATAATTTATTATGAAAAAACATTAAAAAAAAAAAAAAAGAATTGGACCACCATGGCAAAAAGATTATTTGTCACGGTGTTTGTCATGGCATAGGGCATGCCTTGCACAATACCGTGCCAAATTGTTTTCTTTGGCACGGTAGGCTGCCACGGTTTTCTCAAAACAGCGCCAAATACCGTGCCAAAATAATAAGTTTCAAATTATTTTATAAAGAATCGATTGTAATTGGAATTATGCCATCAATAGGTCGAGATTCTTTGCTTGGTTGATGGTTTTAATATAGACAAGAAAATTTAAATATTTTTTTTATATATGGATTAATTAAGATATTTATTCTATGTATCGATTATTCCCTTGTTTTCAATCCATGTTAATTTTATGTTTTATTACTTACATTTAGTCGGTATTGAGTTAAATCATGACAGTTGTGCATGTAGACGTCAAATATAATTTATTATGAAAAAAAATTATAAAAAAAAAGAATTTGAACACCATGGCAAAGAAAAATATTTGGCACGGTTTTTGTCACGGCATAGGGCATGCCGTGCCACATACCTTGCCAAATTGTTTTCTTTGGCAAGGTATTTTTCCAAGGTTTTCTCAAAACCGTGCTAAATACCGTGCCAAAAGAATAAGTTTCTAATTATTTTATAAACAATCGATTGTAATTGTAATTATATTATCAATAGATCGAGATTCTTTGCTAGGTGGATGGTTTTAATACCAGACAAAAAATTTAAATATTTATTTTATATATGGATTAATTAAGATATTTATTCTATGTATCGATTATTCCCTTGTTTTCCAATCCATGTTAATTTTATGTTTTATTACTTATATTTAGTCGATATTGAGTTAATCATGACATTTGTGCATGCATAGGTCAAATATGATTTATTATGGGAAAAAAAAAAAAAAAAAAAGAATTTTACCACCATGGCAAAGAAAAATATTTGGCATGGTTTTTGTCACGGCATAGGGCACGCCGTGCCAAATACCGTGTCAAATTGTTTTCTTTGACACGGTATTTGCATCGGTTTTATCAAAACCGTGCCAAATACCGTGCCAAAATAATAAGTTTCTAATTATTTTATAAAAAATCGATTGTAATTGTAATTATATCATCAATAGATCGAGATTCTTTGCTTCGTGGATTGTTTTAATATAGACAAAAAAATTTAAATATTTATTTTATATATGGACTATATAAGATATTAATTCTATGTATCGATTCTTAACTTGTTTTCAATCCATGTTAATTTAATGTTTTATTACTTATATTTAGTCGGTATTGAGTTAATCATGACATTTGTGCATGTAGACGTCGAATATAATTTATTATGAAAAAACATTAAAAAAGAAAAAAAGAATTTGACTACCATGGCAAATAAAATTATTTGGCACGGTTTTTGTCACGGCATAGGGCATGCCTTGCACAATACCGTGCCAAATTGTTTCTTTGGCACGGTAGCTGCCACGGTTTTCTCAAAACAGCGCCAAATACCGTGCCAAAATAATAAGTTTCAAATTATTTTATAAAGAATCGATTGTAATTGGAATTATGCCATCAATAGGTCGAGATTCTTTGCTTGGTTGATGGTTTTAATATAGACAAGAAAATTTAAATATTTATTTTATATATGGATTAATTAAGATATTAATTCCATGTATCGATTATTCCCTTGTTTTGCAATCCATGTTAATTTTATGTTTTATTAGTTATATTTAGTCGGTATTGAGTTAATCATGACATTTGTGCATGGAGACGTCAAATATAATTTATTATGAAAAAACATTAAAAAAGAAAAAAGAATTTGAACACCATGGCAAATAAAATTATTTGGCACGGTTTTTGTCACGGCATAGGGCATGCCTTGCACAATACCGTGCCAAATTGTTTTCTTTGGCATGGTAGTTGCCACGGGTTTCTCAAAACCGTGCCAAATACCGTGCCAAAATAATAAATTTTTAATTGTTTTATAAACAATCGATCGTAATTGGAATTATGTTATCAATAGGGCGAGATTCTTTGCTTGGTGTATGGTTTTAATATAGACAAAAAAATTTAAATATTTATTTTATATATGGATTAATTAATATATATATTTTTATGTATCGATTATTCCCTTGTTTTCCAATCCATGTTAATTTTATGTTTTATTACAAATATTTAGTCGGTATTGAGTTAATCATGACAGTTGTGCATGTAGACGTCAAATATAATTTATTATGAAAAAAAATTAAAAAAAAAAAGAATTTGACCACCATGGCAAAGAAAAATATTTGGCAAGGTTTTTGTCACGGCATAGGGCATGCCTTGCACAATACCGTGCCAAATTGTTTTCTTTGGCTCGGTAGTTGCCACGGTTTTCTCAAAACAGTGCCAAATACCGTGCCAAAATAATAAGTTTCTAATTATTTTATAAAGAAT
Source organism: Dioscorea dumetorum (assembly GCA_902712375.1). NCBI lineage: Eukaryota > Viridiplantae > Streptophyta > Magnoliopsida > Dioscoreales > Dioscoreaceae > Dioscorea > Dioscorea dumetorum. Next base: position 4,217,117 of record CACTHL010000492.1, read on the forward strand.
CGATTGTAATTGGAATTATGCCATCAATAGATCGAGATTCTTTGCTTGGTTGATGGTTTTAATATAGACAAGAAAATTTAAATATTTATTTTATATATGGATTAATTAAGATATTAATTCTATGTATCGATTATTCCCTTGTTTTCCAATCCATGTTAATTTTATATTTTATTACTTATATTTAGTCGGTATTGAGTTAATCATGACATTTGTGCATGTAGACGTCAAATATAATTTATTATGAAAAAATATTAAAAAAGAAAAAAAGAATTGGACCACCATGGCAAAGAAAATTATTTGTCACGGTTTTTGTCACGGCATAGCGCATGCCGTGCCAAATACCGTGCCAAATTGTTTTCTTTGGCACGGTATTTGCCACGGTTTTCTCAAAACCGTGCCAAAAGAATAAGTTTCAAATTATTTTATAAAAAATCGATTGTAATTGGAATTATGACATCAATAGGTCAAGATTATTTGCTTGGTGTATGGTTTTAATATAGACAAGAAAATTTAAATATTTATTTTATATATGGATTAATTAAGATATTTATTCTATGTATCGATTATTCCCTTGTTTTCCAATCCATGTTAATTTTATGTTTTATTACTAATATTTAGTCGGTGTTGAGTTAATCATGACAGTTGTGCATGTAGACGTCAAATATAATTTATTATGAAAAAAAATTAAAAAAAAAAAAATTTGACCACCATGGCAAAGAAAATTATTTGTCACGGTTTTTGTCACGGCATAGAGCATGCCGTGATAAATACCGTGCCAAACTGTTTTCTTTGGCACGGTATTTGCCACGGTTTTCTCAAAACCGGGCCAAATACCGTGCCAAAAGAATAGGTTTCTAATTATTTTATAAAGAATCGATTGTAATTGGAATTATGCCATCAATAGGTCGAGATTCTTTGCTTGGTGGACGGTTTTAATATAGACAAGAAAATTTAAATATTTATTTTATATATGGATTAATTAAGATATTTATTCTATGTATCGATTATTCCTTTGTTTTCCAATCCATGTTAATTTTATGTTTTATTACTTATATTTAGTCGGTATTGAGTTAATCATGACATTTGTGCATGGAGACGTCAAATATAATTTATTATGAAAAAACATTAAAAAAGAAAAAAAGAATTGGACCACCATGGCAAAAAGATTATTTGTCACGGTGTTTGTCACGGCATAGGGCATGCCTTGCACAATACCGTGCCAAATTGTTTTCTTTGGCACGGTAGCTGCCACGGTTTTCTCAAAATAGCGCCAAATACCGTGCCAAAATAATAAGTTTCAAATTATTTTATAAAGAATCGATTGTAATTGGAATTATGCCATCAATAGGTCGAGATTCTTTGCTTGGTTGATGGTTTTAATATAGACAAGAAAATTTAAATATTTTTTTTATATATGGATTAATTAAGATATTTATTCTATGTATCGATTATTCCCTTGTTTTCAATCCATGTTAATTTTATGTTTTATTACTTATATTTAGTCGGTATTGAGTTAAATCATGACAGTTGTGCATGTAGACGTCAAATATAATTTATTATGAAAAAAAATTATAAAAAAAAAGAATTTGAACACCATGGCAAAGAAAAATATTTGGCACGGTTTTTGTCACGGCATAGGGCATGCCGTGCCACATACCTTGCCAAATTGTTTTCTTTGGCAAGGTATTTTTCCAAGGTTTTCTCAAAACCGTGCTAAATACCGTGCCAAAAGAATAAGTTTCTAATTATTTTATAAACAATCGATTGTAATTGTAATTATATTATCAATAGATCGAGATTCTTTGCTAGATGGATGGTTTTAATACAGACAAAAAATTTAAATATTTATTTTATATATGGATTAATTAAGATATTTATTCTATGTATCGATTATTCCCTTGTTTTCCAATCCATGTTAATTTTATGTTTTATTACTTATATTTAGTCGATATTGAGTTAATCATGACATTTGTGCATGCATAGGTCAAATATGATTTATTAAGGAAAAAATAAAAAAAAAAAAGAATTTTACCACCATGGCAAAGAAAAATATTTGGCATGGTTTTTGTCACGGCATAGGGCACGCCGTGCCAACTACCGTGTCAAATTGTTTTCTTTGACACGGTATTTGCATCGGTTTTATCAAAACCGTGCCAAATACCGTGCCAAAATAATAAGTTTCTAATTATTTTATAAAAAATCGATTGTAATTGTAATTATATCATCAATAGATCGAGATTCTTTGCTTCGTGGATTGTTTTAATATAGACAAAAAAATTTAAATATTTATTTTATATATGGACTAATTAAGATATTAATTCTATGTATCGATTCTTAACTTGTTTTCAATCCATGTTAATTTAATGTTTTATTACTTATATTTAGTCGGTATTGAGTTAATCATGACATTTGTGCATGTAGACGTCGAATATAATTTATTATGAAAAAACATTAAAAAAGAAAAAAAGAATTTGACTACCATGGCAAATAAAATTATTTGGCACGGTTTTTGTCACGGCATAGGGCATGCCTTGCACAATACCGTGCCAAATTGTTTTCTTTGGCACGGTAGCTGCCACGGTTTTCTCAAAACAGCGCCAAATACCGTGCCAAAATAATAAGTTTCAAATTATTTTATAAAGAATCGATTGTAATTGGAATTATGCCATCAATAGGTCGAGATTCTTTGCTTGGTTGATGGTTTTAATATAGACAAGAAAATTTAAATATTTATTTTATATATGGATTAATTAAGATATTAATTCCATGTATCGATTATTCCCTTGTTTTGCAATCCATGTTAATTTTATGTTTTATTACTTATATTTAGTCGGTATTGAGTTAATCATGACATTTGTGCATGGGGACGTCAAATATAATTTATTATGAAAAAACATTAAAAAAGAAAAAAGAATTTGAACACCATGGCAAATAAAATTATTTGGCACGGTTTTTGTCACGGCATAGGGCATGCCTTGCACAATACTGTGCCAAATTGTTTTCTTTGGCATGGTAGTTGCCACGGGTTTCTCAAAACCGTGCCAAATACCGTGCCAAAATAATAAATTTTTAATTGTTTTATAAACAATCGATCGTAATTGGAATTATGTTATCAATAGGGCGAGATTCTTTGCTTGGTGTATGGTTTTAATATAGACAAAAAATTTAAATATTTATTTTATATATGGATTAATTAATATATATATTTTTATGTATCGATTATTCCCTTGTTTTCCAATCCATGTTAATTTTATGTTTTATTACTAATATTTAGTCGGTATTGAGTTAATCATGACAGTTGTGCATGTAGACGTCAAATATAATTTATTATGAAAAAAAATTAAAAAAAAAAAGAATTTGACCACCATGGCAAAGAAAAATATTTGGCAAGGTTTTTGTCACGGCATAGGGCATGCCGTGCCAAATACCGTGCCAAATTGTTTTCTTTGGCACGGTATTTGCCACGGTTTTCTCAAAACCGGTCCAAATACCGTGCCAAAAGAATAAATTTGTAATTATTTTATAAAGAATCGATTGTAATTGGAATTATGCCATCAATAGGTTGAGATTCTTTACCTGGTGGATGGTTTTAATATAGACAGGAAAATTTAAATATTTATTTTATATATGGATTAATTAAGGTATTAATTATATGTATCGATTATTCCCTTGTTTTCCAATCCATGTTAATTTTATGTTTTATTACTTATATTTAGTCGGTATTGAGTTAATCATGACATTTGTGCATGTAGACGTCAAATATAATTTATTATGAAAAAACATTAAAAAAGAAAAAAAGAATTGGACCACCATGGCAAAGAAAATTATTTGTCACGGTTTTTGTCACGGCATAGGGCATGCCGTGCCAAATACCGTGCCAAATTGTTTTCTTTGGCACGGTATTTGCCACGGTTTTCTCAAAACCGTGCCAAAAGAATAAGTTTCAAATTATTTTATAAAAAATCGATTGTAATTGGAATTATGACATCAATAGGTCAAGATTCTTTGCTTGGTGTATGGTTTTAATATAGACAAGAAAATTTAAATATTTATTTTATATATGGATTAATTAAGATATTTATTCTATGTATCGATTATTCCCTTGTTTTCCAATCCATGTTAATTTTATGTTTTATTACTTATATTTAGTCGGTATTGAGTTAATCATGACATTTGTGCATGGAGACGTGAAATATAATTTATTATGAAAAAACATTAAAAAAGAAAAAAAGAATTTGAACACCATGGCAAATAAAATTATTTGGCATGGTTTTTGTCACGGCATAGGGCATGCCTTGCACAATACCGTTCCAAATTGTTTTCTTTGGCATGGTAGTTGCCACGGGTTTCTCAAAACCGTGCCAAATACCGTGCCAAAATAATAAGTTTTTAATTGTTTTATAAACAATCGATTGTAATTGGAATTATGTCATCAATAGGTCGAGATTCTTTTCTTAGTGTGTGGTTTTAATATAGACAAGAAAATTTAAATATTTATTTTATATATGGATTAATTAAGATATTAATTCTATGTATCGATTATTCCCTTGTTTTCCAATTAATGTTAATTTTATGTTTTATTACTTATATTTAGTCGGGATTGAGTTAATCATGACATTTGTGCATGGAGACGTCAAATGTAATTTATTATGAAAAAACATTAAAAAAGAAAAAAAGAATTTGAACACAATGGCAAATGAAATTATTTGGCACGGTTTTTGTCACGGCATAGGGCATGCCGTGCCAAATACCGTGCCAAACTGTTTTCTTTGGCACGGTATTTGCCACGGTTTTCTCAAAACCGTGCCAAAAGAATAAGTTTCAAATTATTTTATAAAAAATCGATTGTAATTGGAATTATGACATCAATAGGTCAAGATTCTTTGCTTGGTGTATGGTTTTAATATGGACAAGAAAATTTAAATATTTATTTTATATATGGATTAATTAAGATATTAATTATATGTATCTATTATTCCATTGTTTTCCAATCCATGTGAATTTTATGTTTTATTACTTATATTTAGTCGGTATTGAGTTAATCATTACATTTGTGCATGGAGACGTCAAATATAATTTATTATGAAAAAACATTAAAAAAGAAAAAACGAATTTGAACACCATGGCAAATAAAATTATTTGGCACGGTTTTTGTCACGGCATAGGGCATGCCTTGCACAATACCGTGCCAAATTGTTTTGTTTGGCATGGTAGTTGCCACGGGTTTCTCAAAACCGTTCCAAATACCGTGCCAAAATAATAAGTTTTTAATTGTTTTATAAACAATCGATTGTAATTGGAATTATGTCATCAATAGATCGAGATTCTTTGCTTCGTGGATTGTTTTAATATAGACAAAAAAATTTAAATATTTATTTTATATATGGACTAATTAAGATATTAATTCTATGTATCGATTCTTAACTTGTTTTCAATCCATGTTAATGTAATGTTTTATTACTTATATTTAGTCGGTATTGAGTTAATCATGACATTTGTGCATGTAGACGTCTAATATAATTTATTATGAAAAAACATTAAAAAAGAAAAAAAGAATTTGAACACCATGGCAAATAAAATTATTTGGCACGGTTTTTGTCACGGCATAGGGCATGCCTTGCACAATACCGTGCCAAATTGTTTTGTTTGGCATGGTAGTTGCCACGGGTTTCTCAAAACCGTTCCAAATACCGTGCCAAAATAATAAGTTTCTAATTATTTTTATATAAAAATCGATTGTAATTGTAATTATATCATCAATAGATCGAGATTCTTTGCTTCGTGGATTGTTTTAATATAGACAAAAAAATTTAAATATTTATTTTATATATGGACTAATTAAGATATTAATTCTATGTATCGATTCTTAACTTATTTTCAATCCATGTTAATTTAATGTTTTATTACTTATATTTAGTCGGTATTGAGTTAATCATGACATTTGTGCATGTAGACGTCGAATATAATTTATTATGAAAAAACATTAAAAAAGAAAAAAAGAATTTGACTACCATGGCAAATAAAATTATTTGGCACGGTTTTTGTCACGGCATAGGGCATGCCTTGCACAATACCTTGCCAAATTGTTTTCTTTGGCACGGTAGCTGCCACGGTTTTCTCAAAACAGTGCCAAATACCGTGCCAAAATAATAAGTTTCTAATTATTTTATAAAGAATCGATTGTAATTGGAATTATGCCATCAATAGGTCGAGATTCTTTGCTTGGTTGATGGTTTTAATATAGACAAGAAAATTTAAATATTTATTTTATATATGGATTAATTAAGATGTTAATTCTATGTATCGATTATTCCCTTGTTTTCCAATCCATGTTAATTTTATATTTTATTACTTATATTTAGTCGGTATTGAGTTAATCATGACATTTGTGCATGTAGACGTCAAATATAATTTATTATGAAAAAATATTAAAAAAGAAAAAAAGAATTGGGCCACGGTTTTTGTCACGGCATAGGGCATGCCGTGCCAAATACCGTGCCAAATTGTTTTCTTTGGCACGGTATTTGCCACGGTTTTCTCAAAACCGGTCCAAATACCGTGCCAAAAGAATAAATTTGTAATTATTTTATAAAGAATCGATTGTAATTGGAATTATGCCATCAATAGGTTGAGATTCTTTACCTGGTGGATGGTTTTAATATAGACAGGAAAATTTAAATATTTATTTTATATATGGATTAATTAAGGTATTAATTATATGTATCGATTATTCCCTTGTTTTCCAATCCATGTTAATTTTATGTTTTATTACTTATATTTAGTCGGTATTGAGTTAATCATGACATTTGTGCATGTAGACGTCAAATATAATTTATTATGAAAAAACATTAAAAAAGAAAAAAAGAATTGGACCACCATGGCAAAGAAAATTATTTGTCACGGTTTTTGTCACGGCATAGGGCATGCCGTGCCAAATACCGTGCCAAATTGTTTTCATTGGCACGGTATTTGCCACGGTTTTCTCAAAACCGTGCCAAAAGAATAAGTTTCAAATTATTTTATAAAAAATCGATTGTAATTGGAATTATGACATCAATAGGTCAAGATTCTTTGCTTGGTGGATGGTTTTATTATGGACAAGAAAATTTAAATATTTATTTTATATATGGATTAATTAAGATATTAATTCTATGTATCGATTATTCTTTTGTTTTCCAATCAATGTTAATTTTATGTTTTATTACTTATATTTAGTCCGTATTGAGTTAATCATGACATTTGTGCATGTAGACGTCAAATATAATTTATTATGAAAAAACATTAAAAAAGAAAAAAAGAATTTGAACACCATGGCAAATAAAATTATTTGGCACGGTTTTTGTCACGGCATAGGGCATGCCTTGCACAATACCGTGCCAAATTGTTTTGTTTGGCATGGTAGTTGCCACGGGTTTCTCAAAACCGTTCCAAATACCGTGCCAAAATAATAAGTTTTTAATTGTTTTATAAACAATCGATTGTAATTGGAATTATGTCATCAATAGATCGAGATTCTTTGCTTCGTGGATTGTTTTAATATAGACAAAAAAATTTAAATATTTATTTTATATATGGACTAATTAAGATATTAATTCTATGTATCGATTCTTAACTTGTTTTCAATCCATGTTAATTTAATGTTTTATTACTTATATTTAGCCGGTATTGAGTTAATCATGACATTTGTGCATGTAGACGTCTATTATAATTTATTCTGAAAAAACATTAAAAAAGAAAAAAAGAATTTGAACACCATGGCAAATAAAATTATTTGGCACGGTTTTTGTCACGGCATAGGGCATGCCTTGCACAATACCGTGCCAAATTGTTTTGTTTGGCATGGTAGTTGCCACGGGTTTCTCAAAACCGTTCCCAATACCGTGCCAAAATAATAAGTTTTTAATTGTTTTATAAACAATCGATTGTAATTGGAATTATGTCATCAATAGATCGAGATTCTTTGCTTCGTGGATTGTTTTAATATAGACAAAAAAATTTAAATATTTATTTTATATATGGACTAATTAAGATATTAATTCTATGTATCGATTCTTAACTTGTTTTCAATCCATGTTAATTTAATGTTTTATTACTTATATTTAGTCGGTATTGAGTTAATCATGACATTTGTGCATGTAGACGTCTAATATAATTTATTATGAAAAAACATTAAAAAAGAAAAAAAGAATTTGAACACCATGGCAAATAAAATTATTTGGCACGGTTTTTGTCACGGCATAGGGCATGCCTTGCACAATACCGTGCCAAATTGTTTTGTTTGGCATGGTAGTTGCCACGGGTTTCTCAAAACCGTTCCAAATACCGTGCCAAAATAATAAGTTTCTAATTATTTTATAAAAAATCGATTGTAATTGTAATTATATCATCAATAGATCGAGATTCTTTGCTTCGTGGATTGTTTTAATATAGACAAAAAAATTTAAATATTTATTTTATATATGGACTAATTAAGATATTAATTCTATGTATCGATTCTTAACTTGTTTTCAATCCATGTTAATTTAATGTTTTATTACTTATACTTAGTCGGTATTGAGTTAATCATGACTTTTGTGCATGTAGACGTCGAATATAATTTATTATGAAAAAACATTAAAAAAGAAAAAAAGAATTTGACTACCATGGCAAATAAAATTATTTGGCACGGTTTTTGTCACGGCATAGGGCATGCCTTGCACAATACCGTGCCAAATTGTTTTCTTTGGCACGGTAGCTGCCACGGTTTTCTCAAAACAGTGCCAAATACCGTGCCAAAATAAAAAGTTTCTAATTATTTTATAAAGAATCGATTGTAATTGGAATTATGCCATCAATAGGTCGAGATTCTTTGCTTGGTTGATGGTTTTAATATAGACAAGAAAATTTAAATATTTATTTTATATATGAATTAATTAAGATATTAATTATATGTATCGATTATTCCCTTGTTTTCCAATCCATGTTAATTTTATGTTTTATTACTTATATTTAGTCGGTATTGAGTTAATCATGACATTTGTGCATGTAGACGTCAAATATAATTTATTATGAAAAAATATTAAAAAAGAAAAAAAGAATTGGGCCACGGTTTTTGTCACGGCATAGGGCATGCCGTGCCAAATACCGTGCCAAATTGTTTTCTTTGGCACGGTATTTGCCACGGTTTTCTCAAAACCGTGCCAAAAGAATAAGTTTCAAATTATTTTATAAAAAATCGATTGTAATTGGAATTATGACATCAATAGGTCAAGATTCTTTGCTTGGTGTATGGTTTTAATATAGACAAGAAAATTTAAATATTTATTTTATATATGGATTAAATAAGATATTTATTTTATGTATCGATTATTCCCTTGTTTTCCAATCCATGTTAATTTTATGTTTTATTACTAATATTTAGTCGGTGTTGAGTTAATCATGACAGTTGTGCATTAGATGTCAAATATAATTTATTATGAAAAAAAATTAAAAAAAAAAGAATTTGACCACCATGGCAAAGAAAAATATTTGGCACGGTTTTTGTCACGGCATAGGGCATGCCGTGCCAAATACCGTGCCAAAAGAATAAATTTCTAATTATTTTATAAAGAATCAATTGTAATTGGAATTATGCCATCAATGGGTCGAGATTCTTTCTTGGTGGATGGTTTTAATATAGACAAGAAAATTTAAATATTTATTTTATCTATGGATTAATTAAGATATTAATTATATGTATCGATTATTCCCTTGTTTTCCAATCCATGTTAATTTTATGTTTTATTACTTATATTTAGTCGGTATTGAGTTAATCATGACATTTGTGCATGTAGACGTCAAATATAATTTATTATGAAAAAAGATTAAAAAAGAAAAAAAGAATTGGACCACCATGGCAAAGAAAATTATTTGTCACGGTTTTTGTCACGGCATATACCATGCCGTGCCAAATACCGTGCCAAATTGTTTTCTTTGGCACGGTATTTGCCATGGTTTTCTCAAAACCCTGCCAAAATAATAAGTTTCAAATTATTTTATAAAAAATCGATTGTAATTGGAATTATGACATCAATAGGTCAAGATTCTTTGCTTGGTGTATGGTTTTAATATAGACAAGAAAATTTAAATATTTATTTTATATATGGATTAATTAAGATATTTATTCTATTTATCGATTATTCCCTTGTTTTCCAATCCATGTTAATTTTATGTTTTATTACTAATATTTAGTCGTTGTTGAGTTAATCATGACAGTTGTGCATGTAGACGTCAAATATAATTTATTATGAAAAAAAATTAAAAAAAAAAAGAATTTGACCACCATGGCAAAGAAAATTATTTGTCACGGTTTTTGTCACGGCATAGAGCATGCCGTGCCAAATACCGTGCCAAATGTTTTCCTTGGCACGGTATTTGCCGCGGTTTTCACAAAACCGGGCCAAATACCGTGCCAAAAGAATAGGTTTCTAATTATTTTATAAACAATCGATTGTAATTGTAATTATATCATCAATAGATCGAGATTCTTTGCTTGGTGGATGGTTTTAATATAGACAAAAAAATTTTAAATATTAATTTTATATATGTATTAATTAAGATATTAATTCTATGTATCGATTATTAACTTGTTTTCCAATCCATGTTAATTTTATGTTTTATTACTTATATTTAGTCGGTATTGAGTTAATCATGACATTTGTGCATGTAGACGTCGAATATAATTTATTATGAAAAAACATTAAAAAAAAAAAAGAATTTGACTACCTTGGCAAATAAAATTATTTGGCATGGCTTTTGTCACGGCAAAGGGCATGCCTTATAATACCGTTGCCAAATTGTTTTCTTTGGCACGGTAGTTGCCACGGTTTTCTCAAAACCGTGCCAAAATAATAAGTTTCTAATTATTTTATAAACAATCGATTGTAATTGTAATTATATCATCAATAGATCGAGATTCTTTGCTAGGTGGATGGTTTTAATATAGACAAAAAATTTAAATATTTATTTTATATATGGATTAATTAAGATATTTATTCTATGTATCGATTATTCCCTTGTTTTCCAATCCATGTTAATTTTATGTTTTATTACTTATATTTAGTCGATATTGAGTTAATCATGACATTTGTGCATGCATAGGTCAAATATGATTTATTAAGGAAAAAATAAAAAAAAAAAAAAAGAATTTTACCACCATGACAAAGAAAAATATTTGGCATGGTTTTTGTCACGGCATAGGGCATGCCGTGCCAAATACCGTGTTAAATTGTTTTCTTTGACACGGTATTTGCAACGGTTTTATCAAAACCGTGCCAAATACCGTGCCAAAATAATAAGTTTCTAATTATTTTATAAAAAATCGATTGTAATTGTAATTATATCATCAATAGATCGAGATTCTTTGCTTCGTGGATTGTTTTAATATAGACAAAAAAATTTAAATATTTATTTTATATATGGACTAATTAAGATATTAATTCTATGTATCGATTCTTAACTTGTTTTCAATCCATGTTAATTTAATGTTTTATTACTTATATTTAGTCGGTATTGAGTTAATCATGACATTTGTGCATGTAGACGTCGAATATAATTTATTATGAAAAAACATTAAAAAAGAAAAAAAGAATTTGACTACCATGGCAAATAAAATTATTTGGCACGGTTTTTGTCACGGCATAGGGCATGCCTTGCACAATACCGTGCCAAATTGTTTTCTTTGGCACGGTAGTTGCCACGGTTATCTCAAAACAGTGCCAAATACCGTGCCAAAATAATAAGTTTCTAATTATTTTATAAAGAATCGATTGTAATTGGAATTATGCCATCAATAGATCGAGATTCTTTGCTTGGTTGATGGTTTTAATATAGACAAGAAAATTTAAATATTTATTTTATATATGGACTAATTAAGATATTAATTCTATGTATCGATTCTTAACTTGTTTTCAATCCATGTTAATTTAATGTTTTATTACTTATATTTAGTCGGTATTGAGTTAATCATGACATTTGTGCATGTAGACGTCTAATATAATTTATTATGAAAAAACATTAAAAAAGAAAAAAAGAATTTGAACACCATGGCAAATAAAATTATTTGGCACGGTTTTTGTCACGGCATAGGGCATGCCTTGCACAATACCGTGCCAAATTGTTTTGTTTGGCATGGTAGTTGCCACGGGTTTCTCAAAACCGTTCCAAATACCGTGCCAAAATAATAAGTTTCTAATTATTTTATAAAAAATCGATTGTAATTGTAATTATATCATCAATAGATCGAGATTCTTTGCTTCGTGGATTGTTTTAATATAGACAAAAAAATTTAAATATTTATTTTATATATGGACTAATTAAGATATTAATTCTATGTATCGATTCTTAACTTGTTTTCAATCCATGTTAATTTAATGTTTTATTACTTATACTTAGTCGGTATTGAGTTAATCATGACTTTTGTGCATGTAGACGTCGAATATAATTTATTATGAAAAAACATTAAAAAAGAAAAAAAGAATTTGACTACCATGGCAAATAAAATTATTTGGCACGGTTTTTGTCACGGCATAGGGCATGCCTTGCACAATACCGTGCCAAATTGTTTTCTTTGGCACGGTAGCTGCCACGGTTTTCTCAAAACAGTGCCAAATACCGTGCCAAAATAAAAAGTTTCTAATTATTTTATAAAGAATCGATTGTAATTGGAATTATGCCATCAATAGGTCGAGATTCTTTGCTTGGTTGATGGTTTTAATATAGACAAGAAAATTTAAATATTTATTTTATATATGAATTAATTAAGATATTAATTATATGTATCGATTATTCCCTTGTTTTCCAATCCATGTTAATTTTATGTTTTATTACTTATATTTAGTCGGTATTGAGTTAATCATGACATTTGTGCATGTAGACGTCAAATATAATTTATTATGAAAAAATATTAAAAAAGAAAAAAAGAATTGGGCCACGGTTTTTGTCACGGCATAGGGCATGCCGTGCCAAATACCGTGCCAAATTGTTTTCTTTGGCACGGTATTTGCCACGGTTTTCTCAAAACCGTGCCAAAAGAATAAGTTTCAAATTATTTTATAAAAAATCGATTGTAATTGGAATTATGACATCAATAGGTCAAGATTCTTTGCTTGGTGTATGGTTTTAATATAGACAAGAAAATTTAAATATTTATTTTATATATGGATTAATTAAGATATTTATTCTATGTATCGATTATTCCCTTGTTTTCCAATCCATGTTAATTTTATGTTTTATTACTAATATTTAGTCGGTGTTGAGTTAATCATGACAGTTGTGCATTAGATGTCAAATATAATTTATTATGAAAAAAAATTAAAAAAAAAAAGAATTTGACCACCATGGCAAAGAAAAATATTTGGCACGGTTTTTGTCACGGCATAGGGCATGCCGTGCCAAATACCGTGCCAAATTGTTTTCATTGGCACGGTATTTGCCACGGTTTTCTCAAAACCGGGCCAAATACCGTGCCAAAAGAATAAATTTCTAATTATTTTATAAAGAATCAATTGTAATTGGAATTATGCCATCAATGGGTCGAGATTCTTTCTTGGTGGATGGTTTTAATATAGACAAGAAAATTTAAATATTTATTTTATCTATGGATTAATTAAGATATTAATTATATGTATCGATTATTCCCTTGTTTTCCAATCCATGTTAATTTTATGTTTTATTACTTATATTTAGTCGGTATTGAGTTAATCATGACATTTGTGCATGTAGACGTCAAATATAATTTATTATGAAAAAAGATTAAAAAAGAAAAAAAGAATTGGACCACCATGGCAAAGAAAATTATTTGTCACGGTTTTTGTCACGGCATATACCATGCCGTGCCAAATACCGTGCCAAATTGTTTTCTTTGGCACGGTATTTGCCATGGTTTTCTCAAAACCCTGCCAAAATAATAAGTTTCAAATTATTTTATAAAAAATCGATTGTAATTGGAATTATGACATCAATAGGTCAAGATTCTTTGCTTGGTGTATGGTTTTAATATAGACAAGAAAATTTAAATATTTATTTTATATATGGATTAATTAAGATATTTATTCTATTTATCGATTATTCCCTTGTTTTCCAATCCATGTTAATTTTATGTTTTATTACTAATATTTAGTCGTTGTTGAGTTAATCATGACAGTTGTGCATGTAGACGTCAAATATAATTTATTATGAAAAAAAATTAAAAAAAAAAAGAATTTGACCACCATGGCAAAGAAAATTATTTGTCACGGTTTTTGTCACGGCATAGAGCATGCCGTGCCAAATACCGTGCCAAACTGTTTTCCTTGGCACGGTATTTGCCGCGGTTTTCACAAAACCGGGCCAAATACCGTGCCAAAAGAATAGGTTTCTAATTATTTTATAAACAATCGATTGTAATTGTAATTATATCATCAATAGATCGAGATTCTTTGCTTGGTGGATGGTTTTAATATAGACAAAAAAATTTTAAATATTAATTTTATATATGTATTAATTAAGATATTAATTCTATGTATCGATTATTAACTTGTTTTCCAATCCATGTTAATTTTATGTTTTATTACTTATATTTAGTCGGTATTGAGTTAATCATGACATTTGTGCATGTAGACGTCGAATATAATTTATTATGAAAAAACATTAAAAAAAAAAAAGAATTTGACTACCTTGGCAAATAAAATTATTTGGCATGGCTTTTGTCACGGCATAGGGCATGCCTTGCATAATACCGTGCCAAATTGTTTTCTTTGGCACGGTAGTTGCCACGGTTTTCTCAAAACCGTGCCAAAATAATAAGTTTCTAATTATTTTATAAACAATCGATTGTAATTGTAATTATATCATCAATAGATCGAGATTCTTTGCTAGGTGGATGGTTTTAATATAGACAAAAAATTTAAATATTTATTTTATATATGGATTAATTAAGATATTTATTCTATGTATCGATTATTCCCTTGTTTTCCAATCCATGTTAATTTTATGTTTTATTACTTATATTTAGTCGATATTGAGTTAATCATGACATTTGTGCATGCATAGGTCAAATATGATTTATTAAGGAAAAAATAAAAAAAAAAAAAAGAATTTTACCACCATGACAAAGAAAAATATTTGGCATGGTTTTTGTCACGGCATAGGGCATGCCGTGCCAAATACCGTGTTAAATTGTTTTCTTTGACACGGTATTTGCAACGGTTTTATCAAAACCGTGCCAAATACCGTGCCAAAATAATAAGTTTCTAATTATTTTATAAAAAATCGATTGTAATTGTAATTATATCATCAATAGATCGAGATTCTTTGCTTCGTGGATTGTTTTAATATAGACAAAAAAATTTAAATATTTATTTTATATATGGACTAATTAAGATATTAATTCTATGTATCGATTCTTAACTTGTTTTCAATCCATGTTAATTTAATGTTTTATTACTTATATTTAGTCGGTATTGAGTTAATCATGACATTTGTGCATGTAGACGTCGAATATAATTTATTATGAAAAAACATTAAAAAAGAAAAAAAGAATTTGACTACCATGGCAAATAAAATTATTTGGCACGGTTTTTGTCACGGCATAGGGCATGCCTTGCACAATACCGTGCCAAATTGTTTTCTTTGGCACGGTAGTTGCCACGGTTATCTCAAAACAGTGCCAAATACCGTGCCAAAATAATAAGTTTCTAATTATTTTATAAAGAATCGATTGTAATTGGAATTATGCCATCAATAGATCGAGATTCTTTGCTTGGTTGATGGTTTTAATATAGACAAGAAAATTTAAATATTTATTTTATATATGGACTAATTAAGATATTAATTCTATGTATCGATTCTTAACTTGTTTTCAATCCATGTTAATTTAATGTTTTATTACTTATATTTAGTCGGTATTGAGTTAATCATGACATTTGTGCATGTAGACGTCTAATATAATTTATTATGAAAAAACATTAAAAAAAAAAAAAAAGAATTTGAACACCATGGCAAATAAAATTATTTGGCACGGTTTTTTGTCACGGCATAGGGCATGCCTTGCACAATACCGTGCCAAATTGTTTTGTTTGGCATGGTAGTTGCCACGGGTTTCTCAAAACCGTTCCAAATACCGTGCCAAAATAATAAGTTTCTAATTATTTTATAAAAAATCGATTGTAATTGTAATTATATCATCAATAGATCGAGATTCTTTGCTTCGTGGATTGTTTTAATATAGACAAAAAAATTTAAATATTTATTTTATATATGGACTAATTAAGATATTAATTCTATGTATCGATTCTTAACTTGTTTTCAATCCATGTTAATTTAATGTTTTATTACTTATACTTAGTCGGTATTGAGTTAATCATGACTTTTGTGCATGTAGACGTCGAATATAATTTATTATGAAAAAACATTAAAAAAAAAAAAAGAATTTGACTACCATGGCAAATAAAATTATTTGGCACGGTTTTTGTCACGGCATAGGGCATGCCTTGCACAATACCGTGCCAAATTGTTTTCTTTGGCACGGTAGCTGCCACGGTTTTCTCAAAACAGTGCCAAATACCGTGCCAAAATAAAAAGTTTCTAATTATTTTATAAAGAATCGATTGTAATTGGAATTATGCCATCAATAGGTCGAGATTCTTTGCTTGGTTGATGGTTTTAATATAGACAAGAAAATTTAAATATTTATTTTATATATGAATTAATTAAGATATTAATTATATGTATCGATTATTCCCTTGTTTTCCAATCCATGTTAATTTTATGTTTTATTACTTATATTTAGTCGGTATTGAGTTAATCATGACATTTGTGCATGTAGACGTCAAATATAATTTATTATGAAAAAATATTAAAAAAGAAAAAAAGAATTGGGCCACGGTTTTTGTCATAGGCCATGCCGCCAAATACCGTGCCAAATTTTTTGTGTATTTGCCACGGTTTTTTGCCAAACCGGTCACAAAGAATAAGTTTCAAATTATTTTATAAAAAATCGATTGTAATTGGAATTATGACATCAATAGGTCAAGATTCTTTGCTTGGTGTATGGTTTTAATATAGACAAGAAAATTTAAATATTTATTTTATATATGGATTAATTAAGATATTTATTCTATGTATCGATTATTCCCTTGTTTTCCAATCCATGTTAATTTTATGTTTTATTACTAATATTTAGTCGGTGTTGAGTTAATCATGACAGTTGTGCATTAGATGTCAAATATAATTTATTATGAAAAAAAAAAAAAAAAAAAAGAATTTGACCACCATGGCAAAGAAAAATATTTGGCACGGTTTTTGTCACGGCATAGGGCATGCCGTGCCAAATACCGTGCCAAATTGTTTTCATTGGCACGGTATTTGCCACGGTTTTCTCAAAACCGGGCCAAATACCGTGCCAAAAGAATAAATTTCTAATTATTTTATAAAGAATCAATTGTAATTGGAATTATGCCATCAATGGGTCGAGATTCTTTCTTGGTGGATGGTTTTAATATAGACAAGAAAATTTAAATATTTATTTTATCTATGGATTAATTAAGATATTAATTATATGTATCGATTATTCCCTTGTTTTCCAATCCATGTTAATTTTATGTTTTATTACTTATATTTAGTCGGTATTGAGTTAATCATGACATTTGTGCATGTAGACGTCAAATATAATTTATTATGAAAAAAGATTAAAAAAGAAAAAAAGAATTGGACCACCATGGCAAAGAAAATTATTTGTCACGGTTTTTGTCACGGCATATACCATGCCGTGCCAAATACCGTGCCAAATTGTTTTCTTTGGCACGGTATTTGCCATGGTTTTC
This sequence comes from Dioscorea dumetorum, assembly GCA_902712375.1. Lineage (NCBI taxonomy): Eukaryota > Viridiplantae > Streptophyta > Magnoliopsida > Dioscoreales > Dioscoreaceae > Dioscorea > Dioscorea dumetorum. The sequence goes on from CACTHL010000492.1 coordinate 4,234,936, forward strand.
TCAAAACCCTGCCAAAATAATAAGTTTCAAATTATTTTATAAAAAATCGATTGTAATTGGAATTATGACATCAATAGGTCAAGATTCTTTGCTTGGTGTATGGTTTTAATATAGACAAGAAAATTTAAATATTTATTTTATATATGGATTAATTAAGATATTTATTCTATTTATCGATTATTCCCTTGTTTTCCAATCCATGTTAATTTTATGTTTTATTACTAATATTTAGTCGTTGTTGAGTTAATCATGACAGTTGTGCATGTAGACGTCAAATATAATTTATTATGAAAAAAAATTAAAAAAAAAAAGAATTTGACCACCATGGCAAAGAAAATTATTTGTCACGGTTTTTGTCACGGCATAGAGCATGCCGTGCCAAATACCGTGCCAAACTGTTTTCCTTGGCACGGTATTTGCCGCGGTTTTCACAAAACCGGGCCAAATACCGTGCCAAAAGAATAGGTTTCTAATTATTTTATAAACAATCGATTGTAATTGTAATTATATCATCAATAGATCGAGATTCTTTGCTTGGTGGATGGTTTTAATATAGACAAAAAAATTTTAAATATTAATTTTATATATGTATTAATTAAGATATTAATTCTATGTATCGATTATTAACTTGTTTTCCAATCCATGTTAATTTTATGTTTTATTACTTATATTTAGTCGGTATTGAGTTAATCATGACATTTGTGCATGTAGACGTCGAATATAATTTATTATGAAAAAACATTAAAAAAAAAAAAAAGAATTTGACTACCTTGGCAAATAAAATTATTTGGCATTGGTTTTTGTCACGGCATAGGGCATGCCTTGCATAATACCGTGCCAAATTGTTTTCTTTTGGCACGGTAGTTGCCACGGTTTTCTCAAAACCGTGCCAAAATAATAAGTTTCTAATTATTTTATAAACAATCGATTGTAATTGTAATTATATCATCAATAGATCGAGATTCTTTGCTAGGTGGATGGTTTTAATATAGACAAAAAATTTAAATATTTATTTTATATATGGATTAATTAAGATATTTATTCTATGTATCGATTATTCCCTTGTTTTCCAATCCATGTTAATTTTATGTTTTATTACTTATATTTAGTCGATATTGAGTTAATCATGACATTTGTGCATGCATAGGTCAAATATGATTTATTAAGGAAAAAATTAAAAAAAAAAAAAGAATTTTACCACCATGACAAAGAAAAATATTTGGCATGGTTTTTGTCACGGCATAGGGCATGCCGTGCCAAATACCGTGTTAAATTGTTTTCTTTGACACGGTATTTGCAACGGTTTTATCAAAACCGTGCCAAATACCGTGCCAAAATAATAAGTTTCTAATTATTTTATAAAAAATCGATTGTAATTGTAATTATATCATCAATAGATCGAGATTCTTTGCTTCGTGGATTGTTTTAATATAGACAAAAAAATTTAAATATTTATTTTATATATGGACTAATTAAGATATTAATTCTATGTATCGATTCTTAACTTGTTTTCAATCCATGTTAATTTAATGTTTTATTACTTATATTTAGTCGGTATTGAGTTAATCATGACATTTGTGCATGTAGACGTCGAATATAATTTATTATGAAAAAACATTAAAAAAGAAAAAAAGAATTTGACTACCATGGCAAATAAAATTATTTGGCACGGTTTTTGTCACGGCATAGGGCATGCCTTGCACAATACCGTGCGAAATTGTTTTCTTTGGCACGGTAGTTGCCACGGTTATCTCAAAACAGTGCCAAATACCGTGCCAAAATAATAACTTCCTAATTATTTTATAAAGAATCGATTGTAATTGGAATTATGCCATCAATAGATCGAGATTCTTTGCTTGGTTGATGTTTTTAATATAGACAAGAAAATTTAAATATTTATTTTATATATGGATTAATTAAGATATTAATTCTATGTATCGATTATTCCCTTGTTTTCCAATCCATGTTAATTTTATATTTTATTGCTTATATTTAGTCGGTATTGAGTTAATCATGACATTTGTGCATGGAGACGTCAAATATAATTTATTATGAAAAAACATTAAAAAAGAAAAAAAGAATTGGACCACCATGGCAAAAAAATTATTTGTCACGGTTTTTGTCTCGGCATAGGGCATGCTGTGCCAAATACCGTGCCAAATTGTTTTCTTTGGCACGGTATTTGCCACGGTTTTCTCAAAACCGTGCCAAAAGAATAAGTTTCAAATTATTTTATAAAAAAACGATTGTAATTGGAATTATGACATCAATAGGTCAAGATTCTTTGCTTGGTGGATGGTTTTAATATAGACAAGAAAATTTAAATATTTATTTTATATATGGATTAATTAAGATATTTATTCTATGTATCGATTATTCCCTTGTTTTCAATCCATGTTAATTTTATGTTTTATTACTTATATTTAGTCGGTATTGAGTTAAATCATGACAGTTGTGCATGTAGACGTCAAATATAATTTATTATGAAAAAAAATTATAAAAAAAAAGAATTTGAACACCATGGCAGAGAAAAATATTTGGCACTGTTTTTGTCACGGCATAGGGCATGCCGTGCCACATACCTTTCCAAATTGTTTTCTTTGGCAAGGTATTTTTCCAAGGTTTTCTCAAAACCGTGCCAAATACCGTGCCAAAAGAATAAGTTTCTAATTATTTTATAAACAATCGATTGTAATTGTAATTATATCATCAATAGATCGAGATTCTTTGCTAGGTGGATGGTTTTAATATAGACAAAAAATTTAAATATTTATTTTATATATGGATTAATTAAGATATTTATTCTATGTATCGATTATTCCCTTGTTTTCCAATCCATGTTAATTTTATGTTTTATTACTTATATTTAGTCGATATTGAGTTAATCATGACATTTGTGCATGCATAGGTCAAATATGATTTATTAAGGAAAAAAAAAAAAAAAAAAGAATTTTACCACCATGGCAAAGAAAAATATTTGGCATGGTTTTTGTCACGGCATAGGGCACGCCGTGCCAAATACCGTGTTAAATTGTTTTCTTTGACACGGTATTTGCAACGGTTTTATCAAAACCGTGCCAAATACCGTGCCAAAATAATAAGTTTCTAATTATTTTATAAAAAATCGATTGTAATTGTAATTATATCATCAATAGATCGAGATTCTTTGCTTCGTGGATTGTTTTAATATAGACAAAAAAATTTAAATATTTATTTTATATATGGACTAATTAAGATATTAATTCTATGTATCGATTCGAAAACTTGTTTTCAATCCATGTTAATTTAATGTTTTATTACTTATATTTAGTCGGTATTGAGTTAATCATGACATTTGTGCATGTAGACGTCGAATATAATTTATTATGAAAAAACATTAAAAAAGAAAAAAAGAATTTGACTACCATGGCAAATAAAATTATTTGGCACGGTTTTTGTCACGGCATAGGGCATGCCTTGCACAATACCGTGCCAAATTGTTTTCTTTGGCTCGGTAGTTGCCACGGTTTTCTCAAAACAGTGCCAAATACCGTGCCAAAATAATAAGTTTCTAATTATTTTATAAAGAATCGATTGTAATTGGAATTATGCCATCAATAGATCGAGATTCTTTGCTTGGTTGATGGTTTTAATATAGACAAGAAAATTTAAATATTTATTTTATATATGGATTAATTAAGATATTAATTCTATGTATCGATTATTCCCTTGTTTTCCAATCCATGTTAATTTTATATTTTATTACTTATATTTAGTCGGTATTGAGTTAATCATGACATTTGTGCATGTAGACGTCAAATATAATTTATTATGAAAAAATATTAAAAAAGAAAAAAAGAATTGGACCATCATGGCAAAGAAAATTATTTGTCACGGTTTTTGTCACGGCATAGGGCATGCCGTGCCAAATACCGTGCCAAATTGTTTTCTTTGGCACGGTATTTGCCACGGTTTTCTCAAAACCGTGCCAAAAGAATAAGTTTCAAATTATTTTATAAAAAATCGATTGTAATTGGAATTATGACATCAATAGGTCAAGATTATTTGCTTGGTGTATGGTTTTAATATAGACAAGAAAATTTAAATATTTATTTTATATATGGATTAATTAAGATATTTATTCTATGTATCGATTATTCCCTTGTTTTCCAATCCATGTTAATTTTATGTTTTATTACTAATATTTAGTCGGTGTTGAGTTAATCATGACAGTTGTGCATGTAGACGTCAAATATAATTTATTATGAAAAAAAATTAAAAAAAAAAAAATTTGACCACCATGGCAAAGAAAATTATTTGTCACGGTTTTTGTCACGGCATAGAGCATGCCGTGCCAAATACCGTGCCAAACTGTTTTCTTTGGCACGGTATTTGCCACGGTTTTCTCAAAACCGGGCCAAATACCGTGCCAAAAGAATAGGTTTCTAATTATTTTATAAAGAATCGATTGTAATTGGAATTATGCCATCAATAGGTCGAGATTCTTTGCTTGGTGGACGGTTTTAATATAGACAAGAAAATTTAAATATTTATTTTATATATGGATTAATTAAGATATTTATTCTATGTATCGATTATTCCCTTGTTTTCCAATCCATGTTAATTTTATGTTTTATTACTTATATTTAGTCGGTATTGAGTTAATCATGACATTTGTGCATGGAGACGTCAAATATAATTTATTATGAAAAAACATTAAAAAAGAAAAAAAGAATTTTACCACCATGGCAAAAAGATTATTTGTCACGGTTTTTGTCACGGCATAGGGCATGCCTTGCAAAATACCGTGCCCAATTGTTTTCTTTGGCACGGTAGCTGCCACGGTTTTTCTCAAAACAGCGCCAAATACCGTGCCAAAATAATAAGTTTCAAATTATTTTATAAAGAATCGATTGTAATTGGAATTATGCCATCAATAGGTCGAGATTCTTTGCTTGGTTGATGGTTTTAATATAGACAAGAAAATTTAAATATTTTTTTTATATATGGATTAATTAAGATATTTATTCTATGTATCGATTATTCCCTTGTTTTCAATCCATGTTAATTTTATGTTTTATTACTTATATTTAGTCGGTATTGAGTTAAATCATGACAGGTTGTGCATGTAGACGTCAAATATAATTTATTATGAAAAAAAATTATAAAAAAAAAGAATTTGAACACCATGGCAAAGAAAAATATTTGGCACGGTTTTTGTCACGGCATAGGGCATGCCGTGCCACATACCTTGCCAAATTGTTTTCTTTGGCAAGGTATTTTTCCAAGGTTTTCTCAAAACCGTGCTAAATACCGTGCCAAAAGAATAAGTTTCTAATTATTTTATAAACAATCGATTGTAATTGTAATTATATTATCAATAGATCGAGATTCTTTGCTAGGTGGATGGTTTTAATACAGACAAAAAATTTAAATATTTATTTTATATATGGATTAATTAAGATATTTATTTTATGTATCGATTATTCCCTTGTTTTCCAATCCATGTTAATTTTATGTTTTATTACTTATATTTAGTCGATATTGAGTTAATCATGACATTTGTGCATGCATAGGTCAAATATGATTTATTAAGGAAAAATAATAAAAAAAAAAAGAATTTTACCACCATGGCAAAGAAAAATATTTGGCATGGTTTTTGTCACGGCATAGGGCACGCCGTGCCAAATACCGTGTCAAATTGTTTTCTTTGACACGGTATTTGCATCGGTTTTATCAAAACCGTGCCAAATACCGTGCCAAAATAATAAGTTTCTAATTATTTTATAAAAAATCGATTGTAATTGTAATTATATCATCAATAGATCGAGATTCTTTGCTTCGTGGATTGTTTTAATATAGACAAAAAAATTTAAATATTTATTTTATATATGGACTAATTAAGATATTAATTCTATGTATCGATTCTTAACTTGTTTTCAATCCATGTTAATTTAATGTTTTATTACTTATATTTAGTCGGTATTGAGTTAATCATGACTACCATGGCAAATAAAATTATTTGGCACGGTTTTTGTCACGGCATAGGGCATGCCTTGCACAATACCGTGCCAAATTGTTTTTTGGCACAGCGGTTTTCCCAAAATTGCCAAATACCGTGCCAAAATAATAAGTTTCTAATTATTTTATAAAGAATCGATTGTAATGGGAATTATGCCATCAATAGGTCGAGATTCTTTGCTTGGTTGATGGTTTTAATATAGACAAGAAAATTTAAATATTTATTTTATATATGGATTAATTAAGATGTTAATTCTATGTATCGATTATTCCCTTGTTTTCCAATCCATGTTAATTTTATGTTTTATTACTAATATTTAGTCGGTATTGAGTTAATCATGACAGTTGTGCATGTAGACGTCAAATATAATTTATTATGAAAAAAAATTAAAAAAAAAAAGAATTTGACCACCATGGCAAAGAAAAATATTTGGCAAGGTTTTTGTCACGGCATAGGGCATGCCTTGCACAATACCGTGCCAAATTGTTTTCTTTGGCTCGGTAGTTGCCACGGTTTTCTCAAAACGGTTGCCAAATACCGTGCCAAAATAATAAGTTTCTAATTATTTTATAAAGAATCGATTGTAATTGGAATTATGCCATCAATAGATCGAGATTCTTTGCTTGGTTGATGGTTTTAATATAGACAAGAAAATTTAAATATTTATTTTATATATGGATTAATTAAGATATTAATTCTATGTATCGATTATTCCCTTGTTTTCCAATCCATGTTAATTTTATATTTTATTACTTATATTTAGTCGGTATTGAGTTAATCATGACATTTGTGCATGTAGACGTCAAATATAATTTATTATGAAAAAATATTAAAAAAGAAAAAAAGAATTGGACCACCATGGCAAAGAAAATTATTTGTCACGGTTTTTGTCACGGCATAGGGCATGCCGTGCCAAATACCGTGCCAAATTGTTTTCTTTGGCACGGTATTTGCCACGGTTTTCTCAAAACCGTGCCAAAAGAATAAGTTTCAAATTATTTTATAAAAAATCGATTGTAATTGGAATTATGACATCAATAGGTCAAGATTATTTGCTTGGTGTATGGTTTTAATATAGACAAGAAAATTTAAATATTTATTTTATATATGGATTAATTAAGATATTTATTCTATGTATCGATTATTCCCTTGTTTTCCAATCCATGTTAATTTTATGTTTTATTACTAATATTTAGTCGGTGTTGAGTTAATCATGACAGTTGTGCATGTAGACGTCAAATATAATTTATTATGAAAAAAAATTAAAAAAAAAAAAAATTTGACCACCATGGCAAAGAAAATTATTTGTCACGGTTTTTGTCACGGCATAGAGCATGCCGTGCCAAATACCGTGCCAAACTGTTTTCTTTGGCACGGTATTTGCCACGGTTTTCTCAAAACCGGGCCAAATACCGTGCCAAAAGAATAGGTTTCTAATTATTTTATAAAGAATCGATTGTAATTGGAATTATGCCATCAATAGGTCGAGATTCTTTGCTTGGTGGACGGTTTTAATATAGACAAGAAAATTTAAATATTTATTTTATATATGGATTAATTAAGATATTTATTCTATGTATCGATTATTCCCTTGTTTTCCAATCCATGTTAATTTTATGTTTTATTACTTATATTTAGTCGGTATTGAGTTAATCATGACATTTGTGCATGGAGACGTCAAATATAATTTATTATGAAAAAACATTAAAAAAGAAAAAAAGAATTTTACCACCATGGCAAAAAGATTATTTGTCACGGTTTTTGTCACGGCATAGGGCATGCCTTGCAAAATACCGTGCCCAATTGTTTTCTTTGGCACGGTAGCTGCCACGGTTTTTCTCAAAACAGCGCCAAATACCGTGCCAAAATAATAAGTTTCAAATTATTTTATAAAGAATCGATTGTAATTGGAATTATGCCATCAATAGGTCGAGATTCTTTGCTTGGTTGATGGTTTTAATATAGACAAGAAAATTTAAATATTTTTTTTATATATGGATTAATTAAGATATTTATTCTATGTATCGATTATTCCCTTGTTTTCAATCCATGTTAATTTTATGTTTTATTACTTATATTTAGTCGGTATTGAGTTAAATCATGACAGTTGTGCATGTAGACGTCAAATATAATTTATTATGAAAAAAAATTATAAAAAAAAAGAATTTGAACACCATGGCAAAGAAAAATATTTGGCACGGTTTTTGTCACGGCATAGGGCATGCCGTGCCACATACCTTGCCAAATTGTTTTCTTTGGCAAGGTATTTTTCCAAGGTTTTCTCAAAACCGTGCTAAATACCGTGCCAAAAGAATAAGTTTCTAATTATTTTATAAACAATCGATTGTAATTGTAATTATATTATCAATAGATCGAGATTCTTTGCTAGGTGGATGGTTTTAATACAGACAAAAAATTTAAATATTTATTTTATATATGGATTAATTAAGATATTTATTTTATGTATCGATTATTCCCTTGTTTTCCAATCCATGTTAATTTTATGTTTTATTACTTATATTTAGTCGATATTGAGTTAATCATGACATTTGTGCATGCATAGGTCAAATATGATTTATTAAGGAAAAAAAAAAAAAAAAAAAAGAATTTTACCACCATGGCAAAGAAAAATATTTGGCATGGTTTTTTTCACGGCATAGGGCACGCCGTGCCAAATACCGTGTCAAATTTTTTTTATTTGCATTTAAAACATCCGTGCCAAAATAATAAGTTTCTAATTATTTTATAAAAAATCGATTGTAATTGTAATTATATCATCAATAGATCGAGATTCTTTGCTTCGTGGATTGTTTTAATATAGACAAAAAAATTTAAATATTTATTTTATATATGGACTAATTAAGATATTAATTCTATGTATCGATTCTTAACTTGTTTTCAATCCATGTTAATTTAATGTTTTATTACTTATATTTAGTCGGTATTGAGTTAATCATGACTACCATGGCAAATAAAATTATTTGGCACGGTTTTTGTCACGGCATAGGGCATGCCTTGCACAATACCGTGCCAAATTGTTTTCTTTGGCACGGTAGCTGCCACGGTTTTCTCAAAACAGTGCCAAATACCGTGCCAAAATAATAAGTTTCTAATTATTTTATAAAGAATCGATTGTAATGGGAATTATGCCATCAATAGGTCGAGATTCTTTGCTTGGTTGATGGTTTTAATATAGACAAGAAAATTTAAATATTTATTTTATATATGGATTAATTAAGATGTTAATTCTATGTATCGATTATTCCCTTGTTTTCCAATCCATGTTAATTTTATGTTTTATTACTAATATTTAGTCGGTATTGAGTTAATCATGACAGTTGTGCATGTAGACGTCAAATATAATTTATTATGAAAAAAAATTAAAAAAAAAAAGAATTTGACCACCATGGCAAAGAAAAATATTTGGCAAGGTTTTTGTCACGGCATAGGGCATGCCTTGCACAATACCGTGCCAAATTGTTTTCTTTGGCTCGGTAGTTGCCACGGTTTTCTCAAAACAGTGCCAAATACCGTGCCAAAATAATAAGTTTCTAATTATTTTATAAAGAATCGATTGTAATTGGAATTATGCCATCAATAGATCGAGATTCTTTGCTTGGTTGATGGTTTTAATATAGACAAGAAAATTTAAATATTTATTTTATATATGGATTAATTAAGATATTAATTCTATGTATCGATTATTCCCTTGTTTTCCAATCCATGTTAATTTTATATTTTATTACTTATATTTAGTCGGTATTGAGTTAATCATGACATTTGTGCATGTAGACGTCAAATATAATTTATTATGAAAAAATATTAAAAAAGAAAAAAAGAATTGGACCACCATGGCAAAGAAAATTATTTGTCACGGTTTTTGTCACGGCATAGGGCATGCCGTGCCAAATACCGTGCCAAATTGTTTTCTTTGGCACGGTATTTGCCACGGTTTTCTCAAAACCGTGCCAAAAGAATAAGTTTCAAATTATTTTATAAAAAATCGATTGTAATTGGAATTATGACATCAATAGGTCAAGATTATTTGCTTGGTGTATGGTTTTAATATAGACAAGAAAATTTAAATATTTATTTTATATATGGATTAATTAAGATATTTATTCTATGTATCGATTATTCCCTTGTTTTCCAATCCATGTTAATTTTATGTTTTATTACTAATATTTAGTCGGTGTTGAGTTAATCATGACAGGTTGTGCATGTAGACGTCAAATATAATTTATTATGAAAAAAAAATTAAAAAAAAAAAAAATTTGACCACCATGGCAAAGAAAATTATTTGTCACGGTTTTTGTCACGGCATAGAGCATGCCGTGCCAAATACCGTGCCAAACTGTTTTCTTTGGCACGGTATTTGCCACGGTTTTCTCAAAACCGGGCCAAATACCGTGCCAAAAGAATAGGTTTCTAATTATTTTATAAAGAATCGATTGTAATTGGAATTATGCCATCAATAGGTCGAGATTCTTTGCTTGGTGGACGGTTTTAATATAGACAAGAAAATTTAAATATTTATTTTATATATGGATTAATTAAGATATTTATTCTATGTATCGATTATTCCCTTGTTTTCCAATCCATGTTAATTTTATGTTTTATTACTTATATTTAGTCGGTATTGAGTTAATCATGACATTTGTGCATGGAGACGTCAAATATAATTTATTATGAAAAAACATTAAAAAAGAAAAAAAGAATTGGACCACCATGGCAAAAAGATTATTTGTCACGGTTTTTGTCACGGCATAGGGCATGCCTTGCACAATACCGTGCCAAATTGTTTTCTTTGGCACGGTAGCTGCCACGGTTTTTCTCAAAACAGCGCCAAATACCGTGCCAAAATAATAAGTTTCAAATTATTTTATAAAGAATCGATTGTAATTGGAATTATGCCATCAATAGGTCGAGATTCTTTGCTTGGTTGATGGTTTTAATATAGACAAGAAAATTTAAATATTTTTTTTATATATGGATTAATTAAGATATTTATTCTATGTATCGATTATTCCCTTGTTTTCAATCCATGTTAATTTTATGTTTTATTACTTATATTTAGTCGATATTGAGTTAATCATGACATTTGTGCATGCATAGGTCAAATATGATTTATTAAGGAAAAAATAAAAAAAAAAAAAGAATTTTACCACCATGGCAAAGAAAAATATTTGGCATGGTTTTTGTCACGGCATAGGGCACGCCGTGCCAAATACCGTGTCAAATTGTTTTCTTTGACACGGTATTTGCATCGGTTTTATCAAAACCGTGCCAAATACCGTGCCAAAATAATAAGTTTCTAATTATTTTATAAAAAATCGATTGTAATTGTAATTATATCATCAATAGATCGAGATTCTTTGCTTCGTGGATTGTTTTAATATAGACAAAAAAATTTAAATATTTATTTTATATATGGACTAATTAAGATATTAATTCTATGTATCGATTCTTAACTTGTTTTCAATCCATGTTAATTTAATGTTTTATTACTTATATTTAGTCGGTATTGAGTTAATCATGACATTTGTGCATGTAGACGTCGAATATAATTTATTATGAAAAAACATTAAAAAAGAAAAAAAGAATTTGACTACCATGGCAAATAAAATTATTTGGCACGGTTTTTGTCACGGCATAGGGCATGCCTTGCACAATACCGTGCCAAATTGTTTTCTTTGGCACGGTAGCTGCCACGGTTTTCTCAAAACAGCGCCAAATACCGTGCCCAAATAATAAGTTTCAAATTATTTTATAAAGAATCGATTGTAATTGGAATTATGCCATCAATAGGTCGAGATTCTTTGCTTGGTTGATGGTTTTAATATAGACAAGAAAATTTAAATATTTATTTTATATATGGATTAATTAAGATATTAATTCCATGTATCGATTATTCCCTTGTTTTGCAATCCATGTTAATTTTATGTTTTATTACTTATATTTAGTCGGTATTGAGTTAATCATGACATTTGTGCATGGAGACGTCAAATATAATTTATTATGAAAAAACATAAAAAAAGAAAAAAGAATTTGAACACCATGGCAAATAAAATTATTTGGCACGGTTTTTGTCACGACATAGGGCATGCCTTGCACAATACCGTGCCAAATTGTTTTCTTTGGCATGGTAGTTGCCACGGGTTTCTCAAAACCGTGCCAAATACCGTGCCAAAATAATAAATTTTTAATTGTTTTATAAACAATCGATCGTAATTGGAATTATGTTATCAATAGGGCGAGATTCTTTGCTTGGTGTATGGTTTTAATATAGACAAAAAATTTAAATATTTATTTTATATATGGATTAATTAATATATATATTTTTATGTATCGATTATTCCCTTGTTTTCCAATCCATGTTAATTTTATGTTTTATTACTAATATTTAGTCGGTATTGAGTTAATCATGACAGTTGTGCATGTAGACGTCAAATATAATTTATTATGAAAAAAAATTAAAAAAAAAAAGAATTTGACCACCATGGCAAAGAAAAATATTTGGCAAGGTTTTTGTCACGGCATAGGGCATGCCGTGCCAAATACCCTGCCAAATTGCTTTCTTGGGCACGGTATTTGCCACGGTTTTCTCAAAACCGGTCCAAATACCGTGCCAAAAGAATAAATTTGTAATTATTTTATAAAGAATCGATTGTAATTGGAATTATGCCATCAATAGGTTGAGATTCTTTACCTGGTGGATGGTTTTAATATAGACAGGAAAATTTAAATATTTATTTTATATATGGATTAATTAAGGTATTAATTATATGTATCGATTATTCCCTTGTTTTCCAATCCATGTTAATTTTATGTTTTATTACTTATATTTAGTCGGTATTGAGTTAATCATGACATTTGTGCATGTAGACGTCAAATATAATTTATTATGAAAAAACATTAAAAAAGAAAAAAAGAATTGGACCACCATGGCAAAGAAAATTATTTGTCACGGTTTTTGTCACGGCATAGGGCATGCCGTGCCAAATACCGTGCCAAATTGTTTTCTTTGGCACGGTATTTGCCACGGTTTTCTCAAAACCGTGCCAAAAGAATAAGTTTCAAATTATTTTATAAAAAATCGATTGTAATTGGAATTATGACATCAATAGGTCAAGATTCTTTGCTTGGTGGATGGTTTTATTATGGACAAGAAAATTTAAATATTTATTTTATATATGGATTAATTAAGATATTAATTCTATGTATCGATTATTCCCTTGTTTTCCAATCCATGTTAATTTTATGTTTTATTACTTATATTTAGTCGGTATTGAGTTAATCATGACATTTGTGCATGGAGACGTGAAATATAATTTATTATGAAAAAACATTAAAAAAGAAAAAAAGAATTTGAACACCATGGCAAATAAAATTATTTGGCATGGTTTTTGTCACGGCATAGGGCATGCCTTGCACAATACCGTTCCAAATTGTTTTCTTTGGCATGGTAGTTGCCACGGGTTTCTCAAAACCGTGCCAAATACCGTGCCAAAATAATAAGTTTTTAATTGTTTTATAAACAATCGATTGTAATTGGAATTATGTCATCAATAGGTCGAGATTCTTTTCTTAGTGTGTGGTTTTAATATAGACAAGAAAATTTAAATATTTATTTTATCTATGGATTAATTAAGATATTAATTCTATGTATCGATTATTCCCTTGTTTTCCAATTAATGTTAATTTTATGTTTTATTACTTATATTTAGTCGGGATTGAGTTAATCATGACATTTGTGCATGGAGACGTCAAATATAATTTATTATGAAAAAACATTAAAAAAGAAAAAAAGAATTTGAACACAATGGCAAATGAAATTATTTGGCACGGTTTTTGTCACGGCATAGGGCATGCCGTGCCAAATACCGTGCCAAACTGTTTTCTTTGGCACGGTATTTGCCACGGTTTTCTCAAAACCGTGCCAAAGGAATAAGTTTCAAATTATTTTATAAAAAATCGATTGTAATTGGAATTATGACATCAATAGGTCAAGATTCTTTGCTTGGTGTATGGTTTTAATATGGACAAGAAAATTTAAATATTTATTTTATATATGGATTAATTAAGATATTAATTATATGTATCTATTATTCCCTTGTTTTCCAATCCATGTGAATTTTATGTTTTATTACTTATATTTAGTCGGTATTGAGTTAATCATTACATTTGTGCATGGAGATGTCAAATATAATTTATTATGAAAAAACATTAAAAAAGAAAAAAAGAATTTGAACACCATGGCAAATAAAATTATTTGGCACGGTTTTTGTCACGGCATAGGGCATGCCTTGCACAATACCGTGCCAAATTGTTTTGTTTGGCATGGTAGTTGCCACGGGTTTCTCAAAACCGTTCCAAATACCGTGCCAAAATAATAAGTTTTTAATTGTTTTATAAACAATCGATTGTAATTGGAATTATGTCATCAATAGATCGAGATTCTTTGCTTCGTGGATTGTTTTAATATAGACGAAAAAATTTAAATATTTATTTTATATATGGACTAATTAAGATATTAATTCTATGTATCGATTCTTAACTTGTTTTCAATCCATGTTAATTTAATGTTTTATTACTTATATTTAGTCGGTATTGAGTTAATCATGACATTTGTGCATGTAGACGTCTAATATAATTTATTATGAAAAAACATTAAAAAAGAAAAAAAGAATTTGAACACCATGGCAAATAAAATTATTTGGCACGGTTTTTGTCACGGCATAGGGCATGCCTTGCACAATACCGTGCCAAATTGTTTTGTTTGGCATGGTAGTTGCCACGGGTTTCTCAAAACCGTTCCAAATACCGTGCCAAAATAATAAGTTTCTAATTATTTTATAAAAAATCGATTGTAATTGTAATTATATCATCAATAGATCGAGATTCTTTGCTTCGTGGATTGTTTTAATATAGACAAAAAAATTTAAATATTTATTTTATATATGGACTAATTAAGATATTAATTCTATGTATCGATTCTTAACTTATTTTCAATCCATGTTAATTTAATGTTTTACTACTTATATTTAGTCGGTATTGAGTTAATCATGACATTTGTGCATGTAGACGTCGAATATAATTTATTATGAAAAAACATTAAAAAAGAAAAAAAGAATTTGACTACCATGGCAAATAAAATTATTTGGCACGGTTTTTGTCACGGCATAGGGCATGCCTTGCACAATACCGTGCCAAATTGTTTTCTTTGGCACGGTAGCTGCCACGGTTTTCTCAAAACAGTGCCAAATACCGTGCCAAAATAATAAGTTTCTAATTATTTTATAAAGAATCGATTGTAATGGGAATTATGCCATCAATAGGTCGAGATTCTTTGCTTGGTTGATGGTTTTAATATAGACAAGAAAATTTAAATATTTATTTTATATATGGATTAATTAAGATGTTAATTCTATGTATCGATTATTCCCTTGTTTTCCAATCCATGTTAATTTTATATTTTATTACTTATATTTAGTCGGTATTGAGTTAATCATGACATTTGTGCATGTAGACGTCAAATATAATTTATTATGAAAAAACACTAAAAAAGAAAAAAAGAATTGGGCCACGGTTTTTGTCACGGCATAGGGCATGCCGTGCCAAATACCGTGCCAAATTGTTTTCTTTGGCACGGTATTTGCCACGGTTTTCTCAAAACCGGTCCAAATACCGTGCCAAAAGAATAAATTTGTAATTATTTTATAAAGAATCGATTGTAATTGGAATTATGCCATCAATAGGTTGAGATTCTTTACCTGGTGGATGGTTTTAATATAGACATTAAAATTTAAATATTTATTTTATATATGGATTAATTAAGGTATTAATTATATGTATCGATTATTCCCTTGTTTTCCAATCCATGTTAATTTTATGTTTTATTACTTATATTTAGTCGGTATTGAGTTAATCATGACATTTGTGCATGTAGACGTCAAATATAATTTATTATGAAAGAACATTAAAAAAGAAAAAAAGAATTGGACCACCATGGCAAAGAAAATTATTTGTCACGGTTTTTGTCACGGCATAGGGCATGCCGTGCCAAATACCGTGCCAAATTTTTTACGTTGTATTTGCCACGGTTTTCTCAAAACCGTGCCAAAAGAATAAGTTTCAAATTATTTTATAAAAAATCGATTGTAATTGGAATTATGACATCAATAGGTCAAGATTCTTTGCTTGGTGGATGGTTTTATTATGGACAAGAAAATTTAAATATTTATTTTATATATGGATTAATTAAGATGTTAATTCTATGTATCGATTATTCCCTTGTTTTCCAATCCATGTTAATTTTATGTTTTATTACTTATATTTAGTCGGTATTGAGTTAATCATGACATTTGTGCATGGAGACGTGAAATATAATTTATTATGAAAAAACATTAAAAAAGAAAAAAAGAATTTGAACACCATGGCAAATAAAATTATTTGGCACGGTTTTTGTCACGGCATAGGGCATGCCTTGCACAATACCGTGCCAAATTGTTTTGTTTGGCATGGTAGTTGCCACGGGTTTCTCAAAACCGTTCCAAATACCGTGCCAAAATAATAAGTTTTTAATTGTTTTATAAACAATCGATTGTAATTGGAATTATGTCATCAATAGATCGAGATTCTTTGCTTCGTGGATTGTTTTAATATAGACAAAAAAATTTAAATATTTATTTTATATATGGACTAATTAAGATATTAATTCTATGTATCGATTCTTAACTTGTTTTCAATCCATGTTAATTTAATGTTTTATTACTTATATTTAGTCGGTATTGAGTTAATCATGACATTTGTGCATGTAGACGTCTAATATTATTTATTATGAAAAAACATTAAAAAAGAAAAAAAGAATTTGAACACCATGGCAAATAAAATTATTTGGCACGGTTTTTGTCACGGCATAGGGCATGCCTTGCACAATACCGTGCCAAATTGTTTTGTTTGGCATGGTAGTTGCCACGGGTTTCTCAAAACCGTTCCAAATACCGTGCCAAAATAATAAGTTTCTAATTATTTTATAAAAAATCGATTGTAATTGTAATTATATCATCAATAGATCGAGATTCTTTGCTTCGTGGATTGTTTTAATATAGACAAAAAAATTTAAATATTTATTTTATATATGGACTAATTCAGATATTAATTCTATGTATCGATTCTTAACTTGTTTTCAATCCATGTTAATTTAATGTTTTATTACTTATATTTAGTCGGTATTGAGTTAATCATGACATTTGTGCATGTAGACGTCGAATATAATTTATTATGAAAAAACATTAAAAAAGAAAAAAAGAATTTGACTACCATGGCAAATAAAATTATTTGGCACGGTTTTTGTCACGGCATAGGGCATGCCTTGCACAACACCGTGCCAAATTGTTTTCTTTGGCACGGTAGCTGCCACGGTTTTCTCAAAACAGTGCCAAATACCGTGCCAAAATAAAAAGTTTCTAATTATTTTATAAAGAATCGATTGTAATTGGAATTATGCCATCAATAGGTCGAGATTCTTTGCTTGGTTGATGGTTTTAATATAGACAAGAAAATTTAAATATTTATTTTATATATGAATTAATTAAGATATTAATTATATGTATCGATTATTCCCTTGTTTTCCAATCCATGTTAATTTTATGTTTTATTACTTATATTTAGTCGGTATTGAGTTAATCATGACATTTGTGCATGTAGACGTCAAATATAATTTATTATGAAAAAATATTAAAAAAGAAAAAAAGAATTGGGCCACGGTTTTTGTCACGGCATAGGGCATGCCGTGCCAAATACCGTGCCAAATTGTTTTCTTTGGCACGGTATTTGCCACGGTTTTCTCCAAAACCGTGCCAAAAGAATAAGTTTCAAATTATTTTATAAAAAATCGATTGTAATTGGAATTATGACATCAATAGGTCAAGATTCTTTGCTTGGTGTATGGTTTTAATATAGACAAGAAAATTTAAATATTTATTTTATATATGGATTAATTAAGATATTTATTCTATGTATCGATTATTCCCTTGTTTTCCAATCCATGTTAATTTTATGTTTTATTACTAATATTTAGTCGGTGTTGAGTTAATCATGACAGTTGTGCATTAGATGTCAAATATAATTTATTATGAAAAAAAATTAAAAAAAAAAAGAATTTGACCACCATGGCAAAGAAAAATATTTCGCACGGTTTTTGTCACGGCATAGGGCATGCCGTGCCAAATACCGTGCCAAATTGTTTTCATTGGCACGGTATTTGCCACTGTTTTCTCAAAACCGGGCCAAATACCGTGCCAAAAGAATAAATTTCTAATTATTTTATAAAGAATCAATTGTAATTGGAATTATGCCATCAATGGGTCGAGATTCTTTCTTGGTGGATGGTTTTAATATAGACAAGAAAATTTAAATATTTATTTTATATATGGATTAATTAAGATATTAATTATATGTATCGATTATTCCCTTGTTTTCCAATCCATGTTAATTTTATGTTTTATTACTTATATTTAGTCGGTATTGAGTTAATCATGACATTTGTGCATATAGACGTCAAATATAATTTATTATGAAAAAAGATTAAAAAAGAAAAAAAGAATTGGACCACCATGGCAAAAAAAATTATTTGTCACGGTTTTTGTCACGGCATATACCGTGCCGTGCCAAATACCGTGCCAAATTGTTTTCTTTGGCACGGTATTTGCCATGGTTTTCTCAAAACCGTGCCAAAAGAATAAGTTTCAAATTATTTTATAAAAAATCGATTGTAATTGAAATTATGACATCAATAGGTCAAGATTCTTTGCTTGGTGTATGGTTTTAATATAGACAAGAAAATTTAAATATTTATTTTATATATGGATTAATTAAGATATTTATTCTATTTATCAATTATTCCCTTGTTTTCCAATCCATGTTAATTTTATGTTTTATTACTAATATTTAGTCGTTGTTGAGTTAATCATGACAGTTGTGCATGTAGACGTCAAATATAATTTATTATGAAAAATAATTAAAAAAAAAAAAGAATTTGACCACCATGGCAAAGAAAATTATTTGTCACGGTTTTTGTCACGGCATAGAGCATGCCGTGCCAAACACCGTGCCAAACTGTTTCCTTGGCACGGTATTTGCCGCGGTTTTCACAAAACCGGGCCAAATACCGTGCCAAAAGAATAGGTTTCTAATTATTTTATAAAGAATCGATTGTAATTGGAATTATGGCATCAATAGGTCGAGATTCTTTGCTTGGTGGATGGTTTTAATATAGACAAGAAAATTTAAATATTTATTTTATATATGGATTACTTAAGATATTAATTATATGTATCGATTATTCCCTTGTTTTCCAATCCATGTTAATTTTATGTTTTATTACTTATATTTAGTCGGTATTGAGTTAATCATGGCATTTGTGCATGTAGACGTCAAATATAATTTATTATGAAAAAACATTAAAAAAGAAAAAACGAATTGGACCAACATGGCAAAGAAAATTATTTGTCACGGTTTTTGTCACGGCATAGGGCATGCCGTGCCAAATACCGTGCCAAATTGTTTTCTTTGGCACGTTATTTGCCACGGTTTTCTCAAAACCGTGCCAAAAGAATAAATTTCTAATTATTTTATAAAGAATCGATTTTAATTGGAATTATGCCATCAATAGGTCGAGATTCTTTGCTTGGTGGACGGTTTTAATATAGACAAGAAAATTTAAATATTTATTTTATATATGGATTAATTAAGATATTTATTCTATGTATCGATTATTCCCTTGTTTTCCAATCCATGTTAATTTTATGTTTTATTACTTATATTTAGTCGGTATTGAGTTAATCATGACATTTGTGCATGGAGACGTCAAATATAATTTATTATGAAAAAACATTAAAAAAGGAAAAAAGAATTTGAACACCATGGCAAATAAAATTATTTGGCACGGTTTTTGTCATGGCATAGGGAATGCCTTGCACAATACCGTGCCAAATTGTTTTCTTTGGCATGGTAGTTGCCACGGGGTTCTCAAAACCGTGCCAAATACCGTGCCAAAATAATAAGTTTTTAATTGTTTTATAAACAATCGATTGTAATTGGAATTTTGCCATCAATAGGTCGAGATTCTTTTCTTGGTGTATGGTTTTAATATAGACAAGAAAATTTAAATATTTATTTTATATATGGATTAATTAAGATATTTATTCTATGTATCGATTATTCCCTTGTTTTCCAATCCATGTTAATTTTATGTTTTATTAGTTATATTTAGTCGGTATTGAGTTAATCATGACATTTGTGCATGTAGACGTCAAATATAATTTATTATGAAAAAACATTAAAAAAGAAAAAAGAATTGGACCACCATGGCAAAGAAAATTATTTGTCACGGTTTAAGTCACGGCATAGACCATGCCGTGCCAAATACCGTGCCAAATTGTTTTCTTTGGCACGGTATTTGCCACGGTTTTCTCAAAACCGTGCCAAAAGAATAAGTTTCAAATTATTTTATAAAAAATCGATTGTAATTGGAATTATGACATCAATAGGTCAAGATTCTTTGCTTGGTGGATGGTTTTGATATGGACAAGAAAGTTCAAATATTTATTTTATATATGGATTAATTAATATATTAATTATATGTATCGATTATTCCCTTGTTTTCCAATCCATGTTAATTTTATGTTTTATTACTTATATTTAGTCGGTATTGAGTTAATCATGACATCTGTGCATGGAGACGTCAAATATAACTTATTATGAAAAAACATTAAAAAAGAAAAAAAGAATTTGAACACCATGGCAAATAAAATTATTTGGCACGGTCTTTGTCACGGCATAGGGCATGCCTTGCACAATACCGTGCCAAATTGTTTTTCTTTGGCATGGTAGTTGCCACGGGTTTCTCAAAACCGTGCCAAATACCGTGCCAAAATAATAAGTTTTTAATTGTTTTATAAACAATCGATTGTAATTGGAATTATGTCATCAAGAGGTCGAGATTCTTTGCTTGGTGTATGGTTTTAATATAGACAAGAAAATTTAAATATTTATTTTATATATGGATTAATTAAGATATTTATTCTATGTATTATTATTCCCTTGTTTTCCAATCCATGTAAATTTTATGTTTTATAAAAATATTTGGCACGGTTTTTGTCACGGCATAAGGCATGCCGTGCCAAATACCGTGCCAAATTGTTTTTTTTTTCCCCGTTTTTTCCCCCTTTTTTCCCCATACCGTGCAAAAGAATAAATTTCTAAATATTTTATAAAGAATCGATTGTAATTGGAATTATGCCATCAATAGGTCGAGATTCTTTGCTTGGTGGATGGTTTTAATATAGACAAGAAAATTTAAATATTTATTTTATATATGGATTAATTAAGATATTAATTATATCTATCGATTATTCCCTTGTTTTCCAATCCATGTTAAGTTTATGTTTTATTACTTATATTTAGTCGGTATTGAGTTAATCATGACATTTGTGCATGTAGACGTCTAATATAATTTATTATGAAAAAACATTAAAAAAGAAAAAAAGAATTTGAACACCATGGCAAATAAAATTATTTGGCACGGTCTCTGTCACGGCATAGGGCATGCCTTGCACAATACCGTGCCAAATTGTTTTCTTTGGCATGGTAGTTGCCACGGGTTTCTCAAAACCGTGCCAAATACCGTGCCAAAATGATAAGTTTTTAATTGTTTTATAAACAATCGATTGTAATTGGAATTATGTCATCAATTGGTCGAGATTCTTTGCTTGGTGTATGGTTTTAATATAGATAAGAAAATTTAAATATTTATTTTATATATGGATTAATTAAGATATTTATTCTATGTATCGATTATTCCCTTGTTTTCCAATCCATGTTAATTTTATGTTTTATTAGTTATATTTAGTCGGTATTGAGTTAATCATGACATTTGTGCATGTAGACGTCAAATATAATTTATTATGAAAAAACATTAAAAAAGAAAAAAAGAATTGGACCACCATGGCAAAGAAAATTATTTGTCACGGTTTAAGTCACGGCATAGACCATGCCGTGCCAAATACCTTGCCAAATTGTTTTCTTTGGCACGGTATTTGCCACGGTTTTCTCAAAACCGTGCCAAAAGAATAAGTTTCAAATTATTTTAAAAAAAATCGATTGTAATTGGAATTATGACATCAATAGGTCAAGATTCTTTGCTTGGTGGATGGTTTTGATATGGACAAGAAAGTTCAAATATTTATTTTATATATGGATTAATTAATATATTAATTATATGTATCGATTATTCCCTTGTTTTCCAATCCATGTTAATTTTATGTTTTATTACTTATATTTAGTCGGTATTGAGTTAATCATGACATCTGTGCATGGAGACGTCAAATATAACTTATTATGAAAAAACATTAAAAAAGAAAAAAGGAATTTGAACACCATGGCAAATAAAATTATTTGGCACGGTCTTTGTCACGGCATAGGGCATGCCTTGCACAATACCGTGCCAAATTGTTTTCTTTGGCATGGTAGTTGCCACGGGTTTCTCAAAACCGTGCCAAATACCGTGCCAAAATAATAAGTTTTTAATTGTTTTATAAACAATCGATTGTAATTGGAATTATGCCATCAAGAGGTCGAGATTCTTTGCTTGGTGTATGGTTTTAATATAGACAAGAAAATTTAAATATTTATTTTATATATGGATTAATTAAGATATTTATTCTATGTATTATTATTCCCTTGTTTTCCAATCCATGTAAATTTTATGTTTTATAAAAATATTTGGCACGGTTTTTGTCACGGCATAAGGCATGCCGTGCCATACCCGTTCCAAATGGTTTTTTGTCACGGTATTTGCCACGGTTTTCTCAAAACCGGGCCAAATACCGTGCAAAAGAATAAATTTCTAAATATTTTATAAAGAATCGATTGTAATTGGAATTATGCCATCAATAGGTCGAGATTCTTTGCTTGGTGGATGGTTTTAATATAGACAAGAAAATTTAAATATTTATTTTATATATGGATTAATTAAGATATTAATTATATGTATCGATTATTCCCTTGTTTTCCAATCCATGTTAATTTTATGTTTTATTACTTATATTTAGTCGGTATTGAGTTAATCATGACATTTGTGCATGTAGACGTCAAATATAATTTATTATGAAAAAACATTAAAAAAGAAAAAAAGAATTGGACCACAATGCAAAGAAAATTATTTGTCACGGTTTTTGTCACGGCATAGGGCATGCCGTGCCAAATACCGTGCCAAATTATTTTCTTTGGCACGGTATTTGCCACGGTTTTCTCAAAACCGTGCCAAAAAAATAAGTTTCAAATTATTTTAAAAAAAATCGAATGTAATTGGAATTATGACATCAATAGGTCAAGATTCTTTGCTTTGTGGATGGTTTTAATATGGACAAGAAAATTTAAATATTTATTTTATATATGGATTAATTAAGATATTAATTCTATGTATCGATTATTCCCTTGTTTTCCAATCCATGTTAAGTTTATGTTTTATTACTTATATTTAGTCGGTATTGAGTTAATCATGACATTTGTGCATGGAGACGTCAAATATAATTTATTATGAAAAAACATTAAAAAAGAAAAAAAGAATTTGAACACCATGGCAAATAAAATTATTTGGCACGGTCTCTGTCACGGCATAGGGCATGCCTTGCACAATACCGTGCCAAATTGTTTTCTTTGGCATGGTAGTTGCCACGGGTTTCTCAAAACCGTGCCAAATACTGTGCCAAAATAATAAGTTTTTAATTGTTTTATAAACAATCGATTGTAATTGGAATTATGTCATCAATAGGTCGAGATTCTTTGCTTGGTGTATGGTTTTAATATAGATAAGAAAATTTAAATATTTATTTTATATATGGATTAATTAAGATATTTATTCTATGTATCGATTATTCCCTTGTTTTCCAATCCATGTATGTTAATTTTATGTTTTATAAAAAAATAGTTTTTTTTTTCAAAAATATTAGGCACGGTTTTTTTCACGCAAAAGGGAAGCCCGACAAAAAAAAAAAAAAAAAATTTTTTTTTATAAAAAATTTGGCTTTCTCCGGGCCAAATACCGTGCCAAAAGAATAAATTTCAAATTATTTTATAAAGAATCGATTGTAATTGGAATTATGCCATCAATAGGTCGAGATTCTTTGCTTGGTGGATGGTTTTAATATAGACAAGAAAATTTAAATATTTATTTTATATATGGATTAATTAAGATATTAATTATATGTATCGATTATTCCCTTGTTTTGCAATCCATGTTAATTTTATGTTTTATTACTTATATTTAGTCGGTATTGAGTTAATCATGACATTTGTGCATGTAGACGTCAAATATAATTTATTATGAAAAAACATTAAAAAAGAAAAAAAGAATTGGACCACAATGCAAAGAAAATTATTTGTCACGGTTTTTGTCACGGCATAGGGCATGCCGTGCCAAATACCGTGCCAAATTGTCTTCTTTGGCACGTTATTTGCCACGGTTTTCTCAAAACCGTGCCAAAAGAATAAGTTTTAAATTATTTTATAAAAAATCGATTGTAATTGGAATTATGACATCAATAGGTCAAGATTCTTTGCTTGGTGGATGGTTTTAATATGGATAAGAAAATTTAAATATTTATTTTATATATGGATTAATTAAGATATTAATTATATGTATCGATTATTCCCTTGTTTTGCAATCCATGTTAATTTTATGTTTTATTAGTTATATTTAGTCGGTATTGAGTTAATCATGACATTTGTGCATGGAGACGTCAAATATAATTTATTATGAAAAAACATTAAAAAAGAAAAAAAGAATTTGAACACCATGGCAAATAAAATTATTTGGCACGGTTTTTGTCATGGCATAGGGAATGCCTTGCACAATACCGTGCCAAATTGTTTTCTTTGGCATGGTAGTTGCCACGGCGTTCTCAAAACCGTGCCAAATACCGTGCCAAAATAATAAGTTTTTAATTGTTTTATAAACAATCGATTGTAATTGGAATTTTGCCATCAATAGGTCGAGATTCTTTTCTTGGTGTATGGTTTTAATATAGACAAGAAAATTTAAATATTTATTTTATATATGGATTAATTAAGATATTTATTCTATGTATCGATTATTCCCTTGTTTTCCAATCCATGTTAATTTTATGTTTTATTAGTTATATTTAGTCGGTATTGAGTTAATCATGACATTTGTGCATGTAGACGTCAAATATAATTTATTATGAAAAAACATTAAAAAAGAAAAAAAGAATTGGACCACCATGGCAAAGAAAATTATTTGTCACGGTTTAAGTCACGGCATAGACCATGCCGTGCCAAATACCGTGCCAAATTGTTTTCTTTGGCACGGTATTTGCCACGGTTTTCTCAAAACCGTGCCAAAAGAATAAGTTTCAAATTATTTTATAAAAAATCGATTGTAATTGGAATTATGACATCAATAGGTCAAGATTCTTTGCTTGGTGGATGGTTTTGATATGGACAAGAAAGTTCAAATATTTATTTTATATATATTTATT
This sequence comes from Dioscorea dumetorum, assembly GCA_902712375.1. Taxonomy (NCBI): domain Eukaryota; kingdom Viridiplantae; phylum Streptophyta; class Magnoliopsida; order Dioscoreales; family Dioscoreaceae; genus Dioscorea; species Dioscorea dumetorum. The sequence continues at coordinate 4,260,499 of CACTHL010000492.1, forward strand.
AATTAATATATTAATTATATGTATCGATTATTCCCTTGTTTTCCAATCCATGTTAATTTTATGTTTTATTACTTATATTTAGTCGGTATTGAGTTAATCATGACATCTGTGCATGGAGACGTCAAATATAACTTATTATGAAAAAACATTAAAAAAGAAAAAAAGAATTTGAACACCATGGCAAATAAAATTATTTGGCACGGTCTTTGTCACGGCATAGGGCATGCCTTGCACAATACCGTGCCAAATTGTTTTCTTTGGCATGGTAGTTGCCACGGGTTTCTCAAAACCGTGCGAAATACCGTGCCAAAATAATAAGTTTTTAATTGTTTTATAAACAATCGATTGTAATTGGAATTATGTCATCAACAGGTCGAGATTCTTTGCTTGGTGTATGGTTTTAATATAGACAAGAAAATTTAAATATTTATTTTATATATGGATTAATTAAGATATTTATTCTATGTATTATTATTCCCTTGTTTTCCAATCCATGTAAATTTTATGTTTTATAAAAATATTTGGCACGGTTTTTGTCACGGCATAAGGCATGCCGTGCCAAATACCGTGCCAAATTGTTTTCTTTGTCACGGTATTTGCCACGGTTTTCTCAAAACCGGGCCAAATACCGTGCAAAAGAATAAATTTCTAAATATTTTATAAAGAATCGATTGTAATTGGAATTATGCCATCAATAGGTCGAGATTCTTTGCTTGGTGGATGGTTTTAATATAGACAAGAAAATTTAAATATTTATTTTATATATGGATTAATTAAGATATTAATTATATGTATCGATTATTCTCTTGTTTTCCAATCCATGTTAAGTTTATGTTTTATTACTTATATTTAGTCGGTATTGAGTTAATCATGACATTTGTGCATGGAGACGTCAAATATAATTTATTATGAAAAAACATTAAAAAAGAAAAAAAGAATTTGAACACCATGGCAAATAAAATTATTTGGCACGGTCTGTGTCACGGCATAGGGCATGCCTTGCACAATACCGTGCCAAATTGTTTTCTGTGGCATGGTAGATGCCACGGGTTTCTCAAAACCGTGCCAAATACCGTGCCAAAATAATAAGTTTTTAATTGTTTTATAAACAATCGATTGTAATTGGAATTATGCCATCAATAGGTCGAGATTCTTTTCTTGGTGTATGGTTTTAATATAGACAAGAAAATTTAAATATTTATTTTATATATGGATTAATTAAGATATTTATTCTATGTATCGATTATTCCCTTGTTTTCCAATCCATGTTAATTTTATGTTTTATTAGTTATATTTAGTCGGTATTGAGTTAATCATGACATTTGTGCATGTAGACGTCAAATATAATTTATTATGAAAAAACATTAAAAAAGAAAAAAAGAATTGGACCACCATGGCAAAGAAAATTATTTGTCACGGTTTAAGTCACGGCATAGACCATGCCGTGCCAAATACCGTGCCAAATTGTTTTCTTTGGCACGGTATTTGCCACGGTTTTCTCAAAACCGTGCCAAAAGAATAAGTTTCAAATTATTTTATAAAAAATCGATTGTAATTGGAATTATGACATCAATAGGTCAAGATTCTTTGCTTGGTTGATGGTTTTGATATGGACAAGAAAGTTCAAATATTTATTTTATATATGGATTAATTAATATATTAATTATATGTATCGATTATTCCCTTGTTTTCCAATCCATGTTAATTTTATGTTTTATTACTTATATTTAGTCGGTATTGAGTTAATCATGACATCTGTGCATGGAGACGTCAAATATAACTTATTATGAAAAAACATTAAAAAAGAAAAAAGGAATTTGAACACCATGGCAAATAAAATTATTTGGCACGGTCTTTGTCACGGCATAGGGCATGCCTTGCACAATACCGTGCCAAATTGTTTTCTTTGGCATGGTAGTTGCCACGGGTTTCTCAAAACCGTGCCAAATACCGTGCCAAAATAATAAGTTTTTAATTGTTTTATAAACAATCGATTGTAATTGGAATTATGTCATCAATAGGTCGAGATTCTTTGCTTGGTGTATGGTTTTAATATAGACAAGAAAATTTAAATATTTATTTTATATATGGATTAATTAAGATATTTATTCTATGTATTATTATTCCCTTGTTTTCCAATCCATGTAAATTTTATGTTTTATAAAAATATTTGGCACGGTTTTTTTCACGGCATAAGGCATGCCGTGCCAAATACCGTGCCAAATTGTTTTCTTTGTCACGGTATTTGCCACGGTTTTCTCAAAACCGGGCCAAATACCGTGCAAAAGAATAAATTTCTAAATATTTTATAAAGAATCGATTGTAATTGGAATTATGCCATCAATAGGTCGAGATTCTTTGCTTGGTGGATGGTTTTAATATAGACAAGAAAATTTAAATATTTCTTTTATATATGGATAAATTAAGATATTAATTATATGTATCGATTATTCCATTGTTTTCCAATCCATGTTAAGTTTATGTTTTATTACTTATATTTAGTCGGTATTGAGTTAATCATGACATTTGTGCATGGAGACGTCAAATATAATTTATTATGAAAAAACATTAAAAAAGAAAAAAAGAATTTGAACACCATGGCAAATAAAATTATTTGGCACGGTCTCTGTCACGGCATAGGGCATGCCTTGCACAATACCGTGCCAAATTGTTTTCTTTGGCATGGTAGTTGCCACGGGTTTCTCAAAACCGTGCCAAATACTGTGCCAAAATAATAAGTTTTTAATTGTTTTATAAACAATCGATTGTAATTGGAATTATGTCATCAATATTTCGAGATTCTTTGCTTGGTGTATGGTTTTAATATAGATAAGAAAATTTAAATATTTATTTTATATATGGATTAATTAAGATGTTTATTCTATGTATCGATTATTCCCTTGTTTTCCAATCCATGTTAATTTTATGTTTTATTAGTTATATTTAGTCGGTATTGAGTTAATCATGACATTTGTGCATGTAGACGTCAAATATAATTTATTATGAAAAAACAATAAAAAAGAAAAAAAGAATTGGACCACCATGGCAAAGAAAATTATTTGTCACGGTTTAAGTCACGGCATAGACCATGCCGTGCCAAATACCGTGACAAATTGTTTTCTTTGGCACGGTATTTGCCACGGTTTTCTCAAAACCGTGCCAAAAGAATAAGTTTCAAATTATTTTATAAAAAATCGATTGTAATTGGAATTATGACATCAATAGGTCAAGATTCTTTGCTTGGTGGATGGTTTTGATATGGACAAGAAAGTTCAAATATTTATTTTATATATGGATTAATTAATATATTAATTATATGTATCGATTATTCCCTTGTTTTCCAATCCATGTTAATTTTATGTTTTATTACTTATATTTAGTCGGTATTGAGTTAATCATGACATCTGTGCATGGAGACGTCAAATATAACTTATTATGAAAAAACATTAAAAAAGAAAAAAAGAATTTGAACACCATGGCAAATAAAATTATTTGGCACGGTCTTTGTCACGGCATAGGGCATGCCTTGCACAATACCGTGCCAAATTGTTTTCTTTGGCATGGTAGTTGCCACGGGTTTCTCAAAACCGTGCCAAATACCGTGCCAAAATAATAAGTTTTTAATTGTTTTATAAACAATCGATTGTAATTGGAATTATGTCATCAATAGGTCGAGATTCTTTGCTTGGTGTATGGTTTTTATATAGACAAGAAAATTTAAATATTTATTTTATATATGGATTAATTAAGATATTTATTCTATGTATTATTATTCCCTTGTTTTCCAATCCATGTAAATTTTATGTTTTATAAAAATATTTGGCACCGTTTTTGTCACGGCATAAGGCATGCCGTGCCAAATACCGTGCCAAATTTTTTTTATTTTTCTTACGGTTTTCTCAAAACCGGGCCAAATACCGTGCCAAAAGAATAAATTTCAAATTATTTTATAAAGAATCGATTGTAATTGGAATTATGCCATCAATAGGTCGAGATTCTTTGCTTGGTGGATGGTTTTAATATAGACAAGAAAATTTAAATATTTATTTTATATATGGATTAATTAATATATTAATTATATGTATCGATTATTCCCTTGTTTTCCAATCCATGTTAATTTTATGTTTTATTACTTATATTTAGTCGGTATTGAGTTAATCATGACATCTGTGCATGGAGACGTCAAATATAACTTATTATGAAAAAACATTAAAAAAGAAAAAAAGAATTTGAACACCATGGCAAATAAAATTATTTGGCACGGTCTTTGTCACGGCATAGGGCATGCCTTGCACAATACCGTGCCAAATTGTTTTCTTTGGCATGGTAGTTGCCACGGGTTTCTCAAAACCGTGCCAAATACCGTGCCAAAATAATAAGTTTTTAATTGTTTTATAAACAATCGATTGTAATTGGAATTATGTCATCAATAGGTCGAGATTATTTGCTTGGTGTATGGTTTTAATATAGACAAGAAAATTTAAATATTTATTTTATATATGGATTAATTAAGATATTTATTCTATGTATTATTATTCCCTTGTTTTCCAATCCATGTAAATTTTATGTTTTATAAAAATATTTGGCACGGTTTTTGTCACGGCATAAGGCATGCCGTGCCAAATACCGTGTCAAATTGTTTTCTTTGTCACGGTATTTGCCACGGTTTTCTCAAAACCGGGCCAAATACCGTGCAAAAGAATAAATTTCTAAATATTTTATAAAGAATCGATTGTAATTGGAATTATGCCATCAATAGGTCGAGATTCTTTGCTTGGTGGATGGTTTTAATATAGACAAGAAAATTTAAATATTTATTTTATATATGGATTAATTAAGATATTAATTATATGTATCGATTATTCCCTTGTTTTCCAATCCATGTTAAGTTTATGTTTTATTACTTATATTTAGTCGGTATTGAGTTAATCATGACATTTGTGCATGGAGACGTCAAATATAATTTATTATGAAAAAACATTAAAAAAGAAAAAAAGAATTTGAACACCATGGCAAATAAAATTATTTGGCACGGTCTCTGTCACGGCATAGGGCATGCCTTGCACAATACCGTGCCAAATTGTTTTCTTTGGCATGGTAGTTGCCACGGGTTTCTCAAAACCGTGCCAAATACAGTGCCAAAATAATAAGTTTTTAATTGTTTTATAAACAATCGATTGTAATTGGAATTATGCCATCAATAGGTCGAGATTCTTTTCTTGGTGTATGGTTTTAATATAGACAAGAAAATTTAAATATTTATTTTATATATGGATTAATTAAGATATTTATTCTATGTATCGATTATTCCCTTGTTTTGAATCCATGTTAATTTTATGTTTTATAAAAATATTAGGCACGGTTTTTGTCACGGCATAGGGCATGCCGTGCCAAATACCGTGCCAAATTGTTTTCTTTGGCACGGTATTTGCCACGGTTTTCTCAAAACCGGGCCAAATACCGTGCCAAAAGAATAAATTTCAAATTATTTTATAAAGAATCGATTGTAATTGGAATTATGCCATCAATAGGTCGAGATTCTTTGCTTGGTGGATGGTTTTAATATAGACAAGAAAATTTAAATATTTATTTTATATATGGATTAATTAAGATATTAATTATATGTATCGATTATTCCCTTGTTTTGCAATCCATGTTAATTTTATGTTTTATTACTTATATTTAGTCGGTATTGAGTTAATCATGACATTTGTGCATGTAGACGTCAAATATAATTTATTATGAAAAAACATTAAAAAAGAAAAAAAGAATTGGACCACAATGCAAAGAAAATTATTTGTCACGGTTTTTGTCACGGCATAGGGCATGCCGTGCCAAATACCGTGCCAAATTGTCTTCTTTGGCACGTTATTTGCCACGGTTTTCTCAAAACCGTGCCAAAAGAATAAGTTTCAAATTATTTTATAAAAAATCGATTGTAATTGGAATTATGACATCAATAGGTCAAGATTCTTTGCTTGGTGGATGGTTTTAATATGGATAAGAAAATTTAAATATTTATTTTATATATGGATTAATTAAGATATTAATTATATGTATCGATTATTCCCTTGTTTTCCAATCCATGTTAATTTTATGTTTTATTAGTTATATTTAGTCGGTATTGAGTTAATCATGACATTTGTGCATGGAGACGTCAAATATAATTTATTATGAAAAAACATTAAAAAAGAAAAAAAGAATTTGAACACCATGGCAAATAAAATTATTTGGCACGGTTTTTGTCATGGCATAGGGAATGCCTTGCACAATACCGTGCCAAATTGTTTTCTTTGGCATGGTAGTTGCCACGGGTTTCTCAAAACCGTGCCAAATACCGTGCCAAAATAATAAGTTTTTAATTGTTTTATAAACAATCGATTGTAATTGGAATTATGCCATCAATAGGTCGAGATTCTTTTCTTGGTGTATGGTTTTAATATAGACAAGAAAATTTAAATATTTATTTTATATATGGATTAATTAAGATATTTATTCTATGTATCGATTATTCCCTTGTTTTCCAATCCATGTTAATTTTATGTTTTATTAGTTATATTTAGTCGGTATTGAGTTAATCATGACATTTGTGCATGTAGACGTCAAATATAATTTATTATGAAAAAACATTAAAAAAGAAAAAAAGAATTGGACCACCATGGCAAAGAAAATTATTTGTCACGGTTTAAGTCACGGCATAGACCATGCCGTGCCAAATACCGTGCCAAATTGTTTTCTTTGGCACGGAATTTGCCACGGTTTTCTCAAAACCGTGCCAAAAGAATAAGTTTTAAATTATTTTATAAAAAATCGATTGTAATTGGAATTATGACATCAATAGGTCAAGATTCTTTGCTTGGTGGATGGTTTTGATATGGACAAGAAAGTTCAAATATTTATTTTAAATATGGATTAATTAATATATTAATAATATGTATCGATTATTCCCTTGTTTTCCAATCCATGTTAATTTTATGTTTTATTACTTATATTTAGTCGGTATTGAGTTAATCATGACATCTGTGCATGGAGACGTCAAATATAACTTATTATGAAAAAACATTAAAAAAGAAAAAAAGAATTTGAGCACCATGGCAAATAAAATTATTTGGCACGGTCTTTGTCACGGCATACGGCATGCCTTGCACAATACCGTGCCAAATTATTTTCTTTGGCATGGTAGTTGCCACGGGTTTCTCAAAACCGTGCCAAATACCGTGCCAAAATAATAAGTTTTTAATTGTTTTATAAACAATCGATTGTAATTGGAATTATGTCATCAATAGGTCGAGATTCTTTGCTTGGTGTATGGTTTTAATATAGACAAGAAAATTTAAATATTTATTTTATATATGGATTAATTAAGATATTTATTCTATGTATTATTATTCCCTTGTTTTCCAATCCATGTAAATTTTATGTTTTATAAAAATATTTGGCACGGTTTTTGTCACGGCATAAGGCATGCCGTGCCAAATACCGTGCCAAATTGTTTTTTTCACGGTATTTGCCACGGTTTTTTCAAACACCGGGCCAAATACCGTGCCAAAAGAATAAATTTCTAAATATTTTATAAAGAATCGATTGTAATTGGAATTATGCCATCAATAGGTCGAGATTCTTTGCTTGGTGGATGGTTTTAATATAGACAAGAAAATTTAAATATTTATTTTATATATGGATTAATTAAGATATTAATTATATGTATCGATTATTCCATTGTTTTCCAATCCATGTTAAGTTTATGTTTTATTACTTATATTTAGTCGGTATTGAGTTAATCATGACATTTGTGCATGGAGACGTCAAATATAATTTATTATGAAAAAACATTAAAAAAGAAAAAAAGAATTTGAACACCATGGCAAATAAAATTATTTGGCACGGTCTCTGTCACGGCATAGGGCATGCCTTGCACAATACCGTGCCAAATTGTTTTCTTTGGCATGGTAGTTGCCACGGGTTTCTCAAAACCGTGCCAAATACTGTGCCAAAATAATAAGTTTTTAATTGTTTTATAAACAATCGATTGTAATTGGAATTATGTCATCAATAGGTCGAGATTCTTTGCTTGGTGTATGGTTTTAATATAGATAAGAAAATTTAAATATTTATTTTATATTTGGATTAATTAAGATATTTATTCTATGTATCGATTATTCCCTTGTTTTCCAATCCATGTTAATTTTATGTTTTATTAGTTATATTTAGTCGGTATTGAGTTAATCATGACATTTGTGCATGTAGACGTCAAATATAATTTATTATGAAAAAACATTAAAAAAGAAAAAAAGAATTGGACCACCATGGCAAAGAAAATTATTTGTCACGGTTTAAGTCACGGCATAGACCATGCCGTGCCAAATACCGTGCCAAATTGTTTTCTTTGGCGCGGTATTTGCCACGGTTTTCTCAAAACCGTGCCAAAAGAATAAGTTTCAAATTATTTTATAAAAAATCGATTGTAATTGGAATTATGACATCAATAGGTCAAGATTCTTTGCTTGGTGGATGGTTTTGATATGGACAAGAAAGTTCAAATATTTATTTTATATATGGATTAATTAATATATTAATTATATGTATCGATTATTCCCTTGTTTTCCAATCCATGTTAATTTTATGTTTTATTACTTATATTTAGTCGGTATTGAGTTAATCATGACATCTGTGCATGGAGACGTCAAATATAACTTATTATGAAAAAACATTAAAAAAGAAAAAAAGAATTTGAACACCATGGCAAATAAAATTATTTGGCACGGTCTTTGTCACGGCATAGGGCATGCCTTGCACAATACCGTGCCAAATTGTTTTCTTTGGCATGGTAGTTGCCACGGGTTTCTCAAAACCGTGCCAAATACCGTGCCAAAATAATAAGTTTTTAATTGTTTTATAAACAATCGATTGTAATTGGAATTATGTCATCAATAGGTCGAGATTCTTTGCTTGGTGTATGGTTTTAATATAGACAAGAAAATTTAAATATTTATTTTATATATGGATTAATTAAGATATTTATTCTATGTATTATTATTCCCTTGTTTTCCAATCCATGTAAATTTTATGTTTTATAAAAATATTTGGCACGGTTTTTGTCACGGCATAAGGCATGCCGTGCCAAATACCGTGCCAAATTGTTTTTTTTGTCACGGTATTTGCCACGGTTTTCTCAAAACCGGGCCAAATACCGTGCAAAAGAATAAATTTCTAAATATTTTATAAAGAATCGATTGTAATTGGAATTATGCCATCAATAGGTCGAGATTCTTTGCTTGGTGGATGGTTTTAATATAGACAAGAAAATTTAAATATTTATTTTATATATGGATTAATTAAGATATTAATTATATGTATCGATTATTCCCTTGTTTTGCAATGCATGTTAATTTTATGTTTTATTACTTATATTTAGTCGGTATTGAGTTAATCATGACATTTGTGCATGTAGACGTCAAATATAATTTATTATGAAAAAACATTAAAAAAGAAAAAAAGAATTGGACCACAATGCAAAGAAAATTATTTGTCACGGTTTTTGTCACGGCATAGGGCATGCCGTGCCAAATACCGTGCCAAATTGTCTTCTTTGGCACGTTATTTGCCACGGTTTTCTCAAAACCGTGCCAAAAAGAATAAGTTTCAAATTATTTTATAAAAAATCGATTGTAATTGGAATTATGACATCAATAGGTCAAGATTCTTTGCTTGGTGGATGGTTTTAATATGGATAAGAAAATTTAAATATTTATTTTATATATGGATTAATTAAGATATTAATTATATGTATCGATTATTCCCTTGTTTTCCAATCCATGTTAATTTTATGTTTTATTAGTTATATTTAGTCGGTATTGAGTTAATCATGACATTTGTGCATGGAGACGTCAAATATAATTTATTATGAAAAAACATTAAAAAAGAAAAAAAGAATTTGAACACCATGGCAAATAAAATTATTTGGCACGGTTTTTGTCATGGCATAGGGAATGCCTTGCACAATACCGTGCCAAATTGTTTTCTTTGGCATGGTAGTTGCCACGGGTTTCTCAAAACCGTGCCAAATACCGTGCCAAAATAATAAGTTTTTAATTGTTTTATAAACAATCGATTGTAATTGGAATTATGCCATCAATAGGTCGAGATTCTTTTCTTGGTGTATGGTTTTAATATAGACAAAAAAATTTAAATATTTATTTTATATATGGATTAATTAAGATATTTATTCTATGTATCGATTATTCCCTTGTTTTCAATCCATGTTAATTTTATGTTTTATAAAAATATTAGGCACGTTTTGTCACGCCATAGGGCATGCCGTGCCAAATACCTGTTTTCTTTGGCACGGTATTTGCCACGGTTTTCTCAAAACCGGGCCAAATACCGTGCCAAAAGAATAAATTTCAAATTATTTTATAAAGAATCGATTGTAATTGGAATTATGCCATCAATAGGTCGAGATTCTTTGCTTGGTGGATGGTTTTAATATAGACAAGAAAATTTAAATATTTATTTTATATATGGATTAATTAAGATATTAATTATATGTATCGATTATTCCCTTGTTTTGCAATCCATGTTAATTTTATGTTTTATTACTTATATTTAGTCGGTATTGAGTTAATCATGACATTTGTGCATGTAGACGTCAAATATAATTTATTATGAAAAAACATTAAAAAAGAAAAAAAGAATTGGACCACAATGCAAAGAAAATTATTTGTCACGGTCTTTGTCACGGCATAGGGCATGCCGTGCCAAATACCGTGCCAAATTGTCTTCTTTGGCACGTTATTTGCCACGGTTTTCTCAAAACCGTGCCAAAAGAATAAGTTTCAAATTATTTTATAAAAAATCGATTGTAATTGGAATTATGACATCAATAGGTCAAGATTCTTTGCTTGGTGGATGGTTTTAATATGGATAAGAAAATTTAAATATTTATTTTATATATGGATTAATTAAGATATTAATTATATGTATCGATTATTCCCTTGTTTTCCAATCCATGTTAATTTTATGTTTTATTAGTTATATTTAGTCGGTATTGAGTTAATCATGACATTTGTGCATGGAGACGTCAAATATAATTTATTATGAAAAACATTAAAAAAAAAAAAAAGAATTTGAACACCATGGCAAATAAAATTATTTGGCACGGTTTTTGTCATGGCATAGGGAATGCCTTGCACAATACCGTGCCAAATTGTTTTCTTTGGCATGGTAGTTGCCACGGGTTTCTCAAAACCGTGCCAAATACCGTGCCAAAATAATAAGTTTTTAATTGTTTTATAAACAATCGATTGTAATTGGAATTATGCCATCAATAGGTCGAGATTCTTTTCTTGGTGTATGGTTTTAATATAGACAAGAAAATTTAAATATTTATTTTATATATGGATTAATTAAGATATTTATTCTATGTATCGATTATTCCCTTGTTTTCCAATCCATGTTAATTTTATGTTTTATTAGTTATATTTAGTCGGTATTGAGTTAATCATGACATTTGTGCATGTAGACGTCAAATATAATTTATTATGAAAAAACATTAAAAAAGAAAAAAAGAATTGGACCACCATGGCAAAGAAAATTATTTGTCACGGTTTAAGTCACGGCATAGACCATGCCGTGCCAGATACCGTGCCAAATTGTTTTCTTTGGCACGGTATTTGCCACGGTTTTCTCAAAACCGTGCCAAAAGAATAAGTTTCAAATTATTTTATAAAAAATCGATTGTAATTGGAATTATGACATCAATAGGTCAAGATTCTTTGCTTGGTGGATGGTTTTGATATGGACAAGAAAGTTCAAATATTTATTTTATATATGGATTAATTAATATATTAATTATATGTATCGATTATTCCCTTGTTTTCCAATCCATGTTAATTTTATGTTTTATTACTTATATTTAGTCGGTATTGAGTTAATCATGACATCTGTGCATGGAGACGTCAAATATAACTTATTATGAAAAAACATTAAAAAAGAAAAAGGAATTTGAACACCATGGCAAATAAAATTATTTGGCACGGTCTTTGTCACGGCATAGGGCATGCCTTGCACAATACCGTGCCAAATTGTTTTCTTTGGCATGGTAGTTGCCACGGGTTTCTCAAAACCGTGCCAAATACCGTGCCAAAATAATAAGTTTTTAATTGTTTTATAAACAATCGATTGTAATTGGAATTATGTCATCAATAGGTCGAGATTCTTTGCTTGGTGTATGGTTTTAATATAGACAAGAAAATTTAAATATTTATTTTATATATGGATTAATTAAGATATTTATTCTATGTATTATTATTCCCTTGTTTTCCAATCCATGTAAATTTTATGTTTTATAAAAATATTTGTCACGGTTTTGTTCACGGCATAAGGCATGCCGTGCCAAATACCGTGCCAAAATTTTTTTTGTCACGGTATTTGCCACGGTTTTCTCAAAACCGGGCCAAATACCGTGCAAAAGAATAAATTTCTAAATATTTTATAAAGAATCGATTGTAATTGGAATTATGCCATCAATAGGTCGAGATTCTTTGCTTGGTGGATGGTTTTAATATAGACAAGAAAATTTAAATATTTATTTTATATATGGATTAATTAAGATATTAATTATATGTATCGATTATTCCCTTGTTTTCCAATCCATGTTAATTTTATGTTTTATTACTTATATTTAGTCGGTATTGAGTTAATCATTACATTTGTGCATGTAGACGTCAAATATAATTTATTATGAAAAAACATTAAAAAAGAAAAAAAGAATTGGACCACAATGCAAAGAAAATTATTTGTCACGGTTTTTGTCACGGCATAGGGCATGCCGTGCCAAATACCGTGCCAAATTATTTTCTTTGGCACGGTATTTGCCACGGTTTTCTCAAAACCGTGCCAAAAAAATAAGTTTCAAATTATTTTATAAAAAATCGATTGCAATTGGAATTATGACATCAATAGGTCAAGATTCTTTGCTTTGTGGATGGTCTTAATATGGACAAGAAAATTTAAATATTTATTTTATATATGGATTAATTAAGATATTAATTCTATGTATCGATTATTCCCTTGTTTTCCAATCCATGTTAAGTTTATGTTTTATTACTTATATTTAGTCGGTATTGAGTTAATCATGACATTTGTGCATGGAGACGTCAAATATAATTTATTATGAAAAAACATTAAAAAAAAAAAAGAATTTGAACACCATGGCAAATAAAATTATTTGGCACGGTCTCTGTCACGGCATAGGGCATGCCTTGCACAATACCGTGCCAAATTGTTTTCTTTGGCATGGTAGTTGCCACGGGTTTCTCAAAACCGTGCCAAATACTGTGCCAAAATAATAAGTTTTTAATTGTTTTATAAACAATCGATTGTAATTGGAATTATGTCATCAATAGGTCGAGATTCTTTGCTTGGTGTATGGTTTTAATATAGATAAGAAAATTTAAATATTTATTTTATATATGGATTAATTAAGATATTTATTCTATGTATCGATTATTCCCTTGTTTTCCAATCCATGTTAATTTTATGTTTTATTACTTATATTTAGTCGGTATTGAGTTAATCATGACATTTGTGCATGTAGACGTCAAATATAATTTATTATGAAAAAACATTAAAAAAGAAAAAAAGAATTGGACCACCATGGTAAAGAAAATTATTTGTCACGGTTTAAGTCACGGCATAGACCATGCCGTGCCAAATACCGTGCCAAATTGTTTTCTTTGGCACGGAATTTGCCACGGTTTTCTCAAAACCGTGCCAAAAGAATAAGTTTCAAATTATTTTATAAAAAATCGATTGTAATTGGAATTATGACATCAATAGGTCAAGACTCTTTGCTTGGTGGATGGTTTTGATATGGACAAGAAAGTTCAAATATTTATTTTAAATATGGATTAATTAATATATTAATAATATGTATCGATTATTCCCTTGTTTTCCAATCCATGTTAATTTTATGTTTTATTACTTATATTTAGTCGGTATTGAGTTAATCATGACATCCCGTGCATGGAGACGTCAAATATAACTTATTATGAAAAAACATTAAAAAAGAAAAAAAGAATTTGAACACCATGGCAAATAAAATTATTTGGCACGGTCTTTGTCACGGCATACGGCATGCCTTGCACAATACCGTGCCAAATTGTTTTCTTTGGCATGGTAGTTGCCACGGGATTCTCAAAACCGTGCCAAATACCGTGCCAAAATAATAAGTTTTTAATTGTTTTATAAACAATCGATTGTAATTGGAATTATGTCATCAATAGGTCGAGATTCTTTGCTTGGTGTATGGTTTTAATATAGACAAGAAAATTTAAATATTTATTTTATATATGGATTAATTAAGATATTTATTCTATGTATTATTATTCCCTTGTTTTCCAATCCATGTAAATTTTATGTTTTATTAAAAATATTTGGCACGGTTTTTTGTCACGGCATAAGGCATGCCGTGCAAATACCGTGCCAAATTTTTCTTTGTCACGGTATTTGCCACGGTTTTCTCAAAACCGGGCCAAATACCGTGCAAAAGAATAAATTTCTAAATATTTTATAAAGAATCGATTGTAATTGGAATTATGCCATCAATAGGTCGAGATTCTTTGCTTGGTGGATGGTTTTAATATAGACAAGAAAATTTAAATATTTATTTTATATATGGATTAATTAAGATATTAATTATATGTATCGATTATTCCCTTGTTTTCCAATCCATGTTAATTTTATGTTTTATTACTTATATTTAGTCGGTATTGAGTTAATCATTACATTTGTGCATGTAGACGTCAAATATAATTTATTATGAAAAAACATTAAAAAAGAAAAAAAGAATTGGACCACAATGCAAAGAAAATTATTTGTCACGGTTTTTGTCACGGCATAGGGCATGCCGTGCCAAATACCGTGCCAAATTATTTTCTTTGGCACGGTATTTGCCACGGTTTTCTCAAAACCGTGCCAAAAAAATAAGTTTCAAATTATTTTATAAAAAATCGATTGCAATTGGAATTATGACATCAATAGGTCAAGATTCTTTGCTTTGTGGATGGTCTTAATATGGACAAGAAAATTTAAATATTTATTTTATATATGGATTAATTAAGATATTAATTCTATGTATCGATTATTCCCTTGTTTTCCAATCCATGTTAAGTTTATGTTTTATTACTTATATTTAGTCGGTATTGAGTTAATCATGACATTTGTGCATGGAGACGTCAAATATAATTTATTATGAAAAAACATTAAAAAAGAAAAAAAGAATTTGAACACCATGGCAAATAAAATTATTTGGCACGGTCTCTGTCACGGCATAGGGCATGCCTTGCACAATACCGTGCCAAATTGTTTTCTTTGGCATGGTAGTTGCCACGGGTTTCTCAAAACCGTGCCAAATACTGTGCCAAAATAATAAGTTTTTAATTGTTTTATAAACAATCGATTGTAATTGGAATTATGTCATCAATAGGTCGAGATTCTTTGCTTGGTGTATGGTTTTAATATAGATAAGAAAATTTAAATATTTATTTTATATATGGATTAATTAAGATATTTATTCTATGTATCGATTATTCCCTTGTTTTCCAATCCATGTTAATTTTATGTTTTATTACTTATATTTAGTCGGTATTGAGTTAATCATGACATTTGTGCATGTAGACGTCAAATATAATTTATTATGAAAAAACATTAAAAAAGAAAAAAAGAATTGGACCACCATGGCAAAGAAAATTATTTGTCACGGTTTAAGTCACGGCATAGACCATGCCGTGCCAAATACCGTGCCAAATTGTTTTCTTTGGCACGGAATTTGCCACGGTTTTCTCAAAACCGTGCCAAAAGAATAAGTTTCAAATTATTTTATAAAAAATCGATTGTAATTGGAATTATGACATCAATAGGTCAAGACTCTTTGCTTGGTGGATGGTTTTGATATGGACAAGAAAGTTCAAATATTTATTTTAAATATGGATTAATTAATATATTAATAATATGTATCGATTATTCCCTTGTTTTCCAATCCATGTTAATTTTATGTTTTATTACTTATATTTAGTCGGTATTGAGTTAATCATGACATCTGTGCATGGAGACGTCAAATATAACTTATTATGAAAAAACATTAAAAAAGAAAAAAAGAATTTGAACACCATGGCAAATAAAATTATTTGGCACGGTCTTTGTCACGGCATACGGCATGCCTTGCACAATACCGTGCCAAATTGTTTTCTTTGGCATGGTAGTTGCCACGGGATTCTCAAAACCGTGCCAAATACCGTGCCAAAATAATAAGTTTTTAATTGTTTTATAAACAATCGATTGTAATTGGAATTATGTCATCAATAGGTCGAGATTCTTTGCTTGGTGTATGGTTTTAATATAGACAAGAAAATTTAAATATTTATTTTATATATGGATTAATTAAGATATTTATTCTATGTATTATTATTCCCTTGTTTTCCAATCCATGTAAATTTTATGTTTTATAAAAATATTTGGCACGGTTTTTGTCACGGCATAAGGCATGCCGTGCCAAATACCGTGCCAAATTGTTTTCTTTGTCACGGTATTTGCCACGGTTTTCTCAAAACCGGGCCAAATACCGTGCAAAAGAATAAATTTCTAAATATTTTATAAAGAATCGATTGTAATTGGAATTATGCCATCAATAGGTCGAGATTCTTTGCTTGGTGGATGGTTTTAATATAGACAAAAAAATTTAAATATTTATTTTATATATGGATTAATTAAGATATTAATTATATGTATCGATTATTCCCTTGTTTTCCAATCCATGTTAATTTTATGTTTTATTACTTATATTTAGTCGGTATTGAGTTAATCATGACATTTGTGCATGTAGACGTCAAATATAATTTATTATGAAAAAACATTAAAAAAGAAAAAAAGCATTGGACCACAATGCAAAGAAAATTATTTGTCACGGTTTTTGTCACGGCATAGGGCATGCCGTGCCAAATACCGTGCCAAATTATTTTCTTTGGCACGGTATTTGCCACGGTTTTCTCAAAACCGTGCCAAAAAAATAAGTTTCAAATTATTTTATAAAAAATCGATTGCAATTGGAATTATGACATCAATAGGTCAAGATTCTTTGCTTTGTGGATGGTCTTAATATGGACAAGAAAATTTAAATATTTATTTTATATATGGATTAATTAAGATATTAATTCTATGTATCGATTATTCCCTTGTTTTCCAATCCATGTTAAGTTTATGTTTTATTACTTATATTTAGTCGGTATTGAGTTAATCATGACATTTGTGCATGGAGACGTCAAATATAATTTATTATGAAAAAACATTAAAAAAGAAAAAAAGAATTTGAACACCATGGCAAATAAAATTATTTGGCACGGTCTCTGTCACGGCATAGGGCATGCCTTGCACAATACCGTGCCAAATTGTTTTCTTTGGCATGGTAGTTGCCACGGGTTTCTCAAAACCGTGCCAAATACTGTGCCAAAATAATAAGTTTTTAATTGTTTTATAAACAATCGATTGTAATTGGAATTATGTCATCAATAGGTCGAGATTCTTTGCTTGGTGTATGGTTTTAATATAGATAAGAAAATTTAAATATTTATTTTATATATGGATTAATTAAGATATTTATTCTATGTATCGATTATTCCCTTGTTTTCCAATCCATGTTAATTTTATGTTTTATAAAAATATTAGGCACGGTTTTTGTCACGGCATAGGGCATGCCGTGCCAAATACCGTGCCAAATTGTTTTCTTTGGCACGGTATTTGCCACGGTTTTCTCAAAACCGGGCCAAATACCGTGCCAAAAGAATAAATTTCAAATTATTTTATAAAGAATCGATTGTAATTGGAATTATGCCATCAATAGGTCGAGATTCTTTGCTTGGTGTATGGTTTTAATATAGACAAGAAAATTTAAATATTTATTTTATATATGGATTAATTAAGATATTAATTATATGTATCGATTATTCCCTTGTTTTCCAATCCATGTTAATTTTATGTTTTATTACTTATATTTAGTCGGTATTGAGTTAATCATGACATTTGTGCATGTAGACGTCAAATATAATTTATTATGAAAAAACATTAAAAAAGAAAAAAAGAAGTGGAAATTGCCAAAAAAACCCCATAAGTTTGCGATATGGCCAAAAACACCCTGTTAATTTCTCAATACCGAAAAACCCCTTCCTTTTAAAGTTAATGTTTGCCAACCCCCCAAAGTTTGCAACGGGCGTTAATGGAGTTATGTTGGAATTTTATGGACGAAATTACCCTTTCTTGCATGGGAAGTCGTTATTTCGGTACTTTTGACGGGGGGGGCGGTTTCCTTTAGGGTGATCCCAAGAGACGTCCGTATACGCTTTTCTTCTCGAACGCGCCTCTTCGGCTTTTCCATTTCTGAAGTTTCTCTGCGTGGACATCATCCGCAACTTCAGTTCTCAAAACAATCACTGAATAGCATTCGTGAAGCACTTTCATCGGTTTAGTAGGTATTGAAGAAGTTGTGTTTTAAGTAAGGGTTTTATTTGAACCAATATGTTACACAGAGATATTCGTCTTTTTTGTTTTGTGGTTCTTTTTTAGCTTAAGACACCTTAAGTATGCGGGGGAATTTCTCACTGGGGTTTTTCTAGTCTGCAGGCGATTTTTGGCCTAGGGTTTTGGCTTGTCTTACATTTTCTTGTGTCCATGATCACCGAAAGAGTTTTAGGTTGTTTTTATTTGTGTAATGTGGACAACGTGCGTTTCCCCTTTCATTTCATACGGTTGCGGTTTGTAAAATGAGTTTCCGTGTAAGAAATGGGTTCTTGTTTAAAACCTTAGGTCTCTGTTTAACGATTCATATCTCTCGTGTAATAATTGAGTTTTCCGCTTAACATCATATATCTCTGTTTAACAATTGATGTCTCGCTCTAACAAATGTTTTCATTGTTGCCGTTTTGTGATTATGGCGGTAAACCTAGTCAACGAAGAAAATTGACACCTGGTGGGGGCCATTGGCCGAATTGAAAGTCCACATGACATCTCGACATTGGGAGATCATCCAAAGGACACCGTTCGCAGATTCACCGAGGTGGAAGGCGTATTCCGGAGAGAGGGCCGTTCGAACCTCGCTTCCGAGAGGTACGATGGCCGAACCAATAAATTCGGGGATCGGGGGAGCTTGCGAGCTTCGAGCCCGAGGATGTGGCTCGATTCCATCGTTGCGACGGAGACGCGGTCCAGTTTAAGAAGAAGAAAAACACAGTCGGCATTCGAGGGAAGGTATTTATCAAAAAGCTATGAGAGACACCGAGAGTCCATCAAGGCCACTCTCCGGCTTGTGGAAGGGGGGGTTGCGCGAAGTCCATGGGGAAGGATTTCGCGTAGCTTCTTGATGGTGTACCTCATCTTTGGTGCCCTATTCCCGTCATCCTTGATCCCAATGGATTGTCGATTATGTTGACGATCTACCTGGCATGGGGCGTTACGCATGGGCGCAGGCGACGCACAAATGGCTTATGGAGGACGTCCCACAAGCCGCAACTCGAGTGCAAGCCCGGATCCGTGGGGGAAGGTAAACACGGGGTACATTAAGGGTTGCTCCATCGCGTTTGTGCATTCTGGTTTTACGAGGTGACTGGAACCGGAAAGCAAGTCCGTTTCGGCAAGATCCCAAGGGTGCTTTGTGCTACGGTGAAAGTACTTACCGGAAGCATGCGACGATAGAAACCGATTGGGGCGCTCTAGAAGGAAAAGAGGTACTAAATAATGAACAAAGTGTGTAGAATGAGTAGTTAATGTTTAATTATAGTCATTACCATTTAACAAGCGTGTATTTGTTTGTTTAACTTTAGGTTTCGTTTTAATATTATTAGTCTCCGTTTAACTATGTGCTATACCGTTTACGTGAACATGTCAAATGTTTAAATACGCCCGTTTTTGATTCAATTGAATGGTTTGCCTGAGATTGTTTTGTTTACGTATGTTAGTTTCCGGAGCTTGTCCCTGCGAATGCAGAGGAGATATTTCTTCGGGCCGCGGCGGAGGGGTTGCTATTGCGGAGGGACCCGAATTCGCCGCCGAAGGCAAGAGGGGAGGGCGGCCTCTTCGGTGCGTGGTCGACGACGCCGTTCCCCCACTTCCGGCCCAACACGCAATCATCGGCGTCGGGTAAGCACTCCACTACCCCGCCCGACGGCAACACCCCACGCTCCGGCCGCGACAACGCCGTTCCCCCGATCGCCACGGGCCCCCGCGCCCCCGTCCCTCCACGGTAGTAGAGGCGACGAAATCACTTCAGCGTTTTTGCAGGGCGTGTCGGGTTGATGATGAACGCTTTCCCCCTTGTCGCTCGGGTTGGAGGCATTAGAGGCACGGTTTCAATCGCCGACCGCACCGTCCGGCCAAATAAAGGAAGGGTCCGAGGCGGAGGGGCGTCGAGGGGGTGACGAGGACTTTATCGGGATGGCCATTCCAAGACGGCAACGTTTGAAGAGGCTTGCGAAAAGGCGAAAGCAATAAAGCCTCTCTGCTTCACCACTAGCCGACGATGAAATAATGGCAGCACCATCGGGGCCGTCATGCCGTTGTTGTGTCCGTCGCCAATGTTGACGTGGCCGCCGAGGTGGAGACCGCCGAGGTGGAGATCGTCGATGCCGTTGCGACCGCCGCGCTTGAGGATGCCTCCGAAATCCCCGTCCCGGGGGGGGGGGGGGGCGGGGGGGGGCGCATTGAGCGTGGTGGTCACAATCCTCCGAAGAAGATGAACCGCGCCGAGGATGTGTCTCCCCTTGATGATGTTGCCTTGGCCACGGTTGAGAAGACCGTTACCTCTATTGTGAAGGAAATCCCGCACACGGAGGAACAAAGCGGCCGACAGTGCCGCATCCAATGTAGGCGCGATCCCGCAACAGCAAAAAGCATCTACGGATGAACCCAAAGCTGTTGACGAGGGGCAAGGGAACGTCACCGAAAACAAAACGAAAGCTATGATCCTTGCCAACCAGCAATATGAAGAAGTTCGGAAGGACTTCGTTCCGAAGAAGAAAAAATACGCCGGTCAATCGCGCCTCGGAAAATATTCGAGAAGGAGTTGATCAAGATCTTCCTCAACTTCCCCATGGACACGTAAGTGTGTTATTTTGTATGTTTTTATTTACATACGGATGTTCCCATTTACTTTTTGGCTTTTGCGTTTAACTATATACATTACCGTTTAAGATTATACGGTTACCGCGTAAGATTTAGTGTTCCGTTTTAATTACACCTGTTGCCGTTCAACCGCAGGCGGCCGTCGTATGGAGGAATGACTATGTCGGCACCACACGGGCCAACCTCTTCGTCCTACTCGACGGGGAAGGAGATGGTGACGGATGATGTGATGGACGCCTTCGTGTGCATAAAACAAAAGTCACCGACCAAAGTACCATATCCCTACAAGAAGCGCGCCTCCACTCAACAAGACCCCCATTGTTTATGTCCAAAGCGAGGAAGACGCACACGAGACGACTTTAGCTATGATCGGAGATGCCACCAAAGTCGTTCATAACGTTGACATTGCCATCCTTCCCATAATCATGAATGGCCATATTCATGTCGTGGTGCTCGACAATAACAACCAAGAGTACGGGCATTACACCTCATGCCAAAGTGAAGAGTACGACAAAGACGCGGTTGCAATGGTAAGTTCTTTGGGAACCGAATGTATCGATCCATAGAGTTTCATAGATGGTTGTTATTCTAACCTCAACTTCTACACCTTGACAGCGGGAACTATTTGACACTTGTCTCGAAATGGAGTATGGAGAGACGGTGACCAAACACTACCCGCTTGTTCACGACAATGAAACACCGCGACAAAAAAAAGGAAGTTTCGGTGTATGTCATGGAGTTTATAGAGCAATTACTCCAGGCGAGAAACTACACATAACGCGTAAAGACCTATCTTATCGAGATTGAAGTACACGCCCTCATACTTAAGGAAGGGCGTGCGGCCGGCATCCAACAAAAAGGGATGCACCTTACTTTGAAGTAGAATTGTTTATCTTTATCACGGCCATTCTTTAACAAATGTAAAAGCAGTTTTGTCTTTGTTGTTTAAATTCAATTTATTATTTGCCATCGACATGGAAGACATGTCAATGTAAATTTAGTATTTGTCGCTAGTCTTTCAAATGCAATTCATTCTTTCAAAATATTGTCTTACGGTTTCCTTTTTTCATTTCGTTTGAATTATAAGGTTTCCCGTTTAACCGGGAGAGTTACCGTTTAAGGCCAGCCGTATCTGTTTAACTCTTACTCGTACCCGTTTAACAATCACCTTTTACGGCCAACATACGTTGACCACATCCAATTCTCGCTAGTCTCGATTTAACTTCCGCCGTCTTTGCTTAACTATCAACGCTTGAACACAAACCCGGACTTTGTCCATCTAGCGAAGTTGAAGGACCAAGCTTCAACAAAAACTACCCGCTTGTTCACGACAATGAAACACCGCGACAAAAAAAAAGGAAGTGTCCGTCGCTCCGTGTATGTCATGGAGTTTATAGAGCAATTACTCCAGGGCGAGAAACTACACATAACGCGTAAAGACCTATCTTATCGAAGATTGAAGTACACCGCCCTCATACTTAAGGAAGGGCGTGCGGCCGGCATCCAACAAAAGGGATGCACCCCACCTTCGGTGAAGTAGAATTGTTTATCTTTATCACGGCCATTCTTTAACAAATGTAAAGCGGTTTTGTCTTTGTTGTTTAAATTCAATTTATTATTTGCCATCGACATGGAAGACATGTCAATGTAAATTTAGTATTTGTCGCTAGTCTTTCAAATGCAATTCATTCTTTCAAAATATTGTCTTACGGTTTCCTTTCATTGTTTCGTTTGAATTATAAGGTTTCCCGTTTAACCACGAGAGTTACCGTTTAAGGCCAACCGTATCCGTTTAACTCTTACTCGTACCCGTTTAACAATCGCCTTTTTCCGCCAACATACGTTGACCACATCCAATTCCGCTAGTCTCGATTTAACTTCCGCCGTCTTTGCTTAACTATCAACGCTTGAACACAAACCAGACTTTGTCCATCCAACGAAGTTGAAGGACCAAGCTTCAACAAAACCACATAACGCCTAACAAGGGTTAAAGGCGAAATACGTGCGGATGTTTGCTAGTTTTTGTTTTGTATTCAACTCGGCGTTCTCGTCTGAGGTACCAGACTTTGCAATGTAAATATACCATCTTCTGTTCATCGTCTTCCGGGCTTTGTACTTCGCATTCTTGGCTTGAGTAAAACAACCAAAACTTATTTGTCTCATTTAAGAATTATTCTTACTCGATTTCATTACACCTTTCGGAATGTGCCGACCCTCCTGTTAAAAAACGAAACCGTACACTTTTTAATGGAGATGACTACTTCTTACGCGTAATAAAATAAGTCTTATGCTAATTAAATAGTAATAAAAAGAAATTAGATAGTAATTAACATGTAATAAAATAAGTTTTATGCTAATTAAATAGTAATTAACATACCGAACTAGATAATGAAGCTCTCCATGTTTATAAACGGACGGGTCACTTGCAATACCTATGAAGCACCCTGTCCGGGATAAACGACTATGTTTCCATTTTCACATTCCGCGAATAAGGTGAAATATGAATGAATCCCAAAATGAAGTGGTCTATGTTCAAATAATCGTTTAAGTTTCGGTTATCATATGAAAAATAAAGTACTATCTTTTTAAATATTCCCGGCACCGTTTGAAAAATATGAATCCCGTTTGATTTACGGTTTCTCTATGTAATTATGTATGTTACCAGTTAAGCTCAACACTTACCGTTTAACATCAGAAGCATCCGTTTAACTCTATACGTCCCTCTTTAAATAGTAAAAGTTTACACCCGGACAAATGTCTTTCCCTTCATAAATTATTCCTTCACGATGGTGTTAGTCGACGACGGTTTCATTGCCAGATGGATCTTCGATGGTGCCCGGACGCGTGGCAACGTGCAATGCAACTCGCGGACCTCAAATGTTTGGGACTCGGATCCTCCTTTCTAGGACGCCCGCCTTCTCGTCTGACGCCAGCGGACGCAAACGCGAATCGCGATTTTCGTCCGTAGGCCGCTCATTGTCGGGTATGGGGAATATGGCTTCCTTATACGCTAGCTTGTAAGTGTCGACGGTGAAGTAGCCGCTTATAAAACGATGGATGTTGGTGTCCGTCTCGCATTATTGCACGGCGCAAGCGTGTTTGCACGGGATACCAAAAACTTGCCATCTGCGACATGAGCAAACTCGGGTGGCAAGATTTACATAATTGCCGTCATCGACAATAACTTCGTAAGATCATCGACACATCGACCAACGTGAAGACTTCGCCTTGTCCGCAACAAGCGCCTCAACCTTCGAATGTATATCCGAGCATAAGTAGGTCTCCCATTTGTTCGCTTGCTCACGGCGGAGTGCATAACATGCGCAACATAACTTGGACCCCAACGAAGATCATAAAGTTTGAATAAATTGAAGTGAATATATTGATACTTAAACAAAAATCCAAAGCGTTAAACGGTATTGTCAAAAATTAAACGTTACTCCCGAAAGTTAGACGAAGACAATTATATTAAAACACTTATGTGGTATTTTAAATATGGACAATGTGTGTTAAATGATAAAGCAAAATGTTAAGCGGTATAAGCGAAAAACCTTATCGCGTCGACCATTTTCGTCACCGCCAAATGACGAGCTTCTTTGATCCAAGCATTGAACGACTCCGCGACGTTTGAATACATCTCCCCCGGCGTTCCCCTTTGAACGAGATAATTCGACCAATGTGCCATGTCCGACTTATGAATCAACCACCGATAGGCTTCGGGTGATGCGGCTGCAGTTCATTGACGGTGTCATCGAATTCTTTAGCCGTCGATGCCCACGCAATGCGAAAGTATATAGACCAACACTCCTCCCTCAATGCCTTCCCAAGTCGACATTGGCTTTCATAAAATTGGCCTCCAAGTGTCGAAGCGCATACGCATGTGGGGATGAAGGGAAGACTCTAGCAATCGCGTTGACAAGGCCCTTTGAACTGTCCGACACGAATGTAATTATCTCCTCGTAATCGCCCTCGTCGTATAAAGCATCACCTAACTTGGAAAGGAACCACGTCCGGTTGAGGTCGGTCTCATTGTCGACAATAGCGAAGGCGACATGAAAGAAACCATTGTTCCCATCTTTACCGTGGCCCACCCAGAGTACCCGGTACTTTCCCGTGGAGGTGGGTACCATCGAGAAACCCAATCCCATGAATCCCATCATGAACAAAAGAGAAGAACGCACGCTTAAACCGATCACCGTCCCAATCCACAGCTATCTCTATAGGGTTCGTCTCAACCACCTTATCGACGTACCAAAGCAACAAGTCGTAGGCTGGAGACATCGCCCCCGTCGAGGGTCACCCGTGCATGTTCTTTTCCCAACCAAGCCTCTTGTATGGAATGTGGACACCATGCTCCCGTAACATGTCCTTCGAATGTCGATGGCCTTGTACAAGGGCCGGTCCTTGAGCTTCGGATCACTCGTGCGCTTACCCATTTTTTGGAAGCTTTCGGGTGTGACGCCGAGCCAATTCCACCGCCGCAAGTGTGTGACTGGTCCATTGTCTTGATTCCGAATGTATTTCTGTTATATTCCTTTGATGCATGCACGCGCCATTCACAACCAAGTGGCGGCGCATTCCACAAGGGCCCGGTGTTTTTCGTTCTTTACAAATTTGAAGTCAAAGTTCCGTTTGATGGCAAAATTTCGAAGTGCGTCTCCGAAATGTTCAACGCCTTCAAAACGTTGTCCGACGTCCAACGACAACATTTCAGGTTGTTCGACGAGGAAGGTACGCATGCAAGACCGGTCCGCTATGAGGTGGAACGAAGCGCTCCCCGGATTCAGAGTTCCTACCCGAACTACGCTTCAAACGAAAACGATTAGGATTTAAGCATAAACATCATTTTGTTAAATGGTAAATATCAAATTGTAAACGTTACGGCCAAACATTTAAAAAGAGACTCCATAATATAAACGGTATAGTCAATAGTTAAACAAGAACATGAGAACTTACACGGTGAACCCCAAAATTAAACGGTAACGTCTCTAACTTAAACGGAAGAGAATTACTAACCAATACCTAACATATACAACTACATAACTATATCTGGCACTACCACATTACCACGAGAGGATCTCGTTTTCGGTAGGATGCGATGACGCGCCATCCGTCTCGACAACAAGATCAACTACATCGCCTTTTAAGATGGAGAAAACATGACACATGCGCTGGAAGTCGATCTCGTTCTCTATCGGGCAAACCGTATTATGTCCATCGGGTGTGACAAACTTCACCCTCACACGGGAAGTATCGAGACCCCATCTCGACATATCTCGGCCTAACACCACCTCCCAAGTAGTCGGCGTGAACATGAGCACTCGTCCCCTCCCCGTTGTATCTAGCAATAGCACAAAAACTCTCCATAATACCGGCCGAGACCTCAAATGCGAAAGAGAAGAAGAAGAAGAAGAAGAAGAAGAAGAAGAAGAAGAAGATGTAATTGGCCTTCTAAACTCTATTTCACAAAAAGCCAAAAAGAAGGGAAAAAAAACCTGTGTGGATTAAGGGCGGACATGACGTGATGTGATCGGGCGGGTTTTTTCCCCGCCATTTCAAAGGGCAAATATGGAATTTCATGCAAAAGACACATTTAAAGTGACTGGCAGGGGGTAGACGGGAAGTAAACTATAACGGAGGGGCTGTCCGGGGTGTGCAAAAGTTGGAGGGGGGTTTTAGGAAGTTTGAAAATTCGCGAGGGGTGAACAGTAATTTTCCCAAAAAAGAATTGGACCACCATGGCAAAGAAAATTATTTGTCACGGTTTAAGTCACGGCATAGACCATGCCGTGCCAAATACCGTGCCAAATTGTTTTCTTTGGCACGGTATTTGCCACGCTTTTCTCAAAACCGTGCCAAAAGAATAAGTTTCAAATTATTTTATAAAAAATCGATTGTAATTGGAATTATGACATCAATAGGTCAAGATTCTTTGCTTGGTGGATGGTTTTAATATGGACAAGAAAATTTAAATATTTATTTTATATATGGATTAATTAAGATATTAATTCTATGTATCGATTATTCCTTGTTTTCCAATCCATGTTAATTTTATGTTTTATTACTTATATTTAGTCGGTATTGAGTTAATCATGACATTTGTGCATGGAGATGTCAAATATAATTTATTATGAAAAAACATTAAAAAAGAAAAAAAGAATTTGAACACCATGGCAAATAAAATTATTTGGCACGGTTTTTGTCACGGCATAGGGCATGCCTTGCACAATACCGTGCCAAATTGTTTTCTTTGGCATGGTAGTTGCCACGGGTTTCTCAAAACCGTGCCAAATACCGTGCCAAAATAATAAGTATTTAATTGTTTTATAAACAATCGATTGTAATTGGAATTATGTCATCAATAGGTCGAGATTCTTTGCATGGTGTATGGTTTTAATATAGACAAGAAAATTTAAATATTAATTTTATATATGGATTAATTAAGATATTTATTCTATATATCGATTATTCCCTTGTTTTCCAATCCATGTTAATTTTATGTTTTATAAAAATATTTGGCACGGTTTTTGTCACGGCATAGGGCATGCCGTGCCAAATACCGTGCCAAATTGTTTTCTTTGGCACGGTATTTGCCATGGTTTTCTCAAAACCGGGCCAAATTGTTTTCTTTGGCACGGTATTTGCCTGGTTTTCTCAAACGTGCCAAATAAGAATAAATTTCTAATTATTTTATAAAGAATCGATTGTAATTGGAATTATGCCATCAATAGGTCGAGATTCTTTGCTTGGTGGATGGTTTTAATATAGACAAAAAAATTTAAATATTTATTTTATATATGGATTAATTAAGATATTAATTATATGTATCGATTATTCCCTTGTTTTCCAATCCATGTTAATTTTATGTTTTATTACTTATATTTAGTCGGTATTGAGTTAATCATGACAGTTGTGCATGTAGACGTCAAATATAATTTATTATGAAAAAAAATTAAAAAAAAAAAGAATTTGACCACCATGGCAAAGAAAAGTATTTGGCACGGTTTTTGTCACGGCATAGGGCATGCCGTGCCAAATACCGTGCCAAATTGTTTTCTTTGGCACGGTATTTGCCACGGTTTTCTCAAAACCGGGCCAAATACCGTGCCAAAAGAATAAATTTCTAATTATTTTATAAAGAATCGATTGTAATTGGAATTATGCCATCAATAGATCGAGATTCTTTGCTTGGTGGATGGTTTTAATATAGACAAGAAAATTTAAATATTTATTTTATATATGGATTAATTAAGATATTAATTATATATATCGATTATTCCCTTGTTTTCCAATCCATGTTAATTTTATGTTTTATAACTTATATTTAGCCGGTATTGAGTTAATCATGACATTTGTGCATGTAGACGTCAAATATAATTTATTATGAAAAAACATTAAAAAAGAAAAAACGAATTAGACCACAATGGCAAAGAAAATTATTTGTCACGGTTTTTGTCGCGGCATAGGGCATGCCGTGCCAAATACCGTGCCAAATTGTTTTCTTTGGCACGGTATTTGCCACGGTTTTCTAAAAACCGTGCGAAAAAAATAAGTTTCAAATTATTTTATAAAAAATCGATTGCAATTGGAATTATGACATCAATAGGTCAAGATTCTTTGCTTGGTGGATGGTGTTAATATGGACAAGAAAATTTAAATATTTATTTTATATATGGATTAATTAAGATATTAATTCTATGTATCGATTATTCCCTTGTTTTCCAATCCAGGTTAAGTTTATGTTTGATTACTTATATTTTGTCATTATTGAGTTAATCATGACATTTGTGCATGGAGACGTCAAATATAATTTATTATGAAAAAACATTAAAAAAGAAAAAAAGAATTTGAACACCATGGCAAATAAAATTATTTGGCACGGTTTTTGTCACGGCATAGGGCATGCCTTGCACAATACCGTGCCAAATTGTTTTCTTTGGCATGGTAGTTGCCACGGGTTTCTCAAAACCGGGCCAAATACCGTGCTAAAAGAATAGGTTTCTAATTATTTTATAAAGAATCGATTGTAATTGGAATTATGCCATCAATAGTTCGAGATTCTTTGCTTGGTGGATGGTTTTAATATAGACAAGAAAATTTAAATATTTATTTTATATATGGATTAATTAAGATATTAATTATATGTATCTATTATTCCCTTGTTTTCCAATCCATGTTAATTTTATGTTTTATTACTAATATTTAGTCGGTATTGAGTTAATCATTACATTTGTGCATGTAGACGTCAAATATAATTTATTATGAAAAAACATTAAAAAAGAAAAAAAGAATTGGACCACAATGGCAAAGAAAATTATTTGTCACGGTTTTTGTCACGGCATAGGGCATGCCGTGCCAAATTGTTTTCTTTCGCACGGTATTTGCCACGGTTTTCTCAAAACCGTGCGAAAAGAATAAGTTTCAAATTATTTTATAAAAAATCGATTGTAATTGGAATTATGACATCAATAGGTCAAGATTCTTTGCTTGGTGGATGGTTTTAATATGGATAAGAAAATTTAAATATTTATTTTATATATGGATTAATTAAGATATTAATTATATGTATCGATTATTCCCTTGTTTTCCAATCCTTGTTAATTTTATGTTTTATTACTTATATTTAGTCGGTATTGAGTTAATCATGACATTTGTGCATGGAGACGTCAAATATAATTTATTATGAAAAAAAATTAAAAAAAAAAAAGAATTTGACCACCATGGCAAAGAAAAATATTTGGCACGGTTTTTGTCACGGCATAGGGCATGCCGTGCCAAATACCGTGCCAAATTGTTTTCTTTGGCACGGTATTTGCCACGGTTTTCTCAAAACCGGGCTAAATACCGTGCCAAAAGAATAAATTTCTAATTATTTTATAAAGAATCGATTGTAATTGGAATTATGCCATCAATAGGTCGAGATTCTTTGCTTGGTGGATGGTTTTAATATAGACAAGAAAATTTAAATATTTATTTTATATATGGATTAATTTAGATATTAATTATATATATCGATTATTCCCTTGTTTTTCAATCCATGTTAATTTTATGTTTTATTACTTATATTTAGTCGGTATTGAGTTAATCATGACATTTGTGCATGTAGACGTCAAATATAATTTATTATGAAAAAACATTAAAAAAGAAAAAAAGAATTGGACCACAATGGCAAAGAAAATTATTTGTCACGGTTTTTGCCACGGCATAGGGCATGCCGTGCCAAATACCGTGCCAAATTGTTTTCTTTGGCACGGTATTTGCCACGGTTTTCTAAAAACCGTGCCAAAAAAATAAGTTTCAAATTATTTTATAAAAAATCGATTGCAATTGGAATTATGACATCAATAGGTCAAGATTCTTTGCTTGGTGGATGGTTTTAATATGGACAAGAAAATTTAAATATTTATTTTATATATGGATTAATTAAGATATTAATTCTATGTATCGATTATTCCCTTGTTTTCCAATCCAGGTTAAGTTTATGTTTGATTACTTATATTTTGTCATTATTGAGTTAATCATGACATTTGTGCATGGAGACGTCAAATATAATTTATTATGAAAAAACATTAAAAAAGAAAAAAAGAATTTGAACACCATGGCAAATAAAATTATTTGGCACGGTTTTTGTCACGGCATAGGGCATGCCTTGCACAATACCGTGCCAAATTGTTTTCTTTGGCATGGTAGTTGCCACGGGTTTCTCAAAACCGGGCCAAATACCGTGCCAAAAGAATAGGTTTCTAATTATTTTATAAAGAATCGATTGTAATTGGAATTATGCCATCAATAGGTCGAGATTCTTTGCTTGGTGGATGGTTTTAATATAGACAAGAAAATTTAAATATTTATTTTTTATATGGATTAATTAAGATATTAATTATATGTATCTATTATTCCCTTGTTTTCCAATCCATGTTAATTTTATGTTTTATTACTAATATTTAGTCGGTATTGAGTTAATCATTACATTTGTGCATGTAGACGTCAAATATAATTTATTATGAAAAAACATTAAAAAAGAAAAAAAAGAATTGGACCACAATGGCAAAGAAAATTATTTGTCACGGTTTTTGTCACGGCATAGGGCATGCCGTGCCAAATACCGTGCCAAATTGTTTCCTTTGGCACGGTATTTGCCACGGTTTTCTCAAAACCGTGCCAAAAGAATAAGTTTCAAATTATTTTATAAAAAATCGATTGTAATTGGAATTATGACATCAATAGGTCAAGATTCTTTGCTTGGTGGATGGTTTTAATATGGATAAGAAAATTTAAATATTTATTTTATATATGGATTAATTAAGATATTAATTATATGTATCGATTATTCCCTTGTTTTCCAATCCATGTTAATTTTATGTTTTATTACTTATATTTAGTCGGTATTGAGTTAATCATGACATTTGTGCATGGAGACGTCAAATATAATTTATTATGAAAAAAAATTAAAAAAAAAAAGAATTTGACCACCATGGCAAAGAAAAATATTTGGCACTTTTTTTGTCACGGCATAGGGCATGCCGTGCCAATTACCGTGCCAAACTGTTTTCTTTGGCACGGCATTTGCCACGGTTTTCTCAAAACCGGGCCAAATACCGTGCCAAAAGAATAGGTTTCTAATTGTTTTATAAAGAATCGATTGTAGTTGGAATTATGCCATCAATAATTCGAGATTCTTTGCTTTGTGGATGGTTTTAATATAGACAAGAAAATTTAAATATTATTTTATATATGGATTAATTAAGATATTAATTATATGTATCGATTATTCCCTTGTTTTCCAATCAATGTTAATTTTATGTTTTATTACTAATATTTAGTCGGTATTGAGTTAATCATGACATTTGTGCATGTAGACGTCAAATATAATTTATTATGAAAAAACAATAAAAAAGAAAAAAAGAATTGGACCCCAATGGCAAAGAAAATTATTTGTCACGGTTTTTGTCACGGCATAGGGCATGCCGTGCCAAATACCGTGCCAAATTGTTTTCTTTGGCACGGTATTTGCCACGGTTTTCTCAAAACCGTGCCAAAAGAATAAGTTTCAAATTATTTTATAAAAAATCGATTGTAATTGGAATTATGACATCAGTAGGTCAAGATTTTTTGCTTGGTGGATGGTTTTAATATGGACAAGAAAATTTAAATATTTATTTTATATATTGATTAATTAAGATATTAATTATATGTATCGATTATTCCCTTGTTTTCCAATCCATGTTAATTTTATGTTTTATTACTTATATTTAGTCGGTATTGAGTTAATCATGACATTTGTGCATGGAGACGTCAAATATAATTTATTATGAAAAAACATTAAAAAAGAAAAAAAGAATTTGAACACCATGGCAAATAAAATTATTTGGCACGGTTTTTGTCATGGCATAGGGCATGCTTTGCACAATACCGTGCGAAATTGTCTTCTTTGGCATGGTAGTTGCCACGGGTTTCTCAAAACCGTGCCAAATACCGTGCCAAAATATTAATTTTTTAATTGTTTTATAAACAATCGATTGTAATTGGAATTATGCAATCAATAGGTCGAGATTCTTTTCTTGGTGTATGGTTTTAATATAGACAAGAAAATTTAAATATTTATTTTATATATGGATTAATTAAGATATTTATTCTATGTATCAATTATTCCCTTGTTTTCCAATCCATGTTAATTTTATGTTTTATTAGTTATATTTAGTCGGGATTGAGTTAATCATGACATTTGTGCATGGAGACGTCAAATATTATTTATTATGAAAAAAACTTAAAAAAAAAAGAATTGGACCACAATGGCAAAGAAAATTATTTGTCATGGTTTTTGTCACGGCATAAGGCATGCCGTGCAAAATACCGTGCCAAATTGTTTACTTTGGCACGGTATTTGGCACGGTTTTGAGAAAACCGTGCCAAATACCGTGCCAAAAGAATAAGTTTGTAATTATTTTATAAACAATCGATTGTAATTGCAATTATGTCATCAATAGGTCGAGATTCTTTGCTTTGTGGATGGTTTTAATATAGACAAGAAAATTTAAATATTTATTTTATATATGGATTAATTAAGATATTAATTCTATGTATCGATTATTCCCTTGTTTTCCAATCCATGTTAATTTTATGTTTTATTACTTATATTTAGTCGGTATTGAGTTAATCATGACATTTGTGCATGGAGACATCAAATATAATTTATTATGAAAAAACATTAAAAAAGAAAAAAAGAATTTGAACACCATGGCAAATAAAATTATTTGGCACGGTTTTTGTCACGGCATAGGGCATGCCGTGCCAAATACCGTGCCAAACTGTTTTCTTTGGCACGGTATTTGCCACGGTTTTCTCAAAACCGGGCCAAATACCGTGCCAAAAGAATAGGTTTCTAATTATTTTATAAAGAATCGATTGTAATTGGAATTATGCCATCAATAGGTCGAGATTCTTTGCTTGGTGGATGGTTTTAATATAGACAAGAAAATTTAAATATTTATTTTATATATGGATTAATTAAGATATTAATTATATGTATCGATTATTCCCTTGTTTTCCAATCCATGTTAATTTTATGTTTTATTACTTATATTTAGTCGGTATTGAGTTAATCATGACATTTGTGCATGTAGACGTCAAATATAATTTATTATGAAAAAACATTAAAAAAGAAAAAAAGAATTGGACCCCAATGGCAAAGAAAATTATTTGTCACGGTTTTTGTCACGGCGTAGACCATGCCGTGCCAAATACCGTCCCAAATTGTTTTCTTTGGCACGGTATTTGCCACGGTTTTCTCAAAACCGTGCCAAAAGAATAAGTTTCAAATTATTTTATAAAAAATCGATTGTAATTGGAATTATAACATCAATAGATCAAGATTCTTTGCTTGGTGGATGGTTTTAATATGGACAAGAAAATTTAAATATTTATTTTATATATGGATTAATTAAGATATTAATTATATGTATCGATTATTCCCTTGTTTTCCAATCAATGTTAATTTTATGTTTTATTACTAATATTTAGTCGGTATTGAGTTAATCATGACATTTGTGCATGTAGACGTCAAATATAATTTATTATGAAAAAACAATAAAAAAGAAAAAAAGAATTGGACACCAATGGCAAAGAAAATTATTTGTCACGGTTTTTGTCACGGCATAGGGCATGCCGTGCCCAATACCGTGCCAAATTGTTTTCTTTGGCACGGTATTTGCCACGGTTTTCTCAAAACCGTGCCAAAAGAATAAGTTTCAAATTATTTTATAAAAAATCGATTGTAATTGGAATTATGACATCAATAGGTCAAGATTTTTTGCTTGGTGGATGGTTTTAATATGGACAAGAAAATTTAAATATTTATTTTATATATGGATTAATTAAGATATTAATTATATGTATCGATTATTCCCTTGTTTTCCAATCCATGTTAATTTTATGTTTTATTACTTATATTTAGTCGGTATTGAGTTAATCATGACATTTGTGCATGGAGACGTCAAATATAATTTATTATGAAAAAACATTAAAAAAGAAAAAAAGAATTTGAACACCATGGCAAATAAAATTATTTGGCACGGTTTTTGTCACGGTATAGGGAATGCCTTGCACAATACCGTGCCAAATTGTTTTCTTTGGCATGGTAGTTGCCACGGGCTTCTCAAAACCGTGCCAAATACCGTGTGAAAATAATAAGTTTTTAATTGTTTTATAAATAATCGATTGTAATTGGAATTATGTTATCAATAGGTCGAGATTCTTCGCTTGGTGTATGGTTTTAATATAGACAAGAAAATTTAAATATTTATTTTATATATGGATTAATTAAGATATTTATTCTATGTATCGATTATTCCCTTGTTTTCCAATCCATGTTAATTTTATGTTTTATTACTAATATTTAGTCGGTATTGAGTTAATCATGACAGTTGTGCATGTAGACGCCAAATATAATTTATTATGAAAAAAAATTAAAAAAAAAAAGAATTTGACTACCATGGCAAAGAAAAATATTTGGCACGGTTTTTGTCACGGCATAAGGCATGCCGTGCCAAATACCGTGCCAAACTGTTTCCTTTGGCACGGTATTTGCCACGGTTTTCTCAAAACCGGGCCAAATACCGTGCCAAAAGAATAGGTTTCAAATTATTTTATAAAGAATCGATTGTAATTGGAATTATGCCATCAATAGGTCGAGATTCTTTGCTTATTAAATGGTTTTAATATAGACAAGAAAATTTAAATATTTATTTTATATATGGATTAATTAAGATATTAATTATATGTATCGATTATTCCCTTGTTTTCCAATTAATGTTATTTTTATGTTTTACTAGTTATATTTAGTCGGGATTGAGTTAATCATGACATTTGTGCATGAAAACGTCAAATCTAATTTCTTATGAAAAAACATTAAAAAAGAAAAAAAGAATTTGAACACCATGGCAAATAAAATTATTTGGCACGGTTTTTGTCACGGCATAGGGCATGCCGTGCCAAATACCGTGCCAAACTGTTTTCTTTGGCACGGTATTTGCCACGGTTTTCTCAAAACCGGGCCAAATACTGTGCCAAAAGAATAGGTTTCTAATTATTTTATAAAGAATCGATTGTAATTGGAATTATGCCATCAATAGGTCGAGATTCTTTGCGTATTAAATGGTTTTAATATAGACAAGAAAATTTAAATATTTGATTTATATATGGATTAATTAAGATATTAATTATATGTATCGATTATTCCCTTGTTTTCCAATCCATGTTAATTTTATGTTTTATTACTTATATTTAGTCGGTATTGAGTTAATCATGACATTTGTGCATGGAGACGTCAAATATAATTTATTATGAAAAAACATTAAAAAAGAAAAAAAGAATTTGAACACCATGGCAAATAAAATTATTTGGCACGGTTTTTGTCATGGCATAGGGCATGCTTTGCACAATACCGTGCCAAATTGTCTTCTTTGGCATGGTAGTTGCCACGGGTTTCTCAAAACCGTGCCAAATACCGTGCCAAAATAATAATTTTTTAATTGTTTTATAAACAATCGATTGTAATTGGAATTATGCAATCAATAGGTCGAGATTCTTTTCTTGGGGTATGGTTTTAATATAGACAAGAAAATTTAAATATTTATTTTATATATGGATTAATTAAGATATTTATTCTATGTATCAATTATTCCCTTGTTTTCCAATCCATGTTAATTTTATGTTTTATTAGTTATATTTAGTCGGGATTGAGTTAATCATGACATTTGTGCATGGAGACGTCAAATATTATTTATTATGAAAAAAACTTAAAAAAAAAAAGAATTGGACCACAATGGCAAAGAAAATTATTTGTCATGGTTTTTGTCACGGCATAAGGCATGCCGTGCAAAATACCGTGCTAAATTGTTTTCTTTGGCACGGTATTTGGCACGGTTTTGAGAAAACCGTGCCAAATACCGTGCCAAAAGAATAAGTTTGTAATTATTTTATAAACAATCGATTGTAATTGCAATTATGTCATCAATAGGTCGAGATTCTTTGCTTTGTGGATGGTTTAATATAGACAAGAAAATTTAAATATTTATTTTATATATGGATTAATTAAGATATTAATTCTATGTATCGATTATTCCCTTGTTTTCCAATCCATGTTAATTTTATGTTTTATTACTTATATTTAGTCGGTATTGAGTTAATCATGACATTTGTGCATGGAGACGTCAAATATAATTTATTATGAAAAAACATTAAAAAAGAATAAAAGAATTTGAACACCATGGCAAATGAAATTATTTGGCACGGTTTTTGTCACGGCATAGGGCATGCCGTGCCAAATACCGTGCCAAACTGTTTTCTTTGCAAGGTATTTGCCACGGTTTTCTCAAAACCGGGCCAAATACCGTGCCAAAAGAATAAGTTTCTAATTATTTTATAAAGAATCGATTGTAATTGGAATTATGCCATCAATAGGTCGAGATTCTTTGCTTGGTGTATGGTTTTAATATAGACAAGAAAATTTAAATATTTATTTTATATATGGATTAATTAAGATATTAATTATATGTATCGATTATTCCCTTGTTTTCCAATCCATGTTAATTTTATGTTTTATTACTTATATTTAGTCGGTATTGAGTTAATCATGACATTTGTGCATGTAGACGTCAAATATAATTTATTATGAAAAAACAATAAAAAAGAAAAAAAGAATTGGACCCCAATGGCAAAGAAAATTATTTGTCACGGTTTTTGTCACGGCGTAGACCATGCCGTGCCAAATACCGTCCCAAATTGTTTTCTTTGGCACGGTATTTGCCACGGTTTTCTCAAAACCGTGCCAAAAGAATAAGTTTCAAATTATTTTATAAAAAATCGATTGTAATTGGAATTATAACATCAATAGATCAAGATTCTTTGCTTGGTGGATGGTTTTAATATGGACAAGAAAATTTAAATATTTATTTTATATATGGATTAATTAAGATATTAATTATATGTATCGATTATTCCCTTGTTTTCCAATCAATGTTAATTTTATGTTTTATTACTAATATTTAGTCGGTATTGAGTTAATCATGACATTTGTGCATGTAGACGTCAAATATAATTTATTATGAAAAAACAATAAAAAAGAAAAAAAGAATTGGACCCCAATGGCAAAGAAAATTATTTGTCACGGTTTTTTCACGGCATAGGGCATGCCGTGCCAAATACCGTGCCAAATTGTTTTCTTTGGCACGGTATTTGCCAGGGTTTTCTCAAAACCGTGCCAAAAGAATAAGTTTCAAATTATTTTATAAAAAATCGATTGTAATTGGAATTATAACATCAATAGATCAAGATTCTTTGCTTGGTGGATGGTTTTAATATGGACAAGAAAATTTAAATATTTATTTTATATATGGATTAATTAAGATATTAATTATATGTATCGATTATTCCCTTGTTTTCCAATCCATGTTAATTTTATGTTTTATTACTTATATTTAGTCGGTATTGAGTTAATCATGACATTTGTGCATGTAGACGTCAAATATAATTTATTATGAAAAAACATTAAAAAAGAAAAAAAGAATTGGACCACCATGGCAAAGAAAATTATTTGTCACGGTTTTTGTCACGGCGTAGACCATGCCGTGCCAAATACCGTGCCAAATTGTTTTCTTTGGCACGGTATTTGCCACGGTTTTCTCAAAACCGTGCCAAAAGAATAAGTTTCAAATTATTTTTTAAAAAATCGATTGTAATTGGAATTATGACATCAATAGGTCAAGATTCTTTGCTTGGTGGATGGTTTCAATATGGACAAGAAAATTGAAATATTTATCTTATATATGGATTAATTAAGATATTAATTATATGTATCGATTATTCCCTTGTTTTCCAATCCATGTTAATTTTATGTTTTATTACTTATATTTAGTCGGTATTGAGTTAATCATGACATTTGTGCATGGAGACGTCAAATATAATTTATTATGAAAAAACATTAAAAAAGAAAAAAAGAATTTGAACACCATGGCAAATAAAATTATTTGGCACGGTTTTTGTCACGGCATAGGGCATGCCGTGCCAAATACCGTGCCAAACTGTTTTCTTTGGCACGGTATTTGCCACGGTTTTCTCAAAACCGGGCCAAATACTGTGCCAAAAGAATAGGTTTCTAATTATTTTATAAAGAATCGATTGTAATTGGAATTATGCCATCAATAGGTCGAGATTCTTTGCTTGGTGGATGGTTTTCATATAGACAAGAAAATTTAAATATTTATTTTATATATGGATTAATTAAGATATTAATTATATGTATCGATTATTCCCTTGTTTTCCAATTAATGTTATTTTTATGTTTTATTAGTTATATTTAGTCGGGATTGAGTTAATCATGACATTTGTGCATGGAGACGTCAAATATAATTTATTATGAAAAAACATTAAAAAAGAAAAAAACAATTTGAACACCATGGCAAATAAAATTATTTGGCACAGTTTTTGTCACGGCATAGGGCATGCCGTGCCAAATACCGTGCCAAACTGTTTTCTTTGGCACGGTATTTGCCACGGTTTTCTCAAAACCGTGCCAAATACTGTGCCAAAAGAATAGGTTTCTAATTATTTTATAAAGAATCGATTGTAATTGGAATTATGCCATCAATAGGGCGAGATTCTTTGCTTGGTGGATGGTTTTAATATAGACTAGAAAATTTAAATATTTATTTTATATATGGATTAATTAAGATATTTATTCTATGTATCAATTATTCCCTTGTTTTCCAATCCATGTTAATTTTATGTTTTATTAGTTATATTTAGTCGGGATTGAGTTAATCATGACATTTGTGCATGGAGACGTCAAATATTATTTATTATGAAAAAAACTTAAAAAAAAAAGAATTGGACCACAATGGCAAAGAAAATTATTTGTCATGGTTTTTGTCACGGCATAAGGCATGCCGTGCAAAATACCGTGCCAAATTGTTTTCTTTGGCACGGTATTTGGCACGGTTTTGAGAAAACCGTGCCAAATACCGTGCCAAAAGAATAAGTTTGTAATTATTTTATAAACAATCGATTGTAATTGCAATTATGTCATCAATAGGTCGAGATTCTTTGCTTTGTGGATGGTTTAATATAGACAAGAAAATTTAAATATTTATTTTATATATGGATTAATTAAGATATTAATTCTATGTATCGATTATTCCCTTGTTTTCCAATCCATGTTAATTTTATGTTTTATTACTTATATTTAGTCGGTATTGAGTTAATCATGACATTTGTGCATGGAGACGTCAAATATAATTTATTATGAAAAAACATTAAAAAAAAAAAAAAAGAATTTGAACACCATGGCAAATGAAATTATTTGGCACGGTTTTTGTCACGGCATAGGGCATGCCGTGCCAAATACCGTGCCAAACTGTTTTCTTTGCAAGGTATTTGCCACGGTTTTCTCAAAACCGGGCCAAATACCGTGCCAAAAGAATAAGTTTCTAATTATTTTATAAAGAATCGATTGTAATTGGAATTATGCCATCAATAGGTCGAGATTCTTTGCTTGGTGTATGGTTTTAATATAGACAAGAAAATTTAAATATTTATTTTATATATGGATTAATTAAGATATTAATTATATGTATCGATTATTCCCTTGTTTTCCAATCCATGTTAATTTTATGTTTTATTACTTATATTTAGTCGGTATTGAGTTAATCATGACATTTGTGCATGTAGACGTCAAATATAATTTATTATGAAAAAACAATAAAAAAGAAAAAAAAGAATTGGACCCCAATGGCAAAGAAAATTATTTGTCACGGTTTTTGTCACGGCATAGACCATGCCGTGCCAAATACCGTCCCAAATTGTTTTCTTTGGCACGGTATTTGCCACGGTTTTCTCAAAACCGTGCCAAAAGAAAATAAGTTTCAAATTATTTTATAAAAAATCGATTGTAATTGGAATTATAACATCAATAGATCAAGATTCTTTGCTTGGTGGATGGTTTTAATATGGACAAGAAAATTTAAATATTTATTTTATATATGGATTAATTAAGATATTAATTATATGTATCGATTATTCCCTTGTTTTCCAATCAATGTTAATTTTATGTTTTATTACTAATATTTAGTCGGTATTGAGTTAATCATGACATTTGTGCATGTAGACGTCAAATATAATTTATTATGAAAAAACAAAAAAAAAAAAAAAAGAATTGGACCCCAATGGCAAAGAAAATTATTTGTCACGGTTTTTTCACGGCATAGGGCAT
This sequence comes from Dioscorea dumetorum, assembly GCA_902712375.1. Lineage (NCBI taxonomy): Eukaryota > Viridiplantae > Streptophyta > Magnoliopsida > Dioscoreales > Dioscoreaceae > Dioscorea > Dioscorea dumetorum. The sequence goes on from CACTHL010000492.1 coordinate 4,301,429, forward strand.
GCCGTGCCAAATACCGTGCCAAATTGTTTTCTTTGGCACCGGTATTTGCCGGGGTTTTCTCAAAAACCGTGCCAAAAGAATAAGTTTCAAATTATTTTATAAAAAATCGATTGTAATTGGAATTATAACATCAATAGATCAAGATTCTTTGCTTGGTGGATGGTTTTAATATGGACAAGAAAATTTAAATATTTATTTTATATATGGATTAATTAAGATATTAATTATATGTATCGATTATTCCCTTGTTTTCCAATCCATGTTAATTTTATGTTTTATTACTTATATTTAGTCGGTATTGAGTTAATCATGACATTTGTGCATGTAGACGTCAAATATAATTTATTATGAAAAAACATTAAAAAAGAAAAAAAGAATTGGACCACCATGGCAAAGAAAATTATTTGTCACGGTTTTTGTCACGGCGTAGACCATGCCGTGCCAAATACCGTGCCAAATTGTTTTCTTTGGCACGGTATTTGCCACGGTTTTCTCAAAACCGTGCCAAAAGAATAAGTTTCAAATTATTTTTTAAAAAATCGATTGTAATTGGAATTATGACATCAATAGGTCAAGATTCTTTGCTTGGTGGATGGTTTCAATATGGACAAGAAAATTGAAATATTTATCTTATATATGGATTAATTAAGATATTAATTATATGTATCGATTATTCCCTTGTTTTCCAATCCATGTTAATTTTATGTTTTATTACTAATATTTAGTCGGTATTGAGTTAATCATGACATTTGTGCATGGAGACGTCAAATATAATTTATTATGAAAAAACATTAAAAAAGAAAAAAAGAATTTGAACACCATGGCAAATAAAATTATTTGGCACGGTTTTTGTCACGGCATAGGGCATGCCGTGCCAAATACCGTGCCAAAGTTTTTCTTTGGCACGGTATTTGCCACGGTTTTCTCAAAACCGGGCCAAATACTGTGCCAAAAGAATAGGTTTCTAATTATTTTATAAAGAATCGATTGTAATTGGAATTATGCCATCAATAGGTCGAGATTCTTTGCTTGGTGGATGGTTTTCATATAGACAAGAAAATTTAAATATTTATTTTATATATGGATTAATTAAGATATTAATTATATGTATCGATTATTCCCTTGTTTTCCAATTAATGTTATTTTTATGTTTTATTAGTTATATTTAGTCGGGATTGAGTTAATCATGACATTTGTGCATGGAGACGTCAAATATAATTTATTATGAAAAAACATTAAAAAAGAAAAAAACAATTTGAACACCATGGCAAATAAAATTATTTGGCACGGTTTTTGTCACGGCATAGGGCATGCCGTGCCAAATACCGTGCCAAACTGTTTTCTTTGGCACGGTATTTGCCACGGTTTTCTCAAAACCGTGCCAAATACTGTGCCAAAAGAATAGGTTTCTAATTATTTTATAAAGAATCGATTGTAATTGGAATTATGCCATCAATAGGGCGAGATTCTTTGCTTGGTGGATGGTTTTAATATAGACTAGAAAATTTAAATATTTATTTTATATATGGATTAATTAAGATATTAATTATATGTATCGATTATTCCCTTGTTTTCCAATCCATGTTAATTTTATGTTTTATTACTTATATTTAGTCGGTATTGAGTTAATCATGACATTTGTGCATGTAGACGTCAAATATAATTTATTATGAAAAAACATTAAAAAAGAAAAAAACAATTTGAACACCATGGCAAATAAAATTTAAATATTTATTTTATATATGGATTAATTAAGATATTAATTCTATGTATCGATTATTCCCTTGTTTTCCAATCCATGTTAATTTTATGTTTTATTACTTATATTTAGTCGGTATTGAGTTAATCATGACATTTGTGCATGGAGACGTCAAATATAATTTATTATGAAAAAACATTAAAAAAGAAAAAAAGAATTTCCCCAAATTGCCAAGAAAAAATTATTTGTCACGGTTTTTGTCACGGCGTCCATGCCGTGCCAAATACCGTGCCAAATTGTTTTCTTTGGCACGATTTAACGGTTTTCTCAAAACCGTGCCAAAAGAATAAGTTTCAAATTATTTTATAAAAAATCGATTGTAATTGGAATTATAACATCAATAGATCAAGATTCTTTGCTTGGTGGATGGTTTTAATATGGACAAGAAAATTTAAATATTTATTTTATATATGGATTAATTAAGATATTAATTATATGTATCGATTATTCCCTTGTTTTCCAATCAATGTTAATTTTATGTTTTATTACTAATATTTAGTCGGTATTGAGTTAATCATGACATTTGTGCATGTAGACGTCAAATATAATTTATTATGAAAAAACAATAAAAAAGAAAAAAAGAATTGGACCCCAATGGCAAAGAAAATTATTTGTCACGGTTTTTTCACGGCATAGGGCATGCCGTGCCAAATACCGTGCCAAATTGTTTTCTTTGGCACGGTATTTGCCACGGTTTTCTCAAAACCGTGCCAAAAGAATAAGTTTCAAATTATTTTATAAAAAATCGATTGTAATTGGAATTATAACATCAATAGATCAAGATTCTTTGCTTGGTGGATGGTTTTAATATGGACAAGAAAATTTAAATATTTATTTTATATATGGATTAATTAAGATATTAATTATATGTATCGATTATTCCCTTGTTTTCCAATCCATGTTAATTTTATGTTTTATTACTTATATTTAGTCGGTATTGAGTTAATCATGACATTTGTGCATGTAGACGTCAAATATAATTTATTATGAAAAAACATTAAAAAAGAAAAAAAGAATTGGACCCCAATGGCAAAGAAAATTATTTGTCACGGTTTTTGTCACGGCGTAGACCATGCCGTGCCAAATACCGTCCCAAATTGTTTTCTTTGGCACGGTATTTGCCACGGTTTTCTCAAAACCGTGCCAAAAGAATAAGTTTCAAATTATTTTATAAAAAATCGATCGTAATTGGAATTATAACATCAATATATCAAGATTCTTTGCTTGGTGGATGGTTTTAATATGGACAAGAAAATTTAAATATTTATTTTATATATGGATTAATTAAGATATTAATTATATGTATCGATTATTCCCTTGTTTTCCAATCAATGTTAATTTTATGTTTTATTACTAATATTTAGTCGGTATTGAGTTAATCATGACATTTGTGCATGTAGACGTCAAATATAATTTATTATGAAAAAACAATAAAAAAGAAAAAAAGAATTGGACCCCAATGGCAAACAAAATTATTTGTCACGGTTTTTGTCACGGCATAGGGCATGCCGTGCCAAATAACGTGCCAAATTGTTTTCTTTGGCACGGTATTTGCCACGGTTTTCTCAAAACCGTGCCAAAAGAATAAGTTTCAAATTATTTTATAAAAAATCGATTGTAATTGGAATTATGACATCAATAGGTCAAGATTTTTTGCTTGGTGGATGGTTTTAATATGGACAAGAAAAATTTAAATATTTATTTTATATATGGATTAATTAAGATATTAATTATATGTATCGATTATTCCCTTGTTTTCCAATCCATGTTAATTTTATGTTTTATTTCTTATATTTAGTCGGTATTGAGTTAATCATGACATTTGTGCATGTAGACGTCAAATATAATTTATTATGAAAAAACATTAAAAAAGAAAAAAAGAATTGGACCCCAATGGCAAAGAAAATTATTTGTCACGGTTTTTGTCACGGCGTAGACCATGCCGTGCCAAATACCGTCCCAAATTGTTTTCTTTGGCACGGTATTTGCCACGGTTTTCTCAAAACCGTGCCAAAAGAATAAGTTTCAAATTATTTTATAAAAAATCGATCGTAATTGGAATTATAACATCAATATATCAAGATTCTTTGCTTGGTGGATGGTTTTAATATGGACAAGAAAATTTAAATATTTATTTTATATATGGATTAATTAAGATATTAATTATATGTATCGATTATTCCCTTGTTTTCCAATCCATGTTAATTTTATGTTTTATTACTAATATTTAGTCGGTATTGAGTTAATCATGACATTTGTGCATGTAGACGTCAAATATAATTTATTATGAAAAAACAATAAAAAAGAAAAAAAGAATTGGACCCCAATGGCAAAGAAAATTATTTGTCACGGTTTTTGTCACGGCATAGGGCATGCCGTGCCAAATACCGTGCCAAATTGTTTTCTTTGGCACGGTATTTGCCACGGTTTTCTCAAAACCGTGCCAAAAGAATAAGTTTCAAATTATTTTATAAAAAATCGATTGTAATTGGAATTATGACATCAATAGGTCAAGATTTTTTGCTTGGTGGATGGTTTTAATATGGACAAGAAAAATTTAAATATTTATTTTATATATGGATTAATTAAGATATTAATTATATGTATCGATTATTCCCTTGTTTTCCAATCCATGTTAATTTTATGTTTTATTACTTGTATTTAGTCGGTATTGAGTTAATCATGACATTTGTGCATGGAGACGTCAAATATAATTTATTATGAAAAAACATTAAAAAAGAAAAAAAGAATTTGAACACCATGGCAAATAAAATTATTTGGCACGGTTTTTGTCACGGTATAGGGAATGCCTTGCACAATACCGTGCCAAATTGTTTTCTTTGGCATGGTAGTTGCCACGGGCTTCTCAAAACCGTGCCAAATACCGTGCCAAAATAATAAGTTTTTAATTGTTTTATAAATAATCGATTGTAATTGGAATTATGTTATCAATAGGTCGAGATTCTTCGCTTGGTGTATGGTTTTAATATAGACAAGAAAATTTAAATATTTATTTTATATATGGATTAATTAAGATATTTATTCTATGTATCGATTATTCCCTTGTTTTCCAATCCATGTTAATTTTATGTTTTATTACTAATATTTAGTCGGTATTGAGTTAATCATGACAGTTGTGCATGTAGACGCCAAATATAATTTATTATGAAAAAAAATTAAAAAAAAAAAGAATTTGACCACCATGGCAAAGAAAAATATTTGGCACGGTTTTTGTCACGGCATAAGGCATGCCGTGCCAAATACCGTCCCAAACTGTTTCCTTTGGCACGGTATTTGCCACGGTTTTCTCAAAACCGGGCCAAATACTGTGCCAAAAGAATAGGTTTCTAATTATTTTATAAAGAATCGATTGTAATTGGAATTATGCCATCAATAGGTCGAGATTCTTTGCTTGGAGGATGTGTTTAATATAGACAAGAAAATTTAAATATTTATTTTATATATGGATTAATTAAGATATTAATTATATGTATCGATTATTCCCTTGTTTTCCAATTAATGTTATTTTTATGTTTTACTAGTTATATTTAGTCGGGATTGAGTTAATCATGACATTTGTGCATGAAGACGTCAAATATAATTTATTATGAAAAAACATTAAAAAAGAAAAAAAGAATTTGAACACCATGGCAAATAAAATTATTTGGCACGGTTTTTGTCACGGCATAGGGCATGCCGTGCCAAATACCGTGCCAAACTGTTTTCTTTGGCACGGTATTTGCCACGGTTTTCTCAAAACCGGGCCAAATACTGTGCCAAAAGAATAGGTTTCTAATTATTTTATAAAGAATCGATTGTAATTGGAATTATGCCATCAATAGGTCGAGATTCTTTGCTTGGAGGATGTGTTTAATATAGACAAGAAAATTTAAATATTTATTTTATATATGGATTAATTAAGATATTAATTATATGTATCGATTATTCCCTTGTTTTTCAATCCATGTTAATTTTATGTTTTATTACTTATATTTAGTCGGTATTGAGTTAATCATGACATTTGTGCATGTAGACGTCAAATATAATTTATTATGAAAAAACATTAAAAAAGAAAAAAAGAATTGGACCCCAATGGCAAAGAAAATTATTTGTCACGGTTTTTGTCACGGCGTAGACCATGCCGTGCCAAATACCGTCCCAAATTGTTTTCTTTGGCACGGTATTTGCCACGGTTTTCTCAAAACCGTGCCAAAAGAATAAGTTTCAAATTATTTTATAAAAAATCGATTGTAATTGGAATTATAACATCAATAGGTCAAGATTCTTTGCTTGGTGGATGGTTTTAATATGGACAAGAAAATTTAAATATTTATTTTATATATGGATTAATTAAGATATTAATTCTATGTATCGATTATTCCCTTGTTTTCCAATCCATGTTAATTTTATGTTTTATTACTTATATTTAGTCGGTATTGAGTTAATCATGACATTTGTGCATGGAGACGTCAAATATAATTTATTATGAAAAAACATTAAAAAAGAAAAAAGGAATTTGAACACCATGGCAAATAAAATTATTTGGCACTTTTTTTGTCACGGCATAGGGGATGCCTTGCACAATACCGTGCCAAATTGTTTTCTTTCGCACGGTAGTTGCCACGGTTTTCTCAAAACCGTGCCAAATACCATGCCAAAAGAATAAGTTTGTAATTGTTTTATAAACAATCGATTGTAATTGGAATTATGTCATCAATAGGTCGAGATTCATTGCTTTGTGGATGGTTTTAATATAGACTAGAAAATTTAAATATTTATTTTATATATGGATTAATTAAGATATTTATTCTATGTATCGATTATTCCCTTGTTTTCCAATCCATGTTAATTTTATGTTTTATTACTAATATTTAGTCGGTATTGAGTTAATCATGACAGTTGTGCATGTAGACGTCAAATATAATTTATTATGAAAAAAAATTAAAAAAAAAAAAGAATTTGACCACCATTGCAAATAAAAATATTTGGCACGGTTTTTGTCACGGCATAGGGCATGCCGTGCCAAACTGTTTTCTTTGGCACGGTATTTGCCACGGTTTTCTCAAAACCGGGCCAAATACTTTGCCAAAAGAATAGGTTTCTAATTATTTTATAAAGAATCGATTGTAATTGGAATTATGCCATCAATAGGTCGAGATTCTTTGCTTGGTGGATGGTTTTAATATAGACAAGAAAATTTAAATATTTATTTTATATATGGATTAATTAAGATATTAATTATATGTATCGATTATTCCCTTGTTTTCCAATCCATGTTAATTTTATGTTTTATTACTTATATTTAGTCGGTAATGAGTTAATCATGACATTTGTGCATGTAGACGTCAAATATAATTTATTATGAAAAAACATTAAAAAAGAAAAAAAGAATTGGACCACCATGGCAAAGAAAATTATTTGTCACGGTTTTTGTCACGGCGTAGACCATGCCGTGCCAAATACCGTGCCAAATTGTTTTCTTTGGCACGGTATTTGCCACGGTTTTCTCAAAACCGTGCCAAAAGAATAAGTTTCAAATTATTTTTTAAAAAATCGATTGTAATTGGAATTATGACATCAATAGGTCAAGATTCTTTGCTTGGTGGATGGTTTTAATATGGACAAGAAAATTGAAATATTTATCTTATATATGGATTAATTAAGATATTAATTATATGTATCGATTATTCCCTTGTTTTCCAATCCATGTTAATTTTATGTTTTATTACTTATATTTAGTCGGTATTGAGTTAATCATGACATTTGTGCATGGAGACGTCAAATATAATTTATTATGAAAAAACATTAAAAAAGAAAAAAAGAATTTGAACACCATGGCAAATAAAATTATTTGGCACGGTTTTTGTCACGCCATAGGGCATGCCGTGCCAAATACCGTGCCAAACTGTTTTCTTTGGCACGGTATTTGCCACGGTTTTCTCAAAACCGGGCCAAATACTGTGCCAAAAGAGTAGGTTTCTAATTATTTTATAAAGAATCGATTGTAATTGGAATTATGCCATCAATAGGTCGAGATTCTTTGCTTGGTGGATGGTTTTAATATAGACAAGAAAATTTAAATATTTATTTTATATATGGATTAATTAAGATATTAATTATATGTATCGATTATTCCCTTGTTTTCCAATTAATGTTATTTTTAGGTTTTATTAGTTATATTTAGTCGGGATTGAGTTAATCATGACATTTGTGCATGGAGACGTCAAATATAATTTATTATGAAAAAACATTAAAAAAGAAAAAAACAATTTGAACACCATGGCAAATAAAATTATTTGGCACGGTTTTTGCCACGGCATAGGGCATGCCGTTTCAAATACCGTGCCAAACTGTTTTCTTTGGCACGGTATTTGCCACGGTTTTCTCAAAACCGTGCCAAATACTGTGCCAAAAGAATAGGTTTCTAATTATTTTATAAAGAATCGATTGTAATTGGAATTATGCCATCAATAGGGCGAGATTCTTTGCTTGGTGGATGGTTTTAATATAGACTAGAAAATTTAAATATTTATTTTATATATGGATTAATTAAGATATTAATTATATGTATCGATTATTCCCTTGTTTTTCAATCCATGTTAATTTTATGTTTTATTACTTATATTTAGTCGGTATTGAGTTAATCATGACATTTGTGCATGTAGACGTCAAATATAATTTATTATGAAAAAACATTAAAAAAGAAAAAAACAATTTGAACACCATGGCAAATAAAATTTAAATATTTATTTTATATATGGATTAATTAAGATATTAATTATATGTATCGATTATTCCCTTGTTTTCCAATTAATGTTATTTTTAGGTTTTATTAGTTATATTTAGTCGGGATTGAGTTAATCATGACATTTGTGCATGGAGACGTCAAATATAATTTATTATGAAAAAACATTAAAAAAGAAAAAAAGAATTTGAACACCATGGCAAATAAAATTATTTGGCACGGTTTTTGTCATGGCATAGGGCATGATTTGCACAATACCGTGCCAAATTGTTTTCTTTGGCATGGTAGTTGCCACGGTTTTCTCAAAACCGTGCCAAATACCATGCCAAAAGAATAAGTTTGTAATTGTTTTATAAACAATCGATTGTAATTGGAATTATGTCATCAATAGGTCGAGATTCTTTGCTTTGTGGATGGTTTTAATATAGACAAGAAAATTTAAATATTTATCTTATATATGGATTAATTAAGATATTAATTATATGTATCGATTATTCCCTTGTTTTTCAATAAATGTTAATTTTATGTTTTATTACTTATATTTAGTCGGTATTGAGTTAATCATGACATTTGTGCATGTAGACGTCAAATATAATTTATTATGAAAAAACATTAAAAAAGAAAAAAAGAATTGGACCACCATGGCAAAGAAAATTATTTGTCACGGTTTTTGTCACGGCATAGGGCATGCCGTGACAAATTGTTTTCTTTGGCACCGTATTTGCCACGGTTTTCTCAAAACCGGGCCAAATACCGTGCCAAAAGAATAGGTTTCTAATTATTTTATAAAGAATCGATTGTAATTGGAATTATGCCATCAATAGGTCGAGATTCTATGCTTGGTGGATGTTTTTAATATAGACAAGAAAATTTAAATATTTATTTTATCTATGGATTAATTAAGATATTAATTATATGTATCGATTATTCCCTTGTTTTCCAATCAATGTTAATTTTATGTTTTATTACTTATATTTAGTCATTATTGAGTTAATCATGACATTTGTGCATGTAAACGTCAAATATAATTTATTATGAAAAAACATTAAAAAAGAAAAAAAGAATTGGACCACCATGGCAAAGAAAATTATTTGTCACGGTTTTTGTCACGGCATAGACCATGCCGTGCCAAATACAGTCCCAAATTGTTTTCTTTGGCACGGTATTTGCCACGGTTTTCTCAAAACCGTGCCAAAAGAATAAGTTTCAAATTATTTTATAAAAAATCGATTGTAATTGGAATTATGACATCAATAGGTCAAGATTCTTTGCTTGGTGGATGGTTTTAATATGGACAAGAAAATTTAAATATTTATTTTATATATGGATTAATTAAGATATTAGTTCTATGTATCGATTATTCCCTTGTTTTCCAATCCATGTTAATTTTATGTTTTATTACTTATATTTGGTCGGTATTGAGTTAATCATGACATTTGTGCATGGAGACGTCAAATATAATTTATTATGAAAAAACATTAAAAAGAAAAAAAGAATTTGAACACCATGGCAAATTAAATTATTTGGCACGGTTTTTGTCACGGCATAGGGCATGCCTTGCACAATACCGTGCCAAATTGTTTTCTTTGCCATGGTAGTTGCCACGGTTTTCTCAAAACCGTGCCAAAAGAATAAGTTTGTAATTGTTTTATAAACAATCGATTGTAATTGGAATTATGTCATCAATAGGTCGAGATTCTTTGCTTTGTGGATGGTTTTAATATAGACAAGAAAATTTAAATATTTATTTTATATATGGATTAATTATGATATTTATTCTATGTATCCATTATTCCTTTGTTTTCCAATCCATGTTAATTTTATGTTTTATTACTATTATTTAGTCGGTATTGAGTTAATCATGACAGTTGTGCATGTAGACGTCAAATATAATTTATTATGAAAAAAAATTAAAAAAAAAAAGAATTTGACCACCATGGCAAAGAAAAATATTTGGCACGGTTTTTGTCACGGCATAGGGCATGCCGTGCCAAATACCGTGCCAAATTGTTTTTTTTGGCACGGTATTTGCCACGGTTTTCTCAAAACCGGGCCAAATACCGTGCCAAAAGAATAGGTTTCTAATTATTTTATAAAGAATCGATTGTAATTGGAATTATGCCATCAATAGGTCGAGATTTTATGCTTGGTGGATGTTTTTAATATAGACAAGAAAATTTAAATATTTATTTTATATATGGATTAATTAAGATATTAATTCTATGTATCGATTATTCCATTGTTTTCCAATCCATGTTAATTTTATGTTTTATTACTAATATTTAGTCGGTATTGAGTTAATCATGACAGTTGTGCATGTAGACGTCAAATATAATTTATTATGAAAAAAAATTAAAAAAAAAAAGAATTTGACCACCATATCAAAGAAAAATATTTGGCACGGTTTTTGTCACGGCATAGGGCATGCCGTGCGAAATACCGTGATAAATTGTTTTCTTTGGCACGGTATTTGCCACGGTTTTCTCAAAACCGTGCCAAAAGAATAAGTTTCAAATTATTTTATAAAAATTCGATTGAATTGGAATTATTACATCAATAGGTCAAGATTCTTTGCTTGGTGGATGGTTTTAATATGGACAAGAAAATTTAAATATTTATTTTATATTTGGATGAATTAAGATATTAATTCAATGTATCGATTATTCCCTTGTTTTCCAATCCACGTTAATTTTATGTTTTATTACTTATATTTAGTCGGTATTGAGTTAATCATGACATTTGTGCATGGAGACGTCAAATATAATTTATTATGAAAAAACATTAAAAAAGAAAAAAAGAATTTGAACACCATGGCAAATTAAATTATTTGGCACGGTTTTTGTCACGGCATAGGTCATGCCTTGCACAATACCGTGCCAAATTGTTTTCTTTGGCATGGTAGTTGCCACGGGTTTCTCAAAACCGTGCCAAATACCGTGCCAAAATAATAAGTATTTAATTGTTTTATAAACAATCGATTGTAATTGGAATTATGTCATCAATAGGTCGAGATTATTTTCATGGTGTATGGTTTTAATATGGACAAGAAAATTTAAATATTTATTTTATATATCGATTAATTAAGATATTTATTCTATGTATCGATTATTCCCTTGTTTTCCAATCCATGTTAATTTATGTTTTATTAGTTATATTTAGTCGGGATTGAGTTAATCATGACATTTGTGCATGGAGACGTCAAATATAATTTATTATGAAAAAACATTAAAAAAGAAAAAAAGAATTTGAACACCATGGCAAATAAAATTATTTGGCACGGTTTTTGTCACGGCATATGGCATGCCGTGCCAAATACCGTGCCAAACAGTTTTCTTTGGCACGGTATTTTCCACGGTTTTTCTCAAAACTGGGCCAAATACCGTGCGAAAAGAATAGGTTTCTAATTGTTTTATAAAGAATCGATTGTAATTGGAATTATGCCATCAATAGGTCAAGATTCTTTGCTTGGTGGATATTTTTAATATGGACAAGAAAATTTAAATATTTATTTTATATTTGGATGAATTAAGATATTAATTCTATGTATCGATTATTCCCATGTTTTCCAATCCATGTTAATTTTATGTTTTTTTACTTATATTTAGTCGGTATTGAGTTAATCATGACATTTGTGCATGTAGACGTCAAATATAATTTATTATGAAAAAACATTAAAAAAGAAAAAAAGAATTTGAACACCATGGCAAATTAAATTATTTGGCACGGTTTTTGTCACGGCATAGGTCATGCCTTGCACAATACTGTGCCAAATTGTTTTCTTTGGCATGGTAGTTGCCACGGGTTTCTCAAAACCGTGCCAAATACCGTGCCAAAATAATAAGTATTTAATTGTTTTATAAACAATCGATTGTAATTGGAATTATGTCATCAATAGGTCGAGATTCTTTGCTTTGTGGATGGTTTTAATATAGACAAGAAAATTTAAATATTTATCTTATATATGGATTAATTAAGATATTAATTATATGTATCGATTATTCCCTTGTTTTCCAATCCATGTTAATTTTATGTTTTATTACTTATATTTAGTCGGTATTGAGTTAATCATGACATTTGTGCATGTAGACGTCAAATATAATTTATTATGAAAAAACATTAAAAAAGAAAAAAAGAATTGGACCACCATGGCAAAGAAAATTATTTGTCACGGTTTTTGTCACGGCATAGACCATGCCGTGCCAAACCGTCCCAAATTGTTTTCTTTGGCACGGTATTTGCCACGGTTTTCTCAAAACCGTGCCAAAAGAATAAGTTTCAAATTATTTTATAAAAAATCGATTGTAATTGGAATTATGACATCAATAGGTCAAGATTCTTTGCTTGGTGGATGGTTTTAATATGGACAAGAAAATTTAAATATTTATTTTATATTTGGATTAATTAAGATATTAATTCTATGTATCGATTATTCCCTTGTTATCCAATCCATGTTAATTTTATGTTTTATTACTAATATTTAGTCGGTATTGAGTTAATCATGACAGTTGTGCATGTAGACGTCAAATATAATTTATTATGAAAACAAATTAAAAAAAAAAAGAATTTGACCACCATATCAAAGAAAAATATTTGGCACGTATTTTGTCACGGCATAGGGCATGCCGTGCGAAATACCGTGCCAAATTGTTTTCTTTGGCATGGTAGTTGCCACGGGTTTCTCAAAACCGTGCCAAATACCGTGCCAAAATAATAAGTATTTAATTGTTTTATAAACAATCGATTGTAATTGGAATTATGTCATCAATAGGTCGAGATTCTTTGCTTTGTGGATGGTTTTAATATAGACAAGAAAATTTAAATATTTATCTTATATATGGATTAATTAAGATATTAATTATATGTATCGATTATTCCCTTGTTTTCCAATCCATGTTAATTTTATGTTTTATTACTTATATTTAGTCGGTATTGAGTTAATCATGACATTTGTGCATGTAGACGTCAAATATAATTTATTATGAAAAAACATTAAAAAAGAAAAAAAGAATTGGACCACCATGGCAAAGAAAATTATTTGTCACGGTTTTTGTCACGGCATAGACCATGCCGTGCCAAACCGTCCCAAATTGTTTTCTTTGGCACGGTATTTGCCACGGTTTTCTCAAAACCGTGCCAAAAGAATAAGTTTCAAATTATTTTATAAAAAATCGATTGTAATTGGAATTATGACATCAATAGGTCAAGATTCTTTGCTTGGTGGATGGTTTTAATATGGACAAGAAAATTTAAATATTTATTTTATATTTGGATTAATTAAGATATTAATTCTATGTATCGATTATTCCCTTGTTATCCAATCCATGTTAATTTTATGTTTTATTACTAATATTTAGTCGGTATTGAGTTAATCATGACAGTTGTGCATGTAGACGTCAAATATAATTTATTATGAAAACAAATTAAAAAAAAAAAGAATTTGACCACCATATCAAAGAAAAATATTTGGCACGGTTTTTGTCACGGCATAGGGCATGCCGTGCGAAATACCGTGCCAAATTGTTTTCTTTGGCACGGTAGTTGCCACGGGTTTCTCAAAACCGTGCCAAAAGAATAAGTTTCAAATTATTTTATAAAAAATCGATTGTAATTGGAATTATGACATCAATAGGTCAAGATTCTTTGCTTGGTCGATGGTTTTAATAAAGACAAAAAAATTTAAATATTTATTTCATATATGGATTAATTAAGATATTAATTCTATGTATCGATTATTCCCTTGTTTTCCAATCCATGTTAATTTTATGTTTTATTACTTATATTTAGTCGGTATTGAGTTAATCATGACATTTGTGCATGGAGACGTCAGATATAATTTATTATGAAGAAACATTAAAAAAGAAAAAAAGAATTTGAACACCATGGCAAATTAAATTATTTGGCACGGTTTTTGTCACGGCATAGGGCATGCCTTGGACAATACCGTGCGAAATTGTTTTCTTTGGCATGGTAGTTGCCACGGGTTTCTCAAAACCGTGCCAAATACCGTGCCAAAATAATAAGTATTTAATTGTTTTATAAACAATCGATTGTAATTGGAATTATGTCATCAATAGGTCGAGATTCTTTGCATGGTGTATGGTTTTAATATAGACAAGAAAATTTAAATATTTATTTTATATATCGATTAATTAAGATATTAATTCTATGTATTGATTATTCCCTTGTTTTCCAATCCATGTTAATTTATGTTTTATTAGTTATATTTAGTCGGGATTGAGTTAATCATGACATTTGTGCATGGAGACGTCAAATATAATTTATTATGAAAAAACATTAAAAAAGAAAAAAAGAATTTGAACACCATGGCAAATAAAATTATTTGGCACGGTTTTTGTCACGGCATATGGCATGCCGTGCCAAATACCGTGCCAAACAGTTTTCTTTGGCACGGTATTTTCCACGGTTTTCTCAAAACTGGGCCAAATACCGTGCCAAAAGAATAGGTTTCTAATTATTTTATAAAGAATCGATTGTAATTGGAATTATGCCATCAATAGGTCGAGATTCTTTGCTTTGTGGATGGTTTTAATATAGACAAGAAAATTTAAATATTTATTTTATATATGGATTAATTAAGATATTAATTCTATGTATCGATTATTCCCTTCTTTTCCAATCCATGTTAATTTTATGTTTGATTACTTATATTTAGTCGGTATTGAGTTAATCATGACATTTGTGCATGTAGACGTCAAATATAATTTATTATGAAAAAACATTAAAAAAGAAAAAAAGAATTGGACCACCATGGCAAAGAAAATTATTTGTCACGGTTTTTGTCACGGCATAGGGAATCCCGTGCCAAATACCGTGCCAAACTGGTTTCTTTGGCATGGTATATGCCACGGTTTTCTCAAAACCGTGCCAAAAGAATAAGTTTCAAATTATTTTATAAAAAATCGATTGTAATTGGAATTATGACATCAATAGGTCAAGATTCTTTGCTTGGTGGATGGTTTTAATAAAGACAAGAAAATTTAAATATTTATTTCATATATGGATTAATTAAGATATTAATGCTATGCATCGATTATTCCCTTGTTTTCCAATCCATGTTAATTTTATGTTTTATTACTTATATTTAGTCGGTATTGAGTTAATCATGACATTTGTGCATGGAGACGTCAAATATAATTTATTATGAAAAAACATTAAAAAAGAAAAAAAGAATTTGACCACCATGGCAAATAAAATTATTTGGCACGGTTTTTGTCACGGCATAGGGCATGCCTTGCACAATACCTTGCCAAATTGTTTTCTTTGGCACGGTAGTTGCCACGGTTTTCTCAAAACCGTGCCAAATACCGTGCCAAAAGAATAAGTTTCTAACTATTTTATAAAGAATCGATTGTAATTGGAATTATGTCATCAATAGGTCGAGATTCTTTGCTTGGTGGATGGTTTTAATATAGACAAGAAAATTTAAATATTTATTTTATATATGGATTAATTAAGATATTAATTCTATGTATCGATTATTCCCTTGTTTTCCAATCCATGTTAATTTTATGTTTTATTACTTATATTTAGTCGGTATTGAGTTAATCATGACATTTGTGCATGTAGACGTCAAATATAATTTATTATGAAAAAACATTAAAAAAGAAAAAAAGAATTTGAACACCATGGCAAATAAAATTATTTGGCACGGTTTTTGTCACGGCATATGGCATGCCGTGCCAAATACCGTGCCAAACAGTTTTCTTTGGCACGGTATTTTCCACGGTTTTCTCAAAACTGGGCCAAATACCGTGCCAAAAGAATAGGTTTCTAATTATTTTATAAAGAATCGATTGTAATTGGAATTATGCCATCAATAGGTCGAGATTCTTTGCTTGGTGGATGGTTTTAATATGGACAAGAAAATTTAAATATTTATTTTATATTTGGATGAATTAAGATATTAATTCTATGTATCGATTATTCCCTTGTTTTCCAATCCATGTTAATTTTATGTTTTATTACTTATATTTAGTCGGTATTGAGTTAATCATGACATTTGTGCATGGAGACGTCAAATATAATTTATTATGAAAAAACATTAAAAAAGAAAAAAAGAATTTGAACACCATGGCAAATTAAATTATTTGGCACGGTTTTTGTCACGGCATAGGTCATGCCTTGCACAATACCGTGCCAAATTGTTTTTTTTGGCATGGTAGTTGCCACGGGTTTCTCAAAACCGTGCCAAATACCGTGCCAAAATAATAAGTATTTAATTGTTTTATAAACAATCGATTGTAATTGGAATTATGTCATCAATAGGTCGAGATTCTTTGCTTTGTGGATGGTTTTAATATAGACAAGAAAATTTAAATATTTATCTTATATATGGATTAATTAAGATATTAATTATATGTATCGATTATTCCCTTGTTTTCCAGCCCATGTTAATTTTATGTTTTATTACTTATATTTAGTCGGTATTGAGTTAATCATGACATTTGTGCATGTAGACGTCAAATATAATTTATTATGAAAAAACATTAAAAAAGAAAAAAAGAATTGGACCACCATGGCAAAGAAAATTATTTGTCACGGTTTTTGTAACGGCATAGACCATGCCGTGCCAAATACCATGCCAAACTGTTTTCTTTGGCACGGTATATGCCACGGTTTTCTCAAAACCGTGCCAAAAGAATAAGTTTCAAATTATTTTATAAAAAATCGATTGTAATTGGAATTATGACATCAATAGGTCAAGATTCTTTGCTTGGTGTATGGTTTTAATATAGACAAGAAAATTTAAATATTTATTTCATATATGGATTAATTAAGATATTAATTCTATTTATCGATTATTCCCTTGTTTTCCAATCCATGTTAATTTTATGTTTTATTACTTATATTTAGTCGGTATTGAGTTAATCATGACATTTGTGCATGGAGACGTCGAATATAATTTATTATGAAAAAACATTAAAAAAGAAAAAAAGAATTTGAACACCATGGCAAATAAAATTATTTGGCACGGTTTTTGTCACGGCATAGGGCATGCCTTGCACAATACCGTGCCAAATTGTTTTCTTTGGCATGGTAGTTGCCACGGGTTTCTCAAAACCGTGCCAAATACCGTGCCAAAATAATAAGTTTTTATTTGTTTTATAAACAATCGATTGTAATTGGAATTATGTCATCAATAGGTCGAGATTCTTTGCTTGGTGTATGGTTTTAATATAGACAAGAAAATTTAAATATTTATTTTATATATGGATTAATTAAGATATTTATTATATGTATCGATTATTCCCTTGTTTTGCAATCCATGTTAATTTTATGTTTTATTACTAATATTTAGTTGGTATTGAGTTAATCATGACAGTTGTGCATGTAGACGTCAAATATAATTTATTATGAAAAAAAATTAAAAAAAAAAAAAGAATTTGAACACCATGGCAAAGAAAAATATTTGGCACGGTTTTTGTCACGGCAGAGGGCATGCCGTGCCAATTACCGTGCCAAACTGTTTTCTTTGGCACGGTATTTGCCACAGTTTTCTCAAAACCAGGCCAAATACCGTGCCAAAAGAATAGGTTTCTAATTATTTTATAAAGAATCGATTGTAATTGGAATTATGCCATCTATAGGTCGAGATTCTTTGCATGGTGTATGGTTTTAATATAGACAAGAAAATTTAAATATTTATTTTATATATGGGTTAATTAAGATATTAATTCTATGTATCGATTATTCCCTTGTTTTCCAATCCATGTTAATTTTATGTTTTATTACTTATATTTAGTCGGTATTGAGTTAATCGTGACAATTGTGCATGTAGACGTCAAATATAATTTATTATGAAAAAACATTAAAAAAGAAAAAAAGAATTGGACCACAATGGCAAAGAAAATTATTTGTCACGGTTTTTGTCACGGCATAGGACATGCCGTGCAAAATTGTTTTCTTTGGCACGGTATTTGCCACGGTTTTCTCAAAACCGTGCCAAAAGAATAAGTTTCAAATTATTTTATAAAAAATCGATTGTAATTGGAATTATGACATCAATAGGTCAAGATTCTTTGCTTGGTGGATGGTTTTGATATGGACAAGAAAATTTAAATATTTATTTTATATATGGATGAATTAAGATATTAATTCTATGTATCGATTATTCCCATGTTTTTCAATCCATGTTAATTTTATGTTTTATTACTTATATTTAGTCGGTATTGAGTTAATCATGACATTTGTGCATGGAGACGTCAAATATAATTTATTATGAAAAAACATTAAAAAAGAAAAAAAGAATTTGAACACCATGGCAAATAAAATTATTTGGCACGGTTTTTGTCACGGCATAGGGCATGCCTTGCACAATACCGTGCCAAATTGTTTTCTTTGGCATGGTAGTTGCCACGGGTTTCTCAAAACCGTGCCAAATACCGTGCCAAAATAATAAGTTTTTAATTGTTTTATAAACAATCGATTGTAATTGGAATTATGTCATCAATAGGTCGAGATTCTTTGCATGGTGTATGGTTTTAATATAGACAAGAAAATTTAAATATTTATTTTATATATCGATTAATTAAGATATTTATTCTATGTATCGATTATACCTTTGTTTTCCAATCCATGTTAATTTTATGTTTTATTAGTTATATTTAGTCGGGATTGAGTTAATCATGACATTTGTGCATGGAGACGTCAAATATAATTTATTATGAAAAAACAATAAAAAATAAAAAAAGAATTTGCACACCAAGGCAAATTAAATTATTTGGCACGGTTTTTGTCACGGCATAGGGCATGCCTTGGACAATACCGTGCCAAACTGTTTTCTTTGGCATGGTAGTTGCCACGGGTTTCTCAAAACCGTGCCAAATACCGTGCCAAAATAATAAGTTTTTAATTGTTTTATAAACAATCGATTGTAATTGGAATTATGTCATCAATAGATCGAGATTCTTTGCATGGTGTATGGTTTTAATATAGACAAGAAAATTTAAATATTTATTTTATATATGGGTTAATTAAGATATTAATTCTATGTATCGATTATTCCCTTGTTTTCCAATCCATGTTAATTTTATGTTTTATTACTTATATTTAGTCGGTATTGAGTTAATCATGACATTTGTGCATGGAGACGTCAAATATAATTTATTATGAAAAAACATTAAAAAAGAAAAAAAGAATTTGAACACCATGGCAAATTAAATTATTTGGCACGGTTTTTGTCACGGCATAAGGCATGCCTTGCACAATACCGTGCCAACTTGTTTTCTTTGGCATGGTAGTTGCCACGGGTTTCTCAAAACCGTGCCAAATACCGTGCCAAAATAATAAGTTTTTAATTGTTTTATAAACAATCGATTGTAATTGGAATTATGTCATCAATAGGTCGAGATTCTTTGCATGGTGTATGGTTTTAATATAGACAAAAAAATTTAAATATTTATTTTATATATGGATTAATTAAGATATTAATTCTATGTATCGATTATTCCCTTGTTTTCCAATCCATGTTAATTTTATGTTTGACTACTTATATTTAGTCGGTATTAAGTTAATCATGACATTTGTGCATGTAGACGTCAAATATAATTTATTATGAAAAAACATTAAAAAAAAAAAAAGAATTGGACCACCATGGCAAAGAAAATTATTTGTCACGGTTTTTGTCACGGCATAGGGCATGCCAAATACCGTGCCAAACTGTTTTCTTTGGCACGGTATTTGCCACGGTTTTCTCTCAAAACCGTGCCCAAATAATAAGTTTCAAATTATTTTATAAAAAATCGATTGTAATTGGAATTATGACATCAATAGGTCAAGATTCTTTGCTTTGTGTATGGTTTTAATATAGACATTAAAATTTAAATATTTATTTCATATATGGATTAATTAAGATATTAATTCTATGTATCGATTATTCCCTTGTTTTCCAATCCATGTTAATTTTATGTTTTATTACTTATATTTAGTCGTTATTGAGTTAATCATGACATTTGTGCATGGAGACGTCAAATATAATTTATTATGAAAAAACATTAAAAAAGAAAAAAAGAATTTGAACACCATGGCAAATAAAATTATTTGGCACAGTTTTTGTCACGGCATAGGGCATGCCTTGCACAATACCGTGCCAAATTGTTTTCTTTGGCATGGTAGTTGCCACGGGTTTCTCAAAACCGTGCCAAATACCGTGCCAAAATAATAAGTTTTTAATTGTTTTATAAACAATCGATTGTAATTGGAATTATGTCATCAATAGGTCGAGATTCTTTGCATGGTGTATGGTTTTAATATAGACAAGAAAATTTAAATATTTATTTTATATATGGGTTAATTAAGATATTAATTCTATGTATCGATTATTCCCTTGTTTTCCAATCCATGTTAATTTTATGTTTTACTACTTATATTTAGTCGGTATTAAGTTAATCATGACATTTGTGCATGTAGACGTCAAATATAATTTATTATGAAAAAACATTAAAAAAGAAAAAAAGAATTTGAACACCATGGCAAATTAAATTATTTGGCACGGTTTTTGTCACGGCATAAGGCATGCCTTGCACAATACCGTGCCAACTTGTTTTCTTTGGCATGGTAGTTGCCACGGGTTTCTCAAAACCGTGCCAAATACCGTGCCAAAATAATAAGTTTTTAATTGTTTTATAAACAATCGATTGTAATTGGAATTATGTCATCATTAGGTCGAGATTCTTTGCATGGTGTATGGTTTTAATATAGACAAGAAAATTTAAATATTTATTTTATATATGGATTAATTAAGATATTAATTCTATGTATCGATTATTCCCTTGTTTTCCAATCCATGTTAATTTTATGTTTGACTACTTATATTTAGTCGGTATTAAGTTAATCATGACATTTGTGCATGTAGACGTCAAATATAATTTATTATGAAAGAACATTAAAAAAGAAAAAAAGAATTGGACCACCATGGCAAAGAAAATTATTTGTCACGGTTTTTGTCACGGCATAGGGCATGCCGTGCCAAATACCGTGCCAAACTGTTTTCTTTGGCACGGTATATGCCACGGTTTTCTCAAAACCGTGCCCAAATAATAAGTTTCAAATTATTTTATAAAAAATCGATTGTAATTGGAATTATGACATCAATAGGTCAAGATTCTTTGCTTTGTGTATGGTTTTAATATAGACATTAAAATTTAAATATTTATTTCATATATGGATTAATTAAGATATTAATTCTATGTATCGATTATTCCCTTGTTTTCCAATCCATGTTAATTTTATGTTTTATTACTTATATTTAGTCGTTATTGAGTTAATCATGACATTTGTGCATGGAGACGTCAAATATAATTTATTATGAAAAAACATTAAAAAAGAAAAAAAGAATTTGAACACCATGGCAAATAAAATTATTTGGCACAGTTTTTGTCACGGCATAGGGCATGCCTTGCACAATACCGTGCCAAATTGTTTTCTTTGGCATGGTAGTTGCCACGGGTTTCTCAAAACCGTGCCAAATACCGTGCCAAAATAATAAGTTTTTAATTGTTTTATAAACAATCGATTGTAATTGGAATTATGTCATCAATAGGTCGAGATTCTTTGCATGGTGTATGGTTTTAATATAGACAAGAAAATTTAAATATTTATTTTATATATGGGTTAATTAAGATATTAATTCTATGTATCGATTATTCCCTTGTTTTCCAATCCATGTTAATTTTATGTTTGACTACTTATATTTAGTCGGTATTAAGTTAATCATGACATTTGTGCATGTAGACGTCAAATATAATTTATTATGAAAAAACATTAAAAAAAAAAAAAGAATTTGAACACCATGGCAAATTAAATTATTTGGCACGGTTTTTGTCACGGCATAAGGCATGCCTTGCACAATACCGTGCCAACTTGTTTTCTTTGGCATGGTAGTTGCCACGGGTTTCTCAAAACCGTGCCAAATACCGTGCCAAAATAATAAGTTTTTAATTGTTTTATAAACAATCGATTGTAATTGGAATTATGTCATCATTAGGTCGAGATTCTTTGCATGGTGTATGGTTTTAATATAGACAAGAAAATTTAAATATTTATTTTATATATGGATTAATTAAGATATTAATTCTATGTATCGATTATTCCCTTGTTTTCCAATCCATGTTAATTTTATGTTTGACTACTTATATTTAGTCGGTATTAAGTTAATCATGACATTTGTGCATGTAGACGTCAAATATAATTTATTATGAAAGAACATTAAAAAAGAAAAAAAGAATTGGACCACCATGGCAAAGAAAATTATTTGTCACGGTTTTTGTCACGGCATAGGGCATGCCGTGCCAAATACCGTGCCAAACTGTTTTCTTTGGCACGGTATATGCCACGGTTTTCTCAAAACCGTGCCCAAATAATAAGTTTCAAATTATTTTATAAAAAATCGATTGTAATTGGAATTATGACATCAATAGGTCAAGATTCTTTGCTTTGTGTATGGTTTTAATATAGACATTAAAATTTAAATATTTATTTCATATATGGATTAATTAAGATATTAATTCTATGTATCGATTATTCCCTTGTTTTCCAATCCATGTTAATTTTATGTTTTATTACTTATATTTAGTCGTTATTGAGTTAATCATGACATTTGTGCATGGAGACGTCAAATATAATTTATTATGAAAAAACATTAAAAAAGAAAAAAAGAATTTGAACACCATGGCAAATAAAATTATTTGGCACAGTTTTTGTCACGGCATAGGGCATGCCTTGCACAATACCGTGCCAAATTGTTTTCTTTGGCATGGTAGTTGCCACGGGTTTCTCAAAACCGTGCCAAATACCGTGCCAAAATAATAAGTTTTTAATTGTTTTATAAACAATCGATTGTAATTGGAATTATGTCATCAATAGGTCGAGATTCTTTGCATGGTGTATGGTTTTAATATAGACAAGAAAATTTAAATATTTATTTTATATATGGGTTAATTAAGATATTAATTCTATGTATCGATTATTCCCTTGTTTTCCAATCCATGTTAATTTTATGTTTGACTACTTATATTTAGTCGGTATTAAGTTAATCATGACATTTGTGCATGTAGACGTCAAATATAATTTATTATGAAAAAACATTAAAAAAGAAAAAAAGAATTTGAACACCATGGCAAATTAAATTATTTGGCACGGTTTTTGTCACGGCATAAGGCATGCCTTGCACAATACCGTGCCAACTTGTTTTCTTTGGCATGGTAGTTGCCACGGGTTTCTCAAAACCGTGCCAAATACCGTGCCAAAATAATAAGTTTTTAATTGTTTTATAAACAATCGATTGTAATTGGAATTATGTCATCATTAGGTCGAGATTCTTTGCATGGTGTATGGTTTTAATATAGACAAGAAAATTTAAATATTTATTTTATATATGGATTAATTAAGATATTAATTCTATGTATCGATTATTCCCTTGTTTTCCAATCCATGTTAATTTTATGTTTGACTACTTATATTTAGTCGGTATTAAGTTAATCATGACATTTGTGCATGTAGACGTCAAATATAATTTATTATGAAAGAACATTAAAAAAGAAAAAAAGAATTGGACCACCATGGCAAAGAAAAATATTTGGCACGGTTTTTGTCACGGCATAGGGCATGCCGTGCCAAATACCGTGCCAAACTGCTTTCTTTGGCACGGTATTTGCCACAGTTTTCTCAAAACCGGGCCAAATTCCGTGCCAAAAGAATTGGTTTCTAATTATTTTATAAAGAATCGATTGTAATTGGAATTATGCCATCAATAGGTCGAGATTCGTTGCTTGGTGGATGGTTTTAATATAGACAAGAAAATTTAAATATTTATTTTATATATGAATTAATTAAGATATTAATTATATGTATCGATTATTCCCTTGTTTTCCAATCCATGTTAATTTTATGTTTTATTACTTATATTTAGTCGGTATTGAGTTAATCATGACATTTGTGCATGTAGACGTCAAATATAATTTATTATGAAAAAACATTAAAAAAGAAAAAAAGAATTGGAATACAATGGCAAAGAAAATTATTTGTCACGGTTTTGGTCACGGCATAGGGCATGCCGTGCAAAATTGTTTTCTTTGGCACGGTATTTGCCACGGTTTTCTCAAAACCGTGCCAAAAGAATAAGTTTCAAATTATTTTATAAAAAATCGATTGAAATTGGAATTATGACATTAATAGGTCAAGATTCTTTGCTTGGTGGATGGTTTTTATATGGACAAGAAAATTTAAATATTTATTTTATATATGGATGAATTAAGATATTAATTCTATGTATCGATTATTCCCTTGTTTTCCAATCCATGTTAATTTTATGTTTTATTACTTATATTTAGTCGGTATTGAGTTAATCATGACATTTGTGCATGTAGACGTCAAATATAATTTATTATGAAAAAACATTAAAAAAGAAAAAAAGAATTTGAACACCATGGCAAATAAAATTATTTGGCACGGTTTTTGTCACGGCATAGGGCATGCCGTGCCAAATACCGTGCCAAACTGTTTTCTTTGGCACGGTATTTGCCCCGGTTTTCTCAAAACCGTGCCAAAAGAATAAGTTTCAAATTATTTTATAAAAAATCGATTGTAATTGGAATTATGACATCAATAGGTCAAGATTCTTTGCTTGGTGGGTGGTTTTAATATGGACAAGAAAATTTAAATATTTATTTTATATATGTATTAATTAAGATATTAATTATATGTATCTATTATTCCCTTGTTTTCCAATCCATGTTAAGTTTATGTTTTATTACTTATATTTAGTCGGTATTGAGTTAATCATTACATTTGTGCATGGAGACGTCAAATATAATTTATTATGAAAAAACATTAAAAAAGAAAAAAAGAATTTGAACACCATGGCAAATAAAATTATTTGGCACGGTTTTTGTCACGGCATAGGGCATGCCTTGCACAATAGCGTGCCAAATTGTTTTCTTTGGCATGGTAGTTGCAACGGGTTTCTCAAAACCGTTCCAAATACCGTGCCAAAATAATAAGTTTCTAATTATTTTATAAAGAATCGATTCTAATTGGAATTATGCCATCAATAGGTCGAGATTCTTTGCTTGGTGGATGTTTTTAATATAGACAAAAAAATTTAAATATTTATTTTATATATGGATTAATTAAGATATTAATACTATGTATCGATTATTCCCTTGTTTTCCAATCCATGTTAATTTTATGTTTTATTACTTATATTTAGTCGGTATTGAGTTAATCATGACATTTGTGCATGTAGACGTCAAATATAATTTATTATGAAAAAACATTAAAAAAGAAAAAAAGAATTGGACCACAATGGCAAAGAAAATTATTTGTCACGGTTTTTGTCACGGCATAGGGCATGCCGTGCCAAATTGTTTTCTTTGGCACGGTATTTGCCACGGGTTTCTCAAAACCGTGCCAAAAGAATAAGTTTCAAATTATTTTATAAAAAATCGATTGTAATTGGAATTATGACATCAATAGGTCAAGATTCTTTGCTTGGTGGATGGTTTTGATATGGACAAGAAAATTTAAATATTTATTTTATATATGGATGAATTAAGATATTAATTCTATGTATCGGTTATTCCCTTGTTTTCCAATCCATGTTAATTTTATGTTTTATTACTTATATTTAGTCGGTATTGAGTTAATCATGACATTTGTGCATGGAGACGTCAAATATAATTTATTATGAAAAAACATTAAAAAAGAAAAAAAGAATTTGAAGACCATGGCAAATTAAATTATTTGGCACGGTTTTTGTCACGGCGTAGGGCATGCCTTGCACAATACCGTGCCAAATTGTTTTCTTTGGCATGGTAGTTGCCACGGGTTTCTCAAAACCGTGCCAAATACCGTGCCAAAATAATAAGTATTTAATTGTTTTATAAACAATCGATTGTAATTGGAATTATGTCATCAATAGGTCGAGATTCTTTGCATGGTGTATGGTTTTAATATAGACAAGAAAATTTAAATATTTATTTTATATATCGATTAATTAAGATATTTATTCTATGTATCGATTATTCCCTTGTTTTCCAATCCATGTTAATTTATGTTTTATTAGTTATATTTAGTCGGGATTGAGTTAATCATGACATTTGTGCATGGAGACGTCAAATATAATTTATTATGAAAAAACATTAAAAAAGAAAAAAAGAATTTGAACACCATGGCAAATAAAATTATTTGGCACGGTTTTTGTCACGGCATACGGCATGCCGTGCCAAATACCGTGCCAAACAGTTTTCTTTGGCACGGTATTTTCCACGGTTTTCTCAAAACTGGGCCAAATACCGTGCGAAAAGAATAGGTTTCTAATTATTTTATAAAGAATCGATTGTAATTTGAATTATGCCATCAATAGGTCGAGATTCTTTGCTTTGTGTATGGTTTTAATATAGACAAGAAAATTTAAATATTTATTTTATATATGGATTAATTAAGATATTAATTCTATGTATCGATTATTCCCTTCTTTTCCAATCCATGTTAATTTTATGTTTGATTACTTATATTTAGTCGGTATTGAGTTAATCATGACATTTGTGCATGTAGACGTCAAATATAATTTATTATGAAAAAACATTAAAAAAGAAAAAAAGAATTGGACCACCATGGCAAAGAAAATTATTTGTCACGGTTTTTGTCACGGCATAGGGCATGCCTTGCACAATACCTTGCCAAATTGTTTTCTTTGGCACGGTAGTTGCCACGGTTTTGACAAAACCGTCCCAAATACCGTGCCAAAAGAATATGTTTCTAACTATTTTATAAAGAATCGATTGTAATTGGAATTATGTCATCAATAGGTCGAGATTCTTTGCTTGGTGGATGGTTTTAATATAGACAAGAAAATTTAAATATTTATTTTATATATGGATTAATTAAGATATTAATTCTATGTATCGATTATTCAGTTGTTTTCCAATCCATGTTAATTTTATGTTTTATTACTTATATTTAGTCGGTATTGAGTTAATCATGACATTTGTGCATGGAGACGTCAAATATAATTTATTATGAAAAAACATCAAAAAAGAAAAAAAGAATTTGAACACCATGGCAAATTAAATTATTTGGCACGGTTTTTGTCACGGCATAGGGCATGCCTTGCACAATACCGTGCCAAATTGTTTTCTTTGGCATGGTAGTTGCCACGGGTTTCTCAAAACCGTGCCAAATACCGTGCCAAAATAATAAGTTTTTAATTGTTTTATAAACAATCGATTGTAATTGGAATTATGTCATCAATAGTTCGAGATTCTTTGCATGGTGTATGGTTTTAATATAGACAAGAAAATTTAAATATTTATTTTATATATCGATTAATTAAGACATTTATTCTATGTATCGATTATACCCTTGTTTTCCAATCCATGTTAATTTTATGTTTTATTAGTTATATATAGTCGGGATTGAGTTAATCATGACATTTGTGCATGGAGACGTCAAATATAATTTATTATGAAAAAACAATAAAAAATAAAAAAAGAATTTGAACACCATGGCAAATTAAATTATTTGGCACGGTTTTTGTCACGGCATAGGGCATGCCTTGGACAATACCGTGCCAAACTGTTTTCTTTGGCATGGTAGTTGCCACGGGTTTCTCAAAACCGTGCCAAATACCGTGCCAAAATAATAAGTTTTTAATTGTTTTATAAACAATCGATTGTAATTGGAATTATGTCATCAATAGGTCGAGATTCTTTGCATGGTGCATGGTTTTAATATAGACAAGAAAATTTAAATATTTATTTTATATATGGGTTAATTAAGATATTAATTCTATGTATCGATTATTCCCTTGTTTTCCAATCCATGTTAATTTTATGTTTGACTACTTATATTTAGTCGGTATTAAGTTAATCATGACATTTGTGCATGTAGACGTCAAATATAATTTATTATGAAAAAACATTAAAAAAGAAAAAAAGAATTTGAACACCATGGCAAATTAAATTATTTGGCACGGTTTTTGTCACGGCATAGGGCATGCCTTGCACAATACCGTGCCAACTTGTTTTCTTTGGCATGGTAGTTGCCACGGGTTTCTCAAAACCGTGCCAAATACCGTGCCAAAATAATAAGTTTTTAATTGTTTTATAAACAATTGATTGTAATTGGAATTATGTCATCAATAGGTCGAGATTCTTTGCATGGTGTATGGTTTTAATATAGACAAGAAAATTTAAATATTTATTTTATATATGGATTAATTAAGATATTAATTCTATGTATCGATTATTCCCTTGTTTTCCAATCCATGTTAATTTTATGTTTGACTACTTATATTTAGTCGGTATTAAGTTAATCATGACATTTGTGCATGTAGACGTCAAATATAATTTATTATGAAAAAACATTAAAAAAGAAAAAAAGAATTGGACCACCATGGCAAAGAAAATTATTTGTCACGGTTTTTGTCACGGCATAGGGAATGCCGTGCCAAATACCGTGCCAAACTGTTTTCTTTGGCACGGTATATGACACGGTTTTCTCAAAACCGTGCCAAAAGAATAAGTTTTTAATTGTTTTATAAACAATCGATTGTAATTGGAATTATGTCATCAATAGGTCGAGATTCTTTGCATGGTGCATGGTTTTAATATAGACAAGAAAATTTAAATATTTATTTTATATATGGGTTAATTAAGATATTAATTCTATGTATCGATTATTCCCTTGTTTTCCAATCCATGTTAATTTTATGTTTGACTACTTATATTTAGTCGGTATTAAGTTAATCATGACATTTGTGCATGTAGACGTCAAATATAATTTATTATGAAAAAACATTAAAAAAGAAAAAAAGAATTTGAACACCATGGCAAATTAAATTATTTGGCACGGTTTTTGTCACGGCATAGGGCATGCCTTGCACAATACCGTGCCAAATTGTTTTCTTTGGCATGGTAGTTGCCACGGGTTTCTCAAAACCGTGCCAAATACCGTGCCAAAATAATAAGTTTTTAATTGTTTTATAAACAATTGATTGTAATTGGAATTATGTCATCAATAGGTCGAGATTCTTTGCATGGTGTATGGTTTTAATATAGACAAGAAAATTTAAATATTTATTTTATATATGGATTAATTAAGATATTAATTCTATGTATCGATTATTCCCTTGTTTTCCAATCCATGTTAATTTTATGTTTGACTACTTATATTTAGTCGGTATAAAGTTAATCATGACATTTGTGCATGTAGACGTCAAATATAATTTATTATGAAAAAACATTAAAAAAGAAAAAAAGAATTGGACCACCATGGCAAAGAAAATTATTTGTCACGGTTTTTGTCACGGCATAGGGAATGCCGTGCCAAATACCGTGCCAAATTTTTTTTTTGGCACAATATGATCACGGTTTTCTCAAAACCGTGCCAAAAGAATAAGTTTCAAATTATTTTATAAAAAATCGATTGTAATTGGAATTATGACATCAATAGGTCAAGATTCTTTGCTTGGTGTATGGTTTTAATATAGACAAGAAAATTTAAATATTTATTTCATATATGGATTAATTAAGATATTAATTCTATGTATCGATTATTCCCTTGTTTTCCAATCCATGTTAATTTTATGTTTTATTACTTATATTTAGTCGGTATTGAGTTAATCATGACATTTGTGCATGGAGACGTCAAATATAATTTATTATGAAAAAACATTAAAAAAGAAAAAAAGAATTTGAACACCATGGCAAATTAAATTATTTGGCACGGTTTTTGTCACGGCATAGGGCATGCCTTGCACAATACCGTGCC
Source organism: Dioscorea dumetorum (assembly GCA_902712375.1). NCBI lineage: Eukaryota > Viridiplantae > Streptophyta > Magnoliopsida > Dioscoreales > Dioscoreaceae > Dioscorea > Dioscorea dumetorum. Next base: position 4,331,722 of record CACTHL010000492.1, read on the forward strand.
AAATTGTTTTCTTTGGCATGGTAGTTGCCACGGGTTTCTCAAAACCGTGCCAAATACCGTGCCAAAATAATAAGTTTTTAATTGTTTTATAAACAATCGATTGTACTTGGAATTATGTCATCAATAGGTCGAGATTCTTTGCTTGGTGTATGGTTTTAATATAGACAAGAAAATTTAAATATTTATTTTATATATGGATTAATTAAGATATTTATTATATGTATCGATTATTCCCTTGTTTTGCAATCCATGTTAATTTTATGTTTTATTACTAATATTTAGTCGGTATTGAGTTAATCATGACAGTTGTGCATGTAGACGTCAAATATAATTTATTATGAAAAAAAATTAAAAAAAAAAAAAGAATTTGAACACCATGGCAAAGAAAAATATTTGGCACGGTTTTTGTCACGGCATAGGGCATGCCGTGCCAAATACCGTGCCAAACTGCTTTCTTTGGCACGGTATTTGCCACAGTTTTCTCAAAACCTTGCCAAATACCGTGCCAAAAGAATTGGTTTCTAATTATTTTATAAAGAATCGATTGTAATTGGAATTATGCCATCAATAGGTCGAGATTCGTTGCATGGTGGATGGTTTAATATAGACAAGAAAATTTAAATATTTATTTTATATATGAATTAATTAAGATATTAATTATATGTATCGATTATTCCCTTGTTTTCCAATCCATGTTAATTTTATGTTTTATTACTTATATTTAGTCGGTATTGAGTTAATCATGAAATTTGTGCATGTAGACGTCAAATATAATTTATTATGAAAAAACATTAAAAAAGAAAAAAAGAATTGGAATACAATGGCAAAGAATATTATTTGTCACGGTTTTTGTCACGGCATAGGGCATGCCGTGCAAAATTGTTTTCTTTGGCACGGTATTTGCCACGGTTTTCTCAAAACCGTGCCAAAAGAATAAGTTTCAAATTATTTTATAAAAAATCGATTGTAATTGGAATTATGACATCAATAGGTCAAGATTCTTTGCTTGGTGGATGGTTTTGATATGGACAAGAAAATTTAAATATTTATTTTATATATGGATGAATTAAGATATTAATTCTATGTATCGATTATTCCCTTGTTTTCCAATCCATGTTAATTTTATGTTTTATTACTTATATTTAGTCGGTATTGAGTTAATCATGACATTTGTGCATGGAGACGTCAAATATAATTTATTATGAAAAAACATTAAAAAAGAAAAAAAAGAATTTGAACACCATGGCAAATAAAATTCTTTGGCACGGTTTTTGTCACGGCATAGGGCATGCCGTGCCAAATACCGTGCCAAACTGTTTTCTTTGGCACGGTATTTGCCCCGGTTTTCTCAAAACCGTGCCAAAAGAATAAGTTTCAAATTATTTTATAAAAAATCGATTGTAATTGGAATTATGACATCAATAGGTCAAGATTCTTTGCTTGGTGGGTGGTTTTAATATGGACAAGAAAATTTAAATATTTATTTTATATATGTATTAATTAAGATATTAATTATATGTATCTATTATTCCCTTGTTTTCCAATCCATGTTAATTTTATGTTTTATTACTTATATTTAGTCGGTATTGAGTTAATCATTACATTTGTGCATGGAGACGTCAAATATAATTTATTATGAAAAAACATTAAAAAAGAAAAAAAGAATTTGAACACCATGGCAAATAAAATTATTTGGCACGGTTTTTGTCACGGCATAGGGCATGCCTTGCACAATAGCGTGCCAAATTGTTTTCTTTGGCATGGTAGTTGCAACGGGTTTCTCAAAACCGTTCCAAATACCGTGCCAAAATAATAAGTTTCTAATTATTTTATAAAGAATCGATTCTAATTGGAATTATGCCATCAATAGGTCGAGATTCTTTGCTTGGTGGATGTTTTTAATATAGACAAGAAAATTTAAATATTTATTTTATATATGGATTAATTAAGATATTAATTATATGTATCGATTATTCCCTTGTTTTCCAATCCATGTTAATTTTATGTTTTATTACTTATATTTAGTCGGTATTGAGTTAATCATGACATTTGTGCATGTAGACGTCAAATATAATTTATTATGAAAAAACATTAAAAAAGAAAAAAAGAATTGGACCACAATGGCAAAGAAAATGATTTGTCACGGTTTTTGTCACGGCATAGGGCATGCCGTGCCAAATTGTTTTCTTTGGCACGGTATTTGCCACGGTTTTCTCAAAACCGTGCCAAAAGAATAAGTTTCAAATTATTTTATAAAAAATCGATTGTAATTGGAATTATGACATCAATAGGTCAAGATTCTTTGCTTGGTGGATGGTTTTGATATGGACAAGAAAATTTAAATATTTATTTTATATATGGATGAATTAAGATATTAATTCTATGTATCGGTTATTCCCTTGTTTTCCAATCCATGTTAATTTTATGTTTTATTACTTATATTTAGTCGGTATTGAGTTAATCATGACATTTGTGCATGGAGACGTCAAATATAATTTATTATGAAAAAACATTAACAAAGAAAAAAAGAATTTGAAGACCATGGCAAATTAAATTATTTGGCACGGTTTTTGTCACGGCGTAGGGCATGCCTTGCACAATACCGTGCCAAATTGTTTTCTTTGTCATGGTCGTTGCCACGGGTTTCTCAAAACCGTGCCAAATACCGTGCCAAAATAATAAGTATTTAATTGTTTTATAAACAATCGATTGTAATTGGAATTATGTCATCAATAGGTCGAGATTCTTTGCATGGTGTATGGTTTTAATATAGACAAGAAAATTTAAATATTTATTTTATATATGGATTAATTAAGATATTAATTCTATGTATCGATTATTCCCTTCTTTTCCAATCCATGTTAATTTTATGTTTGATTACTTATATTTAGTCGGTATTGAGTTAATCATGACATTTGTGCATGTAGACGTCAAATATAATTTATTATGAAAAAACATTAAAAAAGAAAAAAAGAATTGGACCACCATGGCAAAGAAAATTATTTGCCACGGTTTTTGTCACGGCATAGGGAATGCCGTGCCAAATACCGTGCCAAACTGGTTTCTTTGGCATGGTATATGCCACGGTTTTCTCAAAACCGTGCCAAAAGAATAAGTTTCAAATTATTTTATAAAAAATCGATTGTAATTGGAATTATGACATCAATAGGTCAAGATTCTTTGCTTGGTGGATGGTTTTAATAAAGACAAGAAAATTTAAATATTTATTTCATATATGGATTAATTAAGATATTAATTCTATGTATCGATTATTCCCTTGTTTTCCAATCCATGTTAATTTTATGTTTTATTACTTATATTTAGTCGGTATTGAGTTAATCATGACATTTGTGCATGGAGACGTCAAATATAATTTATTATGAAAAAACATTAAAAAAGAAAAAAAGAATTTGACCACCATGGCAAAGAAAAATATTTGGCACGGTTTTTGTCACGGCATAGGGCATGCCGTGCCAAATACCGTGCCAAACTGCTTTCTTTGGCACGGTATTTGCCACAGTTTTCTCAAAACCGGGCCAAATACCGTGCCAAAAGAATTGGTTTCTAATTATTTTATAAAGAATCGATTGTAATTGGAATTATGCCATCAATAGGTCGAGATTCGTTGCATGGTGGATGGTTTTAATATAGACAAGAAAATTTAAATATTTATTTTATATATGAATTAATTAAGATATTAATTATATGTATCGATTATTCCCTTGTTTTCCAATCCATGTTAATTTTATGTTTTATTAGTTATATTTAGTCGGTATTGAGTTAATCATGAAATTTGTGCATGTAGACGTCAAATATAATTTATTATGAAAAAACATTAAAAAAGAAAAAAAGAATTGGAATACAATGGCAAAGAAAATTATTTGTCACGGTTTTTGTCACGGCATAGGGCATGCCGTGCAAAATTGTTTTCTTTGGCACGGTATTTGCCACGGTTTTCTCAAAACCGTGCCAAAAGAATAAGTTTCAAATTATTTTATAAAAAATCGATTGTAATTGGAATTATGACATCAATAGGTCAAGATCCTTTGGTTGGTGGATGGTTTTGATATGGACAAGAAAATTTAAATATTTATTTTATATATGGATGAATTAAGATATTAATTCTATGTATCGATTATTCCCTTGTTTTCCAATCCATGTTAATTTTATGTTTTATTACTTATATTTAGTCGGTATTGAGTTAATCATGACATTTGTGCATGGAGACGTCAAATATAATTTATTATGAAAAAACATTAAAAAAGAAAAAAAAGAATTTGAACACCATGGCAAATAAAATTCTTTGGCACGGTTTTTGTCACGGCATAGGGCATGCCGTGCCAAATACCGTGCCAAACTGTTTTCTTTGGCACGGTATTTGCCCCGGTTTTCTCAAAACCGTGCCAAAAGAATAAGTTTCAAATTATTTTATAAAAAATCGATTGTAATTGGAATTATGACATCAATAGGTCAAGATTCTTTGCTTGGTGGGTGGTTTTAATATGGACAAGAAAATTTAAATATTTATTTTATATATGTATTAATTAAGATATTAATTATATGTATCTATTATTCCCTTGTTTTCCAATCCATGTTAATTTTATGTTTTATTACTTATATTTAGTCGGTATTGAGTTAATCATTACATTTGTGCATGGAGACGTCAAATATAATTTATTATGAAAAAACATTAAAAAAGAAAAAAAGAATTTGAACACCATGGCAAATAAAATTATTTGGCACGGTTTTTGTCACGGCATAGGGCATGCCTTGCACAATAGCGTGCCAAATTGTTTTCTTTGGCATGGTAGTTGCAACGGGTTTCTCAAAACCGTTCCAAATACCGGGCCAAAATAATAAGTTTCTAATTATTTTATAAAGAATCGATTCTAATTGGAATTATGCCATCAATAGGTCGAGATTCTTTGCTTGGTGGATGTTTTTAATATAGACAAGAAAATTTAAATATTTATTTTATATATGGATTAATTAGGATATTAATTATATGTATCGATTATTCCCTTGTTTTCCAATCCATGTTAATTTTATGTTTTATTACTTATATTTAGTCGGTATTGAGTTAATCATGACATTTGTGCATGTAGACGTCAAATATAATTTATTATGAAAAAACATTAAAAAAGAAAAAAAGAATTGGACCACAATGGCAAAGAAAATTATTTGTCACTGTTTTTGTCACGGCATAGGGCATGCCGTGCCAAATTGTTTTCATTGGCACGGTATTTGCCACGGTTTTCTCAAAACCGTGCCAAAAGAATAAGTTTCAAATTATTTTATAAAAAATCGATTGTAATTGGAATTATGACATCAATAGGTCAAGATTCTTTGCTTGGTGGATGGTTTTGATATGGACAAGAAAATTTAAATATTTATTTTATATATGGATGAATTAAGATATTAATTCTATGTATCGGTTATTCCCTTGTTTTCCAATCCATGTTAATTTTATGTTTTATTACTTATATTTAGTCGGTATTGAGTTAATCATGACATTTGTGCATGGAGACGTCAAATATAATTTATTATGAAAAAACATTAACAAAGAAAAAAAGAATTTGAAGACCATGGCAAATTAAATTATTTGGCACGGTTTTTGTCACGGCGTAGGGCATGCCTTGCACAATACCGTGCCAAATTGTTTTCTTTGGCATGGTCGTTGCCACGGGTTTCTCAAAACCGTGCCAAATACCGTGCCAAAATAATAAGTATTTAATTGTTTTATAAACAATCGATTGTAATTGGAATTATGTCATCAATAGGTCGAGATTCTTTGCATGGTGTATGGTTTTAATATAGACAAGAAAATTTAAATATTTATTTTATATATGGATTAATTAAGATATTAATTCTATGTATCGATTATTCCCTTCTTTTCCAATCCATGTTAATTTTATGTTTGATTACTTATATTTAGTCGGTATTGAGTTAATCATGACATTTGTGCATGTAGACGTCAAATATAATTTATTATGAAAAAACATTAAAAAAGAAAAAAAGAATTGGACCACCATGGCAAAGAAAATTATTTGCCACGGTTTTTGTCACGGCATAGGGAATGCCGTGCCAAATACCGTGCCAAACTGGTTTCTTTGGCATGGTATATGCCACGGTTTTCTCAAAACCGTGCCAAAAGAATAAGTTTCAAATTATTTTATAAAAAATCGATTGTAATTGGAATTATGACATCAATAGGTCAAGATTCTTTGCTTGGTGGATGGTTTTAATAAAGACAAGAAAATTTAAATATTTATTTCATATATGGATTAATTAAGATATTAATTCTATGTATCGATTATTCCCTTGTTTTCCAATCCATGTTAATTTTATGTTTTATTACTTATATTTAGTCGGTATTGAGTTAATCATGACATTTGTGCATGGAGACGTCAAATATAATTTATTATGAAAAAACATTAAAAAAGAAAAAAAGAATTTGACCACCATGGCAAATAAAATTATTTGGCACGGTTTTTGTCACGGCATAGGGCATGCCTTGCACAATACCTTGCCAAATTGTTTTCTTTGGCACGGTAGTTGCCACGGTTTTCTCAAAACCGTGCCAAATACCGTGCCAAAAGAATAAGTTTCTAACTATTTTATAAAGAATCGATTGTAATTGGAATTATGCCATCAATAGGTCGAGATTCTTTGCTTGGTGGATGGTTTTAATATAGACAAGAAAATTTAAATATTTATTTTATATATGGATTAATTAAGATATTAATTCTATGTATCGATTATTCCCTTGTTTTCCAATCCATGTTAATTTTATGTTTTATTACTTATATTTAGTCGGTATTGAGTTAATCATGACATTTGTGCATGGAGACGTCAAATATAATTTATTATGAAAAAACATTAAAAAAGAAAAAAAAGAATTTGAACACCATGGCAAATTAAATTATTTGGCATGGTTTTTGTCACGGCATAGGGCATGCCTTGGACAATACCGTGCCAAATTGTTTTCTTTGGCATGGTAGTTGCCACGGGTTTCTCAAAACCGTGCCAAATACCGTGCCAAAATAATAAGTATTTAATTGTTTTATAAACAATCGATTGTAATTGGAATTATGTCATCAATAGGTCGAGATTCTTTGCATGGTGTATGGTTTTAATAATGACAAGAAAATTTAAATATTTATTTAATATATCGATTAATTAAGATATTTATTCTATGTATCGATTATTCCCTTGTTTTCCAATCCATGTTAATTTATGTTTTATTAGTTATATTTAGTCGGGATTGAGTTAATCATGACATTTGTGCATGGAGACGTCAAATATAATTTATTATGAAAAAACATTAAAAAAGAAAAAAAGAATTTGAACACCATGGCAAATAAAATTATTTGGCACGGTTTTTGTCACGGCATATGGCATGCCGTGCCAAATACCGTGCCAAACAGTTTTCTTTGGCACGGTATTTTCCACGGTTTTCTCAAAACTGGGCCAAATACCGTGCGAAAAGAATAGGTTTCTAATTATTTTATAAAGAATCAATTGTAATTGGAATTATGCCATCAATAGGTCGAGATTCTTTGCTTTGTGGATGGTTTTAATATAGACAAGAAAATTTAAATATTTATTTTATATATGGATTAATTAAGATATTAATTCTATGTATCGATTATTCCCTTCTTTTCCAATCCATGTTAATTTTATGTTTGATTACTTATATTTAGTCGGGATTGCGTTAATCATGACATTTGTGCATGGAGACGTCAAATATAATTTATTATGAAAAAACATTAAAAAAGAAAAAAAGAATTTGAACACCATGGCAAATAAAATTATTTGGCACGGTTTTTGTCACGGCATATGGCATGCCGTGCCAAATACCGTGCCAAACAGTTTTCTTTGGCACGGTATTTTCCACGGTTTTCTCAAAACTGGGCCAAATACCGTGCGAAAAGAATAGGTTTCTAATTATTTTATAAAGAATCAATTGTAATTGGAATTATGCCATCAATAGGTCGAGATTCTTTGCTTTGTGGATGGTTTTAATATAGACAAGAAAATTTAAATATTTATTTTATATATGGATTAATTAAGATATTAATTCTATGTATCGATTATTCCCTTGTTTTCCAATCCATGTTAATTTTATGTTTGACAACTTATATTTAGTCGGTATTAAGTTAATCATGACATTTGTGCATGTAGACGTCAAATATAATTTATTATGAAAAAACATTAAAAAAGAAAAAAAGAATTGGACCACCATGGCAAAGAAAATTATTTGTCACGGTTTTTGTCACGGCATAGGGCATGCCGTGCCAAATACCGTGCCAAACTGTTTTCTTTGGCACGGTATATGCCACGGTTTTCTCAAAACCGTGCCAAAAGAATAAGTTTCAAATTATTTTATAAAAAATCGATTGTAATTGGAATTATGACATCAATAGGTCAAGATTCTTTGCTTGGTGTATGGTTTTAATATAGACAAGAAAATTTAAATATTTATTTCATATATGGATTAATTAAGATATTAATTCTATGTATCGATTATTCCCTTGTTTTCCAATCCATGTTAATTTTATGTTTTATTACTTATATTTAGTCGGTATTGAGTTAATCATGACATTTGTGCATGGAGACGTCAAATATAATTTATTATGAAAAAACATTAAAAAAGAAAAAAAGAATTTGAACACCATGGCAAATAAAATTATTTGGCACGGTTTTTGTCACGGCATAGGGCATGCCTTGCACAATACCGTGCCAAATTGTTTTCTTTGGCATGGTAGTTGCCACGGGTTTCTCAAAACCGTGCCAAATACCGTGCCAAAATAATAAGTTTTTAATTGTTTTATAAACAATCGATTGTAATTGGAATTATGTCATCAATAGGTCGAGATTCTTTGCTTGGTGTATGGTTTTAATATAGACAAGAAAATTTGAATATTTATTTTATATATGGATTAATTAAGATATTTATTATATGTATCGATTATTCCCTTGTTTTGCAATCCATGTTAATTTTATGTTTTATTACTAATATTTAGTCGGTATTGAGTTAATCATGACAGTTGTGCATGTAGACGTCAAATATAATTTATTATGAAAAAAAATTAAAAAAAAAAAAAGAATTTGAACACCATGGCAAAGAAAAATATTTGGCACGGTTTTTGTCACGGCATAGGGCATGCCGTGCCAAATACCGTGCCAAACTGTTTTCTTTGGCACGGTATTTGCCACAGTTTTCTCAAAACCGGGCCAAATACCGTGCCAAAAGAATAGGTTTCTAATTATTTTATAAAGCATCGATTGTAATTGGAATTATGCCATCAATAGGTCGAGATTCGTTGCTTGGTGGATGGTTTTAATATAGACAAGAAAATTTAAATATTTATTTTATATATGAATTAATTAAGATATTAATAATATGTATCGATTATTCCCTTGTTTTCCAATCCATGTTAATTTTATGTTTTATTACTTATATTTAGTCGGTATTGAGTTAATCATGACATTTGTGCATGTAGACGTCAAATATAATTTATTATGAAAAAACATTAAAAAAGAAAAAAAGAATTGGACCACAATGGCAAAGAAAATTATTTGTCACGGTTTTTGTCACGGCATAGGGCATGCCGTGCAAAATTGTCTTCTTTGGCACGGTATTTGCCACGGTTTTCTCAAAACCGTGCCAAAAGAATAAGTTTCAAATTATTTTATAAAAAATCGATTGTAATTGGAATTATGACATCAATAGGTCAAGATTCTTTGTTTGGTGGATGGTTTTGATATGGACAAGAAAATTTAAATATTTATTTTATATATGGATGAATTAAGATATTAATTCTATGTATCGATTATTCCCTTGTTTTCCAATCCATGTTAATTTTATGTTTTATTACTTATATTTAGTCGGTATTGAGTTAATCATGACATTTGTGCATGGAGACGTCAAATATAATTTATTATGAAAAAACATTAAAAAAGAAAAAAAGAATTTGAACACCATGGCAAATTAAATTATTTGGCACGGTTTTTGTCACGGCATAGTTCATGCCTTGCACAATACCGTGCCAAATTGTTTTCTTTGGCATGGTAGTTGCCACGGGTTTCTCAAAACCGTGCCAAATACCGTGCCAAAATAATAAGTTTTTAATTGTTTTATAAACAATCGATTGTAATTGGAATTATGTCATCAATAGGTCGAGATTCTTTGCATGGTGTATGGTTTTAATATAGACAAGAAAATTTAAATATTTATTTTATATCTCGATTAATTAAGATATTTATTCTATGTATCGATTATACCCTTGTTTTCCAATCCATGTTAATTTTATGTTTTATTAGTTATATTTAGTCGGGATTGAGTTAATCATGACATTTGTGCATGAAGACGTCAAATATAATTTATTATGAAAAAACATTAAAAAATAAAAACAGAATTTGAACACCATGGCAAATTAAATTATTTGGCACGGTTTTTGTCACGGCATAGGGCATGCCTTGCACAATACCGTGCCAACTTGTTTTCTTTGGCATGGTAGTTGCCACGGGTTTCTCAAAACCGTGCCAAATACCGTGCCAAAATAATAAGTTTTTAATTGTTTTATAAACAATCGATTGTAATTGGAATTATGTCATCAATAGGTCGAGATTCTTTGCATGGTGTATGGTTTTAATATAGACAAGAAAATTTAAATATTTATTTTATATATGGATTAATTAAGATATTAATTCTATGTATCGATTATTCCCTTGTTTTCCAATCCATGTTAATTTTATGTTTGACTACTTATATTTAGTCGGTATTAAGTTAATCATGACATTTGTGCATGTAGACGTCAAATATAATTTATTATGAAAAAACATTAAAAAAGAAAAAAAGAATTGGACCACCATGGCAAAGAAAATTATTTGTCACGGTTTTTGTCACGGCATAGGGCATGCCGTGCCAAATACCGTGCCAAACTGTTTTCTTTGGCACGGTATATGCCACGGTTTTCTCAAAACCGTGCCAAAAGAATAAGTTTCAAATTATTTTATAAAAAATCGATTGTAATTGGAATTATGACATCAATAGGTCAAGATTCTTTGCTTGGTGTATGGTTTTAATATAGACAAGAAAATTTAAATATTTATTTCATATATGGATTAATTATGATATTAATTCTATGTATCGATTATTCCCTTGTTTTCCAATCCATGTTAATTTTATGTTTTATTACTTATATTTAGTCGGTATTGAGTTAATCATGACATTTGTTCATGGAGACGTCAAATATAATTTATTATGAAAAAACATTAAAAAAGAAAAAAAGAATTTGAACACCATGGCAAATAAAATTATTTGGCACGGTTTTTGTCACGGCATAGGGCATGCCTTGCACAATACCGTGCCAAATTGTTTTCTTTGGCATGGTAGTTGCCACGGGTTTCTCAAAACCGTGCCAAATACCGTGCCAAAATAATAAGTTTTTAATTGTTTTATAAACAATCGATTGTACTTGGAATTATGTCATCAATAGGTCGAGATTCTTTGCTTGGTGTATGGTTTTAATATAGGCAAGAAAATTTAAATATTTATTTTATATATGGATTAATTAAGATATTTATTATATGTATCGATTATTCCCTTGTTTTGCAATCCATGTTAATTTTATGTTTTATTACTAATATTTAGTCGGTATTGAGTTAATCATAACAGTTGTGCATGTAGACGTCAAATATAATTTATTATGAAAAAAAATTAAAAAAAAAAAAGAATTTGAACACCATGGCAAAGAAAAATATTTGGCACGGTTTTTGTCACGGCATAGGGCATGCCGTGCCAAATACCGTGCCAAACTGTTTTCTTTGGCACGGTATTTGCCACAGTTTTCTCAAAACCGGGCCAAATACCGTGCCAAAAGAATTGGTTTCTAATTATTTTATAAAGAATCGATTGTAATTGGAATTATGCCATCAATAGGTCGATATTCGTTGCTTGGTGGATGGTTTTAATATAGACAAGAAAATTTAAATATTTATTTTATATATGAATTAATTAAGATATTAATTATATGTATCGATTATTCCCTTGTTTTCCAATCCATGTTAATTTTATGTTTTATTACTTATATTTAGTCGGTATTGAGTTAATCATGACATTTGTGCATGGAGACGTCAAATATAATTTATTATGAAAAAACATTAAAAAAGAAAAAAAGAATTTGAACACCATGGCAAATAAAATTATTTGGCACGGTTTTTGTCACGGCATAGGGCATGCCGTGCCAAATACCGTGACAAACTGTTTTCTTTGGCACGGTATTTGCCCCGGTTTTGTCAAAACCGTGCCAAAAGAATAAGTTTCAAATTATTTTATAAAAAATCGATTGTAATTGGAATTATGACATCAATAGGTCAAGATTCTTTGCTTGGTGGGTGGTTTTAATATGGACAAGAAAATTTAAATATTTATTTTATATATGTATTAATTAAGATATTAATTATATGTATCTATTATTCCCTTGTTTTCCAATCCATGTTAATTTTATGTTTTATTACTTATATTTAGTCGGTATTGAGTTAATCATTACATTTGTGCATGGAGACGTCAAATATAATTTATTATGAAAAAACATTAAAAAAGAAAAAAAGAATTGGAATACAATGGCAAAGAAAATTATTTGTCACGGTTTTTGTCACGGCATTGGGCATGCCGTGCAAAATTGGTTTCTTTGGCACGGTATTTGCCACGGTTTCTCTCAAAACCGTGCCAAAAGTATAAGTTTCAAATTATTTTATAAAAAATCGATTGTAATTGGAATTATGACATCAATAGGTCAAGATTCTTTGCTTGGTGGATGGTTTTGATATGGACAAGAAAATTTAAATATTTATTTTATATATGGATGAATTAAGATATTAATTCTATGTATCGGTTATTCCCTTGTTTTCCAATCCATGTTAATTTTATGTTTTATTACTTATATTTAGTCGGTATTGAGTTAATCATGACATTTGTGCATGGAGACGTCAAATATAATTTATTATGAAAAAACATTAAAAAAGAAAAAAAGAATTTGAACACCATGGCAAATAAAATTATTTGGCACGGTTTTTGTCACGGCATAGGGCATGCCGTGCCAAATACCGTGCCAAACTGTTTTCTTTGGCACGGTATTTGCCCCGGTTTTGTCAAAACCGTGCCAAAAGAATAAGTTTCAAATTATTTTATAAAAAATCGATTGTAATTGGAATTATGACATCAATAGGTCAAGATTCTTTGCTTGGTGGGTGGTTTTAATATGGACAAGAAAATTTAAATATTTATTTTATATATGTATTAATTAAGATATTAATTATATGTATCTATTATTCCCTTGTTTTCCAATCCATGTTAATTTTATGTTTTATTACTTATATTTAGTCGGTATTGAGTTAATCATTACATTTGTGCATGGAGACGTCAAATATAATTTATTATGAAAAAACATTAAAAAAGAAAAAAAGAATTGGAACACCATGGCAAATAAAATTATTTGGCACGGTTTTTGTCACGGCATAGGGCATGCCTTGCACAATAGCGTGCCAAATTGTTTTCTTTGGCATGGTAGTTGCAACGGGTTTCTCAAAACCGTTCCAAATACCGTGCCAAAATAATAAGTTTCTAATTATTTTATAAAGAATCGATTCTAATTGGAATTATGCCATCAATAGGTCGAGATTCTTTGCTTGGTGGATGTTTTTAATATAGACAAGAAAATTTAAATATTTATTTTATATATGGATGAATTAAGATATTAATTCTATGTATCGATTATTCCCTTGTTTTCCAATCCATGTTAATTTTATGTTTTATTACTTATATTTAGTCGGTATTGAGTTAATCATGACATTTGTGCATGGAGACGTCAAATATAATTTATTATGAAAAAACATTAAAAAAGAAAAAAAGAATTTGAACACCATGGCAAATTAAATTATTTGGCACGGTTTTTTGTCACGGCATAGGGCATGCCTTGCACAAAACCGTGCCAAATTGTTTTCTTTGGCATGGTAGTTGCCACGGGTTTCTCAAAACCGTGCCAAATACCGTGCCAAAATAATAAGTTTTTAATTGTTTTATAAACAATCGATTGTAATTGGAATAAAGTCATCAATAGGTCGAGATTCTTTGCATGGTGTATGGTTTTAATATAGACAAGAAAATTTAAATATGTATTTTATATATCGATTAATTAAGATATTTATTCTATGTATCAATTATACCCTTGTTTTCCAATCCATGTTAATTTTATGTTTTATTAGTTATATTTAGTCGGGATTGAGTTAATCATGACATTTGTGCATGGAGAAGTCAAATATAATTTATTATGAAAAAACATTAAAAAAGAAAAAAAGAATTTGAACACCATGGCAAATTAAATTATTTGGCACGGTTTTTGTCACGGCATAGGGCATGCCTTGCACAATACCGTGCCAAATTGTTTTCTTTGGCACGGTAGTTGCCACGGGTTTCTCAAAACCGTGCCAAATACCGTGCCAAAATAATAAGTTTTTAATTGTTTTATAAACAATCGATTGTAATTGGAATTATGTCATCAATAGGTCGAGATTCTTTGCATGGTGTATGGTTTTAATATAGACAAGAAAATTTAAATATTTATTTTATATATGGATTAATTAAGATATTAATTCTATGTATCGATTATTCCCTTGTTTTCCAATCCATGTTAATTTTATGTTTGATTACTTATATTTAGTCGGTATTAAGTTAATCATGACATTTGTGCATGTAGACGTCAAATATAATTTATTATGAAAAAACATTAAAAAAGAAAAAAAGAATTTGAACACCATGGCAAATAAAATTATTTGGCACGGTTTTTGTCACGGCATAGGGCATGCCTTGCACAATACCGTGCCAAATTGTTTTCTTTGGCATGGTAGTTGCCACGGGTTTCTCAAAACCGTGCCAAATACCGTGCCAAAATAATAAGTTTTTAATTGTTTTATAAACAATCGATTGTACTTGGAATTATGTCATCAATAGGTCGAGATTCTTTGCTTGGAGTATGGTTTTAATATAGGCAAGAAAATTTAAATATTTATTTTATATATGGATTAATTAAGATATTTATTATATGTATCGATTATTCCCTTGTTTTGCAATCCATGTTAATTTTATGTTTTATTACTAATATTTAGTCGGTATTGAGTTAATCATGACAGTTGTGCATGTAGACGTCAAATATAATTTATTATGAAAAAAAATTAAAAAAAAAAAAAGAATTTGAACACCATGGCAAAGAAAAATATTTGGCACGGTTTTTGTCACGGCATAGGGCATGCCGTGCCAAATACCGTGCCAAACTGTTTTCTTTGGCACGGTATTTGCCACGGTTTTCTCAAAACCGTGAAAAAAGAATAAGTTTCAAATTATTTTATAAAAAATCGATTGTAATTGGAATTATGACATCAATATGTCAAGATTCTTTGCTTGGTGGATGGTTTTAATAAAGACAAGAAAATTTAAATATTTATTTCATATATGGATTAATTAAGATATTAATTCTATGTATCGATTATTCCCTTGTTTTCCAATCCATGTTAATTTTATGTTTTATTACTTATATTTAGTCGGTATTGAGTTAATCATGACATTTGTGCATGGAGACGTCAAATATAATTTATTATGAAAAAACATTAAAAAAGAAAAAAAGAATTTGAACACCATGGCAAATTAAATTATTTGGCACGGTTTTTGTCACGGCATAGGGCATGCCTTGCACAATACCGTGCCAAATTGTTTTCTTTGGCACGGTAATTGCCACGGGTTTCTCAAAACCGTGCCAAATACCGTGCCAAAATAATAAGTTTTTAATTGTTTTATAAACAATCGATTGTAATTGGAATTATGTCATCAATAGGTCGAGATTCTTTGCATGGTGTATGGTTTTAATATAGACAAGAAAATTTAAATATTTATTTTATATATGGATGAATTAAGATATTAATTCTATGTATCGATTATTCCCTTGTTTTCCAATCCATGTTAATTTTATGTTTTATTACTTATATTTAGTCGGTATTGAGTTAATCATGACATTTGTGCATGGAGACGTCAAATATAATTTATTATGAAAAAACATTAAAAAAGAAAAAAAGAATTTGAACACCATGGCAAATTAAATTATTTGGCACGGTTTTTGTCACGGCATAGGGCATGCCTTGCACAATACCATGCCAAATTGTTTTCTTTGGCACGGTAATTGCCACGGGTTTCTCAAAACCGTGCCAAATACCGTGCCAAAATAATAAGTTTTTAATTGTTTTATAAACAATCGATTGTAATTGGAATTATGTCATCAATAGGTCGAGATTCTTTGCATGGTGTATGGTTTTAATATAGACATGAAAATTTAAATATTTATTTTATATATGGATTAATTAAGATATTTATTTTATGTATCGATTATTCCCTTATTTTCCAATGCATGTTAATTTTATGTTTTATTAGTTATATTTAGTCCGGAATGAGTTAATCATGACATTTGTGGATGGATACGTCAAATATAATTTTTTATGAAAAAATATTAAAAAAGAAAAAAAGAATTTGAACACCATGGCAAATAAAATTATTTGGCACGGTTTTTGCCACGGCATATGGCATGCCGTGCCAAATATCGTGCCAAACAGTTTTCTTTGGCACGGTATTTTCCACGGTTTTCTCAAAACTGGGCCAAATACCGTGCCAAAAGAATAGGTTTCTAATTATTTTATAAAGAATCGATTGTAATTGGAATTATGCCATCAATAGGTCGAGATTCTTTGCTTTGTGGATGGTTTTAATATAGACAAGAAAATTTAAATATTTATTTTATATATGGATTAATTAAGATATTAATTCTATGTATCGATTATTCCCTTGTTTTCCAATCCATGTTAATTTTATGTTTGATTACTTATATTTAGTCGGTATTGAGTTAATCATGACATTTGTGCATGTAGACGTCAAATATAATTTATTATGAAAAAACATTAAAAAAGAAAAAAAGAATTGGACCACCATGGCAAAGAAAATTATTTGTCACGGTTTTTGTCACGGCATAGGGCATGCCGTGCCAAATACCGTGCCAAACTGTTTTCTTTGGCACGGTATTTGCCACGGTTTTCTCAAAACCGTGCCAAAAGAATAAGTTTCAAATTATTTTATAAAAAATCGATTGTAATTGGAATTATGACATCAATAGGTCAAGATTCTTTGCTTGGTGGATGGTTTTAATAAAGACAAGAAAATTTAAATATTTATTTCATATATGGATTAATTAAGATATTAATTCTATGTATCGATTATTCCCTTGTTTTCCAATCCATGTTAATTTTATGTTTTATTACTTATATTTAGTCGGTATTGAGTTAATCATGACATTTGTGCATGGAGACGTCAAATATAATTTATTATGAAAAAACATTAAAAAAGAAAAAAAGAATTTGAACACCATGGCAAATAAAATTATTTGGCACGGTTTTTGTCACGGCATAGGGCATGCCTTGCACAATACCGTGCCAAATTGTTTTCTTTGGCACGGTAGTTGCCACGGGTTTCTCAAAACCGTGCCAAATACCGTGCCAAAAGAATAAGTTTCTAATTATTTTATAAACAATCGATTGTAATTGGAATTATGTCATCAATAGGTCGAGATTCTTTGCTTGGTGGATGGTTTTAATAAAGACAAGAAAATTTAAATATTTATTTTATATATGGATTAATTAAGATATTAATTCTATGTATCGATTATTCCCTTGTTTTCCAATCCATGTTAATTTTATGTTTTATTACTTATATTTAGTCGGTATTGAGTTAATCATGACATTTGTGCACGGAGACGTCAAATATAATTTATTATGAAAAAACATTAAAAAAAAAAAAAAGAATTTGAACACCATGGCAAAGAAAAATTATTTGGCACGGTTTTTGTCACGGCATAGGGCATGCCTTGCACAATACCGTGCCAAATTGTTTTCTTTGGCACGGTAATTGCCACGGGTTTCTCAAAACCGTGCCAAATACCGTGCCAAAATAATAAGTTTTTAATTGTTTTATAAACAATCGATTGTAATTGGAATTATGTCATCAATAGGTCGAGATTCTTTGCATGGTGTATGGTTTTAATATAGACAAGAAAATTTAAATATTTATTTTATATATGGATTAATTAAGATATTTATTCTATGTATCGATTATTCCCTTGTTTTCCAATCCATGTTAATTTTATGTTTTATTACTTATATTTAGTCGGTATTGAGTTAATCATGACATTTGTGCATGGAGACGTCAAATATAATTTATTATGAAAAAATATTAAAAAAGAAAAAAAGAATTTGAACACCATGGCAAATAAAATTATTTGGCACGGTTTTTGCCACGGCATATGGCATGCCGTGCCCAATATCGTGCCAAACAGTTTTCTTTGGCACGGTATTTTCCACGGTTTTCTCAAAACTGGGAAAAATACCGTGCCAAAAGAATAGGTTTCTAATTATTTTATAAAGAATCGATTGTAATTGGAATTATGCCATCAATAGGTCTAGATTCTTTGCTTTGTGGATGGTTTTAATATAGGCAAGAAAATTTAAATATTTATTTTATATATGGATTAATTAAGATATTAATTCTATGTATCGATTATTCTCATGTTTTCCAATCCATGTTAATTTTATGTTTGATTACTTATATTTAGTCGGTATTGAGTTAATCATGACATTTGTGCATGTAGACGTCAAATATAATTTATTATGAAAAAACATTAAAAAAAAAAAAAGAATTGGACCACCATGGCAAAGAAAATTATTTGTCACGGTTTTTGTCACGGTTTTTGTCACGGCATAGGGCATGCCGTGCCAAATACCGTGCCAAACTGTTTTCTTTGGCACGGTATTTGCCACGGTTTTCTCAAAACCGTGAAAAAAGAATAAGTTTCAAATTATTTTATAAAAAATCGATTGTAATTGGAATTATGACATCAATATGTCAAGATTCTTTGCTTGGTGGATGGTTTTAATAAAGACAAGAAAATTTAAATATTTATTTCATATATGGATTAATTAAGATATTAATTCTATGTATCGATTATTCCCTTGTTTTCCAATCCATGTTAATTTTATGTTTTATTACTTATATTTAGTCGGTATTGAGTTAATCATGACATTTGTGCATGGAGACGTCAAATATAATTTATTATGAAAAAACATTAAAAAAGAAAAAAAGAATTTGAACACCATGGCAAATAAAATTATTTGGCACGGTTTTTGTCACGGCATATGGCATGTCGTGCCAAATACCGTGCCAAACAGTTTTCTTTGGCACGGTATTTTCCACGGTTTTCTCAAAACTGGGCCAAATACCGTGCCAAAAGAATAGGTTTCTAATTATTTTATAAAGAATCGATTGTAATTGGAATTATGCTATCAATAGGTCGAGATTCTTTGCTTTGTGGATGGTTTTAATATAGACAAGAAAATTTAAATATTTATTTTATATATGGATTAATTAAGATATTAATTCTATGTATCGATTATTCCCTTGTTTTCCAATCCATGTTAATTTTATGTTTGATTACTTATATTTAGTCGGTATTGAGTTAATCATGACATTTGTGCATGTAGACGTCAAATATAATTTATTATGAAAAAACATTAAAAAAGAAAAAAAGAATTGGACCACCATGGCAAAGAAAATTATTTGTCACGGTTTTTGTCACGGCATAGGGCATGCCGTGCCAAATACCGTGCCAAACTGTTTTCTTTGGCACGGTATTTGCCACGGTTTTCTCAAAACCGTGCCAAAAGAATAAGTTTCAAATTATTTTATAAAAAATCGATTGTAATTGGAATTATGACATCAATAGGTCAAGATTCTTTGCTTGGTGTATGGTTTTAATATAGACAAGAAAATTTAAATATTTATTTTATATATGGATTAATTAAGATATTAATTCTATGTATCGATTATTCCCTTGTTTTCCAATCCATGTTAATTTTATGTTTTATTACTTATATTTAGTCGGTATTGAGTTAATCATGACATTTGTGCATGGAGACGTCAAATATAATTTATTATGAAAAAACATTAAAAAAGAAAAAAAGAATTTGAACACCATGGCAAATAAAATTATTTGGCACGGTTTTTGTCACGGCATAGGGCATGCCTTGCACAATACCGTGCCAAATTGTTTTCTTTGGCATGGTAGTTGCCACGGGTTTCTCAAAACCGTGCCAAATACCGTGCCAAAATAATAAGTTTTTAATTGTTTTATAAACAATCGATTGTAATTGGAATTATGACATCAATAGGTCGAGATTCTTTGCTTGGTGTATGGTTTTAATATAGACAAGAAAATTTAAATATTTATTTTATATATGGATTAATTAAGATATTTATTCTATGTATTGATTATTCCCTTGTTTTCCAATCCTTGTTAATTTTATGTTTTATTACTAATATTTAGTCGGTATTGAGTTAATCATGACAGTTGTGCATGTAGACGTCAAATATAATTTATTATAAAAAAACATTAAAAAAGAAAAAAAGAATTGGACCACCATGGCAAAGAAAATTATTTGTCACGGTTTTTGTCACGGCATAGGGCATGCCGTGCCAAATACCGTGCCAAACTGTTTTCTTTGGCACGGTATTTGCCACGGTTTTCTCAAAACCGTGCCAAAAGAATAAGTTTCAAATTATTTTATAAAAAATCGATTGTAATTGGAATTATGACATCAATAGGTCAAGATTCTTTGCTTGGTGGATGGTTTTAATATGGACAAGAAAATTTAAATATTTATTTTATATATGGATGAATTAAGATATTAATTCTATGTATCGATTATTCCCTTGTTTTCCAATCCATGTTAATTTTATGTTTTATTACTTATATTTAGTCGGTATTGAGTTAATCATGACATTTGTGCATGGAGACGTCAAATATAATTTATTATGAAAAAACATTAAAAAAGAAAAAAGAATTTGAACACCATGGCAAATAAAATTATTTGGCACGGTTTTTGTCACGGCATAGGGCATGCCTTGCACAATACCGTGCCAAATTGTTTTCTTTGGCATGGTAGTTGCCACGAGTTTCTCAAAACCGTGCCAAATACCGTGCCAAAATAATAAGTTTTTAATTGTTTTATAAACAATCGATTGTAATTGGAATTATGACATCAATAGGTCGAGATTCTTTGCTTGGTGTATGGTTTTAATATAGACAAGAAAATTTAAATATTTATTTTATATATGGATTAATTAAGATATTTATTCTATGTATCGATTATTCCCTTGTTTTCCAATCCTTGTTAATTTTATGTTTTATTACTAATATTTAGTCGCTATTGAGTTAATCATGACAGTTGTGCATGTAGACGTCAAATATAATTTATTATGAAAAAACATTAAAAAAGAAAAAAAGAATTGGACCACCATGGCAAAGAAAATTATTTGTCACGGTTTTAGTCACGGCATAGACCATGCCGTGCCAAATACCCTGCCAAATTGTTTTCTTTGGCACGGTATTTGCCACGGTTATCTCAAAACCGTGCCAAAGGAATAAGTTTCAAATTATTTTATAAAAAATCGATTGTAATTGGAATTATGACAACAATAGGTCAAGATTCTTTGCTTGGTGGACGGTTTTAATATGGACAAGAAAATTTAAATATTTATTTTATATATGGATTAATTAAGATATTAATTCTATGTATCGATTATTCCCTTGTTTTCCAATCCATGTTAATTTTATGTTTTATTACTTATATTTAGTCGGTATTGAGTTAATCATGACATTTGTGCATGTAGACGTCAAATATAATTTATTATGAAAAAACATTAAAAAAGAAAAAAAGAATTGGACCACCATGGCAAAGAAAATTATTTGTCACGGTTTTTGTCACGGCATAGGGCATGCCGTGCCAAATACCGTGCCAAACTGTTTTCTTTGGCACGGTATTTGCCACGGTTTTCTCAAAACCGTGCCAAAAGAATAAGTTTCAAATTATTTTATAAAAAATCGATTGTAATTGGAAATATGACATCAATAGGTCAAGATTCTTTGCTTGGTGGATGGTTTTAATAAAGACAAGAAAATTTAAATATTTATTTCATATATGGATTAATTAAGATATTAATTATATGTATCGATTATTCCCTTGTTTTCCAATCCATGTTAATTTTATGTTTTATTACTTATATTTAGTCGGTATTGAGTTAATCATGACATTTGTGCATGGAGACGTCAAATATAATTTATTATGAAAAAACATTAAAAAAGAAAAAAGAATTTGAACACCATGGCAAATAAAATTATTTGGCACGGTTTTTGTCACGGCATAGGGCATGCCTTGCACAATACCGTGCCAAATTGTTTTCTTTGGCATGGTAGTTGCCACGAGTTTCTCAAAACCGTGCCAAATACCGTGCCAAAATAATAAGTTTTTAATTGTTTTATAAACAATCGATTGTAATTGGAATTATGACATCAATAGGTCGAGATTCTTTGCTTGGTGCATGGTTTTAATATAGACAAGAAAATTTAAATATTTATTTTATATATGGATTAATTAAGATATTAATTCTATGTATCGATTATTCCCTTGTTTTCCAATCCATGTTAATTTTATGTTTGATTACTTATATTTAGTCGGTATTGAGTTAATCATGACATTTGTGCATGTAGACGTCAAATATAATTTATTATGAAAAAACATTAAAAAAGAAAAAAAGAATTGGACCACCATGGCAAAGAAAATTATTTGTCACGGTTTTTGTCACGGCATAAGGCATGCCGTGCCAAATATCGTGCCAAACTGTTTTCTTTGGCACGGTATTTGCCACGGTTTTCTCAAAACCGTGCCAAAAGTATAAGTTTCAAATTATTTTGTAAAAAATCGATTGTAATTGGAAATATGACATCAATAGGTCAAGATTCTTTGCTTGGTGGATGGTTTTAATAAAGACAAGAAAATTTAAATATTTATTTCATATATGGATTAATTAAGATATTAATTATATGTATCGATTATTCCCTTGTTTTCCAATCCATGTTAATTTTATGTTTTATTACTTATATTTAGTCAGTATTGAGTTAATCATGACATTTGTGCATGGAGACGTCAAATATAATTTATTATGAAAAAACATTAAAAAAGAAAAAAGAATTTGAACACCATGGCAAATAAAATTATTTGGCACGGTTTTTGTCACGGCATAGGGCATGCCTTGCACAATACGATGCCAAATTGTTTTCTTTGGCATCGTAGTTTCTCAAAACCGTGCCAAATACCGTGCCAAAATAATAAGTTTTTAATTGTTTTATAAACAATCGATTGTAATTGGAATTATCTCATCAATAGGTCGAGAATCTTTACTTGGTGTATGGTTTTTATATAGACAAGAAAATTTAAATATTTATTTTACATATGGATTAATTAAGATATTTATTCTATGTATCGATTATTCCCTTCTTTTCCAATCCATGTTAATTTTATGTTTTATTACTAATATTTAGTCTGTATTGAGTTAATCATGACAGTTGTGCATGCAGGCGCCAAATATGGTTTATTATGAAAAAACATTAAAAAAGAAAAAAAGAATTTGACCACCATGGCAAAAAAAATTATTTGGCACGGTTTTTGTCACGGCATAGGGCATGCCTTGCACAATACCTTGCCAAATTGTTTTCTTTGGCACGGTAGTTGCCACGGTTTTCTCAAAACCTTGCCAAATACCGTGCCAAAAGAATAAGTTTCTAACTTTTTTATAAAGAATCGATTGTAATTGGAATTATGTCATCAATAGGTCGAGATACTTTGCTTGTTGGATGGTTTTTATATAGACAAGAAAGTTTAAATATTTATTTTACATATGGATTAATTAAGATATTTATTCTATGTATCGATTATTCCCTTCTTTTCCAATCCATGTTAATTTTATGTTTTATTACCTATATTTAGTCGGTATTGAGTTAATCATGACATTTGTGCATGTAGACGTCAAATATAATTTATTATGAAAAAATATTAAAAAAGAAAAAAAGAATTTGAACACCATTGCAAATAAAATTATTTGGCACGGTTTTTGTCACGGCATAGGCCATGCCTTGCACAATACGATGCCAAATTGTTCACAAAACCGTGCCAAATACCGTGCCAAAATAATAAGTTTTTAATTGTTTTATAAACAATCGATTGTAATTGGAATTATCTCATCAATAGGTCGAGATTCTTTACTTGGTGTATGGTTTTTATATAGACAAGAAAATTTAAATATTTATTTTACATATGGATTAATTAAGATATTTATTCTATGTATCGATTATTCCCTTCTTTTCCAATCCATGTTAATTTTATGTTTTATTACTAATATTTAGTCTGTATTGAGTTAATCATGACAGTTGTGCATGCAGGCGCCAAATATGATTTATTATGAAAAAACATTAAAAAAGAAAAAAAGAATTTGACCACCATGGCAAATAAAATTATTTGGCACGGTTTTTGTCACGGCATAGGGCATGCCTTGCACAATACCTTGCCAAATTGTTTTCTTTGGCACGGTAGTTGCCACGGTTTTCTCAAAACCTTGCCAAATATCGTGCCAAAAGAATAAGTTTCTAACTATTTTATAAAGAATCGATTGTAATTGGAATTATGTCATCAATAGGTCGAGATACTTTGCTTGGTGGATGGTTTTTATATAGACAAGAAAATTTAAATATTTATTTTACATATGGATTAATTAAGATATTTATTCTATGTATCGATTATTCCCTTCTTTTCCAATCCATGTTAATTTTATGTTTTATTACCTATATTTAGTCGGTATTGAGTTAATCATGACATTTGTGCATGTAGACGTCAAATATAATTTATTATGAAAAAATATTAAAAAAGAAAAAAAGAATTTGAACACCATGGCAAATAAAATTATTTGGCACGGTTTTTGTCACGGCATAGGCCATGCCTTGCACAATACGATGCCAAATTGTTTTCTTTTTCATCGTAGTTGCCACTTTTTTCACAAAACCGTGCCAAATACCCTGCCAAAATAATAAGTTTTTAATTGTTTTATAAACAATCGATTGTTATTGGAATTATCTCATCAATAGGTCGAGATTCTTTACTTGGTGTATGGTTTTTATATAGACAAGAAAATTTAAATATTTATTTTACATATGGATTAATTAAGATATTTATTCTATGTATCGATTATTCCCTTCTTTTCCAATCCATGTTAATTTTATGTTTTATTACTAATATTTAGTCCGTATTGAGTTAAACATGACAGTTGTGCATGCAGACGTCAAATATAATTTATTATGAAAAAACATTAAAAAAGAAAAAAAGAATTTGACCACCATGGCAAATAAAATTATTTGGCACGGTTTTTGTCACGTTATAGGGCATGCCTTGCACAATACCTTGCCAAATTGTTTTCTATGGCACGGTAGTTGCCACGGTTTTCTCAAAACCGTGCCAAATGCCGTGCCAAAAGAATACGTTTCTAATTATTTTATAAAGAATCGATTGTAATTGGAATTATGTCATCAATAGGTCGAGATTCTTTGCTTGGTGGATGGTTTTAATATAGACAAGAAAATTTAAATATTTATTTTATATATGGATTAATTAAGATATTAATTCTATGTATCGATTATTCCCTTATTTTCCAATCCATGTTAATTTTATGTTTTATTACTTATATTTAGTCGGTATTGAGTTAATCATGACATTTGTGCATGTAGACGTCAAATATAATTTATTATGAAAAACCATTAAAAAAGAAAAAAAGAATTTGAACACCATGGCAAATAAAATTATTTGGCACGGTTTTTGTCACGGCATAGGCCATGCCTTGCATAATACGATGCCAAATTGTTTTCTTTGGCATCGCAGTTGCCACTTTTTTCTCAAAACCGTGCCAAATACCGTGCCAAAATAATAAGTTTTTAATTGTTTTATAAACAATCGTTTGTAATTGGAATTATCTCATCAATAGGTCGAGATTCTTTACTTGGTGTATGGTTTTTATATAGACAAGAAAATTTAAATATTTATTTTACATATGGATTAATTAAGATATTTATTCTATGTATCGATTATTCCCTTCTTTTCCAATCCATGTTAATTTTATGTTTTATTACTAATATTTAGTCCGTATTGAGTTAAACATGACAGTTGTGCATGCAGACGTCAAATATAATTTATTATGAAAAAACATTAAAAAAGAAAAAAAGAATTTGACCACCATGGCAAATAAAATTATTTGGCACGGTTTTTGTCACGTTATAGGGCATGCCTTGCACAATACCTTGCCAAATTGTTTTCTATGGCACGGTAGTTGCCACGGTTTTCTCAAAACCGTGCCAAATGCCGTGCCAAAAGAATACGTTTCTAATTATTTTATAAAGAATCGATTGTAATTGGAATTATGTCATCAATAGGACGAGATTCTTTGCTTGGTGGATGGTTTTAATATAGACAAGAAAATTTAAATATTTATTTTATATATGGATTAATTAAGATATTAATTCCATGTATCGATTATTCCCTTATTTTCCAATCCATGTTAATTTTATGTTTTATTACTTATATTTAGTCGGTATTGAGTTAATCATGACATTTGTGCATGGAGACGTCAAATATAATTTATTATGAAAAACCATTAAAAAAGAAAAAAAGAATTTGAACACCATGGCAAATAAAATTATTTGGCACGGTTTTTGTCACGGCATAGGCCATGCCTTGCACAATACGATGCCAAATTGTTATCTTTGGCATCGCAGTTGCCACTTTTTTCTCAAAACCGTGCCAAATACCGTGCCAAAATAATAAGTTTTTAATTGTTTTATAATCAATCGTTTGTAATTGGAATTATCTCATCAATAGGTCGAGATTCTTTACTTGGTGTATGGTTTTTATATAGACAAGAAAATTTAAATATTTATTTTACATATGGATTAATTAAGATATTTATTCTATGTATCGATTATTCCCTTCTTTTCCAATCCATGTGAATTTTATGTTTTATTACTAATATTTAGTCCGTATTGAGTTAAACATGACAGTTGTGCATGCAGACGTCAAATATAATTTATTATGAAAAAACATTAAAAAAGAAAAAAAGAATTTGACCACCATGGCAAATAAAATTATTTGGCACGGTTTTTGTCACGTTATAGGGCATGCCTTGCACAATACCTTGCCAAATTGTTTTCTATGGCACGGTAGTTGCCACGGTTTTCTCAAAACCGTGCCAAATGCCGTGCCAAAAGAATACGTTTCTAATTATTTTATAAAGAATCGATTGTAATTGGAATTATGTCATCAATAGGACGAGATTCTTTGCTTGGTGGATGGTTTTAATATAGACAAGAAAATTTAAATATTTATTTTATATATGGATTAATTAAGATATTAATTCCATGTATCGATTATTCCCTTATTTTCCAATCCATGTTAATTTTATGTTTTATTACTTATATTTAGTCGGTATTGAGTTAATCATGACATTTGTGCATGTAGACGTCAAATATAATTTATTATGAAAAAACATTAAAAAAGAAAAAAAGAATTTGAACACCATGGCAAATAAAATTATTTGGCACGGTTTTTGTCACGGCATAGGCCATGCCTTGCACAATACGATGCCAAATTGTTTTCTTTGGCATCGTAGTTGCCACTTTTTTCTCAAAACCGTGCCAAATACCGTGCCAAAATAATAAGTTTTTAATTGTTTTATAAACAATCGATTGTAATTGGAATTATCTCATCAATAGGTCGAGATTCTTTACTTGGTGTATGGTTTTTATATAGACAAGAAAATTTAAATATTTATTTTACATATGGATTAATTAAGATATTTATTCTATGTATCGAATATTCCCTTCTTTTCCAATCCATGTTAATTTTATGTTTTATTACTAATATTTAGTCCGTATTGAGTTAAACATGACAGTTGTGCATGCAGACGTCAAATATAATTTATTATGAAAAAACATTAAAAAAGAAAAAAAGAATTTGACCACCATGGCAAATAAAATTATTTGGCACGGTTTTTGTCACGTTATAGGGCATGCCTTGCACAATACCGTGCCAAATTGTTTTCTTTGGAATGGTAGGTGCCACTTTTTTCTCAGAACTGTGCTAAATACCGTGCCAAAATAATAAGTTTTTAATTGTTTTATAAACAATCGATTGTAATTGGAATTATCTCATCAATAGGTCGAGATTCTTTACTTGGTGTATGGTTTTTATATAGACAAGAAAATTTAAATATTTATTTTACATATGGATTAATTAAGATATTTATACTATGTATCGATTATTCCCTTGTTTTCCAATCCATGTTAATTTTATGTTTTATTACCTATATTTAGTCGGTATTGAGTTAATCATGACATTTGTGCATGCAGACGTCAAATATAATTTATTATGAAAACCATTAAAAAAGAAAAAAAGAATTTGAACACCATGGCAAATAAAATTATTTGCCATTGTTTTTGTCACGGCATAGGGCATGCCTTGCACAATACCGTGCCAAATTGTTTTCTTTGGCACGGTAGTTGCCACGGTTTTCTCAAAACCGTGCCAAATACCGTGCCAAAAGAATACGTTTCTAATTATTTTATAAACAATCGATTGTAATTCGAATTATGTCATCAATAGGTCGAGATTTTTTGCTTGGTGGATGGTTTTAATATAGACAAGAAAATTTAAATATTTATTTTATATATGGATTAATTAAGATATTTATTTTATGTATCAATTATTCCCTTGTTTTCCAATCCATGTTAATTTTATGTTTTATTACTTATATTTAGTCGGTATTGAGTTAATCATGACATTTGTGAATGAGACGTCAAATATAATTTACTATGAAAAAACATTAAAAAAGAAAAAAAAGAATTTGAACACCTTGGAAAATAAAATTATTTGCCACGGTTTTTGTCACGGCATAGGGCATGCCCTACACAATACCGTGCCAAATTGTTTTCTTTGGCATGGTAGTTGCCACGGTTTTCTCAAAACCGTGCCAAATACAGTGCCAAAATAATAAGTTTTTAATTGTTTTATAAACAATCGATTGTAATTGGAATTATATTATCAATAGGTCGAGATTCTTTGCTTAGTGGATGGTTTTAATATAGACAAGAAAATTTAAATATTTATTTTATATATGGATTAATTAAGATATTTATTCTATGTATCGATTATTCCCTTGTTTTCCAATCCATGTTAATTTTATGTTTTATTACTAATATTTAGTCTGTATTGAGTTAATCATGACAGTTGTGCATGCAGACGTCAAATATAATTTATTATGAAAAAACATTAAAAAAGAAAAAAAGAATTTGACCACCATGGCAAATAAAATTATTTGGCACGGTTTTTGTCACGGCATAGGGCATGCCTTGCACAATACCGTGCCAAATTGTTTTCTTTGGAATGGTAGGTGCCACTTTTTTTTCAAAACTGTGCCAAATACCGTGCCAAAATAATAAGTTTTTAATTGTTTTATAAACAATCGATTGTAATTGGAATTATCTCATCAATAGGTCGAGATTCTTTACTTGGTGTATGGTTTTTATATAGACAAGAAAATTCAAATATTTATTTTACATATGGATTAATTAAGATATTTATTCTATGTATCGATTATTCCCTTCTTTTCCAATCCATGTTAATTTTGTGTTTTATTACTAATATTTAGTCTGTATTGAGTTAATCATGACAGTTGTGCATGCAGACGCCAAATATAATTTATTATGAAAAAACATTAAAAAAGAAAAAAAGAATTTGACCACCATGGCAAATAAAATTATTTGGCACGGTTTTTGTCACGGCATAGGGCATGCCTTG
Organism: Dioscorea dumetorum; assembly: GCA_902712375.1. Classification (NCBI taxonomy): domain Eukaryota; kingdom Viridiplantae; phylum Streptophyta; class Magnoliopsida; order Dioscoreales; family Dioscoreaceae; genus Dioscorea; species Dioscorea dumetorum. The sequence goes on from CACTHL010000492.1 coordinate 4,361,599, forward strand.
CACAATACCTTGCCAAATTGTTTTCTTTGGCACGGTAGTTGCCACGGTTTTCTCAAAACCGTGCCAAATACCGTGCCAAAAGAATAAGTTTCTAACTATTTTATAAAGAATCGATTGTAATTGGAATTATGTCATCAATAGGTCGAGATTCTTTGCTTGGTGGATGGTTTTAATATAGACAAGAAAATTTAAATATTTATTTTATATATGGATTAATTAAGATATTAATTCTATGTATCGATTATTCCCTTGTTTTCCAATCCATGTTAATTGTATGTTTTATTACTTATATTTAGTCGGTATTGAGTTAATCATGACATTTGTGCATGTAGACGTCAAATACAATTTATTATGAAAAAACATTAAAAAAGAAAAAAAGAATTTGAAAACCATGGCAAATAAAATTATTTGGCACGGTTTTTGTCACGTTATAGGGCATGCCTTGCACAATACCGTGCCAAATTGTTTTCTTTGGAATGGTAGGTGCCACTTTTTTCTCAGAACTGTGCTAAATACCGTGCCAAAATAATAAGTTTTTAATTGTTTTATAAACAATCGATTGTAATTGGAATTATCTCATCAATAGGTCGAGATTCTTTACTTGGTGTATGGTTTTTATATAAACAAGAAAATTTAAATATTTATTTTACATATGGATTAATTAAGATATTTATTCTATGTATCGATTATTCCCTTGTTTTCCAATCCATGTTAATTTTATGTTTTATTACCTATATTTAGTCGGTATTGAGTTAATCATGACATTTGTGCATGCAGACGTCAAATATAATTTATTATGAAAAAACATTAAAAAAGAAAAAAAGAATTTGAACACCATGGCAAATAAAATTATTTGCCATTGTTTTTGTCACGGCATAGGGCATGCCTTGCACAATACCGTGCCAAATTGTTTTCTTTGGCACGGTAGTTGCCACGGTTTTCTCAAAACCGTGCCAAATACCGTGCCAAAAGAATACGTTTCTAATTATTTTATAAACAATCGATTGTAATTCGAATTATGTCATCAATAGGTCGAGATTTTTTGCTTGGTGGATGGTTTTAATATAGACAAGAAAATTTAAATATTTATTTTATATATGGATTAATTAAGATATTTATTTTATGTATCAATTATTCCCTTGTTTTCCAATCCATGTTAATTTTATGTTTTATTACTTATATTTAGTCGGTATTGAGTTAATCATGACATTTGTGAATGAGACGTCAAATATAATTTACTATGAAAAAACATTAAAAAAGAAAAAAAAGAATTTGAACACCTTGGAAAATAAAATTATTTGCCACGGTTTTTGTCACGGCATAGGGCATGCCCTACACAATACCGTGCCAAATTGTTTTCTTTGGCATGGTAGTTGCCACGGTTTTCTCAAAACCGTGCCAAATACAGTGCCAAAATAATAAGTTTTTAATTGTTTTATAAACAATCGATTGTAATTGGAATTATATTATCAATAGGTCGAGATTCTTTGCTTAGTGGATGGTTCTAATATAGACAAGAAAATTTAAATATTTATTTTATATATGGATTAATTAAGATATTTATTCTATGTATCGATTATTCCCTTGTTTTCCAATCCATGTTAATTTTATGTTTTATTACTAATATTTAGTCTGTATTGAGTTAATCATGACAGTTGTGCATGCAGACATCAAATATAATTTACTATGAAAAAACATTAAAAAAGAAAAAAAGAATTTGACCACCATGGCAAATAAAATTATTTGGCACGGTTTTTGTCACGGCATAGGGCATGCCTTGCACAATACCGTGCCAAATTGTTTTCTTTGGAATGGTAGGTGCCACTTTTTTTTCAAAACTGTGCCAAATACCGTGCCAAAATAATAAGTTTTTAATTGTTTTATAAACAATCGATTGTAATTGGAATTATCTCATCAATAGGTCGAGATTCTTTACTTGGTGTATGGTTTTTATATAGACAAGAAAATTCAAATATTTATTTTACATATGGATTAATTAAGATATTTATTCTATGTATCGATTATTCCCTTCTTTTCCAATCCATGTTAATTTTGTGTTTTATTACTAATATTTAGTCTGTATTGAGTTAATCATGACAGTTGTGCATGCAGACGCCAAATATAATTTATTATGAAAAAACATTAAAAAAGAAAAAAAGAATTTGACCACCATGGCAAATAAAATTATTTGGCACGGTTTTTGTCACGGCATAGGGCATGCCTTGCACAATACCTTGCCAAATTGTTTTCTTTGGCACGGTAGTTGCCACGGTTTTCTCAAAACCGTGCCAAATACCGTGCCAAAAGAATAAGTTTCTAACTATTTTATAAAGAATCGATTGTAATTGGAATTATGTCATCAATAGGTCGAGATTCTTTGCTTGGTGGATGGTTTTAATATAGACAAGAAAATTTAAATATTTATTTTATATATGGATTAATTAAGATATTAATTCTATGTATCGATTATTCCCTTGTTTTCCAATCCATGTTAATTGTATGTTTTATTACTTATATTTAGTCGGTATTGAGTTAATCATGACATTTGTGCATGTAGACGTCAAATACAATTTATTATGAAAAAACATTAAAAAAGAAAAAAAGAATTTGAAAACCATGGCAAATAAAATTATTTGGCACGGTTTTTGTCACGGCATAGGCCATGCTTTGCACAATACCGTGCCAAATTGTTTTCTTTGGCATGGTAGTTGCCACTTTTTTCTAAAAACCGTGCCAAATACCGTGCCAAAATAATAAGTTTTTAATTGTTTTATAAACAATCGATTGTAATTGGAATTATCTCATCAATAGGTTGAGATTCTTTACTTGGTGTATGGTTTTAATATAGACAAGAAAATTTAAATATTTATTTTATATATGGATTAATTAAGATATTTATTCTATGTATCGATTATTCCCTTGTTTTCCAATCCATGTTAATTTTATGTTTTATTACTAATATTTAGTCGGTATTGTGTTAATCATGACAGTTGTGCATGTAGACGTCAAATATAATTTATTATGAAAAAACATTAAAAAAGAAAAAAAGAATTTGACCACCATCGCAAATAAAATTATTTGGCACGGTTTTTGTCACGTTATAGGGCATGCCTTGCACAATACCTTGCCAAATTGTTTTCTTTGGCACGGTAGTTGCCACGGTTTTCTCAAAACCGTGATAAATACCGTTCCAAAAGAATAAGTTTCTAATTATTTTATAAATAATCGATTGTAATTGGAATTATGACATCAATAGGTCTAGATTCTTTGCTTGATGGATGGTTTTAATAAAGACAAGAAAATTTAAATATTTATTTTATATATGGATTAATTAAGATATTAATTCTATGTATCGATTATTCCGTTGTTTTCCAATCCATGTTAATTTTATGTTTTATTACTTATATTTAGTCGGTATTGAGTTAATCATGACATTTGTGCATGGAGACGTCAAATATAATTTATTATGAAAAAACATTAAAAAAGAAAAAAAGAATTTGAACACCATGGCAAATAAAATTATTTGGCACGGTTTTTGTCACGGCATAGGGCATGCCTTGCACAATACCGTGCCAAATTGTTTTCTTTGGAATGGTAGGTGCCACTTTTTTCTCAAAACTGTGCTAAATACCGTGCCAAAATAATAAGTTTTTAATTGTTTTATAAACAATCGATTGTAATTGGAATTATCTCATCAATAGGTCAAGATTCTTTACTTGGTGTATGGTTTTTATATAGACAAGAAGATTTAAATATTTATTTTACATATGGATTAATTAAGATATTTATTCTATGTATCGATTATTCCCTTCTTTTCCAATCCATGTTAATTTTATGTTTTATTACTAATATTTAGGCTGTATTGAGTTAATCATGACAGTTGTGCATGCAGACGTCAAATATAATTTATTATGAAAAAACATTAAAACAGAAAAAAAGAATTTGACCACCATGGCAAATAAAATTATTTGGCACGGTTTTTGTCACGGCATAGGGCATGCCTTGCACAATACCGTGCCAAATTGTTTTCTTTGGAATGGTAGGTGCCACTTTTTCTCAAAACCGTGCCAAATACCGTGCCAAAATAATAAGTTTTTAATTGTTTTATAAACAATCGATTGTAATTGGAATTATCTCATCAATAGGTCGAGATTCTTTACTTGGTGTATGGTTTTTATATAGACAAGAAGATTTAAATATTTATTTTACATATGGATTAATTAAGATATTTATTCTATGTATCGATTATTCCCTTCTTTTCCAATCCATGTTAATTTTATGTTTTATTACTAATATTTAGTCCGTATTGAGTTAAACATGACAGTTGTGCATGCAGACGTCAAATATAATTTATTATGAAAAAACATTAAAAAAGAAAAAAAGAATTTGACCACCATGGCAAATAAAATTATTTGGCACGGTTTTTGTCACGTTATAGGGCATGCCTTGCACAATACCTTGCCAAATTGTTTTCTTTGGCACGGTAGTTGCCACGGTTTTCTCAAAACCGTGCGAAATACCGTGCCAAAAGAATACGTTTCTAATTATTTTATAAAGAATCGATTGTAATTGGAATTATGTCATCAATAGGTCGACATTCTTTGTTGGTGGATGGTTTTAATATAGACAAGAAAATTTAAATATTTATTTTATATATGGATTAATTAAGATATTAATTCTATGTATCGATTATTCCCTTGTTTTCCAATCAATGTTAATTTTATCTTTTATTACTTATATTTAGTCGGTATTGAGTTAATCATGACATTTGTGCATGTAGACGTCAAATATAATTTATTATGAAAAAACATTAAAAAAAAAAAAAAGAATTTGAACACCATGGCAAATAAAATTATTTGGCACGGTTTTTGTCACGGCATAGGCCATGCCTTGCACAATACGATGCCAAATTGTTTTCTTTGGCATCGTAGTTGCCACTTTTTTCTCAAAACCGTGCCAAATACCGTGCCAAAATAATAAGTTTTTAATTGTTTTATAAAGAATCGATTGTAATTGGAATTATCTCATCAATAGGTTGAGATTCTTTGCATGGTGGATGGTTTTAATATGGACAAGAAAATTTAAAATTTATTTTATATATGGATTAATTAAGATATTAATTCTATGTATCGGTTATTCCCTTGTTTTCCAATCCATGTTAATTTTATGTTTGATTACTTATATTTAGTCGGTATTGAGTTAATCATGACATTTGTGCATGTAGACGTCAAATATAATTTATTATGAAAAAACATTAAAAAAGAAAAAAAAGAATTGGACCACCATGGCAAAGAAAATTATTTGTCACGGTTTTTGTCACGGCATAGGGCATGCCGTGCCAAATACCGTGCAAAATTGTATTCTTTGGCACGGTATTTGCCACGGTTTTCTCAAAACCGAGCCAAAAGAATAAGTTTCAAATTATTTTATAAAAAATCGATTGTAATTGGAATTATGACATCAATAGGTCAAGATTCTTTGCTTGGTGGTTGGTTTTAATAAAGACAAGAAAATTTAAATATTTATTTTATATATGGATTAATTAAGATATTAATTCTATGTATCGATTATTCCCTTGTTTTCCAATCCATGTTAATTTTATGTTTTATTACCTATATTTAGTCGGTATTGAGTTAATCATGACATTTGTGCAAGTAGACGTCAAATATAATTTATTATGAAAAAATATTAAAAAAGAAAAAAAGAATTTGACCACCATGGCAAATAAAATTATTTGCCATTGTTTTTGTCACGGCATAGGGCATGCCTTGCACAATACCGTGCCAAATTGTTTTCTTTGGCACGGTAGTTGCCACGGTTTTCTCAAAACCGTGCCAAATACCGTGCCAAAAGAATACGTTTCTAATTATTTTATAAACAATCGATTGTAATTCGAATTATGTCATCAATAGGTCGAGATTTTTTGCTTGGTGGATGGTTTTAATATAGACGAGAAAATTTAAATATTTATTTTATATATGGATTAATTAAGATATTTATTTTATGTATCAATTATTCCCTTGTTTTCCAATCCATGTTAATTTTATGTTTTATTACTTATATTTAGTCGGTATTGAGTTAATCATGACATTTGTGAATGAGACGTCAAATATAATTTATTATGAAAAAACATTAAAAAAGAAAAAAAAGAATTTGAACACCTTGGAAAATAAAATTATTTGCCACGGTTTTTGTCACGGCATAGGGCATGCCCTGCACAATACCGTGCCAAATTGTTTTCTTTGGCATGGTAGTTGCCACGGTTTTCTCAAAACCGTGCCAAATACAGTGCCAAAATAATAAGTTTTTAATTGTTTTATAAACAATCGATTTTAATTGGAATTATATCATCAATAGGTCGAGATTCTTTGCTTAGTGGATGGTTTTAATATAGTCAAGAAAATTTAAATATTTATTTTATATATGGATTAATTAAGATATTTATTCTATGTATCGATTATTCCCTTGTTTTCCAATCCATGTTAATTTTATGTTTTATTACTAATATTTCGTCGGTACTGTGTTAATCATGACAGTTGTGCGTGTAGACGTCAAATATAATTTATTATGAAAAAACATTAAAAAAGAAAAAAAGAATTTGACCACCATCGCAAATAAAATTATTTGGCACGGTTTTTGTCACGTTATAGGGCATGCCTTGCACAATACCTTGCCAAATTGTTTTCTTTCGCACGGTAGTTGCCACGGTTTTCTCAAAACCGTGATAAATACCGTTCCAAAAGAATAAGTTTCTAATTATTTTATAAAAAATCGATTGTAATTGGAATTATGACATCAATAGGTCTAGATTTTTTGCTTGATGGATGGTTTTAATAAAGACAAGAAAATTTAAATATTTATTTTATATATGGATTAATTAAGATATTAATTCTATGTATCGATTATTCCCTTGTTTTCCAATCCATGTTAATTTTATGTTTTATTACTTATATTTAGTCGGTATTGAGTTAATCATGACATTTGTGCATGGAGACGTCAAATATAATTTATTATGAAAAAACATTAAAAAAGAAAAAAAGAATTTGAACACCATGGCAAATAAAATTATTTGGCACGGTTTTTGTCACGGCATAGGCCATGCCTTGCACAATACGATGCCAAATTGTTTTCTTTGGCATCGCAGTTGCCACTTTTTTCTCAAAACCGTGCCAAATACCGTGCCAAAATAATAAGTTTTTAATTGTTTTATAAACAATCGTTTGTAATTGGAATTATCTCATCAATAGGTCGAGATTCTTTACTTGGTGTATGGTTTTTATATAGACAAGAAAATTTAAATATTTATTTTACATATGGATTAATTAAGATATTTATTCTATGTATCGATTATTCCCTTCTTTTCCAATCCATGTTAATTTTATGTTTTATTACTAATATTTAGTCCGTATTGAGTTAAACATGACAGTTGTGCATGCAGACGTCAAATATAATTTATTATGAAAAAACATTAAAAAAGAAAAAAAGAATTTGACCACCATGGCAAATAAAATTATTTGGCACGGTTTTTGTCACGTTATAAGGCATGCCTTGCACAATACCGTGCCAAATTGTTTTCTTTGGAATGGTAGGTGCCACTTTTTTCTCAAAACTGTTCCAAATAGAGTGCCAAAATAATAAGTTTTTAATTGTTTTATAAACAATCGATTGTAATTGGAATTATATCATCAATAGGTCGAGATTCTTTGCTTAGTGGATGGTTTTAATATAGACAAGAAAATTTAAATATTTATTTTATATATGGATTAATTAAGATATTTATTCTATGTATCGATTATTCCCTTGTTTTCCAATCCATGTTAATTTTATGTTTTATTACTAATATTTGGTCGGTACTGTGTTAATCATGACAATTGTGCGTGTAGACGTCAAATATAATTTATTATGAAAAAACATTAAAAAAGAAAAAAAGAATTTGACCACCATCGCAAATAAAATTATTTGGCACGGTTTTTGTCACGTTATAGGGCATGCCTTGCACAATACCTTGCCAAATTGTTTTCTTCGGCACGGTAGTTGCCACGGTTTTCTCAAAACCGTGATAAATACCGTTCCAAAAGAATAAGTTTCTAATTATTTTATAAAAAATCGATTGTAATTGGAATTATGACATCAATAGGTCTAGATTCTTTGCTTGATGGATGGTTTTAATAAAGACAAGAAAATTTAAATATTTATTTTATATATGGATTAATTAAGATATCAATTCTATGTATCGATTATTCCCTTGTTTTCCAATCCATGTTAATTTTATGTTTTATTACTTATATTTAGTCGGTATTGAGTTAATCATGACGTTTGTGCATGGAGACGTCAAATATAATTTATTATGAAAAAACATTAAAAAAGAAAAAAAAAATTTGAACACCATGGCAAATAAAATTATTTGGCACGGTTTTTGTCACGGCATAGGGCATGCCTTGCACAATACCGTGCCAAATTGTTTTCTTTGGAATGGTAGGTGCCACTTTTTTCTCAAAACTGTGCCAAATACTGTGCCAAAATAATAAGTTTTTAATTGTTTTATAAACAATCGATTGTAATTGGAATTATCTCATCAATAGGTCGAGATTCTTTACTTGGTGTATGGTTTTTATATAGACAAGAAGATTTAAATATTTATTTTACATATGGATTAATTAAGATATTTATTCTATGTATCGATTATTCCCTTCTTTTCCAATCCATGTTAATTTTATGTTTTATTACTAATATTTAGTCCGTATTGAGTTAATCATGACAGTTGTGCATGCAGACGTCAAATATAATTTATTATGAAAAAACATTAAAAAAGAAAAAAAGAATTTGACCACCATGGCAAATAAAATTATTTGGCACGGTTTTTGTCACGGCATAGGGCATGCCTTGCACAATACCGTGCCAAATTGTTTTCTTTGGAATGGTAGGTGCCACTTTTTTTTCAAAACTGTGCCAAATACCGTGCCAAAATAATAAGTTTTTAATTGTTTTATAAACAATCGATTGTAATTGGAATTATCTCATCAATAGGTCGAGATTCTTTACTTGGTGTATGGTTTTTATATAGACAAGAAAATTCAAATATTTATTTTACATATGGATTAATTAAGATATTTATTCTATGTATCGATTATTCCCTTCTTTTCCAATCCATGTTAATTTTGTGTTTTATTACTAATATTTAGTCTGTATTGAGTTAATCATGACAGTTGTGCATGCAGACGCCAAATATAATTTATTATGAAAAAACATTAAAAAAGAAAAAAAGAATTTGACCACCATGGCAAATAAAATTATTTGGCACGGTTTTTGTCACGGCATAGGGCATGCCTTGCACAATACCTTGCCAAATTGTTTTCTTTGGCACGGTAGTTGCCACGGTTTTCTCAAAAACCGTGCCAAAAGAATAAGTTTCTAACTATTTTATAAAGAATCGATTGTAATTGGAATTATGTCATCAATAGGTCGAGATTCTTTGCTTGGTGGATGGTTTTAATATAGACAAGAAAATTTAAATATTTATTTTATATATGGATTAATTAAGATATTAATTCTATGTATCGATTATTCCCTTGTTTTCCAATCCATGTTAATTGTATGTTTTATTACTTATATTTAGTCGGTATTGAGTTAATCATGACATTTGTGCATGTAGACGTCAAATACAATTTATTATGAAAAAACATTAAAAAAGAAAAAAAGAATTTGAAAACCATGGCAAATAAAATTATTTGGCACGGTTTTTGTCACGGCATAGGCCATGCTTTGCACAATACCGTGCCGAATTGTTTTCTTTGGCATGGTAGTTGCCACTTTTTTCTAAAAACCGTGCCAAATACCGTGCCAAAATAATAAGTTTTTAATTGTTTTATAAACAATCGATTGTAATTGGAATTATCTCATCAATAGGTTGAGATTCTTTACTTGGTGTATGGTTTTAATATAGACAAGAAAATTTAAATATTTATTTTATATATGGATTAATTAAGATATTTATTCTATGTATCGATTATTCCCTTGTTTTCCAATCCATGTTAATTTTATGTTTTATTACTAATATTTAGTCGGTATTGTGTTAATCATGACAGTTGTGCATGTAGACGTCAAATATAATTTATTATGAAAAAACATTAAAAAAGAAAAAAAGAATTTGACCACCATCGCAAATAAAATTATTTGGCACGGTTTTTGTCACGTTATAGGGCATGCCTTGCACAATACCTTGCCAAATTGTTTTCTTTGGCACGGTAGTTGCCACGGTTTTCTCAAAACCGTGATAAATACCGTTCCAAAAGAATAAGTTTCTAATTATTTTATAAATAATCGATTGTAATTGGAATTATGACATCAATAGGTCTAGATTCTTTGCTTGATGGATGGTTTTAATAAAGACAAGAAAATTTAAATATTTATTTTATATATGGATTAATTAAGATATTAATTCTATGTATCGATTATTCCCTTGTTTTCCAATCCATGTTAATTTTATGTTTTATTACTTATATTTAGTCGGTATTGAGTTAATCATGACATTTGTGCATGGAGACGTCAAATATAATTTATTATGAAAAAACATTAAAAAAAAAAAAAGAATTTGAACACCATGGCAAATAAAATTATTTGGCACGGTTTTTGTCACGGCATAGGGCATGCCTTGCACAATACCGTGCCAAATTGTTTTCTTTGGAATGGTAGGTGCCACCTTTTTGCTCAAATCGTGCTAAATACCTGCCAAAATAATAAGTTTTTAATTGTTTTATAAACAATCGATTGTAATTGGAATTATCTCATCAATAGGTCAAGATTCTTTACTTGGTGTATGGTTTTTATATAGACAAGAAGATTTAAATATTTATTTTACATATGGATTAATTAAGATATTTATTCTATGTATCGATTATTCCCTTCTTTTCCAATCCATGTTAATTTTATGTTTTATTACTAATATTTAGTCTGTATTGAGTTAATCATGACAGTTGTGCATGCAGACGTCAAATATAATTTATTATGAAAAAACATTAAAAAAGAAAAAAAGAATTTGACCACCATGGCAAATAAAATTATTTGGCACGGTTTTTGTCACGGCATAGGGCATGCCTTGCACAATACCGTGCCAAATTGTTTTCTTTGGAATGGTAGGTGCCACTTTTTCTCAAAACCGTGCCAAAATAATAAGTTTTTAATTGTTTTATAAACAATCGATTGTAATTGGAATTATCTCATCAATAGGTCGAGATTCTTTACTTGGTGTATGGTTTTTATATAGACAAGAAGATTTAAATATTTATTTTACATATGGATTAATTAAGATATTTATTCTATGTATCGATTATTCCCTTCTTTTCCAATCCATGTTAATTTTATGTTTTATTACTAATATTTAGTCCGTATTGAGTTAATCATGACAGTTGTGCATGCAGACGTCAAATATAATTTATTATGAAAAAACATTAAAAAAGAAAAAAAGAATTTGACCACCATGGCAAATAAAATTATTTGGCACGGTTTTTGTCACGGCATAGGGCATGCCTTGCACAATACCGTGCCAAATTGTTTTCTTTGGAATGGTAGGTGCCACTTTTTTTTCAAAACTGTGCCAAATACCGTGCCAAAATAATAAGTTTTTAATTGTTTTATAAACAATCGATTGTAATTGGAATTATCTCATCAATAGGTCGAGATTCTTTACTTGGTGTATGGTTTTTATATAGACAAGAAAATTCAAATATTTATTTTACATATGGATTAATTAAGATATTTATTCTATGTATCGATTATTCCCTTCTTTTCCAATCCATGTTAATTTTGTGTTTTATTACTAATATTTAGTCTGTATTGAGTTAATCATGACAGTTGTGCATGCAGACGCCAAATATAATTTATTATGAAAAAACATTAAAAAAGAAAAAAAGAATTTGACCACCATGGCAAATAAAATTATTTGGCACGGTTTTTGTCACGGCATAGGGCATGCCTTGCACAATACCTTGCCAAATTGTTTTCTTTGGCACGGTAGTTGCCGCGGTTTTCTCAAAACCGTGCCAAATACCGTGCCAAAAGAATAAGTTTCTAACTATTTTATAAAGAATCGATTGTAATTGGAATTATGTCATCAATAGGTCGAGATTCTTTGCTTGGTGGATGGTTTTAATATAGACAAGAAAATTTAAATATTAATTTTATATATGGATTAATTAAGATATTAATTCTATGTATCGATTATTCCCTTGTTTTCCAATCCATGTTAATTGTATGTTTTATTACTTATATTTAGTCGGTATTGAGTTAATCATGACATTTGTGCATGTAGACGTCAAATACAATTTATTATGAAAAAACATTAAAAAAGAAAAAAAGAATTTGAAAACCATGGCAAATAAAATTATTTGGCACGGTTTTTGTCACGGCATAGGGCATGCCTTGCACAATACCGTGCCAAATTGTTTTCTTTGGAATGGTAGGTGCCACTTTTTTCTCAAAACTGTGCTAAATACCGTGCCAAAATAATAAGTTTTTAATTGTTTTATAAACAATCGATTGTAATTGGAATTATCTCATCAATAGGTCAAGATTCTTTACTTGGTGTATGGTTTTTATATAGACAAGAAGATTTAAATATTTATTTTACATATGGATTAATTAAGATATTTATTCTATGTATCGATTATTCCCTTCTTTTCCAATCCATGTTAATTTTATGTTTTATTACTAATATTTAGGCTGTATTGAGTTAATCATGACAGTTGTGCATGCAGACGTCAAATATAATTTATTATGAAAAAACATTAAAAAAGAAAAAAAGAATTTGACCACCATGGCAAATAAAATTATTTGGCACGGTTTTTGTCACGGCATAGGGCATGCCTTGCACAATACCGTGCCAAATTGTTTTCTTTGGAATGGTAGGTGCCACTTTTTTCTCAAAACTGTGCCAAATACTGTGCCAAAATAATAAGTTTTTAATTGTTTTATAAACAATCGATTGTAATTGGAATTATCTCATCAATAGGTCGAGATTCTTTACTTGGTGTATGGTTTTTATATAGACAAGAAGATTTAAATATTTATTTTACATATGGATTAATTAAGATATTTATTCTATGTATCGATTATTCCCTTCTTTTCCAATCCATGTTAATTTTATGTTTTATTACTAATATTTAGTCCGTATTGAGTTAATCATGACAGTTGTGCATGCAGACGTCAAATATAATTTATTATGAAAAAACATTAAAAAAGAAAAAAAGAATTTGACCACCATGGCAAATAAAATTATTTGGCACGGTTTTTGTCACGGCATAGGCCAGGCCTTCCAAAAACCCCCCCCAAATTTTTTTTTTTGAGTGGGGGGGGTTTTTTTCAAAACCTGCCAAATACCGTGCCAAAATAATAAGTTTTTAATTGTTTTATAAACAATCGATTGTAATTGGAATTATCTCATCAATAGGTCGAGATTCTTTACTTGGTGTATGGTTTTTATATAGACAAGAAAATTCAAATATTTATTTTACATATGGATTAATTAAGATATTTCTTCTATGTATCGATTATTCCCTTCTTTTCCAATCCATGTTAATTTTATGTTTTATTACTAATATTTAGGCTGTATTGAGTTAATCATGACAGTTGTGCATGCAGACGTCAAATATAATTTATTATGAAAAAACATTAAAAAAGAAAAAAAGAATTTGACCACCATGGCAAATAAAATTATTTGGCACGGTTTTTGTCACGGCATAGGGCATGCCTTGCACAATACCTTGCCAAATTGTTTTCTTTGGCACGGTAGTTGCCACGGTTTTCTCAAACCGACCGCCAAATACCGTGCCAAAAGAATAAGTTTCTAACTATTTTATAAAGAATCGATTGTAATTGGAATTATGTCATCAATAGATCGAGATTCTTTGCTTGGTGGATGGTTTTAATATAGACAAGAAGATTTAAATATTTATTTTACATATGGATTAATTAAGATATTTATTCTATGTATCGATTATTCCCTTCTTTTCCAATCCATGTTAATTTTATGTTTTATTACTAATATTTAGGCTGTATTGAGTTAATCATGACAGTTGTGCATGCAGACGTCAAATATAATTTATTATGAAAAAACATTAAAAAAGAAAAAAAGAATTTGACCACCATGGCAAATAAAATTATTTGGCACGGTTTTTGTCACGGCATAGGGCATGCCTTGCACAATACCGTGCCAAATTGTTTTCTTTGGAATGGTAGGTGCCACTTTTTTCTCAAAACTGTGCTAAATACCGTGCCAAAATAATAAGTTTTTAATTGTTTTATAAACAATCGATTGTAATTGGAATTATCTCATCAATAGGTCAAGATTCTTTACTTGGTGTATGGTTTTTATATAGACAAGAAGATTTAAATATTTATTTTACATATGGATTAATTAAGATATTTATTCTATGTATCGATTATTCCCTTCTTTTCCAATCCATGTTAATTTTATGTTTTATTACTAATATTTAGGCTGTATTGAGTTAATCATGACAGTTGTGCATGCAGACGTCAAATATAATTTATTATGAAAAAACATTAAAAAAGAAAAAAAGAATTTGACCACCATGGCAAATAAAATTATTTGGCACGGTTTTTGTCACGGCATAGGGCATGCCTTGCACAATACCGTGCCAAATTGTTTTCTTTGGAATGGTAGGTGCCACTTTTTTCTCAAAACTGTGCCAAATACTGTGCCAAAATAATAATTTTTTAATTGTTTTATAAACAATCGATTGTAATTGGAATTATCTCATCAATAGGTCGAGATTCTTTACTTGGTGTATGGTTTTTATATAGACAAGAAGATTTAAATATTTATTTTACATATGGATTAATTAAGATATTTATTCTATGTATCGATTATTCCCTTCTTTTCCAATCCATGTTAATTTTATGTTTTATTACTAATATTTAGTCCGTATTGAGTTAATCATGACAGTTGTGCATGCAGACGTCAAATATAATTTATTATGAAAAAACATTAAAAAAGAAAAAAAGAATTTGACCACCATGGCAAATAAAATTATTTGGCACGGTTTTTGTCACGGCATAGGGCATGCCTTGCACAATACCGTGCCAAATTGTTTTCTTTGGAATGGTAGGTGCCACTTTTTTTAAACAAATGCCAAATACCGTGCCAAAATAATAAGTTTTTAATTGTTTTATAAACAATCGATTGTAATTGGAATTATCTCATCAATAGGTCGAGATTCTTTACTTGGTGTATGGTTTTTATATAGACAAGAAAATTCAAATATTTATTTTACATATGGATTAATTAAGATATTTATTCTATGTATCGATTATTCCCTTCTTTTCCAATCCATGTTAATTTTGTGTTTTATTACTAATATTTAGTCTCGTATTGAGTTAATCATGACAGTTTGTGCATGCAGACGCCAAATATAATTTATTATGAAAAAACATTAAAAAAGAAAAAAAGAATTTGACCACCATGGCAAATAAAATTATTTGGCACGGTTTTTGTCACGGCATAGGGCATGCCTTGCACAATACCTTGCCAAATTGTTTTCTTTGGCACGGTAGTTGCCGCGGTTTTCTCAAAACCGTGCCAAATACCGTGCCAAAAGAATAAGTTTCTAACTATTTTATAAAGAATCGATTGTAATTGGAATTATGTCATCAATAGGTCGAGATTCTTTGCTTGGTGGATGGTTTTAATATAGACAAGAAAATTTAAATATTAATTTTATATATGGATTAATTAAGATATTAATTCTATGTATCGATTATTCCCTTGTTTTCCAATCCATGTTAATTGTATGTTTTATTACTTATATTTAGTCGGTATTGAGTTAATCATGACATTTGTGCATGTAGACGTCAAATACAATTTATTATGAAAAAACATTAAAAAAGAAAAAAAGAATTTGAAAACCATGGCAAATAAAATTATTTGGCACGGTTTTTGTCACGGCATAGGGCATGCCTTGCACAATACCGTGCCAAATTGTTTTCTTTGGAATGGTAGGTGCCACTTTTTTCTCAAAACTGCTAAATACCGTGCCAAAATAATAAGTTTTTAATTGTTTTATAAACAATCGATTGTAATTGGAATTATCTCATCAATAGGTCAAGATTCTTTACTTGGTGTATGGTTTTTATATAGACAAGAAGATTTAAATATTTATTTTACATATGGATTAATTAAGATATTTATTCTATGTATCGATTATTCCCTTCTTTTCCAATCCATGTTAATTTTATGTTTTATTACTAATATTTAGGCTGTATTGAGTTAATCATGACAGTTGTGCATGCAGACGTCAAATATAATTTATTATGAAAAAACATTAAAAAAGAAAAAAAGAATTTGACCACCATGGCAAATAAAATTATTTGGCACGGTTTTTGTCACGGCATAGGGCATGCCTTGCACAATACCGTGCCAAATTGTTTTCTTTGGAATGGTAGGTGCCACTTTTTTCTCAAAACTGTGCCAAATACTGTGCCAAAATAATAAGTTTTTAATTGTTTTATAAACAATCGATTGTAATTGGAATTATCTCATCAATAGGTCGAGATTCTTTACTTGGTGTATGGTTTTTATATAGACAAGAAGATTTAAATATTTATTTTACATATGGATTAATTAAGATATTTATTCTATGTATCGATTATTCCCTTCTTTTCCAATCCATGTTAATTTTATGTTTTATTACTAATATTTAGTCCGTATTGAGTTAATCATGACAGTTGTGCATGCAGACGTCAAATATAATTTATTATGAAAAAACATTAAAAAAGAAAAAAAGAATTTGACCACCATGGCAAATAAAATTATTTGGCACGGTTTTTGTCACGGCATAGGGCATGCCTTGCACAATACCGTGCCAAATTGTTTTCTTTGGAATGGTAGGTGCCACTTTTTTTTCAAAACTGTGCCAAATACCGTGCCAAAATAATAAGTTTTTAATTGTTTTATAAACAATCGATTGTAATTGGAATTATCTCATCAATAGGTCGAGATTCTTTACTTGGTGTATGGTTTTTATATAGACAAGAAAATTCAAATATTTATTTTACATATGGATTAATTAAGATATTTCTTCTATGTATCGATTATTCCCTTCTTTTCCAATCCATGTTAATTTTATGTTTTATTACTAATATTTAGGCTGTATTGAGTTAATCATGACAGTTGTGCATGCAGACGTCAAATATAATTTATTATGAAAAAACATTAAAAAAGAAAAAAAGAATTTGACCACCATGGCAAATAAAATTATTTGGCACGGTTTTTGTCACGGCATAGGGCATGCCTTGCACAATACCTTGCCAAATTGTTTTCTTTGGCACGGTAGTTGCCACGGTTTTCTCAAAACCGTGCCAAATACCGTGCCAAAAGAATAAGTTTCTAACTATTTTATAAAGAATCGATTGTAATTGGAATTATGTCATCAATAGATCGAGATTCTTTGCTTGGTGGATGGTTTTAATATAGACAAGAAGATTTAAATATTTATTTTACATATGGATTAATTAAGATATTTATTCTATGTATCGATTATTCCCTTCTTTTCCAATCCATGTTAATTTTATGTTTTATTACTAATATTTAGGCTGTATTGAGTTAATCATGACAGTTGTGCATGCAGACGTCAAATATAATTTATTATGAAAAAACATTAAAAAAGAAAAAAAGAATTTGACCACCATGGCAAATAAAATTATTTGGCACGGTTTTTGTCACGGCATAGGGCATGCCTTGCACAATACCGTGCCAAATTGTTTTCTTTGGAATGGTAGGTGCCACTTTTTTCTCAAAACTGTGCTAAATACCGTGCCAAAATAATAAGTTTTTAATTGTTTTATAAACAATCGATTGTAATTGGAATTATCTCATCAATAGGTCAAGATTCTTTACTTGGTGTATGGTTTTTATATAGACAAGAAGATTTAAATATTTATTTTACATATGGATTAATTAAGATATTTATTCTATGTATCGATTATTCCCTTCTTTTCCAATCCATGTTAATTTTATGTTTTATTACTAATATTTAGGTCTGTATTGAGTTAATCATGACAGTTTGTGCATGCCAGACGTCAAATATAATTTATTATGAAAAAACATTAAAAAAAAAAAAAAGAATTTGACCACCATGGCAAATAAAATTATTTGGCACGGTTTTTGTCACGGCATAGGGCATGCCTTGCACAATACCGTGCCAAATTGTTTTCTTTGGAATGGTAGGTGCCACTTTTTTCTCAAAACTGTGCTAAATACCGTGCCAAAATAATAAGTTTTTAATTGTTTTATAAACAATCGATTGTAATTGGAATTATCTCATCAATAGGTCAAGATTCTTTACTTGGTGTATGGTTTTTATATAGACAAGAAGATTTAAATATTTATTTTACATATGGATTAATTAAGATATTTATTCTATGTATCGATTATTCCCTTCTTTTCCAATCCATGTTAATTTTATGTTTTATTACTAATATTTAGGTCTGTATTGAGTTAATCATGACAGTTGTGCATGCAGACGTCAAATATAATTTATTATGAAAAAACATTAAAAAAGAAAAAAAGAATTTGACCACCATGGCAAATAAAATTATTTGGCACGGTTTTTGTCACGGCATAGGGCATGCCTTGCACAATACCGTGCCAAATTGTTTTCTTTGGAATGGTAGGTGCCACTTTTTTCTCAAAACTGTGCCAAATACTGTGCCAAAATAATAAGTTTTTAATTGTTTTATAAACAATCGATTGTAATTGGAATTATCTCATCAATAGGTCGAGATTCTTTACTTGGTGTATGGTTTTTATATAGACAAGAAGATTTAAATATTTATTTTACATATGGATTAATTAAGATATTTATTCTATGTATCGATTATTCCCTTCTTTTCCAATCCATGTTAATTTTATGTTTTATTACTAATATTTAGTCCGTATTGAGTTAATCATGACAGTTGTGCATGCAGACGTCAAATATAATTTATTATGAAAAAAACATTAAAAAAGAAAAAAAGAATTTGACCACCATGGCAAATAAAATTATTTGGCACGGTTTTTGTCACGGCATAGGGCATGCCTTGCACAATACCGTGCCAAATTGTTTTCTTTGGAATGGTAGGTGCCACTTTTTTTCAAAACTCGTGCCAAATACCGTGCCAAAATAATATGTTTTTAATTGTTTTATAAACAATCGATTGTAATTGGAATTATCTCATCAATAGGTCGAGATTCTTTACTTGGTGTATGGTTTTTATATAGACAAGAAAATTCAAATATTTATTTTACATATGGATTAATTAAGATATTTCTTCTATGTATCGATTATTCCCTTCTTTTCCAATCCATGTTAATTTTATGTTTTATTACTAATATTTAGGCTGTATTGAGTTAATCATGACAGTTGTGCATGCAGACGTCAAATATAATTTATTATGAAAAAACATTAAAAAAGAAAAAAAGAATTTGACCACCATGGCAAATAAAATTATTTGGCACGGTTTTTGTCACGGCATAGGGCATGCCTTGCACAATACCTTGCCAAATTGTTTTCTTTGGCACGGTAGTTGCCACGGTTTTCTCAAAACCGTGCCAAATACCGTGCCAAAAGAATAAGTTTCTAACTATTTTATAAAGAATCGATTGTAATTGGAATTATGTCATCAATAGATCGAGATTCTTTGCTTGGTGGATGGTTTTAATATAGACAAGAAGATTTAAATATTTATTTTACATATGGATTAATTAAGATATTTATTCTATGTATCGATTATTCCCTTCTTTTCCAATCCATGTTAATTTTATGTTTTATTACTAATATTTAGGCTGTATTGAGTTAATCATGACAGTTGTGCATGCAGACGTCAAATATAATTTATTATGAAAAAACATTAAAAAAGAAAAAAAGAATTTGACCACCATGGCAAATAAAATTATTTGGCACGGTTTTTGTCACGGCATAGGGCATGCCTTGCACAATACCGTGCCAAATTGTTTTCTTTGGAATGGTAGGTGCCACTTTTTTCTCAAAACTGTGCCAAATACTATGCCAAAATAATAAGTTTTTAATTGTTTTATAAACAATCGATTGTAATTGGAATTATCTCATCAATAGGTCGAGATTCTTTACTTGGTGTATGGTTTTTATATAGACAAGAAGATTTAAATATTTATTTTACATATGGATTAATTAAGATATTTATTCTATGTATCGATTATTCCCTTCTTTTCCAATCCATGTTAATTTTATGTTTTATTACTAATATTTAGTCCGTATTGAGTTAAACATGACAGTTGTGCATGCAGACGTCAAATATAATTTATTATGAAAAAACATTAAAAAAGAAAAAAAGAATTTGACCACCATGGCAAATAAAATTATTTGGCACGGTTTTTGTCACGTTATAGGGCATGCCTTGCACAATACCTTGCCAAATTGTTTTCTTTGGCACGGTAGTTGCCACGGTTTTCTCAAAACCGTGCGAAATACCGTGCCAAAAGAATACGTTTCTAATTATTTTATAAAGAATCGATTGTAATTGGAATTATGTCATCAATAGGTCGACATTCTTTGTTGGTGGATGGTTTTAATATAGACAAGAAAATTTAAATATTTATTTTATATATGGATTAATTAAGATATTAATTCTATGTATCGATTATTCCCTTGTTTTCCAATCAATGTTAATTTTATCTTTTATTACTTATATTTAGTCGGTATTGAGTTAATCATGACATTTGTGCATGTAGACGTCAAATATAATTTATTATGAAAAAACATTAAAAAAAAAAAAAAAGAATTTGAACACCATGGCAAATAAAATTATTTGGCACGGTTTTTGTCACGGCATAGGCCATGCCTTGCACAATACGATGCCAAATTGTTTTCTTTGGCATCGTAGTTGCCACTTTTTTCTCAAAACCGTGCCAAATACCGTGCCAAAATAATAAGTTTTTAATTGTTTTATAAAGAATCGATTGTAATTGGAATTATCTCATCAATAGGTTGAGATTCTTTGCATGGTGGATGGTTTTAATATGGACAAGAAAATTTAAAATTTATTTTATATATGGATTAATTAAGATATTAATTCTATGTATCGGTTATTCCCTTGTTTTCCAATCCATGTTAATTTTATGTTTGATTACTTATATTTAGTCGGTATTGAGTTAATCATGACATTTGTGCATGTAGACGTCAAATATAATTTATTATGAAAAAACATTAAAAAAGAAAAAAAAGACTTGGACCACCATGGCAAAGAAAATTATTTGTCACGGTTTTTGTCACGGCATAGGGCATGCCGTGCCAAATACCGTGCAAAATTGTATTCTTTGGCACGGTATTTGCCACGGTTTTCTCAAAAGGCCAAAAGAATAAGTTTCAAATTATTTTATAAAAAATCGATTGTAATTGGAATTATGACATCAATAGGTCAAGATTCTTTGCTTGGTGGTTGGTTTTAATAAAGACAAGAAAATTTAAATATTTATTTTATATATGGATTAATTAAGATATTAATTCTATGTATCGATTATTCCCTTGTTTTCCAATCCATGTTAATTTTATGTTTTATTACCTATATTTAGTCGGTATTGAGTTAATCATGACATTTGTGCATGTAGACGTCAAATATAATTTATTATGAAAAAATATTAAAAAAGAAAAAAAGAATTTGACCACCATGGCAAATAAAATTATTTGCCATTGTTTTTGTCACGGCATAGGGCATGCCTTGCACAATACCGTGCCAAATTGTTTTCTTTGGCACGGTAGTTGCCACGGTTTTCTCAAAACCGTGCCAAATACCGTGCCAAAAGAATACGTTTCTAATTATTTTATAAACAATCGATTGTAATTCGAATTATGTCATCAATAGGTCGAGATTTTTTGCTTGGTGGATGGTTTTAATATAGACGAGAAAATTTAAATATTTATTTTATATATGGATTAATTAAGATATTTATTTTATGTATCAATTATTCCCTTGTTTTCCAATCCATGTTAATTTTATGTTTTATTACTTATATTTAGTCGGTATTGAGTTAATCATGACATTTGTGAATGAGACGTCAAATATAATTTATTATGAAAAAACATTAAAAAAGAAAAAAAAGAATTTGAACACCTTGGAAAATAAAATTATTTGCCACGGTTTTTGTCACGGCATAGGGCATGCCCTGCACAATACCGTGCCAAATTGTTTTCTTTGGCATGGTAGTTGCCACGGTTTTCTCAAAACCGTGCCAAATACAGTGCCAAAATAATAAGTTTTTAATTGTTTTATAAACAATCGATTTTAATTGGAATTATATCACCAATAGGTCGAGATTCTTTGCTTAGTGGATGGTTTTAATATAGTCAAGAAAATTTAAATATTTATTTTATATATGGATTAATTAAGATATTTATTCTATGTATCGATTATTCCCTTGTTTTCCAATCCATGTTAATTTTATGTTTTATTTCTAATATTTCGTCGGTACTGTGTTAATCATGACAGTTGTGCGTGTAGACGTCAAATATAATTTATTATGAAAAAACATTAAAAAAGAAAAAAAGAATTTGACCACCATCGCAAATAAAATTATTTGGCACGGTTTTTGTCACGTTATAGGGCATGCCTTGCACAATACCTTGCCAAATTGTTTTCTTTCGCACGGTAGTTGCCACGGTTTTCTCAAAACCGTGATAAATCGCCCAAAAGAATAAGTTTCTAATTATTTTATAAAAAATCGATTGTAATTGGAATTATGACATCAATAGGTCTAGATTTTTTGCTTGATGGATGGTTTTAATAAAGACAAGAAAATTTAAATATTTATTTTATATATGGATTAATTAAGATATTAATTCTATGTATCGATTATTCCCTTGTTTTCCAATCCATGTTAATTTTATGTTTTATTACTTATATTTAGTCGGTATTGAGTTAATCATGACATTTGTGCATGGAGACGTCAAATATAATTTATTATGAAAAAACATTAAAAAAGAAAAAAAGAATTTGAACACCATGGCAAATAAAATTATTTGGCACGGTTTTTGTCACGGCATAGGCCATGCCTTGCACAATACGATGCCAAATTGTTTTCTTTGGCATCGCAGTTGCCACTTTTTTCTCAAAACCGTGCCAAATACCGTGCCAAAATAATAAGTTTTTAATTGTTTTATAAACAATCGTTTGTAATTGGAATTATCTCATCAATAGGTCGAGATTCTTTACTTGGTGTATGGTTTTTATATAGACAAGAAAATTTAAATATTTATTTTACATATGGATTAATTAAGATATTTATTCTATGTATCGATTATTCCCTTCTTTTCCAATCCATGTTAATTTTATGTTTTATTACTAATATTTAGTCCGTATTGAGTTAAACATGACAGTTGTGCATGCAGACGTCAAATATAATTTATTATGAAAAAACATTAAAAAAGAAAAAAAGAATTTGACCACTATGGCAAATAAAATTATTTGGCACGGTTTTTGTCACGTTATAAGGCATGCCTTGCACAATACCGTGCCAAATTGTTTTCTTTGGAATGGTAGGTGCCACTTTTTTCTCAAATCTGTGCCAAATAGAGTGCCAAAATAATAAGTTTTTAATTGTTTTATAAACAATCGATTGTAATTGGAATTATATCATCAATAGGTCGAGATTCTTTGCTTAGTGGATGGTTTTAATATAGACAAGAAAATTTAAATATTTATTTTATATATGGATTAATTAAGATATTTATTCTATGTATCGATTATTCCCTTGTTTTCCAATCCATGTTAATTTTATGTTTTATTACTAATATTTGGTCGGTACTGTGTTAATCATGACAATTGTGCGTGTAGACGTCAAATATAATTTATTATGAAAAAACATTAAAAAAGAAAAAAAGAATTTGACCACCATCGCAAATAAAATTATTTGGCACGGTTTTTGTCACGTTATAGGGCATGCCTTGCACAATACCTTGCCAAATTGTTTTCTTCGGCACGGTAGTTGCCACGGTTTTCTCAAAACCGTGATAAATACCGTTCCAAAAGAATAAGTTTCTAATTATTTTATAAAAAATCGATTGTAATTGGAATTATGACATCAATAGGTCTAGATTCTTTGCTTGATGGATGGTTTTAATAAAGACAAGAAAATTTAAATATTTATTTTATATATGGATTAATTAAGATATCAATTCTATGTATCGATTATTCCCTTGTTTTCCAATCCATGTTAATTTTATGTTTTATTACTTATATTTAGTCGGTATTGAGTTAATCATGACGTTTGTGCATGGAGACGTCAAATATAATTTATTATGAAAAAACATTAAAAAAGAAAAAAAGAATTTGAACACCATGGCAAATAAAATTATTTGGCACGGTTTTTGTCACGGCATAGGGCATGCCTTGCACAATACCGTGCCAAATTGTTTTCTTTGGAATGGTAGGTGCCACTTTTTTCTCAAAACTGTGCCAAATACTGTGCCAAAATAATAAGTTTTTAATTGTTTTATAAACAATCGATTGTAATTGGAATTATCTCATCAATAGGTCGAGATTCTTTACTTGGTGTATGGTTTTTATATAGACAAGAAGATTTAAATATTTATTTTACATATGGATTAATTAAGATATTTATTCTATGTATCGATTATTCCCTTCTTTTCCAATCCATGTTAATTTTATGTTTTATTACTAATATTTAGTCCGTATTGAGTTAAACATGACAGTTGTGCATCCAGACGTCAAATATAATTTATTATGAAAAAACATTAAAAAAGAAAAAAAGAATTTGACCACCATGGCAAATAAAATTATTTGGCACGGTTTTTGTCACGTTATAGGGCATGCCTTGCACAATACCTTGCCAAATTGTTTTCTTTGGCACGGTAGTTGCCACGGTTTTCTCAAAACCGTGCGAAATACCGTGCCAAAAGAATACGTTTCTAATTATTTTATAAAGAATCGATTGTAATTGGAATTATGTCATCAATAGGTCAACATTCTTTGTTGGTGGATGGTTTTAATATAGACAAGAAAATTTAAATATTTATTTTATATATGGATTAATTAAGATATTAATTCTATGTATCGATTATTCCCTTGTTTTCCAATCCATGTTAATTTTATCTTTTATTACTTATATTTAGTCGGTATTGAGTTAATCATGACATTTGTGCATGTAGACGTCAAATATAATTTATTATGAAAAAACATTAAAAAAAAAAAAAAAGAATTTGAACACCATGGCAAATAAAATTATTTGGCACGGTTTTTGTCACGGCATAGGGCATGCCTTGCACAATACCTTGCCAAATTGTTTTCTTTGGCACGGTAGTTGCCACGGTTTTCTCAAAACCGTGCCAAATACCGTGCCAAAAGAATAAGTTTCTAACTATTTTATAAAGAATCGATTGTAATTGGAATTATGTCATCAATAGGTCGAGATTCTTTGCTTGGTGGATGGTTTTAATATAGACAAGAAAATTTAAATATTTATTTTATATATGGATTAATTAAGATATTAATTCTATGTATCGATTATTCCCTTGTTTTCCAATCCATGTTAATTTTATGTTTTATTACTTATATTTAGTCGGTATTGAGTTAATCATGACATTTGTGCATGTAGACGTCAAATACAATTTATTATGAAAAAACATTAAAAAAGAAAAAAAGAATTTGAAAACCATGGCAAATAAAATTATTTGGCACGGTTTTTGTCACGGCATAGGCCATGCTTTGCACAATATCGTGCCAAATTGTTTTCTTTGGCATGGTAGTTGCCACTTTTTTCTAAAAACCGTGCCAAATACCGTGCCAAAATAATAAGTTTTTAATTGTTTTATAAACAATCGATTGTAATTGGAATTATCTCATCAATCGGTTGAGATTCTTTACTTGGTGTATGGTTTTAATATAGACAAGAAAATTTAAATATTTATTTTATATATGGATTAATTAAGATATTTATTCTATGTATCGATTATTCCCTTGTTTTCCAATCCATGTTAATTTTATGTTTTATTACTAATATTTAGTCGGTATTGTGTTAATCATGACAGTTGTGCATGTAGACGTCAAATATAATTTATTATGAAAAAACATTAAAAAAGAAAAAAAGAATTTGACCACCATCGCAAATAAAATTATTTGGCACGGTTTTTGTCACGTTATAGGGCATGCCTTGCACAATACCTTGCCAAATTGTTTTCTTTGGCACGGTAGTTGCCACGGTTTTCTCAAAACCGTGATAAATACCGTTCTAAAAGAATAAGTTTCTAATTATTTTATAAAAAATCGATTGTAATTGGAATTATGACATCAATAGGTCTAGATTCTTTGCTTGATGGATGGTTTTAATAAAGACAAGAAAATTTAAATATTTATTTTATATATGGATTAATTAAGATATTAATTCTATGTATCGATTATTCCCTTGTTTTCCAATCCATGTTAATTTTATGTTTTATTACTTATATTTAGTCGGTATTGAGTTAATCATGACATTTGTGCATGGAGACGTCAAATATAATTTATTATGAAAAAACATTAAAAAAGAAAAAAAGAATTTGAACACCATGGCAAATAAAATTATTTGGCACGGTTTTTGTCACGGCATAGGGCATGCCTTGCACAATACCGTGCCAAATTGTTTTCTTTGGAATGGTAGGTGCCACTTTTTTCTCAAAACTGTGCTAAATACCGTGCCAAAATAATAAGTTTTTAATTGTTTTATAAACAATCGATTGTAATTGGAATTATCTCATCAATAGGTCAAGATTCTTTACTTGGTGTATGGTTTTTATATAGACAAGAAGATTTAAATATTTATTTTACATATGGATTAATTAAGATATTTATTCTATGTATCGATTATTCCCTTCTTTTCCAATCCATGTTAATTTTATGTTTTATTACTAATATTTAGTCTGTATTGAGTTAATCATGACAGTTGTGCATGCAGACGTCAAATATATTTTATTATGAAAAAACATTAAAAAAGAAAAAAAGAATTTGACCACCATGGCAATTAAAATTATTTGGCACGGTTTTTGTCACGGCATAGGGCATGCCTTGCACAATACCGTGCCAAATTGTTTTCTTTGGAATGGTAGGTGCCACTTTTTTCTCAAAACTGTGCCAAATACCGTGCCAAAATAATAAGTTTTTAATTGTTTTATAAACAATCGATTGTAATTGGAATTATCTCATCAATAGGTCGAGATTCTTTACTTGGTGTATGGTTTTTATATAGACAAGAAAATTTAAATATTTATTTTACATATGGATTAATTAAGATATTTATTCTATGTATCGATTATTCCCTTCTTTTCCAATCCATGTTAATTTTATGTTTTATTACTAATATTTATTCCGTATTGAGTTAAACATGACAGTTGTGCATGCAGACGTCAAATATAATTTATTATGAAAAAACATTAAAAAAGAAAAAAAGTATTTGACCACCATGGCAAATAAAATTATTTGGCACGGTTTTTGTCACGTTATAGGGCATGCCTTGCACAATACCTTGCCAAATTGTTTTCTTTGGCACGGTAGTTGCCACGGTTTTCTCAAAACCGTGCCAAATACCGTGCCAAAAGAATAAGTTTCTAACTATTTTATAAAGAATCGATTGTAATTGGAATTATGTCATCAATAGGTCGAGATTCTTTGCTTGGTGGATGGTTTTAATATAGACAAGAAAATTTAAATATTTATTTTATATATGGATTAATTAAGATATTAATTCTATGTATCGATTATCCCCTTGTTTTCCAATCCATGTTAATTTTATGTTTTATTACTTATATTTAGTCGGTATTGTGTTAATCATGACATTTGTGCATGTAGACGTCAAATATAATTTATTATGCAAAAATATTAAAAAAGAAAAAAAGAATTTGACCACCATGGCGCCATTGTTTTTGTCACGGCATAGGGCATGCCTTGCACAATACCGTGCCAAAAGGATACGTTTCTAATTATTTTATAAACAATCGATTGTAATTAGAATTATGTCACCATTAGATCGAGATTCTTTGCTTGGTGGATGGTTTTAATATAGACAAGAAAATTTAAATATTTATTCTATATATGTATTAATTAAGATTTTTATTCTATGTATCGATTATTCCCTTATTGTCCAATCCATCTTAATTTTATGTTTTATTACTTATATTTAGTCGGTATTGAGTTAATCATGACATTTGTGCATGCAGATGTCAAATATGATTTATTAAGGAAAAAAATAAAAAAAAAAGAATTTGACCACCATGGCAAAGAAAAATATTTGGCACGGTTTTTGTCAGGGCATAGGGCATGCTGTGCCAAATACCGTGCCAAATGGTTTTCTTTGGCAAGGTATTAGCCACGGTTTTCTCAAAACCGTGCCAAATACCATGCCAAAAGAATAAGTTTATAATTATTTTATATACAATCGATTGTAATTGTAATTATATCATCAATAGATCGAGATTCTTTGCTAGGTGGATGGTTTTAATATAGACAAGAAAATTTAAATATTTATTTTATATATGAATTAATTAAGATATTTATTCTATATATCGATTGTTCCCTTGTTTTCCAATCCATGTTAATTTTATGTTTTATTAGTTATATTTAGTCGGTATTGAGTTAATCATGACATTTGTGCATGTAGACGTCAAATATAATTTATTATGAAAAAAATTAAAAAAGAAAAAAAGAATTTGATCAACATGGCAAAGAAAATTTTTTGTCACGGTTTTTGTTACGGCATAAATCATGCTTTATGTTTAAATGAATTTATATTATTTTATATATGGTTATTATATTATGTATTGCAGTTATTTGTTTTTTTGGTTTTAAATATAAATTTTTTTTTTCAAACCGTGCAAAATACCGTGCCAAAAGAATAAGTTTCAAATTATTTTATAAAAAATCGATTGTAATTGGAATTATGTCATCAATAGTTCGAGATTCTTTGCTTGGTGGATGGTTTTAATATAGACAAGAAAATTTAAATATTTATTTTATATATGGATTAATTAAGATATTAATTCTATGCATCGATTATTCCCTTGTTTTCCAATCCATGTTAATTTTATGTTTTATTACTTATATTTAGTCGGTATTTAGTTAATCATGACTTTTGTGCATGTAGACGTCAAATATAATTTATTATGAAAAAAATGAAAAAAGAAAAAAAGAATTTGACCAACATGGCAAAGAAAAATATTTGGCACAGTTTTTGTCACGGCATAGGGCATGCCGTGCCAAATACCGTGCCAAAAGAATAAGTTTCTAATTATTTTATAAAGAATCGATTGTAATTGGAATTATGTCATCAATAGGTTGAGATTCTTTGCTTGGTGCATGGTTTTAATATAGACAAGAAAATTTAAATATTTATTTTATATATGGATTATTTAAGATATTAATTCTTTGTATCGATTATTCCCTTGTTTTCCAATCCATGTTAAGTTTATGTTTTATTACTTATATTTAGTCGGTATGGAGTTAATCATGACATTTGTGCATGGAGAAGTCAAATATAATTTATTATGAAAAAACATTAAAAAAGATAAAAAGAATTTGAACACCATGGCAAATAAAATTATTTGCCATGGTTTTTGTCACGGCATATTGCATGCCTTGCACAATACCGGGCCAAATTGTTTTCTTTGGCATGGCAGTTGCCACTTTTTTCTCAAAACCGTGCCAAATACCGTGCCAAAATAATAAGTTTTTAATTGTTTTATAAACAATCGATTGTAATTGGAATTATCACATCAATAATTCGAGATTCTTTGCTTCTTAAATGGTTTTAATATAGACAAGAAAATTTAAATATCTATTTTATATATGAATTAATTAAGATATTT
This sequence comes from Dioscorea dumetorum, assembly GCA_902712375.1. Lineage (NCBI taxonomy): Eukaryota > Viridiplantae > Streptophyta > Magnoliopsida > Dioscoreales > Dioscoreaceae > Dioscorea > Dioscorea dumetorum. Next base: position 4,391,472 of record CACTHL010000492.1, read on the forward strand.
ATTCTATGTATCGATTATTCCCTTGTTTTCCAATCAATGTTAATTTTATGTTTTATTACTTATATTTAGTCGGTATTGAGTTAATCGTGACATTTGTGAATGTAGACGTCAAACATAATTTATTATGAAAAAATATTAAAAAAGAAAAAAAGAATTTGACCACCATGGCAAATAAAATTATTTGCCACGGTTTTTGTCACGGCATAGGGCATGCCTTGCACAATACCGTGCCAAATTGTTTTCTTTGGCACGGTAGTTGCCACGGCTTTTTTCTCAAAACCGTGCCAAATACCGTGCCAAAAGAATACGTTTCTAATTATTTTATAAACAATCGATTGTAATTAGAATTCTGACATCAATAGGTCGAGATTCTTTGCTTGGTGGATGGTTTTAATATCGAGAAGAAAATTTAAATATTAATTTTATATATGGATTAATTAAGATATTTATTCTATGTATCGATTATTCCCTTGTTTTCCAATCCATGTTAATTTTATGTTTTATTACTTATATTTAGTCGGTATTGAGTTAATCATGACGTTTGTGCATGCAGACGTCAAATATGATTTACTAAGGAAAAAAATGAAAAAAAAAAGAATTTGACCACCATGGCAGAGAAAAATATTTGGCACGGTTTTTGTCACGGCATATGGCATGCCGTGCCAAATACCATGCGAAATTGTTTTCTTTTGCAAGGTATTTGCCACAGTTTTTTCAAAACCGTGCCAAATACCGTGCCAAAAGAATAAGTTTATAATTGTTTTATAAACAATCGATTGTAATTGTAATTATATCATCAATAGATCGAGATTCTTTGCTTGGTGGATGGTTTTAATATAGACAAGAAAATTTAAATATTTATTTTATATATTGATTAATCAAGATATTTATTCTATGTATCGATTATTCACTTGTTTTCCAATCCATGTTAATTTTATGTTTTTTTACTCATATTTAGTCGGTATTGGGTTAATCATAACAGTTGTGCGTGCAGATGTCAAATATAATTTATTGTGAAAAAAAATAAAAATAAAAAGAATTTGACGACCATGGCAAAGAAAAATATTTGGCACGGTTTTTGTCACGGCATAAGGCATGACGTGCCAAATACGTGTTATTTTATATTTTTTGGGAATTATTTGTTTTATTAAAACCGTGCCAAATACCGTGCCAAAAGAATAAGTTTCTAATTATTTTATAAACAATCGATTGTAATTGTAATTATGTCATCGATAGATCGAGATTCTTTGCTTTATGGATTGTTTTAATATCGACAAGAAAATTTAAATATTTATTTTATATATGGATTAATTAAGATATTAATTCTATGTATCGATTATTCCCTTGTTTTCCAATCCATGTTAATTTTATGTTTTATTTCTTATATTTAGTCGGTATTTAGTTAATCATGACTTTTGTGCATGTAGACGTCAAATATAATTTATTATGAAAAAAAATTAAAAAAAAAAAAGAATTTGACCAACATGGCAAAGAAAAATATTTGGCACGGTTTTTGTCACGGCATAGGGCATGCCGTGCCATATACCGTGCCAAGAGAGGATACGTTTCTAATTATTTTATAAACAATCGATTGTAATTAGAATTATGTCATCAATAGGTCGAGATTCTTAGATTGGTGGATGGTTTTAATATAGACAAGAAAACTTAAATATTTATTTTATATATGGATTAATTAAGATATTTATTCTATGTATCGATTATTCAATTGTTTTCCAATCCATGTTAATTTTATGTTTTATTACTTATATTTAGTCGGTATTGAGTTAATCATGACATTTGTGCGTATAGACGTCAAAATATAATTTATTATGAAAAAAAATTAAAAAAAAAAAAGAATTTGACGACAATGGCAAAGAAAATATATGTCTTGTTTTTTTACGGAAAAGGGCCTCCCGCCCAAAAATGCCAAAAGAATAAGTTTCTAATTATTTTATAAACAATCGATTGTAATTGTAATTATGTCATTAATAGATCAAGATTCTTTGCTTGGTGGATGGTTTTAATATAGACAAGAAAATTTAAATATTTATTTTATATATGGATTAATTAAGATATTTATTCTGTGTATCGATTATTCCCTTGTTTTCCAATCCATGTTAAGTTTATGTTTTATTACTTATATTTAGTCGGTATTGAGTTAATCATGACATTTGTGCTTGTAGACGTCAAATATAATTTATTAAGGAAAAAAATAAAAAAAAAAATAAAAAAAAAAAGAATTTGACCAACATGGCAAGGAAAAATATTTGGCACGGTTTTTTGTCACGGAGCCGCCGTGCCAAAAGAATACGTTTCTAATTATTTTATAAACAATCGATTGTAATTAGAATTATGTCATCAATAGGTCGAGATTCTTAGATTGGTGGATGGTTTTAATATAGACAAGAAAATTTAAATATTTATTTTATATATGGATTAATTAAGATATTTATTCTATGTATCGATTATTCAATTGTTTTCCAATCCATGTTAATTTTATGTTCTATTACTTATATTTAGTCGGTATTGAGTTAATCATGACATTTGTGCGTATAGACGTCAAATATAATTTATTATGAAAAAAATTAAAAAAAAAAGAATTTGACGACCATGGCAAAGAAAAATATTTGGCACGGTTTTTGTCACGGCATAGGGCATGCCGTGCCAAATACCGTGCCAAATTGTTTTCTTTGACACTGTATTTGCCACGGTTTTATCAAAACCGGGGCAATATACTGTGCCAAAAGAATAAGTTTCTAATTATTTTATAAACAATTGATTGTAATTGTAATTATATCATCAATAGATCGAGATTCTTTGCTTGGTTGATGGTTTTAATATAGACAAGAAAATTTAAATATTTATTTTATATATGGATTAATTAAGATATTTATTTTATGTATCGATTATTCCCTTGTTTTCCAATCCATGTTAATTTTATGTTTTATTACTTATATTTAGTCGGTATTGAGTTAATCAAGACTTTTGTGCATGCAGACGTCAAATATGATTTACTAAGGAAAAAAATGAAAAAAAAAGAATTTGACCACCATGGCAGAGAAAAATATTTGGCACGGTTTTTGTCACGGCATATGGCATGCCGTGCCAAATACCGTGCCAAATTGTTTTCTTTTGCAAGGTATTTGCCACAGTTTTCTCAAAACCGTGCCAAATACCGTGCCAAAAGAATAAGTTTATAATTGTTTTATAAACAATCGATTGTAATTGTAATTATATCATCAATAGATCGAGATTCTTTGCTTGGTGGATGGTTTTAATATAGACAAGAAAATTTAAATATTTATTTTATATATTGATTAATCAAGATATTTATTCTATGTATCGATTATTCACTTGTTTTCCAATCCATGTTAATTTTATGTTTTATTACTTATATTTAGTCGGTATTGGGTTAATCATAACAGTTGTGCATGCAGATGTCAAATATAATTTATAGTGAAAAAAAATAAAAATAAAAAGAATTTGACGACCATGGCAAAGAAAAATATTTGGCACGGTTTTTGTCACGGCATAGGGCATGCCGTGCCAAATTCCGTGCCTTATTGTTTTCTTTGGCACGGTATTTGCCACGGTTTTATCAAAACCTAGCCAAATACCGTGCCAAAAGAATAAGTTTCTAATTATTTTATAAACAATCGATTGTAATTGTAATTATGTCATTAATAGATCGAGATTCTTTGCTTGGTGAATGGTTTTAATATAGACAAGAAAATTTAAATATTTATTTTATATATGGATTAATTAAGATATTTATTCTGTGTATCGATTATTCCCTTGTTTTCCAATCCATGTTAAGTTTATGTTTTATTACTTATATTTAATCGGTATTGAGTTAATCATGACATATGTGTGCTTGCAGACGTCAAATATAATTTATTAAGGAAAAAAATTAAAAAAAAAAGAATTTGACCAACATGGCAAAGAAAAATATTTTGTCACGGCTTTAGGGCATGGGCCGTGCCAAATACCGTGCCAAAAAAATACGTTTCTAATTATTTTATAAACAATCGATTGTAATTAGAATTATGTCATCAATAGGTCGAGATTCTTAGATTGGTGGATGGTTTTAATATAGAGAAGAAAATTTAAATATTAATTTTATATATGGATTAATTAAGATATTTATTCTATGTATCGATTATTCCCTTGTTTTCCAATCCATGTTAATTTTATGTTTTGTTACTTATATTTAGTCAGTATTGAGTTAATCATGACATTTGTGCATGCAGACGTCAAATATGATTTACTAAGGAAAAAAATGAAAAAAAAAGAATTTGACCACCATGGCAGAGAAAAATATTTGGCACGGTTTTTGTCACGGCATATGGCATGCCGTGCCAAATACCGTGCCAAATTGTTTTCTTTTGCAAGGTATTTGCCACAGTTTTCTCAAAACCGTGCCAAATACCGTGCCAAAAGAATAAGTTTATAATTGTTTTATAAACAATCGATTGTAATTGTAATTATATCATCAATAGATCGAGATTCTTTGCTTGGTGGATGGTTTTAATATAAACAAGAAAATTTAAATATATATTTTATATATTGATTAATCAAGATATTTATTCTATGTATCGATTATTCACTTGTTTTCCAATCCATGTTAATTTTATGTTTTATTACTTATATTTAGTCGGTATTGGGTTAATCATAACAGTTGTGCATGCAGATGTCAAATATAATTTATAGTGAAAAAAATAAAAATAAAAAGAATTTGACGACCATGGCAAAGAAAAATATTTGGCACGGTTTTTGTCACGGCATAAGGCATGACGTGCCAAATACCGTGCCAAATTGTTTTCTTTGGCACGGTATTTGCCACAGTTTTATCAAAACCGTGCCAAATACCGTGCCAAAAGAATAAGTTTCTAATTATTTTATAAAAAATCGGTTGTAATTGGAATTATGTCATCAATAATTCGAGATTCTTTGCTTGGTGGATGGTTTTAATATAGACAAGAAAATTTAAATATTTATTTTATATATGGATTAATTAAGATATTAATTCTATGTATCGATTATTCCCTTGTTTTCCAATCCATGTTAATTTTATGTTTTATTTCTTATATTTAGTCGGTATTTAGTTAATCATGACTTTTGTGCATGTAGACGTCAAATATAATTTATTATGAAAAAAATGAAAAAAGAAAAAAAGAATTTGACCAACATGGCAAAGAAAAATATTTGGCACAGTTTTTGTCACGCATAGGGCATGCCGTGCCATATACCGTGCCAAAAGGATACGTTTCTAATTATTTTATAAACAATCGATTGTAATTAGAATTATGTCATCAATAGGTCGAGATTCTTAGATTGGTGGATGGTTTTAATATAGACAAGAAAATTTGAATATTTATTTTATATATGGATTAATTAAGATATTTATTCTATGTATCGATTATTCAATTGTTTTCCAATCCATGTTAATTGTATGTTTTATTACTTATATTTAGTCGGTATTGAGTTAATCATGACATTTGTGCGTATAGACGTCAAATATAATTTATTATGAAAAAAAATTAAAAAAAAAAGAATTTGACGACCATGGCAAAGAAAAATATTTGGCACGGTTTTTGTCACGGCATAGGGCATGCCGTGCCAAATACCGTGCCCTTTTTTTTGGTTTTATCAAAACCGTGCCAAATACCGTGCCAAAAGAATAAGTTTCTAATTATTTTATAAACAATCGATTGTAATTGTAATTATGTCATTAATAGATCGAGATTCTTTGCTTGGTGGATGGTTTTAATATAGACAAGAAAATTTAAATAATTATTTTATATATGGATTAATTAAGATATTTATTCTGTGTATCGATTATTCCCTTGTTTTCCAATCCATGTTAAGTTTATGTTTTATTACTTATATTTAGTCGGTATTGAGTTAATCATGACATTTGTGCTTGCAGACGTCAAATATAATTTATTAAGGAAAAAAATTAAAAAAAAAAAGAATTTGACCAACATGGCAATGAAAAATATTTGGCACGGTTTTTGTCACGGCACAGGGCCTGCCGTGCCAAAAGAATACGTTTCTAATTATTTTATAAACAATCGATTGTAATTAGAATTATGTCATCAATAGGTCGAGATTCTTAGATTGGTGGATGGTTTTAATATAGATAAGAAAATTTAAATATTTATTTTATATATGGATTAATTAAGATATTTATTCTATGTATCGATTATTCAATTGTTTTCCAATCCATGTTAATTTTATGTTCTATTACTTATATTTAGTCGGTATTGAGTTAATCATGACATTTGTGCGTATAAACGTCAAATATAATTTATTATGAAAAAAAATTAAAAAAAAAAGAATTTGACGACCATGGCAAAGAAAAATATTTGGCACGTTTTTTGTTACGGCATAGGCATGCCGTGCCAAATACCGTGCCAAAAGAATAAGTTTCTAATTATTTTATAAACAATCGATTGTAATTGTAATTATGTCATTAATAGATCGAGATTCTTTGCTTGGTGGATGGTTTTAATATAGACAAGAAAATTTAAATATTTATTTTATATATGGATTAATTAAGATATTTATTCTGTGTATCGATTATTCCCTTGTTTTCCAATCCATGTTAAGTTTATGTTTTATTACTTATATTTAGTCGGTATTGAGTTAATCATGACATTTGTGCTTGCAGACGTCAAATATAATTTATTAAGGAAAAAATTTAAAAAAAAAAAGAATTTGACCAACATGGCAAAGAACAATATTTTGCACGGTTCTTGTCACGGCACAGGGCCTGCCGTGCCAAAAGAATACATTTCTAATTATTTTATAAACAATCGATTGTAATTAGAATTATGTCATCAATAGGTCGAGATTCTTAGATTGGTGGATGGTTTTAATATAGACAAGAAAATTTAAATATTTATTTTACATATGGATTAATTAAGATATTTATTCTATGTATCGATTATTCAATTGTTTTCCAATCAATGTTAATTTTATGTTCTATTACTTATATTTAGTCGGTATTGTGTTAATCATGACATTTGTGCGTATAGACGTCAAATATAATTTATTATGAAAAAAATTAAAAAAAAAAGAATTTGACGACCATGGCAAAGAAAAATATTTGGCACGGTTTTTGTCACGGCATAGGGCATGCCGTGCCAAATACCGTGCCAAATTGTTTTCTTTGACACGGTATTTGCCACGGTTTTATCAAAACCGTGCCAAATACCGTGCCAAAAAAATAAGTTTCTAATTATTTTATAAACAATCGATTGTAATTGTAATTATATCATCAATAGATCGAGATTCTTTGCTTGGTGGATGGTTTTAATATAGACATGAAAATTTAAATATTTATTTAATATATGGATTAATTAAGATATTTATTCTACGTATCGATTATTCAATTGTTTTCCAATCCATGTTAATTTTATGTTTGATTACTTATATTTAGTCGGTATTGAGTTAATCATGACATTTGTGCGTATAGACGACAAATATCATTTATTATGAAAAAAAATTAAAAAAAAAAGAATTTGACGACCATGGCAAAGAAAAATATTTGGCACGGTTTTTGTCACGGCATAGGGCATGCCATGCAAAATACCGTGCCAAATTGTTTTCTTTGGCACGGTATTTGCCACGGTTTTCTCAAAACCGTGCCAAATACCAAGCCAAAAGAATAAGTTTTTAGTTATTTTATAAACAATCGATTGTAATTGTAATTATATCATCAATAGATCGAGATTCTTTGCTTGGTAGATGGTTTTAATATAGACAAGAAAATTTAAATATTTATTTTATATATGGATTAATTAAGATATTTATTCTATGTATCGATTATTCCCTTGTTTTCCAATCCATGTTAATTTTATGTTTTATTACTTATATTTAGTCGGTATTGAGTTAATCATGACTTTTGTGCATGCAGACGTCAAATATGATTTGTTAAGGTAAAAAAATTAAAAAAAAAAAGAATTTGACCAACATGGCAAAGAAAAATATTTGGCACGGTTTTTCTCACGGCATAGGGCATGCCGTGCGAAATACCGTGCCATAAGAATACGTTTCTAATTATTTTATAAACAATCGATTGTAATTACAATTATGGCATCAATAGGTGAGATTCTTAGATTGGTGGATGGTTTTAATATAGAATAAAATTTAAATATTGATTATATATATGGATTAATTACGATATTCATTCTATGTATCGATTATTCCCTTGTTTTCCAATCCATGTTAATTTTTTGTTTTATTACTTATATTTTGTAGGTATTGAGTTAATCCTGACATTTGTGCGTATAGACGTCAAATATAATTTATTATGAAAAAAAATTAAAAAAAAAACAATTTGACGACCATGGCAAAGAAAAATAATTGGCACGGTTTTTGTCACGGCATAAGGCATGCCGTGCCAAATACCGTGCCAAATTGTTTTCTTTGGCACGGTATTTGCCACTGTTTTATCAAAACCGTGCCAAATACCGTGCCAAAAGAATAAGTTTCTAATTATTTTATAAACAATCGATTGTAATTGTAATTATGTCATTAATAGATCGAGATTCTTTGCTTGGTGAATGGTTTTAATATAGACAAGAAAATTTAAATATTGATTTTATATATGGATTAATTACGATATTCATTCTATGTATCGATTATTCCCTTGTTTTCCAATAAATGTTAATTTTTTGTTTTATTACTTATATTTTGTCGGTATTGAGTTAATCCTGACATTTGTGCGTATAGACGTCAAATATAATTTATTATGAAAAAAAAATTAAAAAAAAAAAGAATTTGACGACCATGGCAAAGAAAAATAATTGGCACGGTTTTTGTCACGGCATAAGGCATGCCGTGCCAAATACCGTGCCAAATTGTTTTCTTTGGCACGGTATTTGTCACTGTTTTATCAAAACCGTGCCAAATACCGTGCCAAAAGAATAAGTTTCTAATTATTTTATAAACAATCGATTGTAATTAGAATTATGTCATCAATAGGTCGAGATTCTTAGATTGGTGGATGGTTTTAATATAGACAAGAAAATTTAAATATTTATTTTATATATGTATTAATTAAGATATTTATTCTATGTATCGATTATTCAATTGTTTTCCAATCCATGTTAATTTTATGTTCTATTACTTATATTTAGTCGGTATTGAGTTAATCATGACATTTGTGCGTATAAACGTCAAATATAATTTATTATGAAAAAAAATTAAAAAAAAAAGAATTTGACGACCATGGCAAAGAAAAATATTTGGCACGGTTTTTGTTACGGCATAGGCATGCCGTGCCAAATACCGTGCCAAAAGAATAAGTTTCTAATTATTTTATAAACAATCGATTGTAATTGTAATTATGTCATTAATAGATCGAGATTCTTTGCTTGGTGGATGGTTTTAATATAGACAAGAAAATTTAAATATTTATTTTATATATGGATTAATTAAGATATTTATTCTGTGTATCGATTATTCCCTTGTTTTCCAATCCATGTTAAGTTTATGTTTTATTACTTATATTTAGTCGGTATTGAGTTAATCATGACATTTGTGCTTGCAGACGTCAAATATAATTTATTAAGGAAAAAATTAAAAAAAAAAAAGAATTTGACCAACATGGCAAAGAACAATATTTTGCACGGTTTTTGTCACGGCACAGGGCCTGCCGTGCCAAAAGAATACATTTCTAATTATTTTATAAACAATCGATTGTAATTAGAATTATGTCATCAATAGGTCGAGATTCTTAGATTGGTGGATGGTTTTAATATAGACAAGAAAATTTAAATATTTATTTTACATATGGATTAATTAAGATATTTATTCTATGTATCGATTATTCAATTGTTTTCCAATCAATGTTAATTTTATGTTCTATTACTTATATTTAGTCGGTATTGTGTTAATCATGACATTTGTGCGTATAGACGTCAAATATAATTTATTATGAAAAAAATTAAAAAAAAAAGAATTTGACGACCATGGCAAAGAAAAATATTTGGCACGGTTTTTGTCACGGCATAGGGCATGCCGTGCCAAATACCGTGCCAAATTGTTTTCTTTGACACGGTATTTGCCACGGTTTTATCAAAACCGTGCCAAATACCGTGCCAAAAAAATAAGTTTCTAATTATTTTATAAACAATCGATTGTAATTGTAATTATATCATCAATAGATCGAGATTCTTTGCTTGGTGGATGGTTTTAATATAGACATGAAAATTTAAATATTTATTTAATATATGGATTAATTAAGATATTTATTCTACGTATAGATTATTCAATTGTTTTCCAATCCATGTTAATTTTATGTTTTATTACTTATATTTAGTCGGTATTGAGTTAATCATGACATTTGTGCGTATAGACGACAAATATCATTTATTATGAAAAAAAATTAAAAAAAAAAAGAATTTGACGACCATGGCAAAGAAAAATATTTGGCACGGTTTTTGTCACGGCATAGGGCATGCCATGCAAAATACCGTGCCAAATTGTTTTCTTTGGCACGGTATTTGCCACGGTTTTCTCAAAACCGTGCCAAATACCAAGCCAAAAGAATAAGTTTTTAGTTATTTTATAAACAATCGATTGTAATTGTAATTATATCATCAATAGATCGAGATTCTTTGCTTGGTAGATGGTTTTAATATAGACAAGAAAATTTAAATATTTATTTTATATATGGATTAATTAAGATATTTATTCTGTGTATCGATTATTCCCTTGTTTTCCAATCCATGTTAATTTTATGTTTTATTACTTATATTTAGTCGGTATTGAGTTAATCATGACTTTTGTGCATGCAGACGTCAAATATGATTTATTAAGGTAAAAAAATTAAAAAAAAAAGAATTTGACCAACATGGCAAAAGAAAAATATTTGGCACGGTTTTTCTCACGGCATAGGGCATGCCGTGCGAAATACCGTGCCATAAGAATACGTTTCTAATTATTTTATAAACAATGGATTGTAATTACAATTATGGCATCAATAGGTCGAGATTCTTAGATTGGTGGATGGTTTTAATATAGACAAGAAAATTTAAATATTGATTTTATATATGGATTAATTACGATATTCATTCTATGTATCGATTATTCCCTTGTTTTCCAATCCATGTTAATTTTTTGTTTTATTACTTATATTTTGTCGGTATTGAGTTAATCCTGACATTTGTGCGTATAGACGTCAAATATAATTTATTATGAAAAAAAAATTAAAAAAAAAAGAATTTGACGACCATGGCAAAGAAAAATAATTGGCACGGTTTTTGTCACGGCATAAGGCATGCCGTGCCAAATACCGTGCCAAATTGTTTTCTTTGGCACGGTATTTGTCACTGTTTTATCAAAACTGTGCCAAATACCGTGCCAAAAGAATAAGTTTCTAATTATTTTATAAACAATCGATTGTAATTGTAATTATGTCATTAATAGATCGAGATTCTTTGCTTGGTGAATGGTTTTAATATAGACAAGAAAATTTAAATATTGATTTTATATATGGATTAATTACGATATTCATTCTATGTATCGATTATTCCCTTGTTTTCCAATAAATGTTAATTTTTTGTTTTATTACTTATATTTTTTCGGTATTGAGTTAATCCTGACATTTGTGCGTATAGACGTCAAATATAATTTATTATGAAAAAAAATTAAAAAAAAAAAGAATTTGACGACCATGGCAAAGAAAAATAATTGGCACGGTTTTTGTCACGGCATAAGGCATGCCGTGCCAAATACCGTGCCAAATTGTTTTCTTTGACACGGTATTTGTCACTGTTTTATCAAAACCGTGCCAAATACCGTGCCAAAAGAATAAGTTTCTAATTATTTTATAAACAATCGATTGTAATTAGAATTATGTCATCAATAGGTCGAGATTCTTAGATTGGTGGATGGTTTTAATATAGACAAGAAAATTTAAATATTTATTTTATATATGGATTAATTAAGATATTTATTCTATGTATCGATTATTCAATTGTTTTCCAATCCATGTTAATTTTATGTTCTATTACTTATATTTAGTCGGTATTGTGTTAATCATGACATTTGTGCGTATAGACGTCAAATATAATTTATTATGAAAAAAATTAAAAAAAAAAGAATTTGACGACCATGGCAAAGAAAAATATTTGGCACGGTTTTTGTCACGGCATAGGGCATGCCGTGCCAAATACCGTGCCAAATTGTTTTCTTTGACACGGTATTTGCCACGGTTTTATCAAAACCGTGCCAAATACCGTGCCAAAAGAATAAGTTTCTAATTATTTTATAAACAATCGATTGTAATTGTAATTATATCATCAATAGATCGAGATTCTTTGCTTGGTGGATGGTTTTAATATAGACATGAAAATTTAAATATTTATTTTATATATGGATTAATTAAGATATTTATTCTACGTATCGATTATTCAATTGTTTTCCAATCCATGTTAATTTTATGTTTTATTACTTATATTTAGTCGGTATTGAGTTAATCATGACATTTGTGCGTATAGACGACAAATATCATTTATTATGAAAAAAAATTAAAAAAAAAAAGAATTTGACGACCATGGCAAAGAAAAATATTTGGCACGGTTTTTGTCACGGCATAGGGCATGCCGTGCAAAATACCGTGCCAAATTGTTTTCTTTGGCACGGTATTTGCCACGGTTTTCTCAAAACCGTGCCAAATACCAAGCCAAAAGAATAAGTTTTTAGTTATTTTATAAACAATCGATTGTAATTGTAATTATATCATCAATAGATCGAGATTCTTTGCTTGGTGGATGGTTTTAATATAGACAAGAAAATTTAAATATTTATTTTATATATGGATTAATTAAGATATTTATTCTGTGTATCGATTATTCCCTTGTTTTCCAATCCATGTTAATTTTATGTTTTATTACTTATATTTATTCGGTATTGAGTTAATCATGACTTTTGTGCATGCAGACGTCAAATATGATTTATTAAGGTAAAAAAATTAAAAAAAAAAGAATTTGACCAACATGGCAAAGAAAAATATTTGGCACGGTTTTTCTCACGGCATAGGGCATGCCGTGCGAAATACCGTGCCATAAGAATACGTTTCTAATTATTTTATAAACAATCGATTGTAAATACAATTATGGCATCAATAGGTCGAGATTCTTAGATTGGTGGATGGTTTTAATATAGACAAGAAAATTTAAATATTGATTTTATATATGGATTAATTACGATATTCATTCTATGTATCGATTATTCCCTTGTTTTCCAATCCATGTTAATTTTTTGTTTTATTACTTATATTTTGTCGGTATTGAGTTAATCCTGACATTTGTGCGTATAGACGTCAAATATAATTTATTATGAAAAAAAAATTAAAAAAAAAAAGAATTTGACGACCATGGCAAAGAAAAATAATTGGCACGGTTTTTGTCACGGCATAAGGCATGCCGTGCCAAATACCGTGCCAAATTGTTTTCTTTGGCACGGTATTTGTCACTGTTTTATCAAAACCGTGCCAAATACCGTGCCAAAAGAATAAGTTTCTAATTATTTTATAAACAATCGATTGTAATTGTAATTATGTCATTAATAGATCGAGATTCTTTGCTTGGTGAATGGTTTTAATATAGACAAGAAAATTTAAATATTGATTTTATATATGGATTAATTACGATATTCATTCTATGTATCGATTATTCCCTTGTTTTCCAATCCATGTTAATTTTTTGTTTTATTACTTATATTTTGTCGGTATTGAGTTAATCCTGACATTTGTGCGTATAGACGTCAAATATATTTTATTATGAAAAAAAAATTAAAAAAAAAAAAGAATTTGACGACCATGGCAAAGAAAAATAATTGGCACGGTTTTTGTCACGGCATAAGGCATGCCGTGCCAAATACCGTGCCAAATTGTTTTCTTTGGCACGGTATTTGTCACTGTTTTATCAAAACCGTGCCAAATACCGTGCCAAAAGAATAAGTTTCTAATTATTTTATAAACAATCAATTGTAATTAGAATTATGTCATCAATAGGTCGAGATTCTTAGATTGGTGGATGGTTTTAATATAGACAAGATAATTTAAGTATTTATTTTATATATGGATTAATTAAGATATTTATTCTATGTATCGATTATTCAATTGTTTTCCAATACATGTTAATTTTATGTTCTATTACTTATATTTAGTCGGTATTGAGTTAATCATGACATTTGTGCGTATAGACGTCAAATATAATTTATTATGAAAATAAATTAAAAAAAAAAGAATTTGATGACCATGGCAAAGAAAAATATTTGGCACGGTTTCTGTCACGGCAGAGGGCATGCCGTGCCAAATACCGTGCTAAATTGTTTTCTTTGACACGGTATTTGCCACGGTTTTATCAAAACCGTGCCAAATACCGTGCCAAAAGAATAAGTTTCTAATTATTTTATAAACAATCGATTGTAATTGTAGTTATATCATCAATAGATCGAGATTCTTTGCTTGGTGGATGGTTTTAATATAGACATGAAAATTTAAATATTTATTTTATATATGGATTAATTAAGATATTTATTCTATATATCGATTATTCAATTGTTTTCCAATCCATGTTAATTTTATGCTTTATTACTTATATTTAGTCGGTATTGAGTTAATCATGACATTTGTGCGTATAGACAACAAATACCATTTATTATGAAAAAAAATTAAAAAAAAAAAGAATTTGACGACCATGGCAAAGAAAAATATTTGGCACGGTTTTTGTCACGGCATAGGGCATGCCGTGCCAAATACCGTGCGAAATTGTTTTCGTTGACACGGTATTTGCCACGGTTTTATCAAGACTGTGCCAAATACCGTGCCAAAAGAATAAGTTTCTAATTATTTTATAAACAATCGATTGTAATTGTAATTATATCATCAATAGATCAAGATTCTTTGCTTGTTGGATGGTTTTAATATAGACATGAAAATTTAAATATTTATTTTATATATGGATTAATTAAGATATTAATTCTATGTATCGATTATTCCCTTGTTTTCCAATCCATGTTAATTTTATGTTTTATTACGTATATTTAGTCTGTATTGAGTTAATCATGACAGTTGTGCATGTAGACGTCAAATATAATTTATTATGAAAAAAAATAAAAAAATAAAAGAATTTGGCACAGTATTTGCCATGGTTTTCTCAAAACCGTGCCAAATACCGTGCCAAAAGAATAAGTTTCTAATTGTTTTATAAAAAATCGATTGTAATTGGAATTACGTCATCAATAGGTCGAGATTCGTTGCTTGGTGGATGGTTTTAATATAGACAAGAAAATTTAAATATTTATTTTATATATGGATTAATTTAGATATTTATTCTATGTATCGATTATTCCCTTGTTTTCCAATCCATGTTAATTTTATGTTTTATTACTTGTATTTAGTCGGTATTGAGTTAATCATGACATTTGTGCATGCAGACGTGAAATATGATTTATTAAGGAAAAAACTTAAAAAAAAAAAGAATTTCACCACCATGGCAAAGAAAAATATTTGGCACGGTTTTTGTCACGGCGTAGGGCATGCCGTGCCAAATACCGTGGCAAATTGTTTTCTTTGGCAAGGTATTTGCCACAGTTTTCTCAAGACCGTGCCAAAAGAATAAGTTTCTCATTATTTTATAAAAAACCGATTCTAATTGTAATTATATCATCAATATGTCGAGATTCTTTGCTTGGTGGATTGTTTTAATATCGACAAGAAAATTTAAATATTTATTTTATATATGGATTAATTAAGATATGAATTCTATGTATCGATTATTACCTTGTTTTCCAATCCATGTTAATTTTATATTTTATTACTAATATTTAGTCGGTATTGAGTTAATAATGACAGTTGTGCATGTAGACGTGAAATATAATTTATTATGAAAAAAATTAAAAAAAAAGAATTTGACCAACATGGCAAAGAAAAATATTCAGCAGGGTTTTTGTCACGGCATAGAACATGCCGTGCCAAATACCGTGCCAAACTGTTTTCTTTGGCACAGTATTTGCCACGGTTTTCTCAAAACCGTGCCAAATACCGTGCCAAAAGAATAAGTTTCTAATTATTTATGAAGAATCGATTGTAATTGGAATTATGTCATCAATAGGTCGAGATTCTTTGCTTGGTGGATGGTTTTAATATAGACAAGAAAATTTAAATATTTATTTTATATATGGATTAATTAGGATATTTATTCTATGTATCGATTATTCCCTTGTTTTGTAATCCATGTTAATTTTATGTTTTATTACTTATATTTAGTCGGTATTGAGGTAATTATGACATTTGTGCATGCAGACGTCAAATATAATTTATTAAGAAAAAAAATTAAAAAAAAAAAGAATTGGACCACCATGGCAAAGAAAATTATTTGTCACGGTTTTTGTCACGGCATAGGGCATGCCGTGCCAAATTGTTTTCTTTGGCACGGTATTTGCGACGGTTTTATCAAAACTGTGCCAAATACCGTGCCAAAAGAATAAGTTTCTAATTATTTTATAAACAATCGATTGTAATTGTAATTATGTCATCAATAGATTGAGATTCTTTACTTGATGGATGGTTTTAATATAGACAAGAAAATTGAAATATTTATTTTATATATGGATTAATTAAGATATTTATTCTTTGTATCGATTATTCCCTTCTTTTGCAATCCATGTTAATTTTATGTTTTATTACTTATATTTAGTCGGTATTGAGTTAATCATGACATTTGTGCATGCAGACGTCAAATATGATTTATTAAGGAAAAAAATTAAAAAAAAACAATTTGACCACGATGGGTAAGAAAAATATTTGGCACGGTTTTTGTCACGGCATAGGGGATGCCGTGCCAAATACCGTGCCAAATTGTTTTCTTTGGCACGGTATTTGCCACGGTTTTATCAAAACAGTGCCAAATACCGTGCCAAAAGAATAAGTTTCTAATTATTTTATAAACAATCGATTGTAATTGTAATTATGACATCAATAGATCGAGTTTATTTGCTTGGTGGATGGTTTTAATATAGATAAGAAAATTTAAATATTTATTTTATATATGGATTAATTAAGATATTTTTTCTATGTATCGATTATTCCCTTGTTTTCCAATCCATGTTAATTTTATGTTTTATTACTTATATTTAGTCGGTATTCAGTTAATCATGACATTTGTGCATGCAGACATCAAATACGATTTATTAAAGAAAAAACTTAAAATAATAAGAATTTCACCACCATGGCAAAGAAAAATATTTGGCACGGTTTTTGTCACGGCGTAGGGCATGCCGTGCCAAATTGTTTTCTTTGGCAAGGTATTTGCCACAGTTTTCTCAAAATCGTGCCAAAAGAATAAGTTTCTAATTATTTTATGAAAAATCGATTGTAATTGGAATTATGTGATCAATAGGTCGAGATTCTTTGCTTGGTGGATGGTTTTAATATAGACAAGAAAATTTAAATATTTATTTTATATATGGATTAATTAGGATATTTATTCCATGTATCGATTATTCCCTTATTTCCAATCCATGTTAATTTTATGTTTTATTACTTATATTTAGTCGGTATTGAGTTAATCATGACATTTGTGCATGTAGACCTCAAATATAATTTATTATGAAAAAAATGAAAAACAAAAAAAAGAATTTGACCAACATAGCAAAGAAACCTATTTGGCACGGTTTTTGTCACGGCATAGTTCATGCCGTGCCAAATACCGTGCCAAATTGTTTTCTTTGGCACGGTATTTGCAACGGTTTTCTCAAAACCGTGCCAAATACCGTGCCAAAAGAATAAGTTTCTAATTATTTTATAAACAATCGATTGTAATTGTAATTATATCATCAATAGATCGAGATTCTTTGTTTGGTGGATGGTTTTAATATAGACATGAAAATTTAAATATTTATTTTATATATGGATTAATTAAGATATTTATTTTATGTATCGATTATTCCCTTGTTTTCCAATCCATGTTAATTTTATGTTTTATTACTTATATTTTGTCGGTATTGAGTTAATCATGACATTTGTGCATGCAGACGTCAAATATGATTTATTAAGGAAAAAAATTAAAAAAAAAAAGAATTTGACCACCATGGCAAAGAAAAATATTTGGCACGGTTTTTGTCACGGCATAGGGCATGCCGTGCCAAATACCGTGCCAAATTGTTTTCTTTGGCAAGGTATTTGCCACAGTTTTCTCAAAACCGTGCCAAAAGAATAAGTTTATAATTATTTTATAAATAATCGATTGTAATTGGAATTATGCCATCAATAGGTCGAGATTCTTTCCTTGGTGGATGGTTTTAATAAAGACAAGAAAATTTAAATATTTATTTTATATATGGATTAATTAACATATTAATTTTATGTATCGATTATTCCCTTCTTTTCCAATCCATGTTAATTTTATGTTTTATTACTTATATTTAGTCGGTATTGAGTTAAGCATGACATTTGTGCATGTAGACGTCAAATATAATTTATTATGAAAAAACATTATAAAAGAAAAAAAGAATTTGACCACCATGGCAAATAAAATTATTTGGCACGGTTTTTGTCACGGCATAGGGCATGCCTTGCACAATACCATGCCAAATTGTTTGTTTCGCACGGTAGTTGCCACGGTTTTCTAAAAACCGTGCCAAAAGAATACATTTCTAATTATTTTATAAACAATTGATTGTAATTAGAATTACGTCATCAATAGGTCGAGATTCCTTGATTGGTGGATGGTTTTAATATAGACAAAAAAATTTAAATATTTATTTTAGATATGGATTAATTAAGATATTTATTCTATGTATCGATTATTCCCTTGTTTTTCAATCCATGTTAATTTTATGTTTTATTACTTATATTTTGTCGGTATTGAGTTAATCATGACATTTGTGCATGCAGACGTCAAATATGATTTATTAAGGAAAAAACTTAAAAAAAAAAAATTTGACCACCATGGCAAAGAAAAATATTTGGCACGGTTTTTGTCACGGCATAGGGCATGCCGTGCCAAATACCGTGCCAAATTGTTTTCTTTGGCACGGTATTTGCCACGGTTTTCTCAAAACCGTGCCAAATACCGTGCCAAAAGAATAAGTTTCTAATTATTTTATAAACAATCGATTGTAATTGTAATTATATCATCAATAGATCGAGATTCTTTGTTTGGTGGATGGTTTTAATATAGACATGAAAATTTAAATATTTATTTTATATATGGATTAATTAAGATATTTATTCTATGTATCGATTATTCCCTTGTTTTCCAATCCATGTTAATTTTATGTTTTATTACTTATATTTTGTCGGTATTGAGCTAATCATGACATTTGTGCATGCAGACGTCAAATATGATTTATTAAGGAAAAAAATTAAAAAAAAAAAAGAATTTGACCACCATGGCAAAGAAAAATATTTGGCACGGTTTTTGTCACGGCATAGGGCATGCCGTGCCAAATACCGTGCCAAATTGTTTTCTTTGGCACGGTATTTGCCACGGTTTTCTCAAAACCGTGCCAAATACCGTGCCAAAAGAATAAGTTTCTAATTATTTTATAAACAATCGATTGTAATTGTAATTATGACATCAATAGGTCGAGATTCTTTCCTTGGTGGATGGTTTTAATAAAGACAAGAAAATTTAAATATTTATTTTATATATGGATTAATTAACATATTAATTTTATGTATCGATTATTCCCTTGTTTTCCAATCCATGTTAATTTTATGTTTTATTACTTATATTTAGTCGGTATTGAGTTAATCATGACATTTGTGCATGTAGACGTCAAATATAATTTATTATGAAAAAAATGAAAAAAGAAAAAAAGAATTTGACCAACATAGCAAAGAAAACTATTTGGCACGGTTTTTGTCACGGCATAGGGCATGCCGTGCCAAATACCGTGCCAAATTGTTTTCTTTGGCACGGTATTTGATACGGTTTTCTCAAAACCGTGCCAAATACCGTGCCAAAAGAATAAGTTTCTAATTATTTTGTAAACAATCGATTGTAATTGTAATTATATCATCAATAGATCGAGATTCTTTGTTTGGTGGATGGTTTTAATATAGACATGAAAATTTAAATATTTATTTTATATATGGATTAATTAAGATATTTATTCTATGTATCGATTATTCCCTTGTTTTCCAATCCATGTTAATTTTATGTTTTATTACTTATATTTTGTCGGTATTGAGTTAATCATGACATTTGTGCATGCAGACGTCAAATATGATTTATTAAGGAAAAAAATTAAAAAAAAAAAAGAATTTGACCACCATGGCAAAGAAAAATATTTGGCACGGTTTTTGTCACGGCATAGGGCATGCCGTGCCAAATACCGTGCCAAATTGTTTTCTTTGGCAAGGTATTTGCCACAGTTTTCTCAAAACCGTGCCAAAAGAATAAGTTTATAATTATTTTATAAATAATCGATTGTAATTGGAATTATGCCATCAATAGGTCGAGATTCTTTCCTTGGCGGATGGTTTTAATAAAGACAAGAAAATTTAAATATTTATTTTATATATGGATTAATTAACATATTAATTTTATGTATCGATTATTCCCTTCTTTTCCAATCCATGTTAATTTTATGTTTTATTACTTATATTTAGTCGGTATTGAGTTAAGCATGACATTTGTGCATGTAGACGTCAAATATAATTTATTATGAAAAAACATTAAAAAAGAAAAAAAGAATTTGACCACCATGGCAAATAAAATTATTTGGCACGGTTTTTGTCACGGCATAGGGCATGCCTTGCACAATACCGTGCCAAATTGTTTTGTTTGGCACGGTAGTTGCCACGGTTTTCTAAAAACCGTGCCAAAAGAATACATTTCTAATTATTTTATAAACAATTGATTGTAATTAGAATTACGTCATCAATAGGTCGAGATTCCTTGATTGGTGGATGGTTTTAATATAGACAAAAAAATTTAAATATTTATTTTAGATATGGATTAATTAAGATATTTATTCTATGTATCGATTATTCCCTTGTTTTCCAATCCATGTTAATTTTATGTTTTATTACTTATATTTTGTCGGTATTGAGTTAATCATGACATTTGTGCATGCAGACGTCAAATATGAGTTATTAAGGAAAAAACTTAAAAAAATTTGACCACCATGGCAAAGAAAAATATTTGGCACGGTTTTTGTCACGGCATAAGGCATGCCGTGCCAAATACCGTGCCAAATTTGCCACGGTTTTTTCAAACCCGTGCCAAATACCGTGCCAAAAGAATAAGTTTCTAATTATTTTTTAAGACATCGATTCTAATTGTAATTATATCATCAATAGGTCGAGATTCTTTGCTTGGTGGATTGTTTTAATATCGACAGGAAAATTTAAATATTTATTTTATATATGGATTAATTAAGATAATAATTCTATGTATCGATTATTCCCTTGTTTTCCAATCCATGTTAATTTTATGTTTTATTACTTATATTTAGTCTGTATTGAGTTAATCATGACAGTTGTGCATGTAGACGTCAAATATAATTTATTATGAAAAAAATAAAAAAATAAAAGAATTTGGCACAGTATTTGCCATGGTTTTCTCAAAACCGTGCCAAATACCGTGCCAAAAGAATAAGTTTCTAATTATTTTATAAAAAATCGATTGTAATTGGAATTACGTCATCAATAGGTTGAGATTCTTTGCTTGGTGGATGGTTTTAATATAGACAAGAAAATTTAAATATTTATTTTATATATCTATTAATTAAGATATTTATTTTATGTATCGATTATTTCCTTGTTTCTAATCCATGTTAATTTTATGTTTTATTACTTATATTTAGTCGGTATTGAGTTAATCAAAACATTTGTGCATGCAGACGTCAAAGATGATTTATTAAGGAAAAAAAAAAAAAAAAAAAAAAAAGAATTTGACCACCATGGCAAAGAAAAATATTTGGCACGGTTTTTGTCACGGCATAGAGCATGCCGTGCCAAATACCGTGCCAAATTGTTTTCTTTGGCAAGCATTTGCCACAGTTTCCTCAAAACCGTGCCAAAAGAATAAGTTTATAATTATTTTATAAAGAATCGATTGTAATTGGAATTATGCCATCAATCGGTCGAGATTCTTTCCTTGGTGGATGGTTTTAATAAAGAGAAGAAAATTTAAATATTTATTTTATATATGGATTAATTAAGATATTAATTCTATGTATCGATTATTCCCTTGTTTTCCAATCCATGTTAATTTTATGTTTTATTACTTATATTTAGTCGGTATTGAGTTAAGCATTACATTTGTGTATGTAGACGTTAAATATAATTTATTATGAAAAAACATTAAAAAAGAAAAAAAGAATTTGACCACCATGGCAAATAAAATTATTTGGCACGGTTTTTGTCACGGCATAGGGCATGACTTGCACAATACCGTGCCAAATTGTTTTGTTTGGCACGGTAGTTGTCACGGTTTTCTAAAAACCGTGCCAAAAGAATACGTTTCTAATTATTTTATAAACAATTGATTGTAATTAGAATTACGTCATCAATAGGTCGAGATTCCTTGATTGGTTGATGGTTTTAATATAGACAAGAAAATTTAAATATTTATTTTAGATATGGATTAATTAAGATATTTATTCTATGTATCGATTATTCCCTTGTTTTCCAATCCATGTTAATTTTATGTTTTATTACTTATATTTTGTCGGTATTGAGTTAATCATGACATTTGTGCATGCAGACGTCAAATATGATTTATTAATTAAAAAAAATAAAAAAAAAAAAAAGAATTTGACCACCATGGCAAAGAAAAATATTTGGCACGGTTTTTGTCACGGCATAGGGCATGCTGTGCCAAATACCGTGCCAAATTGTTTTCTTTGGCATGGTATTTGCCACGGTTTTCTCAAAACCGTGCCAAATACCGTGCCAAAAGAATAAGTTTCTAATTATTTTTTAAAACATCGATTCTAATTGTAATTATATCATCAATAGGTCGAGATTCTTTGCTTGGTGGATTGTTTTAATATCGACAGGAAACTTTAAATATTTATTTTATATATGGATTAATTAAGATATTAATTCTATGTATCGATTATTCCCTTGTTTTCCAATCCATGTTAATTTTATGTTTTATTACTTATATTTAGTCTGTATTGAGTTAATCATGACAGTTGTGCATGTAGACGTCAAATATAATTTATTATGAAAAAAAAAAATAAAAAAAAAAATTAAGTATTTGCCATGGTTTTTTCAAAAACGCCCCAAATACCGTGCCAAAAGAATAAGTTTTTTAATTATTTTAAAAAAAATCGATTGTAATTGGAATTACGTCATCAATAGGTCGAGATTCTTTGCTTGGTGGATGGTTTTAATATAGACAAGAAAATTTAAATATTTATTTTATATATGGATTAATTAAGATATTTATTCTATGTATCGATTATTTCCTTGTTTTCCAATCCATGTTAATTTTATGTTTTATTACTTATATTTAGTCGGTATTGAGTTAATCAAAACATTTGTGCATGCAGACGTCAAAGATGATTTATTAAGGAAAAAAATTAAAAAAAAAAAAAGAAATTTGACCACCATGGCAAAGAAAAATATTTGGCACGGTTTTTGTCACGGCATAGAGCATGCCGTGCCAAATACCGTGCCAAATTGTTTTTGGCAAGTATTTGCCACGCTGTTTTCTCAAAACCGTGCCAAAAGAATAAGTTTATAATTATTTTATAAAGAATCGATTGTAATTGGAATTATGCCATCAATAGGTCGAGATTCTTTCCTTGGTGGATGGTTTTAATAAAGACAAGAAAATTTAAATATTTATTTTATATATGGATTAATTAAGATATTAATTCTATGTATCGATTATTCCCTTGTTTTCCAATCCATGTTAATTTTATGTTTTATTACTTATATTTAGTCGGTATTGAGTTAATCCTGACATTTGTGCGTATAGACGTCAAATATAATTTATTATGAAAAAAAAATTAAAAAAGAAAAAAAGAATTTGACCACCATGGCAAATAAAATTATTTGGCACGGTTTTTGTCACGGCATAGGGCATGCCTTGCACAATACCGTGCCAAATTGTTTTGTTTGGCACGGTAGTTGCCACGGTTTTCTAAAAACCGTGCCAAAAGAATACGTTTCTAATTATTTTATAAACAATTGATTGTAATTAGAATTACGTCATCAATAGGTCGAGATTCCTTGATTGGTGGATGGTTTTAATATAGACAAGAAAATTTAAATATTTATTTTAGATATGGATTAATTAAGATATTTATTCTATGTATCGATTATTCCCTTGTTTTCCAATCCATGTTAATTTTATGTTTTATTACTTATATTTTGTCGGTATTGAGTTAATCATGACATTTGTGCATGCAGACGTCAAATATGATTTATTAAGGAAAACAATTAAAAAAAAAAAAAGAATTTGACCACCATGGCAAAGAAAAATATTTGGCACGGTTTTTGTCACGGCTTAGGGCATGCCGTGCCAAATACCGTGCCAAATTGTTTTCTTTGGCACGGTATTTGCCACGGTTTTCTCAAAACCGTGCCAAATACCGTGCCAAAAGAATAAGTTTCTAATTATTTTTTAAAACATCGATTCTAATTGTAATTATATCATCAATAGGTCGAGATTCTTTGCTTGGTGGATTGTTTTAATATCGACAGGAAAATTTAAATATTTATTTTATATATGGATTAATTAAGATAATAATTCTATGTATCGATTATTCCCTTGTTTTTCAATCCATGTTAATTTTATGTTTTATTACTTATATTTAGTCTGTATTGAGTTAATCATGACAGTTGTGCATGTAGACGTCAAATATAATTTATTATGAAAAAAATAAAAAAAAAAAATAAAAAATTTGCATGTTTTGCAATGGTTTTAACGAAACCGTGCCAAATACCGTGCCAAAAGAAAAAGTTTCTAATTATTTTATAAAAAATCGATTGTAATTGGAATTACGTCATCAATAGATCGAGATTCTTTGCTTGGTGGATGGTTTTAATATAGACAAGAAAATTTAAATATTTATTTTATATATGGATTAATTAAGATATTTATTTTATGTATTGATTATTTCCTTGTTTCCAATCCATGTTAATTTTATGTTTTATTACTTATATTTAGTCGGTATTGAGTTAATCAAAACATTTGTGCATGCAGACGTCAAAGATGATTTATTAAGGAAAAAAATTAAAAAAAAAAAAAGAATTTGACCACCATGGCAAAGAAAAATATTTGGCACGGTTTTTGTCACGGCATAGAGCATGCCGTGCCAAATACCGTGCCAAATTGTTTTCTTTGGCAAGTATTTGCCACAGTTTTCTCAAAACCGTGCCAAAAGAATAAGTTTATAATTATTTTATAAAGAATCGATTGTAATTGGAATTATCCCATCAATCGGTCGAGATTCTTTCCTTGGTGGATGGTTTTAATAAAGAGAAGAAAATTTAAATATTTATTTTATATATGGATTAATTAAGATATTAATTCTATGTATCGATTATTCCCTTGTTTTCCAATCCATGTTAATTTTATGTTTTATTACTTATATTTAGTCGGTATTGAGTTAAGCATTACATTTGTGCATGTAGACGTTAAATATAATTTATTATGAAAAAACATTAAAAAAGAAAAAAAGAATTTGACCACCATGGCAAATAAAATTATTTGGCACGGTTTTTGTCACGGCATAGGGCATGCCTTGCACAATACCGTGCCAAATTGTTTTGTTTGGCACGGTAGTTGCCACGGTTTTCTAAAAACCGTGCCAAAAGAATACGTTTCTAATTATTTTATAAACAATTGATTGTAATTAGAATTACGTCATCAATAGGTCGAGATTCCTTGATTGGTGGATGGTTTTAATATAGACAAGAAAATTTAAATATTTATTTTAGATATGGATTAATTAAGATATTTATTCTATGTATCGATTATTCCCTTGTTTTCCAATCCATGTTAATTTTATGTTTTATTACTTATATTTTGTCGGTATTGAGTTAATCATGACATTTGTGCATGCAGACGTCAAATATGATTTATTAAGGAAAACAATTAAAAAAAAAAAAAGAATTTGACCACCATGGCAAAGAAAAATATTTGGCACGGTTTTTGTCACGGCATAGGGCATGCCGTGCCAAATACCGTGCCAAATTGTTTTCTTTGTCACGGTATTTGCCACGGTTTTCTCAAAACCGTGCCAAATACCGTGCCAAAAGAATAAGTTTCTAATTATTATTTAAAACATCGATTCTAATTGTAATTATATCATCAATAGGTCGAGATTCTTTGCTTGGTGGATTGTTTTAATATCGACAGGAAAATTTAAATATTTATTTTATATATGGATTAATTAAGATATTAATTCTATGTATCGATTATTCCCTTGTTTTCCAATACATGTTAATTTTATGTTTTATTACGTATATTTAGTCTGTATTGAGTTAATCATGACAGTTGTGCATGTAGACGTCAGATATAATTTATTATGAAAAAAAATAAAAAAATAAAAGAATTTGGCACAGTATTTGCCATGGTTTTCTCAAAACCGTGCCAAATACCGTGCCAAAAGAATAAGTTTCTAATTGTTTTATAAAAAATCGATTGTAATTGGAATTACGTCATCAATAGGTCGAGATTCTTTGCTTGGTGGATGGTTTTAATATAGACAAGAAAATTTAAATATTTATTTTATATATGGATTAATTAAGATATTTATTCTATGTATCGATTATTCCCTTGTTTTCCAATCCATGTTAATTTTATGTTTGATTACTTATATTTAGTCGGTATTGAGTTAATCATGACATTTGTGCATGCAGACGTCAAATATGATTTATTAAGGAAAAAACTTAAAAAAAAAAAGAATTTGACCACATTGCAAAGAAAAATATTTGGCACGGTTTTTGTCACGGCATAGGGCATTTTGCCAAATTCCATGGTATTTGCCACGGTTTTCTCAAAACCGTGCCAAATACCGTGCCAAAAGAATAAGTTTCTAAGTATTTTTTAAAACATCGATTCTAATTGTAATTATATCATCAATAGGTCGAGATTCTTTGCTTGGTGGATTGTTTTAATATCGACAGGAAACTTTAAATATTTATTTTATATATGGATTAATTAAGATATTAATTCTATGTATCGATTATTCCCTTGTTTTCCAATCCATGTTAATTTTATGTTTTATTACTTATATTTAGTCTGTATTGAGTTAATCATGACAGTTGTGCATGTAGACGTCAAATATAATTTATTATGAAAAACTATAACAAAATAAAATAATTTGGCACAGTATTTGCCATGGTTTTCTCAAAACCGTGCCAAATACCGTGCCAAAAGAATAAGTTTCTAATTATTTTATAAAAAATCGATTGTAATTGGAATTACGTCATCAATAGGTCGAGATTCTTTGCTTGGTGGATGATTTTAATATAGACAAGAAAATTTAAATATTTATTTTATATATGGATTAATTAAGATATTTATTCTATGTATCGATTATTTCCTTGTTTTCCAATCCATGTTAATTTTATGTTTTATTACTTATATTTAGTCGGTATTGAGTTAATCAAAACATTTGTGCATACAGACGTCAAAGATGATTTATTAAGGAAAAAAATTAAAAAAAAAAAAAGAATTTGACCACCATGGCAAAGAAAAATATTTGGCACGGTTTTTGTCACGGCATTGAGCATGCCGTGCCAAATACCGTGCCAAATTGTTTTCTTTGGCAAGCATTTGCCACAGTTTTCTCAAAACCGTGCCAAAAGAATAAGTTTATAATTATTTTATAAAGAATCGATTGTAATTGGAATTATGCCATCAATAGGTCGAGATTCTTTCCTTGGTGGATGGTTTTAATAAAGACAAGAAAATTTAAATATTTATTTTATATATGGATTAATTAAGATATTAATTCTATGTATCGATTATTCCCTTGTTTTCCAATCCATGTTAATTTTATGTTTTATTACTTATATTTAGTCGGTATTGAGTTAATCCTGACATTTGTGCGTATAGACGTCAAATATAATTTATTATGAAAAAAAAATTAAAAAAGAAAAAAAGAATTTGACCACCATGGCAAATAAAATTATTTGGCACGGTTTTTGTCACGGCATAGGGCATGCCTTGCACAATACCGTGCCAAATTGTTTTGTTTGGCACGGTAGTTGCCACGGTTTTCTAAAAACCGTGCCAAAAGAATACGTTTCTAATTATTTTATAAACAATTGATTGTAATTAGAATTACGTCATCAATAGGTCGAGATTCCTTGATTGGTGGATGGTTTTAATATAGACAAGAAAATTTAAATATTTATTTTAGATATGGATTAATTAAGATATTTATTCTATGTATCGATTATTCCCTTGTTTTCCAATCCATGTTAATTTTATGTTTTATTACTTATATTTTGTCGGTATTGAGTTAATCATGACATTTGTGCATGCAGACGTCAAATATGATTTATTAAGGAAAACAATTAAAAAAAAAAAAAGAATTTGACCACCATGGCAAAGAAAAATATTTGGCACGGTTTTTGTCACGGCATAGGGCATGCCGTGCCAAATACCGTGCCAAATTGTTTTCTTTGTCACGGTATTTGCCACGGTTTTCTCAAAACCGTGCCAAATACCGTGCCAAAAGAATAAGTTTCTAATTATTATTTAAAACATCGATTCTAATTGTAATTATATCATCAATAGGTCGAGATTCTTTGCTTGGTGGATTGTTTTAATATCGACAGGAAAATTTAAATATTTATTTTATATATGGATTAATTAAGATATTAATTCTATGTATCGATTATTCCCTTGTTTTCCAATCCATGTTAATTTTATGTTTTATTACGTATATTTAGTCTGTATTGAGTTAATCATGACAGTTGTGCATGTAGACGTCAAATATAATTTATTATGAAAAAAAAAAAAAAAAAGAATTTGGCATATAATTTGCCATGGTTTTCTCAAAACCGTGCCAAATACCGTGCCAAAAGAAAAAAATTCTTAATTTTTTATAAAAAAAAGATTTTAATTGGAATTACGTCATCAATAGGTCGAGATTCTTTGCTTGGTGGATGGTTTTAATATAGACAAGAAAATTTAAATATTTATTTTATATATGGATTAATTAAGATATTTATTCTATGTATCGATTATTCCCTTGTTTTCCAATCCATGTTAATTTTATGTTTTATTACTTATATTTAGTCGGTATTGAGTTAATCATGACATTTGTGCATGCAGACGTCAAATATGATTTATTAAGGAAAATACTTAAAAAAAAAAAGAATTTCACCACCATGGCAAAGAAAAATATTTGGCACGTTTTTTGTCACGGCATAGGGCATGCCGTGCCAAATACCGTGCCAAATTGTTTTCTTTGGAAAGGCATTTGCCACAGTTTTCTCAAAACCGTGCCAAAAGAATAAGTTTATAATTATTTTATAAAGAATCGATTGTAATTGGAATTATGCCATCAATAGGTCGAGATTCTTTCCTTGGTGGATGGTTTTAATAAAGACAAGAAAATTTAAATATTTATTTTATATATGGATTAATTAAGATATTAATTCTATGTATCGATTATTCCCTTATTTTCCAATCCATGTTAATTTTATGTTTTATTACTTATATTTAGTCGGTATTGAGTTAAGCATGACATTTGTGCATGTAGACGTTAAATATAATTTATTATGAAAAAACATTAAAAAAGAAAAAAAGAATTTGACCACCATGGCAAATAAAATTATTTGGCACGGTTTTTGTCACGGCATAGGGCATGCCCTTGCACAATACCGTGCCAAATTGTTTTGTTTGGCACACGGTATTGTTGCCATGTTTTTCTAAAACAAAAATTTTTTTTTTTTAATTTTTTTTTACGGTGTAGTTGCCACGGTTTTCTCTAAAAACCGTGCCAAAAGAATACGTTTCTAATTATTTTATAAACAATTGATTGTAATTAGAATTACGTCATCAATAGGTCGAGATTCCTTGATTGGTAGATGGTTTTAATATAGACAAGAAATTTTAAATATTTATTTTAGATATGGATTAATTAAGATATTAATTCTATGTATCGATTATTCCCTTGTTTTCCAATCCATGTTAATTTTATGTTTTATTACTTATATTTAGTCGGTATTGAGTTAAGCATGACATTTGTGCATGTAGACGTTAAATATAATTTATTATGAAAAAACATTAAAAAAGAAAAAAAGAATTTGACCACCATGGCAAATAAAATTATTTGGCACGGTTTTTGTCACGGCATAGGGCATGCCTTGCACAATACCGTGCCAAATTGTTTTGTTTGGCACGGTAGTTGCCACGGTTTTCTAAAAACCGTGCCAAAAGAATACGTTTCTAATTATTTTATAAACAATTGATTGTAATTAGAATTACGTCATCAATAGGTCGAGATTCCTTGATTGGTGGATGGTTTTAATATAGACAAGAAAATTTAAATATTTATTTTAGATATGGATTAATTAAGATATTTATTCTATGTATCGATTATTCCCTTGTTTTCCAATCCATGTTAATTTTATGTTTTATTACTTATATTTGGTCGGTATTGAGTTAATCATGACATTTGTGCATGCAGACGTCAAATATGATTTATTAAGGAAAAAAATTAAAAAAAAAAAAAGAATTTGACCACCATGGCAAAGAAAAATATTTGGCACGGTTTTTGTCACGGCATAGGGCATGCCGTGCCAAATACCGTGCCAAATTGTTTTCTTTGTCACGGTATTTGCCACGGTTTTCTCAAAACCGTGCCAAATACCGTGCCAAAAGAATAAGTTTCTAATTATTATTTAAAACATCGATTCTAATTGTAATTATATCATCAATAGGTCGAGATTCTTTGCTTGGTGGATTGTTTTAATATCGACAGGAAAATTTAAATATTTATTTTATATATGGATTAATTAAGATATTAATTCTATGTATCGATTATTCCCTTGTTTTCCAATCCATGTTAAGTTTATGTTTTATTACTTATATTTAGTCGGTATTGAGTTAATCAAGACATTTGTGCATGCAGACGTCAAATATGATTTATTAAGGAAAAAACTTAAAAAAAAAAAGAATTTCACCACCATGGCAAAGAAAAATATTTGGCACGGTTTTTGTCACGGCATAGGGCATGCCGTGCCAAATACCGTGCCAAATTGTTTTCTTTGGAAAGGCATTTGCCACAGTTTTCTCAAAACCGTGCCAAAAGAATAAGTTTATAATTATTTTATAAAGAATCGATTGTAATTGGAATTATGCCATCAATAGGTCGAGATTCTTTCCTTGGTGGATGGTTTTAATAAAGACAAGAAAATTTAAATATTTATTTTATATATGGATTAATTAAGATATTAATTCTATGTATCGATTATTCCCTTATTTTCCAATCCATGTTAATTTTATGTTTTATTACTTATATTTAGTCGGTATTGAGTTAAGCATGACATTTGTGCATGTAGACGTTAAATATAATTTATTATGAAAAAACATTAAAAAAGAAAAAAAGAATTTGACCACCATGGCAAATAAAATTATTTGGCACGGTTTTTGCCACGGCATAGGGCATGCCTTGCACAATACCGTGCCAAATTGTTTTGTTTGGCACGGTTAGTTTGCCACGGTTTTTTTAAACAAAACCGTGCCAGAATAATTTTGTTTTGAATTTTTATAAAAAAGGGTTTTAGTTACCACGGTTTTCTAAAAACCGTGCCAAAAGAATACGTTTCTAATTATTTTATAAACAATTGATTGTAATTAGAATTACGTCATCAATAGGTCGAGATTCCTTGATTGGTAGATGGTTTTAATATAGACAAGAAATTTTAAATATTTATTTTAGATATGGATTAATTAAGATATTAATTCTATGTATCGATTATTCCCTTGTTTTCCAATCCATGTTAATTTTATGTTTTATTACTTATATTTAGTCGGTATTGAGTTAAGAATGACATTTGTGCATGTAGACGTTAAATATAATTTATTATGAAAAACACATAAAAAAAAAAAAAGAATTTGACCACCATGGCAAATAAAATTATTTGGCACGGTTTTTGTCACGGCATAGGGCATGCCTTGCACAATACCGTGCCAAATTGTTTTGTTTGGCACGGTAGTTGCCACGGTTTTCTAAAAACCGTGCCAAAAGAATACGTTTCTAATTATTTTATAAACAATTGATTGTAATTAGAATTACGTCATCAATAGGTCGAGATTCCTTGATTGGTGGATGGTTTTAATATAGACAAGAAAATTTAAATATTTATTTTAGATATGGATTAATTAAGATATTTATTCTATGTACCGATTATTCCCTTGTTTTCCAATCCATGTTAATTTTATGTTTTATTACTTATATTTGGTCGGTATTGAGTTAATCATGACATTTGTGCATGCAGACGTCAAATATGATTTATTAAGGAAAAAAATTAAAAAAAAAAAAAGAATTTGACCACCATGGCAAAGAAAAATATTTGGCACGGTTTTTTGTCACGGCATAGGGCATGCCGTGCCAAATACCGTGCCAAATTGTTTTCTTTGGCACGGTATTTGCCACGGTTTTCTCAAAACCGTGCCAAATACCGTGCCAAAAGAATAAGTTTCTAATTATTTTTTAAAACATCGATTCTAATTGTAATTATATCATCAATAGGTCGAGATTCTTTGCTTGGTGGATTGTTTTAATATCGACAGGAAAATTTAAATATTTATTTTATATATGGATTAATTAAGATATTAATTCTATGTATCGATTATTCCCTTGTTTTCCTATCCATGTTAATTTTATGTTTTATTACGTATATTTAGTCTGTATTGAGTTAATCATGACAGTTGTGCATGTAGACGTCAAATATAATTTATTATGAAAAAAAATAAAAAAATAAAAGAATTTGGCACAGTATTTGCCATGGTTTTCTCAAAACCGTGCCAAATACCGTGCCAAAAGAATAAGTTTCTAATTGTTTTATAAAAAATCGATTGTAATTGGAATTACGTCATCAATATGTCGAGATTCTTTGCTTGGTGGATGGTTTTAATATAGACAAGAAAATTTAAATATTTATTTTATATATGGATTAATTAAGATATTTATTCCATGTATCGATTATTCCCTTGTTTTCCAATCCATATTAATTTTATGTTTTATTACTTATATTTAGTCGGTATTGAGTTAATCATGACATTTGTGCATGCAGACGTCAAATATGATTTATTAAGGAAAAAACTTAAAAAAAAAAAGAATTTCACCACCATGGCAAAGAAAAATATTTGGCACGGTTTTTGTCACGGCATAGGGCATGCCGTGCCAAATACCGTGCCAAATTGTTTTCTTTGGCAAGGCATTTGCCACAGTTTTCTCAAAACCGTGCCAAAAGAATAAGTTTATAATTATTTTATAAAGAATCGATTGTAATTGGAATTATGCCATCAATAGGTCGAGATTCTTTCCTTGGTGGATGGTTTTAATAAAAACAAGAAAATTTAAATATTTATTTTATATATGGATTAATTAAGATATTAATTCTATGTATCGATTATTCCCTTATTTTCCAATCCATGTTAATTTTATGTTTTATTACTTATATTTAGTCGGTATTGAGTTAAGCATGACATTTGTGCATGTAGACGTTAAATATAATTTATTATGAAAAAACATTAAAAAAGAAAAAAAGAATTTGACCACCATGGCAAATAAAATTATTTGGCACGGTTTTTGTCACGGCATAGGGCATGCCTTGCACAATACCGTGCCAAATTGTTTTGTTTGGCACGGTAGTTGCCACGGTTTTTCAAAACGTGCCAAAAGAATACGTTTCTAATTATTTTATAAACAATTGATTGTAATTAGAATTACGTCATCAATAGGTCGAGATTCCTTGATTGGTGGATGGTTTTAATATAGACAAGAAAATTTAAATATTTATTTTAGATATGGATTAATTAAGATATTTATTCTATGTACCGATTATTCCCTTGTTTTCCAATCCATGTTAATTTTATGTTTTATTACTTATATTTGGTCGGTATTGAGTTAATCATGACATTTGTGCATGCAGACGTCAAATATGATTTATTAAGGAAAAAAATTAAAAAAAAAAAAAAGAATTTGACCACCATGGCAAAGAAAAATATTTGGCACGGTTTTTGTCACGGCATAGGGCATGCCGTGCCAAATACCGTGCCAAATTGTTTTCTTTGGCACGGTATTTGCCACGGTTTTCTCAAAACCGTGCCAAATACCGTGCCAAAAGAATAAGTTTCTAATTATTTTTTAAAACATCGATTCTAATTGTAATTATATCATCAATAGGTCGAGATTCTTTGCTTGGTGGATTGTTTTAATATCGACAGGAAAATTTAAATATTTATTTTATATATGGATTAATTAAGATATTAATTCTATGTATGGATTATTCCCTTGTTTTCCTATCCATGTTAATTTTATGTTTTATTACGTATATTTAGTCTGTATTGAGTTAATCATGACAGTTGTGCATGTAGACGTCAAATATAATTTATTATGAAAAAAAATAAAAAAATAAAAGAATTTGGCACAGTATTTGCCATGGTTTTCTCAAAACCGTGCCAAATACCGTGCCAAAAGAATAAGTTTCTAATTGTTTTATAAAAAATCGATTGTAATTGGAATTACGTCATCAATATGTCGAGATTCTTTGCTTGGTGGATGGTTTTAATATAGACAAGAAAATTTAAATATTTATTTTATATATGGATTAATTAAGATATTAATTCTATGTATCGATTATTCCCTTGTTTTCCAATCCATGTTAATTTTATGTTTTATTACGTATATTTAGTCTGTATTGAGTTAATCATGACAGTTGTGCATGTAGACGTCAAATATAATTTATTATGAAAAAAAATAAAAAAATAAAAGAATTTGGCACAGTATTTGCCATGGTTTTCTCAAAACCATGCCAAATACCGTGCCAAAAGAATAAGTTTCTAATTGTTTTATAAAAAATCGATTGTAATTGGAATTACGTCATCAATAGGTCGAGATTCTTTGCTTGGTGGATGGTTTTAATATAGACAAGAAAATTTAAATATTTATTTGATATATGGATTAATTAAGATATTTATTCTATGTATCGATTATTCCCTTGTTTTCCAATCCATGTTAATTTTATGTTTTATTACTTATATTTTGTCGGTATTGAGTTAATCATGACATTTGTGCATGCAGACGTCAAATATGATTTATTAAGGAAAAAACTTAAAAAAAAAAAGAATTTCACCACCATGGCAAAGAAAAATATTTGGCACGGTTTTTGTCACGGCGTAGGGCATGCCGTGCCAAATACCGTGCCAAATTGTTTTCTTTGGCAAGGTATTTGCCACAGTTTTCTCAAGACCGTGCCAAAAGAATAAGTTTCTCATTATTTTATAAAAAACCGATTCTGATTGTAATTATATCATCAATAGGTCGAGATTCTTTGCTTGGTGGATTGTTTTAATATCGACAAGAAAATTTAAATATTTATTTTATATATGGATTAATTAAGATATGAATTCTATGTATCGATTATTCCCTTGTTTTCCAATCCATGTTAATTTTATGTTTTATTACTAATATTTAGTCGGTATTGAGTTAATAATGACAGTTGTGCATGTAGACGTCAAATATAATTTATTATGAAAAAAATTAAAAAAAAAAGAATTTGACCAACATGGCAAAGAAAAATATTCAGCAGGGTTTTTGTCACGGCATAGAACATGCCGTGCCAAATACCGTGCCAAACTGTTTTCTTTGGCATAGTATTTGCCACGGTTTTCTCAAAACCGTGCCAAATACCGTGCCAAAAGAATAAGTTTCTAATTATTTTATGAAGAATCGATTGTAATTGGAATTATGTCATCAATAGGTCGAGATTCTTTGCTTGGTGGATGGTTTTAATATAGACAAGAAAATTTAAATATTTATTTGATATATGGATTAATTAGGATATTTATTCTATGTATCGATTATTCCCTTGTTTTGCAATCCATGTTAATTTTATGTTTTATTACTTATATTTAGTCGGTATTGAGTTAATTATGACATTTGTGCATGCAGACGTCAAATATGATTTATTAAGAAAAAAAATTAAAAAAAAAAAGAATTGGACCACCATGGCAAAGAAAATTATTTGTCACGGTTTTTGTCACGGCATAGGGCATGCCGTGCCAAATTGTTTTCTTTGGCACGGTATTTGCGACGGTTTTATCAAAACTGTGCCAAATACCGTGCCAAAAGAATAAGTTTCTAATTATTTTATAGACAATCGATTGTAATTGTAATTATGTCATCAATAGATTGAGATTCTTTACTTGGTGGATGGTTTTAATATAGACAAGAAAATTGAAATATTTATTTTATATATGGATTAATTAAGATATTTATTCTTTGTATCGATTATTCCCTTGTTTTGCAATCCATGTTAATTTTATGTTTTATTACTTATATTTAGTCGGTATTGAGTTAATCATGACATTTGTGCATGCAGACGTCAAATATGATTTATTAAGGAAAAAAATTAAAAAAAAAACAATTTGACCACGATGGGTAAGAAAAATATTTGGCTCGGTTTTTGTCACGGCATAGGGGATGCCGTGCCAAATACCGTGCCAAATTGTTTTCTTTGGCACGGTATTTGCCACGGTTTTATCAAAACAGTGCCAAATACCGTGCCAAAAGAATAAGTTTCTAATTATTTTATAAACAATCGATTGTAATTGTAATTATGACATCAATAGATCGAGATTCTTTGCTTGGTGGATGGTTTTAATATAGATAAGAAAATTTAAATATTTATTTTATATATGGATTAATTAGGATATTTATTCTATGTATCGATTATTCCCTTGTTTTCCAATCCATGTTAATTTCATGTTTTATTACTTATATTTAGTCGGTATTGAGTTAATCATGACATTTGTGCATGCAGACGTCAAATATGATTTATTAAAGAAAAAACTTTAAATAATAAGAATTTCACCACCATGGCAAAGAAAAATATTTGGCACGGTTTTTGTCACGGCGTAGGGCATGCCGTGCCAAATTGTTTTCTTTGGCAAGGTATTTGCCACAGTTTTCTCAAGACCGTGCCAAAAGAATAAGTTTCTCATTATTTTATAAAAAACCGATTCTAATTGTAATTATATCATCAATAGGTCGAGATTCTTTGCTTGGTGGATTGTTTTAATATCGACAAGAAAATTTAAATATTTATTTTATATATGGATTAATTAAGATATGAATTCTATGTATCGATTATTCCCTTGTTTTCCAATCCATGTTAATTTTATGTTTTATTACTAATATTTAGTCGGTATTGAGTTAATAATGACAGTTGTGCATGTAGACGTCAAATATAATTTATTATGAAAAAAATTAAAAAAAAAAAGAATTTGACCAACATGGCAAAGAAAAATATTCAGCAGGGTTTTTGTCACGGCATAGAACATGCCGTGCCAAATACCGTGCCAAACTGTTTTCTTTGGCATAGTATTTGCCACGGTTTTCTCAAAACCGTGCCAAATACCGTGCCAAAAGAATAAGTTTCTAATTATTTTATGAAGAATCGATTGTAATTGGAATTATGTCATCAATAGGTCGAGATTCTTTGCTTGGTGGATGGTTTTAATATAGACAAGAAAATTTAAATATTTATTTGATGTATGGATTAATTAGGATATTTATTCTATGTATCGATTATTCCCTTGTTTTGCAATCCATGTTAATTTTATGTTTTATTACTTATATTTAGTCGGTATTGAGTTAATTATGACATTCGTGCATGCAGACGTCAAATATGATTTATTAAGAAAAAAAATTAAAAAAAAAAAGAATTGGACCACCATGGCAAAGAAAATTATTTGTCACGGTTTTTGTCACGGCATAGGGCATGCCGTGCCAAATTGTTTTCTTTGGCACGGTATTTGCGACGGTTTTATCAAAACTGTGCCAAATACCGTGCCAAAAGAATAAGTTTCTAATTATTTTATAGACAATCGATTGTAATTGTAATTATGTCATCAATAGATTGAGATTCTTTACTTGGTGGATGGTTTTAATATAGACAAGAAAATTGAAATATTTATTTTATATATGGATTAATTAAGATATTTATTCTTTGTATCGATTATTCCCTTGTTTTGCAATCCATGTTAATTTTATGTTTTATTACTTATATTTAGTCGGTATTGAGTTAATCATGACATTTGTGCATGCAGACGTCAAATATGATTTATTAAGGAAAAAAATTAAAAAAAAAACAATTTGACCACGATGGGTAAGAAAAATATTTGGCACGGTTTTTGTCACGGCATAGGGGATGCCGTGCCAAATACCGTGCCAAATTGTTTTCTTTGGCACGGTATTTGCCACGGTTTTATCAAAACAGTGCCAAATACCGTGCCAAAAGAATAAGTTTCTAATTATTTTATAAACAATCGATTGTAATTGTAATTATGACATCAATAGATCGAGATTCTTTGCTTGGTGGATGGTTTTAATATAGATAAGAAAATTTAAATATTTATTTTATATATGGATTAATTAAGATATTTATTCTATGTATCGATTATTCCCTTGTTTTCCAATCCATGTTAATTTCATGTTTTATTACTTATATTTAGTCGGTATTGAGTTAATCATGACATTTGTGCATGCAGACGTCAAATATGATTTATTAAAGAAAAAACTTTAAATAATAAGAATTTCACCACCATGGCAAAGAAAAATATTTGGCACGGTTTTTGTCACGGCGTAGGGCATGCCGTGCCAAATTGTTTTCTTTGGCAAGGTATTTGCCACAGTTTTCTCAAAATCGTGCCAAAAGAATAAGTTTCTAATTATTTTATGAAGAATCGATTGTAATTGGAATTATGTCATCAATAGGTCGAGATTCTTTGCTTGGTGGATGGTTTTAATATAGACAAGAAAATTTAAATATTTATTTTATATATGGATTAATTAGGATATTTATTCTATGTATCGATTATTCCCTTGTTTTCCAATCCATGTTAATTTTATGTTTTATTACTTATATTTAGTCGGTATTGAGTTAATCATGACATTTGTGCATGTAGACGTCAAATATAATTTATTATGAAAACAATGAAAAAAGAAAAAAAGAATTTGACCAACATAGCAAAGAAAACTATTTGGCACGGTTTTTGTCAAGGCATAAGGCATGCCGTGCCAAATACCGTGCCAAATTGTTTTCTTTGGCACGGTATTTGCCACGGTTTTCTCAAAACCGTGCCAAATACCGTGCCAAAAGAATAAGTTTCTAATTATTTTATAAACAATCGATTGTAATTGTAATTATATCATCAATAGATCGAGATTCTTTGTTTGGTGGATGGTTTTAATATAGACATGAAAATTTAAATATTTATTTTATATATGGATTAATTAAGATATTTATTCTATGTATCGATTATTCCCTTGTTTTCCAATCCATGTTAATTTTATGTTTTATTACTTATATTTAGTCTGTATTGAGTTAATCATGACAGTTGTGCATGTAGACGTCAAATGTAATTTATTATGAAAAAAAATAAAAAAATAAAAGAATTTGGCACAGTATTTGCCATGGTTTTCTCAAAACCGTGCCAAATACCGTGCCAAAAGAATAAGTTTCTAATTGTCTTATAAAAAATCGATTGTAATTGGAATTACGTCATCAATAGGTCGAGATTCTTTGCTTGGTGGATGGTTTTAATATAGATAAGAAAATTTAAATATTTATTTTATATATGGATTAATTAAGATATTTATTCTATGTATCGATTATTCCCTTGTTTTCCAATCCATGTTAATTTTATGTTTTATTACTAATATTTAGTCGGTATTGAGTTAATAATGACAGTTGTGCATGTAGACGTCAAATATAATTTATTATGAAAAAAATTAAAAAAAAAAAGAATTTGACCAACATGGCAAAGAAAAATATTCAGCAGGGTTTTTGTCACGGCATAGAACATGCCGTGCCAAATACCGTGCCAAACTGTTTTCTTTGGCATAGTATTTGCCACGGTTTTCTCAAAACCGTGCCAAATACCGTGCCAAAAGAATAAGTTTCTAATTATTTTATGAAGAATCGATTGTAATTGGAATTATGTCATCAATAGGTCGAGATTCTTTGCTTGGTGGATGGTTTTAATATAGACAAGAAAATTTAAATATTTATTTGATATATGGATTAATTAGGATATTTATTCTATGTATCGATTATTCCCTTGTTTTGCAATCCATGTTAATTTTATGTTTTATTACTTATATTTAGTCGGTATTGAGTTAATTATGACATTTGTGCATGCAGACGTCAAATATGATTTATTAAGAAAAAAAATTAAAAAAAAAAAGAATTGGACCACCATGGCAAAGAAAATTATTTGTCACGGTTTTTGTCACGGCATAGGGCATGCCATGCCAAATTGTTTTCTTTGGCACGGTATTTGCGACGGTTTTATCAAAACTGTGCCAAATACCGTGCCAAAAGAATAAGTTTCTAATTATTTTATAGACAATCGATTGTAATTGTAATTATGTCATCAATAGATTGAGATTCTTTACTTGGTGGATGGTTTTAATATAGACAAGAAAATTGAAATATTTATTTTATATATGGATTAATTAAGATATTTATTCTTTGTATCGATTATTCCCTTGTTTTGCAATCCATGTTAATTTTATGTTTTATTACTTATATTTAGTCGGTATTGAGTTAATCATGACATTTGTGCATGCGAGACGTCAAATATGATTTATTAAGGAAAAAAATTAAAAAAAAAAACAATTTGACCACGATGGGTAAGAAAAATATTTGGCTCGGTTTTTGTCACGGCATAGGGGATGCCGTGCCAAATACCGTGCCAAATTGTTTTCTTTGGCACGGTATTTGCCACGGTTTTATCAAAACAGTGCCAAATACCGTGCCAAAAGAATAAGTTTCTAATTATTTTATAAACAATCGATTGTAATTGTAATTATGACATCAATAGATCGAGATTCTTTGCTTGGTGGATGGTTTTAATATAGATAAGAAAATTTAAATATTTATTTTATATATGGATTAATTAAGATATTTATTCTATGTATCGATTATTCCCTTGTTTTCCAATCCATGTTAATTTCATGTTTTATTACTTATATTTAGTCGGTATTGAGTTAATCATGACATTTGTGCATGCAGACGTCAAATATGATTTATTAAAGAAAAAACTTTAAATAATAAGAATTTCACCACCATGGCAAAGAAAAATATTTGGCACGGTTTTTGTCACGGCGTAGGGCATGCCGTGCCAAATTGTTTTCTTTGGCAAGGTATTTGCCACAGTTTTCTCAAAATCGTGCCAAAAGAATAAGTTTCTAATTATTTTATGAAGAATCGATTGTAATTGGAATTATGTCATCAATAGGTCGAGATTCTTTGCTTGGTGGATGGTTTTAATATAGACA
The DNA here is from genome assembly GCA_902712375.1 of Dioscorea dumetorum. Classification (NCBI taxonomy): domain Eukaryota; kingdom Viridiplantae; phylum Streptophyta; class Magnoliopsida; order Dioscoreales; family Dioscoreaceae; genus Dioscorea; species Dioscorea dumetorum. The sequence goes on from CACTHL010000492.1 coordinate 4,433,001, forward strand.
AGAAAATTTAAATATTTATTTTATATATGGATTAATTAGGATATTTATTCTATGTATCGATTATTCCCTTGTTTTCCAATCCATGTTAATTTTATGTTTTATTACTTATATTTAGTCGGTATTGAGTTAATCATGACATTTGTGCATGTAGACGTAAAATATAATTTATTATGAAAAACAAGAGAAAAAAAAAAAAGAATTTGACCAACATAGCAAAGAAAACTATTTGGCACGGTTTTTGTCAAGGCATAAGGCATGCCGTGCCAAATACCGTTCCAAATTGTTTTCTTTGGCACGGTATTTGCCACGGTTTTCTCAAAACCGTGCCAAATACCGTGCCAAAAGAATAAGTTTCTAATTATTTTATAAACAATCGATTGTAATTGTAATTATATCATCAATAGATCGAGATTCTTTGTTTGGTGGATGGTTTTAATATAGACATGAAAATTTAAATATTTATTTTATATATGGATTAATTAAGATATTTATTCTATGTATCGATTATTCCCTTGTTTTCCAATCCATGTTAATTTTATGTTTTATTACTTATATTTAGTCTGTATTGGGTTAATCATGACAGTTGTGCATGTAGACGTCAAATGTAATTTATTATGAAAAAAAATAAAAAAATAAAAGAATTTGGCACAGTATTTGCCATGGTTTTCTCAAAACCGTGCCAAATACCGTGCCAAAAGAATAAGTTTCTAATTGTCTTATAAAAAATCGATTGTAATTGGAATTACGTCATCAATAGGTCGAGATTCTTTGCTTGGTGGATGGTTTTAATATAGATAAGAAAATTTAAATATTTATTTTATATATGGATTAATTAAGATATTTATTCTATGTATCGATTATTCCCTTGTTTTCCAATCCATGTTAATTTCATGTTTTATTACTTATATTTAGTCGGTATTGAGTTAATCATGACATTTGTGCATGCAGACGTCAAATATGATTTATTAAAGAAAAAACTTTAAATAATAAGTATTTCACCACCATGGCAAAGAAAAATATTTGGCACGGTTTTTGTCACGGCGTAGGGCATGCCGTGCCAAATTGTTTTCTTTGGCAAGGTATTTGCCACAGTTTTCTCAAAATCGTGCCAAAAGAATAAGTTTCTAATTATTTTATGAAGAATCGATTGTAATTGGAATTATGTCATCAATAGGTCGAGATTCTTTGCTTGGTGGATGGTTTTAATATAGACAAGAAAATTTAAATATTTATTTTATATATGGATTAATTAGGATATTTATTCTATGTATCGATTATTCCCTTGTTTTCCAATCCATGTTAATTTTATGTTTTATTACTTATATTTAGTCGGTATTGAGTTAATCATGACATTTGTGCATGTAGACGTCAAATATAATTTATTATGAAAAAAATGAAAAAAGAAAAAAAGAATTTGACCAACATAGCAAAGAAAACTATTTGGCACGGTTTTTGTCAAGGCATAAGGCATGCCGTGCCAAATACCGTGCCAAAAGAATAAGTTTCTAATTATTTTATAAACAATCGATTGTAATTGTAATTATATCATCAATAGATCGAGATTCTTTGTTTGGTGGATGGTTTTAATATTGACATGAAAATTTAAATATTTATTTTATATATGGATTAATTAAGATATTTATTCTATGTATCGATTATTCCCTTGTTTTCCAATCCATGTTAATTTTATGTTTTATTACTTATATTTAGTCTGTATTGAGTTAATCATGACAGTTGTGCATGTAGACGTCAAATATAATTTATTATCAAAAAAAATAAAAAAATAAAAGAATTTTTCACAGTATTTGCCATGGTTTTCTCAAAACCGTGCCAAATACCGTGCCAAAAGAATAAGTTTCTAATTATTTTATAAACAATCGATTGTAATTGGAATTACGTCATCAATAGGTCGAGATTCTTTGCTTGGTGGATGGTTTTAATATAGACAAGAAAATTTAAATATTTATTTTATATATGGATTAATTAAGATATTTATTCTATGTATCGATTATTCCCTTGTTTTCCAATCCATGTTAATTTTATGTTTTATTACTTATATTTAGTCGGTATTGAGTTAATCATGACACTTGTGCATGCAGACGTCAAATATGATTTATTAAGGAAAAAACTTAAAAAAAAAAGAATTTCACCACCATGGCAAAGAAAAATATTTGGCACGGTTTTTGTCACGGCGTAGGGCATGCCGTGCCAAATACCGTGCCAAATTGTTTTCTTTGGCAAGGTATTTGCCACAGTTTTCTCAAGACCGTGCCAAAAGAATAAGTTTCTCATTATTTTACAAAAAACTGATTCTAATTGTAATTATATCATCAATAGGTCGAGATTCTTTGCTTAGTGGATTGTTTTAATATCGACAAGAAAATTTAAATATTTATTTTATATATGGATTAATTAAGATATGAATTCTATGTATCGATTATTCCCTTGTTTTCCAATCCATGTTAATTTTATGTTTTATTACTAATATTTAGTCGGTATTGAGTTAATAATGACAGTTGTGCATGTAGACGTCAAATATAATTTATTATGAAAAAAATTAAAAAAAAAAGAATTTGACCAACATGGCAAAGAAAAATATTCAGCACGGTTTTGGTCACGGCATAGAACATGCCGTGCCAAATACCGTGCCAAACTGGTTTCTTTGGCACAGTATTTGCCACGGTTTTCTCAAAACCGTGCCAAATACCGTGCCAAAAGAATAAGTTTCTAAATATTTTATGAAGAATCGATTGTAATTGGAATTATGTCATCAATAGGTCGAGATTCTTTGCTTGGTGGATGGTTTTAATATAGACATGAAAATTTAAATATTTATTTTATATATGGATTAATTAGGATATTTATTCTATGTATCGATTATTTCCTTGTTTTCCAATCCATGTTAATTTTATGTTTTATTACTTATATTTAGTCGGTATTGAGTTAATCATGACATTTGTGCATGTAGACGTCAAATATAATTTATTATGAAAAAAATGAAAAAAGAAAAAAAGAATTTGACCAACATAGCAAAGAAAACTATTTGGCACGGTTTTTGTCAAGGCATAAGGCATGCCGTGCCAAATACCGTGCCAAAAGAATAAGTTTCTAATTATTTTATAAACAATCGATTGTAATTGTAATTATATCATCAATAGATCGAGATTCTTTGTTTGGTGGATGGTTTTAATATAGACATGAAAATTTAAATATTTATTTTATATATGGATTAATTAAGATATTTATTCTATGTATCGATTATTCCCTTGTTTTCCAATCCATGTTAATTTTATGTTTTATTACTTATATTTAGTCTGTATTGAGTTAATCATGACAGTTGTGCATGTAGACGTCAAATGTAATTTATTATGAAAAAAAATAAAAAAATAAAAAGAATTTTTGCCATGGTTTTGCCATGGTTTTCAAAACCGTGCCAAATACCGTGCCAAAAGAATAAGTTTCTAATTGGCTTATAAAAAATCGATTGTAATTGGAATTACGTCATCAATAGGTCGAGATTCTTTGCTTGGTGGATGGTTTTAATGTAGATAAGAAAATTTAAATATTTATTTTATATATGGATTAATTAAGATATTTATTCAATGTATCGATTATTCTCTTGTTTTCCAATCCATGTTAATTTCATGTTTTATTACTTATATTTAGTCGGTATTGAGTTAATCATGACATTTGTGCATGCAGACGTCAAATATGATTTATTAAAGAAAAAACTTTAAATAATAAGAATTTCACCACCATGGCAAAGAAAAAAATATTTGGCACGGTTTTTGTCACGGCGTAGGGCATGCCGTGCCAAATTGTTTTCTTTGGCAAGGTATTTGCCACAGTTTTCTCAAAATCGTGCCAAAAGAATAAGTTTCTAATTATTTTATGAAGAATCGATTGTAATTGGAATTATGTCATCAATAGGTCGAGATTCTTTGCTTGGTGGATGGTTTTAATATAGACAAGAAAATTTAAATATTTATTTTATATATGGATTAATTAGGATATTTATTCTATGTATCGATTATTCCCTTGTTTTCCAATCCATGTTAATTTTATGTTTTATTACTTATATTTAGTCGGTATTGAGTTAATCATGACATTTGTGCATGTAGACGTCAAATATAATTTATTATGAAAAAAATGAAAAAAGAAAAAAAGAATTTGACCAACATAGCAAAGAAAAGTATTTGGCACGGTTTTTGTCAAGGCATAAGGCATGCCGTGCCAAATACCGTGCCAAATTGTTTTCTTTGGCACGGTATTTGCCACGGTTTTCTCAAAACCGTGCCAAATACCGTGCCAAAAGAATAAGTTTCTAATTATTTTATAAACAATCGATTGTAATTGTAATTATATCATCAATAGATCGAGATTCTTTGTTTGGTGGATGGTTTTAATATAGACATGAAAATTTAAATATTTATTTTATATATGGATTAATTAAGATATTTATTCTATGTATCGATTATTCCCTTGTTTTCCAATCCATGTTAATTTTATGTTTTATTACTTATATTTAGTCTGTATTGAGTTAATCATGACAGTTGTGCATGTAGACGTCAAATATAATTTATTATGAAAAAAAATAACAAAATAAAATAATTTGGCACGGTATTTGCCACGGTTTTCTCAAAACCGTTCCAAATACCGTGCCAAAAGAATATGTTTCTAATTATTTTATAAAAAATCGATTGTAATTGGAATTACGTCATCAATAGGTCGAGATTCTTTGCTTGGTGGATGGTTTTAATATAGACAAGAAAATTTAAATATTTATTTTATATATGGATTAATTAAGATATTTATTCTATGTATCGATTATTTCCTTGTTTTCCAATCCATGTTAATTTTATGTTTTATTACTTATATTTAGTCGGTATTGAGTTAATCAAAACATTTGTGCATGCAGACGTCAAAGATGATTTATTAAGGAAAAAAATTAAAAAAAAAAAAAGAATTTGACCACCATGGCAAAGAAAAATATTTGGCACGGTTTTTGTCACGGCAAAGAGCATGCCGTGCCAAATACCGTGCCAAATTGTTTTCTTTGGCAAGCATTTGCCACTGTTTTCTCAAAACCGTGCCAAAAGAATAAGTTTATAATTATTTTATAAAGAATCGATTGTAATTGGAATTATGCCATCAATAGCTCGAGATTCTTTCCTTGGTGGATGGTTTTAATAAAGAGAAGAAAATTTAAATATTTATTTTATATATGGATTAATTAAGATATTAATTCTATGTATCGATTATTCCCTTATTTTCCAATCCATGTTAATTTTATGTTTTATTACTTATATTTAGTCGGTATTGAGTTAAGCATGACATTTGTGCATGTAGACGTTAAATATAATTTATTATGAAAAAACATTAAAAAAGAAAAAAAGAATTTGAACACCATGGCAAATAAAATTATTTGGCACGGTTTTTGTCACGGCATAGGGCATGCCTTGCACAATACCGTGCCAAATTGTTTTGTTTGGCACGGTAGTTGCCACGGTTTTCTAAAAACCGTGCCAAAAGAATACGTTTCTAATTATTTTATAAACAATTGATTGTAATTAGAATTACGTCATCAATAGGTCGAGACTCCTTGATTGGTGGATGGTTTTAATATAGAGAAGAAAATTTAAATATTTATTTTAGATATGGATTAATTAAGATATTTATTCTATGTATCGATTATTCCCTTGTTTTCCAATCCATGTTAATTTTATGTTTTATTACTTATATTTTGGCGGTATTGAGTTAATCATGACATTTGTGCATGCAGACGTCAAATATGATTTATTAAGGAAAAAAATTAAAAAAAAAAAAGAATTTGACCACCATGGCAAAGAAAAATATTTGGCACGGTTTTTGTCACGGCATAGGGCATGCCGTGCCAAATACCGTGCCAAATTGTTTTCTTTGGCACGGTATTTGCCACGGTTTTCTCAAAACCGTGCCAAATACCGTGCCAAAAGAATAAGTTTCTAATTATTTTTTAAAACATCGATTCTAATTGTAATTATATCATCAATAGGTCGAGATTCTTTGCTTGGTGGATTGTTTTAATATCGACAGGAAAATTTAAATATTTATTTTATATATGGATTAATTAAGATATTAATTCTATGTATCGATTATTCCCTTGTTTTCCAATCCATGTTAATTTTATGTTTTATTGCGTATATTTAGTCTGTATTGAGTTAATCATGACAGTTGTGCATGTAGACGTCAAATATAATTTATTATGAAAAAAAATAAAAAAATAAAAGAATTTGGCACAGTATTTGCCATGGTTTTCTCAAAACCGTGCCAAATACCGGGCCAAAAGAATAAGTTTCTAATTGTTTTATAAAAAATCGATTGTAATTGGAATTACGTCATCAATAGGTCGAGATTCTTTGCTTGGTGGATGGTTTTAATATAGACAAGAAAATTTAAATATTTATTTTATATATGGATTAATTTAGATATTTATTCTATGTATCGATTATTCCCTTGTTTTCCAATCCATGTTAATTTTATGTTTTATTACTTGTATTTAGTCGGTATTGAGTTAATCATGACATTTGTGCATGCAGACGTCAAATATGATTTATTAAGGAAAAAACTTAAAAAAAAAAAGAATTTCACCACCATGGCAAAGAAAAATATTTGGCACGGTTTTTGTCACGGCGTAGGGCATGCCGTGCCAAATACCGTGGCAAATTGTTTTCTTTGGCAAGGTATTTGCCACAGTTTTCTCAAGACCGTGCCAAAAGAATAAGTTTCTCATTATTTTATAAAAAACCGATTCTAATTGTAATTATATCATCAATATGTCGAGATTCTTTGCTTGGTGGATTGTTTTAATATCGACAAGAAAATTTAAATATTTATTTTATATATGGATTAATTAAGATATGAATTCTATGTATCGATTATTACCTTGTTTTCCAATCCATGTTAATTTTATGTTTTATTACTAATATTTAGTCGGTATTGAGTTAATAATGACAGTTGTGCATGTAGACGTCAAATATAATTTATTATGAAAAAAATTAAAAAAAAAGGAATTTGACCACCATGGCAAAGAAAAATATTTTGCACGGTTTTTGTCACGGCATAGGGCATGCCGTGCCAAATACCGTGCCAAATTGTTTTCTTTGGCACGGTATTTGCCACGGTTTTCTCAAAACCGTGCCAAATACCGTGCCAAAAGAATAAGTTTCTAATTATTTTTTAAAACATCGATTCTAATTGTAATTATATCATCAATAGGTCGAGATTCTTTGCTTGGTGGATTGTTTTAATATCGACAGGAAAATTTAAATATTTATTTTATATATGGATTAATTAAGATATTAATTCTATGTATCGATTATTCCCTTGTTTTCCAATCCATGTTAATTTTATGTTTTATTACGTATATTTAGTCTGTATTGAGTTAATCATGACAGTTGTGCATGTAGACGTCAAATATAATTTATTATGAAAAAAAATAAAAAAATAAAAGAATTTGGCACAGTATTTGCCATGGTTTTCTCAAAACCGTGCCAAATACCGTGCCAAAAGAATAAGTTTCTAATTATTTTATGAAGAATCGATTGTAATTGTAATTATGTCATCAATAGATTGAGATTCTTTACTTGGTGGATGGTTTTAATATAGACAAGAAAATTGAAATATTTATTTTATATATGGATTAATTAAGATATTTATTCTTTGTATCGATTATTCCCTTGTTTTCCAATCCATGTTAATTTTATGTTTTATTACTAATATTTAGTCGGTATTGAGTTAATCATGACAGTTGTGCATGTAGACGTCAAATATAATTTATTATGAAAAAAAATTAAAAAAAAAAAAGAATTTGACCACCATGGCAAAGAAAAATATTTGGCACGGTTTTTGTCACGGCATAGGGCATGCCGTGCCAAATACCGTGCCAAATTGTTTTCTTTGGCACGGTATTTGCCACGGTTTTCTCAAAACCGTGCCAAATACCATGCCAAAAGAATAAGTTTCTAATTATTTTTTAAGACATCGATTCTAATTGTAATTATATCATCAATAGGTCGAGATTATTTGCTTGGTGGATTGTTTTAATATCGACAGGAAAATTTAAATATTTACTTTATATATGGATTAATTAAGATATTAAGTCTATGTATCGATTATTCCCTTGTTTTCCAATCCATGTTAATTTTATGTTTTATTACTTATATTTAGTCTGTATTGAGTTAATCATGACAGTTGTGCATGTAGACGTCAAATATAATTTATTATGAAAAAAATAAAAAAATAAAAGAATTTGGCACAGTATTTGCCATGGTTTTCTCAAAACCGTGCCAAATACCGTGCCAAAAGAATAAGTTTCTAATTATTTTATAAAAAATGATTGTAATTGGAATTACGTCATCAATAGGTCGAGATTCTTTGCTTGGTGGATGGTTTTAATATAGACAAGAAAATTTAAATATTTATTTTATATATGGATTAATTTAGATATTTATTCTATGTATCGATTATTCCCTTGTTTTCCAATCCATGTTAATTTTATGTTTTATTACTTGTATTTAGTCGGTATTGAGTTAATCATGACATTTGTGCATGCAGACGTCAAATATGATTTATTAAGGAAAAAACTTAAAAAAAAAAAAGAATTTCACCACCATGGCAAAGAAAAATATTTGGCACGGTTTTTGTCACGGCGTAGGGCATGCCGTGCCAAATACCGTGGCAAATTGTTTTCTTTGGCAAGGTATTTGCCACAGTTTTCTCAAGACCGTGCCAAAAGAATAAGTTTCTCATTATTTTATAAAAAACCGATTCTAATTGTAATTATATCATCAATATGTCGAGATTCTTTGCTTGGTGGATTGTTTTAATATCGACAAGAAAATTTAAATATTTATTTTATATATGGATTAATTAAGATATGAATTCTATGTATCGATTATTACCTTGTTTTCCAATCCATGTTAATTTTATGTTTTATTACTAATATTTAGTCGGTATTGAGTTAATAATGACAGTTGTGCATGTAGACGTCAAATATAATTTATTATGAAAAAAATTAAAAAAAAAGGAATTTGACCACCATGGCAAAGAAAAATATTTGGCACGGTTTTTGTCACGGCATAGGGCATGCCGTGCCAAATACCGTGCCAAATTGTTTTCTTTGGCACGGTATTTGCCACGGTTTTCTCAAAACCGTGCCAAATACCGTGCCAAAAGAATAAGTTTCTAATTATTTTTTAAAACATCGATTCTAATTGTAATTATATCATCAATAGGTCGAGATTCTTTGCTTGGTGGATTGTTTTAATATCGACAGGAAAATTTAAATATTTATTTTATATATGGATTAATTAAGATATTAATTCTATGTATCGATTATTCCCTTGTTTTCCAATCCATGTTAATTTTATGTTTTATTACGTATATTTAGTCTGTATTGAGTTAATCATGACAGTTGTGCATGTAGACGTCAAATATAATTTATTATGAAAAAAATAAAAAAATAAAAGAATTTGGCACAGTATTTGCCATGGTTTTCTCAAAACCGTGCCAAATACCGTGCCAAAAGAATAAGTTTCTAATTATTTTATGAAGAATCGATTGTAATTGGAATTATGTCATCAATAGGTCGAGATTCTTTGCTTGGTGGATGGTTTAATATAGTCAAGAAAATTTAAATATTTATTTTATATATGGATTAATTAAGATATTTATTCTATGTATCGATTATTCCCTTGTTTTGCAATCCATGTTAATTTTATGTTTTATTACTTATATTTAGTCGGCATTGAGTTAATTATGACATTTGTGCATGCAGACGTCAAATATGATTTATTAAGAAAAAAAATTAAAAAAAAAAGAATTGGACCACCATGGCAAAGAAAATTATTTGCCACGGTTTTTGTCACGGCATAGGGCATGCCGTGCCAAATTGTTTTCTTTGGCACGGTATTTGCGACGGTTTTATCAAAACTGTGCCAAATACCGTGCCCAAAGAATAAGTTTCTAATTATTTTATAAACAATCGATTGTAATTGTAATTATGTCATCAATAGATTGAGATTCTTTACGTGGTGGATGGTTTTAATATAGACAAGAAAATTGAAATATTTATTTTATATATGGATTAATTAAGATATTTATTCTTTGTATCGATTATTCCCTTGTTTTGCAATCCATGTTAATTTTATGTTTTATTACTTATATTTAGTCGGTATTGAGTTAATCATGACATTTGTGCATGCAGACGTCAAATATGATTTATTAAGGAAAAAAATTAAAAAAAAAACAATTTGACCACGATGGGTAAGAAAAATATTTGGCACGGTTTTTGTCACGGCATAGGGGATGCCGTGCCAAATACCGTGCCAAATTGTTTTCTTTGGAACGGTATTTGCCACGGTTTTATCAAAACAGTGCCAAATACCGTGCCAAAAGAATAAGTTTCTAATTATTTTATAAACAATCGATTGTAATTGTAATTATGACATCAATAGATCGAGATTCTTTGCTTGGTGGATGGTTTTAATATAGATAAGAAAATTTAAATATTTATTTTATATATGGATTAATTAAGATATTTATTCTATGTATCGATTATTCCCTTGTTTTCCAATCCATGTTAATTTTATGTTTTATTACTTATATTTAGTCGGTATTCAGTTAATCATGACATTTGTGCATGCAGACGTCAAATATGATTTATTAAAGAAAAAACTTAAAATAATAAGAATTTCACCACCATGGCAAAGAAAAATATTTGGCACGGTTTTTGTCACGGCGTAGGGCATGCCGTGCCAAATTGTTTTCTTTGGCAAGGTATTTGCCACAGTTTTCTCAAAATCGTGCCAAAAGAATAAGTTTTTAATTATTTTATGAAGAATCGATTGTAATTGGAATTATGTCATCAATAGGTCGAGATTCTTTGCTTGGTGGATGGTTTTAATATAGACAAGAAAATTTAAATATTTATTTTATATATGGATTAATTAGGATATTTATTCTATGTATCGATTATTCCCTTGTTTTCCAATCCATGTTAATTTTATGTTTTATTACTTATATTTAGTCGGTATTGAGTTAATCATGACATTTGTGCATGTAGACGTCAAATATAATTTATTATGAAAAAAATGAAAAAAGAAAAAAAGAATTTGACCAACATAGCAAAGAAAACTATTTGGCACGGTTTTTGTCACGGCATAGGGCATGCCGTGCCAAATACCGTGCCAAATTGTTTTCTTTGGCACGGTATTTGCCACGGTTTTCTCAAAACCGTGCCAAATACCGTGCCAAAAGAATAAGTTTCTAATTATTTTATAAACAATCGATTGTAATTGTAATTATATCATCAATAGATCGAGATTCTTTGTTTGGTGGATGGTTTTAATATAGACATGAAAATTTAAATATTTATTTTATATATGGATTAATTAAGATATTTATTCTATGTATCGATTATTCCCTTGTTTTCCAATCCATGTTAATTTTATGTTTTATTACTTATATTTAGTCTGTATTGAGTTAATCATGATAGTTGTGCATGTAGACGTCAAATATAATTTATTATGAAAAAAAATAAAAAAAAATAAAAGAATTTTTCACCGTATTTGCCATGGTTTTCTCAAAACCGTGCCAAATACCGTGCCAAAAGAATAAGTTTCTAATTATTTTATAAACAATCGATTGTAATTGGAATTACGTCATCAATAGGTCGAGATTCTTTGCTTGGTGGATGGTTTTAATATAGACAAGAAAATTTAAATATTTATTTTATATATGGATTAATTAAGATATTTATTCTATGTATCGATTATTCCCTTGTTTTCCAATCCATGTTTATTTTATGTTTTATTACTTATATTTAGTCGGTATTGAGTTAATCATGACACTTGTGCATGCAGACGTCAAATATGATTTATTAAGGAAAAAACTTAAAAAAAAAAAGAATTTCACCACCATGGCAAAGAAAAATATTTGGCACGGTTTTTGTCACGGCGTAGGGCATGCCGTGCCAAATACCGTGCCAAATTGTTTTCTTTGGCAAGGTATTTGCCACAGTTTTCTCAGGACCGTGCCAAAAGAATAAGTTTCTAATTATTTTATAAACAATCGATTGTAATTGTAATTATATCATCAATAGATCGAGATTCTTTGTTTGGTGGATGGTTTTAATATAGACATGAAAATTTAAATATTTATTTTATATATGGATTAATTAAGATATTTATTCTATGTATCGATTATTCCCTTGTTTTCCAATCCATGTTAATTTTATGTTTTATTACTTATATTTAGTCGGTATTGAGTTAATCATGACATTTGTGCATGTAGACGTCAAATATAATTTATTATGAAAAAAAGAATTTGACCAACATAGCAAAGAAAACTATTTGGCACGGTTTTTGTCACGGCATAGGGCATGCCGTGCCAAATACCGTGCCAAATACCGTGCCAAATTGTTTTCTTTGGCACGGTATTTGCCACGGTTTTCTCAAAACCGTGCCAAATACCGTGCCAAAAGAATAAGTTTCTAATTATTTTATAAACAATCGATTGTAATTGTAATTATATCATCAATAGATCGAGATTCTTTTGCTTGGTTAATGGTTTTAATATGGACAAGAAAATTTAAATATTTATTTTATATATGGATTAATTAAGATATTTATTCTATGTATCGATTATTCAATTGTTTTCCAATCCATGTTAATTTTATGTTTTATTACTTATATTTAGTCGGTATTGAATTAATCATGACATTTGTGCGTATAGACGACAAATATCATTTATTATGAAAAAAAATTAAAAAAAAAAAGAATTTGACGACCATGGCAAAGAAAATTAATTGTCACGGTTTTTGTCACAGCATAGAGCATGCCTTGCACAATACCGTGGCAAATTGTTTTGTTAGGCACGGTAGTTGCCACGGTTTTCTAAAAACCGTGCCAAAAGAATACGTTTCTAATTATTTTATAAACAATTGATTGTAATTAGAATTACGTCATCAATAGGTCGAGATTCCTTGATTGGTGGATGGTTTTAATATAGACAAGAAAATTTAAATATTTATTTTAGATATGGATTAATTAAGATATTTACTCTATGTATCGATTATTCCCTTGTTTTTCAATCCATGTTAATTTTATGTTTTATTACTTATATTTTGTCGGTATTGAGTTAATCATGACATTTGTCCATGCAGACGTCAAATATGATTTATTAAGGAAAAAAATTAAAAAAAAAAAAAGAATTTGACCACCATGGCAAAGAAAAATATTTGGCACGGTTTTTGTCACGGCATAGGGCATGCCGTGCCAAATACCGTGCCAAATTGTTTTCTTTGGCAAGGTATTTGCCACAGTTTTCTCAAAACCGTGCCAAAAGAATAAGTTTATAATTATTTTATAAATAATCGATTGTAATTGGAATTATGCCATCAATAGGTCGAGATTCTTTCCTTGGTGGATGGTTTTAATAAAGAAAAGAAAATTTAAATATTTAATTTATATATGGATTAATTAACATATTAATTTTATGTATCGATTATTCCCTTCTTTTAAAATCAAGTTAATTTTATGTTTTATTACTTATATTTACTCGGTATTGAGTTAAGCATGACATTTGTGCATGTAGACGTCAAATATAATTTATTATGAAAAAACATTAAAAAAGAAAAAGAGAATTTGACCACCATGGCAAATAAAATTATTTGGCACGGTTTTTGTCACGGCATAGGGCATGCCTTGCACAATACCGTGCCAAATTGTTTTGTTTGGCACGGTAGTTGCCACGGTTTTCTAAAAACCGTGCCAAAAGAATACATTTCTAATTATTTTATAAACAATTGATTGTAATTAGAATTACGTCATCAATAGGTCGAGATTCCTTGATTGGTGGATGGTTTTAAAATAGACAAAAAAATTTAAATATTTATTTTAGATATGGATTAATTAAGATATTTATTCTATTTATCGATTATTCCCTTGTTTTCCAATCCATGTTAAATTTATGTTTTATTACTTATATTTTGTCGGTATTGAGTTAATCATGACATTTGTGCATGCAGACGTCAAATATGATTTATTAAGGAAAAAACTTAAAAAAAAAAAGAATTTGACCACCATGGCAAAGAAAAATATTTGGCACGGTTTTTGTCACGGCATAGGGCATGCCGTGCCAAATACCGTGCCAAATTGTTTTCTTTGGCACGGTATTTGCCACGGTTTTCTCAAAACCGTGCCAAATACCATGCCAAAAGAATAAGTTTCTAATTATTTTTTAAGACATCGATTCTAATTGTAATTATATCATCAATAGGTCGAGATTATTTGCTTGGTGGATTGTTTTAATATCGACAGGAAAATTTAAATATTTATTTTATATATGGATTAATTAAGATATTAAGTCTATGTATCGATTATTCCCTTGTTTTCCAATCCATGTTAATTTTATGTTTTATTACTTATATTTAGTCTGTATTGAGTTAATCATGACAGTTGTGCATGTAGACGTCAAATATAATTTATTATGAAAAAAATAAAAAAATAAAAGAATTTGGCACAGTATTTGCCATGGTTTTCTCAAAACCGTGCCAAATACCGTGCCAAAAGAATAAGTTTCTAATTATTTTATAAAAAATGATTGTAATTGGAATTACGTCATCAATAGGTCGAGATTCTTTGCTTGGTGGATGGTTTTAATATAGACAAGAAAATTTAAATATTTATTTTATATATGGATTAATTAAGATATTTATTCTATGTATCGATTATTTCCTTGTTTCCAATCCATGTTAATTTTATGTTTTATTACTTATATTTAGTCGGTATTGAGTTAAGCATGACATTTGTGCATGTAGACGTTAAATATAATTTATTATGAAAAAACATTAAAAAAGAAAAAAAGAATTTGACCACCAGGGCAAATAAAATTATTTGGCACGGTTTTTGTCACGGCATAGGGCATGCCTTGCACAATACCGTGCCAAATTGTTTTGTTTGGCACGGTAGTTGCCACGGTTTTCTAAAAACCGTGCCAAAAGAATACGTTTCTAATTATTTTATAAACAATTGATTGTAATTAGAATTACGTCATCAATAGGTCGAGATTCCTTGATTGGTGGATGGTTTTAATATAGACAAGAAAATTTAAATATTTATTTTAGATATGGATTAATTAAGATATTTATTCTATGTATCGATTATTCCCTTGTTTTCCAATCCATGTTAATTTTATGTTTTATTACTTATATTTTGTCGGTATTGAGTTAATCATGACATTTGTGCATGCAGACGTCAAATATGATTTATTAAGGAAAAAAAATTAAAAAAAAAAAAAGAATTTGACCACCATTGCAAAGAAAAATATTTGGCACGGTTTTAGTCACGGCATAGGGCATGCCGTGCGAAATACCGTGCCAAATTATTTTCTTTGGCAAGGTATTTGCCACAGTTTTCTCAAAACCGTGCCAAAAGAATAAGTTTATAATTATTTTATAAAGAATCGATTGTAATTGGAATTATGCCATCAATAGGTCGAGATTCTTTCCTTTTTGGATGGTTTTAATAAAGACAAGAAAATTTAAATATTTATTTTATATATGGATTAATTAAGATATTAATTCTATGTATCGATTATTCCCTTGTTTTCCAATCCATGTTAATTTTATGTTTTATTACTTATATTTAGTCGGTATTGAGTTAAGCATGACATTTGTGCATGTAGACGTCAAATATAATTTATTATGAAAAAACATTAAAAAAGAAAAAAAGAATTTGACCACCATGGCAAATAAAATTATTTGGCACGGTTTTTGTCATGGCATAGGGCATGCCTTGCACAATGCCGTGCCAAATTGTTTTGTTTGGCACGGTAGTTGCCACGGTTTTCTAAAAACCGTGCCAAAAGAATACATTTCTAATTAATTTATAAACAATTGATTGTAATTAGAATTACGTCATCAATAGGTCGAGATTCCTTGATTGGTGGATGGTTTTAATATAGACAAAAAAATTTAAATATTTATTTTACATATGGATTAATTAAGATATTTATTCTATGTATCGATTATTCCCTTGTTTTCCAATCCATGTTAATTTTATGTTTTATTACTTATATTTTGTCGGTATTGAGTTAATCATGACATTTGTGCATGCAGACGTCAAATATGATTTATTAAGGAAAAAAATTAAAAAAAAAAAAAAGAATTTGACCACCATGGCAAAGAAAAATATTTGGCACGGTTTTTGTCACGGCATAGGGCATGCTGTGCCAAATACCGTGCCAAATTGTTTTCTTTGGCACGGTATTTGCCACGGTTTTCTCAAAACCGTGCCAAATACCGTGCCAAAAGAATAAGTTTCTAATTATTTTTTAAAACATCGATTCTAATTGTAATTATATCATCAATAGGTCAAGATTCTTTGCTTGGTGGATTGTTTTAATATCGACAGGAAACTTTAAATATTTATTTTATATATGGATTAATTAAGATATTAATTCTATGTATCGATTATTCACTTGTTTTCCAATCCATGTTAATTTTATGTTTTATTACCTATATTTAGTCTGTATTGAGTTAATCATGACAGTTGTGCATGTAGATGTCAAATATAATTTATTATGAAAAAAAATAACAAAATAAAATAATTTGGCACAGTATTTCCCATGGTTTTCTCAAAACCGTTCCAAATACCGTGCCAAAAGAATATGTTTCTAATTATTTTATAAAAAATCGATTGTAATTGGAATTACGTCATCAATAGGTCGAGATTCTTTGCTTGGTGGATGGTTTTAATATAGACAAGAAAATTTAAATATTTATTTTATATATGGATTAATTAAGATATTTATTCTATGTATCGATTATTTCCTTGTTTTCCAATCCATGTTAATTTTATGTTTTATTACTTATATTTAGTCGGTATTGAGTTAATCAAAACATTTGTGCATGCAGACGTCAAAGATGATTTATTAAGGGAAAAAATTAAAAAAAAAAAAGAATTTGACCACCATGGCAAAGAAAAATATTTGGCACGGTTTTTGTCACGGCATAGGGCATGCCGTGCCAAATACCGTGCCAAATTATTTTCTTTGGCACGGTATTTGCCACGGTTTTCTCAAAACCGTGCCAAATACCGTGCCAAATGAATAAGTTTCTAATTATTTTATAAAAAATCGATTGTAATTGGAATTATGTCATCAATAGGTCGAGATTCTTAGCTTGGTGGATGGTTTAATATAGTCAAGAAAATTGAAATATTTATTTTATATATGGATTAATTAAGATATTTATTCTTTGTATTGATTATTCCCTTGTTTTGCAATCCATGTTAATTTTATGTTTTATTACTTATATTTAGTCGGTATTGAGTTAATCATGACATTTGTGCATGCAGACGTCAAATATGATTTATTAAGGGAAAAAATTAAAAAAAAAAAAGAATTTGACCACCATGGCAAAGAAAAATATTTGGCACGGTTTTTGTCACGGCATAGGGCATGCCGTGCCAAATACCGTGCCAAATTGTTTTCTTTGGCAAGGCATTTGCCACAGTTTTCTCAAAACCGTGCCAAAAGAATAAGTTTATAATTATTTTATAAAGAATCGATTGTAATTGGAATTATGCCATCAATAGGTCGAGATTCTTTCCTTGGTGGATGGTTTTAATAAAGAGAAGAAAATTTAAATATTTATTTTATATATGGATTAATTAAGATATTAATTCTATGTATCGATTGTTCCCTTATTTTCCAATCCATGTTAATTTTATGTTTTATTACTTATATTTAGTCGGTATTGAGTTAAGCATGACATTTGTGCATGTAGACGTTAAATATAATTTATTATGAAAAAACATTAAAAAAGAAAAAAAGAATTTGAACACCATGGCAAATAAAATTATTTGGCACGGTTTTTGTCACGGCATAGGGCATGCCTTGCACAATACCGTGCCAAATTGTTTTGTTTGGCACGGTAGTTGCCACGGTTTTCTAAAAACCGTGCCAAAAGAATACGTTTCTAATTATTTTATAAACAATTGATTGTAATTAGAATTACGTCATCAATAGGTCGAGATTCCTTGATTGGTGGATGGTTTTAATATAGACAAGAAAATTTAAATATTTATTTTAGATATGGATTAATTAAGATATTTATTCTATGTATCGATTATTCCCTTGTTTTCCAATCCATGTTAATTTTATGTTTTATTACTTATATTTTGTCGGTATTGAGTTAATCATGACATTTGTGCATGCAGACGTCAAATATGATTTATTAAGGAAAAAAATTAAAAAAAAAAAAAGAATTTGACCACCATGGCAAAGAAAAATATTTGGCACGGTTTTTGTCACGGCATAGGGCATGCCGTGCCAAATACCGTGCCAAATTGTTTTCTTTGGCACGGTATTTGCCACGGTTTTCTCAAAACCGTGCCAAATACCGTGCCAAAAGAATAAGTTTCTAATTATTTTTTAAAACATCGATTCTAATTGTAATTATATCATCAATAGGTCGAGATTCTTTGCTTGGTGGATTGTTTTAATATCGACAGGAAAATTTAAATATTTATTTTATATATGGATTAATTAAGATATTAATTCTATTTATCGATTATTCCCTTGTTTTCCAATCCATGTTAATTTTATGTTTTATTACGTATATTTAGTCTGTATTGAGTTAATCATGACAGTTGTGCATGTAGACGTCAAATATAATTTATTATGAAAAAAAATAAAAAAATAAAAGAATTTGGCACAGTATTTGCCATGGTTTTCTCAAAACCGTGCCAAATACCGTGCCAAAAGAATAAGTTTCTAATTGTTTTATAAAAAATCGATTGTAATTGGAATTACGTCATCAATAGGTCGAGATTCTTTGCTTGGTGGATGGTTTTAATATAGACAAGAAAATTTAAATATTTATTTTATATATGGATTAATTTAGATATTTATTCTATGTATCGATTATTCCCTTGTTTTCCAATCCATGTTAATTTTATGTTTTATTACTTGTATTTAGTCGGTATTGAGTTAATCATGACATTTGTGCATGCAGACGTCAAATATGATTTATTAAGGAAAAAACTTAAAAAAAAAAAGAATTTCACCACCATGGCAAAGAAAAATATTTGGCACGGTTTTTGTCACGGCGTAGGGCATGCCGTGCCAAATACCGTGGCAAATTGTTTTCTTTGGCAAGGTATTTGCCACAGTTTTCTCAAGACCGTGCCAAAAGAATAAGTTTCTCATTATTTTATAAAAAACCGATTCTAATTGTAATTATATCATCAATATGTCGAGATTCTTTGCTTGGTGGATTGTTTTAATATCGACAAGAAAATTTAAATATTTATTTTATATATGGATTAATTAAGATATGAATTCTATGTATCGATTATTACCTTGTTTTCCAATCCATGTTAATTTTATGTTTTATTACTAATATTTAGTCGGTATTGAGTTAATAATGACAGTTGTGCATGTAGACGTCAAATATAATTTATTATGAAAAAAATTAAAAAAAAAGGAATTTGACCACCATGGCAAAGAAAAATATTTGGCACGGTTTTTGTCACGGCATAGGGCATGCCGTGCCAAATACCGTGCCAAATTGTTTTCTTTGGCACGGTATTTAAATATTTATTTTATATATGGATTAATTAAGATATTAATTCTATGTATCGATTATTCCCTTGTTTTCCAATCCATGTTAATTTTATGTTTTATTACGTATATTTAGTCTGTATTGAGTTAATCATGACAGTTGTGCATGTAGACGTCAAATATAATTTATTATGAAAAAAAATAAAAAAATAAAAGAATTTGGCACAGTATTTGCACATCGTTTTCCAAAGTGCCAAAAGAATAAGTTTCTAATTATTTTATGAAGAATCGATTGTAATTGGAATTATGTCATCAATAGGTCGAGATTCTTTGCTTGGTGGATGGTTTAATATAGTCAAGAAAATTTAACTATTTATTTTATATATGGATTAATTAAGATATTTATTCTTTGTATCGATTATTCCCTTGTTTTGCAATCCATGTTAATTTTATGTTTTATTACTTATATTTAGTCGGTATTGAGTTAATCATGACATTTGTGCATGCAGACGTCAAATATGATTTATTAAGGAAAAAAATTAAAAAAAAAACAATTTGACAACGATGGGTAAGAAAAAAATTTGGCACGGTTTTTGTCACGGCATAGGGGATGCCGTGCCAAATACCGTGCCAAATTGTTTTCTTTGGCACGGTATTTGCCACGGTTTTATCAAAACAGTGCCAAATACCGTGCCAAAAGAATAAGTTTCTAATTATTTTATAAACAATCGATTGTAATTGTAATTATGACATCAATAGATCGAGATTCGTTGCTTGTGGATGGTTTTAATATAGATAAGAAAATTTAAATATTTATTTTATATATGGATTAATTAAGATATTTATTCTATGTATCGATTATTCCCTTGTTTTCCAATCCATGTTAATTTTATGTTTTATTACTTATATTTAGTCGGTATTCAGTTAATCATGACATTTGTGCATGCAGACGTCAAATATGATTTATTAAAGAAAAAACTTAAAATAATAAGAATTTCACCACCATGGCAAAGAAAAATATTTGGCACGGTTTTTGTCACGGCGTAGGGCATGCCGTGCCAAATTGTTTTCTTTGGCAAGGTATTTGCCACAGTTTTCTCAAAATCGTGCCAAAAGAATAAGTTTTTAATTATTTTATGAAGAATCGATTGTAATTGGAATTATGTCATCAATAGGTCGAGATTCTTTTCTTGGTGGATGGTTTTAATATAGACAAGAAAATTTAAATATTTATTTTATATATGGATTAATTAGGATATTTATTCTATGTATCGATTATTCCCTTGTTTTCCAATCCATGTTAATTTTATGTTTTATTACTTATATTTAGTCGGTATTGAGTTAATCATGACATTTGTGCATGTAGACGTCAAATATAATTTATTATGAAAAAAATGAAAAAAGAAAAAAAGAATTTGACCAACATAGCAAAGAAAACTATTTGGCACGGTTTTTGTCACGGCATAGGGCATGCCGTGCCAAATACCGTGCCAAATTGTTTTCTTTGGCACGGTATTTGCCACGGTTTTCTCAAAACCGTGCCAAATACCGTGCCAAAAGAATAAGTTTCTAATTATTTTATAAACAATCGATTGTAATTGTAATTATATCATCAATAGATCGAGATTCTTTGTTTGGTGGATGGTTTTAATATAGACATGAAAATTTAAATATTTATTTTATATATAGATTAATTAAGATATTTATTCTATGTATCGATTATTCCCTTGTTTTCCAATCCATGTTAATTTTATGTTTTATTACTTATATTTAGTCTGTATTGAGTTAATCATGACAGTTGTGCATGTAGACGTCAAATATAATTTATTATCAAAAAAAATAAAAAAATAAAAGAATTTTTCACAGTATTTGCCATGGTTTTCTCAAAACCGTGCCAAATACCGTGCCAAAAGAATAAGTTTCTAATTATTTTATAAACAATCGATTGTAATTGGAATTACGTCATCAATAGGTCGAGATTCTTTGCTTGGTGGATGGTTTTAATATAGACAAGAAAATTTAAATATTTATTTTATATATGGATTAATTAAGATATTTATTCTATGTATCGATTATTCCCTTGTTTTCCAATCCATGTTAATTTTATGTTTTATTACTTATATTTAGTCGGTATTGAGTTAATCATGACACTTGTGCATGCGAGACGTCAAATATGATTTATTAAGGAAAAAACTAAAAAAAAAGAATTTCACCACCATGGCAAAGAAAAATATTTGGCACGGTTTTTGTCACGGCGTAGGGCATGCCGTGCCAAATACCGTGCCAAATTGTTTTCTTTGGCAAGGTATTTGCCACAGTTTTCTCAAGACCGTGCCAAAAGAATAAGTTTCTCATTATTTTACAAAAAACTGATTCTAATTGTAATTATATCATCAATAGGTCGAGATTCTTTGCTTAGTGGATTGTTTTAATATCGACAAGAAAATTTAAATATTTATTTTATATATGGATTAATTAAGATATGAATTCTATGTATTGATTATTCCCTTGTTTTCCAATCCATGTTAATTTTATGTTTTATTACTAATATTTAGTCGGTATTGAGTTAATAATGACAGTTGTGCATGTAGACGTCAAATATAATTTATTATGAAAAAAATTAAAAAAAAAAGAATTTGACCAACATGGCAAAGAAAAATATTCAGCACGGTTTTTGTCACTGCATAGAACATGCCGTGCCAAATACCGTGCCAAACTGGTTTCTTTGGCACAGTATTTGCCACTTTTTTCTCAAAACCGTGCCAAATACCGTGCCAAAAGAATAAGTTTTTAATTATTTTATGAAGAATCGATTGTAATTGGAATTATGTCATCAATAGGTCGAGATTCTTTGCTTGGTGGATGGTTTTAATATAGACAAGAAAATTTAAATATTTATTTTATATATGGATTAATTAGGATATTTATTCTATGTATCGATTATTTCCTTGTTTTCCAATCCATGTTAATTTTATGTTTTATTACTTATATTTAGTCGGTATTGAGTTAATCATGACATTTGTGCATGTAGACGTCAAATATAATTTATTATGAAAATAATGAAAAATGAAAAAAAGAATTTGACCAACATAGCAAAGAAACTACTTGGCACGGTTTTTGTCACGGCATAGGGCATGCCGTGCCAAATACCGTGCCAAATTGTTTTCTTTGGCACGGTATTTGCCACGGTTTTCTCAAAACTGTGCCAAATACCGTGCCAAAAGAATAAGTTTCTAATTATTTTATAAACAATCGATTGTAATTGTAATTATATCATCAACAGATCGAGATTCTTTGTTTGGTGGATGGTTTTAATATAGACATGAAAATTTAAATATTTATTTTATATATGGATTAATTAAGATATTTATTCTATGTATCGATTATTCCCTTGTTTTCCAATCCATGTTAATTTTATGTTTTATTACTTATATTTAGTCTGTATTGAGTTAATCATGACAGTTGTGCATGTAGACGTCAAATATAATTTATTATGAAAAAAAATAAAAAAATAAAAGAATTTTTCACAGTATTTGCCATGGTTTTCTCAAAACCGTGCCAAATACCGTGCCAAAAGAATAAGTTTCTAATTATTTTATAAACAATCGATTGTAATTGGAATTACGTCATCAATAGGTCGAGATTCTTTGCTTGGTGGATGGTTTTAATATAGACAAGAAAATTTAAATATTTATTTTATATATGGATTAATTAAGATATTTATTCTATGTATCGATTATTCCCTTGTTTTCCAATCCATGTTAATTTTATGTTTTATTACTTATATTTAGTCGGTATTGAGTTAATCATGACACTTGTGCATGCAGAGGTCAAATATGATTTATTAAGGAAAAAACTTAAAAAAAAAAGAATTTCACCACCATGGCAAAGAAAAATATTTGGCACGGTTTTTGTCACGGCGTAGGGCATGCCGTGCCAAATACCGTGCCAAATTGTTTTCTTTGGCAAGGTATTTGCCACAGTTTTCTCAAGACCGTGCCAAAAGAATAAGTTTCTCATTATTTTACAAAAAACTGATTCTAATTGTAATTATATCATCAATAGGTCGAGATTCTTTGCTTAGTGGATTGTTTTAATATCGACAAGAAAATTTAAATATTTATTTTATATATGGATTAATTAAGATATGAATTCTATGTATCGATTATTCCCTTGTTTTCCAATCCATGTTAATTTTATGTTTTATTACTAATATTTAGTCGGTATTGAGTTAATAATGACAGTTGTGCATGTAGACCTCAAATATAATTTATTATGAAAAAATTTAAAAAAAAAGAATTTGACCAACATGGCAAAGAAAAATATTCAGCACGGTTTTTGTCACTGCATAGAACATGCCGTGCCAAATACCGTGCCAAACTGGTTTCTTTGGCACAGTATTTGCCACGGTTTTCTCAAAACCGTGCCAAATACCGTGCCAAAAGAATAAGTTTCTAAATATTTTATGAAGAATCGATTGTAATTGGAATTATGTCATCAATAATTCGAGATTCTTTGCTTGGTGGATGGTTTTAATATAGACATGAAAATTTAAATATTTATTTTATATATGGATTAATTAGGATATTTATTCTATGTATCGATTATTTCCTTGTTTTCCAATCCATGTTAATTTTATATTTTATTACTTATATTTAGTCGGTATTGAGTTAATTATGACATTTGTGCATGCAGACGTCAAATATGATTTATTAAGAAAAAAAAGTAAAAAAAAAAGAATTGGACCACCATGGCAAAGAAAATTATTTGTCACGGTTTTTGTCACGGCATAGGGCATGCCGTGCCAAATTGTTTTCTTTGGCACGGTATTTGCGACGGTTTTATCAAAACTGTGCGAAATACCGTGCCAAAAGAATAAGTTTCTAATTATTCTATAAACAATCGATTGTAATTGTAATTATGTCATCAATAGATCGAGATTCTTTGCTTGGTGGATGGTTTTAATATAGACAAGAAAATTTAAATATTTATTTTATATATGGATTAATTAAGATATTTATTCTTTGAATCGATTATTCCCTTGTTTTGCAATCCATGTTAATTTTATGTTTTATTACTTATATTTGGTCGGTATTGAGTTAATCATGACATTTGTGCATGCAGACGTCAAATATGATTTATTAAGGAAAAAAATTAAAAAAAAAACAATTTGACCACAATGGGTAAGAAACATATTTGGCACGGTTTTTGTCACGGCATAAGGGATGCCGTGCCAAATACCGTGCCAAATTGTTTTCTTTGGCACGGTATTTGCCACGGTTTTATCAAAACAGTGCCAAATACCGTGCCAAAAGAATAAGTTTCTAATTATTTTATAAACAATCGATTGTAATTGTAATTATGACATCAATAGATCGAGATTCTTTGCTTGGTGGATGGTTTTAATATAGATAAGAAAATTTAAATATTTATTTTATATATGGATTAATTAAGATATTTATTCTATGTATCGATTATTCCCTTGTTTTTCAATCCATGTTAATTTTATGTTTTATTAATTATATTTAGTTGGTATTGAGTTAATCATGACATTTGTGCATGCAGACGTCAAATATCATTTATTAAAGAAAAAACTTAAAATAATAAGAATTTCACCACCATGGCAAAGAAAAATATTTGGCACGGTTTTTGTCACGGCGTAGGGCATGCCGTGCCAAATTGTTTTCTTTGGCAAGGTATTTGCCACAGTTTTCTCAAAATCGTGCCAAAAGAATAAGTTTCTAATTATTTTATGAAGAATCGATTGTAATTGGAATTATGTCATCAATAGGTCGAGATTCTTTGCTTGGTGGATGTTTTTAATATAGACAAGAAAATTTAAATATTTATTTTATATATGGATTAATTAGGATATTTATTCTATGTATCGATTATTCCCTTGTTTTCCAATCCATGTTAATTTTATGTTTTATTACTTATATTTAGTCGGTATTGAGTTAATCATGACATTTGTGCATGTAGACGTCAAATATAATTTATTATGAAAAAATGAAAAAAGAAAAAAACAATTTGACCAACATAGCAAAGAAAACTATTTGGCACGGTTTTTGTCACGGCATAGGGCATGCCGTGCCAAATACCTTGCCAAATTGTTTTCTTTGGCACGGTATTTGTCACGGTTTTATCAAAACTGTGCCAAATACCGTGCCAAAAGAATAAGTTTCTAATTATTTCATAAACAATCGATTGTAATTGTAATTATGTCGTCAATAGATCGAGATTCTCTGCTTGGTGGATGGTTTTAATATAGACAAGAAAATTTAAATATTTATTTTATATATGGATTAATTAAGATATTTATTCTATGTATCGATTATTCCCTTGTTTTCCAATCCATGTTAATTTTATGTTTTATTACTTATATTTAGTCGGTATTGAGTTAATCATGACATTTGTGCATGCAGAGGTCAAATATGATTTATTAAGGAAAAAAATTAAAAAAAAAACAATTTGACCCCAATGGGTAAGAAAAATATTTGGCACGGTTTTTGTCACGGCATAGGGGATGCCGTGCGAAATACCGTGCCAAATTGTTTTCTTTGGCACGGTATTTGCCACGGTTTTATCAAAACAGTGCCAAATACCGTGCCAAAAGAATAAGTTTTGAATTATTTTATAAACAATCGATTGTAATTGTAATTATGACATCAATAGATCGAGATTCTTTGCTTGGTGGATGGTTTTAATATAGACAAGAAAATTTAAATATTTTTTTTATATATGGATTAATTAAGATATTTATTCTATGTATCGATTATTCCCTTGTTTTCCAATCCATGTTAATTTTATGTTTTATTACGTATATTTAGTCGGTATTGAGTTAATCATGACATTTGTGCATGCAGACGTCAAATATGATTTATTAAAGAAAAAACTTAAAATAATAAGAATTTCACCACCATGGCAAAGAAAAATATTTGGCACGATTTTTGTCACGGCGTAGGGCATGCCGTGCCAAATTGTTTTCTTTGGCAAGGTATTTGCCACAGTTTTTTCAAAATCGTGCCAAAAGAATAAGTTTCTAATTATTTTATGAAGAATCTATTGTAATTGGAATTATGTCATCAATAGGTCGAGATTCTTTGCTTGGTGGATGGTTTTAATATAGACAAGAAAATTTAAATATTTATTTTATATATGGATTAATTAGGAAATTTATTCTTTGTATCGATTATTCCCTTGTTTTCCAATCCATGTTAATTTTATGTTTTATTACTTATATTTAGTCGGTATTGAGTTAATCATGACATTTGTGCATGTAGACGTCAAATATAATTTATTATGAAAAAAATGAAAAAAGAAAAAAAGAATTTGACCAACATAGCAAAGAAAACTATTTGGCACGGTTTTTGTCACGGCATAGGGCATGCCGTGCCAAATACCGTGCCAAATTGTTTTCTTTGGCACGGTATTTGCCACGGTTTTCTCAAAACCGTGCCAAATACCGTGCCAAAAGAATAAGTTTCTAATTATTTTATAAACAATCGATTGTAATTGTAATTATATCATCAATAGATCGAGATTCCTTGTTTGGTGGATGGTTTTAATATAGACATGAAAATTTAAATATTTATTTTATATATGGATTAATTAAGATATTTATTCTATGTATCGATTATTCAATTGTTTTTTAATCCATGTTAATTTTATGTTTTATTACTTATATTTAGTTGGTATTGAGTTAATTATGACATTTGTGCATGTAGACGTCAAATATAATTTATTACGAAAAAACATTAAAAAAGAAAAAAAGAATTGGACCACCATGGCAAAGAAAATTATTTGTCACGGTTTTTGTCACGGCATAGGGCATGCCGTGCCAAATACCGTGCCAAATTGTTTTCTTTGGCACGGTATTTGCCACGGTTTTATCAAAACTGTGCCAAATATAGTGCCAAAAGAATAAGTTTCTAATTATTTCATAAATAATCGATTGTAATTGTAAGTATGTCATCAATAGATCGAGATTCTTTGCTTGGTGGATGGTTTTAATATAGACAAGAAAATTTAAATATTTATTTTATATATGGATTAATTAAGATATTTATTCTATGTATCGATTATTCCCTTGTTTTCCAATCCATGTTAATTTTATGTTTTATTACTTATATTTAGTCGGTATTGAGTTAATCATGACATTTGTGCATGCAGACGTCAACAATGATTTATTAAGGAAAAAACTTAATAAAAAAAAGAATTTCACCACCATGGCAAAGAAAAATATTTGGCACAGTTTTTGTCACGGCGTAGGGCATGCCGTGCCAAATACCGTGCCAAATTGTTTTCTTTGGCAAGGTATTTGCCACAGTTTTCTCCAGACCATGCCAAAAGAATAAGTTTATGATTATTTTATAAACAATCGATTGTAATTGTAATTATATCATCAATAGGTCGAGATTCTTTGCTTGGTGGATGGTTTTAATATAGACAAGAAAATGTAAATATTTATTTTATATATGAATTAATTAAGATATTTATTTTATGTATCGATTATTCCCTTGTTTTCCAATCCATGTTAATTTTATGTTTTATTACTAATATTTAGTCGGTATTGAGTTAATCATGACAGTTGTGCATGTAGACGTCAAATATAATTTATTATGAAAAAAATTAAAAAAAAAAAGAATTTGAAAAACATGGCAAAGAAAAATATTCAGCACGGTTTCTGTCACGGCATAGAACATGCCGTGCCAAATACCGTGCCAAACTGTTTTCTTTGGCACAGTATTTGCCACGGTTTTCTCAAAACCGTGCCAAATACCGTGCCAAAAGAATAAGTTTCTAATTATTTTATGAAGAATCGATTGTAATTTTAATTATGTCATCAATAGGTCGAGATTCTTTGCTTGGTGGATGGTTTTAATATAGACAAGAAAATGTAAATATTTATTTTATATGTGGATTAATTAGGATATTTATTCTATGTATCGATGATTCTCTTGTTTTCCAATCCATGTTAATTTTATGTTTTATTACTTATATTTAATCGGTATTGAGTTAATCATGACATTTGTGCATGCAGACGTCAAATATGATTTATTAAGGAAAAAACTTAAAAAAAAAAAGAATTCGACCACCATGGCAAAGAAAATTATTTGTCACGGTTTTTGTCACGGCATAGGGCATGCCGTGCCAAATACCGTGCCAAATTGTTCTCCTTGGCACGGTATTTGCGACGGTTTTATCAAAACTGTGCCAAATACCGTGCCAAAAGAATAAGTTTCTAATTATTTTATAAACAATCGATTGTAATTGTAATTATGTCATCAATAGATCGAGATTCTTTGCTTGGTGGACGGTTTTAATCTAGACAAGAAAATTTAAATATTTATTTTATATATGGATTAATTAAGATATTTATTCTTTGTATCGATTATTCCCTTGTTTTGCAATCCATGTTAATTTTATGTTTTATTACTTATATTTTGTCGGTATTGAGTTAATCATGACATTTGTGCATGCAGACGTCAAATATGATTTATTAAGGAAAAAAATAAAAAAAAAACAATTTGACCACAATGGGCAAGAAAAATATTTGGCACGGTTTTTGTCACGGCATAGGGGATGCCGTGCCAAATACCGTGCCAAATTGTTTTGTTTGGCACAGTATTTGCCACGGTTTTATCAAAACAGTGCCAAATACCGTACCAAAAGAATAAGTTTCTAATTATTTTATAAACAATCGATTGTAATTGTAATTATGACATCAATAGATCGAGATTCTTTGCTTGGTGGATGGTTTTAATATAGACAAGAAAATTTAAATATTTATTTTATATATTGATTAATTAAGATATTTATTCTATGTATCGATTATTCCCTTGTTTTCCAATCCATGTTAATTTTATGTTTTATTACTTATAATTAGTCGGTATTTAGTTAATCATGACATTTGTGCATGCAGACGTCAAATATGATTTATTAAAGAAAAAACTTAAAATAATAAGAATTTCACCACCATGGCAAAGAAAAATATTTGGCACGGTTTTTGTCACGGCGTAGGGCATGCCGTGCCAAATACCGTGCCAAATTGTTTTCTTTGGCAAGGTATTTGCCACAGTTTTCTCAAGACTGTGCCAAAAGAATAAGTTTATGATTATTTTATAAACAATCGATTGTAATTGTAATTATATCATCAATACGTCGAGATTCTTTGCTTGGTGGATGGTTTTGATATAGACAAGAAAATTTAAATATTTATTTTATATATGAATTAATTAAGATATTTATTCTATGTATCGATTTTTCCCTTGTTTTCCAATCCATGTTAATTTTATGTTTTATTACTAATATTTAGTCGGTATTGAGTTAATCATGACAGTTGTGCATGTAGACGTCAAATATAATTTATTATGAAAAAAATTAAAAAAAAAAGAATTTGACCAACATTGCAAAGAAAAATATTCAGCACGGTTTTTGTCACGGCATAGAACATGCCGTGCCAAATACCATGCCAAACTGTTTTCTTTGGCACAGTATTTGCCACGGTTTTCTCAAAACCGTGCCAAATACCGTGCCAAAAGAATAAGTTTCTAATTATTTTATGAAGAATCGATTGTAATTGGAATTATGTTATCTATAGGTCAAGATTCTTTTCTTGGTGGATGGTTTTAATATAGACAAGAAAATTTAAATATTTATTTTATATATGGATTAATTAGGATATTTATTCTATGTATCGATTATTCCCTTGTTTTCCAATACATGTTAATTTTATGTTTTATTACTTATATTTAGTCGGTATTGAGTTAATCATGACATTTGTGCATGCAGACGTCAAATATGATTTATTAAGGAAAAAAATTAAAAAAAAAAGAATTGGACCACCATGGCAAAGAAAATTATTTGTCACGGTTTCTGTCACGGCATAGGGCATGCCGTGCCAAATACCGTGCCAAATTGTTTTCTTTGGCACGGTATTTGCGACGGTTTTATCAAAACTGTGCCAAATACCGTGCCAAAAGAATAAGTTTCTAATTATTTTATAAACAATCGATTGTAATTGTAATTATGTCATCAATAGATCGAGATTCTTGGCTTGGTGGATGGTTTTAATATAGACAAGAAAATTTAAATATTTATTTTATGTATGGATTAATTAAGATATTTATTCTTTGTATCGATTATTCCCTTGTTTTGCAATCCATGTTAATTTTATGTTTTATTACTTATATTTAGTCGGTATTGAGTTAATCATGACATTTGTGCATGCAGACGTCAAATATGATTTATTAAGGAAAAAAATTAAAAAAAAAACAATTTGACCACAATGGGCAAGAAAAATATTTGGCACGGTTTTTGTCACGGCATAGGGGATGCCGTGCCAAATACCGTGCCAAATTGTTTTCTTTGGCACGATATTTGCCACGGTTTTATCAAAACTGTGCCAAATACCGTGCCAAAAGAATAAGTTTCTAATTATTTTATAAACAATCGATTGTAATTGTAATTATGACATCGATAGATCGAGATTCTTTGCTTGGTGGATGGTTTTAATATAGACAGGAAAATTTAAATATTTATTTTATATATGGATTAATTAAGATATTTATTCTATGTATCTATTATTCCCTTGTTTTCCAATCCATGTTAATTTTATGTTTTATTACTTATATTTAGTCGGTATTGAGTTAATCGTGACATTTGTGCATGCAGACGTCAAATATGATTTATTAAGGAAAAAAATAAAAAAAAAAAGAATTTGACCACCATGGCAAAGAAAAATATTTGGCACGGTTTTTGTCACGGCATAGGGCATGCCGTGCCAAATACCGTCCCAAATTGTTTTCTTTGGCACGGTATTTGCCACGGTTTTCTGAAAACCGTGCCAAATACCGTGCCAAAAGAATAAGTTTCTAATTATTTTTTAAAAAATCGATTCTAATTGTAATTATATCATCGATAGGTCGAGATTCTTTGCTTGGTGGATTGTTTTAATATCGACAGGAAAATTTAAATATTTATTTTATATATGGATTAATTAAGATATTAATTCTATGTATCGATTATTTCCTTGTTTTCCAATCCATGTTAATTTTATGTTTTATTACTTATATTTAGTCGGTATTGAGTTAATCATGACAGTTGTGCATGTAGACGTCAAATATAATTTATTATGAAAAAAAATAAAAAAATTAAAGAATTTGACCACCATGGCAAAGAAAAATATTTGGCACGGTTTTTGTCACGGCATAGGGCATGCCGTGCCAAATACCGTGCCAAATTATTTTCTTTGGCACGGTATTTGCCACGGTTTTCTCAAAACCGTGCCAAATACCGTGCCAAATGAATAAGTTTCTAATTATTTTATAAAAAATCGATTGTAATTGGAATTATGTCATCAATAGGTCGAGATTCTTTGCTTGGTGGATTTTTTTAATATAGACAAGAAAATTTAAATATTTATTGTATATGTGGATTAATTAAGATATTTATTCTATGTATCGATTATTCCCTTGTTTTGCAATCCATGTTAATTTTATGTTTTATTACTTATATTTAGTCGGTATTGAGTTAATCATGACATTTGTGCATGCAAACGTCAAATATGATTTATTAAGGAAAAAACTTAAAAAAAAAAAAGAATTTGACCACCATGGCAAAGAAAAATATTTGGCACGGTTTTTGTCACGGCATAGGGCATGCCGTGCCAAATACCGTGCCAAACTGTTTTCTTTGGCATGGTATTTGCCACGGTTTTCTCAAAACCGTGCCAAATACCGTGCCAAAAGAATAAGTTTCTAATTATTTTATAAAAAACCGATTCTAATTGTAATTATATCATCAATAGGTCGAGATTCTTTGCTTGGTGGATTGTTTTAATATCGACAAGAAAATTTAAATATTTATTTTATATATGGATTAATTAAGATATGAATTCTATGTATCGATTATTCCCTTGTTTTCCAATCCA
Source organism: Dioscorea dumetorum (assembly GCA_902712375.1). Taxonomy (NCBI): domain Eukaryota; kingdom Viridiplantae; phylum Streptophyta; class Magnoliopsida; order Dioscoreales; family Dioscoreaceae; genus Dioscorea; species Dioscorea dumetorum. Next base: position 4,465,543 of record CACTHL010000492.1, read on the forward strand.
TGTTAATTTTATGTTTTATTACTTATATTTAGTCGGTATTGAGTTAATCATGACATTTGTGCATGTATACGTCAAATATAATTTATTATGAAAAAACATTAAAAAAGAATTTACTTTTGTTCCTAACCCTTTTCTATGCATGCCAATTACTCCTAACAGTACCATTCCTAAGTGGATGACATTATAACCTTCTTTCATTAATTTGTCATATGCTTCCTGTGAGATTAAATCTACCTCTATTGGGTGTCATCATTGGGACAACATATTTGCACTTCATCATAATGTTCACATATTTTATGCGTAAAATCGAAGAATTCATGCTTGTATAAATACTCACCTAGAAGAAGTGACAGGTTTTCTTATCTCATCCTCTTGGCTTGCTCCTCTGGTGTGATGATGCTTTCTAATCGGTTGACATGCCTAACTGGGAAAATTGGAAAGCTTCTTATCCAATTTTTGCTCTGGATTATTTGCATATTGCTGGTTGAACTTGAACCTGTTTCCATATTACAACGTACCTTTTGGAAATCCCATACAAGAGTTTTGTTCATTTAGATCTTCTTTTGTCCAAACCGCTAATGGTACCTATTTCTTTGGTCTAGCTGGTGCTATTATTTGGGCGTCTTTCATTAATTTACATAATTATGATATTTCTTTCGCTCTTGTGTTTGTTTTAGGTGTTTGATTTTTAATGAATTATATATTAGACATGATTACTTCTAGCTTTGTTATATAAGCTTCTATTCCTGCTAATTTTCTTGATATTAATTCTAAATGTTTTTATATGTTATTTAATCTAGATTCCATCAGTACTTGATCTTCGAGAAGAGGTGCAAGTGGATCCTTTTAGAAGATCAGAGAAATATCCAGACGAAGCTGGGCCTCCCTGAAATTCTTGTAATCTATGGCTTCTCTGTAATTGATCGATATACTGAATGAAGTACTAATCATATTCATCTGTTACTAATAATGTTATCATGTTTCTTACTTCTGCTATGCAATCTTCTATTAAACGTTTTACTACTTTTACTAGCTACTAAGATGAACATGAAGTAAAATACTATGCTGTTGTATTATATATATATATAGATATATATATATATATATATATATATATATATATATATATATATATATATAATAATTTTTAATTGATTGGTTAACTAATTTATCGATTTAGAGATTTTCTACTAAAGGCAGAATGAGAGATTCTTGAAAAAATAAACCTTATGAGAGTCTAGGTCCTTCCAGATCTAGGCCTTCCAGATACAGGTTTGTCCGTAAACAGGCAGTATTTTCTTGGTTGTTCTTACTAGCTATGGGTAGCTCCTTCTTCTATCCGTGAAGGTTTTTATGGGTGGACAAATTCCCATACTAGTCCCATCTAAGTAAGTTTTCAAGAAAAGATTTTGCGAAATTCTAATGCCTTGTCACTCCTGGGTAAACAATGAGGACTTACCACAATACCTCTATCAAGCCAGCATCTTTTCAAGTCATAGAACCTCAACCCTCTTTGGAACCCTAAACTGAGACTAGCCCAATAGAAAACTCAGCCCCTTTACTAGACTAGAGAAGTATGCAAGCCGAATAGCCCAAAGAACACAAAAAAAAAACACCCCCTGTGGGAGTTTAACCCATACTTTCAGGACCTAAATTACTTGAAAAACCTAGTAATTACTTACCCTGACATGGTATTAGTTACCTTCATCTTGATCTTAACCAGGCTCTGATACTAGGAGATGCGGGTGTACCGGCAGTCGCACCGAACTGCAATGTGTTAGATCAGAGAGCTACTGAAAAATTACTAAAGCTACTGCGAAGCACGAAGCGTAAAAAGGTAAAAACTGGGATTTCATTTCAGTGGTGGATTTCTGGATCGATGATCCATTACAAAGACTCTGGACAACTATATACAGGAAAGACCTTACTTGCTAACCAAGTAAAGCATCAGACTCAACAAAGACTAGTGGAGGAATAAAACGAAAAGGAACAAAGGAGTAGTAGGCATCTAGCCTACTTTGAACCCATCATTCTTTCCCTCTTTATTCTCCCGTCAGAGAATAAGGAACAGTTTTTTCAACATGAGGCTGGTAGTGACTAAAGTCCTTTATTCCCTAGACCTACCTCACAAAAGATAGAGAAACAAAAGAACAATTTGACCTGGACTACATTTTTACAAACTTCAGACCCATGAAAGCATAAAAATACCTATCTAGGCACGTTATCCTTCTGCCATGTTGTCTAGGTTTTGTTCTTCTACTTCATCTTCCAAGTTATTTTCACCTGGCGGTCTTTCTGGTGAGTTCTGGGCTACTGGGGCTACTGCAGTGTCCTCCCTTGAGTCTCTTGAACTAACTTCTTCATCAGAGTCACTGGTTAGGATTGCAACTGGGTTTGGAGTACTGAACCTGCCGTAGTCTCCGAACCTATACTGATGTGTCCATGCTAGAATACTCTTCATGTGATACTCCAGCCTGTCATTCTGCCTAAGAAGATGTGGAAAAGGACACCAAACAGGAAAATACAAAGGGTTAGTATAGACCTTCATAACTGGCGTCTCCAAGACCAATGGGACCCGTTGAATTGGCAACATTGTGGGCCCCGTCCGTCTCCAGTTGGTCGTCTTTGCGCATGTTCTCCATAAGTGTAGTTGCTCTATTATGGTGAGACTGCTGCGCATATCTGAGATGCCCATCTCCTCTATGTCTTCCTGCATTGCTTGATGATGATGCAGGATCGTGATTTTGATGAGGTGGCGTGCCTCATCCGGATAACTACTCTGGATTACTAGTGTGTGGAATATTTATGTAATATTTTTTATTTTGTTAACCAAACACTTATTCTATAAGAATAAATTATACCAATAATCACTTACATTTCGGGGGTGTTTGGTTCACTGAAGACATGCCTGAAGTGGCTTAAGTGAGGAGTTCAGCTCCACTTCAGGGCGTTTGGTTCACTGAAAATCACCCCGATGTGCTGAAGTACCCACTTCCCTCCTCCCCCACTTCCCCATTTGACCTCCGGCTGAAAATTCCCGAAACCATCACTTCCCCAACTGACTTCAGTGCACGCGAGAAACACGTGACTCCTTACGGTGCTCCACTTCGGGCCACTTCGGGAGAGAGAGCTTCTTCATCCCGAACTAGGGTTTCATCAGCCGCCACTCTCACATCCATTCACAAGCGATCTAACCCACCGATCTCTCCCCGGCTCCCGAACCGGCATCTCCTTCCATTCGCCGGTGTTCTCTACGGCGAAGTACACCATGCTCGACCTTTCATGCCTCTGAAAAGGGTTCTCCCCGAAGCTCCCTGCGTTCATCTGGTAGCCCCTTGTTACAATTTTTGCTTTTATGGTTTCGTTGTTTTTAACTTAAGAAAGGGCTAATTTTCTTCAAATCCCTAACATGACTCTTGTTGGGTGTAGAACTCTTTTTGCCGGTGAGTGTACATCTTCTTCCTTCCAGATTCCCCATGCATCGAACCATGTTTTTGAAGTGTTGGTTAACAGATTCGCTGATCTTGTCTTTATTTTTCCCAATCCCGTGTTTTCTCGACGGTGCTTCTTCGCTGTTGGGAGATCTACTGCTAATTTCTCTATTTTAAAAGGGTCAGGTTCTCTTGTTACAAGTTTTGTTTAACATTTCATGTTTTTCTCATTTGTTTTCCCTAATTTTGTTGAAATCCTTAAACATCATTCTTCTTGGGTGGAGATCTCTCTTTTCCTAGTTTTTGAACGCTTTTGTTGGTGAGTATACATCCTCATTGTCTCATTTTTCCCAAAGCATCATGCTAGTCCGTGAAGGGTTAATGCTTGCGGTGCTAATCCCGTGACCTTGTTTTTTAAACCTCTCGTGATTACCTTGTTTTTTAGGGTGCTTGCGGACTGTTGGGTGCTCTACTACTCTACTTTGGTTCACTTGGTAGTGGGTCATCTTGCTCCAATATTTGCGTAATATACTGTCTTTTCAAGTAATTTCTCTACTTCTCTTCACATCCAGGGACAGTATTTCCTTACTGTGGATCTCTATTTTCCTAGATTTTTGACAGTTTTCAGTTGATGATGCGTGGAGATCTTTATCCTCTTTTATTTCATGGAGATGTGGGTACATGCAATTTTTTATTTTGAAGTTTGTTTGTTTGTGATTTCATGACTGCCATCTTTATCCTCTTGTTTGCTTTGTGCGAAAGAGGAAATCCTTTGTGTTCATTCCATTAGGACATGAATGGTTAGAATATATATAAGTACACATAATTTTACTTAAGATTCATAAAAAAAAACACTTTCACATAGTGTCATGCTTAAAAGTGTTAATTGAAAAGGTTACCTAATTAACTAGTGACACTGCCGACTTACATCCTACTGAAATAATATAGGACGTGTATCGGTTTTTAGCTCCGACCTACATTCTACTAAGATAATATAGGATGTTTTCTCTTCCTTCTTCATTCTCCTGAGCAAGCAACGCTCCAAGAGATCCATCTAAAGCTGTTGTCTATAGGATCAATTGTTTATCAACAATTGGTGCTGTAACACCGGTGGATTCAACAAATAACACTTGATTTCTTCAAAAGCTTTATGACATTATTCATCCCATTTTAAAAGAGCATCCTTTTTCACCAATTTCGAATATGGCTTACACCTTCCTGAAAGGTTAACAATAAACCTTCGAATATAAGCTAATCGTCCTTGTTAGGATCTCAACTGCTTCAATGTCTTTGGAGGAGACATTTCTATGATTACTTTAACGTTGGAGATGTCAATCTATATTCCTCGGTGTCTCTCACAATGAACCCAAGGAATTTTCCAGAGAGCACCCCAAATGCATATTTCAAAGGATTTATTTTTAACTTATATTTTTGGATTCGATCGAATATCATTTTCAAATCATTGAGGTGTTGATTTCTCAATTGTGTTTTCACCACTAAGTCATCAACATAACATTCAACAACTTGGTGAATCAAATCATTAAAGATCTTGGTCATAGGCCTTTGATATGTTGCCCCCGTATTTTTTAACCCAAATGGCATAACCTTGTAGCAGTAGATGCCCATTGGTGTTCGCAAGGCCGTGTGTTTTTCATCCTTTGGATCCATCTTTATTTGGTTGTATCCAGAGAAACCATCCATGAATGAAAACATCTCATAAGAGAATGTGTTATCAATCATAATCTCTATAACAGGAAGTGAAAAATCATCTTTGGGACATGCTTTGTTCAGGTCTTTAAAGCCCACACAGATTCTGATTTGGCTGTTCTTCTTCTTAACAAACACTATACTAGCAATCTAGTCAGGGTACTTTTCCTCCCTTATGAACACAGCTGTAATTAGTTTCTTGATTTCTTCAATGGCTTTCTTCTCCAAATCAAACTTTATCTTTCTTGGTGCTTGTTTCAATGGTGGAAAACTTGGGTTAATAGAGAGCTTATCCACAATAACCTCCATATCAAGTCTTGGTATCTCCTTATAGATCCATGCAAAACAATTGATGTATTCTACAAGAATGCTTCGTATGTTTTCCTTTTCTTCTTGAGTTAATTGTGCACTTAAGAAAGTGGGTTTAGGATCATCTTCACTACCTAAGTTGATTTCCTCTAACTCATCAATTGTAGCTTGTCCTCCATCTTTTAGCTTAAGAGGTGCATCTTTGAGCTTCAATTCATTTGCCAAATGACTGTGTATTACATTCTTGTCTGGATTTTCATCTTTTCCACCTGATGTATTAGCAATTGGCACAATGTGACATTCATATATTTGTTTATTTTGAAACCCAAGCCCACTCTTACTAGATCTTTGACCCTCCATAACAGTCTTAAGGGGACACCAAAGCCTCTCGAAGAGAATATGCCTTCCTCTCGAATGCTTTGAGTTGAATCTAGCTCATTCTACTTGTTTTCTTAGTTTAGGGGAATAATGGCTATGGATTTTTAACGGCCAAGGTTCCTCATCCTCTCCTGCTTTTGTCATTAATACGTCTTTATTATTAGGCTCGTTATTACTTGACTTGTTGAAGAGAATTCCTCCCTCTCCACATAAATGAGCAGGAACATAAAAAGTGATGAGTTTTTCCACTAAGTTAATATTTAACTCATCAAGAGCTTTATAAAAACCATCTAGTACCTTCGTGACATGAAGATAGTTTACCACTCAATATCATCACCATTTTCTTTCATTCTTTGGGAGGATGAAGTATCTTCCATGTCAGACTCATCCGTTTCTTCTTTGGACTCCGTGTCACTTCCAAGTGGGGCTTCAAAGGAAAAGTGGAACTTTGTTTTCAAGTAAGTTTGGTGGTCTTAATGACTTTCATGAGAGCATCATCTTTAGAACATAAAGATTCCCCCCTATCGGTGTAGTCATAAAATACTTTGCATCATCATAGTGGGTTTCATGCACACCAAATGGTTGCATTTCTCCCTCTATATGATATACTTCATCATCTTTAATGTATTTTGAATATTGATGAAGAGTAGAAGGGACTATATAATTCTCGTGCAACCATGGCCTCCCTAACAATGCTCTATATGATGCATCAGTGTTGATGATATGAAATTTCACTTCTGTTGTTAATTTTCCAATCTTGACAGCGAGAGTGATTGAACCAAGAAACTTTTGACTATGCTGATTAAAGCCTTAGATAATAATCTTCTCAGCTGGTAAATGGTATGTTTCTAGAGTCCATGCATGTAAAGTTTTTAAAGTCATCAAATTTATAGAAGACTCTAAATCCAACTGAATTCGATTTACTTTAGTACCATCATAAGACCCAGTGATATATAAGGGTCTGTTATGCTCTCTTGTTCCCAACAACAAGTCTTTTTCATAGAATTGGATTGACCGTGAACCAAAAGTATAGAGAACTTCTGTCATGTGAGTTTCTACAAAATAAGCTTGATACACTTCAGGCTTCTACAAAACATGAATAAGGATATCTCTCAATTCTTGTGGTCAAAGACACTTAGAGAATCTTCTTTAAGTGGGCATGCAATATCATTAATGCATCTTAGAAGTGGATGTCCTCTGTGGTTGTGCAATATCTTCATTGATGTTAATTGCTTTCTCCTTCCCCTTATCTCTTGTCCCACGTGCCTGGTCCAAAGCCTGCACACATTATTAATCATTAGAAACTCTTCTTCTTTATTCGAATGGTTTCATCCATCTTAGTATCATTCTTTGATCATCAAAACATAGCATGTACTTGATGGTTCAAAGTATTCGTCAGGTAGGAATATTGCACTAGACTTGGTTGTTTTGTATATCCAATTCTTGAATCCATAACAATCAGCTCATGCCTATTAAACAATGAAAAGGACAATACTTGTTGTGATTCTTCATGCATGATGAATCTTCCTTTTTGACTCTTGGAACTAACAGCCCCTCATCAACCATATTCTGGAATAGCTTATAGATTTTGTCCCTCCTTTGGATGAATCTTTCATTTTCTACAATTCAGTGAAGAGTGAGGTTCACTTCTTTCATTCATGATATCTTCTCGAACTCCGATAGATTGAGGTTGTGATTCATTCATGCTTGAGGAAATATATCTGGACTCCATAACTCCAGACTCATTCCAAGGGGTATTCAGGATGCGAGGCTTCTTGCAAGTAAGATCATGTATTACCCTTTGGATAAACAAGGGTATTTCCTCATATGACATCACCTTATTAATTATCTTATATTTAGGTGCCCTACTTGGTTTTTCTTTAAGAGAAAGCTGAATTGATTTGGAGGGTTGTGATGCCATTTCTTGTACTTTAGTATTCCCCAACCTAACTCTTTCTTTAAAAGCTTCTTTTTTTCATTTGCTTCTTACATTTATATGGCCTCCTATGTTGATTATACAGTTATTTAACTAAAGGATCATCCTCATTAGAATAATTAAGCTCGAACCCATCTTCATCATTATCATCATCATCATCATCATCATCATCATCATCATCATCATCATCATAATCTTCCCATGCTTCTTCGTCATGGGCTGTAATAACAAGTGATAAATCATATGCCTATTAAAACCATTTGCTGTCACAACAATTTTTCATATTTTTTCCTATATATTAAAATAAAAGAAAATATTGTCTATATGTGGGGTCTTTTTATCTTTGTTTGGCCTTTAATAGGGTTAATAGGTTAAAAACAAATAGATCACAAATCAAAAATTTAGTTTTTTTTTTTAATTTCAGGTGATTGTGCATTCATGACTTCCATTAAGAGCAAGCCCCTAATGTTAATTACTCTGGACACTATCGCATAAACATTCGATTAAAAAACGAGTGTGAATGAGAAATATGGAATTGATTTTATTGATAACAAAAAAAGCAAAATACATAGGTACACGAATTTAATTATTAGTACAAGGACAAGATACTCAAGTTTTTCCTAATCATATTTGTTTTTAATATTTTTTTTTACATGACATCAATCCACTTAGTTTCATGATTAGAGGTCACGATACTATAGCTTCTTCTGATTTCTTTGTTGGAAAGAATGTTGGAATTTTTTTCTTGACTTTGATTTTTTCTCAAGTTCTTAAGTTTTACATCTTAGACATTTTTTTTGAGTCGTAATTTTTTTTGGTTAAAAGAGCCTGAGGCCGAAATTTATTGAAGCAAAAAGGGACAAGCAATACAAAGGAAAGTGGGAAAAACAGACTCAACAAAGTAAAACAAGAAAAAACAAGCAATTAGGGGAAACTAAAGGCATTAAAATACATCAACTTCATAAGCCATCTAGGCAAGTCTTTGCCTTGATGGAAAAGAGATAAAGAGGAAACCGAAATACTATGACTTGCCAATCTCGCAGTGATCAAATTCCAGTGTCTTGGAATCAAGTGAACTTCTGGCTGCCATTTGCTTCAAGGTCTTGCTTAAGAATTGTCAAAGCTAAGATAGAACGCCAGTCTGTTAAAGAAGTATCGTCTTGGAGCGCAGCGTATAAGTAAGAATAAGAAACAAAGATGTGCTTCGGTTTAATTCCCTGCCTTATACAGCACTGCAGGTTAAGAATGAGAGCCTTGATTTCAACATCCATGTTAGAGCTTACCGACAAGGGAGAGCAACCTGCGATAAAATAACTTGAGTGAATTCAGCCACCAAGAAACCACTCCCGCAACTGAGAGATTGCTAAAGGCATAGGATGAAGAGAAAAAAGGGCTGTCACCAAAAGAAAAGTTAGAAAGGAGGAGAAAATTCCCTCGTTGTTGATGAGATGCATTACTATACTCCTGTGCCAGAGCGAAAGCTCTTCGGGAAATATTGTGGAGCTCTGGTGACTCGTGTTTAAAGATGGCGATGCAGCGTGCTTTCCAAATATACCAGGCAGTTGCAGTTATTAAGGATCTAATGAAACTAGATCCCAATATCATTAGCAAGCCAGATTCCAGAAGTTATACCTTGAGGGAAAGAAATATTCTTGCCTACCGGGTTGCTAACCTCAAACCAAGCATTGCTCGAGACTTAGGGCATAGGTGAATCGGATGTTCGGTAGTTTCATACACTAGGCCACGGAAGACACAAAACTCTTGAGGACCTATATTTAAATTGTGGAGATAATTGGTTGTTTTACTTTTTCCCTTTAACATTAACCGAGATAAAGTGTTTGGCCCCTGGGAGCCATTTTCAAAGCCCAAAGATTTCTCCCGGCCTTTCCAATTCTCAACGTCTATGTTGTGGGATGTAAAATGCTTATAGACAGAGGAGAAGATCTTGATGTTATAGGATTTAGGAACCAGACCCAAATAGATTGAATATTTAAGTTCATAGTACCCAATCCAAAAACGTAGGAATGAAAACAATTGCCAAAAATAGTTATGATCATATCACCATTCCAGTGGACATCAAGTAAAAGATCTCAAATATTCAGGGAATGTAGATCTAAATCCATATTTAAATAGGTTGGTTTGAAAGAAATAGGAATTTCAAAACACCAAGGATAAAAAAGGAATGAAGTTTACGTAGGATTCATGCTTTTGATCTACATACAAGGCCGAATTTGGACAGAGGTTCTGCACAGGCTTCTAAAGAACTAGGAGCAATTGGAGGGAATACAGTCTTTCCAAATATTAAAGGTGCCATACTTGACATAAAGAATATCCACCCAAATACAATCATGATTATTAAGAAAACTAAAAACATGCTTAGCCATTAAAGCAATCTTAGAAATTTTTAGGTCTTTGAGAGAGAGGCCCCCCTCAGACCGATCTAGTGTAATATCTTTGAAGTTGACCAAGGGAATGACACTACTATGAACACTATTAGACTAGAGAAATTTCCTAGCTCTTGCAGAGATTTTATCTAACACCCCATCAAGGATTAGATAGACTGTGAGATAATACAAAGGAATAGAGAGAAGGGAAAAGTTTATCAAAGTGATTTTGCCGGCAGGAGAGATTTTGGCTTTGTGCCAATTGGCATTGAGTCTATTAACTTTCTTCACCATGGAGTTAAAGAAGGTAGCCACTATCTTCTTCGGAGAGATCAATATGCTTAGGTACAGGAAAGGGAAAGAGCCTACCCGAATGGAGAGATAGAGCTTATACTCTTCACAATCCATTTATTAGCCCAAGAGTGGAAGAAAATTTCAGACTTAGAGCCATTAGGGTGCTGCCCCGTAATCTTCTCATAAATATCTAAACACGGCCTAATATTCTTGGTAGCTTTTCTCGAGGCATGCGTAACTAAGATTAAGTCATCTGCATATATTAAATGGTTGAAATTGTACTTCATATCATTGTGAAAACCAGGAATCATGTCATGTCTCCAGGCAAAATTCAACAAAGAAGTGATGTTTTGAGAAACAAGGATAAAAAGGTAAGAGGAAAAGGGGTCACCCTGCCTAACGCCTCGCCGAGGGGAGAAGAAGGAAGTAACCTGCCCATTAATAATCAGAAAGAAGGTAGTAGAGTAGAGGCAAGCTTTAATCCAAGAAATCCAAGAGCTAGGAAAATTCATCTTAGCTAAAGTGGCCATAATAGCATTCTAGACCAAGGTATCATAAGCTTTCTTAATATCAACTTTAACTAGCATCCTAGGGGGCATCTAAAATCTCTACCAAAGGAGTGAGCAATTTCCTAAAGAGCTATAATATTATCAAAAGACTTTCGGCTAGCAACAAACCCACTTTGTTCTTTCCCAATTAGATGGGGGAGAACAAGTTTAAGTCTATTGGCAAGAAACTTAGAAATAATCTGATAACACACATTGTAAAGAGAGATAGGATGATAATCGGAAACAAACTTAGGAGAAGGTTTTTTAGGAATAAAAGTGATATAAGTTCTCCTGCAAGACTTCGGCATATTGGAAGTAAGAAAGAAATGATTAATAGCAAGGTAAAGAGAGTTACTAACCTCATTCCAAAAGAAACGGAAAACTCAGCATTCAATCGGTTAAGACCAGGACTGTTACTCGAGGGAAGAGAGAGAGAGAAGTGTCTGATAAATCTCATTCTTTGTTACCTCTCTCATAAGAAGATCTCCATCGTGGGCAGAGATGTAATTCATATCCGAAGGAAGTGCATTGACGATATCAGAAAAAGTACTTTGAGAAGGCTCATTCCATAAATTGTTATAAAAGTCAAGGAAAGCATTAGAGATATCTTGATAGTCAGAAAAAACAACACCTCTAGAATTTGTAATATGGGAGATATTGCTAGCATGCTTACGCATACGAACAATATTATGAAAAAAAACTAGAATTACTATCACCATTACGAACCCAAGCGAGCCTTCCATCGGAGCCCATTTGATATCATTATGGCATTGAAGAGCATCATGTTTTCTGTATAAAGACAAAAGATTTGCATTCACATTATCTACTGCTAGATTAGCACAATCACGTAATTCCAAATTGGCAATTTCAAGCTCAGTGTTTGCAAGATTTTTATCAAGGGAGTTCAAATTATTAGAACGCCAAAAAATCAGATTATGCTTAGTTCTAGCGAGAAGATGAGAGAAAGCATGCATAGGATTAGAGTGAGGATTAGAGTGAGGGAAAAAATTCCAGGCATCTCAAACAACTTTATGGCAACCAAGATAATCCAACTAGTAGTTATCGAATCGAAAAATCTTATTCCTGTGAAAATAGCGAGGAAAAGCTTTAAAGAGGAGAGGAGCATGATCACAATAAAGACAAGCAAGGTGACTAACAGAATAATAATCAAAATTAGAAGACCAACACGAATTGATAAAGCACTTGTCGAGCCTGGCCCACTTTCGATTAGGTCCGAACTGGTTGTTACACCAGATGAAAGTAGGACCAATAAAATCCACATCAAGCAAACCATTAGAAGCAATAAAATCTGCGAAGAGACTAGCCTTACGAGCATAATAACAAAAATTACCTCCACAAACTCATTTTGATGAAGAATCGTATTGAAATCACCGATCGATCAAAATCCAAGCGATTTGGAGCAAAGACATACTTGAAAGCTATTTGCCTAAGAAGACGTTGCCCCGGAATCCTATTTGCATTATAAACAACAGAAAGCAAGCAATTCATGCTATCATTATCAGAAATTACCACGTGGAGAGCTTTGCATGAAATGGCGATTGGGGTGACCTGGCCCAAGCTCCTCTTCCAAATGGTCAAGATTCCCCCAGAGTAACCATCGGCTACAATAGCAGCCCACTCCCGATCCCTACCCAAATTGGAACAAAAGCGATGGGGACGAGAATCTTCTGCTCTAGTTTCTACTAAACGAAGGACCATAGGACTATGCTTCTTAAGACATTTGAGGATCCTAGAGAGGTTGTCTCTCCTTGAAATCCCCCTACAATTCTGGCAAAGAATGGTTGTGAAGTTCATGAAAACAAGTATGGTGTTAAAAAAAGAAGAAGAAGAAAATACTCCCTGTTATTTAACAACATAATGTCAGAAGAAAGACTGAAGGGCTAGAATCAGGCATTTCTGTTCGCCCTATCAACCCGATCCTTCTTCTTAGGTGCAACGGTAGATTAAGAACCTTTCCTGACTAGTGTCTCTCGACGCAAGTCCCTTTGAGCTTAATCGAGTGTCATGTCGTCATCTATTTCGTCTTCTTTAAAGCCATCATCTTCAGTCTCCGCTGTTTCACTCATTTCCAGGTTACTGTAGCGTGGGGAGTCAGGAGATGAGCGAAGGGTATCAGTTATTTTATCCACTAACATACGATGCTGGTCTGTCATGTCCCCTGGAGTAGCATTCAAGGACTGACCCGCTGAGGTTAAGAGAACTGGAGCAGAAGATTGCGGCAAAATATTCTTTGCTTTTCTGTCATTGGTGTTGGAAAAGTCTTGACGAGAACTTCCAGGAGCACAGGAGAAAGGAGCATCGAAACCCTCCACGCCACTCAAACCCTTGCTCATCCCAAGGGGCTCGGGCAGAGAGTTGAGGCTTGTGTCAGAGCTGCGCCCAACGTCAGAAAGGTTTAGTGCGCTTGCCCTAGCTTCGGGACTCCGCGTGCCATCAAGAGTTCCTGTGTTTCTGAGGTGACAACCTCTGCCCCTCCCTTTCCAGCCTCCACATGGAAGTTGACTCTCTGCATTCCGGAAAGCATGCTCGTTGGGCCTCTCAACCGGCGGTGCACCGGAGTGCATGTGCTGCACACGTGGAGAAACCCCACTTGCACAACCACGGCTTCCGGTAAAGCTGTGTCGCCGTGTCACCAGCATCTACGGGCCGAACTCAGTATCTGAATTAATTGTTGACGATATCTGCACCTAGGCGCCTGACGTTTGACCTGTAGGACGTTTTATGTGCATGCTTTATACCAAACTCATAGGCTTCATACATGTACGAAGGAGTAATTTTGTATAAGAATGATGTGTTTCCACAGCACAGTGTGATGTATCAACCCCTTACGTTACCGCAAGTGCACGGGTCATCAAGTAATAAAGTGGACCCCAAAGGGTCAGGCTGTCGAACCACAGGGAACAAGAGTACTAGTAGTTGCTCCTCTTTTGTTATCTAGTCTAATGAGTGTAGTCTGTGATGATCTAATGGCTAAGCCTAAGAGTGTCACTACAATTACACAGGGACTGAAAGGAGAGGGAGTAATCAATCAATAAAATTGGGGTATCCGGACAATGCTTCTCCTAGGATTCGGGTGTTAAACGTAGATTACGAGTGTTTCTAGACGAAAACAATGAGTCATGGGTATCCTAAGGTATAACGGCCCCTGCCTCCAGGTCGCCGATAACTAATCCCCTAGGACGTCCCGGCAGAGAATTCTCTCGACGCCTCACACCACATATGACTGCTTAAAACTCTAGGGATCCTAAAGATATAACAAATTCCTAAAAATAGATCCAACCCTGCCTCCAGATGAAAGATCCCTAACCCCCTACGAGGTCCCGGCGGAGAATTCTCTCAACGCCTCACACCACATATAGTTGCTTAAGACTTAGGGAATATAAAGATAGGAAATATCTATCCGAAGGGAAAGGGGACACTCCGCTATCTCATGGCTCACCCTCTCTACTTTTTTAACTCTTGGCAATTCTAAACCTAGTGGCGATCTCTTTCTTCACTAGATTGAATAAAAAATGCAAGGCAATTAACAATAGAATCAAAAGCACAAGCAAGCATTAAGAACTCAAGAGCAAAACTCAATGTATTAAATTCGAATAGAAACACAATGTAAAATGCTACAGTAAAAATGCTACAGTACTTTTTTTCCCAAAATCCTTCTTCGAGTCCACACGGTTGGGCACACGTCCGTGTGGTAGGGTGTGTGGCTTTCTGTCATTTGAAACCTTCAAAACTTTCTCCTATTTGCTCGTAGAAGCTAGGACAATGACTTACTACTGCCTTCATGCCATTCCGGTTCATGTGATGACTTGAACTCTTCCGAAAGTTGGCAACACCCCCATGTATGTGAGCACAGCTTCCATTTTTGGTTTTGAAATGCGCCATCACTCCCTATCTTTGCTTCCTTCTTTACACCTCACACCTCCAAAGCCCTTTTTGCAGAAAAGAACACAGAATACACCTTATTAATGATAATATCTGACAAAAGTAATGCCTAATGCATACAAAATGATGTTATATAATATATGTATACAAGCACTTATCAAAGAACTTAACCTAACTTGTGAGCCCAATGCGTAACCATTGATAAATAAGGAATAATTATTGTCATTATTACAACTTGATCATACATACAATTCCAATTGATAAATCCCCTCATATAAACATAGCATTGATTTAAAGGTGTGGCTTCACAAACTTAGAGTCAAACAACTATAGATCATGCAAATATTTTCCACTAAACATGAACGAAAAAATTACCCAAGCATCAACTATGCATATATTATCACTATAATACATAAAGTTGCATGAAAGCAAGGGAATGAACATGGTGTGTTGCATAATTAGCAAATGTATCTCCTTTAATGCAATACATAAGGTGGGGCCTCAAGAAGAAATCCATTGTTTCATAATCAAAAGAAGTCGATACATAGAAGAATTATCTTATATTCATGTAGTGATGATTGTATTTTTCTAATTAAGCAAAACTCAATTCTTTTCTTTCAAGTTCTTCTTCTTCTCCTTCTTCTCTTTCTTTCTCTTTTTATTTTTGTCTTCCTCTTCTTTTTCTCATGCTTGCTTTCTTTTTTCTCTTCTTTGTTTTCTTCTTCAACTAACCCACCTTCCCACGTTCAGATGTGGACGGTTTATTTTTTATTTATTTTTGAAAATAATATATATATATATATATATATATATACATGAAACTTGTGCCAAATCGACTAAGAAGTTGGTTTGTTGAAAATTAATTTGAGCATGCATTGTAATCTCTATTTGGAAGGTGGTTCTATGGGATTGGCCAGAAGCTATGCGTGTTACTGTAGACATTAGGTGTTTTGGTAGTAATGTCACATCAATTCAGTATAGGTGTTTTAAGAGTTAAGCTCGTTTTGGGTGCATGAGACATTGGTCGAGTCGTGTTGAAGTTTATGTGTAACCATGCCTATGTAACTTTTTCTCTACTTTTTGTCTAAGTCTTATATAGGTTGGTTGTATCATTTGGAGTTTCTTTTGAATGAAACTAGTTCCAACTGTGGTACGAGCTATTTTCAAAGCTAATTTTCTCCATCTCCCCGAACCTTAGTGGTTAAGCTCCAAAAAACAAAAAATAGAAAAAATAGATAAAATAATAGTATGTTTTTGATCATATGGCAAGTGTAATCTTGTATTTAACATTTTGAATATAAAGAGTACAAAATATAATCAAGATAATACATAAGCACCATATTCAATATCTTCTAAAATATAAAAATTGAAAGACCAAAATAAACATTGAACGTAACTTCTCAGTCCTCATTCATGGCTTCCAACGGGGCAGTAGTGAGTGTTCTACAACCCTCTCTTCCCTTCTTCAAAGGAGAAGGCTATGAGGTTTGGGGCATTAAGATGAAGTTGTTGTTCTACCCCTTAAGAACTCTGTAATCTAGTTGAAAAGGGTTTTGCTGATCCAAATGATGAAGCTCGCTTGAGAGAAAACAGAAAAAGGGACACCAAGGCATTGTTCTTTAATCAATAAGATGTCCACGAGAGCATTTTCTCTCGTATTGCACATGCTTCAATAGCCCAATAGGCTTGGTCTCTTCTTCAAATTGAGTTCCAAGAGTACCCAAAGGTGATAGCAGTTCAACTACAAACTCTTAGATAGAAGTTTGAGACACTCACCATGAGAACAAGTGAGAATGTTCAAGGGTATGTCTCGAGGATGGTAGAGGTAGTGGACCATATCCAAACTCTCAATAGAACAAATTGTGGTTGCTAAAGTGTTGAGAAGTTTGTCTCCTAGGTTTCACTACATTGTTGTTGTTATCGAGGAAGTGAAAGACATGGCTATGCTCAAAGTGGATGAGCTTAATGGTTCACTACAACCCTATGAGACTAAGGTAATTAAAACAATTGAAAGAACATATAAGAAGGCTCTTCATGTGCAATCTAATGTCTCAAAGGCTGAAAAGGTTGACATACAAGCTAGTAGAGGTGCTGGAGAGGTCTCTTTATGGGAAAGTTTTGGGGAAGAAGTAGGAGAAATAGGAATGGAAGTGGGGCGGGGCGGGGCGGGGCGGGGCGGGCGGGGAATGCGATCCCCGTCCCCATCCCCGCTCTCCACGGGGCGGAGATCTCCGGTTTAAAATTCCCCGCGGGGAAAAAAATCCCCCCCACTCACTCCCCTGAAGGGATCCCCGCCCCACGGGGAATCCCCGCCCCGCCCACAACATT
This sequence comes from Dioscorea dumetorum, assembly GCA_902712375.1. Lineage (NCBI taxonomy): Eukaryota > Viridiplantae > Streptophyta > Magnoliopsida > Dioscoreales > Dioscoreaceae > Dioscorea > Dioscorea dumetorum. The sequence continues at coordinate 4,482,761 of CACTHL010000492.1, forward strand.
GACTCAAAGTTTTTTTTTTTTTACAACATGCACATCATATATAAAATAAAAATAAACACAAAATATTTCTCCTTACAAGTCATAATATAATGTATGATGAAACAACATATTAAGAATTTAAGATACAAATTAAGTAATATAAATAACATAAAGTTTAAAACTAAATTAAAATTACAAATCCATTAATAAAATTCATAATGCAAAACTAGCACAATAATTTCATGCTTCCATCAATTTGTTTCTTCTTCTTCCAAATCATTTATATTGAGAATCCGATTTCACAACCACTAGCATCTTGACATGATAACTCCTCCTTCAATAATAAACAAAATTGTAAATATATAATAAGATCATAAATAATATGAAGATTAAAGATAAAATTTTATAAAAAATCATATTTACCTCATCATTCTCATCCTCCTCTTCATCAAATGTAGAACAAATAGTTATAAATATAAATAGTTAATAAGTTGTATGAAATAATTGTGAGTCCCATTTTATAATATAAAGATAAATTAATGAGCAAGAGTTTAAATGTTTACTGGATTGAAAAAATAATATTTATCACTAAATAAATAATATATAATGTTATTTCAAATTTATTGTTCCAATTATATTTAAACTCAATTATTTTAAATTAAGTTTCTATTAAATATGAAAGTTATATTTACTAAAACTTATTAATAACTAAAAATATTAACAAATAAATATTTATTGGTTATATATATAATATTATATTAATGTTGAAATAATTTTTAATAAATACACTAAAAATATATAATTTTTTTCTTGTTGGGGGATCCCCGTGGGGCGGGAAGAGCGTTCTCGCCCTCGCCCCCCCCGCTAGGCGGGGAGGAATTTTTCCCCTCTCCCCGCCTCTTGCGCGGGGGGGATGTTTCGGAGAATCCCCGCCCCGTCGGGGCGGGGCCTCGCGGGGAATGGGGATTCCCCACCCCACTTGCATCTTTAAGGAGAAAGATCACAAATCTGATGACCTATGGTCCAAATTATAAAGAAAGTAAGACTCATATGCAATACTTCTATTGCAAACAATATGGTCACATGAAAGCAGAGTGTTGATTAAGAGACAGAGAATTATGCCACTCAAGGTGTAGAACAATAGCTATTCATGGTTCATATTGACCTTAGCACTACAATGGTTGTCTCACCTGAAGCAAGTTAAGGCGTTTGGTTGGTATATAGTGGTTGCTTGAACCACATGACATGGTGTAGAGAGTGATTCAAGGACCTTGACCAAATAAGCAATGAAGTTAGGTGATGAACATCAAAGATAGAGGTATATTAGCTATTACTACATCAAATGACAAGGTAAACCTATTAAGTAACATGCAATAGGTCCCTACGTTTGCCCACAACTTATTAAGTTAGGGTCACTCATTGCTAGTGGATGCACTATGAGGTTTGAAGATGGTGCATGTCTCATAAGCAAGAAAGGAACTAGTCAGTTGTTAACCAAAATCAGCATGACCGGTAACCCTATGTTTCCATTAACATTGGATAGTGTGAGGTCAATGAAGATGACCACAAATATCCAAGACAATTCTAGTAATTGGCATTACAGATACAACCATTTGAACTTAAGAAGTTTAAAGTTGTTGCACCATAAAGGATTGGTGAAAGGTTTTCCAAGCATGAAGAATGTGCGTGTTTGTGAAGATTGTATAATGGAAAACAGGCTTGTCACCTTTTTCTCAGGCAATGCAAGACAAACAACTTCACCACTTGAACTCATCCATGCTAGTGTGTGTGTGTGTGTGTGTGTGGTGGTTGTATTTTTCTATGTGCGTTGTTGTTCTCCAAATAGTTTTAGAATAGTTCTACTTTGAGTTTTGAATGAGTTAGATCGATTTGAGTTAGAAAAAAAAATATAAAAACCTGTGTTCTGAAGGCAGTAGGCGGGCAATGGATGAGTTACATGCCCATGTATCTGCCCGTTTAACTCTCTATTTGTGTTCTGGGGGCAGTACACGGGCAGTGGATGAGTTACACGCCTTTGTAACTCTTTGTCTGGTCTCTGATCACACAGCAATTTCATTTAGAGAGATACATGGGCAGATGAGAAGTTACACGGTCGTGTATTTGACTGTGTATCTCTTGGGTTAAGTGATTTTTGTTTCGTTCAAAAAGATACACGGGCAGACGGGGAGTTACACGACCGTGTGCTTGGCCATGTACTTTAAGGGGTTTTTGTGGTCTTTTGCTTCAGCCCTAAATCACCCTCTAAATCTCCTCATCTTGTTCTTCCCTTTGTTTTCATTTTATTCCTTTCCCTTGGATGAGAAGAAGGAGCCCTTGCTTGACCTCCATCGCCATTCATGGTTAAAGATCCATGGAATGTGAGCTTTTCTTTCTCCATTATCTCTCTCTCTTGTTGTTTCATCTTAGTTTTGGCTAAGCATGGCAGCCCTAAAAGTTGTGGGCATTAAAACTTGGTTTGATGATGGATTTGTTAGGTGGTTGAGTTTGGTTTAATTCATTCTTTCTTGTACCATGAGGTGGATTTAAAGATCCATCCTCTCCACCTTGATAAAATCTTGAATTCCTTTGTTCTTGAAATCAGGCTACTATAGCACTGAGAAATCCTTTGCAAAACCTTTATGCTCATAGTTGTGATGGGAGTTTATCTCCATGGAGATTCTTTGAAAAACTTAGAGCTCAAGTTCAAGCCACATTCAAGCCTTATTAGGGTTTCATGGCTTGTAGCTTCATGAGGTCCATGTATGCATTTCTACTTGTGTTTTCCTCTTGGTTTTTAGCCTTTATAACTTGTGTTGGTGATAGGTGGCGAGAGCTCGGTTCGAGGCAAGGAGTCGGCTAATGAGTAGCGTCATTGAGGAATCGATCTCCATAGTTTGTGAGTGAGTTAATTTGATTGCATAGTTCTATTAGTAATAAGAATGCTTTCATTGGCTATTCCTCATACTCGTATTTTCATCTACTCGCCAATACCGCAAATGATTTGATTTATGGATTGATTTGCATACTTGATTTATGAAAGATTCTGAGAAACCTATTGGGTTATATATCATGTTTTGGGCATGCTTGTCTTTGAAAGTGACTTGATTTGAGAAATAAGAGTATACATGCACTAACTTGCTAATTATGATTTTAAATTGTGAAATACTAATGTTACCTTCCGAAGTGCAATTGTTGCAAAATGTTTATACATGAATGTGATTATATGAGCATTTGATACAAATTTGTATGATGGTGTTGGGCAACGGCCCTAATGTGCTAGTAGCGGTTAAATAGTGGCAGGGGCGAGGCCCCAACCTACTGCAGTGGAAGATCCCCACTGTCTAACCTTTAGAGGGGTCATGGTGGATTTAGTTTATGTACCCATTTCAGGTGGCGATGGGGGATCCTGATCGGGCTATAGTAGAGTTAACAGAGTCACTGCCCGAGTCTCGATGGGCCAACGTCAAATGAATGAACACTTTGACCGCACCGGACTCAAGCCGGGGCAAAGGCTAGAGTAGGAGAGGATTTTTAGGCCATTATATGCAGAGTTTAAATATTGAGATTTTAATTTACTTCAAAATCATGTTTTTCACGGAAATGAGATTTTTTAATGTAAGCTACCAGTTTACTTGCTTTCCGAGTATCTTATTTGAAATGATGTTTTATCAAATGGGTTCATTGCTTGTGGATTCAAAGGTTGGAAGAGTATGAGATGTTATGTATATATGTGAATACACTTATTTCTTACTTTGGTTGTAAAAGCACATTTACTCGATTGTAATTTTTTTTTTTTGAAATGGTTTTATACTCCTTTGGAACTATGCCAAACCATTCACAGGGTGACTTACGTTGCTTAACCCTCTCTATCTTTTCCAGGGTTTAGCATTTAGCGGTGCACAGCTGGACGAAGTGCTTGGTGATCTTCTACTTTCATTCATTTCAGTCTTATGTATATTTTTTTAATATATTACATTGTACTAGGACATGGATTCACTAGGGTTGGGCGGTGTGTACCCTCCCTCGGGTTGTCAAGGCGGTTGTCGCGTGGCCAGTCCTACGGGTCGGGGAATGACAATTGTTTATATAAAAAAGTTTTCAACATATGTTTATCTTAAAAATTTCGATATCCTAATTTTAATCAAAATAGGTTTATCTTAAATACATGCATTTAAATCATGATGGAATTAGGATAATATCATATTAAGATAAACAAAATGGCTATTATTTGGATATATTAAATATCAAGGGATTTAAAATATCCAAATCTCAAGATCAAGCGAGAGCACAGATCTCGAGGCGATCAAAATATTTAAATCTCAAGATCAGCCGAATGCACAGATCTTGAGAGGATCTAAATACTCAAATCTCAAGATCAACCAAGAGCATAGATCTCGAGTCGATCTAAAATTCATAAATCTGAAGATCAGCATAGAACACAGATCTCAATGTGATCTAAAATACATAAATCTCAAGATCAGCCAAGAGCATAGATCTCGAGGCGATCTAAAATATACAAATCTCAAAAATCAGCTGAGAGCATAGATCTCGAGGTGATTTAAAATACACAAATCTTAAGATCAGCTAAGAGCATAGATCTCGAGGCTATCCAAATATTTAAATCTCAAGATTAGCCAATAACACAGATCTCGAGGCGATCTAAAATGCACAAATCTCAAGATCAACCAAGAGCACATACCTCGAAGTGATTTAAATACTAAAAATCTAAAGATTAGCTAAAAGCACAGATCTCAAAACGATCTAAATATTCAAATTTCAAGATCAGCCAAGAGCACAAATCTCAAGGCGATCTAAAATCTCAAAAGCAGCCGAGAGCACAGATCTCGAAGCGATCTAAGATATTCAAAATCTAAGATTAGCCATGAATACAAATCACTAAGCCAAATAAAAAAGTCAAATTAAAAAAATAAAATAAAAAAATAAAATCGGACAAACATAATGTAACAAATAATAATAATAATAATAATAATAATAATAATAATAATAATAATAATAATAATAATAATAATAATAATAATAATAATAATAATTACTATTATTATTATTTAAAGAAAGAAAAGAATTAAAAAAAAGACGAGGACATGTGACATGCATGGAGACGTGGGGACATGCATGGCATGCATGGTTCCACCACCCCTATATGGATAGTTATTTGAAAGCTTTTAAAAAGAAAGATGGTGGAGAGCCAAAGAAAAAAAAAAGAAAAACGAGAGAAGGAAGGATTAGAAGAGGAGGAAGAAGAAGAAGAAGATGAAGAAGAAGAAGAAAGAAGAAAGAGGTCTCTCTCTATACTTATGTAAATTTCTCTCTTTTTTCTTTGGCCATATATACATATATAGAAGCAGGAGCGGAGCCAGAAATTGCAGTGGGGGGTTTATAAATAAAAATTCAAAATAATACATTAAGATAAATAATATATACGCAAAAAAAGTAAGATAAATAACATTAGGATCTTATTAATAAGTTTATCTTAAGATCTTATTAACAAGTTTATTTAGTTTATCCAACTTAACAAAACGTTTATCTAGTTTACTTTTTTTCCATATTCCATAAACTAATTAAAACAATTCTATCTATTTGTTCTTATTATTTTTTGAAACTAATTAATTCAGAGCAAATTAAATATAAACAAAAAAATAGACTTCCCATAACCAAAATAATACTAAAATTCAAATTTTCAAAACAAAAGTATGATGGTGTTTCGGTAATATCATATGCAAATCAGGGGTAAAATAATTATTTCAAAAAGACACCGGAAGAGAGTTTAGGAAAGGACTGCTTTGACTTTCTTCTTTTCCGCAGCGGCTTAGCCTCATTTCTTCTGCGTCGCAGACCGGGAGAGGAAAAGAGGATGGCTGTCTAGCCCGACAGAGCAGGGGAGCTGCATGAAAAAAAGAACATCAGCTGTCGGGGGAAGGGTGCAGCCCCGGCGAGAAAGGGAGCGATGAGCATTTTGAGCAACGAGGTCTACTAACCTCGCCGGCGAGAGGGGGGGCTTCCGCCCACCCTGTTTCCCTTCTCCGTCCGCCCATGTATATAAGAGAAAAAAAAGGGACCACCGTTGTTGCTATCGCCACTCAGCACTGCCGTCACCACTGTCACCGTCGTCGCTGATCGTCCACCGCCAATGCTGACTGCATGCAAGGGTGGAATACCCCTCGCTCGTCTCCGATATATATATATATATAAGAAGAAAAGCCTCCTTCCTCTAAAGGTTGACCTGAGGTCTTTCCTCTAAACCACAGTGGCCAAGGCCTTGCTCAAAAGTGATTAGGCAACTCCTCTTTTAACATGCTTCTCGCCATTTTTCTTGTTCTTTGGATCCCACAAGGTGAGTAAATCTCCTCCTCATCATCATCTTCCTTGTATTTTCATCCTTGAATTCTAGATCTAGGGTTTTGATTATTGAGCATGGTGAATCATGTTTATTGCTCCATTCTTGATTGTTTGATGGGGATAGTTTTGTCACCCCCAGCCCCAAAGCTGACCCGTTGACAGGCCAGCCTCATCCAAGAGGGCTGGGTCTTACTGGGTGCAAGGCCTCAAATTTCAGATCTAGCGAGAATTATCACTAACAGATAAGAAAAAAAATGATAATACAGAAATACAGATAATAGATAGAAAACATAAAAAATTTGAGTTTGGGCTTTAATAGCCCTACGAATACACAATGTGGCATACTTAAAAGTCTGAAACAAGAATATAAATAGAATACAAGCCTCACTCACACAAAAACAATTATTTCAAACATAAATAACAACTACAGAAACAAGATTCGAGCACAACACCCCCCCCCTAAGCTTATTCTTCTCTTATAAAAAAAACGAAGGCACTAAGTATATGAGCCACGAGGGCTCAGTAGGATCGCAAAGGTAACAGAGAATATAAAAAACCAAAAATTTGTAGGTAACATAGTCAAAATCATATAGAGAATGGATAACATGCCTGTAAAAGTATAATACAGACAGAAATATAGAGAATAAATAAATAAATAAATACACACAAAAACAGAAGTATACATTTCCTTGACTAATAAACAAATCAACAACTCAAGGCCGGATCTTCGACTATGAAGCCGGAATAGAAGAAATATCAATAGCCGAAACTGGATCTTCGATTGCAGTCAGAAGGGACACGGATGCTCGGTAGCACTATGATACACCCCTTGCATATCTGCAATTGCACGAGTCGTATATGTAGTACAATGTACCCGACGGGTTGGGTAGTCGAATCTACAAGGATTGGTGTATCTCCTAATACTCTCTCGCAGATTAATATCTAGTCAATTAAAAGTGAGATTAAGGGGACTAAAGCCTAGGCAGGAAAGAGAAGGAAAGAGAAGAATCACAGGGGAAAATGATCCTGCGCTGCTCAATTAGGTTGGCAGGGCACCGAGTTAGTCCCTTGGTGAAGTTCAAACTTAGATTCTAGCAGGGTTTATCAGGAATGTCTCAATAAACCTATGTTCTAGAGTCTTGTTGCGCTATTTGGAAGATACTTGTAGTGGGGTTGAAGGTATGAGTAGCTTCCTACCTTCTCGTATCAATCGTCAAGATATACGAGCTAAGTGAAAATCATGCATCTCAAGGCATTCAACTCACTCAACAACCAACAATTAAGCAATCACCCAAAGATCTAACAAGGTGAAATAAAGACCTCCATAAATGCTGCAATAATGGAATCCAAGTTCAACCAACACACAAGTTCCTAACCCAGAGCACCCAAAAGGGTTTAGCCCTCATAGGTTCAATCAACAAGAAGATAACTGAGGAAACAAATACAATGGAAATCAAAGATTCCCTATTTGCTTGCATCCTTGTTGAAATATGAGGTTCTGATGTCACTAGGATTGCCCACTCCAATTGGCCTACAATTCGCGCTTCAATCCTCTCCTGAGGATGATGATGTCTGTACAAACTTCGCTCCTTGGCTTCTAGCCGCGTCTCTCTGCCAAAAGTCCACTCAAACCCTAATTTTCAGTGCTTTTAACGAGATCTCAATGCTAGCACGACCGTGCTTCAAGCCGTACAATTTGCGACCGATTGAAAATTTTTGATTTTTGCCAGGCTGTGAATTGCACGGGTGGAACACGCCCGTGCTTCGGCAGTGTTGCCATCTATACAACCATGCTCTGAGGACCAACAAGCTACCCAAGCAGTGTTGCAAGGTAAGAATTGCTCCCGCAATTCTGTCTTTAACTCGACCCACGAGTTCGAACTTGTCCGACCGCCTGAGCGTCTTCTTGCTGACGAGTTCGCCACCATTGCTTTGCATCGCCAGTAAGGTACATCCCGACCAACGGAACTTACTCATGGCCCGGTACCCTTGCAGCCTTAAAGTACTGATCCATGTCCCAAAGAAAGTTTTCTAGTGTCTTGGCACTCCGTGCGCCATCAAATGGGGAAGGTTCGGGGACCTTCACTCTCGTGGGCGCCTCCCACGAGGCTGGTGAAGCGCTAGCTTCCTTGAGTTGGCCGACCTCAGCCTCCAGAGACTGCACCCTCGTCTTCAAGACTTCCACAGTCATCTTCAGAACTTCAATAGTCATCTGGCTCTCGCGATATCCACTAGCAAGATCTTCCATCATCTTCGACAGGTTCTCGAGCTGATCATCGACACTCCCGACGATGTTTTCCAACCGCTCTGTTGTCTCCTCAAGGCGATCCAAACGATCCTTCTTGCTAGTCGCCATCTCCACCGACTTCACTTGTGTGTCTTCTCGCGCTTCGCTTCAAGCTACAAACTCGTAGCTCTGATACCAGCTGTCACTGCCTCAACCGATCACCTTCGGCCGTGTGGCACCTGACATGCACCATAGCGACAGATCAGCCTTCCTTGCAAGAACAGTTAGTGAATTCCTGTTTGCAGTACAAAGCACAACGACATAATAACAAGCAAGCAAAACCGGAAAACCCCTCGGTACGAGAAACACGACACATGAAACCAATTTTGAGAGAGAAAAACATAAAACTCTCTTAGATTGAGAAATGTTTACAACCATGGCCAAAACCAACACCAAGTGGCCTTGTCGCCTCCCAAAGACTCATTTGACCCTATTACAAGATCCACCCCAAATCCAAGGTTGATTGAGCCCCATGCCCAATACAGGTCTGGCGTGAATTCCCTGACTTCACTTAGCTGACAGTGTCCTCTCGACTCGACCGTGGCTTTAACTGACCACCCTTGGTCACAGCGTACAGCATTGCCATCCTCGCCCTTGCATACGTCTGCGTAATGCCTTGTCAAATCCAGAATCAGTTCTCGGTCACCCGGCCTGATCAAGTGTCCCGCCCCGCCTAGACTTGCTAGAGATCCAACACTCTACATGATGATGTCCTACGACATTTGACTCTTGGTATGGGCGCTCCTGCCCCACGCGCTCATCGGTCACAGGCACACCCACGGTCCAGCGCGCGCGCCTCAAAGTCTCAGCCTATGATCATGCGGGATATTCTACCCGCCCTTAGTCCCGACACAACACACGCGTCGCTCTAACCGTGCGCGCTACCAAATCCATGCAGCTGTGCGCCCTCATGGCTTGGCCTATGTGATACTGTATGCCCGCTGACCAAGTGTAAGGTCATCAACCCTTACAGTTAGGACATACTCCTCATAGCTGGGCAACTTGCTAGGAATGGAGATGTACTAAAAACCAGTGAAAATACCGAGTATAGACAAATAAATTCAGAATAAACCATTTTCCAATACAAATAACTAATATAAATAAATAGCACTCAACAATAAAACCTAAAAATACACGCAGAATAAAAATATAGAAATACAAAATTATATGGGTGTGAGAGCCTGCCTGCTCTAGGAATACGGTGTTTAACTTTCGCAATTCAGGGTCCTAACATCATATCCACCCGAGCTCCGGCCAAGAAGAAGAGATTGCTGAGAAACGAAGTGATGAAAGAGAAGAGCAGTGGTAGGTTGCTGCCAAACCCTTTCCTTCCCTTCATTTAAAGCAACTTGTAACATGGTTCAATAATGCTCAATAATGCTCAATAACGCTCCAATAATACAGCTGACTAGATCCGAAAATTTAGGTGCATGTGAAAGTTCTGAGAGGTAAAAGATTCCCTGATTAAGCTTAGCCTTAAATAAATTAGCCTAGGTGGCTAAGAAAGGGCTTAATACTAAAGGCTCCAATCAAAGAAAGGGCCATACCTTACAAGTTTAGTACAAATGTCCTTGCATTTGTCTTCCAATCTTGACAAAACCATGGAATTCTCTTGGCATGAAATCATGGTACTGTAGTATTACTATAGCACTGAGAAATTTATTTCAAGTCCATTATCATCCTAGATTTGAGTGGAGTTAATCTCCATGGGAACCCTTGAGATACTTTGGGCACAAAGTTGAACCCTACCAAGCCTTTATTAGGTTGTATAACATTTTACTTTTTCATTCATGCATTGCTTATTGCACTCTTACTTGGTTGATCTCCTTGTGATCGGTAGTTTGGATATATGTGGTAAGGTAACGACTTGGGGCAAGGGACTAACGAGAGGAGTAGCTTTGTCGGGGAAGTCTTGGTTCTCCGAGTATATGAGTGTGTTATGTTTTGTTGCATAATTCAATTAGGGCCTTAAATGTTTTAATCAATTGAATGAATTTGTCTAATGGGTTTATGATACGCCCTTGCGTAACCGCAAGTGCACGGGTCGTACAAGTAGTATAATGTACCCGAGGGTCGGGTAGTCGATTCCACAGGGACTGATATATCTCCTAATACTATCTTCCTACTTAGTATCTAATCAACTGGAATTAGGGTGAAATGACTCTGACTTGAGAAAGCAAGAATGTGAGGCAAGCGGAATCGCACTAGAATGAGAGATTTAGGATTGCTCAATGGAGAAGATGGGGCCCCGGGTAGATCACTTGGTGCTAGATAACTTAGATTCTTACAACACTTATCTGGAGTGTCTCTCATGGACCCTAAATTCTACAATCTTGTTGTGCTATAAGGAGGATACATGTAGTGTAATTGAAACCTTAAGTTGAATTCTAACTTCTTGCATCAATCGAGAAGATATGCAAGCTATGTCAAAATCAAGATCTCAAAGAAATCAAAACACTCAACAACGATCAATGAAGCCAGCAACCAAAGATTTAAAAGGGAAACAAAGACATCCATAAATGCTGAAATAGAAGAATCCAAGTTCAAAATACGCACACAAGTTCTCACCCCGGGGCTCCCAAGAAGGGTTTAGCCCCTCATAGATTCAAACAACAAAGAAATAACTGAAGAAGCAAATACAAAAGAAATCAGTGACTTCCTATTTACTTGCATCCTTGTTGCCGTATGCGGTTGCGATGTCGATAGATTTCCTCCTTCCGATTGGCCTACAATTCGCGCTTGGTTCCCTCTCCCATGGTTCCGATAACACTACCCGCTTATCCCTTTCTTTCCCCGTTTTTCCCCTTCCGAAAAAGTCCCCAAACCCTAACTTTTAGTGTGTTTTAACACTTTCCCGATGTGAACACGGCCGTGCTTAGGCCGTGTTCTAAGTCGTGCAGATTCTTTGCCAAATAAAAGCTCGAAACTCAGCTGCCTCGTAATCCGCACGGGGTTCAACACGGGCATGTTGTGGCCGTGTTGTGAGTTGTACGACCGTGCTTAGAGACCCAAAGCCGTGCTGACTTTGGCTGAATTCTTCTATGAATTGCACACCTTGGGACACGGGCGTGTTGAGGTTGTGTTTAGCTTGGTGAGATTTCTTCTAAGTCCCTTAGCTACCAAAATTGCTCAAAATTGTTTCTTCTTGCTTCGGGGCTTCAATATCTGTATAGAAAACTAGAAGTACCTCAAATAGCACTAAAATGGGAGAATTAATACCAACATACTCATGAAATAATGGGTAGACAATGGAAAATATATCTATATGAAATGCACTCATCAAATATCCCCACACTTGAATATTTGCTTGTCCTCAAACAACCTTAATCCCCTAACAAAAAGATGAGTGCATGAATTTTGATCTCAGCTAGGTCAGAGAATTCCTAAAGCTTGAGGAGCCAAGAGTAGCAAGTGCCTGAGTCAATTGAAAGCTCGTGATAGATTTTTACTCTTACTTTGTACTGTCGTGTGTGTGTGCGACCTAAGGAAATGCGTCACGAACGTCTTTGAGGGGGTCTAGTTCAAGCCATATTTTTCTTTCACGATGACTCCTAAACTGGGTGATAGCTTGATACACCCTAGAGGCAGCCATTTCACCCGGTAGGTCATCAAAAATGACATTTGTGATGCCTAAGATCTGACTACTCAAGTGTGGCTTTTGCTTTTTCTAAAGTGATAGCTCTTTCTACCATCTTTCTTACATAATTCGAAAGGGCATCCTAACGGGAATCCGACTTTTTGAAATTCATTTATTAATACTTCTTAATTTTTCTTTGCACTTTCAAGCTTTTTATTGTTTGAGTTTGGAGTCAATCATTTTTCTTTTACAAGTCTTAAAGCTAAACCTTCCTCTCAATGAAGTGAAGCACAAAATTAGGCGAGGTGTTTGAATTAGGGTTTCCAAAGTAAGAGCAAAAATTGCCTTTACGTTCAATAAAAGTACACTAGCATGCTCATTGCCACCTTAGATTAGGAATTCTTAACCAAAAATTTTCATAGATCGTCCTAGGTTATGCACTAACATCAAAAGGCATACAAAACATACAACTCTCCCCCATACTTGAATAAAACATTGTCCTTAATGTTAAAAGTGTAAAATATGCAACACATGTACAATAATTCAAGTGCATGTGGAAATAGAGGTGGGGACTTTTCACCAAGTAAAAAGGCGAGGCTCCCGTGAATAAACCATGGAGAAACACTTGATTTGCATGACCATTTGACACAAGAAGCAAAGGAGTTATCCATATATCCTGAAGTAAAGCACACAAGCATTAGAGAGACACGAGAAATAAGCATAAAAAGAAACTCAAGATGAAAAGAGATAAGTTTAGTAGGGGACTCCCCTTGCGAACTACCTCAACTACAAAAAAAGAAGAAAACTAGAAAGAAAGAACAAGAACTAAAAATAACGAAAAGAACAGATAAATGTAGAGACAAAGAGCTCAAAAATCGGCGCTCTCGGAGCTGGTCTCGGAGTCGGAGGCAAGGTCGGCAGTGTCAACCCCGACACTTCTGGAAGTGGACGCAGCAGCAGTGGAAGGAGGTGGTGGTGAGAGCATGACATCCAAACGAGCCGCCAAGCGTTGCACACTCCTGACCATCCATCGTCTGAAGGATGGCTACCAGAAGTCCGGGCACATGGAGTGTGAGTGGAAGAGGGACCTGCTGCTATGGGTGGAGAATCTGGTGCACTGGCGGTAGTGGCGACGCAGTACCCGAGCCCATGCGAGGTGTGGGTGGACCGTAACAGGCCCATCGCTCGGAGTGTCTCCATAGAGACAGGAAACACTCCGCCCACCATCCTCATCACTTTGACGCCAGACTGGAGACCCATCCCGCTGATCAGTCGCGTGATGTAGGGTACGCCAAAAAGGGGGCCGACACGGGAGTCCTGGCCCTAATGTTGAAGGTTGAAATCAACCTCGTAACCAAGGTGCAGGTGAAAGCCGTCCAGCATACTGAGCATGAAATCGAAGTTGCGGCGACTGATGACCCCTGTGCTATCTCCCCTGCCTGTAATGCAATGGCTCAAGATGAAATGAATCTACTTGATGGTGGGGAGACGTAGGGACGAGCACTTGTACCGGCGAGGATCATAAGTCCGGTCCGTGCTCAGCTGCTGCCAACAAGCCTCCTAAGGCTCCCCAGGTGGTCGAGCGACTAGGAACGCGTCATACTCTGGAGTCATGGTGAACTCCTCATCGTACAATCCAAGTCGGACAAAGAACTCTGTCAGACTCATCTGATGTAGCACTTTGAATGGTGCCGGAGCGATGGTAGCTGACTGGCCCTCGGGGCATCTCGAAGGTCGCGAGTACCTCCAAGGTGAGCTCCCGGTACGAGGGGTCGGTGATGTCAAGTAGTTGCATCTAAGCACCCACTCCCATGTATCGAGACACGTCAGCCTCCAGACCGACTTCGCGCAAGACCTCCTAATCTATCGCCCGCATCTCGCCAAACCACTTGGCGCTCAAGCGGGAATAGCGCTCCTGGTGGATTGGAGCTCCAAAGGTAGGCTCATACGGGGCGGATGGGGTAGAAGACTCCCTTCGGGCCCTCTTCGAAGAAGGACCTGCTGTGGTTGCTTTGCTCGGCATAATCTGCAATATAAGAAATTGAACAGCTTTAGAAACAATGGAAGCACGGGTGTGTCGAATTCGGTACGCCCATGTTGATTAGCAACAGAGTTTCACAAGGGAACACGGCCGTGCTAATCAGAGCACGGCCGTGCTGACATGAAATTGGGGATTTTATTAGGAACACGGCCGTGCTTATGTAACCACACCCGTGTTGCCAAAACCCTACGTCGTCGCCGACGACTTCTAGTACAAAAATCGACGGTACAAAGTCGTTTAAATTAGCTAAATTTTACCCAAGACGGCTCTAAGGCTCAAAGTTAAACAGTTAGATAAATCATACGAGCATTCAACGTGAATTCAAGGGAAAAGCGTCAAGGGGCCGTCGACTTACTAAACTATCGGGGAAGACAAATAAAGGCAAGGAGAACTCCGAGAAAACTCCAAAAACCGAGCACGGCGAGAGCAAATCATGAAAAATCAGAGAGCGAGAGATGAGAGCACGCGAGGAGAGGTGAAGAAGGGACATGAAGCGGTTGATTTTTAAAGGAAAACTCATCGGAATACGAAATGTCGCGCCGAACACACCCTCAACACGGCCGTGTTGGGCCGTGCTAAACAAATCACAAGGAAAAATTCGGGCAACACGGTCGTGCTGGCCTCAATATTGTGACCGTGCTGACAAAAAATTTATAAAAGCTGAAGAACACAGCAAGCCCGTGCTAGTGGCCCAGTCAGCGTGTTTATGAAAAGCATGGCTGAAGCACGGTAGTGCTTCAGCCATGTTGACTGGAGAACTAAAACAGATATCACCTGTAAACTACATGGCCCTAAACACGGCCATGCAGGGCCCGTGTTAGGCCTGAAAAATGCTCCAAGACTCAACTTTCTTACTCATTCTCCTGAAAACACCTTTCCAAAAATTGTTGGTTACAAGAACACTCACTACTGGCCGAGAAACGCCGAAAAAGAACTCGAACGAAACAAAAGACTAACAACAAGTAAACATGACTCAAGAATAAAGAGAAAGAAACTACTCGGGTTGCCTTCCGAGAAGCGCTTGTTTAACGTCACTAGCTTGACGTATCCGCACTCGCCTCATGAAGGCTCAAACGCGTACCTTCTCTTTTGAGAACCCACAGCCGAACCATCAACATAGGGAGTCAATGAATTAACCAAAAATGCCTCACCGATACCAAATAAGCCTAAAAAGATGTGGTTTGGAGCAAGGGCTTGCTGTTTCTTCCTGTCGGCAACCTTTTTCTACCATGTCCGAGCCCGAGACGGTTTCTTCTCCTTGGGGGGTCGGGTTGAATCGTTAGTGCTCAGTGCCATGACAGTAAGTTCTTCTTCCCTCGAGGTAAGAGCTTCATCCGGTTGTTCCTCCCCCAAGAATTCTGTAAGGTGATCCTTCAGTTGAGTGTCCTGCACACAGTTATCAATAACACCGTCAATAGCATCTAAAAATAACATGAATCATCGAAAGCCTCTAAATCAAAAGGTTTTGCTCGAATTACTAGGATCAAAATTAATTGAGAGCTCTGATACCACTTAAATTTGTCACACCCCGAACCCGGTTCACTGGACTCGATGCGTCGACAAACGGCCGTATGCCCATAAGGCCGAGACCAAGTGGGCACACAAGGCCTCAATACCTGTCTCTCAGATATAAATCATAGCAGCACACTAATTTCAATCAAAACCAAAAATTCAAGAACGGGAATAATCAAGTTTACAACTAAGATCCAAAGAATACTAAAGGTCTTGACAGACATCAGACTTATTAAACGGAAAACTAAACTCCTGCTAACCACCTGGTGATCACTCAACGGTCTCCGCTAAGCTAGTCCCCACTAAAAACCAATGGTAATATAGGGATCACAAAAATTCAATGATTTCAAAAACATGCTCATATGCGATGTTGTACAATAATTATCAAAATCAAAACCCAGACTTCAGAATATTTCAGAAATGTACTTAAAAGTAACGTCATATAATAAATATAAAAAATAAAACCCAGACATAAGAACGCTTCAGACAGACATAAATTTTCCATATAAATATGCATATATGTCCCCCAAACTATAGAATCCCCGCAGTCACTCAAAATTAGGATTTGAGAAAAAACCCTAAACATGAACGTCACACTTGTCTTAAATTCCAAACTTACAAACAATGACCACTGGTTAAACATGATCGAGGTTCTAAACACTTACTATGCTAACAACACCGGAATGCACAATGTATTACTTACCCCACAAGTACGCTAAAATCAAACCCACAACTATATATATATATATCTGTGTGTGTGTGTGTCTAGACACATACGGCTAATGAGCAACGGTAATGCAAAATAAGTTTTCAGAAGGGTATAAATGCAAAAAGGGTCAAGATTTTATTTTCTAAATGCGGATTCTTTTAAGAGTATAATATAAATTATCAAATCTAATGGAGATATGAACTATTTTAACATGACCAATAGGGACTAAAATATACATAACTTTGTCTAACATCCTCCAAATCACAAAATTCTTTCTTTAACGAAAACTAAATAGAGAAGGCTATGACATATCCAAAATTCGCATTGATTAGAATACTATTGAGTTTATAGCATCGATTTGAATGCCCATCTATTTCTGGAAATCAGTAAAATCATATACTACACTTTTAACATGCATATCTCTCTGCATACATCCTCAAATAATATGATATTTTAGTTGTAGATAGTTAATTGAATCAGGAACAACTTTCGTATTTTGCATCTTGCTTGATTCAACCTTTAACACCATCACAAATATTAATCAAACTCCATGTTCTGCACAGATTACTTTTTGACGTAGCTGCACTAATATGATTGTATCTCATAAATTACAGATCTATAAAATCTGAAAATTTGCAACTACTTAGTTGATATCGAACCCTATAACTTTCTTATTGATCCTTTTGCTCGATTCAACTTCTAAAGTCATGTATTATGACCGTCAATTTTCAGGTTTTGCAGAGAATACACCAATAGGGTCATATTTTTACAATCACAATTATATAAAATCTGAAATTTTTGCTGAAATAAAATCTAGGTTTACTTTCCAGAAAAAATCCCCAAGCACGCTGGAAAGACAAAACATGTTATGCATTTCTATACTTGGAAATCAAAATAAACGAATAAAATAAAAACGCGGTTATTTATGGAGATTAAACAATACACAATCAAAACCCTAAATCCGAATAAACGGATGCTTACATTAAGAAGTAGGGGACAAAGATTTGATGATGAGATCCTTTCCTCCTCGTCGCCGCCGGTGCTTCACGAAAACTAAGAAAAAAAGCGAGGCTTCGTCTTGGTGAAATCCTCCCGTGGGTGTTCGAGGCCTTCTCCCCATGATCTATTGGTTACGGGGATAAGATCATGAGGTTTTAAAATTTAAAAGATAAAACAAATTTTTAAAATTATCCAGTGGTTGAGATTTAAAAGGGTGTGTTTTACAAAAGATAAAAAAACTCAAATGAATGACAAATGAACTCAACAGTCACAAGACATCAGAGGTCAAAGACTCGAAGAGTTTCACAAGTCAAGACTTGAAAGAAGTTTCACAAGTACGAGAGTTGAAACTTTTGAAAAGTCAAAATCATGTAAAATCAAGTTTGTGATTTATCACCATAGAGAATCCACAACTTGAAATTCAAATCAAATCCAAAGTGCAAAGTCAAGTCTAAGATGCAAACTCCAAAGTTAAAGCCATTCTAAAAAATCAAAGTCAAAGCAGTCAAGTCAATATTCGACATATGAAAGAGTTAAGGCTTGAAAATTTATACAAATCGACAAATGAACTCAATAGTCTCCAAACATCAGAAGTCAAAGACTCAAAGAGTTTCACAAGTCAAGACATGAAGAAAGTTTCAAAAGCACGAAAGCCGAAGCTTTTGAAGAGTCAAATTATGTAAAATCAAGTTTATGGGTCATCAACCTAGAGAATTCACAACTTGAAATCCAAAACAAATTCAAGATGCAAACTCAAGTGTCCAAGATATATGTTTCAAATGAATGAACAAATGAGCTCAACAACACCAAAACATCAAAAGTCAATGGATTGAAGAGTCTCGCAAGTCAAAGAAGAAAAAGAAACTAAAGATTTCACAAGCATGACATGCTTAAGTTTTCACGAATCAAAATTGAAGCAGATTAAGCTCATCGTTCTCAAGTTTTGTAAAGTCGTAACTTGACGTTTGGGTGATGCTCATGATGCAAGTTAAAGAAATTTGAAGAAGATCGAAGTTAACGAAGTCAAAAAGAAATATCCAAGCTCAATTTTCGGCGAAAAAGTCTGCCAAGTCAAAGTCAAAGTGTAAACTTAGAGTATGCTAAGTTGGATAAAGATGAGGAAAGGGGATAAAAAAAAATAGTTCTTTTATCCTTTGTTCTAGGTCAAAATCATGTGTTCATGCAATGTTCTTGAAGTTAATAAAAGAAATTGATTTCACTCGTTTGCTATGTTATTTCTCGTTCACATTTATTTCTTAATCGGAGGTTCCTGTGACATTGTCCAGGGTAATTAACATTAGGGCTTGCCCTAGTAGAAGTAAGAAACCCACAATCCCTTGAAATCAAAAAAATAATCAAAATTTGATTTGTGAGTTTTTATTCTGGCCAGTTAATCATATTAAAAGCCAGTTCAGGAAAAAAGGGCCCCACATAAAATACCAACTTTCCCTCCAAAGTAAGGGGATAAATCATTTTCACCCGTTTGGTGTTTAAAAAAGAAACGGTTTTCTTGCAATCACTTTCCCTTTGACCAAAGAAAGTGATTTACAAGGGGTGGTGTAAAGTTAGATAATTATGAAATTACTTCACTACCCTTTTAGTGTATAAAAACTCTTTCTTATTTCTTTTCTCTTCGCAAGAACCCTAATGTAAATTATATCTTAATTCAGAGGATTGTCGCTTCTTTGAGTAATTCTAGTAATTCCTTTTCTACACTTATTTAATTATTATTTGATTATCTTCATGAATTTTGTTTAAATTTTGTATTGTAAAAATTCTATTTTAATTGAATGTAATTTTCTTTGGATAATGTTTTTGTGGAAGAATATTTATTTTGAATAATGATATAATTATCCAATAGGATAAGATAAGAATGAGAAAGAGAGATATTTTTTTCCTTTGTTGGTGATAATGGTTTTATGAATTGCAACAAAAAAACATATAAATATATAATTATCTTATAAATTTAATATTTGGTTAATCATATATATATATATATATACACACACACTTAATTTTATATGGTTAAAATATTTTCTAAAAAAACTTATGAAGAAAAGGGTGAATATTATTTGAACTAGTGAGTAAGATCATCAAAGTTTATTCAAAATTCAATTTTAGTAACTGCAACAACTAAGTGCAAAAATAAGAATAAACTTAACTTCACATTGAAAATGCATTCATACTAAATAAAGGAATTAAGTTTACATGCAATTTTATTACAAGTTTTATTGAAGTCACCAAACATTGTAATGTTATTTTACAGGAAAAATAATTACATGTAAAATCTTTCCCTGTGAAAGCTTTGCATGCAATTACTTTCCATGCAAAGTTCTAAACGGGTGCTAAAAGCTTATATCGGAGGAGTTTCATATAAAATTATAAATTTCTAAGGGTATGTCAGCAAATTTCACTGCTTTTTCTTTCTATGTAGTTTTTTGAATTATTCACAATAAATCAAAACAAAATCCAGGGTTGCTGAAACTACCAAATTCGAACACGTGCAAGGCACGTGTAAGATAGTGGTTCGGATCTCCGAAGCGTCGGTGTCTCACAACCTCTTGCTTGACTCCGCCAAACCAACTCCCCCCTCCTCGCCCCCGTACAACCCCAGAAACAATCCAAATCGGTCAAAAACACCAACAAAACCTCTCTACATTATATCATAAGATTATTATTACTAGTATTCAATCAAGCAAGCGCATATATCCGATCCCTAAAACCAGCCAGCCAACCCTCTCCCAAACTCATCCCGATCCCCCCCCTCTCAACCCCAATTCCCAACCCTTTCCCACCCGACCAACCACAACCACAATCCCATCTCCAGATCCGTTCAAGAACAACATCAAGAACCCACCCGAGATGATGGACTCCCTCAAATCCTCCTCCGCGCGCAAACTCCCCATCAAACGCCGTCCCCCTCCTCTGTCCTCCTCCACCTCCCCACCTTCCCCCTCCCCCGACCCCTCGTCTACTCTCCCCTACTCCGACGACGCCGCCGACGAAGATCCCTCCTCCGACTCCCTCCACCCCCCTCCTTTCAAGTTCCAGCGCATCTGGTCCGAGTCCGATGAAATCCGCTTCCTCCAAGGCCTCCTCGGCTGCCGTGCACAGTCCATGGTCTTCCCCCGCGACCTCAACCTTTTCTTCGACCGCTTCTCCGAACACATGGCTCAGCCTTTCACTCGCTCTCAGCTCTCCGAGAAGCTCCGCCGTCTTCGCACCAAGTTCCGCATCATGTCCGCTCGCATCCACCGAGGCCAGGACCCCTCCCGTCTCGCTCCCCACGACCGCGACATCCTCCACCTCTGCACCCGGCTCTGGCACCCCGACTACTCCGCCACCTCCCCTTTCTCCTCTCCTGACGCCGGTGGTGGCAGCAACAAGCGCCGCCGCCGTAACCCTCGCCCACGCCCCTCTGCCTCTCCTTCCCAACCCCCTCCCCTTCTTCCTGCTCTTCCTGCTGCCCAGGAAGATGATAAGAGGGCTGTGAATCTTCTTAATGAAAGTGAACCCCCCCCAGATCTTGGCCGAGGAAGAGGAGGAGGAGGAGGATGTTGTTGTTGCTGGTGAGGAAGAGGTTGATGGCCTTGCTATCAATGGGTTTGTGCCCGATGAGCAGGAGGTCAAGCCTCATGCTCTTCCTGTTAAAGTTGCGGAAGCCGCTGGCTTTGCAACAATTCCAACATATGGGGGAGGGAATATGGTGAAAAAGATTGTTTTGGATGTTTTCAATGAATGTGTGAAGGAGGTACAGAAGGCACTGGATGATCACCGCGTTGAGCATATGGAGACTGAGTTGTCAAAGAGATGGAGGGAGCAGCAGGCGCTTGAGCTGGATGTCTTGTCTCGCCGTCTGAGGTTGGTTCTTGAACATGTAACACCTTGATTGAACTGAATAAATGGCTGTCTTGTCTTTCTAACCTTGTATAGGAAAATAGATCCATTGGACATCTCTTGGATTCTTCTTTAGGTTATCTTTTTTCTTTTCTTTTTCCTCTATATTAGCTTTTGATGAATCTGTAAGATGTCCTTGCTGCTATTTTGTCAGTGAGATGACTTAGTTGCAGTTATCTATAATGTCTTACAATGTTTTATCTTATTTTATTTTTGTGCAAGTTAGATAGTGGTTTGTTTGGCCGCACCTATCATTGTTTCTTTTGGCTGTTTTACTTTTTTATTTTTGCGTGTCTATTGGATGAATGCTCTTTAGATTTCTAGCTTATTAACATGTAATTGTGCTACATATTTTTGTAAGTATACCATTTGTTGGTTGATCATGAACTCAAAGCAATATAGCATTTTAAACCTCTGATTTGATTACACTATGTATGTACTATAACTCTTGGACATGCAAGTGGGTATGTGTATGTAGGAGGTACTAATTTGTCAATTGCATCTTTTGTTTTGTCGATCCATGTTAGTCCATGCTTATGTACGAAGTCAAATTTTACGTGACACTATGTGGAAGCAATTGTCACTTCAATAATTTTCAAATAAATGTGTCCATATGGAGCAAGCTTGTTTACACATTAAGCACATTTGAAAGATTTGTAGTTTGACAATTGCTGCCAAGTTGAAGGATTAAAGTGCCAAGGAAATATAATTCAAAGCAGTGAAGTGACAATCATATAAGCTTAGAAGGGACTTGAATTTTGTCAAAGTTTGTATGGTAACCTCTTTTCTTTATAATTTACTTTCTATATCTAAATTAGTTTATTAAAAATTATTAAATCAAATTAGGGCCTCTTGCACATTTCTAAGTGATCCAAATAAGGAACCCTAAAAGATGAAAGTTGATATATGTTGTTATAAAATCTATATAAAAAAAAAAGAATACAATAGTGCTCAAAACAGTTAATGTGAAGGTTATTGAATTTTTACCCTGTGCTAAGCAAAGTTTTAGTTTGTAAGCTTCATGAATTTGATGTAGCACTTGGATTGCAACCTGAAAAGAGGTTGAAAGAAATGAATGCGACCTACATATTGTATTATTAATCTACACACTGGAGTTCTAAAGATATCTTTCATAGACCCCTCTCTCACTAATTTCAAGAATGCTTGAGCCATCACCTGAAGCCTGAAGAGTTTGTTGGTTGTTGAAATTCCAATATACTTCCACCTTCTCTGCCTTATATACATAAGTATTTAGTGAAAGTTTTTCAGATGATTTAGTGGTAACAATATGCCATCATAAAATAAAATGACACCTTACTAGCAAGTGGCTTGCCCCTTCTGTCTTCTCTATCTCACATAGCATCACTAATCAGTGGAAAAAATTTTCTCATTTAATCCCCATGTACTTTTATCTGGGTTTTATTTTACATCCATAAGTCAATCTTCTTATCACTTCAATCCCTCAATTTTGTAGCGGTTCTCAAATTACACCCAATTCAAATGTGTTTGTGGATGTGGCGGGTCATATTGCTTTACTCACTTCCCATTTACATACTTACATGGAAATTGTTGACGTGACGTATCAGTACAGCGCAAGCTTCCATTTATCCTTCATGTATGCTTCATGAGTCCGAATCGTAGATTTGCCCATGTGCTCTTTTGAAAAGTAACCCAAGGAAAGTTACCATGGAACATGCGAAAAAATGCAAGTTTGAGGATTGGCTTGATAGTAACACAATACAATAAGGGTGCAAAATGAATTTAGTCATGTATATCATGTTTGTATGTGTATCTGTACATTAAAGGACACATGCAGCAAAGGTGTTTAGGAATTAAGTGTGAAACATGGTTTGTAAAAGAAAAGAAGTGTCTGATTTTGCCATCTTGTTTTTATTTTATTGGAGTTTTATTGAGTTCTCAGATAAGTTTTGCCTTTTTTTCTTTGGTTTTGTTGGTCCTAGCCGTCAGTGGCAAACTCTTCAGAATTCAAAATAAAACATAACCTGATCATCTGTTACTTTTTGAAAGAATTATCTAATATGCAAGAATTCAACTGTCTTTCTGGTAAGTTTATATTAAATTGGAACTAATGGATGTGGTTTACTTCCATAAGGAAAAAAAAAACCTTACAGGAAAAAGGAAGATGCCTTTGAATGGAAATGTTTGAGAGAAGAGATATTCTTCCTTTTCATGGCCACATATTTCTTCATGCTAGAATAATGTAGTAATGAAGAAATATTTGACCTTCACATGATTCATCAGAGCAGGCATTTTGACTTTGTTTGAAATGTTCAGTTATATGTTTGAAAGTAGTTTCACAATGTTTGAAGAGATTTATAAAACTGTTCATTGTTGTGCTGCTTCATGCATATGACTGCTTTTGGTAGTTGTCCTTATTGGTCTTTTCCTAAATGATGAATATTGTATCCATTCTCAAGCCCTCTTGTTACTGCAATTGATTTCTGCAATTGGCACAAAACAAAATTATTTGCCTATGCTAAGCAGAAGCATTTGGTGGCTTGAGTTTCATAGTTAACGGTATGCGCTGATGTATTTTTGGCTCTTGTTACGTTATGCACTGGTTTGTGACAATACCCGGTTCTTCAGTTTGAAGATATACCGCCAGAAGTGGTAAAGCAAAACCATATATTTGCTTATATGCTCTATGAGTTATTGGTAGGGGAGTGTTGAAACATTATTTAATTTTTTTGGAAAAGTGAATAGTAGCTGACGCATGGTGAATACTATTAATAGTGCTTGCCCATTTTGTCCCTCAAAAAAAAATGCTGGAAAACTATCGGACTTGGTGATTAGTTTGTGACACAGTTCTTTGGGTGATGCATGTTGGTGGACATTCAAATCGTGTAATTTTTCACGAACAACTTAGCTGATTTAAACTTACTCTTCTTTTTCTCAAAAAATTCACATATGCTTGGTAGGCCACTTGTTCTCCAGGTGAGAGACCAGGGGTTTGAGGGGTACTGACGACAATTTCTTTTTTTCGGTGAAAAATATTTTGTTTTCACAAATGTTAGGAAAAAAACTGAGTTACAAAAATAAGAGTTAAGAAATGAATAGTGTCTTGATAGAGATAGACATGGCCACGGTTCAAGAACCGCCGGTTCCGGTTCCTGAACCGCCGGTTCCGTTCAAAAAAATCTTGAACCGGCACCGAACCGCCTGGGCAAGGTTCTTGACGGTTCCGGTTTGGTTCCGGTTCCGGTTCCGGTTCTAGCGGTTCGGTTCAACAGTTTCGGTTTGGCGGTTTAAACGGTTCAGTTTTTTTTTTCAAACTAAATAATTCAATATTTCAAATTAAATAAACACAAAAATACAACAATTAATTTAATATAATATTTTATTAAAAAAATAAAAGTATTAATAATTCTTGATATAAAAGTATTAATACAAAGTTTGGCAATACTATTTCAAAGCCACAGAGTTCGGTTTCTTATAAATGCTCTGAATTGTACAATTTCAAAAACAATACAAACAAGCAATTCAATAATATTTCAATTAGTATTAAAAATTGAGATTAATCTATATCAAAGCAATTAGTTATAACTACTCTTTATTAATTAAATTATTTTAATAAATCCATATTTAATTTGTTACCAATAATTTCTGGCATAATCAATTAGTTATAACTTATCCTATTGCATGAGTAACAAAGTTTGGCATGACACAATACATGTAAGTCGGACTAATGTTACGAATCAAACTTAGTGGTCATAATCGGGTAATCAAGTTCAAGTGTTCAGAATCAGACCTAATCAATTTAGTTAATATCTTTAATTATTTATTTAAAATATCTTTAAACATGAAATTAAATTAATAAATTATTAATGATATTAACAAAATAAAGACATTATATATATATATATATAAAGCTGGAACCGGCGGTTCAACCGGTTCGAACCGCCGGTTTGAGCATCGGTTCGAACCGCCGGTTCCACGGTTTTCAAATTCTGAAACCGGAACCGAACCTCATATGAAGGTTCCGGTTTTTTTACGGTTACGGTTTTGCCGGTTTCGGTTTGGTTTTTGACGGTTTGGTTCCGGTTCGGTTCCACGGTTTCGGTTCAAAATGGCCATGTCTAGATAGAGACAAGTTAATTTGTTGTTGTTGGACAGAAATGTTATTGGAGGTTGTTGACATAATTTCTCCAGTAATTGTTGGCAAGTTTCATATGCCAGCAAGAGAGGGGAATTCATTTCACAAACTTGAAGAGTTGACATTTTGCTTGATACTATAGTCCAACTCTGTGTTGCCATATATATTTGTGCAATAATTTAGTAACAGAAATTGTTACTCTGTGTTTGATTGACAACATGGAAAATGGGTGGAAAAATTTTCCGTGGAAAATGAAAAATAGCCGTTTGATTGGCATTATTTTCTAGCTAGAAAATCAATATTTTTCCTTGTAAAATGAAAACATAGCCCTCTCATGTTATTTTTTCACATAACCCCTTACATTTTCTATGAAAAATTTTTCCCATGGTGAAGGTAGGAAAAATTTTCTCTTGTTTTGATGGAAAATAGGGTTATGTGACAACATAAGAGGAAAATTTTTCCATGGAAAATTTGGGCAAACAAACAGTCTATAGCTGGAAAATGACCCGTGAAAAATTTTTCCAGGGAAAAAAAATGCAATCAAACACAGCCTTAGTGTTGTTGATCTTATCTAGATGTGTGCCGTCGTCAGAATATTTGATGTATAGAAGCCAAGTGTTTTCCATTTATAAACATGAAACTAATTAAATAACTTGATCCTTTAAAAAGCAAAGGAAAAAAAAGAAAAAGATTGTATAAAACACCATATTGGAAGAAATTTTGTCGAAATATGATTTGAATACTTCCACTTATCATTTTGTTCTGTTTTTCTCCCCTGTTACATTTTAATTTCTTTGTTATTTACTCTAGTTAATTGGACATAGTTTTCAGTAGAAGCTTTTTAAAAGCATGAGCTGCAACAAATTCAGTCCTTGTTTTGAAACATGACTGGCTTAATTTTGAAGGAGATGATCGAAGAGTGTCATACATGTCATTACAAAACTAAAGACGACATCTTTGTTAACTTTTTAAGGTTTAAATCTACGTTTGGTCTCTCTAGTTAGGCTTGGGTGCTTCTTTAGTTCTTTTATTTCAATTTGATCACTGGGAGTACCTCTATTATTCAAATTGGGAAATGTTGGTCCCCGACCCGGATGGCGTTAGTTTTTCCATCAAATTTAGTCCCACATGGCATTTTTTATTGGTTAAATTTTTTAACCAAAAAGGGTCAGAAGTTAACAACCGGTTTAATTTCGGATCCGGGTTTTTTGATGGATCCGACAACTTAACTCCACTCCTCTCTTCTCCCGCATCCTTCTTATCCACCTCAATGTGGTCTTCATTGAGTGGCATAGTGACTCCTAGAAAAAACTTCATCATCTGCCTGCTTCTGACCTTTTTTGGTTAAGAAATTTAACTAAAAGGCAAATCCTGCAAACACAAAGTTCAGTTTCCATGGTGGGGTCTCATATTTGCATGTCTCATGACCTTCACGTTCACTCTTCCTATCAGCATCCTTACACCCACAACAAACTAGGTATATACAACTACAAAGATAACATAAGGCATCAATTCACAGCCTGAGTTTTCTAATGCTTTTCTTATGTTAAACAGACTCCATGACTGAACATAATCACAGAATACATCGTGCGAGTCATTCAACTGAGGAAACCTATAGCCTGCTAAACATAGAAGTGTATACGTGTATTAAACATAGAAGTATATATCTATAGATAGAAGGTGATCCCTATTCTTTAGAGATGAGCCTCCTTGATTTACGTGATCCTGCCACGGTTGTAATCTTTCCAATGTACACCATCTATATATATAAGATATCAAGACCCTGAGGGATTATTCTGCGCCAATATCGTAACATGGTAACAGAGCCACGAAATTTTCTCTGAAGATGTCGACCTCGTCATCTTCTTCCTTCTCCACCTCCTCCTCCTCCTCCACCATCTCCAACACAGCCGCGTTATCTACCTTTGCTGCTATTCCAATCCACCACGCCGTTACCATTCGACTGAACAAGACCAATTTTCGTCTATGGCGCGCCCAGCTCCTCCCATACCTGCGGAGTACGAAGCTTATGGGCTTTGTAGATGGATCAGTGCCGGCACCTCCAAAGTTTGTCGCGTCGTCGTCAGCTGCTGGTGCCAATCTCGTGCCCAATCCGGCATACGACCGGTGGTACGATCACGATCAACAGGTCCTTAGCGGCCTTCTCTCCTCGATCACCGAGGACATTCTCCAAGATATCGAGTCGGCAACAACCTCCAAGGAGGCATGGGACACTCTTGAAAGGATGTTCTCATCTGCTACTCGTGCTCGCGCTGTCCAGATCAAGATCGAATTGGCTACTACCAAGAAACGGGATCTTTTTGCCTCTGACTATTTTCGTCGGATCAAGGGCCTTGCTTCCGCATTGGCTTCTGCAGGTACCCCTCTTCGCGATGATGAAGCCATTGCCTACCTCCTGGCTAGTCTTGGGTCGGACTATGACTCGTTTGTGACATCCATGACCACCAGGAGCGAAGCTCTCACACTTGACGACGTCTTCGCTCATCTCATGTCCTTTGAGGCGCGGCAACTTCAGCATCAGGCCGAGATGCAGCTCAACGTTGGCTCCTCGGCCAACTTTGCAAGGCGCGGTGTTCCGAAACGGAATTATGGACGCGGTCGCTCTCGCGGTCGTGGACAACCAGGCCGATCTCGCGGCCCTCCTAACCCTGTTAGTCGTGACCGCCCTCGTTGTCAGATCTGTGATCGTGATGGGCACACCGCGGTTAAATGCTGGTATCGCATGGACGAGTCCTATCAGGACGAGCATCCCTCTGCTGCCGTGGCTGCTACCTCCTCCTATAAGGTCGATCCAAATTGGTATACTGAAACGGGGGCTACGGATCACATCACCAGTGATCTAGATCGCCTTGCTCTGCGTGAGAAGTATCATGGTGGTGAAACTGTTCAAGTTGGCAATGGAGCAGGTTTGCACATTAAGCATATTGGTTCTTGTTCTATTAATACTGCTACTCGTCCACTTGCTTTACAAAATGTTCTTCACGTTCCTCATATTTCGAAACATCTTCTTTCAGTTCACAAATTGTCCCGTGATAACAATGTATTCTTTGAATTTCATCCCTTTCATTTTCTTATCAAGGATCGGACAACGCGGAAAAAAATCCTGGAAGGAAGGTGTGAGTCCGGTCTTTATCCCATTAAGCCATCCGATGTCGAGTTCCTCAAACAAGCGTTGGTGAGCGTCACTGCACATCGAGATCAGTGGCATGCTCGGTTTGGTCACCCATCCACCCAAGTCGTCCAGTCCATCTTGAATCTTAATAATCTTCCATGTGTCAAGGAGTCGTCTTCCTCAGTTTGTAATGCGTGTCAATTAGCAAAGAGTCATCAGTTGCCTTATAGTCCTTCGATCCATCGGTCTACGTCACCTTTAGAACTTGTTTTCTCTGATGTATGGGGGCCTGCACCTACATCTGTTGGTGGCTATAACTACTATATTAGTTTTATTGATGATTTTAGCAAATTTACCTGGATTTATTTGATGCATGATCGCACTGATGCACAACGCATATTTCTCCAGTTTCAAGCCCATGTAGAACGACTCCTAGACACGACAATCAAATGCGTGCAATCTGATTGGGGTGGGGAGTACCAAAAATTCCACAACCAATTTTTCCGGACTCTTGGTATTGCGCATCGTGTTTCTTGTCCCCACACCCATCAACAAAATGGCTCCGCTGAACGCAAGCATCGCCATATTGTCGAGACTGGTCTTGCTCTACTAGCTCATGCGTCTATGCCTATGAAATTTTGGGACGAGGCCTTCTTGACAGCAACATATCTCATTAATCGTCTCCCCACTCGAGTGATTGATAATTCTACTCCTCTAGAGCGCCTTTTCAAAGCACCACCCAATTACTCTATCTGAAAATATTTGGTTGTGCTTGTTGGCCTCATCTTCGACCGTATAATACACACAAACTTTCTTTTCGGTCCAAAGCTTGTGTTTTTCTCGGGTATAGTTCTCTTCATAAGGGGTACAAATGTCTTCATATGGATTCCGGACGTGTCTATATCTCGCGTGATGTTATTTTTGCTGAATCACTATTTCTTTTCTCCACTAATCCTTCATCTGATGTTGCTAACCTATCGGTCTCGTCACCTTCGTTCCAGGACACTAGCAGTTTTAATTTGAACGTTAACCATATGCATATTTTGTCTCCTGCTAATTCTGTGGATGCAGCTAATCCGGACACAGAACATCTGGCTGGCCTGGCGCAAGAATCACCTTCGGGATCGATGCCGACATTCCCTTCCGCAGGTGCTTCGGATTCGCCATTTTCCTCGCGCGGTGCGCCTCAGCCTCCGGATCCCGCATCCCCTATCGCGCGGACACCGGCTGGCACTGCCGAGCTCTCGCCCACTGGCCTGGCACCTTTTTCTCTTGTTCGGCCCGAGACGGATTCGCCTGCGCACCAGTTTTCTGCCGGCCACTCAGTTGCGAGTGCACCACCTCCTCCCTCCCACCCGTATGGCACACGCCTTCAACACAATATTAGGCGCCCAAAAATTCGTACTGATGGGACGGTCACCTATTCTGCTGTCCGGGCTTCTGCTACAGAACCTTCTTCTCATGTTGATGCTATGGAACATCCCCTCTGGCGTAGTGCGATGAATGATGAATTTCAGGCTCTTGTCAAGAATAAGACATGGCATCTTGTTCCTCCTCGTGATGGTCTTAATGTCATTGACTGCAAGTGGGTCTTCAAACTCAAGCACAAACCAGATGGATCTATTGACCGGTATAAGGCACGCTTGGTTGCCAAAGGTTTCAAGCAGCAGTATGGCGTTGATTATGATGCTACCTTCAGTCCAGTAGTCAAGCCTACCACTATTCGACTATTATTGTCTCTTGCAGTCTCTCGTGGTTGGTCTCTTCGGCAGATTGATATTCAGAATGCCTTTTTGCATGGTTTTCTTCATGAGGACGTTTACATGAAACAACCACCAGGTTTTGTGGATTCGGATCATCCTAATCATCTTTGCAAGTTGGACAAGTCTCTTTATGGCCTTAAACAGGCTCCGCGTGCTTGGTTTTCTCGCTTAAGCTCCACACTTTTGCAGTTGGGATTTCAAGCTTCTGCAGCCGATGTTTCTCTCTTTATTTTCAATAAAGGGGGCATTCAGATGTATATTCTCATCTATCTTGATGACATTATAATTATTAGCTCCTCCTCATCGGCTACAGATCGGTTCCTTACTCAACTTCAAGCTGATTTTGCGGTGAAAGATCTTGGCAATCTTGGCTATTTTCTTGGAATAGAAGTGCATCATACTTCTACTGGGCTTGTTTTGACGCAACATAAATATATCCAAGACCTTTTGTCACGCACCAATATGGTCGCCTCTAAAGGAGTTCCCGCTCCTATGCTTCCTAGTGACAAACTGTCTCTTCACAGTGGTGCTCCTCTCTCCGCTGAAGATGTCACAAGGTACCGGAGTGTGGTTGGTGCTCTACAATACTTATCATTGACACGGCCTGATATCTCGTTCTGTGTCAACCGAGTTTGTCATTTTCTCTCTGCCCCGACCACTGTGCACTGGGTGGCCGTCAAGCGCATATTGCGCTATCTCCATGCGACCTCCGATATGGGCTTGTGCCTCACTAAGTCCGGTTCCTCCTTATTGAGTGCCTTCTCGGATGCTCATTGGGCTGGGAATCCGGATGATCGTCGCAGCACGGGCGGCTATACTATCTTCTTTGGTGGCAACCTTGTATCTTGGAGCTCTCGCAAACAGCCGACCGTCTCTCGTTCTAGTACAGAGGCTGAATACAAAGCTGTTGCCAATGCTACTGCTGAATTGATATGGATCCAAGTCCTGTTACGTGAGCTCGGGATTCCTCAGATACGGCCACCCAGCTTATGGTGTGACAACATTGGCGCCACCTACTTGGCGGCTAATCCCATTTTTCATCGCCGCACAAAGCATGTTGAGGTCGATTATCACTTTGTTCGAGAACGTGTTTCGTCTCGTCAACTTGATGTTCGGTTCATCTCCTCCAAAGATCAAGTAGCCGACATCATGACCAAGCCATTGGCGAGTACTCTTTTTAATCAGTTCCGGCGCAATCTGAACTTAGTTTCACACCGTCCAGATTGACGGGGGGTGTTAAACATAGAAGTGTATACGTGTATTAAACATAGAAGTATATATCTATAGATAGAAGGTGATCCCTATTCTTTAGAGATGAGCCTCCTTGATTTACGTGATCCTGCCACGGTTGTAATCTTTCCAATGTACACCATCTATATATATAAGATATCAAGACCCTGAGGGATTATTCTGCGCCAATATCGTAACATAGCCAATGTCTACTTTAAAGTCTATGGCTACATGAGCATAACACAGACCATATCTTTTCCGACTGATTTCAAGCTCAACCATTACATGAAGATCCTCCCAAAGTCCATGTTCTACTTCTCGTTGGGCTTGGAGAACGTGAACCTCGACTGGTGGAGGACTCGCGGCGAGCATTGTGATCTCGCCGCTTGCCCCATGGCCAAAGGCGTCCAAGTTGATGGTTGCCCTGTTTTCTAGCCTAAAAAGAAACAGCTTTAATTATTTGCAGGATTTGCCTTTTGAATTCCAAATGCACAGTTGTATTACACGCTGAACCGGTTGTTAACTTCTGATCTTTTTTAGTTAAAAAATTTAACCAATAAAAAATGCCCCGTGGGACTAAATTTGACGGAAAAATTGAAGCCATCCGGGTACGGGGACCAGCATTTTTCAATTTGAATAATAGAGGTACTCTCAGTGGTTAAATTGAAATAGAAGGATTAAAGGGGCATCCGAGCCTAACTAGAGGGACCAAACATAGAAACTCTTATTAGATTCAACCAGGTGTAGAATTCATATTATATCTTTAAAATCTGCCCATAATGCAAATAGAAATAACAGATATTGATATGCACCATCATCTAGAAACAGCAGGTCATTATGCTACAGCCCAATCCTATTACATAAGCCGGAGCCAAGTTGGTGGCTTTGCTGTTTATGTAGATCCATGATGTTGGTGCATAGGAGAAGCTGAGTTTAGAAGGGGTGTTTTTGACTTGTCAATAAGGAGCCACCATTGTGATTATGAAGTTATTTTCCTAGTAGTAATTTTCACAATTGTTTGATCCTTCCTTGTTTAGTTATATGATTAGTTTAGTTATTTCCTTGTTTTTCAGTAAGAGACAAGTTGCCCAAACTCAATACCAAGCTTTCTTCCTTTCTGAATTTTCTTTATTTTTGTTTTGACTAATAAGTCCTAATATTGTGTTAGTGGCAAATCATAAATCCTATAATTGATCACTTGCATCTTCTCCCGTCGAGTGTGGTGTTCTAACCAAAAGCCTGATTGCGAGGAGTTTCTTATCGATCAGATTTCAAAGGTTCTTTCTTGTTTCTCACAAATCAACCTTTCCATGATGAATATTTGTTAAAGGTGACTGAAACGCAGTGTTTTGGTGACGCAAGGTTCTAACAAAGAAGATTATTTTCTATTTAAAGAGGAACTGTGCCATAAATATTTTTATCCTTGTCCCTGTGAGTAAGGATTGTGTCAAATTCCTTCCTACATAGCGGAGCGGGGCGGGGCGGGGCGGTGCTGGAGTTCTCTTTTCACCCCATGGGGTTCACCATGGGGATTTCCATTGGTAGGGCCAAAAATCCCCATGCCGGTGGGGATTCTTCAACAAATAAAAAAACCTCATTAGTTGGTACGCTTATTTAGGATTGAAATATAATTAAAAATTAAATCCGAGTCAGTTATATAAAAATTTATCTACTAATTAATTTATACGTTAATATTTTTGTTTTACTATATATTATATTATGAGTTATTAGGAGAAATATTTAATTTGTATGATTTTTTTTAATTTTATCTATCATGTGTATATTGCAAAAATAAAAAAAAATAAAAATAGAAATATTTTGAGGAGGAGGGGGGTGTGGATTCCCTGCAAAGGTGGGGATTTCCGGCCGACTGACTGGGGGATGTTGATATTCATTCATTTGTTTCACTTAATCAATAATGTTTAATTAATGATAATATTTTCTTAATACATGTTATTTAGTTAATTCTATTTACTTCTTGTTATTGTTATTATCGAAAAGTTTCTTTGTGAAAAGACATGTCCCATGGAAATTTTCTTTTCTTAAATTTACATATTATGTGAAAGGTTTCCTTGTAAAGGGCGCACTCATTAACATGCTTGTTTATGATAATGTTGTTTGATTCAAAAGTGTGAATTACGTCAACGACCTTTGGGTCAATTGGCATTTGGGTCCCCCGTGAGGACGCTTCACAAATGGCGAGAGTTCGAATCCTCGGGGTGAGGGTGCGAGGTCGAGAATTGTGAACACGGAGCGTGGGTGGTACCGGGCGCCCATGTGTGCACGGCCCCACGGGCCGCAGTCGAGGCATGCGCACGCCCCTGTCTTAGTTTAGCGGGCTCATTAGGAGTTTCGTTCTTCTTGACAAAAAAAAAAGTATGAATTACATCATAAACATTAAAAAAAAAGTTCATAGCATTTTAAGAGAGAATACATAAAGTTTGTCAGGATAAAAAATTGTGGTGTTGCGATTATTTATTAGACATCGTATCTTGGTGATTCAGACACAACGAACTAGAAGCACTGAGTAGGAGGGAATCTTTTTTCTAGGACATTGCAATTTTGCAAGCTTATGTCGAAAACAAGTTAATTCATATGTGTGTGTGTGGTGTTTTTTTTTTTTTTTTTTTTTTGCTTTTATAGGTTTTTTGTCATTTGCATATCATTTATTTACCAGTATTTTGTAATCCTTTGTTGATATTGACAATAATCACCAACAATCTTGAAAGTGATTGCTATAAGATTATTATGTATCAACAAGAAGTGACTTCTATAAGCGTCAAGGGGGTCAAAATCCCACATTCTAAAAAGTGGGAGAAGTTCAAAGGAATTGACTTTGAAAGACGGTAACAGATTATATTGTTTTATTTAACAACAATGAACTTGGCGGATGTAATTAGAGAAGTAAAGCCATAAACTCATGAGAATCCAATCCACATTGTTTTATTAGTGCCATTGAGACTTGGACTCATGCTGAATTTTGTTGTAGAAATTATGTTTTGAATAGTTTAGATGACAATCTATATGATATCTATTGCAACTATCACAGTGCTAAGGAATTATGGGAATCATTAAAAAAAATACAAAATCATAGATGCTTGTTCAAAGAAATTCATAATCGGCAAGTTTTTGAAATTTGCTATGGCTGACTCCAAATCTGTTGTAAGTTAAAGAAATCTAAAGAATGATTCATGAACTTCTTGCAAAAGTCTGAGCTCAATGAACATTTTCACATGGGTGCCATTATTGAAAAGTAGTCACTATCTTGGAATGATTTCAAAATATATCTTAAACACAAGAGTTGAGAGATGAAGATGGAGGATCTTTCATTCTCTGGCTTCGAGTTGAAGAAGATCATTCGAAGGGTGATAAAACCAATTCATTTGCTTTTGAAGGAAAGGCCAATATTTTTTAAGACAAAAGTACAAATCAAAGAAGAATAGAAGTATAATAAAAATTTCTACTCTTGGCCCTAAGAAAAAAAGATTTAAAAGAAAATCAAAGGATCATGTTGGGTGTGTGATAAAATAGGACATAAAGCACAAGAGTGTCGCCACAAAAGGGATAGCAAGTCAAATAACAATCAAGCAAATATATTGGAAGAACTTGTTGCTATCGTAGAAACCAAGATGGTATCAAATACAAGTGATTAGTGGCCAGATATGGGTGCAACCAAGCATATATGTGGTGATAAGAATATGTTTCAATATTCCATGATGATCAAGGTAGCGAAAGGCTATACATGGGAGATAGTGTTGCATCTAATGTTAAAGGAAAAAAGGAAAGTCATGCTCAAATTAACCTCCAGAAAGAACTTTGTTCTACAAGATGTTTTCTTTGTTCCTGATATAAGGAAAATTTTCTTGTCAGATCCTATGTTGATTAACAAAGTTTTAAATTTGTTCTTGAGTTAAACAGACTTGTAATCACCAAAAGGGTTTCTTTGTGGGAAAATAAATAATAATAATACCATGGTGATTGTCACGGTCTCAACCGATCACCTTCGGCCGTGCGGCACCTGACACGCACCATAGCGACATGCCAGCCTTCTTTGTAAGAACAACAGTTAGTAAACTCCTGTTTGCATCACAAGCACAGCAAAATAAAGGAAGCGAGCAAAACCGGAAAACATTCACGGTACGAGAAACACGACACATGAAACCCATTTTAAAGAGAGAAAAACATAAACTCTCTTAGATTGAGAAATGTTTACAACCATGGCAAAAAATCATCACCAAGAGGCCTTGTCTCCTCCCAAAGACACATTAGACCTTAATACAAAAGCTACTCCAAATCCAAGGTGAATTGAACCCCATGTCCAATACATGTTTGGCATGAAGTCCTTGACTTCACTTACCTTGCAGTGTCTACCGACGTGACTGTAGCTTCAACCAGCCACCCTTGGTCACAGCATGTAGCAGTACCGGTCACACGAAACAAGTTTTCACATATGCTTCAATGTCTTCGCTCATATTCGGCCAATAATAATGTCTTGTGAGCAAGGCCTTTATTCGCTCACGACCGGGATGTCCCGCCCATGGAACATCATAATGCTCTCTAAAGAGCTCCTGCCGAATCTTCCTTCCTTCGGCGCATAGAGGCGGTTGCCTTTGGCATAGAGAAGCCCATTCTCCACCCAGTACTTGCGCACGACAACGTCTTGGACATCTTTCATCAGCTTCCCATACTGACTGTCCGTCTTTGCTATCTCCTTAATACGACTTTGCAAGCCATTCTCCACTTGCGTCAGTGCAGCCACATACTCAACCATTTGTTTGCGACTCAACGCATCAACCACCTGGTTGTGTCTCCCCGGTTTGTGCTGCCATTCAAAGTCATATTCCTGCAAGAACTCTTGCCAACGAGCTTATCTAGCCGACAGCTTCTTTTGAGTAGCAAAGAATGTATTGGCAATATTATCTGTTTTGACAAGAAACTTGGTGCCCAAAATGTACTCTTCATACCTGTAAGCAATGAACAACGGCGAGCATCTCACGCTCATGCGCCGAATAGCGCTGCTCCACGTCTTTCAGCTTCCAACTCTCGAATGCCACCGGATGCCCATTCTGAATAAGGACACCACTAACGGCCTTGTCTGACGCATCAGTATGCACCACAAAAGGTTCTTCGAAGTTGGGCAATGCTAAGACTGGCTCACTTGCAATTGCACTTTTAATCTTGTCAAAAGCAGCTTATTGTCTCTCGGTCCAACCCTACGGCTGGTCCTTCTTCAGCAAATCGGTTGGCGGCACGACCTTTCTTGAATATCCCTCGATAAATCGGCGATAGTAGTTGGCTAAGCCAAGAAAAGATCGTAACTTCGGTTCCTTGGACGGTGCAAGCCAGTCTAAAATCGCCGCCGCTTTAGCCCGATCCATTCAGATTTCACCCTGAGAAATTATGTGCCTAAAGAACTTGATCTCCTATGGAGCGAAATGACATTTCTCCAGCTTCACGTATAGCTGAAGCTCTCTCAATCTTGATAGTACCTGCTTCAAGTGAACAAGGTGATCCTCCAAGGATTCACTATAAACCACAACATCATCCAAATACACCACCACAAACTCATCAATGTAGTCCGAAAACATTTAATTCGTTAAGTAGCAAAATATCGCCGAAGCACTAGTTAAGCCAAAAGGCATTCAATATAGTCTTCGACTCGTCTCCTTCTTTAATCCTCATTTGCCAGTACCCCGAACGGAGATCCAGCTTGGAAAAGCATGTTGCTTTGCCCAACCTATCGAACAAGTCCTGAATGAGAGGAATTGGATACTTGTTCTTCACCGTGATCTTGTTCAACGTCCGGTAGTCCACGCACAGTCGAAGAGAGCCATCCTGCTTATTTTGGAACAACACCGGTGCACCATATGGAACCTTTGATGGCTGAATGAAGCCACTATCAAGTAGCTCTGTCAATTATTTCCGCAACTCTGCTAACTCCAAAGGAGACATTCGATAGGGAGCTCGGGCAGGGGTTTGCAGCCCAGCATCAACTCGATTTGGTGATCTATTGCCCGCCGGGGTGGGAGTTCGAGGGGTAGTTCCGGCGGCATCACATCTTGAAACTCCTTCAAAACTTCAGCACCAGCTAAGGGTAGATCACTCACCAAATCTTCCTATACTTCGAATAAAGCAGCTACATAAGTAGGTTCTCCATGTTTCAACCCTTACACCACATGGTGCGCAGAAAGCATTATCCCCTTCCCTTTCTTCTCCTTCGCAGCTACTCCAGCTACAAAGCATGGGTTCTTGTCATCCATTATAAGAAGACCACCCAAATGTGGAACAACAACGGCTTTGACAGACTTCAGGAACTCCATCCCAAGAATCAACTTAAAATCCTCCATCGCGACAGCGAGCAAGTCAATCTTCCCCAGCCATTCACCCATGTGAACGGTCATGCCAGAGATCTTCCCAGTTACTGCCTGTGCCTGAGAGTTGACAGCTTTTACTCGGCTTGTGTGCGCTCCCATGCTTAGTCCCAACCAAGTGGCCATATCTTTCCTTAATGAATGTATGAGTTACGCCTGTATCCACCATCCCTTGTATGGCATTTCCATCCAAGGTCCGCTCCACATAAATAAGGGAATTTACAACACCATCACCCTTGACAGTTTTCAAGGCACCCAACAATTGTAATGGACTCACTCTTGCTGGGCCCTTAGAGTCACTTTCTGATTCATTCAAAGCGCAGCTAACTTCTTGTGTTTGGGACAATCCTTCGCCAAATATGGTCCGGTACAGATATAGCATCCTCCTGCCTTGCTACCTAAACCACCTAAGGCTTTCCCATCAGTCTTGGGTCTGTTCCATTTGGCTTGGCCATTGGGTTTCCTCCTCTATAACCCATCCCCGGCCCTTCTCTCCACTTGCTTCTTATCCTTCGGTCTGGACTTCGATTTTTCACCCTCTACACCGGGCAAGTCCGCAAGTCCACCAGTGCTTCTGTTACGATGATCGCCGAGGCGAGATCCTTCGCGCCTTGCCTCCTTATCTCGATCTGGGTCCAACTCTGGAGTCCCGTGAGGAAGTTGAACAGCTTTTCCTCCCCGGGCATGTCCTTGATATCCACCATCAAGGATGAAAACTCCTTCACGTACTCTCGGACCGTACCTGTCTACTATAGCTTCTTCAAGTTAGAACAAGCTACCCAAGCAGTGTTCCCAGGCAAGAATTTCTCCCGCAACTCTTTCTTCAACTTAACCCATGAGTCCGATGTTGTCCGACCTGCTCGAGCATCTTCTTGCTGTCGAGTACGCCACCATAGCTTCGCATCACCAGTAAGATACATGCCCACCAACGGAGCTTGCTCATGGCCTGGTAATCCAAGGTTAATTGAGCCCTATGCCCAATACAGGTCTGCCGTGAAGTTCCTGAATTCACTTAGCTTGCAGTGTCCACCGATGTGATTGTAGCTTCAACCAGCTATCCTTGGTCATAACGCGTAGCAGTACCGATCATGCGTGGTAATACCGCGTGCCATCATCGCACCTTGCTCAGCCACGCTCCCGACCACGTACTCACTTGCATACGCTTGCATAATGCCTTATCAAATCCAGAATCAGTATTTGGGTCTCCCGGCCTGATCAAGTGTCCCGTCCCGCCTAGACTTGGTAGAGATCCACACTCTAAATAATCTAAGTCTGCAACACTTGACTCTTGGTATGGGCGCGCCTGCCCCACGGGCTCATCGGTCACGTGCACACCAACAGCCCAGCTCACACGCACCTCACGGTCTCAGCACATGATTGTGAGGGATATTCCGCCCGCTCTTGGTCACGACACAACACACGCCTCGCGCTAACCACGCGCTACCCAATCCACGCAGCTGTGCACCTTCGTAGCTTAGCCTATGTTGAAATATGCGCCGCTGACCAAGTGTAAGGTCATCAACCCTTACAGTGATCTTGTTGACTTTAGATCAACACCAAGTAGAGATGGAAATTATTATTACATTTCTTTCATTGATGATTACAGTAAATTTTGCTATGTTTACTTGATGCATAGCAAAAATGAGGCATTACATATGTTCAAGATATATAGAGTCGAAGTTGAAAATCAACTTGAAAGAAAAATCAAAATACTTAAATCAAATAGAGGAGGAGAGTATGAATCAAAAGCTTTCTCTGATTTTTGTATTGAAAATGGAATTATACATCAAACAACTACTCTATATGCGCCCCAACAAAATGGTGTAGCATAACGTAAAAATAAAACATTTAAAGATATGATTAATTTAATGCTTTTAAGTTTAGGGCCTCCACATAATATGTGGGGTGAAGCCTTACATGCTGCAAATAAAATTTTACATCGTGTTTCTCATAGAAATGCAGGTTGTCTCCATCTGAAATCCAGAGAGGAAGGATTCCCACATATAAAACAATAAAGTGGTGTTTAGTTGGATGTACAGTGGATTTCTAATTATAGTGTAACTGCAATTAGCTAGTTTTTAAAATTCAGCAAACTCAAATATAGTGTTTGGTTAGATGTATATGCAAATATTGTATTATAAGATTTAATGTTATTTTAATGATTTAAAGTAGATATTGATTAGTTTAACTATTAAATTTAAATTTATTAGAATATTTATTAAAATTTTATTATATTTAAAAATTTTGAATTTAATTATTAACATCACAAAAAGAGCATTTTTAAGGTTTTCATCCTTTCTGAGCAATTTATTTAATAGTTTTAATTATTGTACTTATCAGTTTAACTATTAATTTTATTATTAAATAATTATTAAACTTATTATGAGAATTTATAAGTTTCTCACTATCCATATATGTTTGATAATTTTGTTTTTTCTTAGTTGGTTACAAGTAGGCATGAGGGGAAGCAAAAAGACAATGGATTTCGTTTTACGACCAATTTAGCTATAAAACCAAATCCCTTATTGGATGTAATCTGAGTTACATAAGCTTTTGAAATCCTGTAAACTAAATACTGGATTTTCAAAAACCTAGTAACTTAAGTTACATATAACTCCAAACCCCTCCAAACAATACTATCTAAAAGTATGGGGTTGTCTAGCAAAAGTTCAAGTTCCTGTAACTAAAAAGACAACTTGGGCGTAAAACTATTGATTGTGCATTTATAGGCTATGCAAACAATAGTGCAACATATAGATTTCTTGTAGTGAAATCTGAAGTCTTAGATATACAAGCCAATACTATTATTCAATCTATTGATGCTAGTTTTTTGAGGAAATATTCCTTTTAAAGGAAACAAATCAAGTACGTACAAAAAAAATAACTCACATTGACATGGAATCATCGTGCAGTCTCCAAGAAAAAGAATTATAACCAAGGAAAAATAAGAGAATAAAAATTTCCAAGACATTTGGACTATATTATCTTACTTTTATAACTGAACATGAGACACAAACTTTGAAGAAGCAATGTCTTCACAAAAGGTTCCTTTTGAAGGAAGCAATGAAAAGTGAAGTTGAATCAGTATTAGAAAATGATACTTGGGAATTAGTTGATTTACCTCTAAGCAGTAAACCAATATGTTACAAATATATCTTCAAAAGCAAACTCAATCTAGATGGTAGTATTGATAAGTGTAAAACACATTTAGTTTCTTAGTGATACAGTAAAAAAGAAGGGTTGGATTATTTTGACACATTCTTTGGTAGTGAGGATAACATCTATTAGGATGTTAATTGCCTTAGCAACAGTTTATAATATGAATATACATCAAATAGATGTAAAAACTGTTTTTCTAGGTAGAGAATTGGAAGAAGAAATATATAGGGAGCAACCGGAAGATTTTGTTG
The DNA here is from genome assembly GCA_902712375.1 of Dioscorea dumetorum. NCBI lineage: Eukaryota > Viridiplantae > Streptophyta > Magnoliopsida > Dioscoreales > Dioscoreaceae > Dioscorea > Dioscorea dumetorum. The sequence goes on from CACTHL010000492.1 coordinate 4,524,140, forward strand.
TTAAAAGATAAGAAAAGAAGGTATGTAAACTTATCAGGTCACTATATGGACTCAAACAAGCACCTAAACAATGGTACGAAAAATTAGATCATATCATGAAGTCAAATGGGTTTTTAGCTAATGATAGTGACAAGTGCATATATTACAAATATAATACAAGCAAGTGTATCATTATAATAAATGTTGATGATATATTGATAATGGGAACAAGTAATGATGTTATAAATTCTACTAAAAAAAGTTGAATTCAAATTTTCGTATGAAAGACTTAGGTTCAAGCTAATTGTTGTACTCGACTCTTTTGTGACATCCTAACTTGAGTTTACCACCAAACAACACTCCAAGACCTTTTGCTAGCCTCGCCGGTTGTTCTAGGGACTTAAAAAGGAGCGAAGGCATGCTATAAAGGGCCACATGGCCCATTTTAGTGGCTAGGCGGCCACCGTGCTCCCGTACAAAAGCCGCACAGCCATACGAGGCATGTGTTTTACTAAAATTTAAAGGTGTGAGTCTAAGGGTATTTTCATCTTTTGTCCACCAAAAACCCTTTTTTATCATTCCCTTTTTCTTCATTTCACTATCATCTTCCTTGATTTTTGAAAATTCATCTCCTTCTCCTTCTCCTTTGGAAGCAAGGTAAGCGATCTTTCTATCTCATTGTTCTTCTTCTTTCTTCCATTCTTTTTCATTGCATTAAGATCGGATTTGTAGGAATGAGAGAGCTTGACTTCTTGCTTGGAATTGTATGATAGAATCTAGGAGTGAGGAATGGGTAGTAATTGTGGTGTTTTGGCTTTTCTAAGCCTGCGTTATTGTCTGTTCTGTCCTAGAATAGATGCGTTTTGCTTCTTTGGTGTGTTTTTAGTCGTTTTCGACTTACAATGCAGTTCCTAGAGCAAACACGGTCGTGCTTGTGGTCGTGGACTTCACAAGATATTTTCAATTTTGTTTCCAGCAACCTGTAAAGTGCAAGGGAAGAAGCACGCCCGTGCTTCCCACTCGTGCTTTGCCAGTAAAGCCTTACTTTTCTCGCCCTGTCTTCTTGTAAGATGCACAGGGCCGAAGCATGCCCTTACTTCGTGCCTATGGTTATGAGTGCATGGCCAGGAGACTGAGAAGCACGCCTGTGTTCAGCCCGTATTCGCCCAGGGGTATTTATAAGTCCTGAACTTGAGCCCTAATCATCCTCTGACTTCTTTTCTTCTTTTTCTTCTTCCTACCTTTATTCCCTATGCTTTGTACGACAGAAAGCCGCCATTGCTTGACCTTCCTCTTTCCTTTGGCTGAAGATCCTTGAAGGTAAGCTCTCATTCTTCCTCTTTCCCCTTATTTCATTTTAATTGGATGAGCATGCTAACCATAGGTTTTAGATCTTGAACCTTGGCTTAATGTTGATGATTTCTTGAGTGCTTTGATCGATTTCTTTCACCCCTTTCTTTATCATGAAGGGGATGTGGAGATTCACCCTCTCCACCTTGATGAAACCTTAGATCTTCTTCTTATTAAGCTTGGGCTACTGTAGTAAACTACCGTAGCGTTAAGAAATTCTTTACTAAACCTTTGCTTTCTTGGTTGTTTTGGGAGTTTATCCTCTAGAGGTTTTTTGGAACCCTTAGGGCAAGTTCAGGCCATGCCCAAGCCTTGTTAGGGTTTCTTCTCTTGTAGCATAAAGAAGTTCATGCTTGTGTTTTTTTGTGTTTTGAGCCCTTGTGGCTTGTGTTATGATTACACAATTCTAACTTACTACTATCTAAATATATTTATAGTTTGATTTAAACAAACTCTTTGATTTTATCATGTTAAAGTGATGGTTTCATTGTTTTAGAGGAAAGTCTATATTTTCTATTTTTATAAATGAAATTCTTGTTGAATCAATATTTTCAAAGAATTTACATATCTTTTATTTTATAAGCAAAGCTCTTGATGTTTGGTGGAAATGAGTTTGGCTATGTTGGTACATCGGATGGAAATAAACGATTGAACTTTTATATATGTTATACTTTTGGTGTGAATTTATATGATAGCGATGTTTATCGCCATTATGTGGTTATTTGTCGTGGACAAGGACTCTATGAAATGAATTACTTGAACTATCTTGATAACACGCTTCGTGATGTTTTGGTGGTGATGGGGTTGTAACCTGCCTACTGCTATAGGGGGTCCCCATGGTCCAGTCTTTAGAGGTGACGTGGTGGACCTGGTTGATCTGTCCACTTCAGGTGACGCTTGGAGTCCTGGCTGGACATACATTGAGTGTCCGGAGTCACCGCATGGCCCCGGTGGATCAATGTCAAGGGCATAAGTGCTTTGACGGCTCTGAACTTAGCCACCATCACGGCTTTGACCTATTCACTAAGTGACTTTGGTTACTCACCCTCTCCTTCCCTTCCGCGCGCTAGCTAGTAATGGCATTGCGGCAGACCGAAGTGCTGTGCATTTTCTCCAGCTACCTTTCTTAACCCTTGCTTTCTGTATGTTTTCTCTTAAGCATGCTGCATTGTATATGAACATGGATCCACCAGTGTATTTGACATTCTTATGCATGGCTTGTATGCTTGTCTACTTTCTTGGGAACTTTGTAGTATTTATGACATGTATGTTCCTTTGAACCCTGTGTTTTGGTTTTCGTGTGATAGCTTCCTCTGTGCTAATTGTTGAGCCTTGTTATGTATGTTTTGAATTTGTGATATCTTTTCAGAGCTATTCTCCCTAATTTTTGGGTTAATCTTGTGGGGACTCGAGAGTTAAGTGGCGGGGGTGTCCCTTCCTAGGTTATCACGGCGGTTGTTATGTGCCTGTCCAGAGGGACGGGATGTGACAGTAATCATCCTTTCCATTATCGACGAAATCTTGAGCCATTAGTTGTTTGATTTCTAGGTAACTGTTGTACCGAGACATCCTCATCAATCTCTTTGATTTTTTAAACCTTTGATGGAGTAAATCCTCTTGAAAATCTTTTGGGATTGGTTGGACTCAAGATGAACCCTGCATAAGCCTCCATTAGGGTTTGCATAGCATATAAACATAAGGTTTCATTAGTTCATTCTCTCTTGCGTCTTTCCTTGCTTTCCTTGCTGGTTGAGTTTTCCTGTGTTGTGTGGTTTAGTGTTAGGTGGTGTGACTTCAGCTAAAGGCAAGGAGCCGATCGAAGAGTAGTGTAGTCGCAATATCCAAATCTCCCGAGTTGTGAGTGGATTGTGTTTAACACATAATTTTATTAGTGGGTTTAATTATTTTAATTGTTGGTTGATTTGCCTTGTATATGATGCCGTATTGAAAATGATAATTTATTGGTTTTGGAATGGTCTAGTACACGATAAACTTCTCTATCTGATTCATAATATCTATCTATGTGTATAATCATAATTTAGTATATCTATAGACTTGGCTATTTGGAATGGTCTAGTACACTATACCTATGTTTTGGGAACTCAATGGCAAAGAAAGTTGTTTTGGTAGCGGAGTATAATTTCCTTTATGAATGTGATTACCATAAAAAAGCTATACTGTGACTTGGGTTAGTTGGACATGTAATTGGTGCTAAATTCTTATATGACAGTGTTGGTGTACCGGCCTTGTTTTCTCTTTATTTGTTTGGATGGTGACCAGGGCTTTAGCCTCGCCTATTGCAGTAAGGGGTCCTTACAGTCCAGCCTATAGAGGTGATGTGGGGACTCAATCTGTGATGTCCTTTTTAGGATGTTCGGAGAATACCTGATTGGGTGGTGCCCTGAGAACTCGGAGTTACTACACGAGGTCGCAGTGGGCCATTGTCAAAGATGTGAAAGTCTTGACAGTTTCGAACTAGGCCGTGACCATGGCTAAAGTTTGGAAAGGTGTTTAGGCCATTGCATGTTGATGAGAGTGCACTAGCACTGCGTACAATCCATGTTTTCATGAAACAGATTTCAATTGTGGATTTCTTTTGCTTTTTAAAACATTTTTTTTAAAACAGCCATTCATTGATGGATTACTGTTCGGAACTAATATAGTTCATTTGGATACAATATTATATTAGAAGTTCTTGAATATCAAATATTGATATTTTACATCCTCGGGATGTTTATTTAACTATTTATCAATCTGAAAACATTTATGAATATTATGTTTTGTTCTTATCCAAAAGTGTATTTATTTAGAAATCATGAACTTATTTCATATCTTTTTATAATTATGGTTATACATGTACTGAGTGACATTGGTTACTCACCCACTCATAATTATCTCAGGCTTTAGCAAGTAGTGACAATGTGACTGTGTAGGGTGCTTGGCACTCATGTGCATCTTCTCCTTCTAAGTTTTGATGTATGTTTTTTCTTTGATCATGGTTGCAATATATAAGGGACATATCCAATAATAAACCGATTATGCATGTTCAGTGTAATCTACTGGTTGAATACTTTTGGGTCACTGTTATATTTGTGATTTTGTGTACTTTTATTGAACTCTATTTTCATGTGGTATGGACACTTTCCCTATTAAGTATTCATCAAGCTTTTTCCATCTAGGATGTTTGGACTCTTGTAATGTAATGATGCAAATCTAGGAAACTCCAAGTTGCCTTGCGACAATTTGAAGATAGAGTGATGTTCATCCTTCCTCAGGTGGTCACGGAGGTTGTCCCGAGCCTGTCTTGCCGAGCAAGCGTGACACTAATGTCATTCTTGGAATTCAAATCAAGAGAATTAAAAATGAATACGTACTTACTCAATCCCATTACATAGAAAAATTATTGAAAAACATTTGTCAATTTGAATGCCCACCGATGCCAATGCTATTTGATCGAAATTCCAAATTGAAGAAGAACATAGGAGATGCAATATCTCAACTAGAATATTCAAAAATAATTGGAAGTTTAATGTATGTCATGAATGCTACCAGACCAGATATAGCTTATGTTGTAAAAGCAGATATACAAATAAACCTGGTCATGAACTTTGTGTTGCATTAGTAAGAGTTTTGAGATATTTGAAACAAACCATGAATTATGGTTTGCATTATATAAAATATCCACCGCAATTAAAATGATACAATGATGCTAATTGGATTTCTGACAACATAGAAACCAAATCATTAGTGCATACATCTTTACACTTGGAGGTGCCGCTGTTTCATGGAAACCCTCAAAGCTAACATGTATAGCATGTTCTACAATGGAATCAGAATTTGTTTTCATAGATTTAGCTGCTGAAGAAGCAGAATGGCTATGAAATTTTTTGCATGATATTCCATTATGGCCTAAGCCTGTAACAGCAATTTGTATACATGGTAATAATATGGTGGCACAAACTAGAGGCAAAAATGGCGTTTATAATGGAAAATCAAGACATATAAGGCGAAGGCATAATACAATAAGACAATTCCTCTCAAATATAGTTAATATGTGTTGATTATATAAAGCATAAAGAAAATTTGGTTGATCCTTTAACTTAAGGCTTATCAAAAGAGCAAGTATTATATACATCGAGAGGAATGGGCGTTAAGCCAATTCAATGTAACAAATTTAGCGGAAACCTAACTTAGTTGATTGGAGATCCCATGGTCTAAGGTTAATAGGCAAACTGGTTAGATTTGATTCAAGATGAATAACACACTTGCCTATTTCTATGATACATGTGTGTTTTCTGCAGAAGATTAAGGTTATGCTAATGCACTTAATGGCATTAATATCTTGATAAATCAAAAGGAATAAGGCAGAATATCCTTAATTAAGATGGTCACCTGTATAGGAGTAAATGTGGGGTCGCATTTTAAGAATCAAGACGACATTTCAAGATTGACATATTCACTGTGTCATCAAGCTAGTAAACCCGATAGATCTCCACTACGGCAAGTTCAAGTCCAAAAGATACTTCTTCCCAGGCATATTATATCTCTATGTCTCTGAGGTTTGACATCAATTTGCATCACATATATATTACATTATATGCTATTTCTATTTACTTGAAATTTCTACTCAAATTTGGGTATTATTGATATGATTCATTTGTTAGAGTATTAATATTCATTTTTTTTTTTTTTGAAAATTAATATTCAATTATGTTGAATTAATGATAATATTTTCTTAATGCATGTTATTTAATTAATTGTATTCACTTATTATGAAATGTTTATCTATGAAGAGAGATGTTCAATGGGAAATTTCCTTTTCTTAAATTTACATATTATGTGAAAGGGCACACCTAATGAGAAGGCCTCTTTCCTTAACTTGCATGTTTTATGAAGAGTTGCTCCTACGAAAAGATATGCCTATTAGTAACCTATAAATATGCATAATGTTGCTTGATTCAAAAGTTTGAATCAATGTTATCATAACCGGACCGGACATTGAACCGGTCGGGGTCTTCGGGTCCTTTGGGTTATCGGTTCAACCACTGGGGTCAATGTCTGGTCAATTTAAATATTTTAAATAATTTAATTTATTATAATTTATTGGATAAAATATATTATAATTACAACAATAAAAATTAATATAACAAATAAGTTATACAAGTAAAAGTAAAATACATAAATTTTAATTTTCAATACAATTGATATTGATACATTGATTGTTGAAGCCTGATTACATTGCTTGAAAGTAATCACAATATCACACAATACTTATAAAGTTATAATCACATAACACATCAAATATTCAACCAAAGCAAATTCTAGCATGAAAAAAACACTACAAACAAAAAAAATTTCATAGTTTCACACTCTCACTTGCAAATCCAGTCCAACTAGAAAACCAGTGGTTCACACGGGTTTTTACCGGTTTAATTAAAAAACCGGCGGTTCACACCGGTTTTTATCGATTCAATTACAAATCCGGTTCAACTAGAGAACCAGACCGGTTCTGGTACCGGTTCACCGGTTCAACCGGTCGGACCGCCGGTCCATTCCGGTTCTGATAACACTGGTTCGAATTATATCATAAACATTAAAAAAAAAGTACATAGCATTTTGAGAGAGATTACACAAAGTTTGCTAGGGGAAAAAATTGTGGTGTTGCGATTTTTTTGTTAGAGGTGATTCAGATGCATAACGAAATAGAAGTACTGTGTAGGAGCGAATTTTGTTTCAAGGACATTGCAATTTTGCAAGCTGCTGTCGAAAACAAGTTAGTCCATATATGTGTTTATTTTTGCATTTATAGGTTTTAGTCATTTGCATTTTATTTATTTAATAGTATTTTATAATCCTTTGTTGATCTTGACAATAATCATCAACTAGAGTAATTTCTCCTCAGGGGATTTTGTGATGTGGAATCCCCATCTTGTGGTAGAGGGATGAGGACAGAGATCTCATTCCTCATCCGGCCAGCCCCGTCCGGTTTGCATTCCTAAAATTGTATGCATCGGTCAATATTTAAAGTTTGTGACTAACTTTTTTTGTGGCCGAGATTTGCCACCCATTCTGACATAGCGTTGTGACTCCAGTGTCTTTCCAAATTAAGAGACTAAGGGGCCGTTTGTTTCACCGAAGTGGCCGAAGTGGCCACTTCTAGCTCACTTCAGTGTGTTTGTTTCACTGATTTGAACCCGGAAGTGATGTGACAACTTCTGAGTTCAGCCACTTCGGTGTCTGACTTCAGCTGAAAAAGTCCCGAAGTCACCACTTCAGCCCACTTTGCAATATTTTTCAATGATAAATAGAATAATTATTACGATGGTAATAAAATAATTAAATAACTACTATCACTAATTAATAATTAAGCATAATATATTAATCGATTTAATTTAATTTAATAACATGGTATTAAATTAATTATGTGATGTGCAAAGTTTTTAATTTAATAAATAAATTATTTATTACCATCGTAATAAAGTAATTAAATTATTTAATTAAATCATATGATTTAATTAAATAAATGTAAAAAACATGAAATGGCAACTTTATCCCCTCACCGAAGTGGTGATCATATCCCCACTTCAACCATCCAAACATAGGAAGTGGTATCTGAAGTCCAGTTTTCAGTTTGAACCAGACACACTGAAGTGGATAGTTCCAGCTGAACTGTTTATTTCCACCGAAGTGCCATTTCCAGACTTCCACCACTTCGACAATTCACTTCCGAACCAAACGACCCTGATACAAAAGACAATACCTGCTACTATTTGGAAAACATAAGAGTTAGGTACCAATAAAGATGCCCATCTCTTCTAATAATTTCACAGGATAAATAAAATTGGTTATGTTTTATCAACTGTAGTTAGTTGTAATTCAATGATGAAGTTTTTTTTTTAAGGAGGGCTTCCATATGATTTGCCATGGTTGTAGGCAATGGGAAGGTTCTGATGTGATTAGTTTCAATCTAGAAAAATTTAGGTTTCAAGCATCACTAAATTGATGTGCATGTTTGTGAAGCATGGTTGAAGTTAACTTGCATATCAGTGATTATAATTCTAATATAATCAAGAATTTTGTACATCTTCAGTGAAAATTTTGATATTGTTTACATTGTATAATTTATAAATTAAAAAAATTAAGTGACAAAGTAAATATAAGGGAAAGAAGAAGCTGATGACAGCCAAACTGATGTATCGAGTGTGCATGGTATGGAAAAAAGAGTGGTTCAAAGGAAAGGGGACGGAATTTGATAGCGTGTATTGAAGAGTGAATAGACGACAGGGTTTTGTTTAAAATTTTGCCATAAGAAGAAGGTAATTTTACCAGAGAAAAACAAAAGACGCACCTCTTGTATTATACACTGGAAATTAGAAAGCTGAGCTTTTTAGTAGTGTGATCAACCAGGAGCCACAGATTCTTGATATTTGCAAAAGAACACTCCTGTGTAAAACTCACCCAGCCCAAATAAAAATTCAAGTGGTCAAATAATATATTTTATCAAATATTTTTCTAAAAATATAATTTTCACATGTTCATTTAATTATTATTAATTATTAAAAAACAAAGTAAATAAAATCATCTACTTTTATATATTATTTTTTTGAGTTTTGTAACTACTTTACTTTAAATCATGGAGTTCTAATGTATTATTACTTTGCGGAATGCTAATGCTGCTTTGGAGTTGATTCTCAAGCATTGTACTCTTGTGCTATCAAATGCTTTTATGAAATGTTTACTAATTATTTTATAAATTTATATATTTTATCTTAAATAATAATAATAATAATAATAATAATAATAATAATAATAATTACGAAAATTTAGGGCTAGGGAATATCTGAGCGCGGGTAATCCCATGGAGACGCAGATGGAGAAAAGATTTCAGAATCATGGCCAGGGAATAAGTCCCCAGCGAATTCCCACTCTACTGGCATCTAGTGTAAACATCAAAATGGTGCATATTAATCATTCAAATAAAAATTGATGCCTTTGTATGCTTACAAAACCAAAATTTTAGGTGTAGAAATCTGGTCTTGGATTTGAGATAAAATTAAAAAAAATAAAAAAATGTTTCATTTAAGACAATCACAGACAAATAACTTAATAAGTCACTCAATGATTACTTTCCTCTGAATAATCCAAGTTGACAGCGACCCATGCTTCAGCAATAAAAAGGAAGCAAGAGTATGACATGTTTAATTTTGTAATGGAAGCACATTATTATTGAAGATGGCTGCCAAAATTTACCACCCCCTACCTGCAATATTCTCTATACTTTTATGATGGACATATGAAAGTTGAAATTTTAATATGAAAAATAAATTAATTCAAAATTTTACAAGGATATGTATGTAAATTTATTTACAGATAGCTCTGTCTACAAATTTCAGTACAGTAAAGTTAGATTTTAAGTCAGTTATAATTTAAACCATATTTGATGCATTTGTTCATTTACAAAACCAAAAGATTAGTTGCAGAATTGTGGTACTAAATGAGGCCCAGCAAGAAAATGACCTAGCATGGCTGCTTATTCCCATCTCAAGGTTCTAGCTCTCTTTCTGCAAACTCATTTGCATCAGTCGAAGAAAATGGAAAAGACTAAAATTACATGACTTTGGATAGATAATAAGCAAAAAAATTATATAAAGCACCAAGCAACCTTCATAGCATTCATCTCTACCTGGTTTTGGTAGTTGCAAGTTCACTACTTTTATTTCAACTTTAGAAAATAAAAAAACTAGTGTCTAACGGGTATCATTATTGACAGTTGTGTATTTAGGCAGTATAAACCTTTTTTTAATGTGTTATTCCTTGCAAAAGGTTTTTTTAAAAAAATCCAAAATGATCCTGCATAAGAAAACAATATTTACAAAAGATCAAAATTTACCTATAAAAATTGTACAAGAATGAAATGAGCAGATGCTCAGGACTTGCTTTACTTTCTCTTGAGGACCAAGACTGAAGTACAATCTTTGCAGTAGAATTTTGGCTTCTAAATGTACCAAAAATTGTGGGAATAAAAAAATTAAGAAAATATTTAGAAGCAATTCTACCAATATTCGGAAGGAATTTTCAGTGATCTTTCATTCCTTTTTCCAACAAATGTTGCGGAATAAGGGGAACTGAGTGGAGCAGGATCGCAGCATAAGTACTTGAAGATAAAAGATAAAGATGATAGACACAGATTTTACGTGGAAAACCCCTAAACAAATCAGGGTAAAAACCACGGGCAAGATAGAAGAATTTACTATAGTGGTAAAAAGAGGAGCTACAAGCTTTCTGTTAACAAGGAAAATACCAACTAATTCTCTCCTATAACAGAAGCAACACAAACTCTCTAAAATATTTTTCCCACTATTTTTCCCACTTTCTCACCCTCACCCTCACTCTCACTCTTCTCTTCAAATTTGAGGCTGTGCAATGAAAGCCTTCAACCTTCCTCTATTTATAGGAATTCATGGGTGATTAAGTGAAGGATTAGGTGGCTTAATTAGGTGGGAATAAGCTTAACAAGGTTGGTGGCAGCCAACCTTGATTAAAGGTTGGTTGCAGCCAACCTTGACCAGCATTCTCCCACTTGAAGATACGATTGATAGTCAATCAGATCTTCACACCATTCTTTCTATCTTTCCACTTGATGTTGCTTATGTCTCTGTCAGACCACAAGAGGATCGACACCACTTGAACTTGTCGATGTTGATTGCTTTCGTCAGAAAATCTGCTAGGTTGTCACTTGTATGAATCTTCTGCATATCCACTGTTCCTTCTTCCACTTTCTCACGAACGAAGTGGTACTGAACTCTGATATGTTTTGTCTTGGAATGAAATGCTGGGTTCCTTGCAAGATGCAAAGCACTCTGATTGTCACAAAATAGAGAAATGCTTTCTCGTTTGTACCCGAGTTCTTCCAGCACCATCTTTAACCACACTGCTTCTTTACTAGCTTGTGTAGCTGCTATATATTCTGCTTCTGTCGTTGATGTAGCAACGAGTGACTGCAGTTTCGAAATCCAGCTCACAGCTCCTCCAGCTAGTGTGAACACATATCCTGAAGTGGATTTGCTTTTGTCAAGATCACCTGCATAGTCAGCATCAACATACCCATTCATAGTAAAATCTGATCCCCCATAACATAATGCAACATCTGAGGTTCCCTTTACATATCTGAGAATCCTCTTAACAGTACTCCAATGCTCTCGACCAGGATTCGCCATGTACCGACTTACCACTCCCACTGCATGTGCAATGTCCGGTCTTGTACAGATCATGGCAAACATTAGGCTTCCCACTGCTGATGCATACGGTACTCGAGACATCTCTATCCTCTCTTCTTCATTGCTAGGACTCATACTTGAGGATAACTTGAAATTAATAAGAAGTGGGGTAGAAATTGGCTTACAATCTTGCATGTTAAAGCGTCGCAAGATCTTCTTCAGATAATTCTTCTGCGAAAGACAAATCTTCTTATTATTTCTGTCTCGGTAAATTTGCATCCCTAGAATCTTGTTTGCTGGTCCCAAGTCCTTCATTTCAAATTCCCTAGCCAACTGTGCCTTCAACTCCTTGATACGATCTTTGTTGGGGCCTGCAACCAACATGTCGTCAACATACAACAACAAGAAGACAAAATCTTCTTCTCCAAACCTCTTGACATATGCACAAGGGTCTGCATTAAGTCTGTTGTATCCAAGGCTCATGATGAAGGAATCAAATCTCTTGTACCAACATCTTGGCGCCTGCTTTAGCCCGTACAGAGATTTGTTCAACCTGCAAACCAAGTTCTCTTTACCTTGTTCTTCAAATCCTTCTGGTTGGAGCATGTAAATTTCTTCTTCAAGATCTCCATGAAGAAATGCAGTCTTGACATCCAACTGCTCAAGATGCAAGTCGAAAACAGCACATATCGCCAATACTACTCGGACTGTTGTAAGTCGAACCACAGGTGAAAAGATTTCATTGAAGTCAATACCTTCTTTCTGAGCATATCCTTTGACAACCAATCTGGCACGATAGCGGTCTACTTGATCATCACCATTGCGCTTGATCTTGTAGACCCATTTGTTGCCAATAGCTTTCCTTCCTAGTGGTAATGATACCAACTCCCATGTCCTATTTTTATGAAGGGCTTCAATTTCTTCTTGCATTGCTGCCATCCACTGAGATGCATCTGAACTACTCAGTGCTTCTTGAAGAGTTGATGGTTCTTCATCCTCAGTTAGAAAGCAATATGCAATATTCCCTTCCATAATATAGTCAGAGTGCCAACCTGGTATTTTTCTTGAACGAGTTGACTGCCGAACTTCTGGTACTTCAGATTCAGCTGGTTCTTGTTCTTCATGCTCTAGAATAGCTTCAGCTTCCTTTTCTACCTGTACAGTAGTAGTCTCCGTGCTTTCATCATTTGCTTGCTCTTGTCCTTTGTCTTCTATGAAGACAACATCTCTGCTGATCACGACCTTGTAGGCAGTGGGATCCCACAGGCGATACCCCTTTACTCCATCAGCATATCCCAAGAACATACATTTTCTGGATTTTGGATCCAGCTTTGTAGTTTCTAGGGCATTATACATCACATATACAGGACTTCCAAATATATGAAGGTTTGAATAGTCTACTGGCTTACCAGTCCACATTTCCATCGGTGTCTTCAACTCTATTGCAGTTGATTGAGACCGATTTACCACATAGCAGGCGGTGCTGACTGCTTCTGCCCAAAACTTCTTGTCTAGGCCTGCAGCTCCCATCATTGCCCTTGTTCTCTCCAACAGGGTTCTATTCATCCGCTCTGCCACTCCATTTTGTTGAGGAGTGTATGCTGTAGTGAACTGCCTTTTGATGCCTTCTTGCTTGCAAAATTCATCAAATTCTTTACCAGTGTATTCTCCTCCATTATCTGTCCTCAAACATTTGATCTTATCGCCAGATTCAAGCTCTACTCGCGCTTTGTAAGTTTTGAAGACTTGAAACACATCTGCCTTCCTCTTGATAGGATACACCCAACATCTCCTGGAATAATCATCAATAAATGATACAAAATAATTTGCTCCTCCTAGGGATGTAACTGGTGCTTGCCACACATCAGAGTGAATCAATTCTAGAATGGCTTTGCTTCTAGAATTAGATGTGTTGAACTTTAGTCGATGCTGCTTGCTGACAATGCAATGCTCACAAAAGGGTAGTGTTACCTTTGTGAGACCTTGAAGTAGACTTCTCTCTGCAAGAATCTTCATTCCTTGCTCACTCATATGTCCGAGTTTCTTGTGCCATGTTATTGCACGCTTTTCACTTGGACTATTTGCAGCAACTGAAGCTTCTCCTTCTTGCAGAGTCTATCCTTTCAACGTATACAAGTTTGCAGCTATCTTGTCTCCTTTCATTAATACAAGCGCACCTCGAATTATTTTCATAATCTTGCTTTGAACTTCAATCTTGCACCCAAGATCATCAAGTTGTCCAATAGACAACAAGTTCTTCGTCAGCCCCTCCACATGTCGGACTTCTTGTATAGTCCGGATCGTGCCATCATACATCTTCAACTTGATGGTGCTAATACCAACGATCTTCAGAGCTTGATCGTTGCAACTATACACAGAACCTCCAGAAATAGATTCATAGTGATAAAACCATTCCTTTCTTGAAGTCATATGAAAGATTGCCGCTGAGTCTAGAAGCCAAACATCAGCAAACCTTTTCCCTGTGTGTGTTGCTACTTCACATACCATGGCTTCTCCATCATTTGAGATGCTTGCAACATTTCCTTGAGGATTGGAGTCTTTCTTATTTAGACTCCACCAATCCTTCTTCAAGTGACCTTTTTTGCCACAATTGTAGCACTTGAAAGTTTTCTTACTCCTTGACTTTGATCTGCCATTATTGTAGCTCCCACTGGGGCCACGTTCCATTGATCTTCCTCTCATCACCACCAAGGCCTCCGCTTGATGCGAATTTGCCAACCTGTCTTCCTTGTTCTTGCGCCGACTCTCTTCCTCCAGAATAGCAGCTGCAATGTCGTCGAAGACTAGAATGTCCATGGGGACATTGTTTGTCAAGTTGATGATGAGTTGATCATAAGAATCTGGCAAGCTTTGGAGTAGAAGCTCTACACGTTCGCCTACCTCTATTTTATGTCCCAATGATGTGAGTTGGGAAAATAGGGTATTTAGGGTGTTCAGGTGCTCCATCACTGAAGTGGATTCCACCATACGTAAAGTATAGAGTTTCCTTTTAAGAAAAATCTTGTTGTGGAGTGACTTGGCCTCATAGAGTTTAGTGAGGTGATCCCAGATCTCCTTCGCCGTTTTCTTCTCTTCAATGCTTGACAGAACTCCATCAGCAAGTGCGAGATGAAGATTTGCTATGGCGTTCCCGTCGATCTCGTTCCACTTATCATCTTTAACCTCAGCTGGCTTTTCACTGATAGCCGCTAAGCAATTATCCTTTCTCAGGATAGCTTTCATCTTCAACTTCCACAACGAGAAATTACTCCCATTGAATTTCTCGATTTCAAACTTTGCTGCCATTGCTTCTGTAATAAACTGCTTGACGGGCAGTAATCAGTTCTTTCAATGGGTGAATAATAATCTAACTTATTTTCTGATGTGGAGGATCCACTATTAGTGGCAACCACAGAGCATACAATAAGTAGATATATATATACACCCAGATCTAGCTCTGATACCACTTGTTGCGAAATAAGGGGAACTGAGTGGGGCAGGGTCGCAGCATAAGTACTTGAAGATAAAAGATAAAGATGATAGACACAGATTTTACGTGGAAAACCCCTAAACAAATCAGGGTAAAAACCACGGGCAAGATAGAAGAATTTACTATAGTGGTAAAAAGAGGAGCTACAAGCTTTCTGTTAACAGGGAAAATACCAACTAATTCTCTCCTGTAACAGAAGCAACACAAACTCTCTAAAATATTTTTCCTACTATTTTTCCCACTTTCTCACCCTCACCCTCACTCTCACTCTTCTCTTCAAATTTGAGGCTGTGCAATGAAAGCCTTCAACCTTCCTCTATTTATAGGAATTCATGGGTGATTAAGTGAAGGATTAGGTGGCGTAATTAGGTGGGAATAAGCTTAACAAGGTTGGTGGCAGCCAACCTTGACTAAAGGTTGGTTGCAGCCAACCTTGACCAGCAACAAAAACTATGGATTTACAAATGTTTGCCCATCAACAATAACAATTGCCTTAAATTGGAGAGCATGAGGTGGACCCTCTCAAATGGAATTGAATGCTATTTTTGTTGTACTAATCTGAAAAAGGTCAAACTTGCATAGAATGTTATTTTCTTGAAATGCTCATTTTATATTATTAAAAAAATTAATTAATTAACACTATGGGGCCGTTTGGTTCGCGGTAATGTGAAAACATTACCGGGAATCTGCGGTAATGTGAAAACATTACCATGTTTGGTACTGTAGCAATGGTAATGTGAATGGTAATGTGCGATTACCAATAGTGAAATATTACCAGATGAGGTGGTAATCTTACCAGGTTGGTGGTAATCTGAAAATTTTGTTTTTTCCAATTATACCCCCACTTATTTAATCTAATTTCATATTATACTTATTATCAAAACCCTAGTTTTGTTCCATTTTTATTAAAATATTTATAACATTATATATATATATATATATATATATATATATATATATATATATATATTATAATTTAATTATTTATGTATCTAAATAATTTAAATTAAAAGTTTTAACATTTTATATGTAGAGGTATTTGAGTAAATTTATTTAATATATAATGTAATTATATATATAATTTAATTGTTTATTTATCTAAATACTTTAAATTAAAATTTTTCAAAATTTTATATATAGGGGTGTTTAGGTAAATTTATTTAATATATAATTATTATAATTATATATAATTATAATAATTATATATTAAATAAATTTACCTAAACACCCTATATATAAAATTTTGAAAAATTTTAATTTAAAGTAGTTAGATAAATAAATAATAAAATATATATATTATTTAATTATATATATAAATAAATATATATATATATATATAATTATATATTATAATTTAATTTTTTATTTATCTAAATATTTTAAATTAAAATTTTTAAAATTTTATACGTAGGGGTAGTTAGGTAAATTTGACATATTACTGAGGTGATTTTCATGACTAACCAAACATGGTAATGAAAGATTACTAGTAATATAAGTTCTCAACCAAACACAGTAATCTCACATTACCACAACATTCCAGGGCATATAACATTCCTGACCCTATTACCATGGTAATCTCATTACTGTGATAATATATCATTACTGCGAACCAAACACCCCCTATAAGTTAGGAATGCTTTCCAACAAATTTATGGTCCGACATCGTTTGGATGGTTGTCACTAATTTTGTACAAATTCTCTTTCAAACGAATAGGATTCCTCTTAATTAAAAAAGAATCTATGAAATCATCAACCAATCCAAATGCTTCCTTCCAAGAAAGGTAAAAAGTTCATAAAACACCGATGTAGGATTTGATTTGGGTCATTACTTCAATAGATTTAGGTCATGATGTATGGTCCAAAAACTTTATTTGTAATTATGAGAAAAATAAATCCACAATTTCCCAGAATTCTAGCAAGAGATATTTAATGATTTAGGAATTTAACAAAGATGCGAGAGTCTCCAACGTAAGGATCAAAGATACTAGAATTTGATTTGGGTTATAATCTTCAATCAAGACTTATGTCTAATGTATAAAAGGTCTAAAACTATTTTCTTTATTCTGAACTCAATGAAACAAATCCATAACTCATGGAAATTCTAGCATAAACATGGGGAACATAAAGGAGATATTTCATAAGCATTAACTATAAGGGTTCTTCAGGGGATGTGAGATTTCTAAAATGAGGATCATGAGAATAGAACTTTGACTGACATACAAAATATTACTTCTCACAAGGAAAAAAGAAAAAGGATTTCATGTAATTAGTTGTTAGTACCATATCACCAAAAAATTTAATTCTTAAACATGTTTTGCCACAAAAGCACAATTTGATTTGAATAAAGAAAAACAAATCATTGATAACAAATTCCACTGGGAAGAACTTAAAAAATAGCATAATTCTTAATTAAACATTAAAAAACCAGTAGAGTCACCAAAATAGTCCCTCTATTTTTATCAAACAACCATTTTCGTCTCTCTAATATAATTTGAGTCTTTTTTATCTTTTTTATATTTTAATTTTGGAATATTGAGTATCTCTGGCTAACGGATGTTAGATTTCCCATTAAATGCGGCTAACGTGGCTTGGATGGATTAAAATATTATTTTAAAATTGATTAAAAATAAAAAAAATAATTAAACTCTAAAAGAGTTCGGATCTGGACAATGATAGCTGATCCAAATCCAAACCCTCAAAAGAGTCATCCACCTCCATCATCAAGGCTTCAATGGTGGAGCTTCAAAGCTTACTAAATACCTAGTTTCTCTTCCCCCCGCCCTCCCCCCACCCACTCTTGATATTCTATTGCTAGAGTTGCTCTGACACTTATTCAGAGACACCATTCATCCACCAACATTGATGTTTTACCGAGGTCCCACTAGAGATGGCAAAAATACCTAAACCCGACCCGACCCGACCCAAGTTTGACGGGTAATACCTGGTTTAACCGAGTTTCGGGTCGGGTTCGGGTAAAACCCGATAAGTATAAAGCGGGTGCGGATATGGGAATTCCGATACCCGACTCGAAGATATATTACAGAAACACCCCTAATATTTATTTATTTTCTTTCTAAACTCTATCAAATAAGAAGCAAGAATTTTGTTGAATTCGCGGGGGGAGAGGGGGGGGCGGTGTAAATAGCTAGCTATATAACCATCATACAGATAGGAAAAGAGAGAGGGAGAAGCTGCGACCGCCGACGCTGTGATCTCTCGCTCACGTTCCAGAAGGTGTGATTTTTTTTCTTTAATTCTTCCCTAATTCCTCTAATAAGTTTTTCATCTCCTTTGCTATCCATTGATGAGTAGATGTTTGCAACTAATTAATTTAAGGGTTTTGTCTTAGGGTTTCGATAGGAAAAGCGAGTCAGACGCTTCTCCCCAGCTGCGGTTTTTAGGGTTTCTCAAATGAGTTCAGAAGGCCATCCCTTTGGGTAAACTCTAATTCAATCTTGATTCTTTGTAGTGTTTTACTTAATCTTTGCCTCATCGTTTTTCTCGCATGTGTCTCAAGTGTATAATTGTTTATGAAATCTTCCTTAAATTGTTCTTTAATTTTTTTAAGCACAAAAGCCCAACCATTTATGCACACCTTGTTAGAAATTAAAATACCTAACTCCTTCCTAACCATCACTTTCAAATAGGGGTGTAAATGATACACCTCTACTCGCAAGCTACTCGGGCTCGACTCGGTGAAAACTCGAACTCGGCTCGGTCATGGTCGAGTCGAGCTCGAGCTCTAGTAATCAAGCGAGCCGAGTTCGAGTATCTAGATACTTGGCTCGAGTGCTCGCGAGCCTAATCGAGTAGTAACATATATATATATATATTATGAAAATAAGGGAAAACATTTTCGAGCTCTAGTCGAGCTCGAGCTCGAGCATAATGTTTATAATCATTTTCGAGCTTAATCGAGCGAGCTCGAGCAGCTCGAATTGTGTATCGAGTCGAACTCGAGCTATAAAATGAATACTCGGTCTAGTTCGAGCTGAGTATCGAGTACCGAATTTTCAGTCGAGCTCGAGCTCGAGCTCGCTACTACTCGGCTCGAACTTGATCGATTACACCCCTACTTTCAAATGCCTAGGCTTAATGAAAGGCATGCTTCCAATCACGTCACCAAACATGTTGGCCACGACATGAGCTATCACTCTTTATTTTTAGTAGTTCCAAGCAAGCATGAATGTTCCCCCACATAATGTTTCACTACGTACATTTTCTTTCCACTACACCATGAACATAAAATCAGCCAACTGCAGCCTCTTATTAAACACTTAGCTCGCACCCTAACCAAATCATTTTTTACAAAGATAAATTCAAACCCTCTCCTTGTTGCATACTGAATAAGTTCTTTCTTAAACATTTTCAAATCCTCAAATTTAAGGTCCAAGAAAAAGTCTTCAACAAGAACATTCGGGTTGTTGTACTTATCCTTGGACTTGTGCCTTTTTGCACTGTTTGCCTCGGAGCCTTCACTTGTATTTTCATAACTCCCGAGAGTTGAGGAGTCCATGTACTCACTTTCATAACCAATCACTTTCCCACCATCAGCACCTTGATGTGTCACAGTGTCTGTATTAGTAATAACTTCAGCACTTGTAGGTTGCTCTCCAACTCCATCTCCATTATCATCTTCAACTTCATACTCTTCCATTGCCTTCTTCTATTGAGCATATCTCCTCACTTTTCCCATAGCCTCCTCTCTTTCACCATCAGCATCAGAATTAAAATCAACCAAGGGGACATCTACTAACCTTTCTTCATCATCCTTAGATGAGTCACTATTTTTTTCACTATCAGAATCAAACTGCATTAATGTCTCTGGCAAACCATGTGTCCTTAACTGCTCAACTAGCCCTACAACACTTTGATCACCACAAATCAACTTTAATGCACCCCATCATCCTTATAAAACAAAGCTGCTTCCTTCTTAACATCATATCCCAACTCCTTGAGATCCCCTAATAACTCGCAATGATAAATCCTGTCAGGATCCACAGCAAAACTAGCCACTTCCCCGTTGGCATATTCTACAACTCCTTCCTTTATCAATATTCCTCCATGATGGTAATTAATTGTGTACTCAATGAAATCAGCCATGTTTAGCTGCATAGCACAAGCACATAATAAGCACATAATCCAATAGAATATTTAAACAGTCTATTAAGATAAGGACATGCTTAAATAAGTATTGCATTTAAGATACCATTATGCCAACCAATCAGTGCGCTAATTTGATAAATTCTAAAGCAAGACATACAGGATGTGGATTAAGGAATCTCATCTTTGCAAGACTGATGCAAACAAGGAAACAAATACAAAACTATGATCACCAAGTGGTGTTATTATTGTTGCTTCTCTTGAGATTCCAGTATTCTACAAGTTTAATCATGCCTGAGTTATAGGATTAACCACCAATAGCAATCAAGATTTCAGTAACAATGGCAGCTTTGTAGTATCTTAAATCAAACAAGTTGGGTTAGTTCTTATTTGATCATCTGATAACTTAATGATTAGATAAAAAACATTCTTAGTTGATGTACATATTCATATACTTTTAGAAAAAAAATATTTAATACTGTCATAAATGATTCAAGTTATAATTAATGATATGCCTTTAGTTTATATTAGCTCTAATCTGCAAGCTTTAAAGTCACAATGGAGAAAGATAATCAAGAATACCAAATAACAAGGTGTTCAACCACTGGGAATTGGGAAACAATAGATTCGTAATGTGATGCTTTACATGTGATAGAATGGTGCATGGGCATCAACTTATGACTCAAAAAGGAACATTAATTTGGTTCATTGATAAAAAAAAAACTCAAATGAGAGAATCCAAAACCTTGCCATACTTGGGATATAGTTATCTTTGTTGATTGTTAGTCAGTGGAACATAAGACCTGTCTATTTCCATGACCAACAAGCCTCATCTAGATTAGTCATCTCATGCATATTCTATAGGTCAATCATGACACTAAGATAATTCTAATTAAATGAATTTCCTATATTAAATTTAGCCACTTACATTCATTAATTAAATCATATTTCTATCAATGAGAATTTGAAATTTGACAAGGAAATAGTGAATTGACTTAGTATTATCTAATCTAATCTTCAGTTAGATAAGAAGAAAAAAATAGCTGTGGTTGTTTACATTTGTTAGTTTGATAATATGTATTTATATTGACTTCCCCAACATAGTATTCATTACCTATTACCAACTTAAGTATGAGAGAACCATAGTCAGATTAGAAATTGCATCTAGGTGCAAAAGGAGTGGATTTGATATTAAGCCAAAACAAACAAACAAACAGGTGATGTCAACAAATCCCATTTCCCAATCCATATATCACAAATAAAAATCGATTTCAAATAAAAATTGTTACTAAATAATTAACAGCTGCTTAAGCACTTGACAATGGGGAAGTAGTCAAACTAAGTTGCAGTGATGGAGAAGATGATGATCGTCAGGGAAAGTGGGACCTTGGTGAAACGTCAAGGTTGGTGGATGAATAGGGTCTCTAAATAAGTGTTGGAGCGGCTCTAGAAATAATATTTAGCGAGGCTTCGGAGGGTTTGGATTTGGATCAGATTTGTACCCGTTTAGAGTTTTTTATTTTTTAATCAATTTGAAAATAATATTTTAATCCAACAAAGCCACATGAGCAACATTTAACGGGAAATCTAACTCCCGCTAGCTAGAGGGACTTAATATTCCAAAATTAAAAAATAAAAGAAGCAAAAAGCTCAAATTATATTAGAGACACTAAAATAACCGATTAATGAAAATAGAGAGGCTATTTTGATGATTCTACCTTAAAAAACCACACAACCATCAAGTCATCCAATCACCACCTTCTAAGACAAATAAAAAAGTCATAACACAAAAATGTAAAATTTGATGATAATTCCTAGTTAATATTCAGGACATATTGATATAATCCAAAAACCAATTTTCCCCTTATTAATTCAAAACCCACAATTTCTCTTTAAAAAATCAGCCAAAAAAAGGAGAAATTTCAAATAAAATTAGCATCAACACCACTGAAATCTAATTTCTACATTTCAAGCCCTAAACATACAATTTGATTTAAATAAGTGAACAGTATTCATTGATTTATAGTGTTTTCTTCCCCTAACAAAAACACTTCTTCATTTCAAAAGCCAAATCTAGCATAACAATAACAGTGAAAACTAAAAATCAAAAGAATAAAATTATCATTCCTAATCAGTATTTCAAATCAAGCACAGAAAAAATAAAAAAAAAAGATTGAACCAAAACCACTAATAAAATCAATCAAAGCCACATTTGAACATTGCTAAATCCATCCTAAAATAAACAATTCATAGGAGTTATAATTGTTGATGGGTACCCAAGATAAATAAATAAATAAATAACAAATTATAGCTGATGAGCACATTTCATATATATATATTGCATGCTTTACCCTCATCATTATTGAATATTTTGGCTGTAATTCTCCAAGTACAATGCTATTTGAGGTATTCGTTGTTTGTCATGCAGATATCAAAGTTCTGAAGCAAGAAGAAGTGTTTTTGGAATAATTTTAGAAGCTAAAGGACTTAGAAGAAACCTCATCAAGCTCAGCACGGCTTGAGCACGCCCGTGCTGTTTCCCGTGCAAATTGCAGGAGAATGCAGCCACAGATCAGCACAGCCAGAGTTCGCTGAGCACGGTCGTGAAAACCTCAGCACGGTCTAAGCACGCCCGTGCTGTTCCCCGTGCAGATTACAGGAATGTGAGTTTTCTGAAGAGTTATTTGGCCGTAATCTGCACGACTTGAAGCACGGCTTCAACACGCCCGTGCCCACATCGAGAAGACTTTAAAACCCTAGAAACTCAGTTTCTTAGGGGACTTTTGGTGGGCGAACTTTGGGAGAAAGAAAGGGAGAGCTTTGGGGGTTCATCCTCGATTTCATCAAGGGAATGCCAAGCATATGGTAGGCCGATCGGGAGGAGATTACACGGCATTGTAGATCCTTCGACAACCTCAATGATGCAAGAAATTAGGGAGTTTTCAATTCCTTGTCTTTTAATTTCTTTGGCATTGTGTTTGTTGGTTGTCATTATGAGGGGCTAAACTCTTAAGGGAGCCCCGGGGTTGGTTGTATGACGTTGTAGCTTGAACTCATTTCTTTACTTGCAGTATTTATGAATGTCTTGTTCCTTTCAATAAATCAAGGTTATTGGCTATCTTGTATGTTGTTTAGTGTTTGATGCTTGGTAGTTAGGTTCTCTCGTCTAGGCTTGTGAATCGTTATTGATTGTTGCAAGCAGTGGGAGTTCAACTTAGGGCTCGGCAGCGCTAGAAACCACATGCTTATAGCATAACTAGGTTTAGAACTGAAGACATCTCTAATAAATACTGAGAAAGACCGAGTTAGTGAATGTCGGAAATCCAACCTCGGGGCACCATCTCCTCCATCGAGTCAAACCTCAAATCTTCCCTTGGTGAACTTCCCATTCCCTTAACCTCCCTGAAGTTAATCCAAAGTTAATTCCATCATCTTCTGTTTGGTTAGATATTAAGTAGGACGTTAGTATTAGAAGCTATACCAGTCCCTGTGGATTCGACTACCCGACCTAAAGGGTACACTTTACTACTTGTGCGACCCGTGCACTTGCGGATACACAAGGGGCATACCAATAGCCCCTTCACAATTGCAATTCAATGCTTTCAAATGAAGCAACAATATCAGGTATAATAACAAACAGACGATCCAACTCATCAAACCAACAAACGCTGAAACCCTATCGCACAAAATGAATAAGAAAATAAGTAAATCTCTTTAAAATTTGCTCCATTAGGGCTGCACAAAGATGGTGATCATCTCCTGAAAATGAGGGTCGTGAAAAAGCTTGTCCTTGGTGGTAATGTAGTCCAGCAAGGGCGAAAGCCTTTACTGACAGAGCTCTTATAGTTGACCTTTGTCCATAGCCTTTACTGGAAGAGCTCTTATAGTTGACCCTTGTTTATCGTCTCCGATCGATAGGAATCATCGGTCCTCGATGATGGAATGCAAGGGATAAAACTTGGAAAACTATGCAACACTGTCACTAGTTCAGCTTTGAATGGAAGGGGAAATTACATAAATATATACAAGTTATCATATGAAACCTGCGCCCAATATTTGTTTTATAGGAATTGATGAAATTTTAAAATGAATCATTTATCTATTTTTTTATAAAAAAGTACTTCAAGTGATTAAAACCTAAATAAATCTCAATTAGATAACACTGTTGTGTATTAATATATCAAAATATATAGTTTAATTTGTTTAGGAAAATACTTTCTGTCATGATTATTAAACTTGAACCACTATGGCAGTCTGACAATTCAACTAGGTGACTTGAAATCCAAATCGAGTCGGTTCAATCTTTAACTTATTTAACACAATAATACGGTCAAACTTTTGTTAATTTGTTAACCCAATCGGATTATATGACCTGGGGGGTCATAATTCTTTAAACTAAAATACAATTTTGACTTATTTTAATATATTATTTTAATACAAAGTGAGGGCTATATATTTCTATATCACAGACTGAAAACAAAAAAGCAAAAGCAAGAAATGAAACTTGAAAATATCCAACCTTAGGTCTCATTGGAGAAATGAACTTGATTTTGAGAACATTTTGAGATGCTGACGATAATGATGCAAATGATATTGAAGGTGGCCATGGGGCTAGAAATGAGGAGCCTTTAATAGGTTTTTATTGAAGAACTGAAATTAATTTTAATAATAATTTGAGTCCATGGCCACCAATAAATTTGGATTGAATTATGTTTTTAATTGTTAACTTAGAATTTAAGAGTTAAGAGTTTATCGACTTTGATATAGTTGTATTTTGTTTTAAAACTATCTTATTTAAAATTTTTACTTTATTTATTAGAATTATTATTAGTGTGAACCATAAATAGATCTTTGATGATCAAGCTTCAAGGTAGTAAGTACTTTGAATTTTAAAAAAGATACAAATATTAAAATAATATAAAAAATTACTTTATCTTATTAACCCAACATCGACCCGATTGACTCAACTATTAAACAGTTTAACCAAGACTCAACTGTTAAAAATTAAAAAAGAGTTTGGAGTAGAGGTTATTTGGTTGGGGGATGTTGAAGGAGGAGTAGGAGTTTGGAGGGGTGATGCACCCCCCAAACCCCACTCCTCCAAATCGGGGTCTTTTGGAGGAGTGGGGTTTTTTATTTTTTAGTTTGACCAAAATGCCCCTGTTTTTTTAATATATTACACATATATCCTATTTAAAATACTCTTGTTTTTTATTTTTTTAAATACAAAACTTATTTATATTAAAAAATATATATTTTTGAAGATAATATATTTAATATATTAATATTAACCGCTAGAATAGATTAGTGCAATTATTATCCATGATCATATTATATTAAATTATAATAGTTACCCTTGTGCAACCCCTGGGTTATTAACCCGTTTTAATTTTTTAATTTTTAATTTTTTTATATAGGTGATTATAGTTCTTATCTCAAAATTATGTTATCATAATTACGGTAATTTGTAATTTAATTTTGTGAAATAGAAGATATTTTTTATTTAAATATAATTATAAAAATATTTTTTAAAAATGTAAATTGGTCAATATACATTATCCTCTCCATCACTCCTTCATCTAGCCAAACAAATGATTTAGATTACCCCCTCTCACTCCTTCAATGAACCAAATATAATATTTTACAAACCCTCCATCCTTCTCCCCTTTTAACTCCCCCTCACTCTCCCTTTGAACCAAACAAGGCCAAAGTTTTAAATAACACCTTATTAATCAGCGAACCTTAGAGGGGCTTTACAAGTAGAATGGTTAATAAAAACTTTTTGCAATTTTATTTAAACCCCCTCTAAGCAAAAACCCCCCTCTAAAAACCTTGGGGGTTTTTTTTAATCCATTCCCATTCTAAGCAAAACCCCCAAAATTATCTTTTCTCAATCCTCTGTCTCTCGCGGACGTTACCGGTTTTTCTCTCCACGGAGCACCGGTATCATGGCCTCCTGCTCCTCCGCTTCCCGGTAAAATCGCCGCCGCACGCGCCGAGCTCGAGCGTTGCCACCCCAGCTCGAAA
Source organism: Dioscorea dumetorum (assembly GCA_902712375.1). Lineage (NCBI taxonomy): Eukaryota > Viridiplantae > Streptophyta > Magnoliopsida > Dioscoreales > Dioscoreaceae > Dioscorea > Dioscorea dumetorum. The sequence goes on from CACTHL010000492.1 coordinate 4,550,306, forward strand.
CGAGTTCGGTGGCGGAGCTCAGTACGCGCTCGTTTACACTCCTATCTCACGCCTTCCCCTTCATCTCTCTCATCCTTAAACCTTTTGAACTTCATCTCTACACGCAGCACAGCCATGGATACCATCAGGGCATGGAGGGCTTCTTATCATCTCTTCGGCTTGGCTGTCAGGTCTGCCACCATCCGCCGCCCCAGGATTGGGGTTCGATGCTGTTCCTCTTCCCCCTCTGCAGCAGCTGCCACCGCCGGCCCCACCGGCATCCATACTTCAACGCCGACCGATCACCGCCGCCGTAGTGCCGCCTCTACCTCCGACAAAGACTCTATCCGGACCATCCGTCTCAAGAAGGTAACTTTCTCGGTCTCCATCTGGAAACATGAAAGTAGAGATTCTGTGATTTTACTACTGCGGTGATGAAATGCATTTGCTTTCCAGGTGCAAGAACTAAGGGCGAAAGGTTATGAGCCATATGCGTATAAGTGGGAACGAAGTCATTCTGCGAAACATCTTCAAGATATCTATTGCCATTTAAAGGATGGAGAAGAGTGCAAGAATGAATTGGTATCAATTGCAGGAAGAATTATTGCTCGTAGAGCATTTGGTAAACTTGCATTCTTGACTTTAAGGGATGAATCAGGGACAATCCAGGTCTGCTTGTTCCCTCACTTAACTATCTTCTCAAAAATTTTTTGTGTTAATGCTTTTGTTTTCTTTATTTTAATTTTTCCTTTAGTTGTTGAAGGCAGAACATTCTTGACTTTAACAGTGTATAGTTGTTGAAGGCAGAACATACATGAAATGTGATGATTTCAATGTTTTTTCTTTAAGGTCTGAATCATTAATAGTCTAGGATTTTATAATTAGCTGAGTTTTTTTTAATTATACCTTATTTGTTTATATTTAGTTAAAGATATTTAATTTAATCTTAATGCATCACTTCATTTCTTTAATATACTAATTAATTATTTTTGGTACTCAATTGGTATCTTTCTGTTTGTATTACCTTATGTCTATATTTCATTATGAGTGCATATTTACTTTCTTTCAAAATCTTCATCGCATGGATTTGGTTTGAACTAAGGCCTATAATTGTTGTTTGCATGAATTCGTAATTGTTTGCACAGTGTATTATCTGTAACAGCTTGCCCCTTTAATTATAGCTTTATTGCGAGAAGGAAGTTCTTGCTGAGGACCAGTTTGATCAATTGAAGAAATTTATTGATATAGGAGATATAGTAGGCGCAAGTGGTTCAATAAAGAAGACAGAGAAAGGTAAATACAGGGCAAGTAGCATCATATTTCTTTTACATTATTTCTGTTCTAAATATATTTCCTATTATATCTAGTACATATTCTTCTATGGAATGATTACTGTGACAATATTGTCGACTTCTCTGTAAATGATTTTATTCTTTTGTAATATTTGGTTGTTAATGATTTGCTTTTTTTTTCTATTAATATACATTGCTTAAGATGGTCAATATGTTGAATCAAGTTCTTGGAGGTAAACCCATTTTTAATGTGGTAATACTACATAGTAATGATGGTTAAAGGAGAAGTTTTTATCAATGTTTGTTAATTTATTTGTTTTATTGGTTAGTATTTATTACTTCCCATGATCAATTGACTGGTTTTTCCAGTGAATAATTGACATTGATGTTTGTTAATTTATTTTTCCAGGGGAGCTTTCTGTTAATGTAAAATTTTTCAAGATTCTGACAAAATCTCTACTCCCGCTGCCTGATAAGTATCATGGTTTAACTGATGTGGATAAGCGCTATCGACAGAGGTTCCTTCACATTCTACCAAAGCTTAAGTGTTTCCAAAAATCTTTCAACGTGTATTTTGTGCTTGATGTATGTTATAATCATCTGACCTTTCAAACTGTGATGTGCACTTTGGGAAGATTTCTCTAAATTCTGAGCAGTCATACTAGGTTTTGAATGTTTTGTCTGTAACTGTCCAACATATTGCAGACTATCAACAGTGCAACTGTTTGTATGTTGATTCTATTTCGCTGTGAGAGTGGTGTATCTATACATAACGTTTTTTTACCTTCCAACTGTCATTGGAGAAGTATTCTATTAAGGTAATCTTGCCTTCTCCATCAAGGACAACCTACCTGACTTCAACAATTCTTCACTACTTCAACTTTGTTCTCCTTAGTCTTTAATCATATATATTGCTTCCACTTGGATAAGAGTTCTATTGGTTTATCATTTTCTCAATCAAAAGATGAAGCCACATATATTTCTCCAAGAGTGTAGTGTCAACAAGGAAACCATATGGCTTGGTTGGCCTTATCAAACTTTTCCATGTTGTCTTCACCTATGTAGCTTCTGCTGTTCCTTGAAAGTGATTTTATATGTATCAATCTCCAAAAAAAAAAATCATTATCTATTTGATGGTGTAAATCCTTGTTGAGGCTAATAAGCACCCCTTCTCTCTTTGTTGAAGCATAACCTTTTTTTCTTTCTTCCCTCTTGCAGCATGGTGGCAAGCACATTAGTGGGTTTAATTCTGTTGTTTATAATCTCTGACATATTTAATGATTAAATTTTATCCAGTGTTTCGTATTGAATCTTGTGTTTTTGCTAGATAGTATATTTCCTGAATTATCTTGTGTATGTGGACCTCTATTCATTTCTTCTATCCATTCTTTTTGGGTAGTTTTTTTTTTTTTTGGGGTACTTGCTGACTTATAATTTATCATGCTTAGGTATGTTGACATGATTGCCAATCCTGATGTTGTTGATGTATTTCGTGTGAGAGCTAAGGTGATAAAACTAATGGTACTCTGTTTTGTGGCATTATGAATGTTGTATTACTGCTTGATCAATAATTTCATTACATTTATACTAAGGTATTTGGTCACTGTACTGCTTAAAATAATATATTATGAACCCTCTTTAAACTCTTATTCAGATAATTTGGTTTTTTTATCTTAACTTAAGATGAGAAGCTCAACGATTATATTGCTCATTTCTCGTTTTGCCTTTCTTCTATTTTTATCTGATCTCTGCATCTTGTTTGCTTGTAGTTCTTCTTTATTTGTGTTGCATACTTGCATTTGATCATTTTCCCCTTCTTGGAAATTTTTTTTCTTTATTCTTGAAGTTATTTTTTTTTTGATGTCTCATTTACCATTAGATAGTTTCTATCTTGCTTGCCCGAGGAACGGAAATTTTGATAGAATGTCTACCATAGAGTGTGATTCGTTTCCATTTTGAATGTTTCTCTACCTTTGATATCATTCATGGAGGCTGTGAGATTTCCTTTCCTAAAAACAAAGGGACATAAAATCAGCTAACAGGCCATTTGAGATGCCATTGCTACTCAGCCTAATAGAAACTCACTATGAAGCTTCTTGCTGTTATTTGGTGAAAATTAGGAAGGAAGCCCTGCTTTTTTAAATTTCTCAAAGCATTTCTCCACAGTAAAAAGAGTATTAACCCGATTATGCGCCCTCAAAGAGAGTAGTAATATATATAGTGCAATTGTTCCTTTGTGCTAATCATGGACATGGAATTGATAGTTTTACTAATTTAATACACTTTAAGGTTCTTTACTTCTTTATTTATTATTGATCATGCATTGTTTGTAATAAATGCTATTGTACCAGTTCATTTGTATGTTTGTTTCTAATAAACTTTCATTCATTCTTTCATTTATGCTCAATTCATGATTGAATGCCAGTATGGTTTGGCATTTCTTTTTCCATTCTAATAGCATAGTTCCTATGGAAGCACCTTTATTTATTTATATGACCTAAAAACATTTGCCTATTAACTTGATCTATAATGCAAGGTACTATTATTTGCAGATTGTTTCTGAGGTTCGCAAGACGATGGATACTTTAGGCTTTATTGAAGTTGAAACTCCAGTTTTGCAGGTTTTTCTGTTTTCCATACTCTAATTGCTCACTTTTTCATAATCTCATGCATCATGCACATTTTACTGTCCTTGCTGAAAACAAAGTTCGACTATTTAATAAAAAGTTTTGTCCCACTTATCAATGTAAATCCAAGGTTATGGTGTTGAAGCTTGTTCAATCACTTAATTATTGGGATTATAATTATCATTTACAGGTCAGATAGAGCTGGTTAGGGTGATATGCTGATATATTATGACTTGTGAGACAATAAATAAATTTAAGAGTAAGAAGTCAGTGACTTCGACTTGCCCTGGTTGGACAAACTCTTGTGACAGGTCTATTTTTTCTGTTCGTTCAGATCTAGACACAAGCAATAAATAGAAATTGGACTATAGGTCTGTAATGTTACTGAAAATTTCAGATTAAGGGCAGTTTCCTTAATTTCTAGTACCTATACAATTCTCCTTGCTTTGCTTGAATGCTTCTGGTTGTTTTTGATATTTTTTGTGCGGAGAGGGGTTGGTTGATGTTTAGGAATGGGGTAAGAGGGTTCTAGTGTGTGTTGCATGTGCAAGCGGGCTTATCCTATTTATTCTTCTGTACTTATTTTTCTTCTTACTTTGTTTGATGCTTTTGTTGTTTTTAATGTTTTTAATTTGGAGAGTGCTTGATTCATGCTAAGGTAATGGAGTAAGAGGGTTCATGTGTGTGTCGTATGTTTAAGGTAACTTATGCTATATATGCTGTTGTTTTCTATTGCATGACATAACTCCATCCATATCCCCTCTTACTCTTGAATTTTTCATGGTATATAAATTGCATAGACTAAAATTATTTGGTTAAATTTGTTGTTTTGGGTTCTAAATTTTCATTTTTTGTTACTGTTAAATTGTTGAAACTTAAGACTATAATTATTATATTAACTTATGTTAATCAGGGAGAAGCTGGTGGTGCAGAGGCACGACCATTTATCACATACCATAACTCACTCGGGAGAGATCTTTACTTGAGAATTGCTACTGAACTGCACCTGAAGAGAATGCTGGTGATATATTTTGTGCATCTTCCTTTTTGTGTTTTAACTTTAGGAATATAAAAGTGTAGCACATTCTTACAATTGCTTTCCAGATCTTTAAATACTTTCTGTTGATGGACAGTTTAATGATTTGTCATGTTGTTAAGCTTTACTGAGAGGGGTGGCTCATGTTTCTTTTCATATTTACTGAAAATTAGGTTTCTCTCTTATGTCTGGTCTTATTTTCTGTTCCATATCATGCTTATATGAATTCTAAATTTTGGATATTCTTTAAGGTTCTTTTTGTCTATTTTTTAGATCTTTGTTTTAAATACAAAATTGAACTGGACTTTTTTAATAATACCAATCATTGTCTGCTAATGTTGTTGAACACTCATGCATTATTGGACCAAAGAAAAGACCAGTATGATCAGATGTTTGTTGGAGAACCTAACCTCCTTGCCACTTTAAAAAATGAAAAGAGCTTTCAGAACAATCTTGATCTAAGGACCTGTGTAGGCAGTCATCTCTGCAAAGAATCAATTGTTAAAGTTGAATGGAATTCAAGTAGAAGTTGACTTTGTGTTAAAATTTGTGGTGAAGCCTATATAAGGAATACACACAAGGCTTCTTGGACCTTTACAATCTTGGATACTCTTAGACCTTGAGCTAGGGGCTGGGTTTTAAAAGATACACTTGAACTTGAATTCTAAACTAGGAAATGGATGTTGGGCAGGGAGCTAGTGATTTCTTTGAAGCATCCTAAAAGGAAAATAGAATGTTTATTTAGAAAAGTGTGAATACTTGTGACATATTCTCCTTGAGAACAAAAGACAACTGATAAGAGTTTCTTATCCTCCAGTGTTTCTTCTTCAGGTGGAAAATCAGTTTCCACTATCAAACCTGCCAGGCGTATTTTAAGTTGTGCTTTATCCAGGATGTCCCACCATTGTAGCCATTTTGGTTTACGGTTGACTTGGTTGGTTTTGTGTCATGGGGTTGCTTAGGCAATTCTTGGTACTTTTGGTTAAAGTCATTGGGCAAGGTAATGCTTCATTTTAACTTTTTTTTATTATTTTTTATTTCAATGAGTATCAAGACAACAATATTCTCTTATTGTTTGATATCCACTCTATATTTACATAAAAATTAACATGTGAAGAAGGTGACATGCTTGATTTCAATCTTAGGAAATGCAAAATATTATATTCCAGAGAAACAATAAGTCAGGTTACAATTTTGATGGTTCTTATCCAAGGCTTCAAAAATTAGAGGGGGAAGTCAGTGTGAAAGTAGCCTTTCACATGCCAATTTAAAGCTTAACAGGGTGTCAAGTCGCCATGGATGTTTTGATAATAATGGCAAAGGTTTAAGGAAGTCACATGCAGTTATAAAGAAGTTGAAAATTATATTCAAATGCAGAAGGTTTCAGGGAGGTTTATGCAAACATGCCCTGAAAAATTTGCATTCTAAACACGTTGACTGCTATATAGTAGGTCATTCTAATCTAGTCGAGCGAATATTATATCATTCTGTGTTGATCATTAATTACATTTCATTCTTTTGGATCTTCCATTGACCTTAAAAAATAAGAAGGGATGAAGGAATCAAGCATTGAACTGCAACCTTTTTATTCCATTTTGAAAGGAACAAGAAAAACAGGAAAGAAGCGTCCCAGTTCATTTTGGTTTGATTATTGTGAGTTTCAGTCTTACAACCTTGACATATCATGTGTATTGAAAAAGCACAACTTTTGCATCTGAACTTTGATCTCGACCTTTTATAAAATCTTGAAATATGGTTCTTTTGTTGTTCTTAAGATAATTGTTTCTCTTGGCCTAACTAGCGAATGACAAAATACAGGATAAAAACAAAAAATTAAAGAAAAGAAAGAAAATCGAAGCGGGTGCGGATTCTAAAACCATATATTTTGCGGATTCTGAACTCATGTATCTTCTCACTTGTAGAATATTTTAAACATGCCTGTTTAAATTTTAACTTTTATACTATTTGTGAAACTAATATGTTGTTCACTCCTTTCAATCCATCTCGCACCTCTTATATGACTTAGTGAGGTAGAAGAACCTTTTCACATCAGACCACTGATAATCTTGGATGCCTTATATTGTTCCATGTTATGAAAATACTTTTCGTTGTGCTTTTCTTGATCATAAAAAATCATCTTTGAATTGTTCCTACGCACCTATATTTTCATCTTTTTAACTTGACTTCTGTGACTAGTGTAGGCTAATTACTACCTTGATCGAAAAATAGTGGTGCCAAGCACATTTTTAATTATCAATAATTGATTCTGATCAAGGCATGAGGAGATCTTTTTCAGGGAGCTTGGCCATCATTTGATCCTCTTCATTTTATAAGTCAATATGCTTGAACTTCCTCAGCAAATTCATCTAATAGGGAAAAATATGTAATTTGCCTGATGATTGTTTTAGTTTCTTTTTGGGCATAAATTGTGCAATTGTCACAGTTACAGTTTTGGTGGTTATTGATTGGTATGCATATAAGAAATTATCAATATATGAAATTATTTTTTATTTTTAATTTTGTTTTGGTTAATATTGAGTTCTTAGTAATAAACCCATGCTTTAGGATGATCAGTAACATTTTTATTAATGCTCTGTTTTATTTAATGCTATATTGTTTTATGATCATCCATTTGATTTAATAAATATACTTATGGTGCATTGCTTTATGTATGATTTTGCTTCCAACTGTAGGTTGGAGGCCTTGAAAAGGTTTTTGAAATAGGAAGAATATTCCGCAATGAAGGGATCTCAACTCGCCATAACCCTGAATTTACTACCATTGAGGTCATTATTATAACTTTCGATATTACTGAACTATCTGATGTTGATGTTATAGAGACCTCATTACCCAGGATACAATCTCTTTCTCAGAAAGAATGCTATTGTTAGAGAAGGTTTTGACTTTGATTTCTCTAGTTTTAATGTAGATGTATGAAGCATACTCTGACTACCTAAGCATGATGAACTTGGCTGAGGAGATAATAACACAATGTGCTCTTGTGGTACACGGAAAGCTTAAGATTGATTATCAGGTAATCCTACTTTTCCATGTTCTTAATCTGAGGCTTTATGGTAGAAAAGATTCAATTGACGTCTTCCTTTTGGTAATGAGCATCTATGTGATGAATTGGTGATGGGTTGTGTCAGGAGTTGTCACCTATTTTTCAGCTATTTAGGATGACAATGAAATAGACTCCCAGGTATCCTTTCAAGCCTTGATAGTTGATACTATCTTCCTTTCATATCAAAAGAGAGAGGAAATAAAGAAGAAAAGTACTTGAGTTAAGCAGCAGTCTAAGCACAAGCTATTGGCTCTTCCTGTGAAATTGATGAATGAAAGAAACGAAGTTAGAAAATTTCCTAAATCAACTTTATTCTGAAGTACCATTCTATCACTTCAACAAAATATGTGATATGTGGCTAGCCACTTTGATTATTTTGCCTTCTGTTATATGTTTTGGATGGATGAGTTGCCAATTAGATAACAGATTTTTTCTCTTTGTGTTTTTTTTTTTGACAGAAATGTTTTAGTGATGAAAATTTTAATTGACAGGATGACGAGTAGGGTAACATTGTAAGCCTTTGGAAGGTCTTGCTTTGCATATAAAACCCCTTTCAAGAAGATGATCCTCAAGAACTCCCTCCATATATCTATATCTATATATATATATATATATATATTGTTTGTGTGTGTGTGGTTTGGTTGGGGGTGCAATTTATCGGTGTGATTTTTAAACATCTTACACATTCTACATGAGTCAAAGTTAAAAATCTGGATCATTAGAGAATTGGATTCTTTTTGAATTTGTCTTTTACATGTTCTTGACTTGTGGTTGGATAAGTGAGAACTTTAAGAATAATTGTTTAGATATATCAATGCACTACAAAGAAAATGTATCCCCTTTAGAGTGATGGCACTAACGAGATTTCAGGGTTCTGATTAGGTATATTAATGCATTACAAGGGAAATCTATCCACTTGTGAGTGATGACACTGTAGAGAACTTCAGGGTTCTGATTATCGTAGTGATCTAATATTGCAAGGTTTTGGAGAGTACTTGTGCGCTTCATTAGGGATTTAACAATGATATTATCTGTAGTCTGAAAGTAGGGAATGTACCACTGACATTCTTTCTGCAAAAATTGTCAATTCTTCAGTTTTAATTATGTTGTTACCCATGTAGCACATAGCAGCTTCTGTGTTTAGGAATGTATGTAACACACAATCTAACTTGTACTTCATTTAATCTTATTTATGTTATGTTTGTTGTGTATGCTTTAATTATAATTTCTATTTCACTGCAACTAAGTCTTTGATTATTGATAGGGAATAGAGATATGTTTGGAAAGACCTTGGAGGAGGGAAACCATGCACAATCTTGTTAAAGATGCTACTGGGATTGATTTCAAGCAGTTTGGAGATGATGTTAAATCTGCTGTGGAAGCTGCAAGGCCACTATTGGGGATTAGTACAGAAGCTGAGGATCATGTTTTGGTTCAAACATGTCTGTCTGTGGGGCATGTTCTCAATGAGGTAAACTCTGAAATCTTTATATGGCATGGTAGGAATTCATGGCCTATTGCATTTTCTTTAATTTGAAACTTATATTTTCGATATTGCAGCAGTACTAATACACTAACATAACAACATAATGACATGATATCTTCTATTTATTAATTCTCGAGACCTGATTTATGTATCTAGTATTACCTATCCTATCATGTTGTAAAACTTTCTGTCGCATCTACATATGGCATTATATAGTTCTTTTAACAGTTAATTAAAATTTAGTAGTTCTACAGCATTCGAGGATGTAGAGTATGGAAGATGAGGATGGTCTGAGATAACTCTACCTTGTTTTCTCTATGGCCTGTAACGCTGAGGAAATTGTCAGTTTGTCATCTCTCTAAATCATTTTTTTTCTAGTTTATAAATGTTTGGATACAATAGAGTAGAGGTTGGCTTGAGAGTGGAGATGAATAAGGAAAGTGGTGGAGAGAGAATCAGGAAGTCAGAGAGGAGGTCAATAAAGGGCTGATCCGTCTCCTCTCGTATGCTTGTCTACTATTCTTAAGTTGTTGTTGTTATTCGTTTATGTGTGTGTGTGTGTGTGTGTATAAATATATATATAATTCTCTCTCTCTTATTCTGTCCTATGGCTCAAATGTTCAATAGGCAACAAGCACATCCTATCCAAGGCATAATTTTCTTCTCTGGTATAGTTGTCCTTATGGTTTGCCATCCTTCATTGCACCTGATATATAAAGCAATTTTATAGGGTTTATTTGCCCAGTACATTTAGTACAAACCTGTCTCTAAACTTGTCTTCCCACCATGCAAGTCTCTACCATTGAGGTACCCATTCGTATTATTGATCAATATGCAAGGCATGCAATGCATAAACGGAAAGCATCAGTATTGATGTTATTTGGAGATGCGTGATCATCCTGCATTTGGTAAGACTTATACAACACAGAAAAGCCTAACTAAAGTAGGATGTAATCTCTTTTCACCAATTAGGGAGATCTCTCTTATCGTATTTTTTTTTGTAACGTTAACAGGTATGATTGTCAGATCAATCTTACTACAATTAGAGTGTTTTCTATGTGAAAAAAAGCCTATGGTTAGAATCTCTTAGACCTATAAATAAAGAGCCACTATAAGGTGGTACCATTCATGAATAAATGGCCCCCCTCATGTGATATTTATTAATTTTTCTGACATATTTATTATTAATCTTTGGCCTGTTTCCAAGTGGCTTCTTGAAATTATTTCTAATTCTTTAGAGAAGGATCTCTGTGATGGAGTTGTTTGATTTTGGTTGAAGATTGAAAACTACTACTACATTAGTAAGTGCTCATGTTGGTAACTTACACGTAATCTGCTAATTTTAATTATAGGTTAAGCAAATGCTTATGTTGGTAACCTTTACGTGTACAAATCACTTATTTTAGTTCAATTATCTCTGATTGTCACTATCACATGCAAAACACACATTATCTATTATCTGGGCTCAATTCAACCCAAAATCTTAAGCTAAGAGGATGAGGGACTTATGCTTATGTTTATGTTCACATCTATTAATTACTCTAATGTGCCTCCTTGATACATATTGCGAACAAACCAAACAAACTAAAATCTGATACCATGTTAGATACAAATGAAACATATCATCTGTGTCTAATTCAACCCAAAGCTTAAGCTAATAGGATGAGAGACCCATGCTTATATTTTCAGATATATTAATTATTCTAATAGTCACAGATCTCTATGCATCCCTCTGAAATGGCTGCATGTGCTGTGAAGTTGGTTAATCATATTACTTTTTCACTCCACTTCATCATGCATCTAATTCTTCAGCTGTTTGTCCTTTGCACTCACACCACCATGTGAGTGCGTTGGTAGCTGCAGTCTTCACTAGGCTGGTCAGATGCTTTGGTTCCTTCATTTCTGGCATCAATGTTATAATTGTTTTCTAGGACTGTTCTTCAAGGTGAATCTATGGTGGTAGCTGTTGGTGAAAAATTTTGCACATAAATCTGACCGTTTGCTAATGCTATGTTCATACACGGATTATGTTTCACTTTTAATTTTTATAATTTAATGTTCTTGGAGGGTTGCCTTGAACCTGATATATGCCATGTAAGAATAAATTATTTAGGGGGTCCTTGGAAACCTTTCTCTTCTTTCAAATTTCCTCAAATAAATCTTATTTCCAATTAGTCTTTGACTTGAAGCTGCATTTAGTTTGTGGGATAACAGGAAAAATATAATGTTTTTTGTTTATTGTTTGATAAATATGAATCAGCACAAAATAACTGATTTTCTCCTGGCCTATAGCACAAAAACTATATGATTTTTTTATCATGGTAATGGATAGGATAAATTTGTCCTATGGTAGGACAAGCTATTATCTTCGAATAGTGTTGCAAAGAAACACTTTAAAAAATTATAATTTATTATTATATTTTTTTTACATATGTAAAATATTTAATCAAATTGTTTATTTTAAGAGATAATTATATATCTATAAGAAGCATTTAAGATTTTGAAATAAATAAATTTGTGTCCTAGTTTTCAAACATGAAAGAGTTTCGAGAAATGTATAAGATAGTATGAGGCATTATTGGCATTTAGAATTTTATGCTTTGCTAGGTCTGTGCTCCCTCAAAAACTTGTCCAAGAACAATGAAATTCTTCTATCGTGTCTAATCCTGTTTTATTTTGTTATGTCCATAATTGTTCTCTTTGTGTTTCCATACTACCTTAAGGCTACTTTCCATTTTTCTTTAATATTTCTATTTCTGTTTAGGACTCGTTTTCTTAATTAACATTTCTATTTTATTTATAATATTTGTGTTTCTGTTTAATATTTTTCATTTTTGTTTGACTTTCTGTTATCAAACAAAGATTGAAGGGCTAAAGGAAATGATTCCAAATTCTGCAACTTAGTGGAAATATGGAAACAATTTTACCTTGCTCACCTAAACTTTGTATTTTTAATTGTGTGAATTATTGTGGACTCAGGTTTTCGAGACTGTTGTTGAGCCAACACTAGTGCAACCCACGTTTGTTCTCGACTATCCAATTGAGATATCTCCTCTGGCCAAACCGCATCGAAAGTAAAGCTTCCCAAATTTCACTGATGAGTATCTACTTGTAGTATGATGTTTTAAATTTTAATATTTTTTCATGTCTTTGGATAAAGTACTCTGTTAAAAATCTGGAAAATGTTTGCCCTTTTATCTTCGTATTTATTGTTTAGTTTGATCTTATACTTGTACAGTTGTACTCATGTGCTTGAATCTTTCAAAATTTTCTTAATAAAGGTAGCATGCTTGTCAACACTTAAATTTGTACTATTCTATGTCACTTATTTAGATAAAATCACACTTATCTTTGAGCAGTGTCTCCTGCAAGTGTACCACTTAAATCTTTGAAATTTTGAATCTACTTTATCGGTTTTATAGATGCACTTAAACTCCTATTAGCATGTCTTCTAATATAACCGAACTCCTATATTTAGGTACTTCAAAATTATTTTTATCTCTTGTATCTGAAATGATATACTCAACCTTAACAGTTCAAAACAAAATTTAAAGAAAACTCCAAAACATACACTTAATAATCTAATTAATTGACTGATCCTGGCTGCACCATACTTCTTTGTGCGTCTTGGTATCGCTAACCTCGAAGAAAGACTTAATTTTCATGATTTGTATATACACATATATATGTACACACACACACACGTAAGGAGGACCCATTTTGCATGATAAGCACTTGCCTAGCGATTCACTCCTATTCCCTTTGGGTGTTTGTGTATTATGGGAGTCAAAGTTTGGACCTTGACTATGCTTTAAAGTTGTCTAGCAACCGCCAAGTGTCAATCATACATAAATGTTATCAATACCCTTCTGGTATAACAATAAATTTATTTGCAGTAAGCCTTTGTCAAATGATGTATATTTCATGGCTCTATCTCTAAAAATCATGGAATCTCATTGTTATCTTCTAGGCCAAAGGTAGTGTAATGTCTTAAGATACCATTGACCAAATTTATACTTATCTGACCGAAAACCTTAGGGCCTGTTTGTGTTGAGAACATATTCCATATTCGTAGTTTTTTTAATTTTGTTTTTGGCATAAGAAAACGTATTTGTTTTTATATGTTTGATGAACGAGTTTTAAAAAATGAAAACAAAAAATGTGTTTGTTATAGAAGTATACATTAAAAAAATTTTGTTTCATGTGGACAAAAAATATGCGCATGATATTTGTTAAGCTAATTATCTCATCAACAGGTGTGCAAGCCTCACAGAACGATTTGAACTTTTCATATGTGGCCGTGAAATTGGTAATGCATTCTCTGAATTGACAGATCCCGTTGATCAGGTAGATGATTCTAATTTTACTTTTCTGTGCTCTCATTTAAAAGACTCGATCTGATGCAATTCTAGTTGATGATAGAGGCATGGAGGGATAACACAAAACAATGTCGGAAGTGGCTGCTTAAACCTAAACTACTATTTATATTCTAATGTATATGAAGTATGAGTACCTTCAGAGTGTCCCACATTTTGCTTTGTTATTTACTTACTGTAGGAAATGCCAGACTGATTTTCCACTTTTTTTGGATGTTTATTTATGGTTCTTCTTCCTTGAGTTATAATCTAATGTTTTGCTTATGATGCTGATCCTTGTTAGTTTGTGCATCTTATTTCATATTTGCATTATGTCAATAATGCTGTATATGATGTATGAAAACATGCGAATGCCTTGCAGTAATTCATTTTCAGTAGAATTAGAACCATTTTTTTTTTTTTATCATTCTTGCAAAAGCCATTTTGCTTACGGGGTTGCCCATGATATTAACAGAGGGCTCGTTTTGAAGAGCAAATAAAACAACACAATAAAAAGCGAGCATCACTTGTCTCTCAGTCAAAGTCTATTGAAGACAAAGGAGAGGTTGATGATTACTCGTATGAAGTATCTTTAGATGAAGACTTCATTACTTCATTGGAGTATGGAATGCCCCCTGCTTCTGGAATGGTATGATGCTTAATTCCATAGTATGATGTTTTGTAGTCTTATTTTTCTTTGAAACCCACACAAAGGACTTTTTTTATGTATCTTATATTAACAGGAGGAATATATTAGAGGCTCATCACTACATTTGCATCACTAACATATTCTCTTGTATATTGTCATCATGCATAGGAAAAAGCTTAGGTTTGGTTCACAGGTAGTTCCATAGTGTAGCTGTGCAAGTAGATCCTCTTTTCCAAATATTATTGGTTGCTCTACATTCCTGAGGTGCTGTGGCAATTGGTGTTACCATAATCCTTATTAAAGGAAGGAAATTACCTTGCCCCTTGAGCTTTTGCTTTATGCTTGGAGGTAATAAAAACAATGCACACTGACAAGAAAAGAAATAACCATATATGCAATAATGCTAAGCTTATAAGGGAAATAGAACAGTTGTTAAGCCCAAAACTTGTTCAAGCACCATGGAGGAATTTTGAAAGACGCCATCATTTTGGGGTAGATGCAACTTTCAAATTGAACCTTTAAGAGACTTCTGCTATAAATGAAAGCTTTATTGCCTTGGTAGAAATTAACAATCTTGACTACCAATGTGAGCCATTGTGATGCTTCTATTGGGGATTTTAACTTTCTTGATTCTTGTGCATGGGTATCAAGTGCTTCAGCTTAAACCTCGTTGATTGCTTCAAATTATTTTTGACAGAGATTAAAAGTTGATTGGTCGATGAGTCATAAAATGCTACAATATCTTCTATTTTTCTTTAACAAACCCATTAGCTGTCTTTGATATTTTCCCTGAATTTTTTTGATCCCATTTGCAATTGAGAAATATGTTTTTTACAGTTTCATGTGTCAGATCCTCATATTCATCTGTGAAGTCATACTTGAAAGTTCATGACTACTGTTTTCTACTTTTCTCCTTTTGGAAAAGCTGAAATGAATTATAATGGTTTTTCCCTTTGTCATGAACTCACTGATTGGAGAAGTATTATAAAATATGCTACATATTTTAGTGTAACCAAAACTAAGGTGGTAATATTGAGTCTACTTCTATTTCTAAGAAACAATTTGGACTGTCAAACAGCTTAATTTTTTTAATAAATGTGTTGAAGTTGAACCTAGATGCTAGGTTCAATTATTAAATCAGTTGTGCTTAAGCAACAGTAGGCTTCTTTGAGTTCAACCCAATAAGTCTCAATTGAATTTAATATTTTAAAATTTGTATGAATCTTTTGTGTATACATATGCCTTAATTCATTGTTAAGCAACTCTTGTGCTTATAAATTATTATTTTATTAGATTATTACAAAAAGGAAAAATGGCAATAGTTGTTGCGTTGCTTCCAGGTGTATGAGTGTGAACCTATAAACAATGTAAGACGGAGTAAATTTTCCTTGAAAGACTTGAAATGAAGCCTGTTATAGTTAGCAGAATCTGAGTTACAAGAAGCCAAGCCTGAACCTAACTAGGAAAGAGCATGTCTGAGCTGCACTTGGCTTGCTTAAGTTTAACTCATTTACTTGCTTGGATACAATTGAAAGGATTCAGAATAACTATTCAGTTTGATTTTGTTTTTCATCAAGCATTTGAAGTAACATGTGACGATGTAATTGATGACTGTTGAGACTTATGTGTGGGAGTTAGAATCTCATGAGCTTGTGGTGTTCCGTTTAAACTATTATGCTCTTAAGTAAGAGCTGGCGAAGGAGATAGAAAAGAGTTGGGAAAGGTATGATATGACATTGTAAAATAATATGACAAGTTGAAAGCTATGCTATTTTCTTATTCATTAGCAGAATGCAATTTTTGGGCTCGGGCGATAATCATATTTTAATTATTCTTTGACTTTTTAATAGCCTTATATTTATTAATTATTTATGTACATAATAAAACGGCCCTGCCTTTTATGATCATGTTTTTTTGCTTTCTCGTGATCATTTTTGTTAACTTACAACTATCAAATCCTGTTGAGTTTGCTGTAATATTGTGATGAACATCCAATTCCAATCTAATTCAAGAAGCATCATGAGTTCTAGACTCCTAGGAGGCTTAAAAGTATTTTTGTATCGACATCTTGTAATTTTCTTAAGATAATGCATACATTGCTGGTGAGCTGCTTCATTAATTCATTTTATTGGTTTTGTACGAGTTCTAGTGATAAAAATGATTATTCATGTTGACTGGAAGCTAGAAAAACTTTAGCTGATTATGTGATCACAAATCTTATAGAGCTTTATATAACAATGCGTACCTTGTCCAGCATGAGGAATTTTGAGAATGATGTTTATCATTGAACATATTTACATCTTTACGTGTTGGTTTTACTTCGGAGAATGACCTTGGCTGTTCCTTTTCCTTTGGTCAGGGCCTCGGAATTGATAGAATTGTGATGCTTTTGACAAATTCAGCCAGCATTCGGGATGTCATCGCATTTCCTGCTCTTAAAGTTCAGCACTAAAATTTTCGGAGGAAACTAGGACATAATATCTCTCTTTTGTGATTTAATTTGATTTTCTTTGATACTCCTTGGGTATTTGTGGAGAAATGCTTTCTTTGTATGTACGATGTACAATGACTATTTTTTTCCATTGTAATTATTCTAAATTGATTTTTTTTTATTAATTTATTGATTTGTTTATTGAGCTGTGAAAAGCAAGCATCAAAGGTAGAATTTTAAGAAAGTGATGTATGGCTTTATAGGGATCAGTTGGCCACACCACACAGTTTACTAATAAAAATGAGTATCATCATATCAAAAGGAAAATAAATAAATAATATGTTATCTCATAATCTATGAATAGGCTCAACTCTTCATCTTATCTGTACCGTCTTTGCAATTTTTGTAGTTTAATAGTGTACAGAATTAGTAGTGTTTGGATTTAAGGGGTTGTTTGGTTCGTGGTAATGTGAAAATATTACCGGAAATCTAGTGGTAATGTGGTTGAATTACTATGCTTGGTTACTGAAGCAATGGTAATGTGAATGATAATATAATATTACCAATAGTGAAATATTACCAGATGAGATGGTAATCCAGATTATTAGGTTAGTGGTAATCTGGAAATTTTATTTTTTCCAATTATACCCCAAGACATTCAAACAAATTACTTCTTATACCCAAATCCTAGGTTAATTCATTCGACACCATCGCGCCGTTATATAACACGAGCATATTTTAGACAAATGTTAAATATATTATTTTTGATATTATAATTTAATTATTTATTTATTTAAATATTTTAAATTAAATTTTTCATAATTTTATATATGGGGGTATTTAGGTAAATTTGACATATTATCGAGGTGATTACCATAACTAACCAAACATGGTAATGAAAGATTACCAGTAATATAAGTTCTTAACCAAACATAGAAATCTCACATTACCACAATATTCCCAGACATATAACATTTCTGACCTTATTACTATGGTAATTTTATTACCGTGGTAATATATCATTACCGCGAACCAAACGGCCCCTAAATATATAAATGGACTAGTAAGGGAAAGAAAATGAAATTGAAGTGAAAGAAAGGAAAGGGTCAGTTTTTATTTGGATAATCAGATTTTAGTAGTAGAAAGGAAAGAAAGGACTCTTTAATATGACAAAATATTATATAATGATGCAATTTATCAGTTATATTTACTATTAATTAATTTTTTGTAATTAATTAAAAAATTAAAGATATTATAGCTTTTTCAAATATTATAAATTCTATTAGAAGTTCTCTCAACTCAAAGAGTGAGGTTTCAAAAGGTTTCTTAGGATCAATGTCAATCATTCCTTTAGTTAAACTACTTTGGAGGAGCGTGGTTGAGAGCATTACACCGTACCTTGAACCAAGTGTGTTCTTGCGACAAATCTGTGCAATGATCAGGATTTTCGGAGATGCATGTTATGTTTTTGTATTTGTTTGTGGATTTTCTACAAGTAGGGGGTAGAATACCTTTTTGCTTCAGCGATGAGCTTATCCCAGTGTGTTTTTTGTTTTTATTTATTTAATTGGATAGATAGATCAAAGGGCTTGTAGCCCAGCGGTACCTCGGGTCCCCTCGTGGGAGGAGACGCGAGTTTAATCCCCCCGAACCGCGCTCCCCAGTTCCAAGAGGGTGAGGACGTTGTAGGTAATCCCCCCGCCACGCGTACGCCCTTGAGAGTTGGTGCTTGTATCTCAAAAAAAAAAAAAAAAAAAAAAATTGGATAGATAGTTTAATTTATTTAATGATAGCTATTAACATTAAATAAAAGTAATGATAATTTTACAAGTTATTTACAGTTTAAATTAATTAATAAGTTTAAATTTTTTTTAATATTATAACTCTACTTTAGATTTATATCAAAACAACAAAAGAATATTACCGTTTTTGAGATATGTTGAGAACTTCTAAGCCAACTTTGTATGAGTTTTTCTAAAGGAAAAACTCTAAAAGAGAAATGAAAACGAAAATTTCCTCCTCATAGAAGCTAGCGGGAGTAGCTTCTTAAAAAAAATGACAACTATGTTGAAATTTTTTAGCTTTTTCATAACAAAATCACCATTCAAAAATTTACAAACTATTTTTCAAGTTGATGATTTATTCTAAGCCAATCTTATTTTTTTTATCCAGAGAGATGTCATCACTTCAATTCTTCCTCGATGACCGAAGCTTGTGAAGCTTCTTGATTTTTTTTTTCTTTTTTTAATACTGAGATCAGAATCCTTTGCCTACTTTAGTTCTAACTCCACAATTATCGCTAATTTTTTGCATTAAAGAAACAACCTCCAATAAAGAAAAATAAAGTAAAATAAAAAATAAGGAAAAAATTAAGAAAAATAAAAGATTAAAATGTCTAATCTAACCAAATTGCAATTTTAATCAATATCAATAAGTAAAATCTCCTGCAATGATGCCAAAAATTTAGTATGTACCGTGAGCTCACAAATTGTTTAAGCAGTATAAAAAATATCGTTCACACAATGACTATGTTGTTGAGTACCAATTTCTAATGTAGGTTATCTAGACGGATTGATGTTCGAATAAAGAAATTATAGTGAAGTAGACTAACAAAAATTAAAACTAATAAAAGCTGGCAAATGATGGCTTGAGGTATTAAATTCAAATTCAAATGCTTCTAGGATTATGATTCATCATAATGCTAGGAAAAGTTATTATACTAACTCTCTGCGATTAATTTTAATTATATGTGGAAAATCCTAAAATATTTCTTAGTTTTTTTCAGAATATAACGATGTGTTTAACTTAGATTACCACATGTTTTCATGGTAGTTAAAACTAATTAAATACTTTAAGCTTTGTGGTACCCTATTTTCTTCAAGAAATCCTATTTATGTTTCCAGTTACACTTTAAGATTTCCAATTTCTTAGTTCATCTTTCAGTCCTTCCTTCGATGTCTAAAGTCAAAGGGGTCCACTGTTATGACCCGACCCACAGTCAGACATGTGACAACCTCCGCAATAACCCAAGAAGGGTTACTCACCACCTACACCCATGTCGCTGCAAGACTCAAACAAACATGATTTACTGATAAAGGACATACTTGTAACACCAAAATAAATAGAATAGCTGGAAAAAAATAACTCTGTCAAAAGAGTTATAACACATCAACATAAGTATACAACCTAATGGATTCAATCAATATAAGGGCTCAAAGTATACAACATGCATCAATTTACAACATAACAGTTCCTAAGAAAAAGAGTCAACAGAGATAGTTGCTCAACACACTAATCGACAGTATACACGACTCAGTCTAAGAAGGGGAATAAAAGTGGATAGTGATAGCATTACTCAATGAGTGAATAAGCCACATAATTAAAAAAAAGAACTAAAATGCAACTTGTTTGAGTATATAAAGTCATATAAATCATTTCCAAATATTTCCATAAATAAATCATATGTAATTACATATAAAATAATTCAAAGCCAAAAAGCTTAAAAAAAACATATTTCAGTTTCAATTCCTCTTTTTGACACTCATTGGCCATCCTCAAATAATGTTTCCGTCAAGGTTATTTTATTGTTTATTACAAATTAACTAGCCCTCCTTAAGGTCGATTTTTATGAGCCCCATGTGGTGACTCCGATGGTCTTAGTCAAATTTGGTCATATTTAGGTTTTCTACTAGTCTTTTGATATGGATAAGTATAAATAATTAGCCATGCCATCTCTTTAAGCCAGAGTGTGGAGACTTCCACATAGTGAATCACACTAAGGGGGTGTTTGTTTGGCTTCATTTGGGGGTGAAGTGGGTGAAGTGGAGACTTCCGAGCCACTTCCAGCTGTTTGGTTGACCGAAGTGATTGATGTGACACTTCCAAACAATCTCCACTTACCCATTCAACTTCAGCCAAAAAAAGGCTGAAGTCCACTTCACTTCATTTTTTCACTGTTAATTGAAGTGGCCCATCAATTTCATAAATAAAAAAATTCAAAAATTTAATATACGATTTAAATTTGTTGAAGAAGTAAATAAATAAACCCGCATTTCTTAAATTAGAAAATAATCATGAAAATTATCATGAAATTATAGAATAATTAAACAAAATTGAATAAAAAAAATTTAAATCGAATAATTAAAATTTAATCACCAAAATACAAATTTAATAAACAAAATTTAGATAACTTAAAAGAATAAATAAATAAATATTTATCAAATAATTAAAATTTAATCACGAAATTACAAATTTAATAAACAAAATTCAACAAAATTTATATCACGTTAAAAATAAATAAATACTCATTATCGAATAATTAAAATTTTAATCACAAAAATTATAATGGTAACTATACTGTCTCTCCCGGAGTGGTAACCATATACCCACTCTACCTCTTACTACACCATGAACTGCCGAAGTGGCAACTTCCAGATTTTAACTTTAACCAACCAAACACTAGAAGTGGTTACTGACATGACACTTCCAACAACAACCAAACACACAGAAATCTGCACCTCCAAATGAACTACACACTTCCACTGAAGTGGCCACTTCCAGGATTTCACTACTTCCAAAAATCACTTCCGAACCAAACAGCCTCTAAATATGTCACCATAGTATATGAAAGCACTCCTATAAATACTCAAATTGGTTATTGCACTTTTTACCAACTTTTGTTTCAAATTGGTTATCACACTTTTTTTTATTCTAATAATACATTGAAGGGGCTTAGTGTTCCGTTTCTCACTCCAAAACATTTGTTTTGTAATATTATCAGTACTATTTATTTGACTGGTAGTTTTATGTCTCGTACTCACGCCAAGCATTTGAGATTGATTTTTTTTTTTTCAACTTAAAAAGTGACTAATCTAACATTTGTTGTTAAATATGTGCCAATACAACAGTAATTGTGTAATTTTTTCACTAAAACTTTGTCCATTTTGTAATTCTTTTTGTTGGCCTAAACTCAGCATGAGAGGGATGCAAATAGAATTTGATTATTTTCATTAAATAATAAACATTCTCAAATTAAATAATTATATTCTTAATAAGTGATCAATTATATTCCTAAGTTACGTTGTTAAGAGTGTACATGTTCACTCACAAAGCCAATATAATTCATTAAAAATTCAACCACTATTTCTTATGCACATCGAAAAACTTCCATATGAAGCAGATTAACAAACAATCTACGGTGCATGAAATTTAATGTAAGGGTGTAATGGTTAGGACATGCATTCTCTGATAAAAAACTTGAAATGAAAAATTCATTTCAACATTTTTTTTTCTTTTGACAAGTGCTTGTTAGTTAAGGGCATGCACATTAGCTAGGAAAGAACATCAAGTGGTGAACTCACATTTGGTGACACACTATTTGGGTTACTGACCCACATAGGATAATTGGGGACCTGTTACTACCAATGCATCCAGTTAATTTCAAACTTAGGTAATAAAAGTCTCATACTAATGTTTTTTGCAGTAGAGAAAATACCGCTACATTAAAAACTGGTTGGTTACAATATACAAAATTGCGATAAAATATTTTCTTCTTCCTATGGACTTTTGTTATGTTTACATTTTTTTTTTCCTCACTCTCACTCGGCATCCACGTCAAGATAATGGGATTTACTTAAAGATTTGAGCTATGCATTTCTCTTGACATGTGACTTGTATGTTTTGAAATATTATTTTCACTCAAAACAATTATTAAATCCGCATATGAGTCAGGAGTGTGCACAAACCAGAGTTAATACCTCAACTGCACCCTCATCTTTCATGGGTTTATTGGAAATTTGGAATTTGATTTTAGGTCCTTCAAGAAGTAAAAACTCTACACAAAAGATCCAGTATTAATAGGCCAAGAGGTTTTTGGTCATATATCTGAGTCATTAGTTTGTATAAGGTTTATTTATTCATTCATTCAGTTGTTAGTTGGAATATCTTACATCGGAAGAGTTGAATAATTTTGTAAAGCCTCTTTCTAATTTTTATGATTGGGTTGCATGCTTTAAATCTTATGATTTTTTTTGTACCTATTCTGATATATTATTAAATTTTTTTAAAAACTTTTAATGAAATTTTCTAATATGACTAATGACTTTTTGGCTTATATCTACTAAATATTTTACATGGGGTGTTTGTTTGAGGAAAGACCTGACCTCGAATCCTAAAGCTCACACAAAGTGAAGGCATAGATGCTTGATGAACTTGCTCCATATCTGTATATGTCATTAGTTTTTCTTAAATGTTAGGCGTTTGTTACTTATTTTATTTTAAAAAGTCTAATTTATTTTGTTTATGTTTGATGATATAAACCATGTTAAGTTTTTGAAAAGTAATCAGATAATTAATCTATTCATCTATTCGTAAAGCAAAATATACTTCAAAATAAAACCATTTGCAAAGTGCCATTTAATCTTGCTGATTTTTGAATTCTCATTTAAATGTTATTTTATTTTTAAGAAACTTCACTATTTACCTTGCTAACACAAACCCCAATCATACCCAAACTTTTGTTACTATTTTAAAAATAAAAATTTAATACTTGCCTATTTATATTTTATTTATATTGATTAAATTCAAATTTTGCTCGGTGGATAAAAATTTTCTTTCTACAATTTTGTTTTATCAAAGTGGACAAGCCTCGATATAGTGAGTCTTTTTATTTCAGGAGCACGTAAACTATTTATAAATGATTGCATGGCTGGTAGATATAAGGGGCCGTTTGGTTCCCGGATTGGGAATGGAAAGGAGTGAAGGGGTAATGGAAATGAGGGGGAGTGGAGAAAGATTGGGAATAAAGAATGTGTTTGGTGGGTAAGGTATGAGAGAGTAGTCCTTGGGAATGGGAAAAGTAAAATAAAAAAATATTGTATATTGACTTTTATACCCTTAAAACAAATATATCATATGATATATAAAATAAAATATTAATTTAAATAATGACTATTAATTATTATAAAATATTTTGATTACAATTCCGTTTTTATAATAAAAGATATTTTTTAGCGTTATTGTATTTGATGTGTTTCGACTTTGAATAATAAAAGTTTCAATAAAATATTTTTTATAATTGGATTAATGCTACTAAACCAAAGCTACTTCGTTTCTACATTATTATTATTATTATTCAATCAAACAACATATTTAAAACTAATTTACAAATTCAAAGATATTAAAAAAATAATTAACCCTATATTATATAAATAACAATAAATTCTGTGCTCAAATCAGCGGGCCCCATAGAATTATGGCCAGACTCTCTCTGAGCCACTTAACCAGGGACCTGAGCAACGACCCATCCGAGCCGCATTTGCACGCCGCTTTAGAAAACCGTGCAACCCCTCAACTCACTGATATCATCGTGATATACACTGCCACGTGGACAATCTCACTCATCTAACGGCATCCACGCCTGACAATCCCGTGGTGAGTTATTGCCTTCCAGGCGTTGCGTGAAGGCCAAAACACCAAAATAAAAAAAAAGAATAAAATAAAATATCACTAGGTTTCATCCAGAACGAATAAAAAAACAAGGAAGAAACGTTTCGAACAAGGGCCTGCCCTCAATCCCAGAAGAAAATTTCAGTCCCATTGCGGAATTGGGAAGGAGGTCAAGGATGGAAGGGTAGAGTAGAAGGGACAGAGATAGATAGAGAGAGAGAGAGAGAGAGAGAGAGAGAGAGGAGGAGTGATGATGAATCGGAGGAGAGCGATGACGTGGTCGAGGGTTGGGAAGTCGGCGCAGGGTGTTGCGGCGCATGGGCTGCTTTTTTGCTTCACAATCTTGCTTGCTCTTAAGCTTGATGATCGGGTTTCGTATTCCTGGTGGTGAGTTTTCCATTTTCTCTTGCTATTTGCTTTCTTGGATTTGCGATTAGAGAGAGTCTCAAATGTTTGTGATGATGGATGCGTTTTGGTTTTGATTAATATTTTTTAAACGTGTTAGAATGATTTATGGGCTGTGTTGCTGAGTTTTTTAGGTTTGTTTTGTCAATCAGTCGTAAGATCTGGGATTTATGGATTTTTTCTATTTGATTAGATTGTCTTCGATGTGGGTTGGACAATTCAGACTTTGGTTGTTGGCTAAGTTTTCAGCTATTGAGCACTTTATAGGTTCTCTTTTAAATGTATATTTTACTGAATTGTAGTCAGATTGTTTCAATTTGCGAGGCTTTATAGATTTGGAATTCTTGTTTTACCTTCCAAATTTGCTCTCAAGTTTTCATCTTGGCATTGAACTTCATTAGCTGCTATGCTATCAAACCTCAGTTCCAGCCCTCATACCTTCTCTTTTAAATTTCTCTGGACCAATTGTGAAAGAAGTTTTTCCGTTCTTCTCTTCAGTATCATTTTCTCATCTGTCTCACATTATAAAGTGATTTGTTAATTTATATGAATACAAGATGCAGCCTATATATAATCTGAAACATTAGGACACAAACGGCAAACTGGGATAGCTTGAACAAGAGCCTACCACAGCTTTGACAGAACTGCCATTCAGTAGACTAGTTTTTACGAGGGCACTTGCTAAGCTTTTGCCAAGACGGTCTAAGTGGCTATTAAGCTAGAAAAGGATGTCTTTAGAGTGTCATTTCTATTTGATTAAATGAAGAGGTGCTGTGAAGAACAAAAACATTTATTTGAATCATGAACCAATCTATTACTGGTCCTCAAAATATATAGTGAAACCCTTGAGAGATAGGTTTTTTTGATAGGAAATAAAGTCAATTTACTCGCCTATGATGAAATTCGAATTTGTATATTAGAGTTGGTGATGATGAGTATCTGTGTTATTTTGGGGGCATTGTAAATGCATAAACAATTTTATTTTGAGATACTATGAGGTTAAAGACATCTGAAAATTTATTGCTCTATTTTGTGACTTTTTTATCTTTATGTCTCCAATGCAACTCATCTGTTATCAATTTTTAGAGGCATGGTCATGGTGGATCTCATTAAAAAAATTAGGTAAATAATTTTCCTTAGGTGTTATTTTAATAATGATTAAGTTTTCATGTATATATAAAGACAATATATTTTACATTGTTTGCAATATCATCATGTGATGTACATTGCAGATTTCTTAAATTTCCATCACCTTTCTTTTGCAACCTTATCTTTTCTTCTGAAGTCCCTCCAAATTATGTCTGCACTTTTTTCTTGATTTGTGGGTTCTGTTATTCACCGGAAGGTTCTAGCCTTCACTTGTCTTGCGTTGCATGAATGTTGTATCTGATTTTTTTGATATATGAGACACTGGAAAAACTTACATGCTCCAAGGCATTTGATTGCACTTTGGGACTCCTTTTGGCTTACCAAATCACAGTGATGTGGTTTTTCTGTATCAACTTAATTTAATGCAGTAGAACAATTTACCTTTAACAATCCATAGAGGCAGATATAGTGGATTTTCTAGTCTCAATCCTGAAATATCCGAGTGTTCTTCTTCTTGGAAATGTGTTTCCATGCACTTATTGTTGAATCACATTGAATTGATATATTTGATGTTTTATGTGCTATTTGGATTCATTTTTTTTCCTTAAATGAATTAATTTTTTTTTTTCAAGTGTTCTTATAGTATTTGTATGTGACTAATAATAGTTATATGACTAGATCGTAACGGCCAGCGCCTAGTTCTGCATGCGAAAGTTAGAATTGATGTGCAAATAGGTTAAATCTAACAAACAGGTTAAGTAGAGCAAAATATCTTTACCTGGAACTTTCAGAGAGACTAGGCAGAGATATTTCCTAGATATGGAAATATGGAACTCTATAGTGAAATGCAAAACTACCTTACAATGTAGGTACTAAATCTCAAAACAAATTGCCTCAGTTTCTCCAAACGTCATTATTATGCTAGTTTTTAAACGCCTAGGTGTCTGTGGCATGAATTAGGTTGGAGGAATTGCTGCATTAAAAATTTCTAGCAAACTCGTCTAATGTTTTTGAATTTGTTCCAGACAACTTGTATTGATCAGGTCTGTCATAGCAAATATAGTCAAAGAATTAGAGGGTTTATCTAGATCAAATGTTTTAGTCAAGGAAAAATGATTTTGTAAAAGTATGGTTCAAATCTCGCTGTGAATATAGTTATGTAGGCAGAGAATAGTCGAGTTATCTGGGATAAGATAATGTAATATTGTTAAGCTACTTCTAGGATTTATGTCAGATTTAACCAGTGTATCACTGTAGGACTTATGTAGTCATCCTCATTTTCGAAAAGTAGAAGCAATATGAATGCAATATACCATTGATCTTGATGCTCCTGATGTATCAATTATGAATTCTAGCAACAAATTGTCATATATATATATACTCAGGCATGCACGGAATGCAGAAATCTCTACATCTTTTTGTTTGTCTTTTTTTTATTATTTTACTGTAATTTGCAGGGTAATTTTTGTCCCCTTATGGCTATTTCACACTGTTGTTGCACGTGGCCGATTCTCTTTACCTGCTCCATCTATCCCTCATGATCGGCATGTAAGTTAAATTTGTGGAGTTTCTAAAAGGCCCATTATACTTGAAGAATTTTTCCTTTTCTATTGGCGTTGTAACTTTTCTTGAGAACGATATTATTCTGTTCTGATAGCTAACTTCATGTCTATCTCAACAGTGGGCTCCTTGTCATTCTATTGTTGCAACACCATTGCTTGTTTCATTTGAACTACTCCTTTGTATCTATCTTGAGAGCATTGGTGGTAAGTAAAAAGAATACATTAGATATATTGACAGCTATTTCTGTGCTAATGCTAGGTTAATGTTGAGCACTTTTTATAAGGCTTAATTGAAATAATCTCTATTGATGCTTATTGGTGTATGTGGGAATATTCATTTATTTTCTTTTTCATTATTCATATTTCTGCAACAGAAAACCTATTGCTTCGATTTGCTCATTTGTTTTAAAATGATTTGCTGCAGCTCATACAAAGCCTGCCATAAACTTAAAGATTGTTTTCCTCCCTCTTTTGGCCTTCGAAATCATCATTTTGATTGACAATTTCAGGTATTCTTCTATGCTTTAAATTAACCTATAAAGCTAATGACTAAAGCACCAATGAAAATATCGTTTGATGCTGGAGAATCTCTTATAGAAGAAAGCTGCATTCTTACGGCTACTTAATAATAACAACCAAACATCTCCTTTGGCACTTCTGAAGCCTAAATCTTATAAAATATTGGAGACTGAAATTATAAGCAGTGTTGTGATAGCAGTTAATGTTTAATCCATTTTTCTTGGACAATACCATGTGTTATGTTGGTTTTTTAAGATATAAATGGCTAGATGTATTGTGCTTACATAATACCTTTTTAAATAAAGTCATGTCCTAATGTTTTTTGTCCCTTCAAGACAAGAAACCCTTGTTCACTATTTTCCAAGATTTTGGTGTCTTGATTATGTGAATGCTCAATTTAAAATTGAGAGTATTTTGAAAATTGTATATTTTTTAAGTTATTTTTTTGTGAATATCAATAAAGTTAACATCGTTGAAAAGCAAACACCGATGCTAGAAAGCAAAGAGCAACATGTAGGTTATTAGGGAAGTTCTTGATGATATTGAGTAGGGCTACAAGCAGTTGTATCTGACTAGGTGCTAAAAATTCAAAGTCTGGTTCATTAGAGACTTGAATGGGAAAATAAGTTTGGCTTTCATCCTCTTAATATTGGATTGTACCAATTCTGTTTACATATAGGCTTGGTCAATTTATTAGAATTCCAAATCCAATTCTATATAATTTACTTTCATCTCTACTGCCTAAATATGAGTCACATAAGAAGTTTGTTCACATGTATATTTTCTCCTAAAAAAATACTTTCTCATAATTACCCTTTTGAAGTTGAAACAGGCTACTTCAGTAAATAAGAATAGGTAAATCAGGCGTATTACATTCCTTTCAATGTGACATGCATCGTGCATTTTACTGATTTAATTGGCATTCTGAACAAGCTTCTTGTATCATATGTAATGGGTGTCCTTTTCAAGTTTTTTAATAGAGTTAATATTATGCAAGCATAATGTTGTAAATATTTTATGACATATTGAAATGGTATCCTGCACTTTAGAATTCAGGATTCTTTCTTCAGTAGCATTCATAGGATTTTGTCTTAAATCAAATAGCTCTTTTTAATGCTTTGCCTTTTGATTGCATGTCTAAATTATTTTAAACAGTTTGTTTCAATATCTAACATTGTCAAATT
Organism: Dioscorea dumetorum; assembly: GCA_902712375.1. Classification (NCBI taxonomy): domain Eukaryota; kingdom Viridiplantae; phylum Streptophyta; class Magnoliopsida; order Dioscoreales; family Dioscoreaceae; genus Dioscorea; species Dioscorea dumetorum. The sequence continues at coordinate 4,579,430 of CACTHL010000492.1, forward strand.
AATATTTATCTAATTAGAGCATATTACCTAATTACAGAACATATAGTATTTCAGTCAATTTACAATATGATATGTTCATTTCATCATATGGTTGCCACATCCTGGAAGGATGTGAGGCCCTCTTCTTTTATTGATTTCAAGATGGTTAATCTTGTTTGACTTTCCCTTCCCCATCTGAAACATAGAATTGTAATAATTAAAAAAATCATAATTTGATGTTGTGGTACTTGCATTGACGCAAACGTGTGTACAGTCAATTGTAAGAATCCAATTGTTTATTTAATAAATGAATTGGATAAACTGGCTTCTATACTAGTTGTTTATGTTGAAGTTATTATCTGAATTGTTATAAAAAATGGGATTGACAGTGAAAATTGCGTGATTTTATTATGCTCCTACATACTGGGACTTTCAAATTGTATGGAAAAAGTATATATAGATAAGCACGAGTATGTTAAATAAATTGCTTTAAATCATGTTCTAAATCATGATAACTAATGTTGGCTGGAATACAGAATGAAATCAGGTGGAGTACTTTTACCTGATTAAGGAAAATTTGAAACTGAGAAAGATATTTCTTCTTTTTCCCTTTTTGTGTTAATGGATGAGAGAAGAAATACAACCAGTGTTCTAATTCACACGACTGGCCTTTGGCTTTATTAGTAGTTGTCTAGGATATTGCTTGCAATTTGCAAGTTGATTGCAAAACCAAACCTCATACTGAATGAAATGCGTACTCCTTGGTCTTCCCATGGTTACAGTTATAGTCACTGCATCATAGGTATTATTGTTAGCTTTTTTGTCTTTTTTTAAATTTTCTTTGTTGGGCTGCATCTTAATGCCCTTGGCAGCTAAACTGAAAGATTGCTCTCTAACTCTTTGAAACTTTTTCTAAGCTTTTCATGCTATGATTTAGGGTTTCCAAGGTTTTCTTACAATTGTTAGTTGTCATACTGTACAATTATGTTAGATATTCAGTTATAATGAATTTATATATTGAAATAAATTCATCTCAAATCAAATTGATGTTTCATGTTTTCTTGACTGACTTCCTTTCTGCTTAGATCTATTAGACTGCTGAAATGATTTTTTTCTTGATATGTGGTTATTTAGCTTTGCTTAAACCACTTCTGCATTCGTCTATGCTGTAATGCGTGATTTAGCAGCTGTCTGAATATTGTAACATGTTGCACGTATGTTTTTACTTTTCATCATATTATAGTATTGTGATGTTCACTGTGATTACTTGTGTTACTACCATTTAATGTATGAAGCTGTTGTCTTTAATAATTAGGAACATGCATAACAATTCAGAAAGAGTGATGTGCAACAATTGTGATAAATATCATTTGTGGTGGCATCTTTGGTTGAGAATCTTTAGCTTGAACTTGTAGAAGATATGGAAAACCCAAGGGTGGCAGATGATTGTTGAAAACAAATGCTTGCAATCCTGTCATTGAAACTTCTCTTTAAAACAAATGCTCGCAATCTTGTCATTGAAACTTTAGAGGAAGAAAAAGGAAATCATGTTTTTGAGCTTGAGGATGATGAAAGCTATGAAATATAAATACCATTGTTACAAATGCAAAGATATGATTGAGACATTTCTGAAGAGCAGTTCTGTGGGAGGATGAATATGCAACCCCCTATTAATGAAGCAATAATGAAAGATTTGAAAGGAGCAAGTCAATAAGTTTTTTGATATTTTAATGGATAACTGCATTACTGTTCCCTAAACTAAGCCCCAATGTTCACTTGGGTTCATGAACTTAAACTGTTCAGCTGGGTTCCTAAACCAAGGAATTAGTTTACATTAATCACTGGGTGCAATCCTTGTTGACCTTGAAGTCTGCCTTCTGTTAAACATGATGTAAATTTTAATAGGTTTGCTGATGTAGATGGAGTGCTCCTTCTGTCATCCGACCCTCATGGATTAAATTTAAGCTTTTTGGTTTCAAAGTTTTTGGTGATTGACAATGTACGTGACATCTGCACTCTATCCCTCACTCTATCTTGTTTTCTGTCCATACAATGAAGTATTGAAAAAATAATAAAAGTTTTTCTGGCCTTCATGGCACTTTGTTTTAATTTTAGTTTGTTGATAAGTTGATAAGTTGATTTAGTGAGAGACTGTAGAATACAACGAAAACGAAAGAAGACTAATAATATCTTTTGATCTTTTCAGTCTTTTAGAGGAGACTATATATTGACCTCGAGTTCATGTCTGATTGAAGTGCATAAGCATTAATTACTTCAGTTTCTTCTCTTTATTGTCCTACCATGATAATTAGAATCTTTGCCCTGTACGCTCTACAACTACAACTTTTTTTGTGGTCTCTTATTATCAGTACTCACTCTTTTCTGATTTAATTCATTCCTTGCACCAAGGATCATGGCATGTGTTTTTTGTTTTAAGAGTCTTCACATCTTCTCATTTAGCCTTATGGGAAAGAGAATAATTCTTACTTATTTTTTTATTATTTATTTATTTATTATATATATATTTTTGTATCCTTGTATTCAATTAAATATTGTTGATAAGATCTGGTTGCCATGCGGTGAACAAGTTGCCTCATGAGAATTATTAATTGATATGTTAGGGTGTCTACTTGGATAACAATTTTTATGGCCCTAATGTTATTTTACTCTTATTTAGGATGTGTAGAGCCTTAATGCCAGGAGATGAAGAAAGCATGAGTGATGAAGCTATCTGGGAAACGCTTCCAGTAAGTTTTCTCAAGTCACATTGTTTCTTGCTTGCTTGTTGTAATGCTGTATACATCTTTATCTACAGTTTCTTTTTTTTATGAAGCTAAAAGAACCATTGTATATTTTACGGCAAAATGTAAAGATTACATTCTTTATATTAATTATGTGCATGGATATACATATCGCATCTTTCGAACCTTCATTTGCCTGAGTGAATGCTTGAAGTGATTTGATTTTCATTACAGGCTTGAATCTTAGGAAAGATGATTTTCACATTTTCTGAAAAGCTTGCAATTTGTTAGACAGAAAATTCTATGTTTTGAGTTGAGCTGGAAAGGGTGTCAAAAGAATTATTTATGAACCAGTTGGATGGTGATAGTGGTGAACTATAAGTTATGATAATTTATTCATATTTGGATTTGCCTTCACAACAGGATGGCCTTTTAATCAATCTTATATATGTGTTTTATGTGAGATGTTTGAGAATTGAGAAAGCGGAGATCTGGATGCAGAAGGGTGAATCTAACCTTAAATATCTATCATTATATTAGGTTGTATTTAATTTCTCTTAGGAAAAGATTGAGCATTAGTGACATCTCATATGCTACATATGATTATCTAGTCAAAAAGTTTGGTGGAACTTAACAATGGCATTTAGAAAGTACTGAGAATATCTTTGGTTCCAAATAAAATAATAATGTGAAGCGTAGTTGCATGGATGAAGAGGCACCACAACTCCAGATACTTTGGTAGGAAAAAAGGTTTTTTGCTTTTGGTTACGTAATTTAAAGAGGAATCACATTAGATGATGGTTATTAGTAGAAGAGATGCGCTGATGTAAAACATCCTGTTGCTTGGATATGAGGTGACAGCAAATGCGATTTCTGTTACATGAAGGTTGACCAGGTTTGACTTCTGTGATAAGAATTTCAAACAATTTCTGCCTTTTGATGTGGTTGTTGATTAATCCTTAATTGATTTTGTTATAGCGATTGAAGTTTGATTTCCTTGACTTGATATTTAATTATGTACCTTTTTAAGATGGAAATTGACTATGAAATAAGTCTCACCAATGTTGATGTATCAATCAGATACGTGATTTGAATAAGCAAACTTGCAATGTATAGCACCATTTTAAATTCACACCAACATTCTCACAGTACAAATCTTGAAGCTTGTAAATGGCAGTGCAATAATTAATTGTATATACTGTCTGTAATCATTTTTCAAGTTCACGTAAACTGAACTACAAAAGATAGTTATCCATTCCATCTGTGCAACTGACTGACCAGGTTGTAAGTTTGTAATGATTTCACAGTGCACTTTCCTTGGTGCCAATTCATCAAGTCATGATACAAATTTGGCAGATCTTACTTCTCAAGCTCAATATATCTAATCAAATGCTAGAATCCAATATACTCGGATTGGCGAAAGATTATTTATGTGAGGGCATTGAAATAAATTTGCCTCCACAAATCTCAAATGTAGGAAGCAGCTACTGACTTCCAAGAGTAGAAAGCACAAGAGAGTTCTTACTTATGGAAATAATGCTTAAATCTTGGCTCGAGTAATCTCTCTGTGACATTTCAATATGTTTTATTCTGTGGATATTAATGACGAATATCTAACTAATCTTTAGGACATCATAAGGCTACGCAATTTACTTGCAAACATGAACTTTTGCAATGTGACCAAATAATATGGCCCGGCTAGAGGTATCTTAAATGCAAACATCATATTAAAGTAAGATTGTTGAAGTCCATCTAATGCTATCCAAGAATAAGGTGAAAACGTGAGAAGATGAGAGGCATGGTCATTGTTGTCACACATTATACACAGCAGGCAAACTTACAAGAGAGAAGTACACACAGAGGTTATGCAACATTTTTAAACTAGGATGATGTAACCAACATGATTTGAACCTAAGCAGAACACAGATTCTGTTGACACTATTAAACTCAAGCTAGATCATAGATCCAGACAAACATATGCCACTGACCACCATAAATATGTAGAACTACATATTTATGCTATGAGGTCAAGCAACAGATCATGCAACTTCTAAAAAAAATTGTAATGAATTATATAAGTTCTATTTATGTTTCATTAGACATTTGCAACATCAAGTAAAATACAAGTCATGCATCCTAGCCAATCCTAAAGCAAAATTGACTGAAATTACAATAATATATAACTGGTAGAAACCAGAAACTCTAGTTTTTGGCACTCTGATCTGGGTGCTTTCTATTGCACTTTGTGTTCCTAGACAGTGATTAGTCGTTGAATTAAAAGAAGTGAAGGGCCTTTTGAGGTCTCGCCTGGGTTAATATACTTTTTATTCTACTTTACTGGAAAGAGCAATATATGTTACTTATACATTTCAGGGTAGGGATGTTTTTGTATTTTCTATGTGCTTGTTTGTTGCCTTTCCGATGTGGTTTCGTGGTTGAGTTTACTATAAAGAAATCCATTATTTATATGCAAAATTTCAACTGAATTTCAAGACTTGATAGAGTGCTATCTTTTGGGAGGATTACATGTGCATAGCTTGCCCCAACAGATAGCGAGATGGGTCCCAAAACCTGTTCTGACTTCTTAGTTGATGGGTTTGTATATCAAGAAGAATTTCCCATTAATGTTGATAATTCATGGTTGTACCTTGGATTTAAATATTATTTTTAATTCTATCAAGATTTTTAGAATCGTAACCATATAATTAATTCATTTACTTCTTGATTCTAGCACTTTTGGGTTGCAATTTCTATGGTATTCCTGGTCGCTGCTACATCATTCACCCTTCTGAAGTTGTGCGGTAAGAACGTCTTTTTTTCTAGTTCCAAAATTTGTTGTAATGCCAAATTCATTTTCAGCTACGTTTTACTCTTACCTATCTTTTTGTTATCAAAACTTATGTGTATAACTATCATTTTTATTTCTTTAAACTTAATTTATGTTTTCTTCTCATTTTATGTGCTGTGTACAGTCTCGAACCTCAATCTCTTTGTTTTACCCGCCTTAACCTCTTTTATAGCCAGTGCATGTTTCGGTGATAGTTCCCAATTTTTAGATATGGAAAATGATCAGTGATGTGTGAGCAATTGAAATTTTGTGGCTTGTGATAATTTCTTTATCCATGCGATCTTATTTGCTGATTGCCATCTAAGAAGGCCTTCTTTTAGAGGAATCCATGGTTTTATTATAATGTTGAGAACCAAGGCAAGCCATCTAATAAGTTCTTGAGTTATTTTTATTATATTGTTGATCGAAGTTTGTGGAATGTGAATTTAGTTGTCCATGTTGATAATCTATGCTGTTTCACAATAGAATAGGACCTGGATGGTGGAGCCAGTCAGTGTCTACATACTATGTCATGCTGCAAATGATTCTGGTCCACCTGAACTTGGCTTGAGTGATCTCATGTTGATGTGATGTGCCTGGACTTAAATGCCTGCTCTTTTGTGATTTAAATCAACTTGTTAAAAAATTTTTCAGAGAAGGGATCTCTGTTTTCCCCAGTCAAGTCCTTAGCTCAAGACATACCTTTTGTGAACGTCAAAAATTGTTTTAAGCTGTGTTTTTGTGATTTACTTTGAACTTAAATGGGATAAGATAATATTGTGGCCGGGGTGGGTTCCTTCTAATCCAATCGTAACCACTGTAGCTGTTCTTCTTCTTCTTCTTCTACCTTTTTTTCTTTTTTGGTTGTGTGTATGTGTTCTGAGTATAGTCAAATGTAATATCAAGGATTGTTTTTGTCGATGTCATTATTAAATGAATGTAGGGCAGGGATGGAAACGGATATGAGGACAGATATGTTTAGGAAGTATGTATATTGAATTCTTCCTTCTCTGTTTAAAACTAGGGAATCCTTGACTATGCCCACTTGTCAAACTTCAAAGAAAGCAAGCCTCTTCCTATTAGGGTCACGCCAGTCTGATTTACCATACCTACTGACACAATATTGACTTGTCCTGTTTTGCAGCATTACCCAGACACAGGACTTCTTTGCCATTTTGAAGCTTGTAGACTCTTCCTTGAAAGACCCATCCCTATTTGGGCAGTGAATTTAGTTTGTTAGCCCGGCCAGCTCAATATTGCCATGCCTTTTTGCAGCCTTAGCCATATACTCTCAAGGCCTCTTTGAGAAGCTTGTAAACTTAAAATATAAATAAATCAAATGATAAAAAAACCATCTCTATCTGTGAATTGGGAGGGTCTATTTGCTTTCCCTCCTACCGCAATATTGGGATGTCCTTTTTGTAGCCTTAAGCCATACTTATGGTTCTTTGTCGTTTTTGAAGCTTGCAAACTTACTAAAGCAACCTCAGCTGTGGGTGTGTTGGGGGGGGGGACTGTTTATCATGTAGAAACTTTTTGATGTTTTGGCTAGTTGGTTTCTCCAGGAGATCGTCACATAATTTTCTATTCTAACAACAATCGTTGCTATCACAAACTGTTCTATGCTCATTGACATCTAGATGGCCGTTATTTGAGTTGAAATTTCATAGTGACATGAACAATAACTCCAATAACTTGCAGCTGCCTCGTTTCAACATTATGAAACAACTTCCATTTAAGCGAATACCTGCATATCATCAATCTCATACCTAGCTATTGGTCTGCATGTGATGTGTAAGCAATGGGTAGTCATTTTCTTTCATTCAAAAATACTGAAGAAAGCAGCACCCACATTTATCCCATGAATTAATTTTTTTCCCTAATCAGTTTTGGGTGCATGCTTTCTATATTCTACGGTACTTTATGATTTTTCTGTTTGCTTTTGTCTGCCTTACTTCTATCAAACATTGCTCTTTTGTATTGATGATGGAAACTAAGCTGGATATCTGTGAGATGGTCATGGTTGGACGATGCCTTGTGAGAAACATTTTGCACGATGTTTGGGAATCGGTCAACTGAGTACTAAATGAGTCCTGTCATTGGGGAGAATTCCCCAATATACAAACATTACAACAGCACAAATTTTAGCCAAAACCATAAAATGCATCTGATGTCCATATAGCTTCATCAGTTCATTTAAAATTTTTCTAAGGCTTGCTTGGGGACTGTGCCTTACTCAAGTTTGTCCAACATGTATTAGCAATTCTGATTAGCTTTGACATCTAAAACTTAAAAGAGTTTGATTAATACATCTTCATCTAAAAATTTGTCTGGGGTTGGTCACAACATTAAGTTTCTCCCTTTATTTTATCCAGTTTTGTAGATGGTATACTGCCTTAAGAAATCCACTTTCATCATTATTCTCTGGATAGTTTACTACTTATGAAGATGGGTTATCATGTGCAATCACTAATGACTAGAGGGTAGCATTTGGGCTTCAGCTATCCAATAGGCAAATTATGAATTATGCATGGTTAGTTTTTTGAAATTCTATTGGATAGTATGCACTCATCATGGATTAAGTGTATGATACAGTCTTTCTCTTTAATCTGAAATAGTAGTTTGGGCATTAAAATAATCCAGATCAAGCTGAGAGCTGCTACTGATATTTGTTCAATAGATGCTTGTGAAGGACAATATGATACAAAGGATTGTGGAGGGCAAACGTGGTTAACTTGTAGGTGCTAAGGTTGACAGCTTCAATGATTTGTTAATAATGCATCACTGAGCGAAGCATAAAATTTGCTGTAGATAATAATATTATTTTTTAATTCTGTTAATTTTAAAAAAGTTCATGAAAATCAGCTTTCCAAGTTTAGTCATGCGGTTCAGGTTTTTCTGTGGAAGACTAGAAAATAAATTTTCTTCTAATGAATTTCACTTGGTTATAATGCGCTTGCTTTGACATAATAGAAAATGAATGTTTTGCCAGGATAAGTCGTATAGAAAAAGGTTAATTTTTGTCCCTTTGTCGTGCTTTGACTTTATCTAATTAAACTTTGTGATTTCCCTCTTCATTTGTTTCATATACATATTAGAGATGGATGATTTTCTCCATGAGAGGGCATAACCAATACATGGTTGCAATTTTCATTAATAAGTTCATCTTACATCGACAACTTTGTCGTGGATTGTGCTAGTTCATGTTTGGAATGCTTATAGATATTGATGGCAGAACGCACATTATTAGTTTCTTTTGAAAAGTTTAAATTTGACAAAACAATGGGTCATCCTGAGCACATTTAGGTTTATTTTACAAAGAAATCTTTATTTTATCCTACTAGTGTTGGAGTGTATTTAATAGAGTTATTTGCTTAATTTGTATTAGAGGTTAAGTTGGGGCCGTTTTAGACTTTTCTGTTTTCAAGCTTTTAGAATTCCTTTATAAGCATATATAAGCGTCAATAATTTAATGCAAAAGATGAATATGTTATTCATTGAGAATCGATTTTTTTTTTTATTTGGTCTATGCTATTGAAATCCTTAGAGATTTTTTCTACTATATATTTGAGTTTCAATTTCTTTGCTTTTCTTTGTCTATAGTGATCTAGTGCATTGGTTGATTAGGGTTAGAAAGGCTTGTTGAAAGGTAGCAATCTCTCTGTATTGGAGGATTTATGCTCGCTTCTACTGATAGCAAGCCTTCATTGGAGTTTCTATTTTCTAACATTGTAATCAACTGATTTAGGTTAGTTTCTCCCTCTGCCTCATAAATCTGAGTCTTATCAGATATCTTCTGGACAGCAGACAATATGATTCATCGGGGGTTTAAAAATGTATGTTATTTGTCGCACACTACTCAGGTTAAACTTCTTTTAAGATGTAAGCAACCATCATGTGAAACTGCTCTGTATAAGATTTGTGTTTGCCAATTGTTGTCTATATGTATAAATTGAAGCACATTTCCGCAATTGACTTATGAAATATATATTCAGACCTTGAATAAGATCATATTGTTGATTTTACTGATGAATTCTTATTTTGTGCAAAAATTGTCTGCCCAATTTTTTAAGATTATGTACCTATGGTATGTTTTTCATTGATATGGTTTCAAATTACGTTAACATGATCAGGAACAACTCACCAAGATCACCAAATAGTATTTTGGTCCATACATAGCAAGAGGTTTCTTGCTTTTATATTTTCAAATTCGAATTCCAAATTCACACTTGAAGTCATGTGAGGATAAAGCTTGCAATTTAAGTAAAACTAATATTAAAGATTGATTCACATGCGAAACTGCTTACTGTTAGAGAGAACTAATATTTCCACATCAATTAATATAGCACAAATTGATATGAGCATATATGTCTGAGTTGCTCATTGTATCAGTTTATGCTTTTATGTTGACTTGAGCTCAACTGACGTGTTTGATTTGAATCTAATATGGTATTTTAGCCACTGTGATTAGTTTTTTTTTGTATTGTGATGAGAAAGACAAACTTATTTGGGTGACATATTTGAGATAACTATTAGTCCCACAAGCTATATAGATAAGGCATCATGAGGGTGACATATTAGAGTCTGATCATCTGTTAATTTGCAAATTTCGATATAGTTATATGTGTCCGGGTCCTTTTTGCTATGCTAAGAGCAAGCTCAAGTTACATGCTTTTGACTTGCATCTAACACTTAGGGGTTGGATTGGATTTTTTTTCTTAAATTTTATTTTATTTTTTCTTATTCCTTTAAGATAAGTCGGGCATAATTGTTGAAATGTGAAATGTGCAAGGGTGCACCGCCTTGTATTTCAACTTTATCTGGACCAACAGTTTTAGCACTGCTGGGTACCTGACCCTTCTCCAGGTTTTTCATTTCGTTTGCTTGTAACTTACTAAATGGTGTGGCAATATCATAAATACGCACAGTTATATGATCTCTTATGCTTTGATTGTTTGCCCATGTGTCTGTAGCCTGAGAATCATTCTTTTTAAATTTTTGATTGAGCGCTACTAAGTTTTTAGTCTTAGTTTTTATTTGGCTAATTATATGACAATTGACGAAATAGCATACGGCTTATAAACTGCATAAAATTATTGGCTGCAGGTGATGTAGGCGCTTTGGGCTGGTGGGATCTATTTATAAATTTTGGGTATCTCAAATTCACTGAACATGGCACATATGTTTCAATCCCATTTGTTGTTGTCTAATTCTATTTCTGTTTCGACAGAATCGCAGAATGTTTTGCTTTTCTAGTTTGTACAAAGTGGTCCAATCCAATGATTCATCGGCCATCTCAAGATATTGAACCAAGTTCATCCTCTTCGTCAATTAGATATCGTGAGTGGAATAGTGGTCTGTTGTTCTCCTCAATGGAAGATCATGATCAAGACAGATTATGTAGCATCCAAGACATAGGGGGGCACATAATGAAAATACCTCTCTTAGCTTTCCAAATCTTGCTATGCATGCGCTTAGAGGTACATTATCTTTTTTGTTTTTTCCCATACTGGCATTCTTGTTTATGGTTATTCCCTATTGCTGTTCTGGGCTACTTTATTGAACTTATTGTTCTTACTTGAATAGATGGTAGCATCGCTGTTAAGTTCCCTCTTATTCACAATTTGCTATGGTCATTCTATAGCAATTGTTAAGCACTCCCTGTCACACTTATGTTTGTTGCCTTATCTGCTTATCTGCTATGTTTGTCTTAGAAATTCAAGCTTTCAAGTGAATCTTTGTTTCTTAACTGTGCATTTATTAAGATATGCATTACTCTGCTAACTAGATTTGAAATTGATAATTACCTTCCCATATAATTACCTTACCTAATGTTTTTACGAGGAGTTATTGACAAGTTCTTCACTTATTATTTTGAAAGAACGGCACATCACTAGCATTAGCTTCCTAGCCAACTATTCTTTTTGCATACATTTTTTTTTTAAATGAAGTCTTTTTTGAGCCCGGAACAAATCCTTTTCATGCTATACTTCACTGATTATTTCAGTTCTTGATTGGGCTCATATTGTATAATTGCTTTATGAAGTGGCATCTTTGTGTTTACACTTGACCATCTGCTGGACTGTTTGACAATTTTCCTTGTGTTACTGCTTGACCTTGTAATCAAGCTCTGTGTAGGTCATTCAACTACTCTTCATATTGGTGTTGGCATCAGACTATGTCATATGCTAAACTTATTGTTTCAGTTCTTGGTTAGACCCAAATTGTATGTCTTTATAGAGCAGCATCTTCCATTTTTCACCTGGCATTCTACTGGATTGTTTGGCAAGTCTTTATCTGGTACGGCTTCACATTTCAATCTAGCTATCCATCCTTTTTTAGTTTGGGGCTCAACTTTGGTACTAATAGACGCTAATTATATGGAATTAAATTTCCATGGTAGTGTCTGCTTTAGATATAACAGACATACTAGATGTTTGGAGTTAAATCTCCATGTTCCTGTCTGACTTAAACTGCACTATACAACTATAATATCATCTTTTTTTTTTTTTGTTGTGCTTTTTGAAGTTGCAGGTAGCCGATGATGTTTCACTGGTTAATTCATTTAGTCTTCATGGTGTCTTATGCATTCTTGTTATATTATTTTGGCAACTTAAAATTTTTTCGTTGTGATTGGCATCAGCTTAGTAAGAACTGCATCTTCTTCAATTCCTTTCAGACTTGCTCAAGATCCTATTATCTTCATGAATTTCTAATCTCCTGGAATTCTTTAAGTTCCCGTTAGACAACTCAAGATGATCTTTTGCAAGGCTCTGGGTAGATGTACTGTCACCCACTTGACCTAATCTCTTTATTGTAACATGTCACCTTGTTCTTTAATTTTTGTTTTATCTTCTTCGTTATCTTCTTTAGTATTCAACAGTTTACGTACTTGACCTGAAACTTACTCTGTTAAATCATATTACTGATTCTTCCCATAGTCAAATGAACTTATGTGAATAGGAGAGGTTGAAGGTATATTAGAAGGAAAATTCTCCTTTTGAGTTTCTCATTAAGTCTATGAATATGTTAAATTCATCAGCTTTTGAACTTAATAAAGGTGCAAGTCCTTGTAAGTCTTCAGATTGAATGCTTGAATGCAAATTGATAATGTTTACATGTCAAAGCATGATTATTGGGAAGTGGTCTTCTGTTTATTATCAGTATGTGGTCGAGATGTTCATTTTTTGCTGTATTTAACTCCTTTGGAATGAATGATTCTAATTCAAATAACAAACAACTTCCATGGGTTGTCCAGAATTTAATTAATGCAAGGATGATTGGTTGGACAGATTTGGAACTCTGGGATTTCAAATCTGTATCTCAATACAAATAAAATATTTGGTTGCATAGTTAAAGATTTAACAAGGATTTCCATATCCTGTATTTGAGGATCTGAAAAGAGTTACACTCAGAATAGGTCCAAAGTCAAAATCTATTTTGGGGAGCTCTTAATTCCAACCAATATGCAAATTATTTTTTAGCTTTTTTGGTTGATAGATATTGTTTCTGATAGTTACTTATGCATCATATCCTCCTTTGAGCATTGTTTTTAAAATCCGCTTGCTATTTGTCCTCTCATTTGTAATTTAGTTTCTCACAAGCACCGGTATTCTTATTGAAGAAATTTGTTGTGGGCATGCTGATTGAGAACTGCAATTTCTTTTTGCTTAATTATCAGGGAACACCATCTAGTGCTCGCCATATTCCAATACTTGCTCTTTTCTCTCCACTATTTCTTCTGCAAGGTGCTGGTGTCATATTCACTATTATACGTTTGGTGGAGAAGCTTGTCCTTTTATCACGCAGTGGCTCCTTCACTGGACGTTATTTGACAATTTCATCAAGAACACATGATTGCTTTGCATTCCTACATCATGGATCTAGGTATCAATTTGATAATTACGCAGTCAGTCATCAAGCTGCACTATTTATTTGAGATAGAAATATGTATTTGAGGCTATAATAGGTATCATAATAATTTCTTGGTGCTATTTCCTTTCCTAAATAACACAGATTACTTGGTTGGTGGTCTATTGATGAAGGAAGCAAAGAGGAACAAGCTCGCCTATATTATGATGATGCAACTGGGTTTGTATCATCCCATCTTGAAAGCTTACTGTTAATTAATATCTTAGGAGATAAATTGCACAAGATTGCATGTACTTGTCTTTTAAGTTCTACTTAAATAAGTTGAGTGCTATAGCTTGGGACAGAGTCAATGGAAACTTCCCGTTTGTTGTTGTGTTGTGTTGTGTTGTGTTGTCTCATTAAATATCTTCTCTTGATAGGTAATTAAGCCTAACAATGGGTTAAGCTGTGCTGTAGTTTTTGAGTAGTAAACTGAAATTAGAATAGTAGGACAGTAACAATATACATCCTAAATAAATAATTTTATACTTTTATTAATTGAGGAAATGAAAGGAGGTTAGTGTTACTAAAGTCAATATGAAGAGAACCAAGATATATGTGATATGCATATTTAACAAGCTTCTGATCGGTAAGAATTAATTAAGGTAAAAGCCACTATTAATTCTCAAGTGAACTTGATTGTTTATTTTGGTCCCTCGGCCTTGAGTCACTCTCCATGAGTCATGTGGCACAAACTAAGTTAATTGCTAACATGGTGACTTGCATGTATTGCCACATGGTCAATTCCACAAAAAATGTATGTTCAAATCCATGTTTTAATTATTTCCTTTTTTTTATTAATGCCGCATAACAAAACGGGTCTCTTGTCAAACATGTAAGTCACCATATCGACAATTAACATGTTTTGTGTCACATGGGTTATGAAGGGTGACAAAAGAACCAAATTAAACATTTTTTGACTCAAGGGACCAAAATGGACAATCAAGTCTGCCTGAGGTTACTTGATACTCAATAGATTTTTGTACATCTATGATACCGGCATTATATAGATTTGGTCAAGCTTCTTAGAGATGTACTCCAGTCTAGGTATATGAATTTGACATCGCTGGGCTTGTGACTAAATTCCACAGCTTCGTAATATTCAAAAATTTGATATTATGGACCAACTCTGCTTTCTGCCCCTTTGTATTCAACTAAGTTGATCACCAAGTTTAAGCAATAGATTTTTTATTTGGCAATGAAAAAGTTTTTCTTTTCTAAAGTTTGACGGCGGTTGTGAAAGGCGCAAGAGTTTTTTCGTCTCTTTTTAAAATTTTGGTGGATGCGGAAATGATAAGCATGGATACAGTTGTTGTTTAGTGATGATGTTTGGGAAGAGAAGCCCAAATGATGATTGGAAGTTGAGAGTTTGGAAAGGTCAATTTCATCCTAATACTAGTTTTATAGAAAGGGAAAAGGCAGAAGTATTCCAAGAATGTAGCATAGCGGCCAGGAGTTTTCACCAGGGAAAGCAGGGGCTTGATTGCAACATGTAAGACATCTATAAATTAATAAAGGGGATTATATACAAAGAATGCTAATGTGGCTGTCACTAATAGTCCAATAAGACCCTAGAAATATAGATTTACATTCATTAGAGAAATATCTTGAATCTGTGTTTTGTAAAATGGAGTTCCTGTTCTAGTGCTAATTTAAAAATTATCATAGCTGGTGGCCTTTGGGTGGAACTTAAGTGCTGCGTAAAACAGAACAGAAGAATTTCGGTTTCTCAAATATCTTAATTTTGAAAAACTTGAAGAAAACTAAGAAGTGAAGGGTCAGAACTAGAGAAAAGCCAACAGGAAAAAAAGGTGTAATTCACCCTCACAACTTAAGAAAAAATAACTCCTTTCGGCTGAATCCCTTGCCATTATTTTTATAGTGATAGATGAAAATCAATAAGAAGCCTTGGTGAAATTCACTCTCACAAATTGCAATAACTTAGTTCTTATGATAAGTTACACAAGAAAGAATGAAACAATTCTTGTGACATTTAAGCATAAGAACTCTACGGTACTTGAGGTTTGCAAGACTCTACTATCATCCCTAAAATTATAAATGCTTGCTTTAACTTATATTTTTAATCTGGCATTTTACGTAGAACCTTTTTGTGCAGGTATATTTGGGTTCTACTTACATAATTTCCTAAAAACCCTCTGGTTCCTTTTTTTCCATCCTTTATGTCCTTTCTACTCTGTCTATGAGCACTTCTGCGCCAAATTGTCTTCTCATTCTCAATTTTCCTCTCCACTCTCCGCTGTTTCTTTTGCTTCTCTCCTCTCATCCCCTCCTCCCACCCCCTCTCCACACTCTTTTCTTTCAATCCTCTATCTGCTTGGGTGAAACATTTTAGATTGCTCCTTATATTACTTCCAATGATATTCGTATGGGAATTTTGATTTCTTGGTTCTGTATTATTTATTATAGTTTAATCATATGTCTTTAGCAATGCAATATCTATCTGATCTAACACGCATGAGGGGAAGATATTGAAAGATTTTTTTTTTCGTTTGGGGGGGGGGTAGCTGAAATTCTAAAAAAATTGTTGTTATGTTTATCGAATTAATTGAATACATTGAAGATTAGAACCACAGACTACCTGAGAGTGTAACGGAATCTTAAGTGTCACTGAGGAAAATTCCTGTTCTGTGTACCAGATGAAAGTTGCAACTTGCTTGAACATCTGTGGATATTAAATAATGTTTTCAGGTATAACACTTTCTGTGGTTACCCACCTGAGGTTGTGAAGAAAATGCCCAAGAAGGACCTAGCAGAGGAGGTGAGTGCTCTTGATCATGCATTCATTCACTCTTCCTTTATGCTTTCCCTTTGATTTCCTGTTTCCTACCTTTGATACTTCTCCCGGAAGATATTAAATTCTGCACTATTGAGCTGTTTATATAAACTTTCACTGCTCACCCAAAAAAATTTGTTAATTTTAGGTATGGAGACTGCAAGCAGCTCTTGGAGAGCAAACGGAAATTACAAAGTACAGTCAGCAAGAATATGAAAGGCTTCAAAATGTAATGATTCTAATCTTCAATAAGTACTTTGTAAACTCACTTAACCACATGGTGCTTTATCTATCATGAAATCTTTCGAGAATTTTGGGTTTTTTTTTTTTTAAATAATTGATTTGATTAGTTCATAGTGTGTATTATCTACCTTAAAGGAATCATTTTTCTCCATGTGTGCATCACGTAATCTGATAGTTCTTTTGACATTTGGTCCCCATACTTTGTAAAAAATGAACATGTTCTATTTTAGTCTGACTTTGCAAGGCTTCACATTTAACAAATTTACTTTGCTCTCTGGGGTCATTTGATTTTGTGACCTTAAAAATTTTATTTTAAGATTATTTTTGTTAATATTGTTGAACTGCAATCACTGAAGTCTTTGCACCCATGAAGTATTTCACTAGGCCTTGCTGAATACAGAGAAAACATAAGAATTGGCCCTTTTCCTTTTAATATAGTTGAAGTTAGTCTTAACTTCTGCTCTGCTTTGAAGTTTTGATATATGGAGATTCCCTCTTCAATAGTTTTTACTCTAATTTACAGGACATTGGCACATTCAAAGGGATGATTTTATATTTTTGAACCTTTTAGGTGAGAAGATTAGGGATTTGGAGAGATTATGTTCTTCTCTATGTTATTTGACATTGTTTGATATGACATTTCAAGTTTAGTTGTGGAAAATGGTAAACTCCAAAGGTGCATTTTGATTTGTGTTCTCTTTTCATACCTAACAAGAAAATCATTCAAAGCAAAGGAAATAGTGATTGTTCATCCCTTTCAGCAAGTATAAGGAGATTTTTTTAGTTGCAGTCGAAATTTACAGCTTCATCACTATTTCATTATTTTTCATGTTAATTGAAGAAGTTAAAACAAATGCAAACATATGCATATATATGATTATGTAAATAATATCAAGAGATTATGTGTATATGTTCGTTTACAAGTGTGTAAATGTTTACGTATTACATGCTTAAGTGGTCAATACCTAGATATACAAATCCCTACCAATATATTTGATGAGGCAAGATGATTGAAGTGACTTGGAAATGTTATAGGTGTTAAACTTTTAAAGTCATAATATTACAGAAGTGATAAAATATCCAGTGATAAAAGTTGAGGAAGAGTTTAAATATCTGCTTTTGGAGAGAACAGATGCAAGGTAATAATGTTTGCAAACTTGGAGGGGTGAATGTTAGACCAAAACATAAAGTTTCACTGCTTTGTGAAGTTAGGTTTTGTTCATGTCCAAAATGTGAGTGAATATTCTGGGCCAATTAGATAAATGATTAGAAATCTATCTGATAACATTTAGCAATATTCAGAGACTCGTGGGGATGAAAGGCTAGCAGCAATTCCCTTTCTAAAGAAAATATAATGGTGTTATTCCTTTTGTTGGAAACCTAAAGAACAAAGCTGTGTAGTTGATGTGTCTAATAATTCTGTCTTTATCATTGTATAGCTCCAGATGAGCATTGTAAGAACTGTTTTTTTTTTTTTGTAAAATACAAAATTTCTGCCACTTGTTTGGAGTACCATTTCCATGCTAGGTAATGGATTGCTTATTTGTGACACATCCTTTACCTCTTTTGAGTTGAGTTCAATATGCTTCCGTAGCATTTTTCCAGCATTTCCATCCCTTTCTTAATAGAAATCATCCATGTTGCTACATGGTAACGTTTCTGACCATTAGAATGCACTCAGGCCTTTAACCATTGAGGACTTGCATATTATTTCATCCCAAGAATTGTAATTTGAAGAATTGTTCCTTTGTGACCCAGCTGCAAGCTTGAGTTTGTGTTTCATTTATATTATGTTGATAATAATAACCCAACTGTAGGTATATAGTTTTTACTGAAACTACATTCATGATGCTTGTTGAGTTGATTAATGCAAACTAGATTAAAATGGTTAAAATTCATCTGGAACTATGTCAGGCAAATGAATCTCATTCTCAATATCTATCACCACAGACCTGCATGTATATTTTACACTATGATGATTGTACTTTCAAATTTATTTCTGAGTAATTGCTATCTGGCTCATAGAAATTCTTTCTGCGCTTTCAGGAAAAAAATACTATGCCGTGTATGTTTCGAAGGGGAAATATGCATGGTCTTACTTCCTTGCAGACACCGCACCCTTTGCAAGTACATCTCTTGATATTTTTCTTTAAAGTCTACTTTTACCCAAGTTGACAATTTTATGAATCAATTCTCCTGTTCAGCTTTAGTGTATGTATTTGTGAATCTTTGTGCATCTGATACACTAATTTTATGATGTGTTATTTATAGGAGCTGCTCTGAGAAGTGTAAAAAGTGCCCAATTTGCCGTGTCTCTATTGAAGAGCGCATGCCAGTTTATGATGTGTGACATGTTAAAGGACTGATCATCTCCAAAACAGAAAGATGTGTACAGGCTGAACTAATTTCTTATATATTGACCATGTGCTCCCCATTGTACAAAGCCTTGATTAGGAAGTTCTGAGGTTATGTTTCACCAATGTTTAGCTGTGAGGAGACAACAGACTATTGACGCTGTAGGAGCCAGTTAAAGTTGATTGCAGATAATCTGGAACCCACAGAAACCTCCTTTTCTTTTGTTGTCTTAGTTTTTTTCTTTTTTTTTTTTTTTGTCAATTCTGTTATTTTGTCCGATGTGGTTTATTTTTGTCATAGCATTGTTAAACCTGTGGAGTTGTGATGATCCAGCGAAAGCCAGAAATTGTGACTAATGGATTACCTGGAATGGCAAATTTGCTAAGCTTGTAAAATAATTATATGTGGACAGTTTTCTTAATGTCAAACTGAAAGTCTGCCGGTGAGTTCATTTTTAATACTCACTCTGGTATCCACTTGCTTGTGCATGTGCCCTGTGTGTGCGTGTGCGCGTGTTTGGTCTGCCAAAGTTTTTATCTTGGTAAAAATTATAGAAGGGGTTTCCAATTGTTGTTGATGCTTTGACACTTGAGCATGCCTAGGAGGTCTTCTTCTTAGTGAAAACATCAATCAAGGCTTGTCAAAGTGCAGGATTGGTTGGGTCAATTGTCCTTTGTCTTGAAGCTAAGAAAACCAGGGAAAACATGAATGAAAATGGGCTGGTTTCCTGGTAAGTGGAATAGATCTGCAATTTTTAGTTAAAATCATTTTTTAAATGAGAGGAAATTGTTTATTACTATCTTGATGCTTAATGATCTGGGAGTTTTGTATATGTTTTTTATACTATTTTTTTAATGTGGTGGCATTTACAGTAACGTGATATGTCAATATGTCAAATTTATACCATTTGGTGTACGAAGAGCTTGACTTCTAGTTGTTGATGTGATGATACACCTGCTGTTTTTTGTTTTTTTTGGTTAAATGTTAGCTCTTGATTTATCATTTTAAAAATATATTTTAAGTTCATGGTGGTGTGATAGGTTTATAAATTTTATTCCGATTGTCAATTTACCGCTTTGATATAGGATGGTTAGGACGCCTAGGTTGAAAGGTAACCTATTCCATCCCTCATGACTTCTCTTATCCGGCACTCCATGCCACGGGGAAAGCAAAGATGACATCATTTTCGCTCTTCCAAAATAGCTTGGAAGGTGATGCCACAAATGGTAAAAATTCCAGCAGTAATTGATGTATATATATATTCTTTAATACTATTTTTAAGGCATTAATAAAAATGAAATGATGAACAGAAGAAGAGAACACATAGAAAAGAAGAAGTGATATAGAAGAGGATTAACAAGTTCCAAGTCATGGATTATCGATAGCCCTGCCAGCAAGCAAAGCCACCTGGATGATGATTGAGATCTCATCAACCACCTCCTCTGGTTTGCACTTATTTCCTTGGAATGTCTTGGCTCCTGAGTCTCTGAATTCTGATATGCAGTTGAGCAAGTTCTCATTGCACTCCTTGTTCAAGTAATCATCTGCATGCAATATAGATGGCTCACCAACCTTTTCTATATTGCAAACCTAAATAAAGTGCCTAATCTCCATTAAATGTGTGAAAATGTGTCTACCTCATCTATTATATAAAATACTTTCCTTTTTTTTTAATGTCCTTGGGGGATCAATTCAAAATTTTCAAGAAAACTTTTACAAACAGATGAATTTTTATCTAATTTTGCAAGTATAATGATTGCGTGATTGGAGATTTTAAAAAACTGAAAAAAAAAAAAAACATTTGGCTGCTTACCCACATAAAAAATGGCTTAATTATATACCTTTATAAATCATATAATTATTATGAGATTTCTTTGGCATTTGTATTTTGAAAAATGAATTTGAGGGATGACATGTAATCTCAAAATTATCATTTTGTATGACATTTCTATTTTAACAATAGGTTATGCGCCCAAAATTACTAGTCCTTTTGCAGTATGCAGGCCAATTGTATATATACACAACATCAAAATTTAGTGGGGATGCCTATGTAATTAAATGCTTCTTTAAAATCAATGATTTGTTTACTGTACACCAATGTATATATCTGATAAAAATTCCTTTTGCTTATTATGCATCATCTACATTTGTGTCTGTACCATTACAAACTGAACGCTTCATTATTTAGATGTTACTGATTATGTAGGTATAAACAAATATGATTTTTATCCGAATATTTTACAAGTACAAAGTTTTCAGTTCAAATTCACTAAATACCATGGGACTAAAATTAGCAATCTTCTGCTCAATGATTTATATTTCAATTATATATATAATAATTGGGGAAGGGGGAGCATACTTTGGTTGCCCTCAATGCAGGCATCATGAACCCTACAGCACTCATCAAGTCCATCACAAGGCTCTTCTCCAGGGCATCCAGTATACAGAACACCACAGTATTTCCCATACCTCAAAAATGGTGGCACTTCCCTCAGTTTTCAAAACAGCTTTAAAACATCAGCCACAAAAACAAAACCAGCACAGAACTCCATATATATATATATATATATACCGAATAATGTATGACTCACGTACACGAACAATGCTCGGATTCACACCTGTGGCTGCATTGCTGATATATATATATATATATATATGCAGATAAAGAGAAATCCCTTTAATTATAAAAACATATGGATGTTATTATATGCATGAGTATAGATTTCTCAAAGTTTTGAGATCAGTACTAACCATGGAAACAGCAGAGTGATCAAAACGCAAACCAATGTTGAGCCCCTTAACAATCAAAAAACTTCGAAGTTGGAAAGAGAGAATGAAAAGCGACAGGACTTCAAAATTCCACTTCATTGTTGTCTCCATGAAGAGGAAATTGGTGGGATGGAGTGCAGTGCAGTTTATGTCATTAATTTGCTTTATAACAACAAGTCCTTTGCTCACTTATATTTTTAATGATGTGGTTGAAGAAGGTATCTCTCCTTGATGAGGTAGCGTTGGATGGAAGTTCATGATGATGGTGCTGATTGATTTCATAGTTCCACCTAATTGAGTGAATAAAAAAGTGATTTATAACTACCATAGTTAAGACGTGATTATTAACAAGCTTGTTGACAAATAAATTATGGGCATGAACAATCTGATCATTGCTATCTTTTTGGTGCTGTAAATTAGTTGGGATAGCTTGCACTTTTTATGCGAGTCTAGGTCAGTATTTAACGCAGATTTTTAATTTTAATTGATCCTGAGATGCGAAGTAATAATAATGATGATGGCGTATATGGTCAAGGGTCAAATGTGTAATTGGGTGGTGCATGTGTGCAATTTTTCTAGAGGATTTTTTTAGCCATGTTGAGAAAGTGCAGAGGACCAGAGTTAATCTTTTAACATATCTGTACCTTCACCCTGTGCATGTGCAAGTCGAGATTTAAACTTGGTTCTTTAATAGAACATAAACGCTCTCCGTAGGGGATTCATTGCTAATCGATTAAGAGGTAATCAACTTCAATGAGATATTTTTGAGAAGTTTGATTTATGTATTGCTTTTCAATAAATTTGGGTGGATGATAAGTTATTAGATTGTTTATTAATTCTTTTCGTAACTAGCAGCTGATTACACTTGCGCTTATGGAGAAAATGAAAGTGTGTAGTTAATACCATTTATATATGTTTGAAAATTTATTTCGTGATTTGAATACAAGAAATAAAATTGGAAATTGGTGTTTTCTTAAATCGTTAAAGGAATTATTATTATTATTATTATTATTATTATTATTTATTTATTTATTTATTTATTTGATAATCTCGACAAGCCACCGGACACTAAATTCTCAAATCATATTTTAGAAAAAAGTGGGTTAATGATAAACTAGTCATTTATTGCCATAAAGAATGCAGCAAAATTTTATTTTCCCAACATAAGTATGTTATATTGTTCCCAACGAGTTAGTGTGCATTAGAAAATTATAATAGTAGTAAAGTAATAATTTATTAAGCAATGATATAAGATTGTTTATATAAAAAATATATATCAGAATTTTAATAAAATTAAAATCTTATCTAGGAATTTTTTTAAAAAATATAATAATAAATTATATATATATATATATATATATATATATATATATATATATATATCTTAAAACAAATTTAAAAATTTAAAAATGAAAAAAATTCGGATAAGAATAAAACAAATTCAAAATTTGAAATTTTGGTTTTTGTTATTTAAAAAAAATCAAATTAAAAAAAATCATTGAGGATTTTTCGGGAGAAAGAAGAACAAAAAAAATCTCGAGAAAAACTTAACACATCACACTACGAAAAATAGGGAGAGGGAGAGGGAGAGGAAAAAGTGGCGATAAACTCCGGAAAAAAAAGAAAAAAAAGAAAGATAGTGGCTGTCATAAAAAAAAAGAGAAAAATCTGAAGAAAGAAGATGAAAATTCATTCGGAGGGGACCTAAGAAAAACAAGAAAATCAAGAGAAAAGAATTAGGTACATCAAAATTGTATTAGATTTTTTTTTTGGCATAGTTTAGCTTATTTAAACTTATGATAATCAATTCTTATATCCATGAACCTATGCTATCTTATTGTCATGCATTTATTACTTTATTATGTTAATTGAATATTATTTTCTTGTTATTATGATTATTATTATTATTTTTTTTAGTGATAATGAACAAAACACCCTTCCCAATTTCATATATTCACAGACAAACCCCCCTCTTTTCATTATGAACAAAACATCGCTCTTTTTTGTGTTTATTTCCATCTGGGTCCCTGCGTGGGCTAACACAGTTACAGCTTGAGTGGAGTGACAGTTATACTCCTCCACTGACGCGAGAATGGGAGCTGGGACGGCGGTGCGTGTCTCGAGACCTTTCGGAGTTATGAACTACTCTTTGGCTTCATTTCAACTTCTCTCACACGAAAGCGATAGCGAGAACGAACCCTGTAGCTCCGACACCGCCGGCGTAACGAACATCCGATTCTCAACCAATTTCGACACAGTATTCTCTTGTAAGATTAATATGGTTTTATTCCCTTCCCACACCGCCGGTTGTAGTTTAGGGTTTTGTGCTCTGTACCGGCTGTTCAGTGTAGGACGAGCGATTTCCGTTTATGGAATGGATCAGTTTAGAATGCGGAGTTTCCGTTTACATTTTAAGGTTTCTGTTTAGAATTCAAGCATGTTTGGCTGAGCATTGTTGTATGTAACGCAGATATGGCATCCAACCCAATGAACGGCAGATGCTATATGGCGCCCGTCGTGGATACGTTGGCTGAACTGAGGCAGCACATGTCACGAGGGCAGCTGGAGATGGTGAGGAAGACACCATTCGGCCATCTCATGGAGGTCGAGGGGTTGCTGTAAGAGAGGGGGCTGCTTGATGCCATCTTGCAGCGATACGACCACCAGACCAAAATGTTCAAAATCGGAACGAGCCTGGTGAGCTTCCGACCTGAAGATGTGGCCGTTATCATGGGTCTCCGGTCAAACGGGGATCTAGTGCAATTCAGGAAAAACAAAATACCGTCTGATTTCGAAGCGAAATGCATGTCCAAAGGCTTCGAAAGGACCCGGGATGCTATGAAGGCGTCCTTTCTGAGAATGGTCCGGATAAATGGGGAGGAGGTGAACTTTGTGCAGCTGTTGGTGCTCTACCTCATGGGGACGGTGTTGTTCCGAACACCACCATCTCAATCCCAAGATGGCTGGTCGGCTATGCTGCCGACCTCCCTGAGCTACGAAGGTACGCCTGGGAGGAGGCCACCCACAGGTGGATCATGGAAGACCTCCCCAGAACGGGCGCCCGCGTGCAGTCAAGAGCTAGGGGGAAGAACATTGACAAGGGATATCTGCGCGGGTGCTCCATCGCCTCATCCAATGGTTCTACGAGGTCACTGGAACAGGGAACAAGGCCCGTGTTAGGAGGACTCCCCGGATATTCTCTTACGGGGAGGGCACTTTTAGAAAACAAGCTTCGCTGGAAAGGTTACTGTCATCCATCGATGACAAACAGGTATGAAGTCTCTCTTTTCCCATTGTTCCCGTTTACCTTTCAAATGTTCCCGTTTAGGATCTGGCGTTGCTGTTTACTTTTTTATTGTCCCCGTTTGGATTCCGGAATTCCCGCTTACTTTTCGCAGGTCCCCATTTAGAATCCGAAGTTCCTGTTTACCTTTCAATGGTTCCCGTTTACATTTCGAAGGTTCCCGTTTAGAGTCCGGACTTCCCGTTTACCTTTTAAAGGTTCCCATTTAGAATCCTGCCTCCCCAATTACCGTTTAATTGTTTCTGTTTAGGATCTGACATTCATGTTTAGCTTTTAATGGTTTCCATTTATCTTTTATGTTCCCGTTTATCTTTTTGAAGTTTATACTCTCTTGTTCACAATTTTCCGAGCTGACCATCGACTCCGTCGATGAGCAAACATTGGCATTGGTGACAAGGCAGCATTCACGACCGTCACCTGTACTGACGATACAAAACGGGCCTTCGAGACATTGTCGCGGGACGTCCAGCGACTGGCTTCCCGGGTGGAAGTCTTCGGGGGACGCCACACCAAAGTTCCGGCTCGATGTCATCTCCGGCAGATGCACAACGTATTGAGAAGGCCGCCACTCGATGCGTTCCTAGGACTGTCTCCCGGGAAGGAGAACAGCAGCCAGTCGACGTCCCCGAGAGGCCTGTATGGGTTGCATGACAGAGGATAACTCCTTCGGTGCCAACCGGTCCGAGGACGAAGAGAGTCGCCCGTAAGGGCGGACGGAAGAAGGATGTCCCAAGAAGTCTTTCGGTAATCTCATCCGGCAATGATGGCTCTGACGCGGTCGACGTCGACAGCATCATAGCGTCTCTGATCGAGATGAAAGGTAAAGTTGTCATTCCGACATTTGATTTTGATAGATGGCGTTCATCGAAGGGCGACTCCGACATGCAAACCACTGTCAAGGATGAGGGCCACGTGCACTCTCCGGTGGTGGCGTATGACAAAGCCGCGAGCCCATCATCCTCTGTGGACGTCATGGACGAAGACGTCCCAAAATGACGCACTCCAGCCTGTACAGCTACTGCTCCAGACACCTCCGCGAACGAAGGTGTCCAATCTGAGCTCCCTATTCCCCCGGAAGAGGTCACCGCGGACGCACAAGACGACGTTCCGTTTCTGCTCTCCTTTGAAGAGGCTGCACCACCGGAGCTCGCCATGGCGGATGAAAATGGGAGTGCATCCACCGCTGCCGAGGAAGCTCCATCTCGACCCCCCACGGCGGAAGAGGAGGCTCAACAGCAGTCCCTCACCCAAGACGAAGATGCGAGCACCACCGCAGAGGAACCTCCAGCTAATCTCCCCCCAGGCGGAAGAGGCGGCTCCACCACCAGGCTCCCCCGGCGGAAGAGACGGCTCCATCGCAACTCCCCTGTCGAAGAGGCTGCTCTACTGCAGCTCCCCATACTGGACGAAAACGCTAGTACAACCACCGCTGCGGATGAAGGTCCATCACATCCCCCCGCCCATAGCTGAAGAAGAGGCTCCACCTCAGCCCCCAACGGCACAGATAGCACATGATCACGATCCCAGAAAGCAATCGTCACCAGTCTCTGTCGATGTTGACACGGTAGCAGTCATTGAGAAGCAAGAGTCGTCATCTGTCAAGACTGCCTTTCGCCCCAAAAATAAACGGCCGACTGCATTTCATCGATTGACTCAAATTGAGCAGGCGGCAATGGGGATGTACCTCAACTGTGTAATCGACAGGTGAGTATCCATTTTTCGTGTACCTTATATGGGTTTTCGTATACTTTTGTGTGTTGTCGTTTACTTTATATTGATTCTCGTTTACTTTTTGGATGTTTTGGTTTACCTCTGAGAGTTTACGTTTACCTTATATTGGTTTCGGTTTACATTATAGTGGTTTCGGTTTACATTATATGTGTTTCCGTTTAGCTTTTCTAGTTTTCGTGTACGTTTGGGAGTTAACGTTTAGAATACGGTGTTGTCATTTACATCATGTGCGTTTCCATTTACATTTTCCCGGTTCTGTTTACTTTTGAGTGTTGCCTTCTAATAATTGCAATGGCCCGCGTTTAGGACTGTCGTCTGGAAGAACGACCTCTACTTCACGATCAGAGACCACATGTACACCTTGGTGGAAGGGGTTGTTGTGCCCGACTATGTGCTGGACATTTAGTGTGTCATGATCATGGAATCATGCAAGCGAATCCCCTACCCTACAAAAAACGAGCTGCTGTCACTCGGCCGCTGGTGCTTCTCATGTCGAAGGCAGAGCAAAGTGCGGAGGTGGAGCTGACGTTGGTAGAGGCGGGCACCGCGCCGACGCGAAGGCTATGGTAGGGTCTTACGTCTCCTTGCCTTATCGGTCTTTGTCACTTTTTTTTTTACCGTCAGACAACGATGCTGACACATTTTTACGTGCTACCAACAGAGGGAGCTTTTCGACCGATGCCTCACCGATGAGGTGGGCGACACTGGGACGGAGAATTACCCCCTTGTGCCCGTCCACGACTGCCCACAACAGAAGCCCGACAGCCTGGACTGTTGCCTTTACACAATGCGGTTCATCGAACAAATCCTCAACGGGGAGAGTCTTCTTTTGCCTCAGTCCGACGTGCCCTTCTGCGTCTGCAGTATGCAGCCCATATTATTATGGACGGCATCGCAAGGGGGGAAGGGGATGGCGGAGCCCGAAGCAAGAGAGCGACGTCTGACTCAGCAAAGGGAACGGCCTTGCATTGTTAAAATCATGTAATAAGAAATTGGTTTTCTACATATGTAATTACTTACTTTCGTTTTACATACCTGCGTTTATGAATGTAAATAGGTCTTAATGATTTTGTAAAAGTTTACTCGCTTGTATGGTTTCGTTTACTCGCTTACCCTATTTTCTGTTTACGATCCAAAGTTTCCGTTTAGATCGGGGTGTTTCTGTTCGCATTCCTGTGTTTCGGTTTAGAATTGGAAGTTTCGGTTTACATTCCAGGGTTTCCGTTTATATCTGAGTGTTTCTGTTTGCATTCTTGTGTTTCTGGTTAGAATGGGCAGTTTCTGTGTACATTCCAAGGTTTCCAATTATATCTTAGTGTTTCTGTTTACATTCCTGTGTTCCTGTGTACATCTGGTAGTTTCTGGTTACATTCCAGTGTTCTCGTTTAGATTCAAGTGTTCATGTTCACATTAATGTGTTCTGTTGGACTCTCAATCCGCGATGGGTGCGTTGCACGACCACCGATTGTGACCAACCTCCCTACACCTGCTGCACCTGAAATCGCGTGCAATAGTATGCGGCGATTCAATTCTTTTCTGTTTTGGCCGCCTGAGTTGTCTCTTCGCCATTGGTGGTTGGACGGCCAACGGACGAGAATCATCTGTTTGTCTATCATTGTCAGGGACAGGGAAAATTTGTGGTGAAGTAATCGTCAACATATTTGTGGACGTTTGCATCTGTTTGCATTATAGCCGCGCGGGTGTGCTTACACGGGATCCCGTGTACTTGCCTCCGTCGGCATGAGCACGTCCTCGACAACAGGTTGACGGAGAAGCTGTTCCGATTGATAACTATGAAGCAGTCACCGATTGATCTCCCAACAAGTGACGTACGCGCTTCTTCGACCACTTCTTTGATCTTGCTATGTATGTCAAGGCACAGATGGGTCTTCCACTGCCGAGATTGTTCACGGCGGTTACACAGCATGTTCATGAGCTTGAACCTGGGGTAAGTGGCGAGAGGTAGTGAAGCAGACGATATGGATAAAACATAAACGGGAATCGCTACAACTGAATTAGAACTAAAAGAGGACTCGCAGACGTAAGTGAGAAATCGGCGAACTAAATGAGGACTCGTAAAAGTAAACGATAATAATAATAAGTAAACGGAAACGTCAATAAGTAAACCGAAATGCACAGACGTAAGTGGGAAATCGGTGAACTAAACGAGGACTCGTAAAAGTAAACAGAGACAATAATAAGTAAACGGAAACGTCATTAAGTAAACCGAAATGCACAAACGTAAGTGGGAAATCAGCAAACTAAACGAGGACCCGTAAAAGTAAACGGAAACAACAATAAGTAAATGGAAACGTCAATAAGTAAATCGAAACGCACAGACGTAAGTGGGAAATCGGCGAACTAAACGAGGACCCATAAAGGTAAACAGAAACAACGAGAAGTAAACGGGAATGTCAATAAGGCAACCAAAACTCACAGACGTAAGTGAGAAATCGGCGAACTAAACGAGAACTCGTAAAAGTAAACGGAAATGATAACAAGTAAACGGGAACGGAGGGATCTAAAGAGAAGTCGGTGGAATAAGCAAAAGGTAATTCGGAGCACTAAACGAATGATTACCGGACTGAATCCACCATATTTGTCACAGGAAGATGTCTTGCCTCTTTAATCCATGCGTTGAATGATTTGGCGACGTTTGAATACATCTCGCCCCACCTTTCGCCTTTGAACATATAATTTGCCCAATGCGCCATGTCGGATTTCTGGAGTAGCCAGAGATGCATATGTGGGGATGTGTTGAACAGGTCGTTCATGGCGTCATTGAACTCCTTCTCCATGCACACAAATGCAATCCTAACAATAATGGATCAACATAGCTCTTTTAATGACTTCCCAATGCCCACGTTTGCCTTCATAAAATTTGCCTCCAGGTGCCTGAGACAGTACGCGTGCTAGGATGAGGGGAAAACCTTACCGACTGCGTTTATGAGACCCTTTTACCTGTCCGAAATAAATGTTATAATCTTCGTGTAATCATCGTCCCCATATAACACATCACCAAGCTTCGAAGGAAACCAAGTCTAGTTTGAATCCGTTTCGTTGTCAACAATGGCGAATGCAACGTGAAAGAAATCGTCGTTGGCATCCTTCCCTGTTTCACCAAGCAAGGTGACGCCGTATTTCCCTAGCAAGTGAGTCCCGTTGATGGATAGCAAGGGCTTGCAACCACTCTGGAAACCTACAATGCACTCGTGGAATGCAAAAAAGGCCCTTGTAAAACGATTGCCTTCATGGTCCACTACAGCGACGCTGCCAGGATTCGTCTCTAAAACTTTCCTGGCATACCACCTGAGGAGGTCGTACCTCGCAACTTTACTGCCGTGAAGAACACACCGGGCGACCTTTTTCCCCAACCAAGCTTGCTTGTAAGACAAGTGAACGCCATGCTCGCGCATTATATCACGTTGAATATCGACGGCCCTGTAGAGAAGGCGATCCTTCAGCCTCTGCATAACTTGAGCGCTTACCCATTTTTTTGAAGCTTTCGGGTGCGAGGTAGTGCCAATACCTCCGCCACATGTGTGTGCGGAGCACATCGTCTTTATCATAAACGTCTCTTGGTTTCCATACTTGGACGCGTGGACACCCCATTGGCAACCAGCAGATGTACATTGGACGGTTACCCTCTGCTTGTCGTCGTTCACGAAGGTGAAGGTAAAATTCCGACTTATGGCGACACTTCGCAGCGTCTCCTTGAAGTGATCACCATCGCGAAATCGTTGCCCGACTTCGAGACATGCACTGGCAGGTTGGTCTACAGCCATAGATAGGGCACCTGACGTGTGTGGGTGGGATGACATTATGCGCCGACTCAACGCTAGGCTATCCGAAATTGAATCCCTGCTCCTGGTGTATACACGGAAATGCAAACGGCTACGGGTTAATGGAGAATCCCAAACGTAAACATAAAAGTAAATGAAAACGTCCGAGAGTAAAAGGAAACTCACAATAGTAAACAACAACTCCAGAAATAAACAGAAACCTCCATAAGTAAACATAAATGTCCAAAAATAAACGAAAACTCACAGACGTAAACCAAAACTCCGGAAACTAAACACAAACTCCTAAAGGTAAACGGAAACGCCCAAAAGTAAACGAAAACTCACATATGTGAACGGAAACTCCCGGAAGTAAAAAGAAACTCTAAGACGTAAACAGAAACTCCTAATCGTAAACAGAAACTCCCAACTGTAAACCGAAACGTTGCAATCAAAACAAAAACTACACAGGCTAACTGGAAACTCCAAAAAACTAAGCGGAAAGTAGTACGTAATCGCTTCAATTGAATGCACAAACGAAGGTGTCGTATTTAC
The DNA here is from genome assembly GCA_902712375.1 of Dioscorea dumetorum. NCBI lineage: Eukaryota > Viridiplantae > Streptophyta > Magnoliopsida > Dioscoreales > Dioscoreaceae > Dioscorea > Dioscorea dumetorum. The sequence goes on from CACTHL010000492.1 coordinate 4,610,418, forward strand.
GAAAGTAAGGAGGAGCCCGGGGCCTCATCGACGGCATGGCAGTTGAACATATGGTGAACGCGACACATTCGCTGAAAATCAATCTCGCAGTCTATGGGACAGACCGTGCGATGTGCATCCGGGGTGACAAACTTCACACGAACACGCCCGATTTTGAGACTCCATCTTTCAAATATCTACTGCAGCACTGACTCCCATGTACTTAACACAGTGAATTGTAGCACTCGACCCTCTCTCTTGTATCTAGCTATTGCGCAGAAGGTATCCATTGAGTCGCGTTGCACGAAACCCTCAAACTACCATGAATTACAAGCACATAAATGTTCACAACTTCTGCGCTAACAAAAGGAAAAAGAAAAAAACCTTCACTCACCACAACCTTCAATGTGAACAAGTACGCCTGCTCTTTCACGCGAACTCGAACACTGGTGGAAGAAACAAACGTTACCACCTGCTAATGCAAGACAGGAAAGAAACAAAATGAACTCGAAGATGAAGGATGGAAACCTCGTTTACCAAAGCAATTATGGTAAGAGAAAAGCTGCCTGAAAAAGCTTACTTTTCTCTTTTCGCAGTACAATTTCAAAAAATTATGACAAGATCGGGCGGGCCCTTTCCCACCAAAGCCAGGGGCAAAGTTGATATTATGAAGAAAGGCTAGTGAAGGAGTTGGACGGAGGGACTGAAACGGAAGGTAACTTAAAAAAGAATGATGAACATGGTTATTCAAATGTCAGAGGGACTGATCGGGATGTTTGCAATCGTACAGGGACTTATAATTAATTTTCTCTTCTTTTTATTGTTATTATTATGTAATTATTGTTGTATGTTTGATTAATTATTATTGTTATTTGAAGATTACATGCTATTCCGGTCCTTTATTATTATTATAAAACAAAAATCTCACGTTATTCCATAAATAATTATTTATCATTATTAGTTGTTATTATTATTATCTGCAAGAATAAGGGCTGTACCATATTATTTTAAATATTATTATATATTTTAATTTTATATATATATATATATATATATATAGATTTGTTTTAGTATTATTGTATTAATATTATTGTTTATTTAAATTTTTAAAATATATATAACCACTCTGTGGAATGTTTTTGTTATTTTATTATTATATTTATAAAAAAACGATATATAAATTGCGGTTTTGTAGGCGGGGATTTTAATTATTATTATAAGTATACTTTTTTTAAAAAATTATATCAAAGTTTATGATTCTATAAAATTTTTTTTATATAATATTATTTTTATTAGTTTTATTATTGTAATTTTTTTTTTGTGTGCACATATGCATATGCACCATTTGATAGACTATGAAGAATTTTTTTTATAAATTAGAACAACTTTAGGGTTTTAGAACAAATTTTACATGCAAAAATACAAAAATTTTAAAATGTAGTGTTTATTTGAAAATTTTGATAAAATATAAAAAACTAACAATTTCAGGGACGTAGTTGCATAAATCATGAAAAACAAGTAATAAAAGGTATAAACCAATGTCTAATATGCAAATATGATGTAAGGGGGACTAATATGCAAAAAAAAAAAAATTAAACTAGAAACGTTAGTGGAAATTAGGGTTGTGTTCACAAAATTTGTCAATCCACCTTTGAAAGACCATGAAACCTTTTTGTGAATCTAATGTAATAAAAGACAGCTTTCCTTGTGAAGGCCTCTCCATTGCCGCTTGAGATTCAAATTGGTGAGTGGAAGATGTTAAAGACCACAAAACTTTTTGTGAATTCAATATAGTGGATGACAACTTTTCTTGGAATGCCTCTCCATTACCGCTTGAGATTCACATGAGTGAGTGAAAAATGAGTTCAGCCCTACTTCCAGTTGTTTGGTTCACGAAGTCCACCCCAAAGTGGTGATGTGACCACTTCCCAGTTCCTCCACTTCCCAGTTCCTCCACATCTGAGTTCAGCGCACGTGAGATCCACGTGAGTCTTAAGACTTCCATCTGTTTCCGCTCCTCCGTCTCCTTATTCTCTCCGGCGTCACACCTCAATCCTGCGTTCCTCCGTCGTCGTGCCCAGCTCGTCGGTGCTTTCTGGGTGCTTAGCATCGGCACTTTTACCTCACTCGCTTGCAAAACAGGGTGTTCTTTTTCTCTCACTTTTCTTAGGTCTATATCCATCTCCGTCTCTTTCTCTATCGAAATTGTGGGAATGATAAGAAGTTTTAGATAATTATTGAAAAATTCTTGTGTTTTTTTCTTTGCGATGTTCTAATTTTGGCTATTATTGTAGATTGATTTGGAGTTTTTGTTTTACCTGCTCTTATTTAGGGTTTATGTGGATAGATATTGTTTTTTTGGAATAATTGAATTTGGGATTTTTTGGTTAATTTTATCATCACTATGGATTTTGCAAATTGGATACCACACTTGAAAATGGGGTTTTTTATGTTTAGTTTCTTAAAAAAATATGAAAAGACTTCTCTTGTTGGTGTATTTGCTCTTGCAAGATGAATCGGTTGTGTTTGTTAACTCTTTCTTCTGTTGAGTTCGCTCACATTAGAACTGCTGAGATGAAATTTGAATATTTTTCTTAATCTTTCTTGTGATCATGGATCGATATGGCAAATGCCCTAATTTTGTTTATCGATGAAATTGGCTAGTCAAAGGGAAGAACTCTGCATTCCACCGCGATGGCATCCGCTTCTACCACAGTGCCTTCTATAGTTGTTTATGTTACTGTACCAAACAAAGAAGCAGGTTGATCTTGATATATATATATACTTAGCTTATGTTCTTGTGCACTCTTTTGGCCTCCATAAGATGTGCACTCTTTTAACTTATTCATTGACGACGTATGTATCTTATTTTGTAATATATTAACATGGTCGTATTACAAGTTTCTAAGTAAAACCGTTAATTAACTAGAGAAAGTACTAACGAAATTTTTATTGAACTAATTAACTCATTCATTAATATCTTAATCGTCTTCTTTAAATGAACACATGTACAAGTTTCAAAGTAGGAAGGGGTAGTTTTACCCCATTACCAGAAGTGGTGATTATATTCCTATTTCGGTGTTACTAAGCACCAAAAAGTGATGAAGTGAGATTTTTCATATACCTATTTTTACAATCTAAACACATGAAGTATTTTCGGAAGACCTGTTTTCTGAAGTGGATAGTTACAGTTGAATTGTTCGCTTTTACCGAAGTGCCACTTCCAGACTTCCACCACTTCGATAGTTCACTTTCGAACTAAACGGGCTCTTCGTATTCAGTCAACTTTAGAGTCAACTTTGAATACAGACTATCCTTTTCTTTATTTGAAAGCTATGACTAGTTGAATGCTAACATCCCTTTAGTGCGTCCGCCGAGAGTGTTGCATTTTATTCTCCATTTTAACCAGAGTTGGAATCCACAATTACAAAAAAAAAACATTTAAAATAAAAAATATAAAAAAAACAGCTAGTTATAATTAATTATTTAAATATTTTAAATTAATTAAATATTAAAAAAATTAGTAGAATAATTCTTGGGTAGCATGTGACGTCTCACATGCCGAGGTATGGAATCGTCTAATTCCTTAAAACTAAATGGGAAAATTATTTATAAGTCCCTGGATAGTTTCCATTTTCCTCTGCAGTCCCTTTGACTTTTGCACTTCCTCTGCAGTCCCTGCTTTTCCCACCGTGAGAATCGTGAGTGTACTTTTTTTAAAATGGGAAAAGTGCCATTGCTTTTCATTCCCGCCCAATCACATCAGCATTCTCTGGAAAGCTCTTCTCCATTATGTTCACTATACTTCATCTTCATCTCCATCTTCATTCTCTTTCTCCTCTTGTTCTTCTCTGTTTTCCCAATGTTCTTGTCGTCCTGTAGAGAGATTAATCCGCAGGTAAGCACTGTCCGCATTTGGTCTCCATCATGTTGGTTTTTTTTTATTTTTTTACCCAGAAACCGACGTCTACGCAGGTGTTAGTCACCATGGAGACATTTTATGGTGTTGCTCGCTTCATAGGCGAAGGATAGCTACTACAATTCACGGTCCTGACAGCCTGGGAGGTTGTTGTCGCAGAGATCTGCAGAAAATGGTTGACAACGGCAACAATTCAGTCAGTCTTCAACAGCGGAAGTGTTCTTGCAGAAAATGGGAAACCCATGGGCTCCCATGCAAGCACAGATACATTGTAGATTACTTCATAGTGGAATGCTACCGCCGTGCGTATTCTGAACCTATATATCCAATCCCCGACACAGACAAACCATCTGACGAGCACCGAGAACTGCGAATCCGGCCACCAATCTCCAGAAAACGGCCCGGCCGTCTACGAAGGAAACGAATCGAGTCACATGGATTAGAAGTCCGCGATTTACATTGTAGTCGGTGCCACGAACCTGACCATAATCGTCGTTTGTGTAACGCGGTCATAGCGGACTGAGTTATTGAAGACCTACGTTTTTTGTTGACGAAAGTTTTTTTTTAAATGTTTTTTCACCGTTGCTTTCGTGCGAATGCAACGAATAAAACTATTGTGTAGATTGTACTACTAGCTGTGTATTATCCTTATCTAACCGTGTAAACCTGGTGCGTTCCTGTGTAATATACATTATTACCTGTGTAATATATATCTTATCTGTGTAATATACTCTATTATATGTGTAATAAATACTGGTATCTGTGAAGTATACATCATTAACTGTGTAATATATTCATTATCTGTGTAATATACGTCATTATAGGCAGGGCCAAGATGCACACATATGTCAAGACTAATGATATTAAGTAGATTACATGTCCACAAGGGTTACGACATAACTATCCAGTAATTCTATTACATGTAATGTTTGACATGAATTGTTAAATTGTTCAGTTTGGGGGGGTTACTTCGTCCTCTGTGCCTTGTACTTGTTCAATTTCAAGGGCGATGGCGGCTTGCAACCTTGTGGGTTCGTTGTCCACCCGAGTCTGCCCGTCGTCCTCCGTGTCTTGTCCTTGTGCATCGTCGTTCTGCCCTGACTCAACATCTTTCTGTCCCTTGTTCGTTGTACTGGCCTTCTGGCGAATACCGTCGAGCAATATCCGCGCGACGTATTGAAGACGTAGGAATGAGACGTCCGGCTGGGTTGTCTAAGTTGTCACCATACCTGGCCAGGAAGGTGGGCGCATTCAGAGAGGTATTGGGGAAGAAGATGGTGCTCATCAAGAATACCACGAGGAGCTTCACGAATGTCTCTGCCGTTGAGGTTATTCTCGACATTTCCACGCCATTTTTTTGAAACTTGAACAAGTGGCAAAAAAGACATTTCCCCTCCCCGTTAGCTTCATTATAACAGCCGTTTTACGTTTTTGGATTTGAAAGGAAATAAATTGAAAAGGAAAAACTAAATAGGAAAGTGAAACATGTCAGGGACCATCCGGGAAACTGCAAACTTATGGGGGATTTATAAGTAATTACCGCTATTTATATATCTACTTGTCCTTTTTTTTAGTCATGCTTACCTATAAAACTTCATAATAGATTGAAATATTTGATATTAGATTTTTTTTAATTATCATGGATAACCATTTCCATGTAAGCTTGAGTTTATTTTATTTTATTATATTAAAATATATTTCATCTATAAATTTGACCATGTTATTTATTTTTATCTCATAATTTTAAAAATATTCAATAAGATTATTGATATCAAAATAATATTCCGTAGTCTTTGGAGTTGGACTCAATATCCATGTTTAAATACAAGAATATTTTAATGAGATTTTAGTGTATATAGGGTAAAAGCAATCCATATGGATTAAGAATGATAATGTTTTGGGGGATAGAAAAAATACAATGGCAGCGTTAGCATAGTTTAAAGGTAAGGCATCATTATTTGTTATGGCTCTATTCATGATGAATTGTGTAAATAGTTGTGGCCCGTCTATTTTATAAAAAAAAAAAAAAACTCATTTAGAATATTTCATAATGAATTGTGTAAATAGTGGTGAATTGTCTATTTATTAAAAAAAAAAGACTCCTTTAGAATTCTCAAATCTAAACTGTCAAAAAATCCTTCTATAATATCTAGATAAATTTCTAAACCTGCATTTCCTAAGTCTATCCATTTTAATATTTTAATTAAATATTTATCATGAATAATAAAAAATCAAAACTTTAACAAATTTTAATTAAATGATAAAATTGTGATTAAAAATAATAAATTATTGAATATTTATTAATTTCAAAATTAGATCATCAATTAAATTTATATATTTAAGTTATTTATTTGAATCATCATAAACTTCTAGAAATCCTGTTAGCCATGACTAAAAAGAAAAATAAATAAATAAAATCATCCATGCAGCCTTTCATGGTGTATAATTGCGGGGTTTTTATTCCCAACCGATGTTTAATATAATTCATCGGCCAAAAATATTAGCTTACAAATCAAATTTATTTATTTTATAATTTCGAGAGATAATGGGTTCATGACTTCTATTAGAAACAAGCCCCTAATGTTAATTACTCCAGATAAATTTATAGTAACATCCGATTATAAAAAAGTAGTGACGAATGAACATATAAAAAAAAATAATTTTTTTATTAATTTCTGAAAAAAAATTACAGGAGTACATGAACGCAATTAAAAGCAAAGAATTAGAAAACTTTGCCCTTTTTTTTTTTTTGCTTTCTTGATCTTTATTTACAATACTTGAGTTTGCGCATCTTCGACATTAATTGGATCACAAGTTGTGATTTCTCTATGTTTATGAAATACGAATTTGAATTCATCTGATTTAGGCTTTTGAAAACTCCGGTATTTTTGTGCTTGTGAAGTTTTTCAGATCTTGGATTTGTGAAGCTCTTTGACTTCTGATGTCTTAAGAGTTTTGAGTTCATTTGTCTACTCACTTAAAACGTTTTTTTTAAGCCTTGACTCTCATATTTTTGAGCCTTGATTTATATGTTGTTTGGTTATGACCACTCACATGACTAGGTTATTGACTTGACTGCTTTAATTTGCTTGCTTTTAGAACTTCTTATAATGTCTCAAGTTGTGTTTTCTATTAGTGAAGCACAAACTTGGTGTTTTGGGTTTTGATGTTTGAAAACTTCGGCATCTTAGGTTTGTGAAACTTTTTCTTTATCATTTAAGAGAAACTTTTTTTACCTTGCTTGCAAAGCTCTTGGTTTCTTTTTTTTTTATCTTTTTTGAATAAATTTTGATTTTTCAGTTAATTTGAGAGAACTCTTTTCTTTTTCTTTTTTCTTTTTTTTTTTGGACACTTGAGGATTCTCAATTGGGATTCCCACTCACTATGTTTACTCTCAAAAGAAAGTGAGAATTTTCACAACAAGAATAGTTTGTCACATGTTTTGATTTTATAACAGTAGGTGATCCTGAAGAATAATTTCCATTCACTCAAAGTGTTTTAAGAGAAAGTGGGGAGACTCTTACAAAGAGAACAATCTACCACATGTTTTGAACTGCACATAAGATATTGTGGTCATAAAAAATATTTTCACTCACTCAGGAGGGTCTCAAAACGTGGTGGGAAGGCTGTCACAAGGAGAACAGTCTACCACTATGTTGGACTCCACAAGAGATGTTGTGGTCTTCAAAAATATTTTCACTCGCTTAAGGGAGTCTCAAGAGGTAATGGAGTGGTTCTCACGAAAAGAACAGTGTACCACTACATTGGACTTCACAAGAGAGGTTGTGGCATTCTAAAATATTTTTTTTCTCTCAAGAGGCAGTGGAGAGGCTCTCCCAAGGAAAACAATTTACCACTACATTGGATACCACAAAAGATGCTGTGATCTTCTCAAATATTTTTTCACTCACTCAAAAGAGTTTCAAGAGATAGTGGGAAGGTTCTTACAGTCTATCACTAAGTTAGATTACACAAAAAGATAGTGTGATATTCAAAAAATTTTCGTTTGCTCAACAGAGTTTTAAGAAATAGTGGAGAGCCTTCACAAATGGAACAGTTTACCACTATATTAAACTTCACATGAGACTTTTTATTTAAGTAATGGATTGCAAATGTACGGGAGAGAATTCTTTCATGCTTATTTTAGCAAACGTCTATAAAGAAAGTATTCTCTTTATATAAAGCTCATACCTTGTTTTTTTCCGTTAATCACAAGCTTTAAATCAATTTCTCGCACTCTTTACCCTTGTTTCTGTCTCCGCCTTCTACTTTACTCGTCCTTCTTTTTTTGGTTGATGTCCATCTTTTTTTTTTTTCAAGCTCTCTGTTTTTCTTACCGCTAGTCAAGTTTTTTTTTCAATTTTCTCTCTCCAAATCTGAACCATATATGATCTTATTTTTTTTAATGTTAGATAGCTAATAACGGTTGAAGTGTTTTTGTTATTATATTTTTTAATCAGATTTTTCTCCTTAAATATTGGATTTCTATGTTTTTATATATTTTTTAAATTAATCTGATTTTATTTTAAATAAATTTAGTTATTCACATGAGCTAAAGATGAATTTGAATATAGGATATTTTTTCTTATTCTTTTTCAAAATTTTTTATTATAAGTAAAATTGGAGAATGAAAATACAACTAAAGCGATAAATGATGCACAATCTATATTATCTTAATATGTCTATAGATAGTGAGAATTAACGAAGAAGCTTTTCAAAGATGAAGAATTGTCGGATGTGCCATTTATGATAAATTTATGAAATAGCTTTCCAAATTTAGTTTAATATGTTGTTTTTTAAAAATTCAAAGAATAACTTTTAGTGGAAGGTTGTTTATTTTGTTTTTAATATTTAATTTAACTATATTTAATATAAACTTTTAAATATTATTATCAAAATCATCGATTGTGATTATGTCTTCTGTGTGAAAATTGTTGTCAAAATAACATATTGTGATTATCTCTCCCATATGTCACACAGGTGCGGCTCCAGTCTATATATAAGTAAATATAAATATATTACTCATGAGTGTTATGGTTTTATGACTTTTATTGGTAATGTAAAGAAGAATCTCATTCCAAACCCACCTTTTAATTTTAAATCTCAAACTTACATGGCTATTTTAAACCAATCATATTAGGATTTCTACATACTGAATACCTTTCAAACTAATGAAAATTACCAAATTGCCATTTCTCATGTAGATGCAAGCATGTTTGTTAGCAACAATATGCTAGTTTGCATTCATACGGTATAATATATTTTTTAACAATTAAATATAAAAAATAAATTTTCAAGACAATTATTTTAATTTAAAAAAGATATTTTTTAAAATATTTCATAAAATCAAAATAATTTTACAGGTATGATGAGTACAGATAAGCTTTCTTTTTAGCATATCAACATGCCTATGATCTACCATTGCTTCGTATGCACAATAGCTCTAATAGACCGTTTGTAAATTCAAAATTATATGTTATCACCTTATCAAATATTGAATTTATTTTTTTGAATACATGGGAACATATTGTATATTAGGCTTACAAATGAGAATAAAACCCAGTATAATTAATGCATAGTATGGTTGTATGGTTTTATATTTGATATTCAATAGAGAATATAAAATTTCTATATTATGCTTTGTTCATATCAAATATATTAAGGTAATCTGGCCATTTTCATTTTAATCAATATTAGTTTTGTGTTTTGTTGTACTTTAATGTAAGAAAAATTTTTACTATAGTTTGGGGGTAAAAAAATTATGAAGTTATACTATACTTAATTACCTTTTTGACCTATACAACTACTACTTTGTAAAATAAATGGTTGATAAAAAAAGTTATGTTATGCCGTATTTTAAATCTTCACATATTAAATTATCCTTTGAGTTTTAATGATCTAATCCACCTTTATTCACCATTTAGCCATAGTTTGCATCAAGCAATGTATATTACAAAGAGTAGGAGTACTTTTGCTTTTGAAGACTTCCTATAATTTTTAATAAAAAATCAAAATCATCAGTTTCTCTTTCTAATGAATTGAAGGATAATGGGGAACAGAAGACCATATTCTCATTGATATAGGCATCTAACGCTCTCCGCCATGAAAGGCACTTCATATCAAGTGTGTATACAGTGTAACTTATGTCTTTCAATTCATTAGATAGAACGAGGCCCTATTTCTTATTATTTTGGGTCTTTATTAATTTTAAAAGTTCTTTGTGTACAGAGGCAATAGTACAATTCAGTGGTATTTTATTACAACGGTGAATAATAGTCTAGTGATCGAAATTTTTTTGCTTCGGTATTGTATAGCATTGTTTAAACATTATATGATATTATAGAAATATCAGACAACACTATTTATGAAGTACTTTGTTAGATCACGTGTGGGAAATGTACAAAAGAATATATTTATAATCCATGATATATTATTTTAGTCCATGATATATTTATAATCCATCGTTAAGCTATCAAAATTTGTATATCTCTTTACATATCTATCTTTTTGATGGTGCTTGTTGCATTTATTAAAAAAAAAAAAAAATCTACGCGTACAAGGAGAGGACGTTATGGGAGAGAAACACAAAATATCTTCAAATAAAAATAGATTATCAGAAGAATAAAATAGAGAGAGCGTTTTGGATTTTCTTAAAAATAGAATACATTCTGGAGTTTAAGAAGAGAGAGAGAGAGGTTTTATACCCTTTAAGCGAACTTGGGTTGTTCAAGGGTAAAGTTCAAGCTATTTGAAGGAATGGTATACCAATATTCAAAAGCTATCTGAACTAATATTAGCATCAAATCGTCAAATATATATCCTGATCCTTCTAGTGAACAAGATTCTATTCTTTCTTTTAGGCCGTCCACATCAAGCATCATACTTTGAGCCATCTACGACTGCAACGTGTTCATTTTCTAATGCAGGTGAATGTCTTTTGTTTGGAAACCCTTTAAACAGCCTCAAAAGTTCGGGAAAATTCATAAACTATATATTCTGGTGCTGCGGAAGATGAGAGTAATAAATCTGACACCTTCACTACATTTGAACAGTATTTTGTCATCAAATAAATAAGTGAAGCTAGCAAATTGAAAACAACTCCTTGTTTTAGGCAAGGTGATATATCTCTCACTTGTTAGAAAAAGATACAGACGGAAGTTTCCACTCCTGTAAGCCCTCTGTTTTTGTAATATAGGGCACCCAAACTATTTTGTCATTTCTGATGGTTCTTATTGGTTTTTCTAGAAAAAAAATAGCTTCAGGGAAGATGGTTTGTATCTTCCAATGAACAAGATGACTTATTTCTTTTGGATAGTAACAGATGGCATCCACTTGGCTTCAATATTATTATTATTTTTTTAATCACACTTGTGACATGAGAATTGGTGATCCATTTCTCAATTCTCTCTCCCAAATTAAGAGTTGAGGGTTCCAATCACTCTCAATTAGAGTAAGAATTTGATCTTATGGGAATCCTCCCGACTCGAAAAAGGAGAATTTGATCTTATGGCTTGTCACATTAAAAAAATAATTAATTTACTTTCTTCTTTTTTAAGAAATTATCTCTCGCAAATTAAAAGTTAAGGTGTCAAGTCTTTCTATGCTCGAAGAGTGAGAATTTGATCTTATGCCTCGTCACATCTATAAAAATAATCAATCTATTTTTTGCTTTGTTAGAAATCATGTTTATTTACTCTTTGATAATTTTACTTTGATAATTTTCATTTGTCAAACATTGTATAACACTTAATTCAGTAAAGAATAGATTCATTTCAAGTGAGTTTTCTCAGATTCATGATAATGTTTAGGGCCCATCTACTGTTGATATGTTAATGGGTGTTATTTGTGTACCTTTTTTTAAAATCATGATTAGACTTTGAATTATCTAATTGATTACTGCTACTTAAAACTAAATTTAAACTCAATGGCATTATTAAACACTTCTGTAACCTTTTTTTTTTTTGATAAAGTGGATAAACCATACAAATACATTAATGAGAAAAGAGAAAGAACAAGAGCCAAAAAAAAAAAAAGAAAAGAAAATACAACCAACAACAAAAGAAAGACTGAAAAGAAACAGGACATCCACCAGCGATGAAGTGAAACAAAACAAGAAGACGAAGAAAGACAAGATACAACGGACAAACAACCCTTAAGGACTAAAAAGTGAAAAAAAGAAGCGCTATCAGGGAAGGGAGTCCAACGGTGCACTTTGGGAGGTAACACTATCCCTAGGAGCAGTCGCTAAGGAATCAACAAAGTTGAGGCTTCTCTTAATTGTCGGGATTGACTCCTCCAGTGTTGCTTTAAATGTGTCCGGAGCTGCATTAATCCAAGCAATGAGCAAGAGGTTAATTTTAACTATAATCGAAGAAAACTCTAGTGCTATGCATAAAAAAATGCGATTGTTCCTTTCGATCCAGATAGCCCAACAAATTGCCCTGATAAGTAGGCTACTGAGCTCCTTAGGAGAGAATTCGCCTATCAACACCCATGAGATTCAAGTTTCCTTTAAGGAAGCTGGGGGAAAAGGGGCGTTGAAGAGGGAACAGTAGTGCGTCCAAATCCTGGTTGCAAATGGGCAAGTGAGAAGTAAATGGCTTGTAGTTTCCTCAGTAGCATGGCACAGGACGCAAGTGGTTGTGAAAATCTGATTGCAACCTCTCTTGGCAAGGTTAATAAAGGAGAGGATCTTGTCTGCTGAGGCGAGCCAAAAAAAGGTTTTATACTTCAACTGGCACGCCCCTTTCTAGAGGGATTCGTCAATGGGTAGGGCTGTAAACGAGCCGAGCCGAGCCGAGTATCACCAGGCTCGAGCTCGGCTCATTTATAACATTCAAAGGCTCGAGCTCGTTCGAGCCATGTTTTTTATGCTCAAGCTCGGCTCGTTTAAGAATTTGATGTCATTCAAAGAGGTCTCTCCAATATGTCATTAAGCTAAGCAAAAAGCATCTTCATGGTGCAATAAAAACAAACTCAAAACATAAACTCATATAATCCCAAAAAGCTTTCAACTAAACATTAAGAGTACCATTTCTGTGTATTCATATATATCTACAACACTACAGTCTATATATATATATATATATAAATAAGCTCGTTTAGGCTCGCGAGCCTCACGAGCTGAGTAATTTTGGGCTCGAGCTCGGCTCGCCAAACTAAACGACCAGTTCGAGCTCGGCTCGTGAAAAGTCGAATTGAATTTGAGCATGAACTGAGCTGATCTCGAGTAGCTCACGAGCAGCTTGACTCATTTACACCCCTACCAATGGGTGATCTGGTGCCCCCGTCGAGAACTTATAAAATGATTTAACTGAGAATAAACCTTTTTTATCCCAACGCCAACTCCTAGAGTCCCTCCCTCACTTTTGTAACTTGTCTTGTACATATAATTGAGAATTGTGAACAATTTACGAGTAAAATTCCAATCATGGCCTTTGAATAGGCAGTAAAATGGAATGCCAAACAATTTAAATCCTGCTTGATACTTCTAAATCCTAGCCTTTGAGTAGGGGTGAAAAGGAATGTCAAACAATTTTAGATCCTATTTATTTCTTTAACGCTACTTTAAATTCATTTTGTTTAAAAGCATAATATTATTTATTTATTATGATATCATCTTGGGCATGGATTAGTTCTCTCGTGTGTACATTGTAGTTTACTATCGGGAGAAGTCCGTGAACTTTAGAATCCTTGGAGTGGAAGAGTTTACCTTTAAGGATAGCACTAGTTACGCCCTAGTCAAAGTAATTTTAGCATTACAGGTTAGAAGCTTGCCCAACAATGGATGTGTGATGTATTTGGCTTCTATACTACAAGCTAAGAAAAGTAAACCAATAGAGGATGTCCTAGTAGTAAGTGAGTTTTTCAATATTTATCCCAATGGATCTCCTAAGATGGCCTCCGATATAATAACAGAGTTTACTGTTGACTTGGCCTTAAGTATGACCTCTATATCAGAGGCCCTTTATCGGATGGCACATGAGGAATTAAGCGAGCTGAAGAAATAACTTGAGGAGCTTTTGTTAAAGAGATTTATTCAACAAAGATGAAGAACTTATATTGCTTGTAAAGAAAAAGGCTGGGGCACTTTAGATTTGCATAGATTATCAGGAGCTCAATAAAGTTAGAGTAAAGATCAAATGCCTGTTGCCAAGGATAGATAACGTGTTTGACATTTACAAGGAGCAAAAGTGTTCTCCAAGATTGATTTGAGGTGGGGGTATCATCAGTTAAAGATCAAGGGAGAGCATATCCCTTAAGAGTGTTGTTTGCACTTAGTATGGCCATTAGGAGTTTTCGGTAATGCCATTTGGCTTAACTAATGCCCATCTTTGTAGTCATTTTCACTGGATGTATTCGTATACTCCCATATTCGCGGAGCACGAGAAGCATTTGAAGGTAATACTAGTGATCCTACAATAGAACCAATTGTATGCCAAATTCTATAAGTGTGAGTTTTGGTTAGATGGCGTGGCTTTCCTAAAGAATATGGTTAACAAAAATGGAGTATCAATTAAACCCTAAGAAGTTTGAGGCAGTAGTTAATGGAGAAAGAGGCCAAGCATTGTCATTAAGATTTGGAGTTTTTTGGGTTTAGTTGGTTACTATAGAAGATTTGTGGATGGGATTTTCCACTTGGTTGCCCCTTTGACTAAGTTAACCAAGAAAAGAGCCCACTTTATGTGAAACAATCAGTGTGAGACCAGTTTGCATGAACTGAAGCGGAGATTGGATTCTACATTTGTGTTGACATTGCCAAACAGTAACTGTTGGTATGCCATCTATAGCCGTACATGTAAGACTTGCTTGGGTTGTGTGCTAATGCGGAATGGTTGCAGAATTACCCCTCCCATGATCTAGAGTAGACGGCAATGGTCTTTGAACTCAAAAAGAGAACCATATAAGATATGCACAAATTACATGATCTTGAACCTTTTCACTCAAAAAGAGTTAAACATGTACCAAGGAAAATAGTTGGAGCTACTAAAGGGCTAAGATCAAACTATTAACTACCATCCAAGTAAAGCTAGTCTGTGGCTTTCTGCATTAAGCAAGAAATCCTGCTATGGTATGGCTGCATTGCTGACATCTTAAAAAAGCTTCCTAGAAGAGATGAGATGTTTCAAGCTGGAGATAATGATACCAAGTGTAAAGACCAAGCTAGTTAGCTAGCCTGACGATGGGCTACCATTGTTGGAGAAAATTAAGACCACACAATCACTAGATGCTCAATTTTAGAATAATAGGTGTGGGGTGAAACCAAATACACATACTTCATTTTCTATACGAAAGGATAAAACTTTGAGATTTGAAAATCGGGTATGTGTTCCTAATGATCCTAATCTAAAAATGAGAGTTTGGAGGAAATCCACTGCTATTCCAACTAAATTCACCCTAATAGTACCACGATCTACAGAAATTTGAAAAGCCAATTATGGTTGGGCATCATGCAACATTTCCATGTTAATGCCATCTTTCATTCTCATCAAATATTGCATCCCTTATAATTAAAATCTACTATAAAAAGGGTTAAACAATCTATATGCTTTGGATTGTGTATAAGAAAAAAATAAAAATATTTTTTTCATATTTTCATCAAGTTTATAACAGAATTAAGAGTTTATCAAAGCATTACTAATACACTCAAAACTTCTTTAGTAAGTTACAAATGATCGTCTACCATGTAAAACTTCTAATAGAATTTGCTAAATGACGTTTTTATGGGAGAAAAGCTCCATAAATAGACTAATGTTTGCGACAACTTTAGCAAAAATGTGATTTGCAAGCTCCTACTTTTGCAATAGGCTTCTTGCAAACTCCATAATAAATTGATTCTTCCACTCAATGATGCCATACTTGCTCTAGATTATAAGACTTGGTTAACTCCCAATGAATGCCATATTATTTACGAAAAAAGATCAAATTCATTGGATAAGTATTCTCCAACTCTATTAATATGAAGGATTTTAATATAAAAACACTTTTGTTTCCCACCTTAGTTTTAAAGTACTAGAATTTCGAAATGTCTTTGACTCATTTTCTAAAAAATAAACCCAAGTCATGAGAGTACAATCATCAATAAAGAGCAAAAAATAATCACTCCCACCAAAAGACAGTCTACATAGGTCCACATAGATTTGCACCTATTAATTCAAGACAATTTGAAGCCCTCCAAGCCTTTCCAATGGTAAAGTACGCTCTACATAAATTGTTTTATATAAATACACCTTTATACAATTCAAGAGAACAAATTTTTAGTAATGTAAAAACCATGCCTGCTTTATTTAGCAATTTTAGACCCTAAATGTCATATCTTTAAATTTCCCTTTTCTAGAAGTAAGAATAAAATTTTCCATACTTAAACGGTTAAAAAGAAATTTTGTTATGAGTCATGTTGATATAAATTGATATATCTCTTGTGCGCTTTTCTTTGCTAACTCGTGTCCTCTTCAAATTGTATCAAATATTCACTAGCCATTGGTTGCTTGACACTTAGCAAATTATATCCCAAGTTAGGTATACATTGAACATTGTGAAGGGCTTTTGATTTGTGGTGGTGGCTTCAATATCAACTATAGCTTCCACTGCAATTTGTATTCCTTTACTCGCCCAAAGTAGCACCTTCATCACTTGTGCTCATCAAACTCTCTATAGACATGGATTTGACGACTATCATATGATTTAAACAACCCTTCTCTCTGAAGCATGCATTACTTGACTTATAGATAGTATTGAATTTGTTATTCATTGCTATTTGTTGTTTGATTGAAGCGCACCTAATTTGGGGTGCGTGTTTGAACACATGATTCGATTTTTGTTGATGTACATGATGAATATAATTAGTTGTGTGGTGGCTGAGATTAATGAGCGATTTGGCTATGTTAGGCTTAGATTTAACTAGGTGGATTGATAGTGTTTTGAAGACATGTTGAAACCTGGGGTTGTATATCCAAACAGTTCCAGTAGGTGTTTAGGCTAAGTCAGCACTATGTTGCAACACAATATTTTTATTAAAATAAAAAATAAATTATTTAATTTTATAAATATGTTTTTTTACCATAACAACCATGCAAAAATGAAAACTTATTTAATTTATTTATTTACTCCATCATTTTTTTTGAATTATATACTTTTTGAACTAAAATTTACTTAAAAAAAGTTTCATTAAAAATAAACTGTTTTTAACCTTCTTCTCTTTATTTATCTTGAAAAAAAAAAATGAAAAGCCAATATTAACAGATTTTTTTTTTGAAAATTTATAAGGTAATTTTCAACTATAAAATATATAAATAAATATGATTTTTACAATGCCATACTAGAAATGTTGTTGATCAAAAGTGGCATGCAAGTAATTTTCACTTTGAAAATAAATAAAAAAATTAATAAAGAAACGCATAACATAACGTTTTCGAAATAAGAGCTATCCATTCCACCAGGCTCCACTCGAACGGCAATGTCTGCTTCCACTACTACACTGATGGCTCCAGCCCTCTTTGCTCGCTCCTCCTCCCTTTTCGCTTCTGCTGCTCATTTTCCCTCTATTTCAAGAAGCTTCTCCCCCACGCCACCCTTCTCTCGGTATCATCGCGTCTCCCGATCTCGGCCTTTGTCCGTCAAGGCTTCTTCACCATCGCAGCCGCTCGACGTCTGCGTCAAGGCCTCCACCACCGTCCCTAACCGCCTCGGCGATTGTAAGCGTCCTCATTCATCTTCTTTTTTGACGCCACTTGTGGTTCTTGAATGTATTTATTTAGATTCTTGTAGTGCTTTTGAAACATGGTTTCGTTGACCTTGGATTGTTCCTTATTAGGAAACATTGTTATTGAAGCATTAGATATCATTCTTGGACTATGTAATTGTAAATTAGTATTGTCCCTGGAAAACCACTTTTCAATTAACAATCATTCATGCATACAGCTGTTAGTAAAGAACATAATTACATGTATTTTTCCAAGTTCAAAATTTTCCAGCAAAGTGACACCTTTAAAATGTATTATCCTATTTATCCTACATCCAATTTCTCTTTTTTGCATCCCTTCCATCTGTCCTTTCTCTTTTTACTTTTGGATCTTTAAAATATACGACTGTTCAATTTGAATGGTTTCCTCTTATCTTATCTTCGATTATAGCCCCTTCTGATATCAAATGAACATCTTTAATTCCAATTTTCTTGTTCATTTAAGAACTTGTGGATGTATTTGTGATCACTTGGCATGATAGGTAATTGTTTGTTTTGGCATGCTCCATGATGTGCCTCATGGTTCTGCTTTGTATAATTTGCTTCAAATTCTTAGGTTGAAGACACATGTATAGTCATGTAATCTTTTTTCTATTACTCAATGTAAGAATGTATAGTTCATTTCACCTAAGCGCAAAAATACCATATTCACAATCAAGATTTGAGTTCAATGCATTGAGGTATCATATGTCTTTAGCTTCCTTAAAGTTTATTCTTAGCCATCCGAGTCTATTTGAAAAAATTTATAAATCATCCTGATATATTAGAACAGATTACTCTTTTGCATTATTTATGTTATTAAGAAGAAAACTGATTGCAATTGCTATAATCAACTTCGCAAAGCAGCACTTATTTTTGGTTCGTACATAAATGCAAACTCTGCTAATGTAGATGATAAGCTACTATGTTCAGCATAGCCAACATGCAATGGTCTAGCTTGCATTGATAATTATCAACTTGGAATCTGGGTGTAAGAAGGTAAAAGTTAAGCATGCTAGCTATCTGATTGTTGGGATAATTTGAAATTTCCAGCTTTGGCACTTTGATAAAGTGAAGGATTAGAGAAAGATTGCTGTTTTCTGGTTGTGGAAGAATAAGCAATTCTACTTCCTACCCCCAACCTAGCTAGTGATGAGATCTTGAACGACTTAGCAGCAACAATAACAAAATGAAAAGATCGATAAAAAGAGGAAGAAGGAAGAGTTGAACACATGAGTGAACACCACATATAAAAGTTATTAAATCGATATTGATCTGTTTCTTCATTGATAGACACATGCAATCTCTACCCTAATTCTCCCTGTGAAATGTGCATCATGATCCCTGAATCATTTCAATCTACTAGAAGGGGTCAAGGTTTGATATCCTTAAACCATCTCACTCAATAGTAAAGGGTCTTCATCTCATGCTAGGTTTCACTGTTTGTCTTTGAAAAATTTGATCCATCAGTCAAGAAAGGTTAAAATAGTCGGCATGGAAATAATGTTTTCAATTAGAAATCTAGCTGAATGCCAATAACTACTGCACATCCCAAAGCCTCATACTTATATCATGTGCCACTTTGAAGGATCTCATTCGGTGGTTCCTTGTAATGCGTAGCCTAACTAAGCATAATCTATCTGGAGTTATGTCTGCGTGTCTGTTATTTCCACTTCTCTCCTCTGGGCTTTATAAATCAAGAACAATATATACACAGGTTACTTAACCCATGTGATCACTCATTTTGCCTTTAGCATACATGAACATGAACATTAATATACAAGTTCAAGCTGAATTTTTGTTATTTTCATGATTAATATGCATTGTTCCAACTTCCATCCTTACGTATGATGAGAAGAAGCACCATTTAGACAATAAAATAACATCCAAAATGACTATCAAACCTATAAACAGAAGAAAACCTGAACCAAGTCCACAGCTCTACATATTAAAAGAAAAAAAAGGGGAAAATACCATGAGGAAGAAGTTTTAAGATCACATAGCCAAATGACCTAGCTAATGACCTTATACTTAGTGGTATAAGAGCAGAAACTGCTCAACCTAACATGTTAAATATATTTGAGCCCCTCTAGTCTTTGATTTCAATGGCTTCATATGAAATCTGCATTGAAAAGTTTATACCGAGATCCTTTCCTTGAGCATTGGCTTACTTTATAGGCTAAAAGTAACTTTTAGAGTAGATTTAATATGTATCTTGTATTGTTATGTAGCTGTTTTCCATAGTAAAAGCTGTGTGGCCTAAAGGCAGAAGGATGGTGATGATGTTCATCTATTGTGGCTGATCTTAAATCCAGAAAAGAAAGACTTGACTCATGTATCAATTTCAGGTCCTTTCTCTCAAAGAGTCTTGCTTACCCTTGAGGAGAAACATTTACCTTATGACTTAAAGTTGGTGGACATGTCCAACAAACCTGAATGGTAAGTTTCCAATGTTTCTTGATTAAAAGATTAAACTCAAACATTTTGGACTTTTCGCCTCGCAGCATTTTATTTGTTTTCTTCCTTAAGTTTGAACTTATACTTAAAAACAAATGAATTAGGTTCTTAAAGATCAGTCCTGAGGGTAAAGTTCCTGTTATTAAACTTGATGAGAAGTGGATTGCAGACTCAGATGTTATTACACAATCATTAGAAGAAAAGTATCCACACCCACCTTTAACAACTCCTCCTGAAAAGTCTTCAATGTAAGTATGAGCTTACTTAGTGATAATGGTAATATTTGAGTAAGGTATGTAGTTTTTAGTTGTCTTTTTTTTACTTTTTAACTTGATTGATTTTGAATTGTGACTTGCACTCTTTAAACATTTCTACTTTAAATAATAATCTTTTTCATTGTTATTGGTGTTGAATGTTCTTGCTAAATTGCAGTTAGAGTTTAACTGGAATGAAGAATGTATTTGGTGGTTTTGAAATTGTTTCCTTATGATGAATTTGGTTGGGAGTCTAGATATTGTAGTTAAGATTTGAGAGTTTGAAATCTTTTGGAGAGAATTTTATTTGAATGACCAAACTTTGCCTTCATAATACTAATTAAAATAGTATTAGAAGATGAAAATTTACTTTTTTGTTTAACAATAGATTTTTTATTAATTTTAAACGATTTTAAAATTAATTATTTAGTATACTTTTTAAATTGTTAAATCTTGTTAAAAAGGTTGTTTGGTAACCTTGGGGTGTTTGGTTGGAGCTTGGGTAACTTTGGAAACTATACAAAGTTTCATTTTTATTAAAATCATGTATAATTTGTCTCCGTAATTTTGCAAATGTATATCTTACAAAATGCGACCATTGTCAACTAGTTGGCCTGTGTTTGATTTGAAGAAACAAATTTTATACTCGACCATCCCTTGAAATGGTTTATATCTTCGTAGATGGAATATAAGTTCAATTCCTAGGTCTACACTTGTGGATCTTAAAAGCATTGGACTAAAGATACGATCAATCACTTTTGGGGATTGTTAAGTCATGATATTTTGTGTTGCTGCTAGCCAATGTTCTATTCAATTGCTTGCTTCTATGTGGTTGCATATTCTAGAGTTAGAATTGGGCATTAATAATGTGTAAAATATCAAAGTGGTAAAACAAAAAAAGAAGACACCCAAAAAATTGTGGTTCAGTTTTAAGTGTACGCCCATGGGAGAAGGAGAAATATCCCACTGCCTTTCCTCCCTCCCAAAAAAAAAAGCCACTCAATCACGTTCAACTCTCTAAAACACACTCGCAATATAATTTTTCTCTCTTTGGCCTTGGTTTGTTGTGGTACACTCAACATGGCCAAAACGCATCTATTTATAGGCAAGTTTGCATCCAGTGGGTATTAAAAAAATCCAAACTACATTAAATGCATATATATATGCATTTCAAACAATGAGGGCTAAGTTCTGTAATAATTATAGGCTTGTTAGTCAAATAATGAGAGCTAAGCTATGCAATAGGATGGTATAGGCATGCTGATTTGTTAAAAAATGCGTGAACAAATTTAAGGCACATTTGACAAGTCTCCATCTTGACTTGAATTTTTGCACATTCTCCACTAGTAGAATCAACTCCACTTTCTCCGATGTAGCCTAAAGGACTAGCTCAAAGTGTCGCATAAGCCAATTAAGTTCAAGTAATGCTTGAACTTTGCAAAGGTTGTGACTTTGTGAACATATCAACTGGATTATCTGTGTTACCAATTTTCTTTATAATTTTTTTTCCTTAGCAATCATGTCGCAAATGAAATGGTATGTGATGTCAATGTTTTTCGTCTTCTCATGCAACATTTGATCTTTTGTCAAATGTATTGCACTTTGACAATCAGAAAAGGCAACAATTACTTGATTATCTTGAATGAGCTCATCGTACAAGCTTTGTAACCAAATAGCTTTGTTGGCAGCCTCAGCCACTCACTGCCATTATTCTGCTTTAGTGGTAGACAATGAGAAGTGAATTTCAAACTAACTTAGTTAGTCTGACTAATTCTGGAAATGCCAATATGTACCAAATTATAGGCTTCATAGGTTATACATAGTGAAAATGTCGAAAGCAACTAATGGGCTGCTGATGAAATGGTTGTTTTGAAACTTAGCTATCCATAAAGTCATGTTCTTACTAGTCATATGATCACAAAACACCAACATGGTTTCGTGGTATATCTCTTGAATTTCTATTGAATTTCTTCTAATTGGTCATATGCTTTGGGTAATAAACGTATGAAACTCAAGTTTGTGAGTTGAGCATCTATCTTGAAAAAGGAATGGGGACAATGTTTGTTGAATATGATGAGACTCGCTGCAAGATTACTTTATTTGCTGCTTGTAATGCGTCCTGGATTTTTCTACTAACAGCAAAATGAACTTTGGCAAACTTTGTCAACCACCACTTCAGATCATGAACCCCAACTATCCGAGGCAAACTTGGTTCATGGACATTAGTTATCCTTTCTTCTATTTTCATCAATTACTAGTTAAGATACTTAATCTCCCTAGAAACCTTGTGAAAAAAATCTGCATTTAAAGAAGGAATGACCTTATCTACATCAAAGTGGCTAGCCTTATGAGAGAAATGGTCTTATCTGGAGGCTAATCGGGGGGAGAATTATTGAAAAAATCAAATACAGGTGTTTCCCCCATAGTGTATGGGTATCCTTTCTGAATGAAGAAACTTTATAAGGTTGACAAAATGAGATGCGAGAACCGTAAATTTTAATTTTTAAAATGCAGCCCCTGGCTACCTTTTGTTGATCATCTCCTCACTATCGTAACTCTATTATGATATGAATTCCATTTTGATAGTATATCTTTTTACATAGCCATTGTTATAAATACGTAAGAAAATCCTGTGTTCTTAGTAAATGGGCAGCTGAAGTTGGAATTTAGTCTCTGGATCAAATGTCAAGTTTCTTTCTTATTGACCTATAGATGTGACTTCTTGTCTCTTTAGTCTTGGATTTGCTGAATAAATCTGAGTAGTAACATGTGCTATGTTTTATAGATCAGGCTCAAATAACAAGTTAGACTTTGTGGCTTTATTTTGTTCTTAGCAAGTTAAGTTTAAGCTGATTGGCAAGCATATTAAACTCAAATGCATAACTTGATGCATGGCTGCACAGATACAATTTTACCCTCCATGAATTTAAACTTTTCTCAATTTTCTGATAGTGTGTGTCTGTGCATGTGTTAACTTTCCTGTGTCTTACTTTTGTAGAGGTTCAAAGATCTTCTCAACCTTTATTGGGTTTCTTAAAAGCAAAGATCCTAAAGACGGAACCGAGGAGGCATTGGTTGCAGAGTTGACATCATTTGATGATTATATAAAAGACGATGTAAGTGGTATAAACTTGATTTTCCATAATTTACATATGAAAAATATATTTGCTTATCCGTACTTACTGTTGATTTTAAGAGTTCCATGATTACCACAAAGCTGTTTAATGCTTATGCCTATTATCAGGGTTTTTTTTAATGAATTTCTGTTTTCTGGGTTAAGATTTTTCTTCAGAATAACTTCTGTGGTTTTTTTTCTGCATGCCCCATTAAATGAATGGTTTTTGATGTAACAATGGTTTATTTTAATGAATTCTATTCTTTATTTATTTTGTTTGAAGAATGAAGTTTGCATAAAACTGCATAAAGTAAGGTAAAATTTTTCTCTTGTACTTGAAAATTCCTCCAGCTTATGGCCGCTGTCCTGAATTTGACTGGTGACAGTGAGCTTAAATTCATGTCCATATGACGGGCACATTAGATGTGGAGCCTATGATTTGAGAACAAGTGGATATAAAATAGTTGTTTGGCAAGGCGAGACCAAACTTGATCAATAGGCATGAAGTAAGACACTGAGAACTGCCTGATTTGACCCAAAATATTTCTGTAGTTTGCTTTTATTTAAGCTAATTTCACAGTTGTACATATTAAACTTTGATTAGTGATTGTTGCTCATGTGCATTTCATTACCTTGAATCAAGCAGACTTCTTATAAATACTCTGGAGAAGCAATACTTATTGTCAAGTTGACATAATGTAGTCCAAGAAAAGAGTTTCTGTAAATTTCCTTCAAGACCTGGCCAAATGCTCCTAGTGTCATCTCTGTCATTAAGTGACATGCATAATATGCCAAGAATGACAAGAATGAGTAGTCTTTGTCATCTTCTCTTTCATGGTAAGATTCACCTCCTATTTAATGTCAATAAGAACCCAGAATAAATGGTGATTACATGATAGGTCTCATCTATGTTAAGATGCAAATACCTAAAGTCAAAATCTGATACAGAGATTATCCTAACATAATACAAATTTGTAATGTAACATCCTTCATGAATTCCCAATGTATTTTCTTTGAATATTTATTCATTTTCTATGGTACTTATTTTTTTAATTTCTGACCAGTAATTTTCATCTGACAATCCAATTAAGCACTAATACTACCGCAGTACATATTTTTGGCCTGCATGGAAGCCAAAATCCAGCTACAGGTCTCACTTTTAATAAAGCTGAACCTTGAAATTGCTCATCTAACACCTTGACCATCTCATCATACTGTTTTGAATTAGAAACGCTACCAATCATGAATGCAGTCTCAAAACCATCACACTACCAGCTTCTGGTTCTTTGAAGGATGTTGTTTTCATATGTTTTGTTCTAGATCCTCACCTTATCTCTTCTGTGATGTTTTCAGTGGTCTCTTTTGTTAAAATTTCTATGATTACTGTGAAGTATTATTCTGAACAGTGAATGTGTTTATGCATCATTATGTTCCCCTTGATGCATATTTTTGAAGGCTTGATATGTTTCTAGAATAATGATTTTATTGTTGTTCCTAGTGCAATGAATAAGAAATTACTAAATTTATTTTTGTTGGGAAGAGATCACTCTCATGGTTAATGATAATTACCAATCTGTTTGTTATGTCTGGAAATCGTCCAAGAGATCTCTCCTGGAAAATGTAGATCACTCATTCTACCTAGATGCTGCATTTTTCTCTGATGTAAGAAATTAAGTGAGATGAGATTTGATTTACGAATTCTCAGGGAAATTGCCTATGTTCTTTTCATGGTTTGGGCTATGTGCAATAGACTAGGTCACGTACTATAGGTTATGCAATTACATGCTTAGGGTTTCTTTTTAATCACACCTAAAGAAGACTCATCTATCTTCTTATAGAGATTTTAGAACTTATCTAAGCAAAGCTTGACTCCAAATAGATGAAAACTTAATTTAGATAAAACTCATCAGGACTTCTAAACTTATTGATAAACTTAACTAATAGTAAAAATTCAAAACAAATACCAGATTTGGCACAATTATGTTGGTCAGAAATTAAATGATCAAATCATCAAAATACCTGTGACACGTAAACATATGATCTTTATTTTTAAACAACTTCTAATCCAAGATGATAATGATAATAATAATATCGGTCAATATTCTGCATCATGCTCTCCAGGTCAATAAACCGACTACAGAACTGCTTCTCAAAGAGATCTGTTGTTGAAACTTTGAATAGAAAATCTATGTCCTATATAACCATAAACTAAGGAGAAAAGGAATTAAGACTTGGGAAGAATAGCTTGTCTGTAACATTTAAACTTCTAAGGTATATATAATCTCAATAGCACACCAAAACAAGAAACTATGCAATTAATCAAATCAATCTATCTAGTCAATCCCCTAATTATATACAATTACAACCTTTTAATTTTAGCACCATAATCATGCATTTACTGCTATTCTGACACTCCCTCTCAAGCTGGAAAGTGCATGTTGTGTGCTCCTAGTCGTTACAAGTATAGCCAATTCGAGATCCTTATGAGGGAGTTAGTGGGAACATCTGCCAATCAGTCATTTGATTTCACAAAGCTAGTCACAATACATCCGGACTACCTTTTGTTTGATAAAGTCACTGCCAACTTCTATGCACTTGCTCAATTCATGGAAGATAGGTTTTGAGGCAATGTGCAACAGAGCTTGATTATCGCGGATTAATTTCATTTGTTTAATATTTCCAACCTTCATTTCTTGAAGAATCTGTTTCAGTGTCATGAATGCACATGTAGTCAATGCAATAGCCTGATTTTCTTTTTCTGCACTTGATATAGCAGCCACATCAAGTTTATGGGGTATGGGAACATGTTCCGGTCAGCCTATTTCCAGCCATCTTCCCTTATCACCAGGCACTGGAAAGCCATTTTCAAAATGGCTGAGGGATCTATAGATTCAAGTTAAGTCCCTTTAAAATCTTCCCATTCCTCTTACTTTTCCAGCACCATCAGTAATAACTACTGCACAATTACAACACAATAGTAATTATGTGTCTTGGGTTGCATCAACAAAACTATGGTTTATGGCTCAAGGTTATGATGGTCATTTAACAAAAAATGCGAGTGATATTTCCGCCATTGATGAAACAAATTGAAGTAAAATTGATGCTCAATTATGTAGGTCGTTATGGAAATTCAGTTAATTCAAAATTACTCACCCTGTTCTAGTCTTGAAAAACTTGTTGTAAGGTTTGGGCAAAGCCAAAACTTATATACCAATAGTGTTCAATGGATATACAAGGTTGTTTCTAATATGGTCAACCAACAACAGAATGATATAGTCAATTAGGTCATGTGGAATATCTTAAGGATGAGTTTAATTCTTTGATACCTATTTCTGATAGAGTTGATGATCAGGAAAGACAAAGGGACTGAGATCGGGTCTAACTTCTATGAAAGATCAAAATTTGACTGGATCTGAGGTTCCAACTTTGGAAGATGTGTTTGCAAGACTTTTGTATCTCTCTTCTACACGGACTGTATTACTTCTGTTGATTTACTAAAGAATGAAGATTCTACCACTTCCTGGTGCCCAGAACATGATCTAAATGAAGTGCAGGAATTGTTATCTTACTTTCCGGATGCTAGGATGGAATTTATGAATTGTGATATCAATGAGATGGCTGACAGTCTACGTATTTTGGTTGTCAAAACCCCCGGTTATCCTTATTTCACAGAGGACTTCAATTAACCAATTAGGTTATGGATGTAGCCAGTTCTTGTGTTGTAGCTCCCCTTTCAAAAACCGAAAAAAGATAGTCAGCCTTGTTGGCCATACAAACTGGACAGGATGGGAATTATGGTGATAAGGATAGAAACTCAAGATTTCATTGCACATAGTGTTTTGGACACTCCATGATGAACCACCAAACAATAAACAGCTTCCTCGTTCTAATTCTAATCATCCTCAGCATACTGCCAATGTTGCTCACCCTGTTACGGACTGCATTCTTCCTTGCTAGATATCAGAGAACAGCTGTTTTAAAATGATCTGGTTGATGTTCAGTCTTCTCCATGTCCAGCTATTGTCCTGGTTGGCTCACCTCGTTCTCCATCATCACTCCTTGTTATGGTCGATTTAAGTCCTCCTGTTTCAAGCAAAGGTAGTAATATCACTCCTATTCCTCATCCCATTCATAACTTTTTGATCTGTCGCCTTTATCTTCACCATATTATGCTTCTATTTCCACCTTGTTTAGTGTGTCTTCTACTAAAAAAGTTTTCGAAGCTCTATCTCACCCTGGGTTGTGTCGAATAATAGTTGAGGAAATGAATACTCTTCATTCTAATGGTAATGCAATTTGGTTACCTTGAGACCTGATAAATCTGCAGTTGGTTGCCATTAGGTATACACAGTGAAAGTTCGTCTAGATAGTTAGATTGACAGACTTAGGGCTTGTCTGGTTGAAGGGCTAAATTATGGAGATACCTTTTTTCCTTGTCAGTAAGATTGCATCTGTTTGCCTCCTTTTATCTTTGGCTACTATGAATTCTTAATCTCTACATCAAGTTGATATTAAAAATGCTTCCATGCAAGGGGAATTAGCCAAGGAAGTGAATATGGAGCAACCATCTGGGTTTGTTGCTCAGGAAAAGTTTGGACCAGTTTGTAGGGTATGTCGCTCTTTGTGGATTAAAGCAATCTCCACAAGCATGGTTCGTCAGAATTAGCACAATTGTTTAACAATTTTGCCTAATTCACAGTGAGGCAGATCACTCTGTGTTTTATCATTATGATCTGTCTAGAAAATGTCCATATCTGGTGGTTTATGTGGATGCCATTGTCATCACAGATAGTGAATATGGCAGTATCCATCAGCAAAAGAAACGTCTTTTTAGTAATTATCAGACTAAAACCTTGGGAAAATCAAAATGTTTGTTAGATATTGGATGGAAGTAGCTCAATCTAATACCAGTATTGTAATTTCACAAAGGTAATATGTACTGGATATATTAGGAGAAACTAGAATGTTAGATTGTAAGCTAGTTCATACTCCCATGGGTTCAAATGTTAAACTTCTACCAAGACAGGGAGAGCCCGTGGCTAATCCTAAAAAATACAGGATACTTGTGGGAAAACCCAATTATCTTACTGTTACCAGATCAGATATCACCTTTGCAGTTATTGTGGTAAGTCAACTCCATATGATAGTTATTAAGATGCAGTGATTGGAACACTCAGATGCATCAAAGGACCAAGAGGTCAAGGTCTTTTGTATGAAGATCAAGGACAAAAACAAGTAATCAGCTATTTGGATGCTAATTGGGCTGGTTCTCTTGTGGGTTGATGCTCTACTTCAAGATAGTGTGTTCTAATGATTGGAGGCAAATTCATACACTAAAAGAGTAAGAATCATGCCAACAGAGGAAAGGAAACCATGCCATCAATTGAAGCAATCCCCACAATCAATCCTCTAATTATGTACAATTACATTATCTTAGTTTTGGTTCTATAATCATGCATTTACAAGTATTCTAACAATAACCATGGCTTATTCTTCCATCTGACCTAATACTTTTCATGTTGGTATGACAGAAGGACCAGATCATTAGCATGTTGAAACTTGCAGGCAAAAAAAAAAAAAATGACATTGGTAAAATTTTCTTGTCATTTGGATTTTTCTCTTGGCGATGTTCTCAAATAATTCCACTAATAGTGATGCCACTTCCTTTGTTGCGGCAATATGTACCAAGCACCAAGCTTATCTCCTTGAAAGGACATGTTGTAGAAGCTTATTTTTCTTTGAAATTTTTGCATGTTGTCCACTTCTCTTACTTCATCTTGTAATTGATGGTGCTCTTTTTCAAAAGGCCCTCAGTCCAATCTTGCAAAAGATCTTGGGATACTTGGATGGGATTTGTCAGTCCTAATCTCTTGATCTAGTGAAGAACTAAATTATTGATATGTAAGCTCTTTCCCTGGTTCAATAGTCTTCTTGTCTTCATTATCAACTCCACTTGATTTGTTGTTGAGGTGTGAATGAACTGTAAACAGACTAGGAAAATGTGCTAAATAGGTTAAGAAGATTTGCCTGAAGTCCCCTAAATGGAGGGGTATGATCAATTCCTGAAATAGAGGGACTCTGTTAGAAAATTTCCAAATTTGGGAGGGATTTAGCTTCCTATTAGGAGTGATTTAACTTATTTTTTCCTTGTAAATTACTATATAATGTTGTGCATGTCAAATTATATGAAGTGAAGAATTCAGAATTCTATTTCCCATCCTATATTTGTGCTGCATTTTACTTCAATGCTCCCATAAGTTTTGTTGTAGAATTAATCATGATTTGTTGTAACTTTGATCCTAGATATTTAAAATGAGCATTAAGATTATCTAGCTTGTCAACTAATTTTGAAGACCTGCTAATTTCCCTCGATATGATCTACTTCTTATACGAGTAGACATTGTGTTAGCTCGACACCAAATTGATACAGGATATACTAAGCAATCAAACTTAAGGATTTGTGACAATCATGCTTAGAGATTCTAAGCAATCACACTCAAAGGAAAAGGCATCACACCTTGAAATAAAGCATTAAGCTAAAAACAAATTGAGAATATTTGTTTCATTAACTGACTTCCTACAATAATTTACTTCTCTCTCTGTTTGTAGAGATTTGAGAACTGATCCAAGTGAAGTTTGACTTCAAATAGGAGAATGTTTTATTAAAAATAAAATTTTTCTAGAATTTTGAATTTTTTCAACGAATTCAACTTATAAAATTCAAAACGAATCCACTAGATTTGGCACACTGATGTAGGGCAAAAATTGAAATTACCAGACTATATCTAACATCTAAACAGGTTATCTTTATTTTTAAACTACTTCTAATCCTTAATAATAATAGCGACCCATGTTCTGCATATTCGGACTTCTTCTATCCCTCAGACGTAAGCTTTGCATGATGTTCTTTCCAGTATACTTAGAATTTCTCAGTCCTAGAACCATATTATATGTTATTTCTCCAGCACAGTTACCATCCAGGTGAAAGTGGACATTTTTGTATTATTAGTTTTTGTATCTCTATAGAAAAGCGTAACTTTAGCCCTCAAACTTTTAGAAGAATTGAAGATGGTACCTAAACATATGAAAAAGTCGATCACTAATCTGGTCCCTCTATTACTTAGTCTTGTGTTACTCTTAGTACATGACCAAAGTGAACTGTTTTTGGCTTGGAGATAAAAGAGAACCACTTATGTCTTAGTTAACAAAAGGAATGCAGGGTTATATTTCAGTGACCTAAAATACACTTACACCTTTTACATTGCTTTGCAAGTTGTCATAATTTTCTCACTCAGATGAAAATGATTAAATGTGCTATTTTATTATTGATGTAAGATATAAGTGTAGGACAGTAAAATATTCTGAAATTAAATAAAACAAAATGATTCTGTTATAGGAATCCACCAACTCGTGACGAAACCTGTAACACAACTGACCCTGATTGTTTTGATAAGGCTAGTTTAGGATGGAATCCCGACCCCTAGCTTAGGTCAAAGCAAGAACCTTGATATGTGAAAATGCCACTATCAACTGTGGAAGGTTGATTGATAAGTCGATGTTGAGCGCCACAAAAATTCTGACAAGCTGGATTAGTATTTCAAAGAACCAAAGAGAATCAAGAAACCCACGATAATTTGATTAAACATACTGTCTTATTCCGGCTGACAATGGCTTCTTAAATACAAAAAGTCAATGAACTTTTGCAGGCAATAAAATCCTAAATTAATCAAACCAAATAAGAAAAATAATAATTTGGCATACAAGTTTTGCAAGCCCTAAATTAATTCATACCAAATAAGGATAAAATCACAACTGTCTTGCTAAAGCCAAAATGGTAAGTAATCCTCAAATTTATTTCGTGCCAATTATGCTGCGTCGTTAAAGGTTTCCTTCTCCAATTATCACAAAGTTTGAATTACAGATTTCCCTCTTTGTGATAAACATCCATCACCTTCAATGGGCCTCCATGAATTACTTTGGGCCTAAACTTCTCTGACCAGCTTAGTTAAAAGCTCATTGAACTGCTTAGTTAGCGAACAAGTGACTGGACCGATCGGAGCTTGACTTGGATCAGTACTTGTCCTAGACATATCCTCATCATTCTGAATGTTTAGACAATCATGGGTAGAACATCTTAAGTAAGATTTCATGCATCCAACCAAACTCCTATTTAAAGACATTTAATTCTATCTCGAAGCGTAAACTTATCCTAACCAGTTCAAAATACAAATTAAATGAAATTTAAAAACAAAACTAGGTGTCTAATCATTTGCTGCGTCACTTATGTGTTAGAAATGTGATGTTACAAAAGTAAGGTTGTGGTTAGTGCATGACTAGCGAAGGTTGCAGTATTCCATATGTGAAATTTTAGCAGTGATGCTTAATCAAGTGAACGATGTACTTATATTTGTAGTTTCTCATATTACATCTACTTGAAACTATGCCCTTTTGCTTGTGATGGGAGAAAAGTGCTTCTTGGACCATTTCATATATGGTTTATGTGACATCTCGTTAATTTATGATTAGGGCCCTTTTATCAATGGGAAACTGATCTCTTCTGCTGATCTCTCTCTTGGGCCCAAGCTTTATCATTTGGAGATTTCTTTGGGCCATTATAAGGATTGGTCAATCCCAGACTCACTTCCTCATCTCAAAGCTTACATGAAGGTACACAGAATATTTGGTTTTTCTTTCTTCAATTCATTGAAATAATTGATATTTTATACTCAGTGAATATATAATTATGGTTTCCTATTACATATTTTATTCTCTGTCAGACATCTGAACAGCTGTTCAGTAGCCTGACTGAGGAACTGCAATATAGAAGTGAGGGACCATATGACAAATGACAATTTGAAACTAGTAGATCACATGCTGTTTTTGATTAAAATTTAAAATTTATAGTGCATACACCAGTTTTGAAATTAGCATGGTTTGTTAATCACAACTCTTTTTTTCTTTAATAATATATCATCTTTTTCTAAATGCATTTTATTGGGGTATATAAAAAATTTGATGCTTATTGAACATTGCATGCATATAATGCCAAGGTAAAGGATTTCACTATCCTCATTTTTAGTACTTGTGTAGTATGATGCTTTGAATAGGAATAGAAATGAAGTGATTGAAATTAGTGCCAACTATTAGTGGAGGACAATCACAAAGCTGATTTCACTGGACTGCTAATTACAGATTAACTTGCAAAATGTTCCTTGCTGGCCTTCAGGCGATGAAAATCTTGTTGAAGGCATTTTCTGGAAATCTCACAAGAAGAGACTTATTTGTGGTATCTGTGAGAGTGTCATGCATGAGCAATTGAATCTTCGTTAGCTGCTTTGATAATCTAGTGTTCATTTGAAAAATGATAAGTTATTTTTGAAGAATGTTAGGCTATGCAAAGCTAAGAATGGATACTTTCAATTTTGAAAAACACATAGCTACATAAAATCTAATTTTTAATTTAAATTTTAATTATAACAAGAGCTCATCCAGCGAGGTCACCCCATGATCATTTTTTCCAATCGTCATCATCTTCTTGTTCTCCTTGGTTAGGTTTATAGTTTATGGATATGATTACTTCTATATTTTTTTAATGCTTAATAATTGTTGCAAATAGATTGTTTTGAAAACTTGTGATTAATTTTCATTTCTTGGAGCCAAAGGAAACCCAGAAGGATCATGCGTGAATAATTTTTTTCATTTTGTTTTCAATGTCCTTACCTTTCTAGTGTTCTTTCCAGGTGCACTTGACTGTACGATTTATGTCATTTGTAGGAAGTTTCTGTGACTGTGTCTCCTATTTTATCAAATTGTATATGTTCCTCCACGATCTGTTTCTTCAGATATAATTCTCAAATTTTTATGGTATTTCTTAGCTGTCAGATATACTCTTATTTACCTAACTGCAAGTTTTAGTTTGGTACTTTCATGTGATACTCATGTAGATATGTTCCCTATTTTGTTACTTCATCTACTGATGCTTCCATCTTTTGACGCTCGCAGACAATTTTCTCTCTGGACTCATTTGTAAAAACTCATGCGTTACCTGAGGACATCATTGCTGGCTGGCGCCCAAAAGTTTTTGGATAGACAAGGAATTCATGCAGGTGCATGTAAATGCATTGATGTATATAGAAAGCTAAATCAACTTTCTTGCACATTACCCATCACAACAATGAACTGAATGTTTATTATTAACTAATATTGCTTTTTTGATGATGACTCATAGTCAGTGATTGGCAATCCACAAATTGTTGTGTGAACTGTAACTGCTTTAGTGTCTAAAGTCTGGTTACTTTTGCCTAGTTGTTGGCTCACTTGAGGGTTCATAAAATCATTGATCCATTTAGCTCAAGTTGCATGCAGCTCAGAGTTGCCACTGATTGATACAAGTGAGACTCTTTTCTTCCTAACAATTGCACAACCAAAGATGCTAGGTTGAAATGCTCCTACATGTATTTGGCAAATGCTTCTTCTATACAGGGATTGTAGTTCAATTGTCTTAACTTTTCAGATTGCCTTTCAGATTGCTTTTCAGATTGCCTTTCTCAGGTGCTATTACTTTGTCGGCCGAGTCTTCTAATCTTCCCCCACTTGCAGTGGCAAGTGGGGGTGGAACTTAGCCGAGTATTCCACCTGTGACCGAGGCACCACTTAGATCGGCTACTCCGATGGGGAAATCTTGGGCTCGGGTGGTGGCTGGTGAACCTTCGGAAAAAGTCTTCGGCAATGAAATGGTGAACACTCAACTGAATTTTGAGAGGCTAAAGACGCTTCAACATAAGCGATTTAAACCGGATGGTGATTTTCACATGAGGCTGCAAGACAGAATGCAGGGAGTTATGTACGGGAAGTTTTTGCGAAGAGCTCTGCCCCTGGACCAAGTTCATACTGCTCTAACGAGAATCTGGAAGGAGTTTGGTAAGTTCTCTATTTCAGATCTACCCAATGGTTTCTATTACATTCGTTGTCAGACCGCTGAGATGACGGACAAAATTTTATGGGAAGGCCCATGGATGGTGAATGGTATGGTTCTACAAATCATTCCCTGGAGGACAAATTTCCAACCTATCTTCGAAAAGCTCGAAACGGCCGCTGTCTGGGTTTAGTTTCACCATCTCCCAGTGGAGTATTGGGAGGAGGAAACTCTTGAGAACCTGGGCTCCATCTAAGGTAATGTATTACGGATTGATGATCACACGATGAACGTGAATAATCCGACCTTGAATATTGGAAAACGAAGTACGCCAGGCTCTGTATCGAATTAGACCTCTCTAGGCCACTGCAAAGGATTTTATGGGTTGGAGAAGGGGATGATGAAACCCTGGTGGCCATTCTCTACGAGCGTTTACCTTCTTTTTCGCTTCAAATGTGGGCAAATTGGCCACACTTGTCGCTGCTTGTTCCTTTGCGGCCAAAAGCTATGAAGAGGAGATCGATGAGCTCGGCTCCAAGCGGGACGACAAAGAAGATAATGTCCAAGTTATGCAACTAGATGCAGAATATGCGGGAGTGGAGAAATGCTTTTAGGAATATGAGCGTTCAAAGGAACCGGTGGAGCCGCAAGCAAATTTAGACGGTGACGATGGGTTCGGGACCTGGTTGTTGGTCGGTCCCCACCGTGGCCGGGGCCGGGAAGGGGTAGGAGACCCGGTCAAGCAGCCCGGGGGTCGGAGCGAGTCAAACGGGGTGACTCGGCGGCGTGCGCAAAATCCCGAGAATGGGAGAGGCCGACACGTGGAGGTCGGGGGGCTTACGTGGAGGCGAGGATTGGGGGCTTTCGGGATGTTACGAGTTACTATCCCGAGGATATGCCGGATGATTTTCGAGGTGAAAGGGAATAGAGGCCTAGGGCACAGCAAGAATTCACCCATCCATCACGTCATAACGGGTCTTTTTCGCCAATGGATGCCCTAGCTCGGCTGCCGACCGTTGGAGATGAAGAGGGTCTAGGAACAACAGAGACTGCTAGGGAGGACTCCTTTCCAGGATCCTTGTCCGCGCCTCGTCCTATCACCTCTCTAACTAAGGATAGGTTGGCTGAGGGCAGTGGCATAGGCATGTCAGAGGCTCATGATCAATTAGTAAATCAGGTATGCCAAGCCTTCCGGTCGACGACTAGGTCAAACAGTCAAGGATGCCTGGAGGTTGAGGAGGAGATTCAAGGTAGATCTCCTTCGCTTGATGTCTTTGACGATGATATGCCACTTGTGCAGGTACAGAAGGAAGCAAAAATAGAGGCCTTAGCACGAAGAGCCACTTTGAAGTCCAACAACAGTAAGAAAAAGGGCCGTGTTGAAGGCCCTAAAGATGGCTGTTGATTTCCCCCTTGTGGAGTGTTCTTTCCTTTGGTTATCATTACTCTCTTGCTTTCTCTCTTGTTTTGTTTTTCAATGGCTAAAGAATTTTTTAAAATCCTGTGTTGGAATTGCAGAGGTTCTGTAAGCGCTAACAAAATCAATAGAATCCGACAACTCATAAGTTCCTATCAGCCGTCCGTTGTTTGCTTGGTTGAAACCAGAGCAGATATAGATTGTTCGAATCATTTTTGCAGTAAATTTGCTAGAAACTGTGAGTAGGCTGCTATCCCTGCAAATGGTAGGTCGGGAGGTATTGCGGTTTTGTGGAAACGAGAGGTTGGCACTGTTAGTCCCTTAGCTCTTAACAATCACTCCTTACACTTAGTTATTTCTGACTCTTATCTCAAAGATTGGCTTTTATCGGTGGTGTATAATTCGCAAAGTTCTACTCAAAACTTAGTTTGGCATGATTTGTCTGTTATCTCCTTGCTTAATCTTCCTTGGATTCTCTTGGGTGATTTCAATGCCATTTTAGATCATGCTGAGCATAAGGGTGGTTCTTTTGATCATTATAGAATTAAATCTAGATATTTTGCTGAATTTGTTTCTCAGAATCATCTGTTAGACGTTGGCTTCCAAGGCACCCCCTATACTTGGTGTAACAATCAACGGGGTTTAGCTAGAAGATGGGCTCGTCTGGATCGTTTTTTAGCTAATAATGCGTATTTATCTAACTTTGATTCATTTTACAATAGACATCTTCCCAGAACTGTGTCAGATCATTCCCCTATGATTCTTACTTGCAAATACTTTTTTAGGGGATACCGAAAGAAAATTTTTCGATTTGACAATTTCTGGCTTGAGTATGATGCCTGCCATCAATAGGTTAGTAAGGCATGGAACTTTAATTCCAATGGCTCCCCTATGCATGCTTTTAGCCATTATATTAATCGTACCCGTAAAGATATTCTTACTTGGAAATCCCCTGACTTGACTCCTTTAGATACTGCCATTGCTAATACTGAGCATGAAATTACTCGTCTTGAGATGCTTGAAGGTTCTTCTACTTTTGATGAGATGCATAATGTTAATCTTAGGTCCTTATACAACAAGCATGCTGCCTTTTTGAGACAAAATTCTATTCGTTGGGCTCAAAGAGCAAAGATGCTCTGGATTAGGAATGGTGATTTTAATGCTTTTTTCATAATCATGCTAGGAACAGAAGTCATAAAAACAAAATTTCTGTTATCACTGATGATTGTGATATTTTACATACTGATTTTCATTCCATTCTTACTGTGTTCTCTGATTTTTATACTAAGCTTTGGACTACTTCCAACAATTTATCTGTTCCTGATTTGATTGCAAAACTTCCTAATGATCTTCCTTGTCTGGGTGATAATGATAGAATCATGCTTGCTAGGCCAGTCACTCTTTTGGAAATTTATAATACTCTTTAGATCAATGCCCAAAGGTAAGAGCCCTGGGCCTGATGGGCTTAATGTGGAATTTTATTTATTCTATTGGGACATTGTTTAGAAGCCTCTTTTGAGGCTATCAACCATTTTTTCAGTACTGCTAAGCTTCCTAAATCTTGGGGCATGACTTTTGTAGTCCTCATTCCTAAGAAAGAAACCCCCACTAGAGTTAGCGACTATAGGCCAATCTCCTTATGCAATGTCTATTACAGTCATTTCTAAAATTCTCACAAATCGGTTGAAATTAGTCATGCATAAGCTTATTGGCCCTAAACAAAGTGGGTTCCTTGCGGGCAAATCTACTTTTGATAATATCATTGCTCTGCAAGAAATTGTCCACTCTATGGAGTTTGAGCGTCACTCCCCCCCTATGATGCTTCTTAAGATTGACGTAGAAAAGGCCTATGATGCCCTGGAATGAAATGATATCCTTGCCACCCTTAGGATTATGAAATTTCCTGAAACTTGGATATTTTGGATCCATACTTGTATTAGTATTGCTTCCTCCTCTTTTATCATTAATGGCCAGACTTCTAATTGGATCACCAATCAAAGGGGAGTTAGACAAGGAGATCCTGCGTCTCCTTTTCTATTCCTTTTGGTATCTCAGACTCTGTCTGCCATCCTGAATTTCACTCTTCAGCAGAACTTAATTCCTGGTTTTGACAACAGGTTGGCAAACAACTTTAACTATTTAATGTTTGCGGATGACTTAATTCTTACCACTAGAGCAACCAGGAGAGCCGCCAGGAATTGTAGAATAACTTTTGAAATTTATAAGAGTTTAACGGGTCAGCAAATTAATCGTTGCAAGTCTGCTATTTTCTTGCCTAGCTGGTGTAATAAGAAGATTAGGGCCAGAATTGAAGAAATTCTCA
The DNA here is from genome assembly GCA_902712375.1 of Dioscorea dumetorum. Lineage (NCBI taxonomy): Eukaryota > Viridiplantae > Streptophyta > Magnoliopsida > Dioscoreales > Dioscoreaceae > Dioscorea > Dioscorea dumetorum. The sequence goes on from CACTHL010000492.1 coordinate 4,648,517, forward strand.
ACATAAAATCTGGTACCTTTCTTTTTAAGTATCTTGGGTTACCCATTTCCCCAAATAGGCTGTCCATTCATCACTTTCAAAGTCTTATTGACAGAACCCAGAAAAGTCTAAATTCCTGGAATGCTGCTTCAGTGTCACTTACTGGTAGAGCAGTCTTGGTCAACAGCTCCTTAATGTCCATCCCTGTTTATCCTCTTTCATGTTATCTTGTTCCTGATACAATTCTGGATTCAATTTCCAAGTTAGCTAGGAATTTTCTTTGGGCTAATGGTACTGCGGGTGGCAAGTTCCATTCCATGAATTGGACAGTTACTACTCTTGATAAAACTGGGGGGGGCTTGGAATTAGGAATTTGAGACATGCCAAAACTGCTCTTATGGCCAAAAATGTATTTGCTCTTTTGAACCAAGATGACAAAATTTGGGTCCAAGTTATTCTTTCTCAAATATGGCAATTTACATCTCTGGGATAACCATAAAGCAGCTAAGCAATCCTGGCTTTTTAGAATGCTTAACAAGACCGCTCAGCTGCTTAAGAATAGCACTATTTTGAAACATTGCAATCCTATGCATACTAATTTCCTGGAACACCCTTGGATTTTTTATATCCCGATTTCTATGAAACCCACTTATATCAATATGAGCCTTCTTATTGAAAATCCTAGCATCCAAGATATGCTCGATGGCAATGTGCTGAATGATAATAATCTTATGAGGATGTTTGGGAATCTTATAAATAGAGATCTGATTAACAACATTACTTTTAATGCTAATGACTCCAATTATTGGATGTGGAAAGATATTCCTTGCACTGGGAAAATTTCTAGCATTATTCATAAACATCTTAACAACATTCAATCTCATGGGGATGAAGGATGGGATGGGTGGCATAAAATCTGGAAGCTCCCTGTAGCTCCTAAGGTTAAAACTTTTTTATGGCGGGCTTTCATGGTAGGATTCCTACCTATGAATTTCTCTACAATCTTAACATTGGCCCCCAAACACTTTGTCCCCTTTGTGGTTTGAATTGGGAGTCTCTCAACCATTTGATCAATGAATGCCAAGGAACTTGCAGGTGCTGGAATTTAGTGTTTGAATATACAGGTCTTAAATGTGAAGAATGGGGGAACCTGTTGGATGGACATTGGCTCTACAATGATAGACACATTGAAAATAACAGGTTTCGAGCTTTTCAAGCCTGCTGGCCACATGTCAATGGAATGTTTTGAAGGCTAGATGTGGTCTAGTGTTCAGACATCAGAGGCTGCAACCTCACCAAATTTTTATGCAATCCTTACAGCTAGCTCAAGCCTATTTTCAGAGAACCAGAAGAGGTGCCAGGGAGTTTCTTAAATACTCTGTTTTTGAACATCAAATTGTCATGTTTTGTGATGCTTCTTGGACTAATAGTAATGCTGTGGGTGGTGCAGGATTCATTGTCATTGGTGGGAACAAGATAATTTTGTTAGCAGGTGCTGGAACTCTGATGGCTGAATCAAGCATGCATGCTGAGATGCTGGCATTGGAGATGGCTGTAGCACATTGTACACTCCGAGCGTTGAGGATTGATCGGATATACACTGACTGCCTTCTTGTTTTGGAAGCTCTAACCAAGCATAATCTTCCCTATAGCCTGAGCATTCAGCAGGACATTCAAAGAATTAAACATAGTCTGCAGGAAGTTGATATGCTCCAGTTGATTACTGCCTGAGGGAATTCAATGGAGTTGCTGATAAGCTGGCCAAGTTTGCCCGACGGAATCCAAGGGTGTTACTTTTTCATAGAGGTGCTGATCGCCCCAGATGGCTGGATGAAGCGGTGGAGTTAGCTGGATTTAGCGTTTAGTCATCTTTTTTGTAGTTTTTGGCTCTTTGAGCTCCTCCCGACAAAAAAAAAGTGAAACTCTTTCTCTCTGATTCGTTTTTGTGTTGGTTTTATCTCACTTGTTGCTGTTACTTCAGGAAACCTTTTGAGATGGATCTTGGTTCGTCTAAGTCTTGAAGAGCAATGGATCCCAAGGTGAGGTTTACATCGTGAAGAAATTGAAGCATAATAAAGCTACTGTAGAGCAGAACCTCTCGGTGAGGTTCTTCCAACCCTTCTGGTATGAAGAAACTATCCACTAATTGTTTTATTGTGGTAAGATTGCTAATAATGATTCCATGGTGATGAACAAATATGAGTGGAAGCTCCCCTCCCACATACCAAGCTAAGAAAAATTCTTTGGCTGCTATGGGCAATGATTTTTTTTTATTTAAAAGAGCTACACTATAGCTGACCTCCTTAATGCACTGGCGTCTGGGGAGATCCAATTCCTTATGAAACTGAGAGTCGATGATTTGGACATCCATGGGATGTGGATCTATCAGCAGGACACTTCCATCCTTTGGAGTTAATTCAAGTTTCATATCAGTTGATGCGGCCATCTAGGCTAGATAAATTTATAGCAAGAGACAAGTACAGTCTGTCTACTTCATAATATCAATGAGCAATTAGTGAAAATGGTATCAACTTCTAGGTTTCACCGCACAGCTTAAATCATTGCCGCCTCCATCGCAGCAGCATCAGGCGCAATGCTGAAGCCTGCCATAATTGCCAAGGATAGCTCAAGCAAAAGCCCTTCTATTTTGAATGAGAAGGTACAAATACTATACAATCATATCCTACGACTACGAGGTTTCAAAGATCCAAGAAGCATTTGAAAAAATGAGGTACATGATGAGATCCAGAAGAAACAGGGTTTGAATGAACTTGCTAAGAGAAGTGTTTTTAAGGATTCTTGATGGAAGGCACGATCAATAGCTTTCCTTTTGATCCATTGGAAGTTCTGGAGAAATTTCTTAGAGATACAAGAACATATTGTCTTCTACGGAAGGAACTAGATTCTAGAAGCAATCACCAATCAAACAAAATGTATCTTCACAGTCGGAGATTATCCTAGACCTAGACAAAAGGTCAACAAGGAAATTTTAATCTTTTGGTGTGTGGGAAAGTTGACAATTTCCTTCCAAAGTAATATAAGGTAATCACTTCACTATATTTGTTTTAGTATTTTTACTAGAAAGCAACATTGGATTCTCTCAAATCCACTTGGTTTATCCAAAATGTTGTTATCTTTCATCATAATTACTTCCCAGCGTAGGTCTTTTTTCGTTTAACATCACTCTAACGACAATGTCTGGTATTAGTTCTAGTCCTTGGTGTGGCTTCCTCTAGTGACATCTTCATTAATATGTACACCTTTCTCGCTCTCTTTCTCTATAAACTCTAACGCCTAGCAATTGAAAACTGAAGAAAAAAAAATAAGAAATCTCAGTTGCACTCTATTTCTGGCGAGATGGCAAGGAGGATCCAGAACATGATTTTCTCTTGATTGTGGTGTTTGTTCTGATTTGGTTGGTGTTTCTTGAAGCCTAGATTATAGAACTGTCTGACTCTCTATAACGTTTTTCTTTCATCTGTCCTCATTGTTTAGATGTTTGAATTGAAACTTCTTTATTAGTTTTTTTTAATTATGATTAGGTGTGATAATATTTCTTTTCTTACTATTTTAATATTAAAATGTTTGACATCTAAGTAGAATAATGTAAGATGTTTTTGTTGTTATGCTAAAATAATTTTGAATAATTTCTTTTCACACTAAAACAAAAATATTGTCAACTTAATCAAATTTTTTTAATGCATATCAAATGAAGAAATATTATTTTCCTTAAAATTTTCTCATCAAATTTTATTACAACATTTCCGGGTGTAGGCTAGGCCTCATAATCAAGTTTCAAAATAGTTAAATCTTGTCTTCTAAAGTTTCATGTCCATGTGGTCCTTATCCTAATATTCTTTGTGTGAGTTCGATGGAGATCTTGTGTGTGTTCTATGGAGATCAAATTTATTACTAAAAATGCAAGGTAATAGCCTTATTATTGAAGGAATAAAAGAACACCTACTAAATAAGAACACAAGATTGCACAATTTGGATTCTATATGAGAAACATTTTTCTAAAAGACAATTAGCTCTTATAAAATGTGTGAAGGGTGAGTGCTAAATTTTTAGGATACAAAGAACACTTGCAATGTTGCAGACAACAAAGTTTTAAGAAAAAAAATGTGTTTGCTATTGCATTTGAAAAAAAAAAAAAATTTTATTTTCATAAGTTTCCAGATCCCTATTTGGCACCGAAGACTTATATAAACTAAATTGAAGATTGAAAATTGCAACTCTTAAAAAAAAAAATTATCTTCTAGTAGTTATAAATTCTTTATGATACAAAGGTGTAACTTTAAAGTACTTTTAATATTCAAAATGTTACAACATAGACCTTATTATTGTGAATTTATATCCCTATATTTGTTGCACATAAGTTTCACCAAATGATCAGCTCCAACTTGGTGAAGAAGAAGGAGATCTAAATGATGGCCCAATCTTCACGGCGTAGAATCTAGGTTAACGGATAACTAGCTGCGAATAGCTGGGGATGGATGTGACCTATACGTTAGGGAGAGACGACCCGAAGCTTCAAAAACTCTGACCTGGTGTCTGAACAATAGCAGAACCACAAACTGGAAACTAATCCACACAAATTGCCCGGAAGCGTAGAGCACTAATTATGAGAAAGTGAAGACTTTCCTCTCGCGAATCTGGGAGAACTCACAAGAACAATGGCAGTGAGACGACTCTGATTGTGTGAATAATAATCAAAGTTTGATGTCTCCAAGGAAAAAGGTACAAGGCTATTTATAGCTGACTTAAACTTAGGATACAAGAAACTATCTTATTAACATTGGCTAGGGAATCAATCTAAAAATAGTAAATTTAAATTTTCTAGGAAAACAATATAAAAATAAGAAATAAAATTGGCTAAAAAAATCAATCTAAATATAGGAATAGTATCCTGCGGTTACTGTAGCACGTGAATATGGCATGTGCAGTCTCTCCATCCTTAAACTTGGAATACTTGATTTTCTAATTGATATGGATTTGACTTTGTTTCCTTCCAGAAATCGGGTTGGTTTAGGAAAGAGATATTTTGGGTTGATTTGTCATAAAAGAAAATCACATCTCCCTCTGTTTGCGTGGGGCTAGCAAAGATAAGCACAGTCTCCTTCGTGGATGTGCAAGTGAGTGTGAGGCCGACATGTGGCGTAGCTCCAAATGCTTCTCTTTTGCTATCCTTTGGAATTATGTCATCACTCTCAGTACACCTAAGTACAATTAAGGTAGAAGAAATTGGAAACACCACCATATCAATATAATTTAAGAATAAGCTTAAGTTAGCGTTCACCTAGTTTTGGATTTGTTTAGCACCAGTTCGTGTAATTGGTCCTTGATATGCTTCCTCTTCTATACTAGCTGAAGCATTACCATCTGTAGGTCATGCAGTTGGCATGGCATGATGTCCTCAATCACATGTATTTGAATTCCACTTTATGATTAGCTTTGAGTATTCTTATAAATCTTCTTTGTTTCCTTTGCAATTTACATTGTGCAAAAGCCTTAATCACATATGTAGTGTCTCAGCTTTTCCGAACTTGCGTCGTTGTCTGTTCTGTCTTAGAACATATGTGTTTTCTTTCTTGGGCGCGTTTTTGGTCATTTTAGGCTTAAAACATAGTCCCCAAAGCAAGCATGCCCGTGTTCTTGACCATGCACTTCACAAGATGTTTTGGATTTTGTTCTTAACAACTTATAAAGTGTACAAGACGAAGCACGCCCGTGCTTCTGGCCGTGCTTGTGAGTGCACGGCCATGTTAGGGGTAGAGAAGCTGTGCTTTTCTTGTACCGATCTTCCTGTAAAGTGCATGGGCATAAGCATGCCCGTGTTTCCTGCCCGTGCTTATGTCAAGATGTTTCTTTTTAGGGTAAAACATGGTCAAACCTGGTTTTGCATGCCCGTGTTCAGCCTGTGTTCACCCAGGGGTATTTAGATCCTGACCTCTAAGCCCTAATTCTCTCAATTTTTCTTCTTTTTTCTCTTCTTCCCTTGGTTCCCATTGTGTTGGTTGAGAAGAAAGAGCCATTCCTAGACCTTTTCCTCTTTCCTTGGTTGAAGATCCTTAAAGGTAAGCTCCTCTTCTTCCTCTTTCTTCCTGTTGCTCTTGGTTTTGGATGAGCATGCTAACCCTAGGTTTTAGATTGTTGAATCTTAGCTTAATGTTGTTGATTTCTTGAGTAATTTGTTAAATTTCTTTCACCTTTTCTTGTATTCATGAGATTGATGTGAAAATCCATCATTTTCCCTTGACGGAACCTTGGACCTTCTTCTTCTTGGTCTCGGGGCTATTGTAGCAAGCTACTGTAGCGCCGAAAAATCCATTGCTAAACTTTTGCATTCTTAGTTGTTTGGAGAGTTGATCTCCTTAGAGGTTCTTTGGAACCTTTAGGGGCAAGTTTAGGCCATACCTAAGTGTTGTTATGGTTTCGTGGTTTGTAGCATGAAGAAGTTTATACTTGTGTTATCTTTTTGTGTTTTCATTTGGTTTTGCGCCATTGTGGCTTGTGTTGTGAAAGGTCGGTCGGAGGCAAAGAGCCGGCGGAAGAGTAGCGCCATTGAGGAGTTGTCCTCCAAAGGGTGAGTGGGTTATGATTGCACATTATAGTATTTTAATATATATGTATATACTTATGGTTTAGTTTAATGAAATATTTGGTTATATCATGCTAAAATGATGGTTTGATTATTTAAAAAGAAAAATTCTATGTGTCCTGTTTTATAAATGAAACTCTTGTTGTTACTATGTTTTGAAAGAATTTCCATACCTGTTTTTTTGCAAGCAAAGCTTTTGATGCTTGTTGAACATGCTTTTAGCCATGTTGGAACATTGGATGAAATTTGATGGTTGAACTTTTATTCATGTTTTACTCTTGATCTGGATTTACTTGATAGCAATGTTTATCGCAGTTATGTGGTTATTTATCCTGAATAAGGACTGTGAAATGAATTACGTTGAATATCCTAATAACATTTCATGATATTTTGTTGGTGATGGGGTTGGAACTCATCTGCTGTAGTGGGAGGGTCCCCACAGTCTAGTCTTTAGAGGTGGCACCGTGGACTTGGTTGATCTATCCACATTAGGTGGTCCGTAGGGCCATGACTGGATGTACATCGGGTGTCTGGAGTCACCACACGGCCCCGGTAGGTTAACGTCAATAACATGAATGCCTTGACTGCTCGGAGCTTAGCCTCGGCCATGGCCAAAGTTTAGAGAGGTTTTTAGACCGTGATTCGTCTGCTCGAGATGCAAGTTTATATCTTGGTCAATGTCAAGGACATGAGTGAATTGACAGCTTTGAACTAAGCCGTGACCATGGCTTGAGTTTAAAGAAGTTTATAGACCATGACTCGCTTGCTTGAGATATAAGTTCGTATTTTGGTCAACGTCAAGGATATGAGTGCCTTGACGGCTCTGAATCTAGCCTTAGTCACGACTAGAGTCAAGGACATTAGTTGCATGCTTGAGATATAAGTTCGTATTTTGGTCAACGTCAAGGATATGAGGTGCAGGTTTGTATGTTGAAAAAATACGTATTTTGCAAATCAGAGTTTTGAAATGTGAATACTCATATCCTCTTTGAGAAAATAATTTGGTTTGAAAACTTTGCAAATGGATTTGGTGTTGAGTATCTTGTTTTATAATTTTGAAACCTATATCATGCTAGTCATGAGATTTGAGTGTTGAACTTCTTTCGAGTAAAATGGTTCTTGTATGATATATGTATGATTTTTTTATTTGGGTTATTGTAAAAGTTGAGTTTTGTCTCCTTATTGAGTATTTTGTATTCTCTAGAATTATGCTAACCCATTCACTAAGTGAATTTAGTTATTCGCCCTCTTCCTCTTTTTCAGGCTCTAGCTAGTACAGGCGTTACGGCAGACTAGAGTGTTGTGCATTTTCTCTAGTTATATTTCTTAATCTCTATCTCTATATGTTTCTTCTTGATCATACACATTGTATGAGGACATGGATCCACTAGTAAATTTGACACTTTTATGCATGGTCCGTTTACTTATCTGTTTGTTGAAATCTTTTTGTTATTTTTACGAAAAACCTATATTTAGGTTTTGGTTAGCTTGCTCCCTCTATGTACTTTTGTATTCATTTCGGTATGATTTGATTTTGAGAGCCCTGTTTAGGTCTGTTGTTTCTAAGTTGTGTTAAGCCTTGCGGCGAGTCGAGGATTGAGTGGCTTGAGTATCCATCCTCGGGTTGTCCCGGCGGTTATCACGTGCCTGTTCTACAGGACAGGGCGTGACAACATATGTGATTGGAGTGATGATGATTAAGAAATATATCATGTTATGTCAAGCTTAAGAGATAGGGGTTAAGTGTACACCTAGAAATAGGGTGTATGATGTCAACCTCTCTAGATTATGGTTAAACATATTACTGGGATTCAAAGAGTGTTAAGCAATCGTAGCGTGAACCAAAGGGATCAATTAATCTAGCAATCTCTACTGTTAAGAGTACTCTACCAATAGCCCGTCTAAGAATTCAATGCAAAGATGGCTTGATGGGATTAGTTTGAGGCTCAATCCCATATCTTGATTTTATCCCAACATTGGATAATACTTAATCTGGTTTGGAAGAAAAATATTAAGGGCCAATCACACAAAGTCATGCTAAACAAATCCAAAACCAGGTGAATGCTAACTTGAACTTATTCTCACATTATATTGATACGGCGGTGCTTCCAATTTCTTGTACTTTAATTGTACTTAGATGCACCGGAAGTGAGGACATAATTCAAAACTTAGCCAAACAAGAGGATATCAAGAGCAAAGCATTTGGAGCTATGTCACATGTGGGCCTCACACTCATGTGTGTGGCCAAGGAAGAAACTGGGTTTATCTTTGCTGGCCCACATAAAATAGAGGAGGATGTGGTTTTCTTTTATGTCAAACTAGCCCAAAATGTTTCTTTTCTGCACCAATCCAATTTATGGAAAGAGATAAAATCAATTTCAATCAACCAAGAAAATTATGGAAGTTATAAAAAGAAAGAAAATCAAATCCCAATCAGCCATGAAATCAAAGAAGTAATTGAAGTATTCCAAGTTTAAGGTTGGAAAGATTGCACTTGTCCTAACCTGCCTGCTATTCATGTGCTATAGTAACCATGGGTTACCATATTTAGATTGATTTTTCTAGTAAATTAAAATAAGATACTTTTCTTGTATTCCAAGTTTAAGTCGGTTATAAATAGCCTTATACCTTCTCCTTTGGAGAAAAACTTTTGATCAATATTCAAGAAATAAGAGTTGTCTTACCACCGAAGTTCTTGTGAGTTCTTATGGATTCGCAAGAGAAAAGTTCCGCCTTTCCCCTAATTCATGCTCTATGCTTCTAGGTGTTTATGTGGATTAGTTTTTGATTTATGGTTCGACGATTGTTCGGATTGCGAGTCGGAGTATTTGAAGGTTCGGATCGTCACTCCCTAACGCATAGGTCATATCCACCCCGGCTGTTCGCAGTTAATTATCCCTATACCTCGATCCTGTGCCGTGAAGATCGGCCATCATCTAGACATTTTTCTTCTTCACCGAATTGGGACCTATCATTTGGTACCAAAACCTCCATTGACATGGTAAGATTAGCTATTCCTAAGTTAGCCTTTCGACTAAATCTCAGTTAATTCATATATATATTGATTTCAGTCCCATAATTCCCAAACTTGAAAATACCCATAATTCCCACATATATACTTATTTTTCTTTGAATCTACTAACATGGTAGGTTCAGAGGCTAGTGGCCATGACGATGACCTTGTTGATTCGCGCCATGTGGTAGATTATGATGCATTTGTTAGTCAGTTTCCGCGTGAGCTGCGAGTATTGATTATTTTAGTGCAGGAGGAGATGCAGAAGGTTATGCAAGACACCTTGCATAAGACTCTTGACAGGTCCATCGCTGAGCGCATTCCGGCTCAAGGTGGGTTTGATGACCGTCGTGACTATCGTGACCCCGGTCATGTCGGTTATGGACCGCAGCTGTTTCCAAGCCGTGACAATAACTTCGGCAATGACGGCCGCCCCCACGGTCACTGAGTTAGAGAAGACCCTGATGGTATGGCGAATATCAAAATGAGCATGCCACCTTTTAGCAGCAAAGTACATTCCGAAGTTTACTTAGAGTGGGAGGTGAGGTGTGATCAGATTTTCCTGATCCATGGGTTTTCTGATGAAGAAAAAGTAAACCTAGCTTCTCTTGAGTTTACAGATTATGCATTGACATGGGGGAACCAGTTACAAGAAGACCGGCTCTATGTGGGTAATGGCCATATTCGAACATGGGATGCTATGAGGGGAGCTATGCGACATTGCTTTGTTTCACCAAACTTCCAAAGAGATCTATAGAACGAGGCTACAAAGGCTTCTTCAAGGTACGAAACCATCAACGAGTATTACAAAGGAGATGGAGATCCTAATGATCCGTACTTATATGCAGGAAAATGCGGATGCGAACATGTCGAGGTTCTTGAGTGATCTTAACTGTGAGATTGCTAATCATGTAGAGATGTTTTGTCACGCCCCGACCTGCAGGCCAGGGACGGAACATACAGCCATGACAACTTAAGGGAGAGCAGACACCGCCTCACCCTAGGTCATCGCAAGGCTAACCTGTTTTCCCCAATACAACATTAAAATAAATGGAGAGGAATAACAACACACATCAATAGATCTCAAGAAGAAAACCATACACATGAAGTTAAACAAGCCCTGGACATAAGTCTTTATTTAACGAACCCAAAATAAGTATCAAGTACAGAGTTTTCCTGGAAAGATTTCAGAATACACAAAGTCTCAAAAGAAAAATATGTTAGTGAATCCCATGCACTACAATCCAGGCTTTATGAAATAACCTACTCAAAACAATACGGAAGATGCACTCAAAAGGAAAGACCTCTGCCAACCACGATACGCTGCACCGCTACACTGCACTATCACCTGGGGAAGAGAAAGGGAGTGGGTGAGAAACTAAGTTCCTCAGTGAGGGGTTAACATGCACTTCTAGTCATACAATCATCACTATCTAAGAGTATGTGTAACTATACATAATATTAGAGTTGTAAAGATACTTGCTAACATAATACGGAAAAATACACAATTTGCAGTAGAAATCATAATAAAATGGGGTAACCCACATACCATCAATAGAATCTCAACCATGACAATCTTTTCTCAAAAATACATCATGTTTCAACCAATTCGAGGATTTCAAAAACGTTGTATAACTTGTGTCAAAACCATCTGTGAGATTGCCTCAAAACTCTCCTTTTCCTAACCGTGGCCATGGTTAGGTCGGGAGCCGCCAAGACACGCGCTTCTTGGCGTTGGCACTGGATCACCCTGGTGGTAACTGAAGGCTTCAATCGTGTACACTTTCAGGATTTGTCCTCACCTCCTGAAAGGCACTATAACAAGCTATCCCAGCCACCCCAACTAGGTCGGACCGTGGATAACTTCCTTACTGCAGTAAGACCAGGCACCATCCTGAATGTCACCATCAAAACATTTTTCCTTTTTGTAAATGTCAATGTTGCCCGAAGGCCCAAAATATTGTATTAAACAATATAATATGCCAAAAATCTCGACAAAATCTCATAGTTTTAATTCAAATGATTTCCCACACTAATAGTGAACACACATGAAACATCATCACATGAAAAAGGTAAATACATACATCCTTATTTTTGTAATAGCTTGAACCAAAACATATTCATGAAAATGGTATTCGTCATAAGAAATCATAGGCTTTCAATCTCAAACCACATTCGTTCTCAACAATGAAATCAAGTCATTTAAGATCAAACATGAGGGTTTCAAACATCATGGTAACATATTTTCAAAACCAATATTAAGATAATAATCATTCAAGCAAATCCAAAGTCACGTATAGAATGATTCATGTATGACTATGTATGCATGAATGTGTTAATCCCACTCACAAACTTGGCGAGCATTGCTATCCCGGTGTTAGAGTTCCACAAGTTCTTTCTCTTTAGCCGAAGCCTCACCTTCTAGCTAAACCAAGTAATGATCAAACTCAAGAAACTTCAAGGAAACAAAGGGGTAAACCTCCTACAATTGGAGATCATGCCCTTAGGGTTTTATAATAGCCACCTAAGGGTTCTACCAAGGTTTCCCATCATCTAAAACCAAAGAAATTGGCAAAGGAATTCCAAAAACTCGGTGCTAAGGTAACCCTAATTTTCAACAAAATAAGGAGCTCTAATCCTCACCAATCTTGCCAAGAAAAATACAATGGATCACAAACATAAATTCAAAACATGATTTGGCATCAAATTAACATCAAATAAACCCAAAGAAATCATCCAAAAAGAAAGGGAAGAAGAAATGACACAACCTTACCTTCAACCTTAAACAATCAAGGTGTAGCTTTCACAAGAGGAAAGAAGGAGATGATCCAAGCTCTCCTTGCTTTTTCTTTAATCTTGGAGCAAGAAATTGAGGTTTTGGGGAAGGAAAATGAAAGGATTTGGAAGGGGATTTCGGAGGGGAAAAGAGGTTGTGAAAGGGTGCAAAAGGAGGTGAAAAACCCTAAAAACATTGCTCTTTATAGGGCTAACGTCGGGAGCCCTTACTGGCATCCTTACGGCTGTAAGCGAGGCTGTAAGGCTCTTTGGAAAGACCTTACGGGCTCCTTTACCCTCGTAAGCTTGCCCATAAGGCCCTCTGGATGGGCCATGCGGAAACCATGAGGCTGGCATCCGCATGGTAGGCCGCGTGACCCCTTGGGATGCCCAAATGGGTCATCTAAGGGTCCGAAATGTCCCCAAAAGCACCTTATTGGGTCTCTACATGTGGCATCGCATTAGAAAACATTCAACAAGAAAAACTCATGAGAAAATGGATCGGAAACGAATAGAGAAAGTAGAAAAGGCTCAAATATCACATGTTTCCCTACAACACTCTATAGGATCTTGTACATCAAGCAATGAAGGTGGAGCAACAACAGCAGTGTGGCGGTTGGAGTCGCACCATACCCAATCATTTTGCTGCCTTCACTTGGAGCGACCATCAGGGCTCTACAGGAGGTGGGGCCACTACTTGGCCAACCGCGGCCACTTCTGCCACACCTGTTGGCCACCCATCAACTTTGTCGATTTCCACGTAGGGCTTTCGCCCCAGTGATCGGCGTTCCACTTCTTCGGCAGCGCCAGTGGCGTCTTCTCGAAGCCTTGACATCAAGTGTTTCAAGTGCAAAGGGAGAAGGCACATTGCTTTAGAGTGCCCCCAATAGAAGGACCTTGCTTATTAATTAGAAAGGGAATAGGCGTCCAGGAGCGACCTCGAAGATGATGGTGATCCAAATAGTGAGGCAACGGATGAGGTTGATTATGGCATTCCAGCTGATGTGGGAGATTGCTTTATTTCCTGCCGTGTGATTAGCGTCAATGCTGTTGAAGAGGAGAAGGAACAACGGCATACATCTTCCACACTTGCGGCACCATTCAAAAGAAGATATGCAAGATTATTGTTGATAATGGTAGCCGTAATAATTGCTAGTTCGGATGTGGTGGAGAGATTGGGGTTGAAGCAGCGGCCTCACCCTAGTCCATATAAGATGCAGTGGCTCAATGATTGTGGACAATTCCGTTCTCCATTTGGAAGTATTATGATCAGGTGGCATGTGATGTTGTCCCAATGCAAGAATGCCAATTGCTGTTGGGACATCCTTGGTTGTTTGATCATGATGTTCATATTAGCAGCAGCTCTAACCATCTTAATTTTATGTACAACGGGAAGTGCATCTCTTTGCTTTCCATGACTCTAGAGGAAATATTGATGGGCGATTTAAAAAAAAAGAGAGGAAGACTGTGAAACACTTGAGTGAGAGCCACCATCATAGTGAGCGAGTGAATCTAAAGCCAAATAAAACCGCGTAGCTTAAATTAATCAAACCCCGGGAGAAAGAGAGTTTAGTGATGATGGCTAGGAAGGGGGACATGAGAGCTTTGAGAGCACCCAATTCTATGGTCTTTGTTCTCCTATACAAAGACAGTTTGCTAACTACTAATGAATTACCCTCTACTTTGCCTAGCACTGTTTTGGATCTTTTGCAGGCAGACATGGACATGTTCCCTGATGAGGCACCACCCGGGCTGCCACTGAAGTGAGGAATCAAGCATCAAGTTAATTTGATACCAAGAGCTCCATTACCTAATGGGCCACCTCACTGCACCAATCTAGAGGAGACAAAAGAAATCCAGCATCAAGTTCAAGAACTTCTCGACAAAGGCTATGTTAGGGAAAATCTCTCCTTGTGCAGTACTGGTTATTTTAGTTCCTAAGAAAAATGGTTCTTCGAGAATGTGTGTAGATTGTAGAGCCATTACCAAGTCTTAATTTTTAGCAAGTCTTTATTGAACATTTACATGTTTGTACTTGTTGTTTTGAGAAAAAAACAATTATATGCTTAACTTTGCAAAGTGCACCTTTTGCACAGACAAAGCAGTGTTTCTTGGCTTTTTGGTTTCATCCCAAGGTGTTGAGGTGAAAGAAGAAAAGATTAAAGTTGTATGTGAGTGGGCAACACTCTAAAATGTGAGCCAAGTGAGAAGCTTCCTATGACTTACGGGCTTCTACCGCCAGTTTGTGAAAGGTTTCAGCACCATTGCCACCCCAATCAATGAGTTTACGAAGAAAGAAGTTCCATTCAAATGGGGGCAGCACAAGAAAAGGCATTTCAACAATTGAATGACAAGAAAATTGACATCCGCAGCACTACTAGCCCTTCCTCACTTTGGTAAGACTTTCAAAATAGAATGTGATGCAAGTAGTGTAGGAATTGGTGGGGTGCTCATGCAAGAAGGTAGGCCCATTGCTTATTTTAGTGAGAAGTTAAGTGGTCCAACTTTCAATTATTCGGTTTATGATAAGGAGTTGTATGTGCTTGTGAGGGCTTTGGAAACTTGGCAACATTACTTATGGCGTAAAGAATTTGTGATATATTCTAACCATGAATCATTGAAGCACCTTAAAGGACAATTAAAATTAAACCGTAGACATGCAAATGGAGTGAGTTCATAGAGTCCTTTCCTTACATTGTCAAGTACAAGAAAGGGAAGGATTACCTTGTAGTTGATGCATTGTTTAGGCGCCATGGTTTGCTATTCCAATTAGATGCTAAAATTATGGGTTTAGAGAGCATTAAAGAGTTGTACATTAAAGATTCATAGTTTACTGAACTCTACTCTAAATGTAGTGCAGAAAAAAGTAGGGAAAAGTTTCACTTCCTTGATGGTTTCTTGTCTCGAGCTAACAAATTGTGTATACCAAGTTGTTCTGCTCACTTATTGCTTTTGCAGGAAGCTTATGCAGGCTATCTCATGGGCCACTTTGGTGCCAGAAGACAGAAGACGTGCTGACCGACCACTTTTTTGGCCAAAATTGGGGCGACGTTGAGCGCTATGTGCATCAATGCGAGACTTGCCATAAAACTAAGGGCATGTTTGTTTCTTTGAAATAGGGACCAAAGTGGTTGAAGTGGATTTTGATGTGACAGTTCCAGTTATTTGGTTTCTTGAAGTGGGTGCCGAAGTGGGGAATTGGCACTTCCGAGTTCCCCCACTTCATCTATTTGACTTTCGGGAAAAAAAAACTGAAGTGGAACTTCGGCCAAATTCATCACTTCGGTTGAAGTCCCTACTGATGCGAACCCCAAGGATAAGGCCTTGAAAACCCTATCACATTTGATGCAATGAAGCCCCAAGAAAACTAAAATCAGATTTGAAAGGAACCTTGACCCAATGATTATAAAGAATTACGAACCAAATGTATAAAGAAATCTTGACCCATCGTTATATGTACTAGAACCAAGATTATAAGAAGATTTGAACGCCACAAGCAAATAACTTGATACGTTTGAATAGTTCTCTAAAACCAAAGAAAAAAATAAACCTCACAATTCTTATTATCCTTCAAGTCCTTACAAGAAGGCCTATTTATAGGCTACATAAAGAGAATATGCTCGAACAATATTTTAAAAAATAGAATTCAAAAATAATGTTCTAAGCAAAATAGGGAACAAGTATATAAGGAGATAAGAAAACATGAAACACTATCCTAGAGTGATATTATATAAAATGAATATTATGATATAATATTCTCATCAAACAAGTACTACAGATTAGCCTGAATTAAGTTAACCAATGCTCGCCCTTCAACTTGGCTTGACTCCACGCGTATAGCCACTTCCCTCACAGCACCGCTAACCGCCTCTTGAAATCTTTTCTTTTTCAATCGATTAATTGGTCCACTTAGCAAACTCCAGGAATCAAAGGCAACTTGGTTCTTATCATTCCCTCCTTCTTTGAAACGATTCGTCCTTGAATCATCACCTACATTAAAAGGACTCAAATCAGAAACATTAAAAGTTGCGCTCATGTTATACTCACCTAGAAGATGTAATTTATAAGCATTATCATTGATCCGTTAAATCACTTGTAATGGACCATCTCCCCTTTGTTGCAACTTATATATTCTTTGAGTTGGGAATCTCTCCTTTCTCATATGTAGCCACACCCAATGGCCTGGTTCAAAAATCATTTTCTTTCTCCCTTTGTTAACTTTGGATGCATGTTCTTGATTTTTTCTTTCAATGAGTTGCCGAACATTTTGATGTAGTTGCTTCACTATTTCAGCTTTCTTTTTATCATCCAAGCTATTCCTCTCATGAACATGTAAAGAAACCAAATCCAATGGAGTTAGTGGATTAAGACCATAAACAATCTCAAAAGGTGAATAACCAGTAGTGCTATGAACAACTCTCTTATATGCAAATTCAATAAACGGCAAACCATCCTCCCATTTTTTCAAATTCTTTTGAATGATAGCAAGTAATAATGCAGTCAAAGTCCTATTCACTACCTCTGTTTGACCATCTGTTTGAGGGTGACAAATAGTTGAAAATAACAATTTAGTTCCTAACTTTCCCCCATAAAACCTTCCAAAAGTAGCTAAGGAACTTTACATCTCTATCAGACACAATACTCCTAGGAACTCCATGGAGTCACACTATCTCCTAGGAACAAATCACCTACATTAGTTGCGTCATCCATTTTATTACAAATGTGCCTTCTTAGAAAACCTGTCAACAACAACAAAGATAGAATCTTTACCTGTCTTTGACCTAGGTAAACCCAAAATGAAGTCCATAGAAATATTAACCCAAGGTTCACTAGGGTCTGGCAAGGGAGTATACAAACCATGTGGCAAAACTTTAAACTTAGCTTGTCTGCATGTAATGAAATTAGCACAAATTCTTTCAACATCACGACCCATATGTGGCCAAAAGAAATGTTCAAGTAAAACTTCCAAAGTTTTTTAATGCCAAAATGACCCATTAATCCTCCCCATGAACTTCGTACACTAGTAGCTCTCTCAAAGAACTCTTAGGAACACACAATTTATTTTCCTTGAACAAAAACCCATCATGCCTAAAGAATTTTTCAAAAGCATTTTTCTCATATGTCCGAAAGATAGATGCAAAATAATCATCATTCTCATATAATCCTTCAACATGCTCAAAGCCTAACAATTTTGTATTCAAAGTAGAAATCAGGGCATACCTTCGGGATAATGCATCAGCCACAATGATTTCCTTACCTTGCTTGTATTTGATCGCATAAGGAAACGGCCCAATGAACTCCATCCACTTGGCATGTTGTCGATTCAGCTTTCTTTGCCCTCTCAAATGCTTCAAGGACTCATGGTCAGTGTGAATAACAAACTCTTTGGATCACAAGTAATGTTGCCAAGTCTCCAAAGCCCTCATTAATGCATATAACTCTTTGTTGTAAGTTGGGTAGTTAAGTGTAGCCCCATTGAGTTTCTCACTAAAATAGGCAATTGGTTGATTTTCCTACATCAAAACCGCACCAATACCTATTCCCGATGAATCACACTTGATTTCAAAAGTCTTAGAAAAATTAGGTAAAGCTAATAAAGGAGAAGAACATAACCTTTCTTTCATCGATTTAAAAGCAAGATCTTGTTCATCACCCCACTCAATACCAACAGATTTTTTAACAATTTTAGTAAGCGGTGCAGCTGATATACTAAAATCCTTCACAAATCTCCTATAAAAACTAGCTAAACCATGAAAACTTCTCACATCAGTTATAGATATAGGTGTAGACCACTCTTGAATAGCTTTAACCTTTTCCTCATCCACCTCTATCCCCTTAGAACCAACAACAAATCCAAGAAAAACAACTTTATCCATGCAAAAAGGACACTTCTTTAGATTAGCATATAGTTTTTCTTGTTTCAAAACATTCAAACCACTTTTTGCATTGCTCAACATGCTCATCTAAAGTTTTGCTATAGATTAGAATGTCATCAAAATAAACAACCACAAATTTTCCCATAAAAGCATGCAAAACATGGTTCATTAATCTCATAAAACACACAAGAGCCCTGTAACTCATCAAGCATGTCATCTATTCTAGGAATAGGATGTCAATATTTTACCATTATTTTGTTGATAGCTCGACAACTAACACACATTCTCCATGGCCCATCCTTCTTAGGAACTAGCAACACCGGAACTACACATGGACTCATACTCTCTCTAACATACCCTTTCGATAAAAGTTCTTCAATTTGCCTTTCAAGCTCCTTCTTTTCCTCTGGATTACTTCTGTAGGTTGGTCAGTTATTAATGGTTGTACTGGGTATGAAATCGATTTGATGTTCTATTCCCCTTATTGGTGGTAAACTTCTAGGAAGATCATCAGAGAACACATCTTGGAATTCCTGCAACAAAGAAACAAACATACTAGGCAAGAAAATATCAAGATTGTTAGTATTAAAACAAGCCTCTTTGTACAAAAGTACAACTATAGGCTTGTTAGAATAAATTAAGCTGTCTTGATCTCACTCTCTCTAGCATAAAAGATTACTTGTTCTTTTACTTTTCTCTCAACACTCTTTCTCTCTTTTCCTTCAATATTTTTCTCTTTCTTTTCATGTTTCACAATCAACTCTTTATTTTCATTTTCTTTTTCCTTTGATCTCTCACCCTCATTTTTTAAGTCACTTTCTTTTTTTCTTACTATCTCTTTTTGCCTTGAGCTGATCCTCATACACTTGTTTAGGTGTCAACGGTACAAGAGAAGTGGGTTTATTATCCATTACAAAGGAATGCCTATTTGTAAACCCATCCTTTATAGCTTTTCTATCAAACTCCCAAGGTCTCCCTAGTAGAATACGGCTAGCATGCATGGGCACCATATCAGTCACACAACATCTCATCCAAATATCTTCCAATTGAGAATGATACCAACGCTTGTTTAGTAACCTTCACCTCACCACTTTCATTTAGCCACTGGAGTTTATAGGGTCTTGGATGCTTCATGGTACGCAAGCTCAACCTTTCAACTAAGGTAGTGCTAGCAACATTTGTGCAACTACCCCCATCAATAATCATGCTGCATACCTTATTATTGATGTGGCATCTTCTATGAAAAATATTCTCCCGTTGTTCGTTAACATCGTCTTCCTTGACTTGGGCATTTAACGTATGCCTGACCATAAGTGTCTCCCCTTCCATCGGATACTCAACACCATCATCATCACAATTGTCCAATGGTGGTATAAAATCCTCATCACCTTCACTTTCAGTTTCAATCCCTCCATCATCCATCATGATCATTGCCTTTTTATTTGGACATTGTGAAGCTATGTGCCCTGTTCCCAGACAACGAAAACATTTAATAGAGATTCTACTGGTAGCATTTGCCCCACCCGTTCCCGCCGATGACATTCCCCCTTTCAAAATTCCTTGTTCTGCTCTACCTCCCATTAAAATCCCTACTACTCCTGCCCCAGTGCTCTAACCCCTTTCGGTGACATTGACCGCTGAAGGCTGCAAAGCTGACACCCTCCCAGGTGCAGAACGCAACGCACGGCTATGGTGGAAGAAATTTAAGCCAGCCTTAGTGATCTATCCCCAGAAAGCCCTTCTCCAAAACGCGGCCCCATTAAGAAGCAACCAAAGAGGGATCCATAGAAGATGGCCCCTCCACAGAAGAAGACCCAACCAAAGCAGGCTCCATAGAAAAAGGCCCCTCCACCGAATAGGGCTCATCCGAGGAGGGCTCCATAGAAGAAATTATCTACAAAATCAAAAACCTGCTCAATGAAAACATCAAAAGTGGAAGAGCAGGCGTTAATCACCGTTGACGTACTGCTGAAGTCCCTCTCCTGGTTCCAGAAGGATGAACCCATAAATGGCCCGCTTGTGCTGGCACCATATAACTGTACAGTGGCTATGCAAGAGAAAAGTGCTGTTCAGAAGAAGCCCGACGCAGAGTAACCCATAGAAAATAAAAAATTCGCAGGCTTCGGAGTTTGAACCAAATAGAACGAGTGGCCATCTCAATCTATTTGAACACACACATTGACGAGTAACTGTTATTCCTAGGCATTATTTCTGTCCTATATGTAATCCACACTTAATGTGTATTATTGTCGAATATTGTCTAACACATTATGTTCCGGTGTAATTATATAAATAGTACCATCATGTAGAGGGACGATTATGGGTATGTGACCTGTCAAAGCCTCTATGGTCTCCTCGAAGGTAAGGAGCAAGTCCCAGACGATGTCGTCAAAATCCTCGTCCTTATAATTCGCGAAGAGCTGCTGACAAATCCATTGGCGTACAAAAAGTGCATTGTGGTGATGCTGCCACTAGCGCTTAATATGCAAAATTGGAATTTGTGGCTAAGTAGGCATTATATATGATGGAAGACTCTATGTTTGGGTTCAAGGATGCAGAAGTTATACTGATGCCAATCATCTACAACAGTCATTACCATCTGCTCGTCCTTGACCTTCGAAACGAGAAGTACGCACATTGCTTATCGATTTAGTCGTGCACTTATGACACCGACACCGTATCTATGGTAAGTGACTCTAGCATTATTTTGGACCTTTTATCCCTTATGTCTTTGAGATGTTTCGCTGATGGTTAATGTTCCCCATGTTTCAGCAGGAGCTCTTCAAAATGGGCATCGAGATTCATACAGGGGCTAACCCATTTAAAAACATATCACTGGAGCATATAGGGGACTGTCCCAACAGGATCCCAGAACCGTTAAATGTCCGATTTTTCTTATGCACTATATGGAGCAAATCCTACAGGGTGAAAAGCTGGACATTCCTTCGTTGGACGTCCCATACTTGCAGCTCCGCTACGTCACACGGATACTAATCAATGGTATGCGGAGAAAAGTCATACCAAATGCGGATGTTACGGAGGCCCCAGTCCCCAGGGGGACGCCGCTGAGAAAGAGGACGAGGCCAATGGTGATATCATCGCCTGGAAGGATGATGAGGCCAAAAACTGATAATGTTGTCGCATCTCTCTCTCTCTTTCTCTCTCTCTCTCTCGTGTATGACATAGACACTTGTACTAACATGTTTATACTAAAATGACAAATTATACAAAGGAATGACAATTACTACACAACAACAAGTAACAGACATGGACAACAAGTAAAATGTAGAAACACCAAATAATACATATGAACAACAAATAATACACAGGATCAACAAATAAAACACAAGATTAACAAATAATAAACATGAACAACAAATAATACACATGAATAACAAATAATATACAAGGACCACAAATAATATACAGGAAAACAAATAATACACAGAAATAACGAATAATACACATGAACGACAAATAATATGCAAGAACCACAAATAATACACAGGAACAACGAATAATACACATAAATAACAAATAATACACAAGAAGCCCAAATATTTATATATGAATAACTGACAATACATAACAACAGCAAGATGTACACAACTCATGTTTATATCATACAGAGACACTCTACGTCCCAAAAAAAGGTAACCAAGAAATGAAACATCCCCATCACCGTTGCACAACGCATGCTCAGTCCACTATGACTGCATTACATGAACGACAATTATGCCAACTTTGATGGCGCACCGGCTATAATGTAAACCGCGCACGTCTAAAGACTGTAACTCGATTCATTTCTTCCATGGCCAACTGGGACATTTATTTGATAATGATTTCCTAATTCAGAGTTCATGTTTGTCATCTCTCGACTTGTCACTCTTTGGGATCGGCTATATTGGGTCGGTATATGCACGACGGTACCATTCAACTATGAAATAATCATCTACATAACAGTGGACATTTGTGTCTGCCTGCATAATCACCGTACATGCATGCTTGCATGGGAGGCCAAGCATTTCCCATCTTCTGCAAGAACATTTCTGGATCTGGAAGCAGACTGCATTGTTATCGTCATTAGCCACTTTGTAGGTGTCATCCCAGGACAGCCACCCTCGGAGAACGATTATTGTCGACGATTTGTTCAACCTTTTTGTGTATCTCAAGGCAGAGGTATGTATCCTATATCTTTGATTGTTCCCGTCTTTCTGCCATCATAGTCATAGGTTTAAACTGCGAATGAACACACAATTTATGGTATATTAAGCAAGAACTTCTGAATTACACAGGAACGTCGTATATTACACAAGAACAACAGATATTACACGGCAACGCATTAGAATACGCATGCTCAAAAATAACTTTATGTAATCAACCATGCTTGTTACCGGTAGTTGTCACGCCTGTTTGATCAAGGCTTTGAAAAACTCTGCTATGTTAGAGTACATCTCGCACCATCACATACTTTTGAGCAAATAGTTCAACCAATATTCAATGTCGGACTTGTGTAGCAACCAAGTGTGTGCATCGCTCGATGTAGACGCAAGTTCACTGACTTCATCATCAAACTCTTTCGATGTGTAAGCATATGCAGTTTTGACGATTAGTGCCTAATATTGCTCTCATAGTGCTTTTCCGAGTCTAGCATTGGACTTCATAAAGTTCGCCTCCAGATGGCATAGATAATAACCATGAGGCGATGGGGGGAAAACCCGTGCAACCACGTTGACTAGACCTTTCAATGGATCTGCGATGAATGTTATAATTTTGTGGTAGTTGACTTCATCGTACAATGCCTTCTCGAGAGTAGCAAAAAACTAAGTTCAGTTCTCATTAGTTTCGTTGCCGACGATGACAAATGTTACCTGGAACAGGCCCTCATTGCCATCTTTCCCTGTTGCACCTTATAGAATCCCGCTGTACTTTCCTAGTAGATTAGTTCAGTCAACACAAAGCAATGGCCTGCACCGCTGCTTGAACCCCAACAAATATGACCGAAAAGAGAAGAAAGTACTCTTGAAGCATTCCCTATCATTATCGATGGTCACGACGCTAGTGGGGTTCATCTCCACCACTTTGTCTGCATATCAGAGAAGGAAATCATAACTACTAACCTCACTACCATGAATGCCAACCCTGATAATCTCCTTTCCCATCCAAGCATTTGTACGACAGCGGAACACCATGGTCCCTCAATATGTCTTTCTGGATGCCGACAACTCTATATAGTAGCTGCCCCTTCAGTTTTAGTATGGCACGGTCACAAACCCACGTTTTACTTGCTTTCGGGTGCACTGTTGTGGCAATGCCTCCATCGCAAATGTGAACCTCTTGCATTGTTTTCACTAGAAAAGTAGCTACATTTCCATCTTTGGATGCATGCACTAGCCACTGGCAATCCAGAGCAGGGCACCTCACAGTCACCCGGATTTTATCTTTTTTTACAAATACAAAGACAAAATTTTGTCTTATATCAGTGCTTCGTAAGGCATCTTTGAACTGGTCTGCATCCTCAAAACATTAGCCTAATTTTAATATCGATCCATCATACATTTGGGAACATCTAGCAATACTTATTGGTGTATTACGATGGGACCAAGGAGCACGAATTTCCACCCGTTGAGCCATTTACATCCTCGACGTTAATGTCGACGACAGTCTTATTGAAAGTGTGACATATATAATATATGCGTTGGAAGTCCGCATCTGACTCAATTGGGCAAAGAGTTTTGTATAAGTCCAATGTCATGAACTTTACTCTTACCTGAGAAACACCCAGTGCCCAACGCCGACATATCTCTCGCCCATGACTGTCTCCCATGAGTTCAACACAGTGAATTGAAAGAAACATCTTTCTCCTTTTGTACCGCGCCACAGCACTGAAAGTTTCCATTTATGATGAACACCTTCACGGGATTTTGAAAAGATGGTAAGGTTATGAGCTATTAGAACCACTCTTACTAAAAAAATGAAGACGATGAAAATAGAAGAAGAAGAGTGAAATAAAAGAACAAAAGCAATAATAAACTCTGTCAAAGCTTCACCAAGAATCCCAATAGAAGGAGAAGAAGAAGATGAAGAAGAACAAGATGGAGACGAAGAAGGAGGACAACATCAAAAGCTTCTAACATGGAAGCCTCTTTGGGATTGTCTCCGTACACCAAATTCAAACCCAATGTGACTTGGCAGGAGAAAGTCCATCGGTCAATTACTTAAACTCACAAGGGCATTTTCGATAACTTACATGGTATTAACTAACGGACTTGAAGACAGATATTTAAACAAAAAAAGCTAAATAAAGGAGGGACTAAATGGAACATCGGAAAGTCAGAGGGACTGATTGGGAAATATAAAACTTTTCAGGGACTAATAAGTAATTTTCCTAATAAATAAAGTTGTAAACATTGTCCTAAAGCCAATTTCACCTTTTTGTGTAAGATTCTTTTTTATTTTCTTTAAATTTTAAGTACAGCTAACCCAAGGAATGAAATTTCCCCATTTGACATATTTTTGTTAGTAATTATGTGAGTATTAAAACGGAAGAAGGATAAGTAATAAAAAGAGTTTTCATTAAAGGAAGAAATATCGCGGATAATATTGTCACTGCTGAAGAACTCATCTTTAGTTTACAGAAACGAAACTTAGAGGGTTTATCTTCAAAGTGGACTTTTCCAAAGCCTTTGGCATGGTTGACTGCTGCTTCCTCAAAGATCTTTTAGCTGCATAAGGCTTCAGCAATTGGTGGATAGGTTGGATTACATCCATCCTAGAGACTTCAAAGGCGTATTCTCATTAACGGCACATCTTCTGGCTACGTACGGATGCAATAGGGTTTAAGACAAGGAGACCCCCTGTCCCCCATCTTGTTTGTCCTTGTGGCGGATGTGTTGAGCACATTGTGCCATTGTGCCTTAAACTCTGGGATCCTGCTTGGGGTACCCCTTCGTAGCAAAGGCAAAATGTGCCATCTTCACTATACTGACGACCTGCTCCTTTTCACAGCAGGAGGGTTGGAGGATCTCAGGATTTTCAAACTCATCCTTCTAGTGTTTGAGGGGATCTCAGGACTCTCGATAAACTTTCACAAAAGCCGTCTGTTTACCTCGACAATAGGTACCCTCCCCTCCCCAACAAGCATTGCCACTCTTAATGTGTGGCGGAACAACTCCCAGTCATTTATTTAGGTGTCCCCATTTCGGGTCGGAACTCGCATAAACAGAACTGGTTGAGTCTCACTCACTCGATCAAAGGTAGATTAGCCACCTGGAAGATTCCTTTCCTGTCGCATGTCGGGCTACTCACCCTAGTTAACTCAGTACTTTCATCCATACTTACGTACTGGATGTCGATATATTTATTGCCAAAATGGGTGAGCCGCGACATCAAGAATACCCACAGAGATTTCCTATGGCAAGGTTGTGATATCTCACGTCCCAAATTTTGACTTGTCTCATGGGTCAGGATATGTAAATCCAAAGAGCAAGGGGGCTGGGGTGTCATCAACCTTAGCGACTTTAATCATGCCCTCCCGGGAAAGTGGTGGTGGAAGTTTGCAACAACTCAAACCGCATGCTTTGGACGCAATTCATACATTTTAATTACAACGGGGAGAATCTAAGGGGGTGTTATTTCACATTTCACCGACCGGGACGATCCTTTTTCCGGAACGGTATAACCAAGTGCCGTGCAACCTTCCTTCTTGGGCTCCTAAACTATCTAAACAATGGCAAAGACACGTTGTTTTGGCTAGATAAGTGGATTGGGGAACGTGCACTAAAAGAGATGTGGCCTGACCTTTTCGCTCAATAGCATAACCTATTCATTTCGATTCATGATTTTCTTCAAACTATGTCAAATCATCCCAATCCGACCCGGCGAGAACCTTCTTCGGCATATACCACCCCTCCCGTCTATTGGGGAAGACGAGAGAAGCTAGCCTTGTGACAAAAGCAACGTTTTCATTGTTAAATCCTTTTATACTTTCCTTAATGACGAGGGCTTGAGAGATCCCTGTCAACACCTCAATGTGGAAGGTTCTTGTCCGCTTAAAGTGAAGGCTTTCTTTTGTCTTATTGCTCGATGAAAAGATTCTTACTTTGGAAAACCTTTTTCGTCGAGACCGCAATAGGTCGGCCTACGGCCACATGTGTTCTCTCGTCACCTGGCCATTGAAAGGATGGAGCACTTGTTCATTACATGCTCCTTTTCCTCACGGATCTGGGCTTACTTCCATTCGATTTTTAATACACCTGCTCGATCCTCCCTATCTATCAAGGAGATCCGAACATCTTGGGGGAGGGGGAACAGTTTAGGTTGTTCTCCCACCCTAGGAAGGCTTCTGACACGTGCTCTTTGTTGGTCCATCTAGATCGAATGAAATAATCGTATCTTCAACGACATTTTCTCTGAGCATCATGTTGTTATTCGCAAAATTGATTTATGACTCCTTGCTTGAATAAATGCAGCATTCGACTCCACAAAAGCTAATTTTGAGGAGGTGATCCCGACTATCAAACGCAGCATCAACTTCGCGAGAACCCCCTTGCTGAATACTGGAGATCAACCGCTGCTCTCTGATGATCTCTTGCAGGACCGCAATGTTTGATATGGTGCTCCTACTTCTTTAATCGTGATCGTTCCCCCAGACCTTTATACCTTGCCTCATCCCTCTACTCCACCCCCTTTTTGTATTTACCTATGGTGGATTGTTCTGTCTCGTGTGTTCTCCTCTAATTTTTCTCTGTTTTGTGTTGTTTTTTATGTTGGTTGTACTGGTTCTTGTCCATTAATATATAGTGGTTTATCCACTCTCTTCAAAAAAATTAATAAAATAAAAGGATGTTTTGACTTTTTTCTTCTCAATAAAAGAAGAAGCTGACCGATAAATCTATTGATTCAATATATATATATATTAAGGGCAGAGATAATCAATGGCAAGGAAATAAAAATATTAACTGAACGTGTAATTTACCTCCACTATCAATTAATAGTCAGATCACAAAAAGAAAAGGGCAAATACTAACAAAATTGATCTCGGTGGGCCTCTTTCCGCTTTTGAGGTCCTCCAGCAACCAACATGCCTCACCGGACCCACCTAATGCCGAGATGATTCCTAACTCTTGTTGAATACCTTCCTTTTACGAAGCCTTTTCTCCAAATCAAGACGCATTTTGGGTTACAGAATCTTTGCGCCACTGGGAATATGCCCAGAGCGCCCGCTAGGAAGATGCTGTAGAATCATCACCATTTTTCTTGGCGTATAAATATAGCGCTATTAACTCGGCGTCGGCACAGAACCAACCCAAGCGGGGAGGATCATCTTCCTCCCAATTTTTGTAAGCACTTTGAATCCTTTTTTATCACCTTTGTTCTTATTTACTCAGCTTCTTGTGTTTCTTGGCTAGAGAGTGCTCAAACAAATTGTAGTAATTCCAAGTTTAGATGCTGAATGTTCTATAGGAATGCTTTTCTTGTGTTTGAATTATTATGTGTTTGGAAATTGGATTTAATTTTGAGTGTGTTTGTTGCTTTGTTCTAGGAAGCATCCATTAATTTCCTTTGCTTCTTTGTAAACGCCCACTTGCAATTTTGTTCTTGGCAGGAGATTGCTCTACAAGTTATGATTATTTAATTGGATTTAATTTGAGTGTGTTTAGTTACTTCGTTCTTCGTAACAGCCACTGATTTCCTTCGCTTCTTGTGTATATACACGCCGTTTTGTTTGTGGGTATAGAGTGCTCAAGAAGTTGAAATGATTTAAAATCTTTATCATCACTGGTTGATAAGCGTTGTTTTCTTGTATTTTACTGTTATGTGTTATAAATTGGATTTAATTTGAGATTGCTTATTGATTTGCTCTTGGTAGCATCTAAGGATTTTCTTGTATTGGTTTTTTTATGTTTTATACTAGATGCTTTTTTAATTGGTCAGGATCAAAATTGATAGATTTGGAAATTTCAATAGGAAGTATCCTTTTGTCTATTTACTCTTGCTAGCATTGACAGTGACTAGATTTTCTTTCTTCTCTTTCTGTAATCTTTGCTAATATTAGAGTCATCAACTTTTTTTAAAATTTTTTACTTAAGGATGAAAAGTGGAAAATCTAAGCAGGTTGTTAGATCCACTGTTTATGTCTAAGATCTGTCCCTTCTTCAAGACTGATGTAGTCAGACTCTGATTTCATTAAAAGTTCAGCTAGACTTTTATCTTCAATAGAAACCTCTGCCTTCCAATACTTGCTTTCTCCAGTGGGATGGGCACAGATAGGCATTTTCTTGTGATAGGTTCTTACATAGGGAATTAATTATGTCAAGGAAATGGAGAGATGAAATAGAGCAATGGGAGCATCAGATTGAGCTTCCAACAAGAAGCCCTCTTTTTCTTTGAGGTCCCTCGACGAAACTTGGTAGCCATACGATGATTTGCATCAGTTCTCGGACACTTGTAATATAATTCAAATTCAGTTGGGCTTACTTGATGCTGATTGTGGTTCTCGTTGAACATGGTTCAAGCATCAGGAAGATATAATAAATGTCCCCAGTTAAGACTTACAGAAGTCAAGAAGAAAAAAACATCAGATAGAAATAATAAGATACTTGGATCCTTCTAGGAATGAATCTATTCCATGCTACTTTTTCCAGTTTATTTGGCTTTGGAAGAGAAGAAAGAAATATAAGTTTTCATTCTGTGTTTGCATAAAACATTTGACTTAGTTTAGGATCAGAATTTCACTGGAAATTAAAAGTGAGTGCTGTCCTTTGTGTTTTCTTTTATACTCTTCAATACAAGCAATTTCTCTTCAAGATACAAACAGCAGCAGGTTTGGTGAAATATGATAGGAGGAACCAATTTTAATTTTTATAAGTTCCTGCATTTTTATTACTGTAAAAACTTGATCTCGTACTTTACCCTTAGCTATGCTGCATACATAGAATAAAATGTTTTTCTTGTATGGTTAACAAAAACCTTTCTTTTGTTGTTACCTAGTTTAGGCCTACTTGCTATAAAAAATTGTCCTGCATGGATTTTTTTTTTTAAAAAAATCCCCTTTTAATAATCTGAAATGATTTATTGGCTCAGTAAACTTTTCAATAGATCCAGTTCTAGTGAAAACACCTGATTCATTGACTACTGGACATTCTTTATTGCAGTCAAACCGCTGGGTATGCTCAGATAAAATAATTATGGGTTCTGGGAATAAGTCAAGTCCATTTGGGGTCCTAGAGGGGCTTCATGGAGTCAAGATTGTGCACGAATTTCCATGCAGTAAGGAAAAAACACTTCATACCTGTGACTTTGATCTTTCAACTACTGAGGCTTCTGAGATTGGTGGAAGCCTAAGTTTGCCCATTCAGTGAGTATTAATATGCTAATAAAATCTGATGCAAGTCATTTTCTTGTGTTTGAAATTTCTACGTTGTTCATCTATTGTGGTTTCCTTTTGTTATCAGACGAATCTGGCAACAACGGCCACCATGTCTAAGGCCCATACGCTGTAATCTTCATGGTGTGCTCCACAAGATGATCTCCATTTGTTTCTCTTCCCCTCATCCAGTGTGATTCCTTTTGCTAACATGTTTGTTTTTCTTCTTGTTAGGTGATCTGAGCATGATGGAAACTATAGCTAATGTTCTAACTTCACTTCCCTTTATTTTTCTAGGATTTCAGGCACCAAGGCAGGTTTTATATATAAATACCAAAAATCAATTGAAATCTACTTGATTGCTTCTCTGCATCTCTATTGGGTAATTTACACATTGGGGATGCAGGAAAAATATGAGCTGTGCTCTTTATGCTAATTCATTAGTTGGAGTTGGAGTAGCCTCAACTCTTTACCATTGTTCAAGAGGAGAAGTTAGAAAATATTTCAGATGGGCAGACTATACAGCAATAGCTGCAACGACCGTTGTAAGTTTCAAGTTATTAGTGACCATTCTGCTTTCTGATCTGCAGTATATATTTGTAAACCTGAAAGAACCAGAAGGCCACAGATTGTTATGATTAAAAACAAGAAATCCTGAATCAGACAAAAAGCTATAGAAGAACCAAATTGATCTCAAAATATCTAAGCTCATAATGCTTAGTGAGGACAATGAAAAAGATTAAGAAACAAGACCTAACAATGTTATCAATAAGTATTGAAAAGTGAAAGGAAACAATTCTAGTCATAGAATTGAATATGAAATATTGTTTAAACTATTGAATTGTTTAGACTGAAGTATTATTAATTTGAATATAGGTCAAACTATTGAATTATTGCTAATTGTTATGAATGATCTTAGGAGCTTTAATTTCATTATGTAATCCTACTTCATTTCAATTTGGATCAATTTGTTTCTTTATGAAAAGGATTATCAATATGAAAAGTATTATCAGTATGGCCCACTTTGGAGAATTTCAAATCTAACTTAACTAATAACTTGATGTGAATTGAACCTGATTAAACTGAAATTAACTGTTTGGTTTGCCAGTTTTTCTGTGCATCTCTGGTGCTCTGGCTGTCTAGAGCATCAACTACTTTCCCTACAAATAATGACTAGTTCATTTGAGTAGCATTGATTTTTGTGACTTTATCTAGTTTGACTCTAGAACTTTGATTGATTTCCTTCAACATTACAAATGCTATTAAAATTTCTTACCAACATGAGCTACTAGTAGTTGAATTTGGAAACAAAATCTTTTATTTGTGTGATGATGGTTCATGTTTGTTTCTGCACTGAGCATAGATGCTTACATTTCAGAAAGAAGGATGTTTGAATTTGCAACTAGAAATAGTTATTTCCAAGATAAAAAGGCAATATCCTTATTGTCCTATTGTCAAATAGATGTCCTTGCATGTGTCTATTTTGAAACTGTTTTTGCATACTAATTCAGAAAAGAAAAATAAGAATTCCTATTTCCAAAGAAACCTAGTTAAAATTAGATTATAACACCTTTTACCATACTACTATCTTAAAAATTAAATCTGCATTTTCTCATTTGAAGTTATCCTTTATTTTGTGTGTCATGGAAAAATACTAGAAATTTCAAATAATCACTAATTGGAAATATTATGGACAGCTTGTGAAAAGCAGCCTACTTTTTTTTTTTTGGGTGAATCATGGGGAGCATGCTTAAGATATATTGTTCTATTTACATGATGAAATGAGTACATTAGAGCACAATCTAATTTTGAAGAATAGGAATTTTTTTTTTTTTAGATTTATGATTACATTGTGATTACATTGTAGTGTATTGTATTTTTTAATTTTACATGCCATATTGAACTATTGTTTTGCTTTCAGTGTCTTTCTAGGGCCCTCAGGGACGAAAATCCAAAATTACTCATGGCAGCATCAGCATTGCTCTTGCCATTTCAGCCTTTTATGGTTTCAGCTGTTCACACTGGAATGATGGAGGTAAATATCTTTAGAGTCCATCAGCCAGATGTCTGTGTTAAGTATATGGTAATAATTCATTGAAATTATGATTCATTGATCTTCTTGTTAGGAGAACTTTTACGGGCGATTGGAGTTAGTAATTTTTTATAATAAAATAGCTGCATGTTCACGCATGGAAAATCTTTTGAGCAATTCTGGCAGAAAATTGGAGGACTATTGATCGCTTTGGTCTTTCATGTGAGTGTGTTATAGTCCTTGAGTTGATTTTTTAAATTATTAGATGTATTTTTGAGTTACAAGATCACATCTTTCAGGACAATAGTTTAATTATGTTGTTTCCAAGACTCTAGTAACATTTCTGTACGATGATCATGAATTAATAGGAAGTTATGGAAAATAATGATTTTGAATTTGCATTGCATCTTAGAGTTGAATAGAATAAGAGAAATATGAACCTCGAAAAACAAAATCCAGAGGCCTCAAAGGTAGCAGTAGGATTTACTCAAGACTCACGGAAGAATAGCTCAAAGGCTCATTGATTAAAAACTAATGATCAAATTTTATGCATGGGAATTTCTAACTTATAGTTCCTGCAACATATCCACAAACAGGTCAACCAAGAGAAAATGAGAAAGGGAAGTCTAATCCATGACAAGATTCCCCCATCTCGGTCTCTAGAAGGGTACCTTCATGAAAACATTTTTCCTTTTGGAAATTTTTAGCTCCCCTTCCTTTAGTGTCCTCTTTGTAAATATGTTAAACTAGTAATTTTGTAAAAACTCACCATGCATGGCTTGCAGAATTCTTCTGGTAGTGACTGAAAAGAATATTTGTTTCACAGTTTAGATGTTTCTTATCTCATTATATGTGTGGTATCAAAGGAGCATGCTTTTTTCAATAATCATTAACAAAATTGAATTTCATTGTTCTGAATGTATAGTACTTGTTTTGCGCATGCTATTTGAGATTTTTGTCACTAATTTTGTTTGGAGAATTATGACATATTTAAAAGCATAGATTCTAATTTTGTCATCATGCGAAGGCAATAAATAAGTTTTGAGTCACTATTGTATGCCCAGAGATGAGCAGGAAACAAATATATCGTTGCCTTCCAACTTAGTTGCAGTTCAAGTTAGCTCCAAAATATAGTTCAATTGTTTTGCTGAGCTACTAGTTCCCATTTTGTTTTGACTGTGATATTTGATAGAATGCCCTTTTCATATTGGTTATTAAATTATGCTTCAACTTTGTTTTGTATCCTTTTCTTTTTCATCTGCATTAGCTTCTCGTGGTTTTGGCGGTACTTTTTTCTTCAAACTATTTCTGAACAAGAAACGGAAGTAAATGTAAAATGACTATGTTGCTGGATTATCAAATTAACATAACTGCACCATCTGTTACCAGGTAGCATTTGTGAAACGGGCTTCAACAAATCCAGATCTGAGAATGGCGCATAGCATGCATACAATGTCATCGATTTTAGGGGGTCTACTTTTTGTTGCTGATGATTGTTTTCCACAAACTCCTTACATTCATGCTGCTTGGCACCTTGCTGCTGCAGTTGGTGTTGGTACATGTAACAAGCTTCTTGAATAATGTTTTATATTACATGTGCTTCCCATTTATACTGGCATTTATGGCTAAACATGTGTAGTTTAAGATCTTACCTTGAGGAAATTGAGCAGAACTTCTTAGGATTTTGTAGTAATCCAGGTCTATAATATCCAATGAATAAAAATTGGATGAAATTGATAAGCTGTCTATCCCAACTATTTAGGTTTCCTTCCACGTTACTCAATTAAGAGTCAGAAGGTTAGATAAACTAAGTACAAACATTTCATTATATGAAGTTCCTACCTTATTTATAGGGACATCTATGGCCTTGTAAGGATATGTTTTTACCATTTTAACCGATTTTCTCTTAACTTGCCAACATTGGGTGTCACATCCAATCCATTTCAAAGAAATTCATCTCTTAATTGGCCATTTTTAGTAATGCTTGGCATCCATCTCAATATTTTCAGACACAACACAATGCATTACTACTAGGATTTGCATCCCTTTAAGTCTAAAACATAATTGTTCGAGACCTTAAAAGCTTCTACGAATTGTTTCTCAAATTATTTTAGCACCAATGCCTTTGCATTCTACATGCCTTATCGGAAACAAACACACCCAACTTTTTTTTTTACCGACACCTTCAAATGTCTAGATCTAATGAACGACATATCACTTATCACATTTTCAAATCTTTTGGCAATTATGTGAGCTACTACCCTTCTATTAGTAGTAAATTCAAGAAGGTATGAATGATTTGTCACATAATGTTTCAAAACATATGTTTTTTAGCTACTGCACGCACTACCTGGGTCATTTGCATCTTTTAGCAGACCTTCCATCATTTTCCACGTAATTAGACTTAAATCCTCTCATAGTTGAAAACTCAACAACCTTGCCCTTTAACAATTTCAAATCTTGAAACTAAACTCCTAGAAAGAATCCTCTAATGAGACATTCGGGTCATAGTAATTCTTCTTTGAACTTAGCATCCTTGCATCATGTGCATTTTATCACTTAATAATGTTTTCGTAGCTTCTAGCTTGAGTAGTCCATGTGATCACTCTCATAGCCTATAACCTGGTCACTCTCAACACCAAGAGCTCTCACATTGCTTGTAGCATAGCCTTGTTCACCATTAGTGTATCGTCCTATATCTCCATATTCATTATTACCTTCACCGTCACTCCTGCCCATTGTCCTCTTCAACTAGACATATCGCCTAATCTTGTCCGTGGCCTCTTCAGTTCTGTCATCAGCATTTGAATTGTAAGTTACAAATGAAATATCCAGCAACATCTCCTCATCATCTTTAATGCTTTCTCTACAATTATCACTGGAACTATTGTTCTTGACATCACTATCAAAATCAAAATCAGACTTTATGGTTTCTAGCAACCTATTCTCATGCCTAACATCTAAGATATCAACATAAGTCTACAATCCTATGTGCCCTTAATAGTTCACTTAATCCTACAATTGCGAGATCATCACAAAAACTTTTTAATGCTCATCACCATCCTTATACCACAGACTTGTATCTTCTTAATATCATATCCTAAGTCCTTGACAACCCCCAACAAATCCCAGTGACAAATTTTGTGAAGATCTACAACAGATCTGTCCACCATCCCACTGATATATCTAACCTCCCCTACTCTTAATAATGTCCCCCCATAGTGGTAGGTTATACCATACTCTTCCTAATCAGTCACCCAAATTGATAAAACTCAATATATACACACACCTAAAGTTGCTTCATAGGCAAATTTATGGAGACAAAAGTATTGAGTTGTGAATGTATGTGTTAGTGACCCTTGTTCAAAACATTGCCTATTCAGATTTCCTTAGATACATGCCTAATGTCTCTGTGCAAGCAAATAAATTCTTATATACATATAATTGTTCAAATGGTAAGTGCGTGTATGAACATATTTTCTATATTATTTTGTGCGTTCATTCACCATGGATTTAGGTCATTTGTGTGGATAGTGGTATTTAATCTGTTTTTTGTTTATTGTAAACTACGGGTAGAGTATAATGAGATTGAGGGAGCTAAATGAAGGAATTTTAGAGTAAACGGAAGAAGAAAGAGCTCACTTAGCATTATAACAGAAGAACAAGCAAAATAGAACAACATCAGCCCCTTTACTGCCGGAATTCCCAGGACAAAAGAGCTTGCGGGTATAGTTATGCCCATAAGCTGGACCATAAAGGCCAGACAAAAAGGCTTTTGGGCAAAACTTACAATTGCATGCCAGGGTATAGGGGTCAAACAGATGAGTATAGGAGCATGACACGTACTCGTAAGGGAGGTTGCAAGCACTAGATAGTGAAGCTTATAGTCCAGTGCTTACAATTGTAAGCTAAATCGTAGCAATTGGACAGAAGACCATACATGCAGTACTTAAGGTCTTAAAGTGCCCATAAGGCATGCGACCTTTTATCTCTAGGTGGTTACAGCCTCGTTTTTATACTCATAAAAAACCTGCAAGTGGTAGGGTATAAATGTGGTATTTCAGCTTTTCCGAGCCTACATCGTTGTTTGTTCAGTCCTAGAACAGATGCGTTTTGTTTTTGGGCCCGTTTTTAGCAATTTGGGCTTTGAACGCAGTTTCCAAAGCATGCATGATCGTGCTTGTGATTAGATATGTGGAGTCTTGATTAGGATTAAGATTTATCTCCAATATGAGAATCTTGATTAGGATTAGGATTAGGATTTATCTCCAATATGAGAATTTTGATTAGGATTAGGATTTATCTTTTCCCATGAATATCCTAGTTATCTTTTTTCTATAAATAGCCATGTAATTGTAAACCCTAAGGGGTGTGCTGTAATTGAAATAAATTAATATTAGTGTGGCCGTGGACGTAAGTCTTCAAGACCGAACTATGTAAAATCTTTGTGTCTTTTTGTGTGTGTGCTTTCTCTTCTTGCCATTGCTTAAGATTGTCCAATCCTTAACAAGTGGTATCAGAGCTATAAGTTGTAAGGCGAGTGGCAACGATGGCCGATGAAGGAAAAGTTAAGATCCACAAGTTCGATGGCAACGACTTCGGGTTTTGGAAGATGCAGATAAAAGATTATCTGTATCAGAAGAAGCTATATGAACCTCTATCAGGCAGAAACCAGATCATATGAGCAAGAAAGACTGGGAATTATTAGATCACCAAGCTCTTGGTGTGATCTGATTGATGTTGGTGAAGCACATCGCATACAATATTATCAAAGAGACGACTACTCACAGTTTATTGAAGGGATTGTCAAATATGTACGAAAAGCCATATGCTTCGAACAAGGTATTCTTGATCCGCTAATTAATCAATATAAGGATGAAGGAAGATGCATTTGTCACAGTTCATGTGAATGAATTTAACTCCATCTTGACTAGATTAGTCTCAGTAGATATTAAATTCGATGATGAAGTGTAAGCTTTGATGTTGTTATCCTCATTGCCTGAGAGTTAGTCAGGGACGATCCACGATCGTTAGTAGTTCATCTGGAACTGTTAAGTTGACATTCGAAGGGATTTGGGATTTGATCCTTGGAGAAGATATTTAGAGGAGAACTTTAGAGGAGTCATCAGGTTTCTTCCTGAATACAGATGGCAGAGGTAGAAAACTTGACAAGGGGTAGAATCAGTAGCATAGTAGATCGAAGTCGAAAATGAGGTGTTAATCCAAAAATCGTAAGAAATTAACATGCTGGAATTGCTAGAAGACCGGCCACTGTAGAAATCAGTGTACGACTCCCTCAGTTCCGAAAAAGAATGAAGATAAGTCCGTCAATGCAGCAACAGAAGAGGTAGATGACTCATTGGTTTGTTGTGTTGAATGTCCGATCGAATCCTAGATCATGGATTCCGGTGCTTCGTTCCATGCTTCTCCTTATGAGGATATGATGCTGAAGTTCAGAAGTGGAAATTTTGGTAATTACGCCTTGCTGATGATGAAAGTCTGAAGATTGCAGGCATAGGAGATATAAATCTGAAAACCTCCTTGGGTACTGTTTGGACACTGAAAGACGTGAGATATATCCCTGGTCTCAAGAGGATGTTAATCTCTGTAGGACAGTTAGATGATCAAGGATATCGTGTCATATTGGGAAACGGTTGGTGAAAAATAGTCAAAGTAAATTTGCTCATTGCTCATGGCTGGAAGAAGAGGCCTCTATAGATGGTTGAATTACCATCAAATGAAGCTAATGCAGTTACTAGTGGAGGTGATCCTTCAATTATGTGGCCCAAAGACTTTGTCACATGAGTGAGAAGGGTATGAAGATGCCAGTTTCAAAAGGGAGGATTCCAGATTTGAAGAGTGTGGAAGTAAGTTTCTATAAATCATGTGTGCTCGGGAAGCAGAAAAGGGTTACTTTTGCAAAATCAAGGAAGACACCCAAGGTTAAGAAGCTGGAGCTAATTCATACAGATGTATATGGGCCAACATCAGTTGCCTCGATGGGAGGATTGAGCTACTATGTTACTTTCATCGATGATTCCACTAGGAAGGTATGGGTTTACTTGTTGAAATATAAGTCTGATGTTTTTACTACCTTCAAGAAGTGGAAAACTGCTGTTGAGAATGAAACAGGGTTGAAAATCAAGTGTTTGAAGTGTGATAATGGTGGTGAGTACAGTAGTGCTGACTTTATAGATTACTTGTCTTTGAAAATGGAATAAAGATGCTGAAAACTATTCCAGAGACACCACAACAGAACGGTGTTGCCGAAAGAGCGAATAGAATCTTTAATGAGAGGGCAAAAAGTATGTGACTTCATGCAGGGTTACTGAAGATGTTCTGGATAGATTTAGTAAGTGCAACAGCTTATCTAATTAATTAAGGACCCTCAGTTCCTTTGGGGTTCAAGATTCCTGAGGAGGATTGGCATGGCAAAGAAGTGTATTTTTCACATTTGAAGGTATTTGAATATGTTTGTTATGTTCTTATTAAAGATTGTGGCAGAGACAAGCTTCATCTAAAGGGAAGGAGTGTATTTTCTTTTGTTATGGGTCAGATGAGATGGGCTATTGCTTTTAGGATGCGTTGAGTAAGAAAATTATCAGAAGCAAAAATGCCACTTTCACTGAGAACGTGATCTACAAAAATAGGCTCACAGCATAATCTGAGGCTACAGGAAAACATAATGAAAAAGAAAATGTCATGTTGGAAGGTATTGAAGAAGCTGATCTTGCAGGAAATAGTGGGAGTTCAGAAAGCACAAATGAAGAAGATGTGGTTTGAACTCCTCCAGAAACAGATGTCAGAAGATCTAGCAGAGTTTCACGACCTCCATAAAGATATTCTCCTTCAGCAAACTATTTGCTTTTGACTGAGAATGGTGAGCGTCAATGTTATCCCAAAGCAATGCAGATGAATGATTCAGCTCAATGGGAGTTAGTTATGAAAGAGGAGATGGATTCACTTGAAAAAAAAGAGACTTAGTCATTGATTGAGTTACCAACATAGAAAACCATTTTGCAGAACAAGTGGGTATACAAGATCAAAGAAGAGCTCGATGGCAGCAAAAGGTATAAGGCAAGATTAGTGGTCAAGGGATTTCAGTAGAAAAGAGGCATTAACAATAATGAGATTTTCTCTCCTGTGGTGAAGATGACTACTATCAGACTCGTGCTAAGTATTGTGGCTGCAGAGGACTTACATCTAGAGCAGTTAGATGTTAAAACTGCTTTCTTGCATAGTGATCTTGATAAAGAGATCTATATGGTACAACCAAAAGGTTTTCAGGTATTTTACAAGTTGAAGAAAAGCTTATATGGGTTGAAATAAGCTCCAAGACAATTGTACTTGAAATTTGACAGTTTTATGAGAAGGAGTGGGTACAAAAGATGTTCATTGGATCATTGTTGCTACTTAAAGAAATTTCCTGCATTATATTACTGTTGTACGTTGATGACATGTTAATTGCAGGGGCTGACATGGTTGAAATCAACAAATTAAAAAGGCAAATATCTGAAGGGTTTGAGATAAAGAACTTGAGTGTTTCAAAACAAATCCTTGGTATGAGCATCAACAGGGATAGATCTGAAGGTACACTTAAACTATCCCAAGAGAAGTATATTAATATAGTGTTGGAAAAGTTCAGTCTTCATGATGCTAAGATCAGAAGTACACTTTTGGGAAACCACTTCAATCTCACGAAGAAACAATCACCTCAAACGGATGAAGACAAGAAAGGTATGGCTAAAATTAAATATGCATATGCAGTTGATAGTTTTATGTATGCGATGGTATGCACGCGGCTAGATATTGCTCGTGCAGTAGGAGTTGTTAGCATATTCATGTCCAATCCAAGAAGAGAATATTGGGAAGCAGTTAAGTGCCTATTATGCTACTTAAAAGGTACTTCTAAAGTTGCCTTGTATTACAGAAGGCGAGATGTTATTTTGAAAGGATTTTCTGATGCAGACTTGGGTGATTGTTTAGATACAAGAAAAGCACTACAGGGTATATTTTTACAGTGGGTGGCACAGCTGTGAGTTGGATGTCTCGACTTCAAAAGAGCGTTGCTCTTTCAACTACTGAAGCAGAGTACATGGCCATCTCAGAGGCCGGAAAGAAAATGATTTCGTTGAAAAACTTTCTTGAAGAGTTGGACAAAATGCAGGTTGACAGTGTCCTTTATAGTGACAGTCAAAGTGCTATTCACCTTGAGAAAAATCCCGTGTTTCATACTATAGTAAAACATATTCAGCTGAGGTATCATTTTATTAGAGACTTGATTAGTGATGGTGTATTGTCTTTGATAAAGACCCTTGGTTCAAATAATCCTGTAGATATGTTAACCAAGGTGGTTACTACAGAAAAGTGGAAGATTTGCAAAGCTTTAACTAGCCTTTAGAGTTGATTGATGAGAAGGTGCCGCACTAGTAGAAGTTGATCATCACAAATTTTGGGTTTACAAATGTGTGGAGTGCAGTTGATGTAATCAGCCTCCAAGTGAGAGATTGTTGCGTATGTGGAGTCTTGATTAGGATTAGGATTCACCGCTAATATGGGAATTTTGACTAGGATTAGGATTTATCTTTTCCCATGAATATCCTAGTTATGTTCTCTCTATAAATAGCCATGTAATTGTAAACCCTAAGGGGTATGCTGTAATTGAAATAAATTGATATTAGTGCGGTCGTGGACATTGGTCTTCAAGACAGAACCACGTAAAATTCTTGTGCCTTCTTGTGTGTGTGCTTTCTCTTCTTGCCATTGCTCAAGATTGCTCGATCCTCAACAGAATCCACAGGGTTCAATAAAAAGTATTAAAACTACTTGAAATAGAGTTCCTAGAAAAGAAGTTTAAAAGGAAATTATCTAACGAGTTGATTGCAAAAGTATAATATTTTATATAATTACACTCTAACCCTATTCTTTTTTGGTGAGTGATCTTATGAAATGGATTAAGGTTTACTTTAGATTCCAATGTGCTCTAAAATTAAACTTATACAAAATATTTCAATAAAGATTACTATCAAATCATAGTTGTAAGATTTCGCACCAAAAACTTTAAAATTGCCACGAAATGGTAAAGAGTGAGTGCCCAACAAAGTGCATATATACAGTCCCTCTTGCTTATCTGTCTC
Organism: Dioscorea dumetorum; assembly: GCA_902712375.1. NCBI lineage: Eukaryota > Viridiplantae > Streptophyta > Magnoliopsida > Dioscoreales > Dioscoreaceae > Dioscorea > Dioscorea dumetorum. The sequence goes on from CACTHL010000492.1 coordinate 4,689,298, forward strand.
ATAGGATCTTCAATACTTGTTGAAACTCTGAGTTAACGAATGAAGTCTAAGCTCTAATTCACATGAATAAGTTACTTAATAAAGGGTTAGGTTATTGTTAATCATCTATATATCTTCGGACCCTTTTTATATGTTCATTGTGATTGTATTCATGGATGGACTAAAAGAAGATTTTCAAAGCCAACGTTGTTTCTATTTAATATAAACACAATGAACATGCCTTGTGGAGTCCAAACAAGTATCCTTTTTTTAGATTAAAAAAAGATCAGTCTCATATGCAACCACTGAGTGGCTATCTGGTCAAATGCAAGTGTCATGACAAGGGAAAGCGAGAGGGTTACTCACCAACAACATGTTTGGCTGCTAAAGGGTTACTCACTTACTCACCCACAACATGTCTGGGTCCTTGCCTTTTTTAAATCGTGAGGTTTTTCTTCTCTTATTTTTGTTTTTATTTTTATTTTTTTTTCTTTTATCCATATTGTGCAACTATCATGTTCTTTATTTTTAAATGATCCAAATCTAACCTTGATGTCTTTGATCTCCTTCTTCTCATGGGTCTTCTTATATACTCCCATAGGTATTTTATTTCTATTTTTTTAACAAATATAAACAAACCACTTGCTAGAAGCGGACATATGTGAAAATATGAGTTTTATAACATTTTGTGTCCTCCATTTGCTTGAGATTTGATTCATACTCATTGTACGTTAAGCATAGGACCTAAGCTTTATCTTTGCTAATACATGTTTTTAGTTAAAAAAAAGATATAATACCAGTATCAGTCTCTACTTTTCTTACTCTACCCTTTTAGTCCTTCTACTTAAATTTAATCTTATTTGTCCCTCTACTTTTCATTTTGGGTCAATCAAGTCCAAACCAAGAATGGCATTGACTACTCCGTTCGTTTCATCTGAGATGGTATGGATCTTCTCGTCGTTTCATCTGACGTGGCATAAATCTCCTTGGTGATCTCCAAGATGGAGGCTTCTATATTGTTACTTTCAACAAGAAGGGATGCCATGGCGGTGACAAGTGGAAGGGGCTAGCAGCCAATGGATAGGAACCACTTCGTGGCACACTAGATCTCCTGGGCATTCCCTGTCCAAGGATCTCCTTGGATTTCCAACAATGGAGGGTGGAAAAGGAGGAGGAATGGAGAGCGCCGGAAAGGAAGAGAGAGGGATTGATCGGAGGGAGACAAGGGAGATCGAGGCTGTGGGAGAGTTTGGAGGTGGCTCGGGTGATCCTGCGCGGCTCCACGGAGACTGCTTCGGTGACCTCGGAGATGGGAAGAGGAAGACAGTGCTGGCGCACGGCGATGAAGACGGAGGCAGCTGCGACGACGGGGATAAGAGGGAAGTAACCATCGAAGGCATCGACAGCGAGGCGTTAGGCATCAGTGGCGAGATGGACGGAGAGGCAGAGGCTGGAGGAGACTTCGAAGAAATATGATATTGACGCCGGGCGCGGCGCGGGGGGGGGGCTTTGTACCTTTGGAGTTCACATCAAATTTTCCATGTAAAATTTGTGTTTTTATTTTCAGTACTATTTTTTAATTTCTTTTGTTGCTCTTTTGTTGCGCCCCTGTTCTCTCTGGTCTAATATTTTCACAACACATGCTGCATAAGAATCACTTGGTTTTGTGGTGTTTATATATTATTAATTAGAATATTGCAAAAAACACGATGGACGGAAGGAATATGATATTGAGGTAGTGCATTACATGATTGAATGATTAGTCTCGGAAATTCTAGTGTCTGACTTAATCTATGTAACTAACTAAGATGATTAAGATGTTACTAAACTTAACATCTTTGGTTTTGCCCAGACGTACTATCGTAGCCAAGCTCGTTAGTGTTCAACTAAGGGATCTTGTTTAGGCATCACTATGTTTCATTCATTAAAATTGCATCAACTAATTAATATTTACATGAGACCTCATGGATTAAAAATTGAATAGAAAAAATATTACCTAACAAATATGTAACTCACATATTATTATAACTAAACTTAACAAATTTCTAACATATTTATCATGCTTCTCGATCACCATAGCAAAGAACTTGCCCTTCATTCTAGTATTTAAAAAATAAAAAATTATTCCTTCAAACTGCACTATAGAAGCCCAAACAATGTAGCTATTTATAAAAATATTTTATTTTTTTATAAAAATTTCAATTCATAAATAAAAAAATTTCATAGGTTACCTTAAGGTTCTGAGGTACTTCGCAATGAAAATTATATTAAACTAACCATGGTATTTATTATCAATTATGATCATTCAAAATCTCCAAAATAACTTTGTTCATAAAAAATATAAAATAAACACTAAACAATATAATTCAAATTAATCTATTATAATTAGACATTAGAAACTAATAAAATTGTATTTAAAATTTTTTAAAAATATGACAGAATTAAATTTATATATTAAAAAAATTAAGATTGTTTCTTTCATTTCATGATCATCCATTAATTGATTTAATAACGTTACTGCAACAAAAGAAATTAATAATAAAAAAATTTATCAAATATGAAGAAATAGATATCTCCACAATCATCTCTCTGATTAAAAAAAAAAAGCAGGGCTTAAATTGAAGGATTCTATTACAACGATCAATCCTAGCCTAGATTACTAAGGAGTTAGCTTCTCCGCCCCCACGAGTGTTATGTAGAATGGACAATCCATCCCGTAATGGTTGTTTCTTTGATGCACCTCTACTTCGATAATGCACCTAACTTCCTCAGCCTCACTTTCATTCATAGTGCCCTCCATTTCAATTTAATCTTATTTAATTTGTGAAATGTTTATTTGTTTTGGAGTATTCTTCCCACTGAGACCCTTGTAACTACAAATTATTTCTTCCTTTTTTTTTAATATAACAGTAGTTTATCAGTAGTCCTAGGTAGAGGTGGCTATAGCCTGTTCGGGCCCACCGGTCCGGTCTTATCACAGTAATGTTAATAAATCAATTAACGGATGATCATGAAATGAACGAAACAATCTTAATTTTTTAATATATAAATTTAATTCTGTCATATTTTAAAATTTTTAATTTACATTATTAATATTGGAACAAATCGAGTTTGGACAGAAATTTTGTTAATATTGGTCGGGTCCAGACATAGTCTAGTTGTCCGAATTTAAATCTGGGCCGGGTCTGATCCAGAAAATTTGGACAACTGGGCCTATATTCTTATGGGGCCCTTTTTTCGCAACCGGCTTTTAATATGATTAACCATCTAAAATAAAAGGCTCACAAATCAAATTTTATTTATTTTATGACTTCAAAGGATTGTGGGTTTCCGACTTCCATTAGAGACAAGTCCCAAATGTTAATTACCTTGCACACTGTCATAGGAACCTCCAATTAAAAAATAAGTGTGAACAAGAAAAAAAATTTAGAATAATCCATTTTATTCATTTTTAATAAACTTGAATCTATGCACATCATTGAAATTACAAGGGCTTTGAGATGTGATCATCTTGACGTATCTTATGCAACTTAGACTTATATGCCTAAGTAAACAATGATTACATCATTTCATCTCCTTCCAACTATTTCGCCAAAAAGCATGCTTTGAATTTTGGCCATCGTCAAATCTTGAAATTTGCATATTGGACATGACTTAGGTTTCAAGTTATAAATCCTGCACATTTTGAGAAATCAGTAACTTGATGATTTGAAATTCTTCAAAGAAAAGGCTTCGGCATTTTGTGCTTCTAAAGCGTTTTTTTTTTTTTCAAGTAACTTGTGAACTTTTCGACCCTTTGACTTTTGATGCATTGAGGCTGTTAAGCTCATTTGTTCATTCATTTGAAACATGTATCTTGGACATTTGAGTTTGCATTTTGGATTTGATTTGGATTTCAAGTTGTTGATTCTCTATGTTGATGAATCACAAACTTGATTTTACATAATTTGACTTTTCAAAAGCTTTGGCTCTTGTGATTGTGAAACTTTCTTCAAGTCTTGACTTGTGAAACTCTTTGAGTCTTTGACTTCTGATGTCTTGAGACTGTTGAGTTCATTTGTCGATTTGTATAGATTTTTAAGTCTTGACTCTTTCATATCTCGAATCTTGACTTGGCTGGTTTGACTTTGATTTTTATAATGGCTTCAACTTTTGAGTTTGCATCTTGGATTTGATTTTGGATTTCAAGTTGTTGATTCTCTATGTTGATGAATCACGAACTTGATTTTACAAAATTTGACTTTTTAAAAGCTTCAGCTCTCATGCTTCTGAAACTTTCTTCAAGTCTTGACTCGTGAAACTCTAAGTCTTTGACTTCCGATGTATTGAGACTGTTGAGTTCATTTATCATTTATTTGAGTTTTTTTTTCTATCTTGACTTTTTGTGCTTTGAGCATTGGCTTGCACATCATCAAGTTATAATAATTTCTTTTACATGATTGTTATAATTTGCTTGGTTTCAAAGTGGATCTCAAGTTGTAATCATGAATTTGATTCCCTTCGATATGGGTGTCTAACAACTTCGGCATTTTTTGCTTATGAAGTTTCCCAGGTTTTGGGCTTATGAAACTCTTCAACTCTTTGACTTTTGATATCTGGAATCTTCTGAGCTCATTTACGTATAAATTTAAACTTTTCAAGTCTTTACTCTTTTTTATGTCTCTATGCCTTTAAGACTTAGCTTATGCATTACCATGTCACGACCTCTCACATGATTGATCACTAACTTGATTTCTTTGACTTGTTTCTTATTTTTCTTGTTTTATTTTTAAGAATTTCTTATGGATCCCAAGTTGTAAGCGTTCTTTCGTCATGAAATACAAACTTGGTTTCTTCTATTTCTTTTTCTTTTCTTCTTTTTATAGTTGAAATCCTTGGTGTCTTAGGCTTGTAAAACCTCTTTCTTATCTCTTGCAGAGTTTTTTTTCTTTTCTTTTATCCTTGCATCTTATTAAGCATCCCACTCACTCAAAAGATTTTTCAAGAAGCAATAGGGAAGCTTTTAGATAAAAAGTTGTCTTCCACACTGAGCTCAACAACATTATGGACTTCACATAAAACATTCTCCACTCACTCAATAGAGTTTCAAGAAGTAGTGGGCAGGTTCTCACAAGAAGAGCTATCTGCCACCATATTGAACTCAACAAGATCTAGTGGTCTTCATAAACTTTTTTCACTCGCTCAAAAGAGTTTCAAGAGGTAGTAGAGAGGCATTCACAAGGAAAGCTATCTTCCGCCACATTGAACTCAACAAGAGCTAGTGGCCTTGAGAGATTTTTTTCACTCGGGCAAGAGAGTTTCAATAGGTACGTAGTGGAGAGACTCTCACATAGAGAACTATCTTCCGCCACATTGAACTCAACAAGTGTTAATTGTTTTTTAGAGGTATTTTTCAACTCACTCAAAAGGGTTTCAAGAGGTAGTGGAGAGACTCTCACATGGAGAACCATCTTCCACTATATTGAACTTAACAAGAGCTAGTGGTCTTCAAAAATATTTCCATTCACTCAAGAGAATTCAAGAGGTAGTGGGGAGGTTCTCACAATGCGAATAGTCTACCACTACAGACTACTTTGGACTCCCTAAGTGATATTGTGGTCTTCAAAAATATTTTCACTCACTCAAAAGAGTCCAAAGGTAGTGGGGAGGCTCTCACATGGAGAACAGCCTACCACTACAGGCTACTTTACACTCCACAAGAGATATTGTGGTATTCAAAAATATTTTCACTCACTCAAGAGAGCCCAAGAAGTAGTGGGAAGGTTCTCATAAGGAGAACAGTCTATCACTACAGACTACATTAGACTTCATATGAGGTATTATGGTCTTCAAGAATATTTCCACTCACTCAAGAGTCTTAAGAGGTAGTGGGGAGGCTCTCAGAAGTAGAACAGTCTACCACTAGAGACTACTTTGAGCTACACAAGAGATATTGTGGTATTCAAAAAGTGGATCGGAGAATTTGTGTGAACAACCCTAATTTCCACGAAAATTTCTAGTTTCATTTTTTTTTGCATATTAGTCCCTCTTAGATCATATTCGCGTATTAGACCTTCTAAATTTTCATTTTTTTACAATTTTGTCAAACTTTTGCAAATAAGACCATGAACTTTTCGTTTTTGCAGTTTTCTACAAATTTTGCAACCATGCCCTCCAAATTCACTTTTTGCATTTTTATAGAACATTTGCAAATAAAACCTTAAACATTTCAAATTTGCATTTTTCTTCAAATTTTGTGACTAAACCCTCTAAATTTTCATTTTTTGCACTTTTATAGAATATTTGGAAATAAAACTTTAACGTTTCAATGTTGCATTTTTCTACAAATTTTGCGTCCTAGCCCTTTTTTCCTAAAAGCAATTCACATAGGATCAAAGGCCTAACAGAGAACCTATCATGCTCAGGACTTGTCGGGATTGTCATCTATGCATAGCATTCTGAAAGAAAATCTTACTGCATGCATAGGGATAAAAAATCATGCAAAGATTGGCAAGTGACAGGGAATTTATTTTCACGGGAGAAATCCAAAATGTACCTTTTTTGCTTTCGTTTTTTTGTTCAACTGCAATAGCCCATCTCTAGTTCTTGATCCTCTGCCTTCTCTTCTTCTTCTCTTTCCCTTTTTTTCTTCTTCTCTTTTTTCTGAAGGTGTTTGGCTCCCCTCTTTTTTAAAATAAAGCCCTCTTCCTCCTTCTCTATGATTTTTCTTCTCACCCTTTTCTCTCTTCTTCTTTTTTCTTGGCTCTCTTTTCATCTCCTGGAGTTTTGTTTCTCCTCTTCACTTCTCTGCCTTTTTTTTCTCTCCGAGAATCCACAACCACCCATCTTCTCTCCAAAAATCCTCAACCATCTTAGGATAAGATGGATTTTTTTTTTAAATTTGATCTTTTTAAGAACAAAAATCTGAAAAATTCAAAATTTGAATTTCAGATTTATTTTTACTATTATCCTATTTTTTATAAGTTTTTATATTTATTTATAATTTATTTTTTTACCCTTACCAGGATAAAAAAATTAGATTTGTTTTTTTAAAAAAATCTATATAAACAATTCTTTTAAAATTTTGATATACATAATATTAAGTCCAATTGTCCAAACCCAAATTTTTTTTATTAGTAATTAAATATTACTAAAATTATATAAAATATAATGGGAATTCATTGAATGATTGAATTGTGATTTAAAAATTCAAGCCTACATCGTGATTAGTGTATCAGTATGTCACATGTGTGTAGTGTGCCTTTTCTTTCTTCACGATTGGCAATTTCCCATTGATTCAATTGCAATTAGGAATTTCAAATCTAAAGGCTGAAACTCACACTGACGGCTCCATCTTCATTCTCCTGATTGCTCACGAAATCCATCTCCAGTGACGTTCACAATTCCAGTGTTTTTAGGTATGTCTCTCCATCTCTTTATTTATTTGTTTGATTGTCTATTTCTTTATCTCTCTCTTCATTAATTCTTTGTCTTTTAGAACACCTTAGTTGATTTCAAAAGTTCATTAATCTTTAGTTTAAATTTTATGTTTGCTTCGCCATTCATACTCAACCTTATTGTTTTATTTTTAAGATTATTTTGCAGAATTTGAAACATGTCATCCACTGAAGAAATTGATGCATGTTGTAGTGTAGTTGACAATCAAGTGTATGGAATGAATTTGTTCCTCTTCCTCCAAATCATGCTCTATATGATGATAATTTAAAAAGGGCTGAGTGTCAGCATTATCATATTATAATAGTAGCTGATAGTAGCTATGGAACTATTACAATGAAACATTATATTTTGAAATGTTTTGCAAGAAAAAGCACGATATGGGGCAAATGTTGATATCTTCATCACTTGTAAAGGGCAATGTTGAACTTAGGCATTCAAAGTTGAATCAAGAACAACACCGTGAGAATATAGTGATGGCAACTCTTTTGCATAAGTACCCATTTTAGTTTGTAGAGCATGAGGGTAGTAAAAATATGATCTCTTATCAGAACTCTGATATCAAGCATGTAATAAGCAATACAATTAAAGTTGATGTGCTAAAGTTTGATAGAAGAGAAAAAAAGTTGTTTGACATTTTACAATTAGTACCTGGGAGAGTTAGTTTTACATCTTATTTATGGACATCCATTACGACTGATGGTTAAATTTCTCTCACTACTCATTTTGTTGACAAAAATTGGATATTACAAAAGAGAATTTTAAATTTCCATTACATACCAACACCACACACTGGGTTTGTAATTTCTGAAATGATATCTTCTTTGTTGAATTAGTGGAATTTGGAGAAGAAATTGTTTTCCATAACTTTAGACAATGCTAGTTCCAATGATTCATTTGTTGATTTTGTTAAAAGTCATCTTTGCATAAGAAATGAATTATTTCTTGATGGTGAGTTTTTTCATGTCCGTCGTGCACATATTTTGAATTTGATAGTTCAAGATGGGCTAAAAGAAATTGATAGTAGTATTTACAAGATTCAAGAGAGTGTGAAATTTTTGAAAAGGTCACAATCTCGAAAGAAGAAATTCCATGATTGTACTCAACAAATGGGCATCAATTGCAAAAAAAAGGGTTGCGTCAAGATATGAGAGCAAGATGGAATTCAACATATCTTATGCTAGAGTTTGCTTTACATTATCAAGATGCATTTATTCATCTTTCATTGAGTGACTCTAATTATCTTCATTGTCCTATTTTAGAAGAATGGAATCACATACAAAACATGGTCAAGTTTTTTAAAGTGTTCTATGATGTGACATATTTTTTCGGGTACCTTGTATCTCATTTCAAACTTGTTCTCTCTTGGGAAGTAGAGGATCCAATGTATATCGCAAGAAGAAGCAAGAAATCTCATTCTTTTTAGAAGTTCATCATTGTCAAGAATGCAATCAAAGTTTGATAAATAATGGGAAGCTTTTAGTGATATCTTGTCTATCGCAGTGATTTTGGATCCTCGCTATAAAATGGATATTGTTGAATTTGCTTTTTTGAAACTTTGTGGTGATGATGAAGGCAATAACAAGGTGAATAATATTCGTGAGAAGCTTCAAAAGTTATTTGGAAAATATTGCAACATAGATTTACAAAATCAAGGTTGTTCTTCTACAATCCAAACAATTCAAAGACCAAGTTATTGAAGGAGATCCAAATGATCCATTAATGGTGATTACTAATGATTCATAAGCAATTAAATTATTTTAATTATGATATTTTTTTAAAGACTTTTGCTTTTACATGATTAATATGTATAGGCCTCTGAAGCATTTCAAAGTAAGCGCTTGGCTTCACAAGTTCTAAAGTCAGAATTGGATTTGTATTTGGAAGAACCACCATTTGATAGATAAAAAACTTGAATGTTTTAGAATTTTGGAGTTCTATTTAATATCATTATCCACGTCTTTGTCAAATGGCGCGTGATGTTTTGGCGATCCCTATTACCACAATTGCTTCTGAGTCTGCCTTTAGTTCAGGAGATAGAATGCTTGACCAATATCAAAGTTCTCTCACTTCAGACATTGTGGAAGCTTTAATATGTAGACGAGATTGGTTACATGCATCAATGGGTACGTTTGTGAAATTTCGTTATTTCAAACAACACTCACATAATACCTATATGAACACTAATACAAATATCTCAATTGTTGTATTATTATCTAGGTGACCATGAAAAAATAAAGGATTTTGATGATGGCATTGAAGGGATGTTAAAGGTGGACCTTGTTGCTCCAACTTCAAATCAAGCTTCAAACGAAGTTGAGATAAATTAACTTTAAAAATTGCATTGAAGTTTTATATATAATTTTATATCATTAAGACATGGGCTCTTGGGTACTATTTTTTGGCTTGTTATTGAATTTTGTATTATCAAGACATGTATTTTTATTTAATACTTATTAAAACTTGAACTATTGTGTGTTTAATTTGGATGATTGGATATTGTTTTTGTGCACTTGAAATAAATTAATTATTTCTATATAGCTTAGTAGTTGAATGAACTTTAAACATATATGACAAGATTCAAATATAATTCAGACATTGACGCAACCCGATTTTGGAAAAAAATGGATCTGGACAAGTGCAAGTCACACTTGTCCTGATTTAAAATTTGATGGGGTTTGAACATCTAATTTAATTACTTATAAGAGTAGTTGTCATGACTTAATTTTATTATGACCGGGATTTTTCCCACCTTTAGTCCTAGTTTGTGGGCGCCTATATACATATATATAGATGTCAATTTTAATAAGAAATTAAAAATAGATATTAAAAACATATGTTATTAAAAGAGGGAAAAGGAGAAATTTCTTATTAAAAATAGAAATTTCTTCCTTTCTTTCTTCACTGATCACACTGGTCCCGTTGAAAAGGGGACTCCTAAAGGAGAAGGAGAACCTGTAACTTAATGATTTTTTCCCAAGGTACTGTAGCTTTTAACTACATAAATAAAGCCTCAATAATGATGAACAACTTTTAAAAATAAGAAAAAAGTCATCAAATATCACATTCAAGGCAACATCAACAATTTAACATGCAGCAAGAAGCCCAAGATAAAAACAGAAGCTGAAATTATTTAAAAAGATAAAAAAAGAAAACCCCAAATCTAAAATCCCAAGATGATCCACATCCTTCAAGAAGACGTTCGTTCATGGCCGCCCTTTTTCATCATCTTCTTGAACTCCTCAAAACTGACACACCCATCACCATCCGAATCCACAGATTTGATCATACGGGCACAATCCCCAATCGAGCTCTTTTCCCCCAATTTCTTCAACACCAGATGCAATTCCTTCACCGAGATCACCCCATCCTTATCCAAATCGAACATCTTGAACGCATCTCTAAGCTCATCATCAACCTCACCCTCCGATCTCCCTTCGATGCCACCGCCGCCGTGCTGGAACTCGGTGAACTCCTTGAGATCCACGAAGCCGTTGCGATCGGTGTCCATCTCGCTCATCATCATGCCGAGCTCCTCTTGGGAGACGCTGGAGTCGAGCGCTGTTACCACGCCTTTGAGCTCTGAGGCCGAGATCTTGCCATCGCCGTCGGCGTCGATGCAGTTGAACACCTTCTCCACTTCCTTCTTGGAGCCCTCGGCCATTGTTATTGGGAACTGTTTCTCTCTTTCTTTCTTTGATTTTCTTTATAATATGGAGTGCGTGAGTATGAATGATGATGGATGTGCGAAAGGTCAAAATCCACAATCGGTCACTTTCAAAAATAAAGAAAGATATCAATTTAGTTCTTATGAAATTGTCAAAACCATCATCGAATATTTATTATTTTTAGGGGACGATTCTCGATAATGTAAAAATATTACCGAAAATATGACAGTAATATGTCAAGATTATTATATTTGGTTACTGTAACAGTAATAATGTGATATTATTAATATTGATATATTACCAAAATTTGATTATTACCAAAATAGGTGTCCATCCAGATTACGTTTCCAATTATACTTATTATCAAAACCCTAAGTTTTATTCTCTTGTTGGCCAACACCATTCAAGTTTTCACCATCCTTACTGCTGCTCCTCTGTGCCACCTCACATTTGTGTTGCAGTACTTATTAATTATATATAAGACCATTTTTAATGTATTTTTGCATTATTAAATGGGTTTTTGTTCCATTTTTATTTAGATTTTTATAACATAATATATATATAATTTAAATTAAATATTTAATATTTCGGGACCAGGACAGAGCGGGGCGGGGAGAATATTCCCCAGTCATGGCCCTGGCCCACGAAAATAATCCCTCACCCCGGCCCCGATGGAAAGAGGAATTGGGTTCACCGTCTGGGTCAGGGTTCATTAACATCCCTATCTAATATCTTCTTTATGTGAAATAGATTAAATTTGCTCAAAATTATAAATACAAAAGTATTTTAAAAAAATATGAAATAAATATTTTTTGATATTATAATTTAATTATATCTTTATCTAAATGTTGTAAATTAAAAATTTTTTAAATTGTATATGTAGGGGTATTTGGATAAATTTAATATATTACTGAGATGATTAACATGACTAACCAAACATGGTAATCAAAGATTACCAGTAATATAAGTTTCAACCAAACATGATGATCTCACATTACCACAGTATTCCCTGACATATAACATTCTCGACTTCATTACCATAGTAATGAGATTACTGTGGTAATATATTATTACAGTGAACGAAACGGTCCCTCAATGTAATCATTCAGTCTCTTTATATGTTCTTTTCATGAAGTTTTTTAATTATTTTTTTATCATAACTAACAAAATCAGTATTTTAATAAAATACTTAAAAAAACCCCTTAACTCTACTGCGTTGAAGAGGTGAATGGCCAGCCTTAATCTGGAGGTGGACCAAGACCATATGAGACTTTTTATTGTTTTGGCCCCATCAAAAATTGAATTTTGTTTTACTTAATATATATATATATATATATATATATATATATATATATATATATATATATATATATATATATATATATATATATATTTCAAATAGATCTCCTAATATTTTTATTATTTATAATTAAAACTTTTTTACCCAAATATCAAAATCAACCACTAAACTTTAGACTGATTGTTTGGTTTTTTGTCTAATAGTTAAAATGTAAGTGGTTTTATATGTAAATAGTTCTTTGTTTTGATATAAAAGCTTTATTTAGTGAATTTATATCTAACCCATTTGTATGACATTTTAACTTATAATAAAACTTTATTGTCAATTGAAATTTAGTAAAGTAAGTGCTATCTACTAACCACTATATTTATGTTTGTATTTAATTATAAAAATTATTTAAAAGTTAAGTTGTTTTAAAATTTAATTAAAAAAACTTTAAATAATAAAAGTGCTAGGAGAACCGGTCACCTTGGTCGCCAGATGCTGAGCAAATGCTCCTCCTGATTGATGATTTTGTCTTACTTTTTGTTTATATCAATTTTTTTTAAAACAATTTGGTTTTTATCTTGGATAATATATATATATATATATATAATTGAAAAAATAAATATATTTAAAATTAAAAAGGTTGGGATAAGAGTGGAAATCAGATATTCAAATTTTGATTTTTTTTGAATTTTTTAAAAAAATAATAAAATTAAGAATTAAGATAAACCCATTATTTGAAAAAAAAATCTACATCCTAGAGTAGTTGGGGGATTTTCGGAGAGGAGGGGAAAAATGAGAGAGAGTTGAAAAAAAAAACTCTAGGAGAAGAAAAGAGCCCCGAAAAAAAAAAAGAGAAGAACAAAGGAAAGTGTGAGAAGAAAATTTATAAAGAAGGGAAGAGGGCTTTATTCAAGAGAAGAGGAGCGAAAACACCATGAGGAAAAAGAGAAGAAGAAGAAGAGAAAAGGAAAGAGAAGAAGAGAAGGAAGAGGAGATCAAGAAATAGAGGTGGGCTCTTGGAGTTAAAAAAAAAAAGAAAGCAAAAAAATGAACTTTTTGATTTTTTCGGTGAAAATAAATTCCATGTCACTTGCCAAGCTTCGCATGATTTTTTTAGCTATGCATGTAGTAAGATTTTTTTTCCCCAAGTCTATACATAAATATCTAGATAAATCCAGAGCAGATTCTCTGTTAGGCTTTTGATCCGGCGTGAACTGGAAAAAAAAGGCTAGATCACAAAATTTGTAAAAAAATGCAAAATCGAAACGTTTGAGGTTTTATTTGCAAATATTTGATAAAAGTGCAAAAAAAATGAAAATTTAGAGGGCTTGGTCGCAAAATTTGAAGAAAAATTCAAATTTGAAATGTTTAAGGTCTTATTTGCAAATGTTTAATAAAAATGCAAAAGGTGAAAATTTAGAGGGCATGGTTGCAAACTTTGTCGAAAACTGCAAAAACAAAAAATTTAAGGTCTTATTTGCAAAAGTTTGATAAAATTGTAAAAAATTAAAATTTAGAAGGTCTAATATGAAAATATGATGTAAGAGGGGACTAATATGTAAAAAAAATGAAAGTAAAAATTTTAGTGGAAATTAGGGTTGTTCACACAAATTTGCTGATTCACTTTTTGAACCAGAGCAAGGTGCAGATCAAGATGAAGGTATTACTAGGAGTACCGGATATATTCTTTGTAAGTCTATGTGTTTCTATTATTAGTTTTATGATCTGCACCTTGCTCTTTTACCGTCAGAGAAGGGTGCATCGGCAGCTGAAGCGAGCTGCAAGGTGTTAGGTCAGAGAGCAAATAAAACTAATAATGCTACTGCGGAGCACGAAGCGTTTGAAGGTAAAAAAGAGAGTTTATTTCAGTGGTAGATTTCTGGATCGATGATCCATTACAAAGACTCTGGACTCGTATATATAGGTGAAACCTTACTTGCTAACCAAGTAAAGCACTCGACTCGACAAAGACTAGTGGAGGAATAAAGTGAAAAGAACAAAGGAGTAGCAAGCATCTAGTTTACTTTGAACCCATCATTCTTTTTCTCTTCATTCGCTCCCCAGAGAATAAGGAACAGTTTTTCCAGCACAAGGCTGGTAGTGACTAAAGTTCTTTATTCTCTGGACCCACAGCACAAAATACAGGAAAGAACAACTTGACCTGGACTACATTGTTACAGACTTCCGACACAAGGAAGCATAAAACTCATCTGGGCGCTTTATCCTTCCGCCATGTTATATAAGTTCTGTTCTTCTACCTCATCTGCCAGGTTTCCTTATGGTAATCTTTCTGGTGAATTAAGGGCTACTGGGGCTACTACAGTGTCTTATCTTGAGTCTCTTGAGCTAACGTCCTCATCAGAGTCACTGGTTAAAATTGCAACTGGGTTTACAGTACTTAACCTACCATAGTCTCTGAACCTGTATTGATGTGTCCATGCTAGAGTACTCTTCATGTGATACTCCAGCCTGTCATTCTGCCAAAGTAGATGTGGAAAAGGACACCAAACAGGAAAATACAAGGGGTCAGTATAAACCTTCATTACTGGTGTCCCAAGGACTAATGGGACCCTCTGGGGTGGTGACATTGTGGGTCCTGTCCTTCTCCAATCAGTCGTCTTTGCGCATGTTCTCCACAAATGTAGTTGTTCAATTATTGTGATACTGCTGCGCATATCTGCGACGTCCATTTCTTCTATATCTTCCTGCATCGCTTGATGATGACGCAGGATCGTGATCTTGATGAGGTGGCGTGCCTCATCTGGGTAGCTACTCTGGATTGCTGGTGGAATTGAGTTGATTTCCAGGTTTAGACAACCGTGACCTGGATCAATGGTCTTTAGCAGCTTCCTTAGAACATGACATAGCTGTTGGTATGGTGAGAAAGTATCAATGTGTGATGCTTCAGAGATGATCACTCTGGCCAAAAAGCCATGGCGAAATGATGATAATATCTTCATAGGAGTGCCGAGAACTACAACATCTTTCCACTCGGCCATAGTTACTAAAGCCCTGTTAATAACAAACCCATCTTCACATTTGCATGCTGGGTCTGGGTGCTTGTTACCTTTGAAGGCAATGCCTGCCAAGACCATCCCGGGAGGGTGATAGCCTTGCCTTGCCATATGTTGCAGACGTTCTTGCTCATCTATCATTTGAGCATCCAAGTGTTGGAGGACTTTGTGAAACACTATGTGTTCTACTTCCGAGAGTTCTTCTGGGAACTCCTCCAATGTTTGGAGCTTCTTGCATCTTTCTTTTAGGAGTACTTCGCTCATCTGCTGATGTTCCTTGATTGCTTCTTCTAGCTGTCCTTGGAGTTTCTTGATCCTTTCTTCTTGGAGTACTGCTTCCGTCTCCAAAGTCTTGATTTTTCTTTCCTGGTCCACAATGAAGTCTACAGTTTGCGGCCTCAGCATCATTGGGGCCTTCAGTTTAGAGAGTGGTGCAGGAACTGCTGACTGAGCATCCATTTCCTTATTGATGTGCTGGAAGAATTCTGCCAGCTGGTGAAATAATGACAACAGAGCTTTGGGGTCTCGTTTGTTGGCCCAAAGACTATCTATCATTACATGTTGGTGTAGATTCAAGATTGCCTTCGTCTTGAACCGCAGTGGTGAGTCAACTGGATATATGGGTAAATTTAGAAGTGGATCTATTGAGTATGAGGTTTGGGGAATTTTGCCGGCCATTTTAGAGAGGAGCTTGGTTTTGTTATATTTTTGAGTTTTGGGATGTGGAACTTCTCTTCTGGTTATTGTGTTTTATAGCCAGAGAAACGGAGGTACAGTCATCCAGGCTGTCCCCATGATCAAGGTTCGCATGGACCTACTGGTCTTGTAGCCACGATCTTGGTCATACGGAGGATCCAACCTTTGGTTTTAGGCTCAGATGTATCTGGACTCCACCATGCTTTGGATACCTAAAGGTATTCACTGGCATCTGTGAACCCTATCCTTAGCATACGGATGGTCAGTCCTTTGGTTTCTAGGAATGTCCCACCATACTAGAAAATTCAGAGGAGCCCACTGGTTTATGTGGTCCCCATTTACTAGTATTCAGATGGTCGACCTTATGATCTTGGTCTGTCCATGAACGTCTCATGAACAATCCGGCTTAGTTGGTCTATAAGGAAATTGTCATATCCATTAATATGCTCAATACTTACCTTAAATCCATTGCAAACAATGTAGTCTACAAAATTAAGCCACTGGTTAATCGAGAGTTTGTTCTCAGATTTCTTGTGATAAAAAGAAACAATTGCTTCGCAGTCAGTCCTTAATGAGAATTCTTTTGAAGATATAACAAAAAGTTTAAATTTTTCCATGGCTTTGATAGCTGCTAGGATTTCTGCATCTGTGCTTGACACCGTTGTTGTATATGTTCCGCTGTCATACCTGCTTATCTGTTCTTCTTTTATTGGACTGTCTTTCCTGGGTCTGAATTTTAATACAGCGCCCTATCCACCTATTCTTCCATCTGTCTCGATAATCAAATAAGCATCAACAGGTGGTAAATGTAAAGGTTTAATTTTTCTTACGACATCTTTTATTTACTGAACAAGTTTAAGGTTTTAATTGTTAAATCTTCTTTCTCCTCTTTGCTTAGTTTTTATATATAGAGGTCCTGCTAATTGACTGAGGTTGGGTATAAAATTTCTAGCATAGTTTAATTTACCCAAGAATGATCTAATTTGGGTCAGCCCTTCAAGCTTATCAGGCATTTCTAAGATACTTGCAGAAACATGTGGTTGGAGTTCTATTCTTCCTTGTCCTATAAAAACTCCTAAAAATTCGATCCTTCTACACCCAATTTTCATTTTCTTTTCAGAAAGAATAAGTCCATATTGTCGGCATTTATTAAAGAAGATCACTAAGTGCTCTATATGTTGTACTGGATTCGCACTCATTATTAAGATATCGTCTATATAGTTTACTATAAAGTCATATTGTCTAAATATTGAATCCATTTTTCTTTGGAATATTTGTGGTGCATTTTTTAGGCCAAAAGGCATCACTTTCCATTCATAATGGCCATTATGTGTAATAAATGCAGTCCATTTCTGACTTTCTTTTTCTATACGAACTTGCCAGAATTCGCTTTTTAGGTCGAATTTGCTGTAAATGTAGGTATTCTTTATCTTTTGGATAAGAACTTCTTTATTGGGAAGTGGGTACTTATCTTCTTCCATGTTATCATTAAGCCTTTTATAATTGAATACCATACGGCTTTTTCCTCTAACCATTTCACTGTGTTTATTTACTATGAAAGCCCTAGTCCTGTGTGGAGTAGTGGTTGCTGAGATTATCCCTAGGGATAATAACTCTTTGATATGTAATTCAAATTCTTTTTGCTCATATGGTGTAGCTTTTACTACTGGGCAAGTGATTCTAATTTTAGGATTAATAATTTCCCATTTACATTCATCTTTTGTTCTTTCTAAATATCTAACAGGATTTTCTCCTATAATTTCTTCCTTCTTTAATTGGTAAATTAGGGGTTCTATCTTTCCTCTGAGGTGCTCTATTTCATTTAAGTCAATCTATAACTCACAATCTTCTTCTATGATAGTTTGTATTTCTTGGTGTGCAGATGGGTAGTAAGGAGTGGTTGTAATGGCATCTGCTTTCTTAAAGATGGTTACTAGGTCGCCTTGGACCATCAAACCTCCTGACTGTGATCGAATAAATCCCATGACTAAAATAAATTGAGTGGGTTTTCCTTTATGAAAAGGTTTCAACCACGTGAAAGGCAAAGTATATACTTGTTGATTGATTCTGATCGTGCTATCTACTAGTCTATAAGTGAGTGGGATTCTATTTCCAAAAGCATCTTGGACTTCGGAAGCTTTAATGGCCTTTTCTTTATACTTATCAGGAACATACTCCTGAGAAATGTAATTTTTATTGGCTCCTGTGTCAATAATGCCACGTACTGGTAACTTGTGTCCATCTTTAAATTCTATAATCGCTTCTATGTTTAAAAGGTTATTATAGCTCCTTGTTGGGTGAATTATGTTGATGTCTTCGTGTACTTCTATATTCTCATCATTTATCACTATCTTTCCTTTTTCTTTATATCGTGCTAACTCCTGTGCGAGTGTCCTATTTTCCTGTTCTAATGAACATATCCTCTGCAATAATTGCCTTATCACTTCTTTGTCAGTGTTGATTATGGGTTCTAAAGGTTCTTGGTGTTGTGCTATTATCTCTGGGAAATCATATTTAAACAAATGTTTAGCACACCTTCTACAGAACGATAATTCGCACTTAATGCAAGTGACCCTATGTTTTAACACATGAAAACAATAACATTTATCACATCTATTTTTATAATTAAATCTAAATGGCTCTAAGTTATGGTCACATGTAAAGAAGTTTTCAACTGTGCAATATTCTTCTAATAAATGTTTTACATTTCTTTGTCAGTCATCAGAGAGTAAATAGTGATGGTTCTGTTGAAATATACGGTTCGTAATTATAATAGTAATCTCTTAAATCCTTTAAAATGTTGTAAAGTAAATTGGCTCGTTCCCATGCGGCATGCATTTGGTCTCTGTCTAGAGCCTGGGATACTATGCAAAGTTCATAAAGATAAAAATTTCTAACAATTATATAAATTACTGGGATATTATTCATTTTAGAATCTTTCCATCATCACGTATCTTTAAATTTTGGGTTTTAGCTAAGTTTTTATTTTGTATTTTATTGATTAATTCGTTAGTATTCTCTCCTGATGATAATAGATACCCGATACTGGCTAGAACCAAATCTACTGCTTCCCTTTTCTTCAGTTCGGGATTACTTTCCTTAACAAATTCATCATATTCTTCCTTTATCAAATCCTCATATAATTTTTGTTGAGATTCATCTTTCTTGTCTACTAATTGTTGTCCTAACTTCATAAAATTCCTTTGTTTTTCTACTATATCCATTATTTTACATCTCCGTATTGTTTTGGAATTCCATAAGATTTCCTCCTTCTGCTAATTCTTCTATCCCATTTTCTCCAAAAATACTGCAAATATCACTGTCGTTTTCGCTATCATTGCTTTCTAAACTTACAATATCAAATTCATCTATTAATTCTAATTCCTGAAATAGTTTTAACATTTCCTTATTAACCGTTTTACTTCGACATTCTCTGGCGTAATGTCCTTCTATACCACTTGGACTCTCTTTAGTGAGCGAAAATATTTTGGAAGACCACAACACCTCTTATGAAGTCTAATGTAGTATGTAGTAGTAGACTGTTCTCTTTGTGAGAGTCTTCCCACTACCTCTTGAACTTTCTTGAGTGAGTGAAAATATTTTTGAAGACCACAACACCTCTTATGGAGTCCAATGTAGTCTGTAGACTGTTCTCTTTGTGAGAGCCTCCCACTATCTCTTGGACTCACTTGAGTGAGTGGAGATATTTTTAAAAACCACATCATCTCTTGTTGAGTCTAATGTAGTCTGCAGTGGTAAACTGTTCTCTTTGTAAGAGTCTCCCCATTACCTCTTGGACTCTCTTGAGTGAGTGGAAATATTCTTGAAAACCATAATATCTCATGTGGAGTTCAATGTAGTAGTAGACTGTTCTCCATATGAAAACTTCTTCACTACCTCTTGAAACTCTCTTGAGTGAGTAAAAATTTTATCGTAACTATTAGCTCTTGTTGAGTTCAATGTGGTGGAAGATAGCTTTCCTTGTGAAGACCTCTCTACTATCTCTTCAAACTCTGTTAAGTGAGTAGAAAAGTTTTTAAATACCACAACATCTCTTATGAAGTGCAAAGCATGTGGTAGACTATTCTCCTAGTGAAAACTTCTCCACTGCCTCTGGAATCTCTCCTGAGTGAGTGGAAAAAGTTTTATCAAGACCACTAGCTCTTGTTGAGTTCAATGTGGTGGAAGATAGCTCTCCATGTGAAAGCCTCTTCACTACCTTTCGAAACTCTCTTGAGTGAGTGAAAAACGTTTTATGTGAAGTCCATAAATTGTTGTTGAGCTCAGTGTGGAAGACAACATTTTATATGAAAGCCTCCCCATTGCCTCCTGAAAAATCTCTTGAGTGAGTGGAATGCTTGATAGATGCAAGGATAAAAGAAAAGAAAAAAACTTTGCAAGAGATAAAAAAAAAAGGTTTTACAAGCCTAAGACAAGGAGGCCTTCAACTATAAAAAGAAGAAAATAAAAAGAAATGGAAGAAACCAAGTTTGTATTTCATGACTAACACTTACAATATGTGATCTATAAGAAATTCTAAAAAAAGAAAAAGAAAAAAAGAAACAAGTTAAAGCATTCAAGTTAGTGATCAATCATGTGAGAGATCTCGATATGACAATGCATAAGCCTTGTGAAAACTTGAATGCACAAAGGCATAAAATAAAAGTAAAGACTTGAAAAGTTTATAGGCAAATGAGCTCGGAAGATTTCAGATATCAAAAGTCAAAGAATCGAAAAGCTTCACAAGCCTTAAATCTAATGGGCTTCATAAGCACAAAATGGAGAAGTCGTCAGACACCCATATCGAAGGGAATCAAGTTCATGATTACAACTTGAGATCCACTTTAAAACCAAGCAAATTAAAGAAATCATATAAAAAAAGTTATAACTTGATGAAGTCCAAACCAATGCTCAAAGCACATAAAGTCAAAATAAAAAAAAACTCAAATGAATGACAAATGAACTTAATAGTCTCAAGACATCATAAGTCAAAGACTCAAAGAGTTTCATAAGTCACGACTTGAAACAAGTTTCACAAGCACGAATGCGGAAGCTTTTGAAAAGTCAAATTATATAAAATCAAGTTTGTCATTCATCAACATAGAGAATCAACAACTTGAAATACAAAATCAAATCCAAGATGCAAACTCAAAAGGTGAAGCCATTATAAAAATCAAAGTCAAAGTAACCAAGTCAAGATTTAATAAATGAAAAAGTCAAGACTTGAAAATCTATATAAATCAACAATTGAACTCAACAGTCTTAAGACATCAGAAATCAGAGACTCAAAGAGTTTCATTACATATTTTAAATAAATAAACAAATGAGCTTAGCAGCCTTAAGGCATTAAAAATCAAAAGGTCAAAGAGTTGACAAGTTGCGAAAAGCTTCACAAATGCAAAATGCCGAAACCTTTTCTTTGCTTACTGATTTCTCAAAATGTGGAGGATTTACAGCTTGAAACCTAAGTCATATCCAAGATGCAAATTCCAAGATTTGACGAAGACCAAAAGTCAAAACGTGTTTTTTGGCGAAATAGTCGGAAGAAGCTGATATGATGCAATCATTGTTTACTTAAGCATATAAGTTTAAGATACATAAAGGCAAGATGATTACATCTCAAAGCCCTTGTAATTTCAATGAAGTATATAAATTCAAGTTTATTAAAAATGAATAATATTGATTGTTCAAATTTTTATTCATACTTATTTCTTAATCGAAGGTTCCTGCGATATTGTCCAGGGTAATTAACATTACGGCTTGCCCCTAATGGAAGCCACGAACCCAAATCTCTCTGAAGTCATAAAATAATTATAATTTAATTTGTGAGTCTTTATTTTAGCCGATTAATCACATTAAAAACCTGTTGAAAAAACCTATATTTTTAAATTTAAAAATAAAAAAATTCAAAAGGGATTTTTAAATGATATAAATAGATTAGGAGAATCACAAACAAAACAATTTATGGTTGAATGCACTTCAATTTTAATTGATGTTGGATTTGATTATAGCGTCATCCAAAGTGCATTAGAATCTTCCCGACTCAGCTTTTAAATTATTAACATTAAATTTTTATAACTTTGATTTTAAAATATTTTTAATTAAAAATAATTTATTCAAAATTTATTCATTTTCATACAAAAAATTCTTTTCTGGGAAAACATCAACACATTAGTTTGATACTAAACTAAATAAATGAAATATTAATCTCGAAAGTAAATAGTTAACATATTTTTCATTAGTCAAAAAATACGTGTATTTATATCCTCGCTTGTACATTTGAAATGTTATGGAAAAACATATTTTGTGATATTTAAAAAATCAATTATTTGGAAATTAAATACAAAGGTGGGCTTCGACCGCGTTTCAATCCAGCTGGCCTAGAACTGACCCGCCAAAACCTCCAGCGGGTCATAAAAATGGTGGGGATAATTCCATGACTTGTACCCAGATAGTGCATGGGCGGGTCCAATTACGGGTTGCGAGGAACCCGACCCGCAAACCTCACAAGTTGAATATGTGGGTTAAGCCGTAGGGTCCACTCCTTAACCCACACCTTTTAAACCATAGACTAATGCAAGCCTTTTTTGTTTTAAATTTAACAATCAAACGCAGGTTGACCAGTGAACCGGCCTTTGCTTGGTCCATCAATTCAAATTGTTTTAGTTAAGAGTAATGCTATATCATAAGAGTAATGCTATATCATTCAAATTGTTGCACATGAAACATATATTTTTTTTAATTTAAGCTTTTTAATTAAAAAAAAAAAGCAAATTTTGGGTTCTCTCGTGGCAGGCCTCCTCTCTCTCTCAACACCGGTCTCCTCTCTCCCGCACCTCCGATCCCGGCCGCCGCCCCCTCCTGTGGTGCCCCCGATCTTGGCGCTCTCTTTCTCGGCATCTCTCTCTCTCTCTGGGTTTCTCTTCTATCGTGACCGGTCTCCCCTCTCTTAACTGAGTGGTCTCCTCTCTCCCGCACCGCCGATCCCGGCCGCCGCCCCTTCCCGGCCTCCTGTGCCCCCGATCCCGGAGCTCTCTCTCTCGGCCCCTCTCTCTCTCTCTCTGGGTTTGTCTCTATCCTATGCCCCAGTTAAATTTACATATTAGCATTTATTTTCCTTGATTGATTTCATTAATTTGGCAAGTCTTAGTTTATGATAAGAATGGTATTTGTCTAGTTTTAATTTGTCTAGACTCTTCCTTGTAGTACATTGTGCTAGCTCAAGTGTGATGGATCTGGATCATGGGCTTGGTGTTGATGGGTTTATTGTGTTGTGAACCATTTTGATTCACAAGTTGAGATATATTACTTATGTTTGTGACACAGTTATAATTATTAATAACATCTGATCATAATTCACAGAGTCATGATAAATTGCTTGCTATGATCTCCTTCAGAAGTTACCTGAAAAGGATAACAGAAAAGCTTTTGTATGAATGATTTTATTTGATTTGAAAATGGAAAGCACATTCTACAAGATAAGTATAGTAATAGCCTTGTCTATTCTTAACCAGGACAATTATGCTGTTTGACAGAAATATGCAAATTATTTATGAATTTATTGTTTGTCTAATTTGTGTTTAGACATAAACCTAAAGCAAGAATATGGAAGAAGTGGTACTTGAGTATTTTGAGCAAGGAAAGATAATGTCGAAGTTGGATGTTCAAGTCATGGAATACATGCCAATGAGAAACCGATAGATTTTGATTTAATTGAAATGTCGTGCCAAAGGCCGGTATGATGCTTGATTATGAAGAAGAAGTTAATAAATTGTATGTCCAATACGCGCGGCGTGAAGGGTTTGGCATAAACAAAAAAAGCACGAGATTAGGTGATGATGGAAAATTGAAATATTACACGCTAGCATGTGCAAGAAGCGGCAAACGAATATCTACTTCAAAAAACTCCTTCAACCCAAGGCTATCCACTAAAGTAAATTGTCCGGCAAAGATTAATGTCATTGTTAGCAATGATGGGCGATTTACCATTTCTAGTGTTAATTTGGAGCATAATCATCCACTTAGCAGACAAAAAACTCGTTTCCAAAAGTGCAACAAAAAAATAGATGCACATGTGAAAAGAAGGCTTGAATTAAATGACTAAGCAGGGATAAGCCTAAGCAAAAATTTTCACTCCCTAGCAGTTGAAAGTGGGGGTTATGAAAATTTAACATACACTGAAAAAGATTGTAGAAATTATATTGCGAAAGCAAGGCAGCTAAGACTTGGCGTTGGAGATGCTGCGGCACTTGGAAAATATTTCTCTCGCATGCAACAAAGAAACACAAACTTTTTCCATTTGATTGACATGGATGAAGAAGGTCGTTTGAGGAATGTCTTTTGGGCAGATGCGAGATCTATAGCTGCGTATAAAGCTTTTGGTGATGTAATTTCCTTTCATACAACATACTTGACGAACAAGTATGACATGTCATTTGCTCCATTTGTCGGTGTAAATCATCATGGTCAGATAGTATTATTTGGGTGCGGCTTACTGTCGAAGGAAGATACAGAAACATATGTTTGGCTCTTTAAAACTTGGCTGGAGTGTATGTTAGGCAGAGCTCCTAAAGAAATTATTACAGACCAGTGTATGGCTATTCAGGGTGCAGTTAAATTGGTTTTTTCAAATTTCCATCACCGCCTTTGCTTATGGCACATCATGAAGAAGGTTCCTGAGAAGCTTGGTGGTTTAAATGAATACAAAGCAATCAAGAAGATTTTGAAACGCATCACGTATGAAATATTAGATATTCAAGAGTTTGAAGACACATACTTGAAGATGATGGCAGACTATAATATTGAGAAAAATGAATGGTTGAACTCTCTATTCAAAATTCGTGATCGTTGGGCTCCTATATATGTCAAAGGCATATTTTGGGCTGGAATGTCTACCACTCAAAGAAGTGAAAGCGTAAATGCATTTTTGATGGTTATGTTGGTCCGACAACTTCACTAAAGCAGTTTGTTGAGCAATATGATAATGCCTTGAAAAGCAAGATTGAGAAAGAGAACAAAGCTGATTTTGCTTCATTTAACTCATGTTTTCCATTGATCACTGATTGCTATTTTGAGAAGCAACTACAAGAATCGTACACAAATGAAAATTTTAAATTGTTTCAAGATGAGTTGCGAGAAATGATATATTGTAATCTTACTCTCAATGGTTCACATGGGGCAAGCCGCACATTTCAGGTGTCTGATATTGTCAAAGGGAAAGAATGTGCATTTAGAAAGCCAATGATATACCATGTTTACACTAATGACGAAGAGTTTGACATGAAATGCTCTTGTCAGTTGTTCGAGTTCAAGGGGATTATTTGTAGGCACATTTGCAAGGTGCTTATTGAGAAGAATGTGAAACAGATTCCTTCTAGGTATATTTTACCACGATGGAGGAAGGACATCAAACGCATGCATACATATGTATTAAACTGCTATAATGACCCTGAAACCAGTGAGGAAAAACAACGGTACAATAAATTGTGCGCTCATTTCACTAAAGCCGCAGAACTTGGAGCAGCATCAAATAACAAATACATCTTCTTGATGAAATACGTGGATGAGGCAATTGAGAAGTTGATGGGCAACACAACTTGCAAGGAAAATTTTACACCTGTGTCGTTGGAGGCGAATGATGTGCCACACCAAAAATTTCTGACTCTTTTGAAGGTGCGGAGTAAGGGGGCGTCCACCATCAAAAAGAAAGAAATCAAAAGTTGAAGAAGTAATAATTAGAAACAAGAAAAAGGTATTTGGGTGTAGTATCATATTCATTACTTCTTTATATCTTTATTTTTTAAGATGCACTTTTTTTTTTTGTATATAACATCCATGTTATTATTGGCAGAAGGGTCAAACAAAGGAAGATGTAGCAGCTGAGAAATTTGCACATGATGACCATTGCACACAAGAGAGCGTGGTAATTCCCTTGTAATTGTCATTAATGTCCAAATTAATTGTTTCAATCGTTTAATTTTTTGTAATGATTTGTTTGATTACAATCTCTTTTCTTAGGTGAATTCAAATTCTATATCGATCAATCTGGACATGCTCCATAGTTCTTCTCTAGGTTTTACAAGCCAATGCAATGATCTCTGATTGAGGTGAGTTGCAAGACGTACATATTTATTTTTGTATTCAATACTTAGTGATTAAGATTATTGGAAAACCATGTTTTGTTAGTGAATAATGAGGAAGGTGCAAACTTTGGACTTAGATTAGTTGTTTAAAAGAACATAATTCAAACACCTATGGTGTTAATTTTTTTTCATCGAAGTATATGCCATAGTTCATTTTATCATGAATTAGCACACAAGCATGAGATTTTATCAAGCAAATGAGATTTATATTTACTTCCACAATATGGTTTATCATGCTTGTCATATTTTCAAGGTTGTGATTTTCCTTCTCATTTTTAGGGTTCGTGTTGTGCAATAATATAAAGTGGGGAAAGAAAGTAGAAGGGGGATTATCGGAAAGTCTGGAAGCTCAGTGAGGCCCGCGGAGAGGGAGAAGGCTTGGGCGACGGGAGACGTCTGAGTTATCTTTAAATTTCCTGCTAAATAATTGCTTGAGAATGAACTGTACTTGTTACTGCTTGCTTGAATCTTAACTGCATTGTAATGCTTATGATTATGTTTGAATATTGTCTGGGAATTGGATCTATGTTTCTAACATCTCAAATAATATGGAGCGAAGGGCTCTTATCTGGTCATTGTCTTCTTATCCTGGTTCTATAATGAGCAGAATGAATGAATCATAGTTCACTGCCAAATATAAGCATTGCTGCATTATACTTCAAACTCTTGACAAACATACAGATTATGCAAATCTGCAATACAAGACATCTCTTTCCCTGTCTAAAACTAAAGATGGACAAGAGTTGGTTGGAAAATTCAAACTAATACAAGCTCCCGAAATTTATTTGAATTGTATGGCAAACTATTCATTTACATCTGCATTGAGGTATCTGCAGGATTTCAGCATAGAAAAACACACTACTACTTCAGCATGTGACACTTGGCTCGAAGATATGCAGGATTATATTCTCAACTTCAGCAACACCTAAGCCGAACTCATGCTTCATAAATGGTGAGAGATCCACATGGAGATTCAATGATATCTGCAGGGTTCTGTGTTTTGTTAACTACCTTCACAACTTCGCCAGATCCCCACATTGTGAACAGGTTGTTTGTAACCTAGAAGGCCAATTTTGCATGAAAATCTATCACATTATAAAAAAAAAGCTACATTAATTTGTCTAAATTAACATAATTTAGTTTTAGAAGGCCCATTCATGCGAGGCACCCTCATACCAATGCCCATTTGCAAAACTTTAGACTCCAAACCCATGCATCTTATCTGCAAAATACTCTCCAGCATAGGTGTCTCCATTTCTGCATACATAAGTACAGACAAAAGCACCTGGTATAAGCAAAACAGTTAGCGCAAACCCAACAAGAAAAGCATAATTATGGTGCGTGTATAAAAGATATAGTGCTACTCCAATCTGCAAAGGCAAGCTGAAAACATAAAATAGATGTCAATTGTAAGATAACCAACATAGAAATTAGTTGAATATTGGATCATCTTAAGCAAATAGAACCAACATAAAATAGATGTCAATTGTAAGATATTTTTTGTTGTTCTCTCACATATATAAAAACATATGGTTTTTCCATGCATAATTGTGAAGTTTGATCGAACTGCATATCAACAACCCAAGCAGCATGGTTGGAGCTTCCTAAAACACATGGTCACTTGTCTTGTTCATATGCTGGTAAAAAATCCCACACCATTGCAGAGCAATGATTGGTTAAGTTATACTTAGAAAACATTCCTTGACCTCATCTTGCATTAGATGGTAGCCAGAGAAGCTCAGGAAAAAAAGATGTTCTTTCCACAAATCTTAACCATGCGTAGAAATAGTTTGGTTGTGCTCCTGCTAAATCCTAGTCAATGTGAATCTATGAAGTATATACATTGATCTTTAACTCTCAATATATATATATATTCATTCAATATTCAAGCACATTTCAGGAGAGTGCTTCAACAATATTAAAATAGTAAATATGAAATGTCGCGTCAACCATAGGAAGGCAAACCATAGTCCAATATTGTCTTTGAATTTGAATGCAACTAATATTCTAACACATTAAAGCTCCCAACTAGAATTAGTTGCATACTAAAACTTGAACCAGGGCAAAGTTCATAATTACCAAAGAAAAAAGGATGAGAAATTTTGATTGGTTTTGCAACCAACTGATGGTAATATTTCTTCCAAGATAGTTTGCTTGAAACCATAAGAACTGGAAGAAAAAAGAACAGTCCCAGGCAATCTGCAGTCATTTCTCATGCTCAAAGGAATTTTGATTTCTGGCAACTCAATTTCCAGAGAAATAGAATGAAAGAATGAAAGAAAAATAAAATGTATCCCACTTTAAAGAACATTTGCTTGCAAGCAAAACATCAAAAAATAGCAGAGCAATCTCATTTTATCCAAAATCACTTTTTTTCAAATGAAATTCCAGTTTATAAGAATTCTTACCCCAGGAAATACAATCACAGAATGATGAACATAAAAGCATAGCATTAGAGTAAAGACTGACAATATAACGACAATATAATTGATGCGTACAGTCATTAAAACAAATGTACCTGTTGCACAAAGAAGGCAACATCTAAGTCTAAATAATGATGGAAGAAGAAGTAAAGTCTGAGCTAAGTCTAAATAAATTCTTCTTCAAATAATATAGTAAACAGAAATTAAAAAATAAATAAAGAAAGAAAGAATCAAGCAGCTATGCACAAAAAAGAAGTCAACCATCAATATTCCCAGACCCTGGAAAAAGAAGTCAAAGAAAGAGAACAATGTCAACACAAGTTCAAGGTCTACAGATAAATTGGAAAGGAACAACAAAAAAGCATTGTTTCTTGTGGTTGTTAATTGTTCCTCCATAAACACTTTCCTATAAACATTCTTCTATGGGACCATAACTAAAAAATTAATCTATAAATAAGAATCAAATACCTAATTTTGATTTTCTGCTCATATTTCCCACATAATTTATCAAAAGAATTAGAAAAGAGGACAAGACAGTTTCAACAATAATTCAAAAATCAAGTCTCCTTTATAACCATCAACACTAACCAATAAATGGCCAATAATTCAAAATCACATACTTCGGCATATGACACATAAAAAAGATTTACTTCAGAAAAAATTAATTTGTCAGGCATTTGTATTCATATAGTTTAGTTCTTATGAGGCAATGCAATTAAGTGGTTCATGAATTGCAGAAGGGTAATAGCTCTGCCAAAAAATTTTAGAAAGTGAGAGAGATAGTGCAATACATCAATTCCTAATATCCTTCTATACTTCCGTCATCTTGTAGTAATTGTCTAGAATTGCTTGGACCTTACCACCAAAGATCACAAAGAGCCCTTCACAAATTGTTCCCTGCACATTTATTATATGAAACCAACAACAATATTTTTTATTACTACTCCAACAAAATTTAGCCAACACAAATAGAGACAAATAGATACCACAAGCCATCAGCAAGATGACTATCATTCCAAATTTGGTTATGTTATGTTAATGTACAGGACCGACCTAAGATCTATAACTCTACATAATTGCAAGTTTGTTGGTTTATTAACTGGTGCTACAACCATTAGCCCACATGGACTCATTCAATACTTCAATGCAAATAATTCTTTCCAAGTTGCACATTATAAAACAGTCCACACATGTGCTGCACTACTGCATCAATTGGAAGTATCTATGGAATTGTAATAATCACATGATTTTTTGCTCTGCCATGTAAACAAACTACAACGTTATAAAGAAAAAAGTACCATCGTAAGTTGGAAAAGAAAGCATTTGTTGTGGATGATATCTACCAAACTAGTTTGTGTTAAAAGAAAGTAATTGTTCACATGAACTATGATTTTAGTTTTAAACGTAGTAGAACAAATAGCAATGATCTACATGTTCACAGATGAATTTTATCCCTCAATCTAGAGTTCAAGTTAGGGCTTCTCTATCCGCTACTTCATCAAATTTTATCCCCGATCCTGGCACTCCAATGTCCCATTATAATTCACAGTTGCTGAATCTGTCTCGTCCACCTTCTTCTCCCTCCTCAAACCAAACCTCATGTTCTAAAATGCCCTGCATCTTCCTAACAAGATAATTGACACCAAGGCTAACTCAACCTATGAAACATCATATAATAGCAAAAGTTGGTGAGTTCATGCCCATCTCTCAAACCTACTCTAATTGAGAATAATAATCAACCTTCATCAAAACAAATGACAGCCCTTACGAATCACTCATGTTAAGAACCATCGATTCCTTCACAAGTCAAAAACTTGCCGGTGATTCTCACACAATTTTCCAAATAGATATTTACTTTGGGAGAATTCTAAATTGTATAATAAAATAAATTAACAAACACTACACTAGTCCAGAAGATGTTTTCACAAAAATTAGCTTTCAATTCCCTATCAACAGAAACAAGTAAACGACTTAAACTTCAATAGAGAACAAGCACAATTTGAAACATGGTTTCAAGAAAATTTCAGATAATGAATTCATGTTTCATCATAGGCTCAGATCTTGCCCCTCTAATCTTTCACATGGAAAAACCTAAATCAAGGGCTGCAACTATAGTTGCCAAGCCACCCAATCTCCATACTCTTTTATAGGGCAAATCATCATGGCCAAAAGAACATCTAGAGTAATGCTTTATAGAGCGAACCAAATACACAAACCAGCCCCATTGACAGAAAGAAATACACAAACAAGCAACAGAATGAAAAAGAGGCTCAGATTCAACAATGTTAATTTTCTCCCACCTTTCCCCTTCCCTCTACAACGATAGGAGTAGCGGTTGCCTGCTAGGCCATCCAAGCTACTACGCTGTCATTATAAAGAGACGAGGGCAAGGGAGAATTTTTTAGGGCATCATCATTGCCTCTGTACCTGACTTCAAGGAGAACCGAGAGTAGCGGGGAGCGACGGTCGTGCCTCAAGAGAGAGGGTAGCGGTCACCGGCCGGAAGCGCCGACGGGGGCTGCGAACCGAGAAAACTAGGGCACAGGATAGAGACAAACCCAAAGAGAGAGAGAGAGGGGTCGAGAGAGAGAGCGCCGGGATCGGGGGCACAGAAAGCCGGGAGGGGGCGGCTGCGGGGATCGGCGGTGCGGGAGAGAGGAGACCACTCAATTGAGAGGGGAGACCGGTCAAGATAGAAGAGAAACCCAGAGAGAGAGAGATGCTGAGAGAGAGAACGCCAAGATCGGGGGCACGACAGGAGGGGGTGGCGGGCGGGATCTGCGGCGGGCGGGATCGGAGGTGCGGGAGAGAGGAGACCGGTGTTAAGAGAGAGGGGAGGCCTGCCACGAGAAACCCAAAGTTTGCTTTTTTTTTTTAATTAAAAAACTTAAATTAAAAAAAAATATGTTTCATGTGTTTTAGAGCCGGTCGCCACGTCACGAGCCACATCAGTCGTGTGGCTGGTTCGTGCGACCGGTTCGTATGATATAGCATTACTCTTTAGTTAAAGGTCAATCTGCCTGATTCACCGGTTCAACTTGAGCATGGTGACCCATTTAAGGCACGAGTTAGGGACGGTTCATCCAAAACCTAAGTCGGAACTTGCGGCTTGGGTTTGCCAGGCTGATTAGCTGGCTCTTGTTCACCATTAATCAAATATTATGAATTTTGTTTTAAATATAATAAATAAATAAATATATAAAAAGGGGTGGATTCACGTGCTTGCCGCCTTTCAGTTGCAGCCGGTTGAGGCCAGAGAGATTGGTGTGAGAACCGTGAGATCCATTTTGTTGCTTTGCAGTGGTGGATCTGACACGTAGCGTGTCCGGATAGTCATAAAAGCAGTTCTTTTTGCTTGCATAAGTTTAAATGAAATATGGGGCTGTTTGGTTGGGAGGAATTGAAAGGAGAGGAGTGTGAGAGCAATAAAAATGAGGGGGATTGGAAAAGTAATGGGAATAAAAACTATGTTTGGTTGGAAGGATTGGAGAAGTAGTTTATTGAGAATGTGAAAAGTGAAAAGAAGTGGATATGATAAAATGACTATTATGCCCTTTTTTAAATAAATATTGTTATATATTTGTATATATAATAATGGGTTTACTAATTGAAACATTTAATATTAACTAATCAAGTATTAATTATTACCATAAATTAATTGCTACACATAAATATTGAACTTTAATATATCACAAAATTTAAAAATTTTTATTAACATAATTATTACTAACAATTAATTAACGGCGGCTTAAGATCCATTTTTTTCGTTGTAGTTATAAATTAGTTTGCGGAACTAATTATATTCCAAAAATATATATTTCCAAGAATAAATTACTACCTACATAATTGACTTTGTAAAATATGTAAATATTTTCTCATAAAAAAAACTAAGAATTGAATATTTTCTTACAATAAAAATAAACATTAACAACAACATGGTTGAAAAAAATGAGAACAAATTGAGAACAAGTATAACTTCATTCAATAGCATAAGAATCAAATGAGAACAAAATGACACAAAATTGTTTTTCCATATAACTATTATTACAATAATAACAACTTACAAAAAAAACAAAAATAAAAATTCTTCTAACCAAAGTTGAATCAAAGATCAACAATTTATTACCCTAGGCATGCAACACTTTTTTAAACAAAACAAAGAACAAAAATAAATGACAACAAAACATGAAAAATTCATGAACAAAATCCTATCAAATCTCATCCACCATATAATAACAATTATACATTGTTCATATGTAGTGCACAATTTAAACATACGTTAGACATTCACCAAGCATATTATTTTTGCACTAAGGTGCATAACATTACCATAACATGTGCCATACATGCTTCAATAGATTTTGCATCATCCAACCAAATTAAAACAAACTTATGATATTACATATTCGGTGGACTGTAGCCCAACCTCGATAATAGGACACGACAGAAATGCAACTTCTTGTTGTTGGCCAAGTCCATGAAAATTTTTAATTGATCATCATCCTTTGGCAAAACCTAAAAAGAAAACATTGTATCAATATCATAAACAACTTCCATCTTACACATTATTACCAAAACATACACAGCGAGGTAGAAAACCACCTGTAGGATGAACATCGCCTCATCATCTGAGAGACCATCAATTTCAAATATAACTTACGGCAGTAGTTGTTTTCTTTGTCCAAATTCAGCAAGAGCAGCCGCACGAGCCCTCTCAAGTGCTTCGTTGGCCACATCACGAGCTTCATCTCGCGCCACCTCACGGGCAGCCGCATCAGCTAGTGTTTTCAAGCCTGGACCAATAATTTCCATAAAATTTTGGAAATTTTGAGATATTTTATCGACGAATGGGTCAACAGGAGCTTTTCTTTTCCGCTGTCCTTTGGAGGTGCTTGTCTCTAATCCCATAGGTGATGGGGCCGGAATGGGTTCCTCCACAGGCATGTAAAACTCATCAGTAGACATTTGAAAGAAACCTGTGTCATCATCCAAAGGGATGTTCTCACGTGAATACTGCTCTGCATCATCCCCAATATCCCCTCTTGAGCTTCTTTGAGCTCTATCTCGCTCGAAGACTGCGACCAAATCAATAAAGAAAGGAAAAGCTTTGCCATACAGACCACTTGCTTCCTTGTGATTCTGCATTGCATTAAGAAAAAACCAATAATGCATTACGACGCAGTCCATTTTATAATTACTAGAGAAAATTATGCGTGCCTTAACGTACTTATCATATGCACTTTTTTCACATTCGATAGTGCATTTCTCGCAGTTCCAAACAAACCCACTTATCTGTAGAATATCAGCAATTGCAGTTGTTTTGCTTCTAAACAATTTTACCTGGGACTCAATGTTAAGGAATGCCTTCAAGGTGGTCCTCAGTATTTTTCCTTTCATCATTTTCTCCAATTAACCAAGATAGCCATTTCTAAACCCATTATCTGCTCGCCATACTGGATTTGTAGAAAACTCCACTAGAGCATCGATCAGGGCTTTGTCTTTTTCCACTGTCCAATAATGCTTGTTTTGACCCCTCCCCCTTGGCTGTGAATCTGCTTCCATGCTACACACATACAAGATCATATAAATTAGGTACACAGTAATTGATCACTTCATCACCAATGATATCATCATGCAGTAATAACTGTATCACAACAAAATATTAATAATTGTAGGAAAACAACATTATTATTCCACTACACCAAAATGATGTCCATATATCAAAATGAAACCACTAATGTCAGCTTTTTTATGATACACTCAAGTTGATTGCCACATGTTGAACATATCCACTGCCATGCTATGCCTGAATTGTGTCCACTCATCCGTTGGATCGATCGCTCTATCTGTGTTTTCTTCAACTTCAAGATCGTTCTCATAATCTTCTGCAGGATCTTCTATCATCTCTCTTCTAATGAAGTTATGGAGTAAACAACAGGTATTAATGATGCGCCTTTGTGTGACTATGTTATAAAAACTTGGACTTGATAAAATTTTCCAACGGTTTTTTAGAATGCCGAACGTCCTCTCAATCACGTTTCTTGCACTAGCGTGTTTCATGTTGAAAAATTCTTCAGGGGTACGTGATTGATGCCCATCACCCCATGCACTTAAGTGATAGCGTTGTCCTCGAAAAGATGCAAGGAAACGAGGGTTATTTGCATATCCGGCATCCACTAGGTAGTAAAAGCCTAGTGAATACAGAATATTTGTTATTAGTAAAAGCCTAGTAAAAGATAGGTAGGTCGTGGAAAGAAATTTTAACAATAATTCTTTTTATTACGGTCTGGAACCTTCAACCCATTAGGCTTTGATATAGCATCTCTAAAGACCGGCCGTAATGAGCTGGCCCTTCCCAGCTAGACAAGACATATATGAATTGCATGTCTTGACTGCAAACGCCAAGGACGTTAGTGGTTATTTCGAACTTTCTCGATCTATATATTGGGCAATCAACTTTGGAATATTCACATGTATATGTGTCCCATCTAATGTCCTAAGACAGTTCTACGTTCAGTAAAAAAAGAAATTATTAGTTACCAAACATTAACAGGTAGTAGAGGGCACAGTTTATTACCTTAAACCACTTCCATCTAAAGTCTGTTAAATTTTCCTGTACTGGTTCTGGTTTACTCAAAAGAACATAATGGCATAGTATGACTGACTTTAACACAGCATTGAAATGACGGCTAACTGTCTCACCCGATCGGAGAAAATCAAATTTAATGACTCTATTATTAACATGGTGCGCAAGGATCTTTAGAAAGATCACGATCATCTCATGGACAGAAATGTTTATTGTGCCGCGTAGCCCACCAGTAGTAGTTAACAATTGGCACAAATTATGAAAACAACGTCGATCCATACGTAGCTTGTCAATGCACTTGAAATCACTCTCGAAAACAATACGGTACAGATACTCACGTTGTTTGCAGTGTCTAGTAGATGCCAATGAAAGATCATGTTGAATCATTGTTTGTCTTGCATTACGTCGTTTCGTCAAACATGTAGTGGTCATGGTTGTCATTACGTAAATGTACCATATGATCATAACACAATATAGTCGAAATAGTTTAAGCTTGTTCATGTTGTTTAAATCTAAAAAGTCAGCAACAACGCATATATTAAAATGTCAGATTGAAAGATTTTGAATGAGTAAATCTAAATAGACAACATACTAATTAAAGCTATTCCCTAGCAAATATAATAAGGACTTCTTACTCAAATTACACAAGAAACATGGGAAAATTAAATTTATAAATTAATTGTTACCTTCCTCGCAGAAACAAAACGAAGATGAGAAATTGAAATCAACCACAAGTCCAATGCTTGCCTACAGCCTCATCTGCAATAGAAGTTAATAGAGATGAATATACTTTAAAGAGGGAATAGTGTGTTGTTGGAGTTGCATGAGAGTTGTCTGCAGATCTTAACTCACTTATCTGCCTAAAATGGGAGGCATTTGAGTAGACTTTAATGCTTGTTTATCAACAATTTAACCAGATAATATAATTAAATGCCATTTTATCATGTTATAAATAACATTTTAACCATTAACCTGCATAAGATGCACAAATATAATACTGAACACCACACTTGTTTTTATATGCATGATGAATTCATCATTATAGGAAGAAGGTATCACAAGGGCCTAGACTTGGACCATAAGCTCATTATTTGTCATATGGTCAATCCTCTAACACTAGCTAACTTCAGTGGGGCTCTCTAAAATAAATATATAGGTCGTTAGATGACTATACTAATATTTAAATATATGAAGGTATGGTAAATAGGATTTCACTGGATAGAGAACTACTCATAACTTGCATGATATATTATTTGGCAATTACCATTTGGAAACATCCAGTTTAATGCAATTATGTGATCACTGACAGAGGATATGAAAAATCTCATATCTTGTGGTCCTGTGAGTTGTCAGCCTGAATTTCCGCTCCATGTATAATCCTCTAATAAAAACAGAGTGACACATATTTAAAATTTTAATCTATGAATACCTAATAGACGACATAAGCACATTTAAACAATTACTGTAAACATAAATCTAATCCATGTCATAAACCAACATGGGGAGGTTTCAAACAGAGAACAACATTGAAGGCAAATGTTAATTGACAGGAATGAGTGGTAGCCTAGTTGTAACCATGTATCCAGGCATTCCCCAATATCAACAAACTGGTATATGAACATGTTATCTTAACACACGTGCAACCCTTGACAGAGTGGCCAGAATAAGAAAAGGTTCAAAACTATCTAACCAATCTATACAAATGATACTGCCACTTTCGAAGAGTTTCATTCACTCCAAACTATCAATTCTCATTTAATCACCCTACTCAGCCATGGGGAAGATATGCTTCTGCAAGGGATAAATTGAAATTTTAAACAGTAGAAGTAGCTTCTAGAAAAAATTGTAATCATCTAAAAGGTAGGACAGGCAATCCCATGAGCACAACAGGTAAGGAGATTACAAGTAAATGATAAAGTCAAACAAAGTGGCTTAGCAACAGATTTACATAAAAGATAAAGCCAAGCAAAGGGGACTAGTGTAGTAATTCAGAATCTACTAAATACATATATTGATTTTCATTTTCAAGAAATATCATCTTGAAAGACCACTTCCCATACCTTTGTGCAATACTTAGAAAAATACTGTAATACTATCTCCAACTTCATCTAGGTTCCTTGAACACCTGCATTACAATAGAGTAAAGCACATCTTTAAATTTCGTTCATTAGGCACTATAATAGTATGGAATAGTAATTGTAGGTTTGCCTTAAGAACCTTCTTTCTTTCATTCTAGATGTAATTGGTATTTTATGAACCTTAACATCTCAGGAATATTGTCTCATTTAAGGTCAGACTTTCAAACATATGCTACACAGAGTTTTGTACTAATATGTTGATTATTTGCTCATTAGGGATATGCTACACTAGAAGCAACAAGAAATGAGAATTTTTACAATAGATGGAGGCTTCCAGCAGAAAAAGATTGACGAGATTCAAGCTCTTAGTTGAGACGAAGCACTCCAACTTCCATCTAGGTTCCCAAACTTTTTTGCCTAAGAAACAAAGAAAACAATTGATTGTTGGGAATTGCTTAGGGACAACTATCTCTATCAGGATTCAT
This sequence comes from Dioscorea dumetorum, assembly GCA_902712375.1. Lineage (NCBI taxonomy): Eukaryota > Viridiplantae > Streptophyta > Magnoliopsida > Dioscoreales > Dioscoreaceae > Dioscorea > Dioscorea dumetorum. The sequence continues at coordinate 4,727,091 of CACTHL010000492.1, forward strand.
ATCTTAACTGCCAACTTACAAGAATAAATTTCTTTCACAAAGTATATATATTTATATACACATATGGGAAGAAAAAACAGAGAATCACAAGAAATAAAATGAAATACCTCCAACATCAGACAGATCAACACTCCCAAGCAGCTGTTCCTTTCACCTCCTCAAGCTCTCATCATCCTACAACATCATTGGAGATTTCATATTGATAAAAAAAACAGAAACATTGCACTATAATCAAACAAATACACCATAAAACAAATCACTGAAGTGCCAAGAACAATATGGAGAACTTTCTTTTACTACATCATAACATAAAACAAATTTTACATAATAAAGAAAACAGACAAACAAACCAAACTGACTGAAAACTTCATGTTAATCAGAAAACCTCTTTTTTGGCACGAAAAAGAACAAATAAAGAGCTGGTTTCGTTCTCAAACACTGGAATCCATTGATACATTCGGACTCTCTCTCGAAAATCGGCCAAATTTTGCAACTAATCCTACGATTTCAACCTACAGATCCAACACACCAGAAAAACCCCTCAAAATGCCTAAAAAGGCTTTGATTGAACATCTAGGAACACAACAAAAAGAGGAAATTGAAGATTTGGCTGGAGATCGGTGGTGAAAGTGAGTGGATTCTCACCTCAGAGGGAAGAATCAATGGACAAAGAAGTGCCAAGAAAATCTTGATCGGAACGCTGGTTCACCGAAAAGGCTTCACGGGGCTCCGAACCGGTGGTGATAAAGCCAAACCTCCGCCGGTCAATAGAGCGACATTGCCCTTCTAACCTAGGAGCCAGATGAGGAATTCTTTTTCAACCCAAGGGCATAATGGTCTTTTTAATGGTTAGGATTCACAATCCCCCCAAAAATTGGATGAATGCCACTCCTTCTCCAATCCCTCATCAACCCTTCTTCATTACTTCCTCAATCCCATTACTTCACACCCAAACAAGGGCTTACCCAATGTAAGCAATGATTCCCACTCCAATCCTCCCAACTAAACAACCCCTATATTTCTATTCATTAAAATATAGTTTGGCTTTTATCTTCCAACTTATATATATATATATATATATATATTCATCTTTAACAACTAATGTTTATTTATGTACTCTAAAATTATTTATTTTTTTGTTTTTTGTAAGTTTTTTTTTCAAAGACAATAAACATCATAAAAAATAAAAAAATACATAGGTGTACCTGTTGCAATAGCTAGCTTGATGATTTCAAAAAGATAAATCATCTGTGATATAATCCTAGAGAGAAGGAAATATTGTATTCTCAACAAGAGACCCACACCAAAATTAGTAACGTACTATAAAATAACACTCTGGCATAGTGTGCAATGCATGAACAACAATGCATGAGCAACATTTCAAACCCTCACCATTGTACACTTTTCTAGTTGAGCTACCATTGATACTCTCTACAAATTTTCATTAGAACTATAAAATCTAAAAAATTCCATTCTTTCGTTTTTGGCAAACACTCTAGCTTTCTTGTTGCTGCCTTGGAATGCCAATCATCTCCCTAAACCTAGCCTTTATTCTCATTGTCATGGCGATGGAGCAGCTTATGGCCACCATCTGCAAGCTTCCTCGCTAAGGTCCCACCTGATCTGCTCCACTACACAGAAGTTCGTTATGCTCCAGTTACCATGATAGTTGTCTTTTCTTCTCATTGCCATTGTTGTTCATCATACCATGACCAAGCTCCATCATTAAGCCAAAGGACTTTAAGATCATTTCTCTATATGTTGTTTGAAGATTTAAATGCTTCAGCTATATAGAGTTGTCAATTCGGACCTCGATCGCCAGGCTGGCAAGTCCTGCTAACTTAGGTAACTTAGGTGTGTTGGGTTGACCTTTTGTAGTTATGTTTGAAAGTGGCCTAAATGGGCCAGCTGGTTTGTGTCACGGTTTGTTTTTTTGGGGATGAGGAAGGGGGGTAGCTTGCGTAAGGGCACAAATTGTTCGAATAATATAAAAAAATATCGTTCCAAAAAAGACTATAATTTTTAGTACTATTTCTTGCAACTAAAGGTGATCTAACTAAATATGGGTATAAATAAGAAACATGAATAAACTAAATATAATTAAAATAAAAAATATTAAATTATGGTTAGCGGCAAGTAGAGTCCATGTAGCAATAATTTCTTTATAATGCTTAATCATTTAAAGGTGATTTATTCTATAGTACTTACTATTTTCTCTTAGAAATAATAAGGTATCTAACATAGAATAACTTATACTTTTGTGGTAATTGAATCTAATTAGATCATCTAAGTTTTGTAATAATCATTCATTCTCAAAAAATCATAATCTTTAGTTTCAGCCATGGTTTTAAAAACCGGACCGGACCGGCCGGTTCAACTGGGAACCGAGTGGTAAACCGGTCCGGTTAGTCACACCAAATACGAAAAAACCGGACCGGCCGGTTCAACCGTTTCAACCCGGTTTAAGAATTTGGTTTAAGAAAACATTGATTAAAATTAAATCATTAAAGTTAAACAAACCTAACAAAAAAACTAGGTTTATTTATTTGTATGCGAAAACATTGATTAAAATTAAATCATTAAAATTAAACAAACCTAGCAAAAAAAAACCCGGTTTATTTATTTGTATGCTTGTATTTTATTGTTGTTGATGTAATATACTTGTATTTTATTTCATTCCTCATTTTTTAATGATTTTGTTGATTTGGTGTTGTTGGTGATGGTAGTTGTGTTATTGTTGTATGCTTCTATTTTATTATTGTTGTTGTTGTAATATAGTGTAAACTTATATTTTATTTAATTCTTTATTTTTGAATATTTGTTGTATGGTTGTATCCTTGTTATTTGTACTTTGAAAAATACAATTTTATGTAGAGTTAACACTTTGTGATCTTTATAACTTTGCAATATGTAATTGTGTATTTTTTAATTTTTCTTATTTTTTAAATTATTTTTTCTTATTTTTTAAATTTTGTAAATTTTAAAAATTTTATTTATTTAAAAAATATTAAATATTATTGAATCGGCCGGTTCAACCAGTTCAACTGGTTGGACCATGAACCGGTTACCTAACCGGGTCGGCAACCGGTCCGGTTATTAAAACATTGGTTTCAGCCTTAATCCTAAGGTTTCTAACACCGTTGTTTACCTTTCAGTCTTGCTTTAGTGTCTAATATCATATAAATATGGGATTCATCACATTCACAAGCATTAAGTATCAAAGGATCAAACCAAACAATTTGAACGTTAAAGTAGAGAGAAAAGTCAATACAAAAGTCTTTGTTTATAAAGGGCGAATTCCAACCCTAAGAAAATAGATCTATTTATTTATGTTCGATTTTTTAAGCATAATATTCAAAATAAGCATTAGACAAACATATAGGAAATGAGGAGAGTAAACCCTATATCTTTCATACAAAAGAATTGGTTGCTTGCTTGTCAATTGATGGAAACCTTTGCATAATCTCTCTCTTTTTGGCTTCTTCATTTTCCTTAGAAGTCTTGGAGAAGATCACTTCTTATATTACTCTTACCACCATATTAACTTTGTTGAATTAAAACAATCCCACGTCAATGGAAACATAAGGTTCAATTACAGTTTTGTTGACATGAGTGCCGTTTTAATTAGTTTCTCTTTCTTTTGACAATTTTTTAACAGAAATTTTCTTTTAACCTTTATGCATATGTTTATACAAGCAAATATGTAAATATTTTGTTTGCTGTAAATATGAATTTTTTTTCGACAAAAGTGACAAGCACTATCAAGGTACTAGCATGTACGAAGATGCATAAGTTACCGTTGTTTTATGACCTCTTGGGAATTGCCTTGCGATTCTGAAATGAAAAAAAAAAATACAATATCGCCCACAGAGGACCCACTATATCCATTTGAAATATTGTCATACAAAATACATGAGTTCAGAACAACAGATGAACAAAATTACTGCAGTTTCATAAATAATATTTACTACAATATGATAACAATACTACAGTGCATGATCTTGACTTTGCACTTTTGCTCATCTAGTGTATGTGACTATGACTAGGCTTGTCGATATTGTAAAAAGAAGCAAAAGGTACAATACATGAACTTAGTAAGTGATCATCCATCCCAGTACTAAAGTGAAAAATAAAAAATAATTTATTTGACAATTCAAGTGAGAAATAGCCATTTGAGTCCTTGAATATTATATCAAAATTAATTATTTTAAATTTAAAAGTTAACCTTTTAATTAATATAGGTGTTTATTAATACTAATTTTTTTTAGAAATAAATATATTTATTTAAATGATTACATTTTCTAAATTTTTGAATTAGTGATATGTGCCCATGAGCAGCCATAATGTTAAATTTAAAAAAAATTTAATATATGTATTTAATTACTTAAATTTTATAAAAATTACATGGTGAGATGTGGTGTGGGAGTAAAAAGATCGGATCAGCGAATAGAAAATTTTTCTTAAAAACGAAATATTTGAAAATAAAAAAATTATATTTTAGCGGATAACATATGCTTATGAATATTAATAATTTTTAGAAATTAAACATCCGTTAACATGGGTTTCCCATTTTGTGCAAAGTGTGCTGACGGCCCATGGTGCACGGCCCATCAGTCGGAGGCCCAAAAGTCTAATCCTTACTCATTAGTCATTTGTTATTATAAACAGTATTTTCAATTCTGAAAAAAAGGAAAAAAAGAAAAATCGGGGTTTTCGATTTCTCCCTTGAGCGTAACAATTCTCGGATTGAGAACCCGCGAGGACGAGGGGTCTCACAAATCCAAATCCAAAGCGGAACATTAGGAGGGTTTGCATATTTTGAATTGGGTCTGGCATCTCCCAGGGCTCGGATATGGCTGCTATGGCGGGCAGTGTCGCTTGTCCGACAGGGAATCACGTCGAGAAGACGAAGACTCTGATCGGTGCCCTTAGTCTTGTCTCCCGGAACCTCCCTCTCCCTCCTGAGGTATTCGATGCCGTTTCTTCTATCTATCACGATGGAGAAGAAGTCTATGATGCCGACGACGAGGAGGCCGAGGCGATCGAAGGCAATGACGCTCCGGCTGAGAAGCATAGCGTGAGTGGCAATTTTTAATGATTTCTTTTGCTTCTTTGTTTGATTATGTGGGTTTTGGGTTTAATTGTTGTTGAATAGTTTGATTTTTTAATTTTTAATTTTTTTAATATTTTTTGGGTGGTGATCGAAGTCGCTGTTTTTCCTTTCTTGGTTTTCTTTTTTTCGAGATTATGGGTTTCTCCGGAATTCAGTATGTTTATTGTGAAGATTTTAGATATTGATGGATTTATTACTGTTATTTTTATCAAGAGTTTGTTCTTTATGTCGAAGATTATTGGGTTTGTTTGATTATTCTTAATCTGACTCTAATTTCTCGTTTGTAAAAACTATGAGGAGTATCTTTGGCAACAAGGACTGGTTTAGAGGGCAACTTGGATAGTTTGTTTTTATGTCTGTATGTATACTTAATGTATTGGAAATTGCTGTAATGAGGAAGCCATAACTGGATGGAGAAATACGTAGTTGGATATTATTCTTGACCATCAAGGTTGGATCAATTTTGGAACTATACTATGTATTATATGAAACTGATGGGTGGTTTGCTCAAATTGTTTAGATTGTGATATTGTATAGAATGTATTAATACTATTTCTAATAGCTGAGAATAAGTTTGTTGTATTTAACTAATTGTAATGGTACAATTAGTGGTAAGTAATCCTTTGTGGTTCAGTTTTCTGTTCCCAGGTTGTAGGGAGGCACAAGTATTTATCTTTATGGAGGGATGAACAGATGCTTAAATTCCAAATTGGCACAAGTATTGTTTAATGGGAGGGGATGGTACCCTTAATCCTGAAACAGCCTAATACTCCATATTTTAAGATGACATGTTCAGCTTTATTACTCTCAAATAGACTCAGAGGCCTTGTTTGAGGAATAAATTAATATTCACTTGAATAGTGTTAGCTTGATCACACTTAATCCTGACTAACAACCAATTTTTGAAAGTGATAAAATGTGGTGAAATTAAATAAAGTTTTTTTTTTTTTGAGTGAATGAGCCAGGTCATCCATGCAGTTTTCTAACTGCAAATTTACTCAGATGTTATAATATGCATCCATACCACGATGTGCCTTGGCCTGATATATCATTGTGCTGTATGCATGCAGCTTCTTCGTGGAGCACCCTTTGAAAGATTTACCATGGTATCTCTAACCTATACTTTGAATCCATTAATCTTCATACAAAAAACAGCCAACAAGCCTTATATCCAGTAAGGACCCAATAACCTTTGGCATAATCCATAATTATCATAGATTGGGTTTTTTAGTTTAACTTGCTAGGTAATAACCATTCTACAGTCTTTCACAAATCTCATTTTATTGTCACATTTGTTTATGTCAATTAGACACATGGTACTTTGAATCCTTTTTTTCAATGTTTGGTTTTTAATTTGTCATCCAAGTGCTTTCCCCTGCAAACTCCACACTGGAAAAGGCTTTTTCCTTGTTGTCCATTATTTTCATCATCATCTTCGCCTTTTCAAACTGCATTTAGGACTATGCATGTTTTTTCTCACAGTTACCTATTCTTCACAAAGGTGGTGATTACATTCTTCAGAAATGTATTATTTTACTGGTTCTTTAATGTAATGTTGCTTAACTCAAACTGTATTAATTCCATATGAACTTGATATAATAAAATGTACCAAATTGACATGTAGCTATGTAAGTTCAATACAAATCGTGACAGTGAAATAATGCCTTACTACTATGAATGTTTCACATTTGCATATTGATATTTATACTCTTTATGTAAAACAAACCTTTACACTCTTTCAGAAAGTTTATATGTAAATAATATTTTTAGAGAGGAAGAGTAGGATAATTTCATCGTTCACTTTTATCAATTTGGTTTGCGAGTCATTCATTTGTCATCATGTCATTTGGAATTTGTTAGTTACTTTCTAGCAAAGAGGGCTCTAAATTTGTAAGCGGCTATTTAGTACCACAGCTATGAATGGTGAAGATGACTCGTGGTGTTAATTTTTTTATTTTATCAAATTGATTTAAACACACCAATTTCTGTCATCTCTCCCTGATTTAATTGGAAGATTCAATTCATAATTAACTTTCTTATCATTATTTTGTCAACCATTTATATGCAGGTTAGTGAAGCTTTAACAAGTGGAGCGTTGATATCTCAGCTTGAAGATGCCTTATTGAAGCAACAACTAAGTCGCTTGTCTGCTTCAGCATTGGAAGAATCGAAGGAAAGCCGTTTTCAGAGCCACATTCAACATCGTCTTGAAGAGCTTGAAGGTTACTGCTTTTCTGGCTAACATAAATCTTTGTGGTTTGTCTTTTCTTTTGGATGGGTTTACTGAAAGCCTAAAACACACATGTTACCGCTGTAATTTGGTCTCTGATGTGTGTATTAAAAATTATATTGCTGGTAAAATATGATTAGTAGTGACATGCCCCAATGCTTTTGGTAAGGAGCGAATAAGTTAGATTATTTTTGGAAATTACGCAATTGAATTAGTCTAATTGAAAAGGTTAATGACCAAACCAATAAATCAGCAAGTTAAGAAGATAAAATGTGACGTTTATCCTTGTTATGCTGTCTTTTTGACTGTTGGATTTGGCTTTTTAATTTATTATGGATTGCCCATAATCATGTTTATGTCCCCAAGATGATATCTCTATTCAGCTCGTTTCTGAATATTTTTGTAGTTTAGAATTTTGCTAACACTGGTTTTATCTTTATGATTATTTTATCATTCATTTTCTTCTTTTCCTGTTTATTTTCCTTGAAACCTAGCACTTTAGTAATCACCTGATGGTTTGAGATCTGCATTAGCAATTATTCTTGTTTATTGAATGATTTTGATGCGTGGCATTGTCACAGTAAAAGTTAGAATCAATATACTGAATTTTCTTGCTTATTAATATCTGTGCAAGTTGGACGAAAGTTGTGCAAAAGAGAAGATTATATTTCCATTTAGAAAGTTCATACTCTTATCTTAGAAAACTATCAAAGAGGGCTGGGAGATGGTCTTTTTGATACTTTCTATAATTGTGCTCCATAGAGTTTTGATATCCTAAACGCAAAACAGGTCTATGATCATTTTAATTCACATATATTAATTTAATCTCTAAAATTCTTTGAAAGGTAATTTTTTCCTGTTTATGTCTTAATATGATAGAACTTCTCTAGATCTCTTGTTTATGTCAAACTTGATATAACTTGATGTGATAGGACTCCTTCAGATCTCTTTTCCTAGATAGTAACTTGCAAAAATCTACTCTACTATTGCATTTTACTCTTTGGCTTGCGAGGACTGATGAGCTTTGGCCATCTGAGGCAGAATTTATACCTGTAATTTCCCTGTCAGTAGATGATTACTGTCAGCATTTGTACAAGGATAAAGTACCTATCTTGTAGGTCTGCATGATACATAACCAGCGTAAGAACCCTGCTTGTGATAAAGGCAGTCTTTTGATATTAATGTAAATATTAGATTGGAGATGTAAGTAAATCCAGAAGATCTCATCAAGGTTTCTGTGAACAGTCCTTTTACAATTTTTCTGCATTCTACTATGTTTATTCGTCTCTTCAAACCTTTGCTCCTGTTTGACACAGTTTTGCCATCAAGTCGGGGCGAAGAGTTGCAGCAGAAGTGTTTACTTGAGTTATATGGTCTCAAGGTAACTTTTAGTCATGGGTTGTAGACTATCTTCTTATTTGGATAAGCAGATTTGTGTGTTATGTCCAGTTCGCCTTCTGGTATTGGATCTTTGGTTTTTATCGATTTGCTATAAATGCTAAATCAACATTTTTACTTTTCTTTTTGCGCTTTATCTGGTAGCACTTTCCAACACTTGAAATATTTCTTTTGATGTCTGATAATTATCTGATTACAACTTCATATTTCTGATCATTGAACAGCTTTAATTTTTTGTAGCATTGATTGCGTTTATGAAAAGCGTATATTGTAATTGATTATCTCACTACCAAAATAACAGTTGAAATTGAGGGCTTTTTGCTGTCACCTGAATACCATATACTTGAAGGTTTTGAATTTCAGCCAGGACAACAGTATATGTGACCCTATCCAAACCTGACCTTGGCAGTTATGATGAGGATCTACATTTAATCCAATCATGCAGAGCCTGTTCATCTTCCTACTTGTCTATGTCTTAAGCACCTTTGCATTAAGAGAAGTTGAAAAGGTTTTTACTAGGATGCAGTAGCAAAGACTGGCTTAACCTTTTGTGTCCATATCTCATTCTTTGGGCGGAATAATTTGACATACTGAAATTACTAGGTATCAATATGATATTGTGTCTGGAAATCTAAATCGGACCAGTTGCAAGTATGGCATATTCCAAATTGATATTGTTGTCAAAATTTACTGCCAGATAGGCCTGTCAGAAAAACATTTGAGAATATGTTTTTGTTATCTGTTTGAATAGAAAAACACAGATGCCTAACATTCATTCTCTAATAAGCATGGCAGCCTTTGGTGAGTAAACATGGAGAGAGAGAGAGCCTTTGGTGAGTAAACATGGAGAGAGAGAGAGAGAGAGAGAGAGAGAGAGTTGCAGATTTAAGAACCATAATTTTATGTATTTAAACTATTATATATCTAAAATGAAATTTGTTGTTTTATTAAAAAGAAATCCACCGGATCCTGATTGTTGCATTTCGAATAAAGATTTCAATGTTTGAACTGTCATCAAGTGGTAAGTGAGGCTTCATGCTAGTCTCTGTTTGAATTTTTGGAAATTTAATTTGTTGAAGAATTCAATTACAACTTGTAAACTTTTGTTGTAAAATGCATTCAAATGCTAAGAGAAATTATACAACCAGCCTTTTATCATACATAAAGGGATACTACTGCCAACTTCTGATTCTGAAGACCCTCTAATTTGTCCCAAGTCATTGGAATAAAAAAACCATTATCTAACATAACTTGAGCAGCTAGTGAAGTATTGACTTAGAAAGCAGGATTAGAAGGTAATAAAGCTCAAAGGAAATGTGAATTCTAGGGATTTCAATATTTACTTGTGTTTAAGGTCTTGCAAAGTAAGTATGCATCTGCAACTAACGCCAAAGTGTCACATTAAGCCGTAGTTTTATCTGCATACTTAAAAGAGGGCAATAGGTCTGCTTTGTTTTTGTTGACTTAATGTATATCTTGGACTATTATTAGATGGCTTGCTTAGGCGATGGGCTGTTTACTTGGTTTGGTTTACCGGAATAGGAAAGCAGTTACTTGATATATTTCATTTAATTAACCTGACTTACTCTTGAATCAGTTTGAACTTTAGGATGCATTCAAAAGCTCAAATGTCTTTCACTTTTATTAGGAAATGTTATAGATTTATTTCTGTTTTTCAAAAATTGATGTTATGACTAGCTTGAGGTTTTTCAAATCTTAGATGTTAATATATTCCTGTTATGTTTGATGTCTCTTGATAGCAAAATTCATCCTGAACACCCTTAAGTTTGTTGTAGAGTGAAAACTATGGCAGCTAGCACTGTTGCAGTTTAGTGGGATGATGAAAATCCATGAAACTAGCTGTGCATTCAGTCAATTCTCATTTTCTCTGTGGAAAATTCCTTTTAGTTGTAAGGCCTGGATTCTTATCTGTATGGCATATTGTGAAAGCTGCCACATTTTCTCTTTGGAAAATTCATTTCACTTATGACCTTTGAATTAAATTATAAATTAATGTCATTTTTTCTTGAATGTTTTTTATTTATACTGTGAGAAAAGTTTCAGTGATGGCCGGCTGAAAGATCACTTGAGTAAATGGTTATATCATATCAGATTGTTGCTTAGCGATTCTTCAATACATTAATAAATAATGGTAGAGATTGTTGTATTTTGTTTCTTAAAGTTTAATTTTCTTTGGTTAGTTTATATTGCCTTTATTTCTTATTCATTTGATTTTCAGACAAAGTCTTATTAATACTGGATGTGTTTGGTTGGCAATGGAATGGAGTAAGTCGGCTTAGGGGTTTGGGATTTGAATTTTGTCAGAGGAAAAATTTTATTCAAGTGGATTCAACTTTGACTTGATTGATATTGTTTAAAAATAGGTTATCCTAAGTTATTCCCCCACCCACATTAATTTTTCTGTTTAGGAATGTTGCTAGCTGCAATTAATGGCAGGGTTTTGACATTTAAAATGAAGGAAATTTTAGGAGGAATTCAATTAAATCATGGAAGTACAGGGTGTGAGGATCAGTGTGCCAAATTTATGTAGAGTTTATTTGGGTTACCTTGTTTTCATGGTTGTGCTCACTTTCACAGGCTATTGGCAAGCTAATTTGTTACATATTTTATACTTATAATGAATTGATCATTTAGTGTTTCTTTACATATTTAAATCTTGTAACATCTAGAAATCTTTTTTTTCTTTTCTATTTGTGTGATTGATTTATCTGATTTTCTGCCCCATTTACAGTTGGTAGAGCTGCAGAGAAAGGTGAGATCTGATGTGTGTGCAGAATACTGGCTTCATGAAAAATGTGCCTATCCTGATAGACAATTATTTGACTGGGGAATGCTGCGCTTGAGACACCCTTTTAGCATGTATGGCATTGGAGATGCTTTTGCCATGGAAGGCGATGAGCGTCAACGGAAGAAAAGAGATGCTGAGGTTAATCAATGGCGATTTTTAGTTATTGATAATACTTTTCTAATTTGATTAAAAATTTTGAATTGCACTCCATGTTTCCTTGTCATATATTGTGGGCTGTTTTTTATCCTCTCATGTATGATATTGGTTGACATTTATTGTGCACCCTTGTGTATTCACTTAATTTCTTGGAAATAGATCAATGGCAACAATTTGCGCAAATCATATTAGGTCAAATCTAGGACTTAGCTTCCGAACAAACCCTTTCTTATGATGTTGGTTCTGCTAAGAGCAGAAATTGCACATAGGCCAATCTCTATTGGCTGGACATCAGCTGTTGTACCCTTTTTCCTTGGCAACGTGAGCATCTGTTTCTGATAACTTTATGTCACTCCAGTGTTATACTATATTTTTTGCTTTCAAGCTTTATTGGAAATGCATAACATCTGCTTCTAGTTAGACGACTTGCTGCTGGGAGATTTTTTCTTATGCAAAAGAAAAACCTTCCGAGTCACGTCCAAATTTAACCTGTCACTTATAGGTTTCTGACCACCATATTTGTTCTCATTATATCATAGAGGCTCTCAAGGCTGGAAGAGGAAGAAAGAAACAGGATAGAGACCAGAAAGAGGAAATTTTTTGCGGAAATTCTTAATGCTGCTCGTGAATTTCAATTACAAGCACAAGCTGTGTTGAAAAGAAGAAAACAGAGGAATGATGGAATTCAGGTAGGCAACGCTTCTTACTGTCATTCTAACATTTCTTTATAACACAGGACATGAGGGATTTATCAAATAGGAAATTAATGTGTCTAGTCTCTATGGAGGCATGATTTTGTACATTCTATTAATGATATGGAAGTGATAATTCTTTTCCCTCCTCTGTGATAAGGGGGGGTAATCATATTTCTGCTGAATATGTCTTACTAAAGCTGTTTGGTATCAGACTGTATTTTCTTTTTCTTTCCTCTTTTTTTTTGGGCCATTTGGTGTTTATTTGTTATTTCGTAGTTTATAAAAAATTAGTTATTGTTTTGTTATTTAGGCATGGCATGCTAGGCAGAGGCAGCGTGCAACACGTGCTGAAAAATTGAGATTTCAAGCATTGAAAGCTGATGATCAAGAAGCATATATGCGAATGGTTGAGGAGAGCAAGAATGAAAGATTGACTATGCTCTTGGGGAAAACTAATGAGCTGCTTGTTTGTCTTGGGGCTGCTGTTCAGCGGCAAAAGGATGCAGAGCACACAGAGGGCTTTGAAGCTCTGAAAGAATCTGAGTCTGATGATCATTCACAAGGATCTTTATCCAAGAGTGAAACTCCTGGAGAAATGTCTTTAGATGACGACTCTGGCGAGAAAGTGAAAGCAAATGATTTGCTTGAAGGACAACGACAATATAATTCAGCTGTTCATTCCATTCAAGAAAAGGTTACTTCACTCTTTTTTACTCAGTAATTTCCTGAGCTGATGTATTCCTGAGCAAAATGTTTGGACTTGAACCATAATAAAATTAGATAGATCTTTTTTAGCTGCATTATTTTGTACTTTCCATAGTATATATTTTTAATGCTGCATTTGTTCATAAAGTCCAAGAATTAATGTAAATTCGAGGCATGCGGTGTCCCTAATTGAATAACACTGGCATACTTTTTCAATACAAGCTTCATTGTGTAGCTCATATTGAGTGGTGTCATTATATACCCAGATACTTATGCATAGGATCATTCTGAATTTAGAATGGAGCTTGAAGAATATCCTTTACTGCTATTTCATGAGGAATTGTATTGGCAAGCTAAGAGGAGACAACCTCAACCCAAATTGACTTTCCTGTATGTTGTGCTTGTGTCTAGTAATTAATTATCATTATTCGTCATTACCAAATGAGTTAGGTATACATAATTACCAAATAACTGTCAGTCGAAAGGTACTCGATTATGCATTCATCTGATCTGTAAATTCTTCCTGATTTGCAGTGAGAGATTTTCATTATGCTTCTTTAATCATTCCATCTGTTAACTTTGTGGACTATTTGTATGCATTTTAAATTCCTAATTTTCTTGATGAAGAGGTTAATTTTTCTGTTGCCATTCTTTCTTTTAACTTGGTTCATTTAGCTGATGAATGTAACCTTATTGTGGATAAGTTAAATAGAAATGGGTCTGAAATTTGTAGGTAACAGAGCAGCCATTAATGCTTCAGGGTGGGGAACTAAGGCCTTATCAATTAGAAGGCCTTCAATGGATGCTCTCTTTGTTTAACAATAATCTGAATGGTATTCTAGCTGATGAGATGGGACTAGGAAAGACAATTCAGACGATAGCCTTAATTGCTTATCTAATGGAAAACAAGGGTGTAAATGGGCCACATTTGATTGTTGCACCAAAGGCAGTCTTGCCAAATTGGCTTAATGAATTCTCCACTTGGGCACCCAGGTTTATATTTTGATCTTTAAATCTAAGCATTAACTTATTGTTTTCAGTTCCTTAATTCTGATTTTATTTTATAATGTCTTCAGTATCATAGCAGTCTTATATGATGGACGACTGGATGAAAGAAAGGCAATGAGAGAAGAGTATTCTGGAGAGGGAAAATTTAGTGTGATGATCACACACTATGATCTGATAATGAGGGACAAAGCATTCCTAAAGAAAATTCATTGGTACTATATGATTGTTGACGAGGGGCATCGCTTGAAGAACCATGAGTGTGCTCTTGCACGTACCCTTGTGTCTGGGTATGTTGTCCATGAAATTTTTTTTATTTTTCGATCATTCTTCATGCTTTAATCTATATTTCAATGAATATAGGTACGCTGCAGTTGATGTTAAATTAAATTAAATTTCATATTATTGTTTTTTCTTGTTATATATATATAGATATATCAGAATGACGTTGTTTGTAATTCATAGAAAAACAACCCTTTTAGCATGATTTGGGAGGGGTAGAAAAATTATATGCTATGAGATTTGTCAAATCAGTAGTTAACAAACCAACTTATTTATATTGGCAAGTATTAATGGAGTAGATTGATGGGTTCTATTAAGTTTTGCTCTCTCTTTAACCCCTTGGATTTCTGACGACTTTTTGTTGGAATATCTAAGACATGATTTGGTTGGGATAGATCATTGATGTAAAAAAAGACAGTCAGGATTACTAAATTTCATGCAACATGAGGGTAAAATGTTATTAGGATGAGGGAGAGGAAAAAGAGCAACAAGGAAATTGAGTCTGTGTTTGAGGAATTCAGGTATAAATGTAGGGGATATCTACTTTCATGATTAATTTGTTGTGTCAATATGCAAGTGGTAATTCCCATGTTGGCACGTTCCTTTTTTTGATGATGCTAATATAACAAACGTTCTGCATATCATTAGTTGCAATATGGGCTGCTTTAAGTAATCAGTATTAGGTTAAATAATTTTTTCTTCCACTTCTCCTTCCTTTTTGACTTCCAATGGTGCACAAAAAAAAAAGCGCTGGTTGAGACATGTTTTACAAATCAGTATTATTTTTAAAATGCCTTACAGCAACCTAATTTTGGGTTACCAATATTTTGGTTTTGGCCACCAGGGTTCGACTGTGCACATTTGTCTATGTTTTCCACATGTAAACTCATAAAGGTTCTGTGCCGAGCTTATGCAATTCAATCGATCTGCAAGATTTTGGTGTTAATTCTAATTGCTCATTTGTTTATCATTTTCTTTTTACCTTTTTTATATTGTCAAGGATTCTAAATCTATGCTGTTCAATTAACGAGCTTAATGCTAATTGTTAACATGATATATGTTATGCTATGGTATCCTTTTTTCCCCTATTTTTTGGTTAAGAGATTGTGCTATGCTTGTAATCATGATGCATTACTTATTACTTTTGTACACTGCATCTGGGTATTTTATGATTTATAATTCTTAGGAGCATTGGCTTTTACTTTTCATAATGTTTTCTTCACCATTCTCTATGGTTAATGGAAATGTGCCTCTTATATTGACACCATTATATGTTAGTTTTATTAGCGTTACGCACATCAGAAGCTTTTTTATCCATCTTTAATGCCATTTTCTCATTTTCTTAAAGATCAAATAGGATGTGTAGTGGTAAATTAAACATTATATGGTTGTCTTGGCCACTAGTTTTCACTAAATAATGTTTTATGCTTGAATAACTAGCAGTTCATGCCTTAATGCCTCATTAAATAGACCTTAGACCCTTAATGCCTCATTAAATAGACCTTAGACCTTAAGCATGCCAACCATATTCCAAACGCATGTGTTTTCTTCTTGTTGAAGTATGCATTATTTCTTCTTTTGGCTCACAATGAACTAATGGTTTTTTTTAGATCTGACATTTCAATAGCAAGTTTATCTTAAGCATAGGTTCATTTTGCACTTTGTGTGCATCACTTTCTTTGCTTATAAACTATATGCTATTCCTCTTATGGGCAGCTTGACAAAGTAGCATGCCATGCTCATCCTTCCATTTCTAAAAAATTCTCTGAACAATGTGATCTGAGCTTCACTCACTTTCGGTTTCTTGACTGCTTTCATGATCTTGATGTTAGCCAGCCACACATGATAGATTTTTTGATTAATTGAAGTGTCTGACTGGGATTCTCAATGTTTTCAGCTATCGGATAAGACGCAGACTTCTGTTGACTGGTACTCCAATTCAGAATAGCTTACAAGAGCTTTGGGCATTGCTCAATTTTCTTCTCCCCAGCATTTTTAATTCAGTTCAAAATTTCGAGGAATGGTTTAATGCACCATTTGCAGATAAATGTGAGGTTACTCTGACAGATGAGGAAGAGCTGCTCATTATTCGTCGATTGCATCATGTGAAAACAGAAAAATCTCTACTTTTAATTTAGTCTACTTGTTTCATTGTTAATATTATGTTCTCTTCTTATTCAGGTTATCAGACCTTTCCTTTTGAGGAGGAAGAAGGATGAAGTGGAAAAATATCTTCCTGGGAAAACACAAGTCATCCTCAAATGTGATTTGTCTGCTTGGCAAAAGGCATACTACCAGCAGGTTACAGACATTGGAAGGGTTGGGCTGGACTCTGGTAAGACTAAAGCCCAGTCACTAGACCACTTTCTTCCCATAGTTGCAACTGGTATATATTACAACTGAATGACATGGAAAGAAATCAGATCTTTTAAGTATTGATTTCCCATTCTCATGCTTGTTACCAACATGTGAAACTGGAATGCCATTCTAAATGAAAAACTTTTTTTTTTGGGGGGATGAATTTTAGTCTACTACTTTTCTATATTTTGTTGTTCTTTTCCCAAAATTTTCTCTATATTTTGTCTGAATTTCTGACATATTCATTCTCAACTAAAACCATCCAGTTGCAAAAATTTTCTATTTGTCTGCAAAGAGAAGGCCTTGGCCAGTGACAGAATGCATTTCCTGGCTGGTGACAGCTTTATGAGAACTTAAATGCATTTACATTTTTCAATATCCTCTTTGTTGTGCTGAAGGATCAAAAACTTCCTTTGTGCAGGAACTGGAAAATCCAAGAGCCTCCAGAATTTATCAATGCAGCTTCGGAAGTGTTGTAATCATCCATACTTGTTTGTTGGGGAGTATAACATGTGGCAGAAAGACCAGATTGTTAGGGCATCTGGTAAATTTGAACTGCTTGACCGTCTGCTTCCCAAGCTCCAGAAATCTGGTCATCGAGTACTGCTTTTCTCTCAGATGACGCGACTCATTGACATTCTTGAGATTTATCTGCAGTTGCATGATTTCAAATATCTTAGGCTTGATGGTTCAACCAAGACTGAAGAACGGGGGTCCTTACTAAAGCAGTTTAATGCACCTGATTCGCCTTACTTCATGTTTCTTTTGAGCACACGAGCTGGAGGTCTAGGATTAAATTTGCAGACAGCAGATACTGTAATAATATTTGACAGTGATTGGAACCCACAGATGGACCAGCAGGCAGAGGATCGTGCTCACCGCATTGGACAGAAAAAGGAAGTTCGTGTTTTTGTATTGGTTAGTGTTGGATCGATAGAAGAGGAAATTTTGGAACGGGCAAAGCAGAAAATGGGAATTGATGCCAAGGTCATCCAGGCAGGGTTGTTCAATACTACATCCACAGGTTGTCACCTCTAATCTATCAAGCAAAACTCATTGACCCTAAGATTATTTTTTCTTAGAAAAATTATCCAATTTAACATCATGTTATACACTTCTCCTTCTCTTGGTAGCTTATTTTCTAAATGTTTCTTCTTGTGGTTGGTGTTCACAGCTCAGGATAGGCGGGAAATGTTGCAAGAGATCATGCGGAGAGGAACAAGCTCCCTGGGAACAGATGTGCCAAGTGAGCGGGAGATAAATCGACTTGCAGCCCGTACTGAAGAGGAGTTCTGGTTGTTTGAGAAGATGGATGAAGAAAGGCGGAAAAGGGAGAGATATATGTCAAGACTAATGGAAGAGAGTGAGGTCCCTGATTGGGTCTATGCTCAAAGTACTGAAAAAAGTAAAGGAACCCTTGAATCGGATTATCAAAGCAATCAACTCTTGGGGAAGAGACGCCGAAAGGAGGTGATTTATGCAGATTTACTAAGTGATGTGCAATGGATGAAAGCTGTAGAGGGTGGAGAAGACTTGTCAAAGATCAGTGCTCGAGAAAAGAAGAGATTAGGTCACTCTGAAACATACGAATCGGCTTCCGAGAACATTGTGATGGCCCGCAATTCTCATGAGCAAAATAACAGTAGCAGGCTATCAACAAGTGAGGAATGCAGTGAGGACATGGCAGGTAGAACACCGAGAAAACTTAGGTCTGGATCTCTGCAAGCAGATAAAGATGAAGGTGAAGGCGATAGCAGCAGTTGGCAGGATAAAGTCACCTGGAAACCTCACAAGAGAAAACGGTCGAGTATGACACTCCCAGGTCTGCATTAGATCTCCTGGCCTTCATTACTTTCTGCTTACAGGATCCTTGGAAGATGCAATTACTTTCTCACCAACATGTATTGTAGATATTACTGCCATTCTTCAGATTTGTGTCGTAAGCTTCTCTCCAATAACTTATAATCTAGACTATTAATCGTGATAGCTTTTTTTAGATCCGCTTCTTCTCTTACCTGATTACTTTTACATTCGGATGGACCCGTAGCCATTGATCTAACAGTAACCAACACGTGTCCTCCATCTGACGGATAGAATGATGACCGTGGATCCAATCATAAAGACCACGTGTTATCCATCCGAATGGATGGAACGATAACCGTTGATTTAACATTAACTAACACGTGTCCTCTATCCGAAAGAATGGAACGATAGCCGTTGATCTAATCATCAGTACCATGTGTCTTCCATCCGAATGGATGGAATCGTTACTGTTGATTCAATCATCAAGTCCACGTGTCATCAATCTATCTAGATTGAACGATGGCCAATCATCTATCCATGTATATGCATGGAACATGCATTCCAATAGGAGAACGCCATCTGGGGTATGTAAACGTATAAAGACATAGTCATATACATGCTAGCACGAACATATACATGTAAGATGTCATCTTAACATGATCACTAACGGTATGTCCCACGTATCCACATGGCAACATGTGAATGGTGAGGAATTGTTGCAATGCAGGATGGACCTTGCATGCTAAGGTAGGTACACGTGGCTAGCTCACAGGGGATGCTTCATCCTGAAGCAATGGACGATGTGATGGCGTGTGCCATGGCACATGCGAGTTAGGTGCGTCAATCATCCACATACATGTTCATGATAAGATCAATGAAATTAAATCAAATATTAATAGGAAGCCTCTTCAAAATAATGAAATTCAACGGCTGGTCAACGAGGTTAGGAACCCTGATTATAGGCTCATCACGTGATCGCGCACTTGCGTCTTGTGATGCAAGGAGAAAAAAAAAAAAATTAACAATTATGGTTAAACGACACCTGGCACTGTCAAGGCAGTGCACATATAATAACAGGATGTAAAGATCAAATACAAGTATTTAATCAGGACATATTAATACGCTCAAGTATTGCTAGGAAGCCTCTCATCACTGTCTCTCCCGTAAGTGTATTTTCAATACATTACGATTATTCTTGTACAATACATGATATAAGCTAAATAGATTTGATTATATAACAGTATCGGCCGACAGGCCCAATAGATAATTAAAACAGAATTTAAAAATAGTTCCGTTAGATAACAGTATGGACCTTAAGGCCCAATAGATAATTAAACCAATTAGATAATATGGGCCTTTAGACCCAATCCATAAAGAAAACATCATACATATGTATCAAGCCTAATACAATATGATATTAACATTATGGGCCTTCAGGCCTAGTGGACATTTAGAGAACAATATACATAAGTTTAAAGCCCATGGAATACCAACAGAATGATGATTCGATAATCATGTATCTATGTAATAATCTGTCCTTCCTTCTGTGTAGTTCATCCAATTCTGAAATATAATTTCTCTGTAACCATCCACGTTCATACGCGGTCAGTTCCGGTTCTGTAAGTCTTTGTGTATAAAATGATGTAACATGAGCTCTATCTTGTACATAATCCTGAACACAGTACAACCATGATTGTCTTTCTAACAAGAGTTTAGATCTATGGCTTGTATGAGGCAATGACATATTTTGTATTAGATCCATATACTCATCCTGTAACTGAATGATCGGTTTGACGCTATCTGCGTCGAGCAGATGCCTCATGACTTTGATCGTTGTCTCGTAAAAAAAAATCTTAATCATTTTTTTTACCAGAAAAAGCTATTTATCATCATTTACATGAGGATGCTCCTATTCACTGTTAGGAAGGGTTTAAGAGTAATTGGTTTATTTAATTTATGGATATAACATATTCATGAAATGACATCATGATGATGTAAATTAACCATTTATAAAATCAGATTATATTCGGATGTCTAGAATGGCATTGATGTAAATAAATCACCATTTATTTACGATCGCGCCCCTAAGGTCTATGTAGTAGCTTTCCACATTTGCTACAGTGATTTAAGACTCAAAAATAAAATTCCTCCTTGAATAGGTTGATTCGTTAAATGATTATTTTAAACGGGATTTCTATTAATATTACTAGGAAGTCTGTTTCCCCTGGTGCCACGCGTCGGCCATCTGTGGAGTCCCACGCCTCTCAACGAACGGAGCGGCATCCGATGTCGCGTAGTGAGTATCCCAAGGAGATCCATTGGCGTCATTTCACAACGTAGTGGAGCCCTTGAAGCCAATATAATAATCAAGAATGGCACATTAGTAATTAGTTTGTCTCCACTTTTGCTGCAGTAAACGATGACGTGGTTCAATCTCAGCCGTTCCACGCATCTCAACGGAGGGCAAAGTGGAAATTAATGATTTATTTCCCATCTTTGCTGCAGTACTACTATTGCAAACGTTGCCGACCGTCCATTCCCACTTGGTGAGCCACGTGTCGTCCATCGGAATGGATGGATCCGTAGCCGTTGATGGAATCAACAAGAACATGTGTCTTCCATCCGAAGGATTGGTTTTCATAGATACCGATGTTGTGTTGAGTAGATAGACATATACATACGCGTGTTGATCTACCATAGCCGTTGATGGAATCATCAAGAACACGTGTCCTCCATTCGAAGGATTGGTTTTCATAGATACTGATTTTGTGGTGAGTAGATAGACATATACATACGTTAACATGTACATATACATGTAAGACGATACATAATCATGATCACCGACGATATGTCCCACATATACACATGCCATCAGCTGAGTGGTGAGGAATTGTAGCAATGCATCATTCACCTACCATGCTATGGTAGGCACACGTGTGAAGCTCACGGGAGATGCTTCGTCGAGAAGCAAGGTATGATGTGATGGCGCATGCCATTCCACATGTGAGTTAGGTGCGTGAATTATGCTCATCGAACAATGATGGTGGGTGGATGTGCTTCACATAAGGTTGGGCCATAGGCCCATGTAAAAAAAAAAAATCTGATTTTATAAATGGTTAATTGACATCATGATGATGCCATTTCATGAATATGTTATATCCATAAATTAAATAAACTAATTACTCTTATACCCTTCCTAACAGTGAAGAGGGATGCTATAAATAGCCTCCTCATGGTAGTAATTTGTTAGTTTTTATTAATATTAATCGGAAGCCCGTTACAAAGTCGTTGTTGTCTTATACAAAGGTGTATGTAGAATCACGTAATGTGTGTTGTGCTATGCCCATTCGTTGAGTGATGCGTTCTCGGGTTTTTGTAAGAAATCATAAAAGCTGTACTCCTGTCGAGGACTGCACAATACGATTGATGGTATGCCACCAGATACATGTATCGGTCTACCATATTTACAGTTAGACTGCCAATCACGTTGGGATCCAAGCAATTCTTTCCAGTGTTTCAATTTTAAATACGTAGTAGTAATATCATCCAGTACATTGTACATGGCGTCATTGTGGAATGTACGAGGGTTGAGCTCGATGTGTCCACATATGTAATTATGGGGGCTAAGGATCTAGCCCATGCAGGCTTTCCAATATGACTTGGGCCTTCGATAATCAAGCTCATGCGCCGATCTACATCAGTTCTTCGGTTTAATTGTTCCGGCCCATGAATACCATTATTTGGGCTCAATGTAAAGTTATCAATGACCCATTTTTGTATATCAGGAGGCAAAATAAATGTATAATACGCCCATGTGGGTGTAAACGAAGGAATCGGTTTTTGAAATATGCGCTCTATGTTGGAATGCAAGTTGTTATATTGAAGGTAATACGTCCTCGGATTATGCGCCCGTATAATGTCAAGTGACTTTTGTATAGAAGACGCGTTGAGGGCGTTCGTATATACCGCTACAATATCAAACTTGATAGATTGATTGGATCTCCGATCTTCCTGGAATGTTCCCCATTCAATGTAATCTCCGTCCTTCTCAATGTAAAACTTAACATCCAAGCATGACCTGACACTCTGAATATTCGGATGGAACCAGCGTTTGGACGTATAATGGGTTAAATCAAATAACCTATCATTTGATATGTATAGCTTATCACAAAATTGAAAGAGTACATGAAGATGTGGTTGTCCGTCTTTGTGTAACTCTCTGGCAATGATAACATATTGTTTTTGTGCCGGCAAACGAAGATTGAGCAATTGATCCATAGCTTCATCTTTTTTTACATGGACATATATAAATGTGGGAATATACCGTGGCAGTATATACGCCAGGTGGCGCTCTCCTACTTGGATGCATGTTCCATGTGTACGCATGGATGACACATGGACAGATCATTGATTGCAGTTCAATCTACATAGATTGAAGACACGTGCACTTGTTGATTGTATCAACGGTCACGATTCCATCCGTTCGGATGGAAGACACGTGTTGGTTGATGTTAGATCAACGGCTCTCGTTCCATCCCTTCGGATGGAAGACACTTGGTCTTGCTGTTAGATCAACGGTTATGGATCCATCCGATTATGTATCGTCTTATATATATATATATATATATATATATATATATACGTGTTGCCGTATGTATACATCTATCTACTCACCACAACATCGGATCCATGAAAGCCAATCTTTGGGATGGAGGGCACGTGTTCTTGATGATTCCATCAACTACTACGGTAGATCAACACGCGTATGTATACATCTATCTACTCAACACAACATCGGTATCTATGAAAACTAATCCTTCGGATGGAAGACACGTGTTCTTGATGATTCCATCAAGGACTACGGATCCATCCATTCGGATGGACAACATATGGCTCACCAAGTGGGAATGGACGGTCGGCAACCTTTGCAATAGTGGTATTGCAGCAAAGGTGGGAAATAAATCGTTAATTCCCACTTTGCCCTCCGTTGAGATGTGTGGAACGGCTGAAATTGAACCACGCCATCATTTACTGCAGCAAAGCTGGAGATGAACTAATTACGAATGTGTTATTCTTGATTATTATATTGGCTCCACGGGCTCCACCACATTGTGAAATTACGCCAATGGGCCTCCTCGGGATACTCACTACGCGACATTGAACACCTCTCCGATCGTTGAGATGCGTGAGACTCCACGGATGGCCGACACGTGGCACCAGCCGGGGGGGGGGGACGGGCTTCCTAGTAATATTAATAGGAAGCCCGTTTAAAATAATCATTTAACACATAAACCTATTCAAGGAGGAGTTTTATGAGTCTTAAATCCCTACAGCAATGGTGGAAAGCTATGGCATAGACTATAGGGGTCACGCACCATCCCGCAGGACCGGCACGCGACAACCGCAGCGGCAACCTGAGGAGGGACACCCCCGCCACTCAACCCTCAAGTCGCCGCAAAGCTTACCACAGCTTGAAATTAACACAGATATGAACAGACATTCACAACATTCGACAAAAACATTTTGGAGCACAAATATACACAGAAGAAGCCACTAAACAATTACAAGCCTAAATGCACGGGCTTGCCATAAACGCAAGGCTTAACACACCATGAACAACAACAAAATAAAGTATAAGAGTGTACAGAGGAAGCTACCAGATGATAATCTGAGTTCATGGTTCAAATGACATACATGCAATCAACTCAACAACGGTTTCAAAAAGTAAGTAGATAAACATGCAAGCTGAGCCCTAAGAATTACAATGATACTAGCGGATCCATATCCTTATACAATGCATAATGTTCAAAAACGTCATACATGAAGCAAGATTTCAAAACTACTAGCTGATGTATACCCAACACTTTGGTCCGCCGCACCACCACTACTGAGCAGAGCCTGGAAAGAGGGAGAGGGTGAGAAACTAAAGTCACTCAGTAAATGGGTTGGCACAGCTCTAAGAATTTCAAACTAATTTAAGAATTGACGAAAGAGCTTTTAAAATAATGCTTGTAATATAGAAAGTTTCAGTGCACATATATAATTAAATAACTCATATATATATATATATATATATATGCTCAAGGGAACATGTTCAGTTTTATAAAACTAATTTGCCCAACTATAGTCTCAGAAGACAACTCATGAATATCAAGTCACAACTCTTTAAACTCAAAATATGCAATGTACACCATCAAAACCTTTCTGCTAAGTATAATAAAACTCATTTTTCTAAATCATAAGATTTCCAATTCGAGCAATCGATAAATGGTCTACAATACCCTCTAAACTCTAGCCGTGACAGCGGTTAAGTTCAGAGCCGCCAAGGCACTCATGTCATTGACGTTGACCCACCGAGGCCGTGTGGTGACTCTGGATTCCCGATGTTCGTCCAATTATGGCACTACGCCATCTGATATGGACAAATCAAACAGGTCTACCACGCCACCTCTAAAGGCTGGACCGTGGGAACCTACCCACTGCAGCATAAGGGTTACAACTCCATCACCAACAAAACTTCACGAGAAGTAACAGCAATGCAATCCAAGTAAAACATTTCATAGGGTCCTTGTTCAGGACCAATAACCATCAAGCAGCTCCATCGTTTACTTTCAATGAATGTAGTAACGTGACCAAACGTATTTTCAGTAAACATCAGAAGCTTTGGTTGTAGAATAACATGTATGAAAATTCTTTCAAAACATCGATTCAACAAGAGTTCCATTTATAAAACAGGGAACATAAAATTTCTCTTAAAATAATAGAATCATCATTTCAACATAATATTATCAAGTATTTCATTAAACAAACCATAAGTATATTTATATAGTAAAACGTTAGAATGTGCAATTATAATCCATTCACAAACTTAGGAGATCGACTCCTTACGACGCTACTCCTCCGCAGGCTCCTTGCCTTGGCCGAGCTCTCACCACCTATACTAACACCAACCACGAGGGCTCAAACTAAAAGAAAAACATAAAGGAAGGACAAGCATGAATATCTTCATACTACCAACCATAAAACCCTAACTAGGCTTGTACATGCCTTGAACCCTAATGATTCCAAAGAATCTCTATGGAGATCAACTCTCAAAAACAACTAAGAAGGCAAAGGTTCAACAATGAAGTTCTTGGTGCTACAGTAACTCCGAATTCAAGAATAAGGGAAACAAGTTTCATCAAGGTAGCAAGAGGTTGATTTCTATAATCAATTCAAGATATAAAGAGAATGAGGTAAATATCCCAAACAATCCAACAACTTCATAAAAAATGAATCAAGATTCGAGATCTAAACCTAGGGCTAGTATGCTCATTCTAATAACATGAAACAATGGAAGAGAGGAAGAAGAGAAGCTTACCTTCAAGAATCTTTAACCAAGGGCATCGGAAAAAGGTCTAGGAATGGCTCATCCTTCTTAATCAAAGCAATGGGAACCAAGGAAAGAAGTGGAAAGAGAAGAGGAATCGTGACAATTAGGGCTCAAAGTTCAGGATTTATATACCCCTAGCCAAACACGGGTCGAACACGGGTGTGCAGAGCCCAGTTTGACAGTGCTTTACCTCGAAAAAGATTACCCCGACATAAGCACGGCCTCAACACGGGCGTGCTTATGCCCGTGTACTTTATAAGAAAACGGGGCGGAATTTCTCTGCCGAAACACGGTTTTTCTTCCCCGAGCACGGTCGTGCACTTTCAAGCACGGCCTAAAAATGGGCGTAGTTATGCCCGTGCTCTTTACGTGCCATTGGAAATAAAGTCTAGAACATCCCATGAAGTGCACGGCCAAGAGCACGGCCCCAAGCACGGGCGTGCTTACTCTGCGAACTGCGTTCTAAGCCTAAAATGACTTAAAACAAGCCCAAAACTCACAACACAACCATTCTAGGGAAGTTTGGATAACAACTCACACTCAGAAAAGTCGAAACACCACAGGTGCGATCGTAAATAAACGATGATTTATTTACGAAAGTGCCACATGTATTGTGTTTAGACTTATTATAAATAAGCACCCACTTAATTTATTATGTTTAATATTTCTTTATGCTGACATCTTGTTTAAGAAACTACTTAGCTATATAAATGCCACCATGATCCAAGCAATTCCGTATTAATGCCAATAATATTTTTTTAACATACCCCCGGTGTATTTTGACCAAAGATGAAGCTATGGATAAATTGCTCAATCTTCGTTTGCCAGCGCAGAAACAATATATTATCATTGCCAGAGAGTTACACGAAGACGAACAACCACATCTTCATTTACTCTTTCAGTTTTGTGATAAGCTATACATATCAAAATGATAGGTTATTTGATTTAACCCATTATACGTCCAAATGCCGCTTCCATCCAAACATTCAGAGTGCCAGGTCATCCCCGGATGTTAAGTTTTACATTGAGAAGGACGGAGATTACATTGAATGGGGAACATTCCAGGAAGATAGGAGATCCAATCAAACTATCAAGTCTGATATTGCAGCGGTATATACAAACGCCCTCAACGCGTCTTCTATACATAAGTCACTTGGCATTATATGGGCGCATGATCCGAGGACATATTACCTTCAGTATCACGACTTGCGTTCCAATGCAGAGCGCATATTTCAAAAACTGATTCTTCCGTTTACACCCACATGGGCATATTCTACATTTATTCTGCCTCCTGATATGCAGAAATCGGTCACTGATAACTTCACATTGAACCCAAATAGTGGTATTCATGGGGCACAACAATTAAACCGAAAAAATGATGTAGATCCGCCCATGAGCTTGATTATTGAAGGCCTAAGTCATATTGGAAAGACTGCATGGGCTAGATCCTTGGGCCCCCATAATTACATATGTGGACACATGGAGCTCAACCCTTGTACATTCCACAACGACGCCATCTACAATGTACTGGATGATATTACTCCTACGTACTTAAAATTGAAATACTGGAAATAATTGCTAGGATCTCAGTTTGATTGGCAGTCTAACTGTAAATATGGTAGACCGGTACATGTATCTGGTGGCATACCATCAATCGTATTTTGCAATCCTGACCGGAGTACAGCTTTTATGATTTTTTACAAAAAGCCGAGAACGCATCACTCAACGAATGGACACAACACAACACACATTACGTGATTCTACATACACTTTTGTATAAGATAACAATAACTTTGTAATGGGCTTCCCATTAATATTAATAAAAACTAACGCATCGAGTAGATGCCTTATGAATTTGATCGCTGTCTTGTAAAAAAAAAATCTTAATCGTTTTTTTTTACCAGAAAAAGCTCTTTATCATCCCTTACATGAGGTTGCTATTTATAGCATCCCTCTTCACTGTTAGGAAGGGTATTATATTGGCTCCACGGGTTCCACCACGTTGTGAAATGACGCCAATGGACCTCCTCAGGATACTCACTACGCGACATCGGACGGCGCTCCGTTTGTTTAGATGCGTGGGACTCCATGGATGGCTGACGCGTGGCACCAGGGGAAACGGGCTTCCTAATAATATAATAGGAAGCCCATTTAAAATAATCATTTAACGAATCAACCTATTCAAGGAGTTTTATGAGTCTTAAATCACTGCAGCAAAGGTGGAAACCTACTACATAGACCCAAGGGGCGCGATTGTAAATAAATCATCATTTATTTACAGGCATGCCATTACATAATATGAATTTCTAATAGGTTCATATGATATCATGATGATGTCATGATGTCTCTACTCGACCATGTGTATAAATATCTTCTAAATATATTTTATATCATATATAATTTGATAATTACACTATTACCCTTGGCATACGTTCTGACATTGAGGGAGATATTCCTGTTAGAAACATCGGAATTACCATAATGGGCATAGATCACAGCTCATAATTATTCTATACATATCGACATCCCTCACCTCCGGTAAGTGCAATCCATTCTTATAATTTTGAATGTCATCATGAGACATCTCCTCGACACTGATAGCGTCAAACCCATCCGACATATAAGGGATTATTATCGGAAATTAGTCGGACGTCATCTGTATTCGCCGATGTGCCATCAGCATATGGTTATAGCACATAAATGAGGATGGTTGAATTGTGCTATCGATTACGTTGATCGGAGACCCGAGACCATACAATTCTTTGAACAACAATTACAAAATCATACACTCTCATGATGATATTTACTGGTTGAAGATGGACTATAGCTCCGAGATGGCAGAACTCCATCACGAGGAGATGGCGTTACTAGATCGCTTCATGGTCATAGAGCATGCCTACTGTTAATAGCCCATGGGCCTGCGGCTCATGTTGTATTATCCACTCTCATGTTTGTATGGGCTTACGTAATGTCATATTTGTATCCGTACTTCTCAATGGCCCACGTGATTGGGCCATATAATTGGTAATTACATTGTCCCGGACCTTAAAGGCTGAGCCTATCTATAATACAGTCACCACTAAATAAACCTATTTGATGTTTTCAAAGTGGGCATTAATGAGGAATCTCCCATAATAGAAGAACACCTTGACACGTGTCCTTATGTCCCCAGCAAAAACTCGTATTTGCCCATTGCATCTTGTTTGTATATGCGCATTTTCAAGATAGTGCCACGTGTCATTTAACCGTAATTGTTAATTATTTGTTTTATAATAATTGCTGGATCTATAATGAGGGTGCCTAACCTCATTATAGTAGGCGTTGCATTTAATTTCTTTCTTTTTTTATCGGATGCTTCTCGACGAAGCATCTCCCGTGAGCTAAACACGTATGCCTACCATAACAATCGCCCTCATAATAGGATGCTAGCTGCATGATGCCTTACAATAGCATCTCTCGTGAGTTACGCAAGTGTGCCTACCATAACAATTGCTATCATAATAGGATGGTAGGTAAATGATGAATTGCTACATCTCCTTACCACTCAGATGATGCCATGTGTACTCGTGGGGCATATCGTCGGTGATCATGTAATTGCGAGACAAGACACAAGAGACTGCGCATATGCGTATTTATGAATGTATCCATATGTATAAGTTACAATTAGCACGTCAGAGACGTGTCACACATCCCCGTGGTTGTTGGTACGCGTGACGAGTATACGTGGCCGTATATAAATGTGGGAATATAGCGTGGCAGTATATACGCCAGCTAGCATTCTCCTACTGGGATCCATGTTCCATGTGTACACATGGATGACACATGGACAGATCATTGATTACAGTTCAATCTACATAGATTAACGACATGTGCACTTGTTGATTGTATCAACGGACATGATTCTATCTCTTTTGATGGAAGACACGTGTTGTTTGATGTTAGATCAATGGCTCTCGTTCCATCCCTTCGGATCCAATATAATAATCAAGAATAGCACATTCGTAAATAAATCTCCACCTTTGCTGTAGTAAACGATGACATGGTTCAATCTCAACCGTTCCACGCATCTCAACGGAGGGCAAAGTGAGCCACGTGTCGTCCATCCGAAGAGATGGACCAGTAGCCATTGATCTAACAGCAAGTAACACGTGTCTTCCATTCGAAGGGATGGAATCAAGAAGTCCACGTGTCTTCCATCCGAAGGAATGGAATCATAACCGTTGATGCAATCCTCAAGAACACGTGTCCTCCATCCGAATGGATGGAATCACGACCGTTGATCTAACAACAAGTAACACGTGTTCTCCATCCAAAGAGATGGAATCATGACCGTTGATGCAATTAACAAGTGCAAATGGCATCAATCTATCTAGATTGAACCGTAATCAATCATCTATCCATGTATACTCATGGAACATGCGTCCTCATACGATTACGCATATGGATAGACATTTATCTGTAATGATCACGCATATGAAGTAGCCGTTGGATGTGTGACACGTCTTTGACGTACTCACTTTAACATATACATAAAAATACATTCATAAATACGCATATGCGTAGTCTCTTGTGTCGTGGGTCACAATTACATGATCACCGACGATATGTCCCACATATGCACATGGCATCATCTAAGTGGTGATGAATTGTAGCAATTCGTCATGAAGGTGAAGGCGATAGCAGCAGTTGGCATGATAAAGTCACCTGGATACCTCACAAGAGAAAACGATCTAGTGTGACACTTCCAAGACTGCATTAGATCTCCTGGCCTTCATTGCTTTCTGCTTACAGGATCCTTGGAAGATGAAATTACTTTCTCACCAACATGTATTGTAGATATTACTGGCATTCTTCAGATTTATGTTGTAAGCTTCTCTCCAATAACTTCTAATCTAGACTATCAATCATGATAGCTTTTTTTTAGATCCGCTTCTTCTCTTACTTGATTACTTTTACTACTAGTTTCCAATCTTTCAGCATTTTTCTGCAAGTTTTGGTAAGTACTCACGACAACAAATTTGATGATTAGTGACATTTTGTTATATGACGAATTTTCAAAATTTCATAGATAATGCACATATTGTGACAAATATTGTCAAACATCACTCTTTTCCCCAAATCAAATATCATATATGACAATCTCTAATAACATCACCTAGAAGCCTCACATAATGTGTGGCGCCAAACTTTCCCTCCAAATGAAGATGGAGGGAAATACTTTTAGTGACACGAACAATATTTGGTGATGCTTTTTTGTCATCATTGATATGTTGCATTATCAGTGATGAATTACTAATGTCAGTATTTCATTACTTATGTCACCAATGACATTGTATTTTTTATATGACAATTTGGTTTTGTCATGGATGTCTAGACTACATGGTGACGTATACATATGTCACTAAAATATAAATGTTCATGACGGTTTCGTTATGTCACAGGTACAAATTACATCACCTTAAGTATATAATGTCACATTTGTTTAACTAATACATGCCATTAGTTTTTGGTCACGTAAAAACCATTTTTAATTTTTGTAAAAGTGTTTATTCTTGAAATTGGCGTCTGAACTAGAAACAAAAATGAAGAGGATACTAGGTTACGTTTAGGGGGAGAGGGGGTTGAGAGAGATAATGTAATTTTTTATATGGAATTAAAGCAACAAACATGCTCAATTACAAAAAAATATATAAATTAATAATTATTTTTCAAATTTTATTTTGACAAAATGTATAAGTCTTGTGAAGGTTAAATAAAGACCCTCACCTTGCATGGAGCGATTTGATTATTAAACTTAGACTTGACGGTAGTTCGAAGAATTACACATTTTATCAAAATTTTAACAAAAACATTTTACCTCAAAAATGAAGTTATATATATGAAAAGTTTTCTTTAAAGTTTTATAAAGCTATATATATTGTTGATTGCCGTTATTTGCAACATAATTGATGTATGAAACAAGATCTTGTAAAAATTAATAAATTATAAATCTTGTTCTTAGTAATCATCTATTCATTTTGGAAATACCTGATTTATTAATCCTCTTGGCATCTTAATATTGGGTCCTCCATGAGTGTGCTTATTTTAAAAAATACTTAAGATCGAATCCCAAAATGCAAAAGATGAAAATATAGGTGTATTGAGTTCGTGGTTGCGCTCTATCAATATACATGTTAACATACACTTGTAGCATTATAAAAAAATTAATTTGATTAAAATTAAATAATAGTAGAATTTATAATATATAATAATATTGATTTAAAGATATATAAAAAAATAAAAAGAATTATTAAACGATAAAAACAAGAAATAAAAATCAATGATAATAAAAAAGTGTACAATACATAATGATCATATCTAATGATAATTAAATATTCATATTATATTCTATAAAATACAAAAAGTTTAAAAATAAAATAAAATGATTATATATAACTAAAGATATGAGAATAAATTGTTTAAAAATACAGACCTAAAATAAATTAAAAAATTTTAAAAATAATAAAATAATAGAAAGGGATTATTTAATTGGTTTCCAATTTTTGTTATAAAAAACAAATTTAATTATTGGTGTAGCCCCGCAATTTAGCATAGGGGAGATTATGTTGTTGATGATTTTACTTTAATCCCAAAGTTTGCAAATTATATACATATTATGCATACCATTTTCGGTGGTCTGGTTGTTGAGCAACTATTGGCATGCTTTAGTTTAACATTAGTAACTTGCCCATTTATTGTTGCCACAGTGAGAATATGCAATGTACTTGCCCAAAGCTTGCAGAAAACATTCAAGGTGCATATGCTGAAATAGTAAACATAGCTGCCTAGGTTTAGGTTTATTATATTACTCTTTTTCAATTTGAAAAATTAAAACTCAAAGGGCATTTCTTTGGCATCCACTACTTAATTGTGGTCAGATTCAAAAGAAAAGGCACATATAAAATATTAGTTGTTTTTTCAAAATAACCTTTCATTTTAAAAAGTCAACAATATAAATTTTTTCTTTTAGTTTTTTAAATTGGTAAAGGTATTAAATTTTTTGAAAATGTACTTTTGTTTCAACGCAACATAATTCTTGGAAAATGTGTCGTTGTTATTATTAATTTACCCATATTTTTGGGTTATAAGGCATAACTTGCTCTTAAAACCATATTAGTTCCAAAAACACTTTTGCAAAAAATAATAACATTATGTTTTTTTTAAATAAATGCCATTCCAAAAATATATGTCTTAGAAATAATAATCATGGCAAGATTGAAAAAAAATTCATAATTTGTTAGCACTTTCCAAAAATTACATCTAAAATTTTGTAAAATCAGGATCCCAAATATTTGTATTAATTTATATATACCTTATTTGTTTCTTTAACTTTTACCAAATCTTCTCCCTGTTCTTTAAAAAAAAAAACCCTCTATTTTCCTTGTTCTTCTTTGATTATCTATTAGACTTGGAGGTTACATATAATTTTCCTCTCCAAACAACCTCTGTGCTTCTCTCACTCAAGGAAAATAGGTATGTATTATTTCATTGTCATATGGAAAAGTATTTTTGGAGATTTAAGCTTAAATGATGTTTGCTTTCTTAAAAGAATTTTTAATGCTCCTTTTATCTTAGATTTGATGATTCGTTTATTACATCAAAATACCATATCATATTTATAATGTTGATGCCATTTATTATGACTTTTATGTGATACTATCTATGCTCTTTTAATAATAGTTTATATTCAAATTTATTAAGTAGACCTTTCATGCTCTTTTATTTATGATTTTTTAACATCTTTTATTCCTAGTTTTATTTTACCTTGCATTGACATTTATTTTTTAAATTTACTCATCGTTGCATTTTTTTTATTTCTTATTGAATTTTTAATACAGTTTCAAGTGAGCCAAGTTCTTCATCAATGGAATCGTTATCATCAAAAGAATCGGATTGAAGCAAGCGAATAAATTGTACAAATTAGCAAATTTTTTGTATTTATTTTTAAGCATTTTAAATTTATCAAAATGTCATGATGTTTTGTAATTTTCTGAATTATTCTTCTACTTTGCTATTTTATGTTTGAGTATGTAAGTTTAAAAACTGATGGGATATTATTGGTTTTAACAAATTATGTGATGAAAAATGGTATTAAAAATATTATTGTGAATAGTGAGTGGGTTACAAAAAAAATTTAACATAATAATTGTGGCAGCTAATTATCATCACCATTTATTAGTATATATTTATGATTTGTGACAATTAATACAATTGAAATTGGTTTGACGATTTATTGACGTCACCAATCATTGGAATTTGTTAATTATTTATTGACAATTAGCATACATGTTATTTGTCACTTTTTAAACTTGTGAATGTCATCAAATGTAAAATGTTAATAAATTTTGGTGACACTTTTAATGTCACCAATGTTCGTGACAATTACCCTAACATCATGCTTAATTAAAAAATTACAAATATTCAGTGATGTTATTTTCAACAATTTATGACAAAATGATAAAGCCACCAATTCATGTGACGTTTTATTTGTCGTCATGAAAAAGTTGAATATTTAACAAATACTCTGTGACAATATAAATTATCCGGTGATATATAAATTATATCACTCATTTGTGTGACAATTTGGGTTTTGGTCACAAACAGTTGAATATTTCCCTCATATTGCGTGATGATCATCAATCTTGTGACGATATTTTTTTATGATTAAGTGACAAGCCACTACGTCATCTATTAGTGTGACGAGGTAATTATTGTCATTCATAGTTGAACATTAAAGCCATATTTTTGTGTCGATCGATGATTATGTGTGGCATTTTCTAATCTATTGTGTGACGGCACGAAGCGTCACAAAAACATAACTGTATTGTGACGTTAATATCAGTTGTCACAGAACATTTTGAATTTGGTGACGATAATAGTAAACCGTCATAATATATCGTTAGCGACGGTGCAATAGTGACGATCGGTGTGGCGCCATTTGTAATGTCACCAGATAGCATGTGTGGCATGAATTTTAGATGTGGTGACGCTAAGGGATGTGTCAATAATTATCAATACTTGTTTTTCCTGTTATCTGAGCATCCATCTGAAATTAATTTGTGTTTGATTTTAGTCTATGAACTCTTCATAGAATGTGCACCGTTGGAATTTGTGTTTTTTATATAGCATTATAAGATCTTCGCCCGATGTGCATGTTCCAAATTTTGTCTTACGACATCTTCACAATATGACTGATATTTTCCCCAGCTTCATGAATTCTATTCTTTTCATTTGTGAATGCAACTTTAGTCTTTAAATCAAACTCAAGATTATATTTATTTGATAGTATGTATATATATATAGAATATAGAATTTAGAATATAGAATATAGAAAAAGCGTTTGTTCTCTAGAAGTACCAGTGGATAAGAGTTGAGCTTGGGTTGTCCAACAAGCAAGTAATTGATTCCATTTTTTTCCCTTCAGCTTAAACCCAAAGCAACCATAAAACATTCCAAGTTCCACCATAAATATAAGAGCGCACGCTCATAAGAAATATTCAATTAAGCACCATGGCTCCCCCTCAACCCAGTGCTGGCATTGACATGCTAGCCCATGTTTTCAACATGATGGAGGCTTTCAGAGCCTTTGATTCAGACAGTGATGGGCAAATCACTGTGGATGAACTCGGTGGGATCATGTCATCCCTTGGCTACAAACCAAGCAGGCAAGAGATTGTGGATATGATGAGAAGAGGTGACACTGATGGAGATGGCCTTTTGAGCATTGAGCAGTTCTTGGATATCAATGCAAGGGAGCTGAGTCTTGGGTCTTTGGCTGGGTCTCTCCGTGCTGCACTTCCAGCTCTCAGTTTCCAGAATGGTGATTATGAGATTACTGGGGAAGAGCTGTTCAAAGTTCTTGGAGGATTTGAGAATCTGAGCTTGGAGCAGTGCTTGGAGATTGCGGTGTCTTTGGATGGTGATGGAGATGGGGCTGTTAGTTTGGAGGATTTTAGGCTTGTGGTTAATGCGCTTCTTTAGTGCATTAATATGTTCTGGTATTCTGCAATGTAATAGAAGCTGAAGTGAAAATAAATAAATAGATAAATATATAAATAAAACCTGAGGGTTGTGGTGTTGAATAATTAGCTGATCTATCAATGCCTGGCATGTGATATTTCATGGGTGTTCATTTGGGACTGTAAAGACCCTTTCCAATATTTAAAATTTTAAATAAATATGTTTAGAAATAAGTTTTTAAAATATTATTAATATAAATAAACCATTATCATTAATTAAGAAATAGCTTTCAATATAAAAGATATTTAATTTTAATTAATATTAACGAAGTCAAAATTTGATCAACTTACATAAAATTAAAATTTTATTCTAACCCCGTTATTATTATTATTATTTTATCTCCACACTTTATTCTCAACGAATATCTCTTGGATCATTGTCACTTACACTACGAAAAGGTTTTCTTGCTTTTGAAGGAATTTCATCTTTTAATTGTTATATTTAAGGAAAATAAAAAGAGCTCATTATTTTGAAAATATTTGATATCTCAAGGACAGGATTGTTATTGCATTATCAAATTAAACAAAAGTTTTTATTAGATGAACGTTGCATCAAACACTTTTTCTTTTTATTTTTGAAAAAAAAAAGATATTAAACAAAGACAATTAATAATAACCCCCAGAAGGGATTAGTAACCAAACAAAACAACAAACAACAAATAACAAAAGATAAAGGAAGTAGGCGCTTAGAGACAATCAATGATCTAGATCATTAGAAGAGTATGTGACACAAGCAAATTAAGCGAACTTTACACATCTTCAAGAAGTCCATGTGTAGATTGAAACCAAATAATGTGAAGGAACTTCACATACTCTGTAAGTTGAACTTCACATTATTTGGTTTCAATATACACTTATCTAATGATCAGCATAATGAAGCAACTTCACATACTCTAGAAGGAAACCTGATAATGTGATAAGTGTAGATTGAAACCAAATAATGTGATGACTGATTGTACTACTTTAGTGGACTTGGTTCATTATGCTGACCAGGCCCTGCCCTAGCTAGGTATAGGCGTCCAAGGCCAATGCCTCTAGATATGCTAGGGCCCCTAAAGTTTTATTTTTTAAAAAATAAATTTTTAAAATTATTTTTATGGTTATTTTATAAAAATTTAACTGTTTTTAAATTATAAAATTTAATTTCAATAAATTTATTGTTTTTTTAGAGCCCCACAATTTTCTAGAACCCCACAATTTTTTTTAATTATATTTAAAAATTTTATTTATCATTATCTAATATCTATCTATATAATTATGATCTTGAAATTTAAATTTTTTTAAACTATAAAATTTATTTTAATTAATTCATGATATATCAAGATCTAATAAAATTGGTGGCATTATAATCTATTAATGGATAAATGAAGTTATTATTGGGACTTGGACCACTTAGGTTTTAAATTTAGGTTTCTTTTAACTATAAATTTTATAATAAATTTGTTTTTATAATATTTATGATGGCTCATGGCTCTATAATCTATTAAATGAACTAATAAAGTTAATATTGGGATTTGAATCTAACATTACTATCTAAGTTAATAGATGGATTTGAATCTAATAAATATTACCATTGTATTAAAAAAAACAAAGAAAATAAAACTCTACACTTCTATTTAAGAGGTTAAACATACCACTGTTTAAAAAAAAAAATCATTTCTTTGCACTTTGTGTCGACATCCTTATCTTCTCGTAGTGTTATCAATCTCAATCAAACATTTTCATCAGTTGTAATCATTAATCAATATCAATTTCTACAAGGAAAAGAGGAATTGTTTCGATTTATTTTATTTTAATATTTTTATGCATTGTTTTTTATTTTTACTATGTTAAGTAGTTGATTGGTTTTATTTTATTTCTTACAGGGATTGTGGAACGATTAAAAAAAGTGTTTCTTCATTCAGGTGTTTCTTTTCCATTTTTTAATAATATTACTATTTTTATTATTTTTTATCATTTATTTTTTTAGAATATTTATTAAAAAAATTCTGGATATGAGAAACGGGAAAAAAAATAGACGAGTTAATTTAATCTCAAAAAGGTGCACTTGAAAATTTTCGTATTGCAACTGGAATATCAAAATTTAATTGATAATTTTGCATCTCAAATGGCAAGAAAAGTGAACTTTAATTGATTTTCTCTCTTTTTTATGCATTGCAGGTAATTAAATAAAGGACTAAAAGTATATCTCCAAATTTTTTCCAGGTTAATATTTTATTTATCATAATTATTAATAATAATTCATATTTTTTATTATGTAATTTATTATTAAATAAAAAAATTATTTTTTTATGATTTTGCCTAGGGCCCCATTTTCTTTAGGACCAGCCCTGATGCTGACCCAACTATTGCTTAGAGAGTTCAATAGATAATCAACACCATCAAGTGTTGGATTCATCAATGCTCAGATATTAAAATCGGAAACATTCCTAGGGTGGTGAATAACTTGCTGATAGATTGGCCAACGCCGGGTAGAGGAAACCCGAGCTCACTTTTTTTCACAGAGGATTGGAATTGCCTCAATGGGTTCAAGATGAAGCCAAGGATGCTGGGTTAGAATTTTAGCTTTTGTTAAAAAAATTTTTATCTTTATTTAGCAATTTTTGCTCCTTTGTCAAGAAAAAAAAAAGTTGGAGGAAGAACTAACAAAATCGAGGCTGTACTTAATAGTGGATATAGAGTTATATAACTTATCTTTTTTGAGTATGGTGTTGCAAATAATTAAAGGAGGAATATATACTAAATTTTAACAAGAATTGGTTGAGGTAGATTAGAATAATTAGTAAAAATTAGTCACTATTAGTGAAAAAACAATTAATCCCGCTTCAACCAAATGTTCTTAAAGATATCCTGAATGAGGAGTACTGAGATATTCCTAATAAGGTGTTTAAGTTTAATCTCTAGGCAAATGAAGCCTTCAACAATACAATTCGGTTCACTAAAAAGGGTGAATATATGTTTAAAATATGTCCATATTTGGAGGCAAAAGGGCACTGCAAAAACAAATGGTTTACTGTTTCCAAACCAGCGTGGCAAAATATACATGTAGCAATAGGTATGTCATTACAACTTTGATTAACAAAGTTTACAAAGGTAAGGATTTTATTATCAGAAACAAACAAATTAGAAAGAATAATTTTTGTAAAGATAGGAACCTTGCTAGCAAGCTAGTGTTGGGTACGTGGAGTCTTGATTAGTGTTTATCTTTTTCGGATTCAAGGCTTATATGGGAATTTTGAATTGATTAGGATTTATTTCTTTTCATATAATTATTCTAGTTATCTTTTCTTATAAATATCTTAAAGATATCATGTTATTTTTTTCTATAAATAGTTCTGTAATGGTAAAACTCTAAGGTGCTGTGAGTGAAATAAATTGATATTAGTGCGGCCGTGGACGTAGGTCTTCAAGACTAAACCACATAAAGTTCTTGTGTTTTCTTGTGTGTGTGCTTTCTCTTCATGTCATTGCTCAAATTGCCCAATTCTCAACAAGTGGTACTAGAGCTTTAGGTTGTGAGGCAAGTGGGAGCGATGACTAATGAAGAAAAAGTCAAGATCGACAAGTTAGACGGCAATGATTTCTGGTTTTGGAAGATGTAGATCGAAGATTATCTGTATCAGAAGAAGCTACATGAACCTCTGTCATGGCAGAAGCCATATCAGATGAGTAAGAAAAATTGAGAATTATTAGATTGCTAAGCTCTTGGTGTGATCCGAATGACATTGGCTAAGAACATCACATACAATGTTATCAAGGAGACGACTACTCACACTTTACTGAAGGTATTGTCAAATATGTACAAAAAGCCATCTGCTTCGAATAAGGTATTTTTAATCAGCCAATTAATCAATACATGGATAAAGGAACGTGTATCTGTCACGGATCATGTGAATGAATTTAACTCTATTTTGACTAGATTGGTCTCGGTAGATATCAAATTCGATGACGAAGTGTAAGCTTTGTTGTTGTTATTCTCTTTACCTGAGAGTTGGTCAGGGA
Source organism: Dioscorea dumetorum (assembly GCA_902712375.1). Taxonomy (NCBI): domain Eukaryota; kingdom Viridiplantae; phylum Streptophyta; class Magnoliopsida; order Dioscoreales; family Dioscoreaceae; genus Dioscorea; species Dioscorea dumetorum. The sequence continues at coordinate 4,767,077 of CACTHL010000492.1, forward strand.
GAGTCACAGGCATTACTGGTTCATCTGGAGCTGCTAACTTGACTTTCGAAGATATTCTGGATTTGATTCTTAAAGAGAATATTTGGAGAAGAACTTTAGGGGAGTCATCAGGTTTTTTGCTGAATACAGAGAGTAGAGGCAGAAAACATTTAAAGAGGCAAAATCAGTGGCGTGGTATATTAAAGCTGAAAAAGCGGCATCAATCCAAAAACAAAGTAAGGATATAACATGTTGCAATTGCGAGAAGACCGGCCACTTTAGAAATTAGTTTACGGTTAACTTAATTTATAGTAAGAAGAAAGATAAGTCCTTTAATATAGTAACATAAGAGGTAGACGACGCATTGATTTGTTGTGTTGAATATCCGATCGTCCTAGATCATGGATTCAGGTGCTTCGTTCCATGCTTCTCCTTGTAAAGATATGATGCTAAATTTCGAAAGTGAAAATTTTGATAAAGTGCGCCTTGCTGATGATGAGAGTCTGGAGATTATAGGCATGGGAGACATAAATCTGAAAACCTCGGGTAATGTTTCGACGTTAAAAGATGTGAGATATATCCCCGATCTCAAGAGAATGTTGATCTCTGTAGGATAGTTAGATGATCAGGGATATCGTGTCATGTTTAGAAACGGCGGGAGAAAAATAGTCGAAAGAAATTTGGTTGTTGCTCATGGCTAGAAGAAAAGGATTCTATACATGGTTGAATTTTTTACAGATGAAGCCAACGCAGTTACTAGTGGAGGTGATCCTTCAATTCTGTGGCACCAAAGACTTAGTCACATGAGTGAGAAGGGTATGAAGATGATAGTTTTAAAAGGAAAGATTCCATATTTGAAGAGTATGGAAGTAGGTTTCTGTGAACCGTGTGTGCTCGAGAAGCAAAAAAGGGTTACAAAATCAGGGAAGACACCCAAGGTTAAGAAGCTGAAGCTAGTTCATACAGAAGTAAATAGACTAACATTAGTTGCCTCAATGGGAGGATCGCGCTACTATGTTACCTTCATCGATAATTTCACAAAGAAGATATGGGTTTAATTCTTGAAACATAAGTCTGATGTTTTTGCTACCTTCAAAAAGTGGAGAGCTGTTGTTGAGAATGAAACAGGATTGAAAATCAACTGTTTGAAGTCCGATAATGGTGGTGGGTACAATAGTGCTGAATTTATAGATTACTGTGCTGAAAATGAAATAAGGATGCTGAAAACTATTTCTGAAATATCACAACATAACGATGTTGCTGAAAGAATGAATAAAAGCTTGAATGAGAGGGCAAAGCGTATGCGACTTCATGCAGGGTTACTGAAGATATTCTGGGCAGATTCAGTAAGTGTAGCAGTTTATCTCAATAATAGAGGACCCTCAGTTCCTTTGGGTTCAAAATTTCCGAGGAGGATTAGCACGGCAAAGAAGTGTCTCTTTCACATTTGAAGGTTTTTAGATGTGTTTCATATGTTCTTATTAAAGATTTTGACAGAGACAAGTTTGATCTAAAGGCAAAGAAGTGTGTTTTTCTTGGCTATGGGTCAGATGACATGGGCCACTGCTTTTGGGATGAGTTGAGCAGAAAAATCATCAGAAGTAGAAATATCACTTTCAATGAGAATGTGATGTACAAAGATAGGCTTGCAGCGAAATTTGAGGCTACAGGGAAACAAAATGTAAAAGAATATAACATGTTGGAAAATATTCAAGAAGATGATCTTGCAACAAATAGTGGGAGTTCAGAGAGCATAAATGAAGATGATGTGGTTTCAATTCCTTGAAAAACAGAAGTCAGAAGATCTAGCAGAGTTTCGTGACTTCTATAGAGATATTCTTCTTTAGTAAAGCATTTGCTTTTGACTGAGAATGGTGAACATCAATGTTATCCCTAGGTAATGCAGATGGATGATTCAGTTCAGTGGAAGTTGGCTATGAAAGAGGAGATGAGTTCTCATAAAAAAATGAGACTTGGTCATTTACTATGTTACCAGTAGAGAAGCAAATTTTATAGAACAAGTGAGTGTATAGGATAAAAAAAGAGCTTGATGGCAGCAAAAGGTACATTGCAAGACTAGTGGTTAAAGGGGTTCAGCAAGAAAGAGGCATTGACAATAATGAATTTTCTCTCCCGTGGTCAAGATGACTGCTATCAGACTTGTGCTAAGTATTTTAGTTGCAGAGGACTTAGAGCAACTAGATGTTAACACTGCTTTCTTGCATGGTGATCTTAAGGAAGACATCTACATGTCACAACTAGAAGGTTTTAAGGTATTTGGAAAAAAAACTTGGTATGCAAGTTGAAGAAAAGCTTATATGGCTTGAAGCAAGCTCCAAGACAGTAGTACTTGAAATTTGACAGTTTTATAAAAAGGAGTGGGTACAAGAGATGTGCATTGGATCATTGTTGCTACTTGAAATTTGGCAGTTTTATATTACCATTGTAATTTGATGGCATAGTAATTGTAGGAGCTGACATGATTGAATCAACAAATTGAAAAGACAGATGGATGAAGTGTTTGAGATAAAGGACTTGGGTGTTTCAAAACAAATTTTTGGTATGAGCATCAATAGGGATAGATTTGAAGGTACATTTAAATTAACCCAAGAGAAGTATATTAATAAGGTGTTGGAAAAGTTTAATCTCCATTATGCTAAGATCAGAAATACACCTTTGAGAAGCCACTTCAATCTCAAGAAGAAACATTCACCTCAAACAGATGAAGACAAGAAATGTATGACTAAAGTTCGATATGCATCTGCAGTTGGTAGTGTTATGTATGCTGATGAGTACTTTATATATATATATATATATATATATATATTTCATACGTATTACACCAAATATTTACTTGGTCTTTTATTATTACTTGTATAGTTCGGTGCTATTTAAGGTATTTTGAGTTTATTGTGCAAATATTTAGGTCCTGGAGCAATTAGAAGTGATTTAGATAAGAATTCACATCAAAAAGACTTAAAGAGAAGTTCGTAAAGGCAAGCACGGCATAAGCACTAGCGTGCTCTTGGCCGTGCAGTTCACAGGAATTGGCAAGCACGAGGAAGCACTGTCAGAGTGCTCTGAGCACGGCAGTGCAAACTAGAGTACGGCTTCAACACGGTCGTGTTCCAGCTCGTGCACTTTATGGCCTGGTTAATTTTCGGGGGGAATACTGTAGCAAAGTACTGTAGTACCGAAAACTCAGAAACCTGAAATTTGCACGGGATGAAGCACAGGCGTGCAGGATTAAGCAAGGCCATGCTTGCATCGGGAAGTGTCTTTTTAAGCCCAAAAGTTAGGGTTTCAAGGGACTTTTTCTCCGATCTTTCTTCCCCTTTTGGGGAGGCGACTCGAAGGGAAAGCGGCCCACCTTTGGGGGCTGGATCTGGACCGAGAGATCATTGTGGGAGTGGAGGAACGTTGGCAAGATCATCATCAGATGCCCTCCGACGAAAATTGTGAAGCAAGAGTGGAATTTATGATTTTTATCTTATTCTCTTGTTATTTATCTTATGTTTCTTGTATAACCATGAGGGGCTAACCGTTCTCCGGTGCCCCGGATTAAGAACTTGGTTTGAATGTACTTGGATTCATTTATTGCAGCATTTATGGAAGTCTTTATTGTCTCCTTGTTAGATCTTTGATTGTTAGCTTGAATGTTGGTTGTTGAGTGGTTTGAATGCTTGAGTTACTTGATTTTCACTTAGCTTGTATATCTTGATGATTGATACGATAAGTTAGAAATAGGCTCATGTTGTCAATCCCACTACATGTATCTTCCACATTAGTGCAACAAAACTCTAGAACATAGGTTGATTGAGACATCTCCTGATAAACCTTGCAAGAATTCGAGTACGATTGACACCAAGGGATTGATCCGGGATGTTACTTCCTAGCATTGATCTCTCGTTACCTAACCCCTTTCTCTCTCCCGTTATCCTCACTTTCTTCACTTTTATTTGTAAATAGCTTTTAAACAAAATTATTGAGCCGGTTAGATATTAGAAATCCAACCAGTATCAAAAGCTATACCAATCCCTGTGGATTCGACAACTCAACCTTCGGGTACATTGTACTACTTATACCACCCGTGCACTTGCGAATACGCAAAGGGCGTATCAAATGCAATGGTATGCACGCGGCCAGATATTGGTCATGTAGTGGGAGTTGTTAGCGAAATCATGTCTAATTCAGGAAGAGAGCATTGGGAAGCGGTTAAGTGTTATTACCCTACTTAAAAGGTACTTCTAAAGTTGACTTATGTTACAGAAAGTGAGATATTATTTTGGAAAACTTTTCTGATGCTGACTTAGGTGATTGTTTGGATACAAGAGAAAGCACTACAAAATATATTTTCATAATTGCTGGCTCAACTGTAAGTTGGATGTCTCAACTTCAAAAGAGAGTTGTTTTTTCAACCACAGAAGTAGAGTATATGGCCATCTCAGAGGTCGGAAACTAAATGATTTAGTTGAAGAGTTTTCTTGACGAGTTGGTTAGAAATAGGTTAACAGTGTTCTTTGTAGTGATTGTCAAAGTGCTATTCACCTTGCGAAAAAACCCATGTTTCATGCTAGGACAAAACATATTCAGCTGAGGTATTATTTTATCAAAGAATTGATTAGTAGTGGTATCTTGTCCCTAATGAAGATCTTTGGTTCAAATAATCCTGCATATATGTTAACCAAGGTGGTTACCACAAAAAAGTTGAAGCTTTGCAAAACTTCAACTGGCCTTCAGAGTTGATAGATTAGAAGGCGCCGCACTAGTAGAGATTGATCATTACAGATTTTTAGTTTACAGCTATGTGGAGTGCAGTTGATGTAATCAACCTTCAAGTGAGAGATTGTTAGGTATGTGGAGTCTTGATTAGTGTTTATCTTTTTTTAAGTCCAAGGTCTACATGGGAATTTTGATTTTGATTAGGATTTTTTTTTCATAATTATCCTAGTTATCTTTTTCTATAAATATCCTAAAGATATCTTGTTCCCTATAAATATCCTAAAGATATCGTGTTATTTTTTCCCTATAAATAGCTTTGTAATTGTAAAACCTTAAGGTGCTGTAAATGAAATAAATTGATATTAGTGTGGTCGTGGACGTAGGTGTTCAAGACCGAATTACGTAAAGTTGTGTTTCCTTTTGTGTGTACTTTCTCTTCTTGTCATTGCTCAGATTACCCAATCCTCAACAGCTGAGCCCATAAGGTATGAGTCCACCAATATAGAGGAATCAATTAAAAGATTTCAGTTGCTTACAGGGCTTCAACATGGCTTTTCAAGGAAGATACTTGACAACTTAATTATGATCTTTTAACAATTCTAACTATTTCCTTTGTCTCATATTCAATTCCTTTTAACTCATTAATTAATTCACACTCCTTTAATCTCTGCAAGATTTCCCTAAAAAATAATGTTTCCATATTTTGAATTCAAATACAACTGTGAATTCTAAATCATGAACTAAACAAAACAATTCATATGGCTTTCGTTGTAGGGAGGCATATGCAATCACCATATCATAGTGCATTAAGACACATCTATTCCTCAATAAGAAATATTACTATAGACAACCAAACCCCTAGATCTATTAGAATACCAAAATTGGAGCTGAAGTTAACTGACATTTCACTTCATTGAAACTTCTCTAGCATGCTTTAGTCCACTAGAATGGGATATTCTTTTGAAGTAATTTAGTGAAGGGAACTGCTATCAGAGAAAACTTCGCAACAAAATTTTGATAATATCCAACTAATCATATGGAACATCGATCCTCGCTAACATGCTTTGGTGTTTCCCATTTAACAATCGCCTTTATCCTTAGTTGTCAATATGGTATTAAAATTATCGTAATTTGTCATGCGTATTCATCAAAATATTGCGTATCTTTGTAGACTACAATCTTCAAATGTTTAAGAATTCAAAAGATCATGAGTTGCATGACTTCACCCAAGGTTGCAATGTTGAGAGACCGTTCGACTTCATCTCTTTACAGGGTTGTGAAACCCTTCATGGCCTTCCACTTCATCTCTTTGCAAAGTTAAAAGGTTGTCACAACATATTCCTAATGGTGAAACCATGAAAGATTATGTTGAGATCCAGAGTTAAATTGGTAAGATTTCTTATCCATTTTCTCTTTGCTCCTATATAATATTAATATATATGTGACTAAACTATGTGTGGGCTCTTTTATTCTCAACCGACTTTTAATATAATCTACAGACAAAAAAAATAAATGGTTCACAAATCAAATTTAAATTAAATTTATGAGTTTAAGAGATTGTGGGTTCATGACTTCCATTAGTTGCAAGCCCCTAATGTTAATTACCCTAGGCAAATTCATGGGAATCTCCTATTAGAAAAAAGTGTGGAAAAAAATAAATAAATAAACACATGAGAGAAATTAGTTTTTTATTAGTTTCACAAAAAAATTGTATGAGTGCCTGAAGTAGAATTAGAACAGAGGATTAGAAATCGTAGCATTTTTTTCAACACCATTTTCCTAATCCTTCTTCACATAACCTGATTTTACTGTGACTTAGATTTATCCCAAATCTTTTGCAAAAAATCATGTTTGGGTATTTCTTTTGAACTTTTTGACTTTGGTTTTATTTGATTTTTTTGTTTGCATCTTGAATGTTATTTAGATCACAAGTTATGATTTTTTCATGTTTATAAATCACAAACTATATTCTGTCTGATTCAGATCTTTGCAAATTCTGCCATTTCATGCTTGTAAAACTTTCAGATCTTGGACTTGTGAAGTTCTTTGACCCTTCGACTTTTGATGCCTTAAGACTCTGAGCTTATTTGTCTACTCACTTAAGATTTTCAAGTCTCGACTCTCCCATGTTTTTGAGTGTTGACTTGTGCATTGCTAGATTATAACCGCTCATATGACTAGGTCATTGATTTGACTGCTTTGACATATTTTCATCTAGAATTTTCTATAGATCTTAAATTGTGTTATTTTTTTGTGCATCACAAACTTGGTTTCATTTGATTTAGTATTTTGATAACTCCAGTTTTTTTTATGCTTGTGAAGCTTTTAGGTCTTGGACTTGTGAAACAAAAGGAAGAAGAAGAGGAAGAAGAGGTTATTGAGAATTAGGTTTCAAGTTCAAGACTTTAAATACCCCTAGAAACACACGGCCAAGAACACGGTTGTGCAAATCCTAGCCTGTCTATGCTTCTCTCTGAATGACATAAAAATCGCCCATCCAGAGAGTTACATGGGCAAGAACACGGGCGTGTATTTGCAAGCATGGGCAGGAAGAACAGGCATGCTTCTCAGCCCCCAACACCACCGTACTCTTGAAGCACGACAATAAGCACAAGCCTGCTTATGGCCATGCACTTTATAGGTTGAGCTACAATCATCCCAAGAGAAGCACGGTGAAGAGCACATGCAAAAGCATAGTCGTGGGTAATTTTTTTGTGTGGGTACTAAACTTTCGCCTTGTTTCATTTTGAGCACCAACTTTCGATTTATATCAATATGAGCACTCAACTTCGATTTCATTTCGACGGGAGGGTACCATGACTATTCCGGTGAGATTTTTCTGATGTGCACGCAGGATTGCTGATGAGGCTGTTAACTCGCCACGTCAGATGGGTCAGGAGAGGGGAGAGGTGAGGAATAAGGGTGTTTAAACCCTTGACGTGGCATCTGACGTGGAAAAAAAGCTCAGCCACATGTTTAAGTTGTCCACCTGGCACATCAAGCGTGCATCTAACGTGGCGAGTCAACGGTCTCGTCAGCAATCCGGCGTACATGTCAGAAAAATCTCACTGGAATAGTCATGGTACCCTCCCGTTGAAATGAAATCGAAGTTGAGTGCTCATATTGATACAAATTGAAATTTGGTGCTCAAAATGAAACAAGGCCAAAGTTTAGTACCCACCCAAAAAAATTAAAAAGCTGCTTGCACCAGAAACTGCGTTTTTAAACCCAAAGCGACGAAAAACCCCAAAACTCAAGACAATTATTCTAAGACAACTTAGACAACAACGCATATGCTAAAGGACCGAAACACCACAGCTCGGCTCAGCTCAACTCGGCTCGTTCATTAAGTTAAATGAGTGATTCTCAAGCCTAATTGTTGAGCTCGTAAGATAAAATAGCCGAGCCTAAACACCACCAAGCTCGGCTCGTTATGGCTTGTGAACAAACTTATTTATTATATTGTTAAAAGCTCGTTTACAAGAATCGTTAAAGGACTTGTTTATTGTATCATTAGAGGCTTGTTTATAATAATCATTAAATAACTTGTTTATTATACGTAAAAGCTTGTCTATGAGAATCCTTAAGGGATTCATTTATAGCATTATTTATACATGTATTTATGAGAATAATTAATAGAACTATATATAACATTATTAACAAGCGTTTTTAGAGGACCATTAAGAATGTTATAACTTATAAAAAATTATATACTATCAAAATAATTTTATAATTAAAATTTGTTACAGTTTTCATTTTATATAAATATAAATTTTCAAAGTTAAATTTTATATTTATATTTATTAATAAATATTACATTTTTAAAAACATTTTTATAAACAAGTCTTAAATTAAAAGTAAGCTTCAATCTCTCTTAAGTCTTTAGTCTTAAATCTCTTTATTTGTTGAATGATCTTTTTATGGTATTTTAGATTTATTTTCTTATTAAAGAAATTATTTTTAATTTATTGGTTCTAATTTAAAAAAGAATTTAACCTAAGTTTATCTTCTTCGTAAGTAAAATTTCATTAAAATTTGTGTTAATATAATTTTTTTAAATTAAAAAAATCTATGAGCAGATTGCTAGAGTAGTAGAGTGACTAGTTTTATTTTGGGATTGGTATAAAATAAAGTTATTTATATAAACCGATAAAGATGTTAGTAGTGAAACACTGAAACCATATTATTCAACTTAAATTAAATTGTATATGTTGAGTAAATCATAATAGAAGCGTTAATTAAAGTGGATATAATTTTTATTTTTAATCCAAGTTTTTATGAAAACTTACCATTATTAACATTTTTAATATTATGTTGATGGATATTAAATATGCAATAGATTTTTAGTTATTGTTAAATGTTTATATAAAGAGCTTTTCATATTATTTAAATCAATTAATGTTTTTAAATGCCTTTCTTTTCGAGCTTTTATCGCCTTTAATCAATTATCTAAATTAACTAATTTTACTAAATACTTTTTTAATCAATTATCTAAATAAAATAAAAAGAAAAAACAATTTTAAATAAAATAAAATAAAATCTAGCGATTAGGCTGGCATCGGGCGGATAAATGTGATTTTAGCGGTGGTAAAGGTTATTTTGTAAATATCACTTCCCAATCCCATGACCCCATTTCAATTCATTTACTTTCCCAGCCTCACAAGACCATGAACATAAATCCTTAATCTGAAGATTTTCCTCTCTCTGTACTACCATCAATTCATCATTTTATCATCCCACTATGATTCATAGCTTGCTTGCCGAAGCCGTTGCCATTTGTTTTTGTGGCCATACCGAGTTTGCAAAGACCATCCTAGGTTGAGCCCTCTCATTTTCCTCTCTTTTGTTATAGCATTAAGCAAATGTTTGTGTATTGTTTTGAATATCATCTAATACTTCTTTATACACTCATAATCAGTATAAAATAAGATCTGCCGGCTAAAACTCAAGGGTTTTGAGGAGATCTAAAAGCTTTAAGAAAATCCTTTACATAAGCTTAAATGATTGTTTTATTAAAATGATCCTCAAGCTCAAATCGAACATAGCCAAGCTTGATAATAATTCATTAAACGAACTTCAAACAACACACTATGGAATACAAAAGTAAAAAATAAAAAAAATTGTCAAACCTTAATCGAGTTAACAAGCCGAGCCCGAGCCTCACTAATAAAGCTCGAAATAAGCTCGGCTCGAGCTTGAGCTTAGTTGAAATAGTAATGAGCCAAGTTTGAACATGGCAAAACTCGGCTCGACTAATTTACACCCTTGCATCTCTGGAACTTTCCACCATCAAAATGACTCAATTCCACAAAGTCAAAAGCCGACTCTAGTGTTTCACTTGTAGCAGTGTTCATGCCAAAATAAAAACGTAAAATTGTGATTGTGATTTGCAGAAGTGTATATAAATAAACTTTAAAAATATAATGGAGCCAACGGTTGGTTGTGATTTGCATAGTCAAAATCGCGCTTATAAGATGTGAACATAGTTGGCTTAACATTATAAGGTTTTTTTACGAAAACAATGAAAAAATGGAATGAAAGAAGAGAGAGTAAACTTTTTGGTAGGCCACCCAACTTTTGCCAATTATCAAAACGGTGTCCCAACTTCAATTTGAATGAAAAAGGTTACCCATCTTTAATTTACTTTTGCAGGGAGACTACCGGAGGGATTACGACAACTTAGTGGGGAAGTTGAGGCCGGAAAACTAATTTGGCAACCAACTTCTTCTCCCATGTCTGCTTTAGTCCTATCCATCCTAGATTTCTCCCCAACTTCTTCATCTGTTTTACCTTGAAAACTATAACCTGAATCATGAATTTCATCCAAATCATCCCCCCCCCTTCCTCTTCAATGTCTTCAGTCTCATCTGAAGCTTCTTCCTGAACATCAATTTATGGTTCAACCCTGTCTAATTGACCAATTCCTACCCCACCATCATTACAATCAACATTACTATCTCCATGACTAACACTACTACTTGCAAGCCTAGCAAATACAGATACCTCCTTACTAGGTCCCACAGACATTGCCATTGACAGAGCATCTAAGTCATTCTGAATTTGCTTCAGTTTTTTTTCCTGGTTGGATTCATCTAACCACCAAAAAGTGCAACCTTCTACAGCTAAACTAAATTCTCTGGCCATGCAAACAAGCTCAATTTTGGACATTTTTTCTGCACAGCAATAATCTATATACCCTGCCATGCCTTCTATGTCACCAACTATGTAATACAATTTTATTGTGAACAGATCTGCAGTTGGCACTAAAAGTGAATGGGCTCAATTAGGTCAGTCATTTGGAAGCATTCCAATGATAGTCCTACAACCTAACATCAGTTAATTCTAGCCCATACTACCAAGGTGTACAAGTATTGCTAAGTCCTAACACTAAGGAAAATAATATTGGGTACCATAACAGTAAAGTAAATATACACATTGAAACGCATGTCACTTTGAAAATGCACAATCAATGCTAACTATAACAAATTCCTTGGCAAGTTCAGTTCATGCATGTAAGAAATTGATTGAACATTGAGCAATACATTAATTAAACAATTCAGGTCTGAAATTAATTAGCCCAACACTAGGCTTAGCAGACAAAAGTAATTAACTACACAACCTTATCCACTAATGGCTTAGCAAACAAAAGTTATAACACAATGTTTACAGGACTCAAACAACCCTTTCAAACGTCATGGTAAAAGAAGTCTTAGAAAAATAACTTACAGTAAGGTGGGGCTTCCTCCCCGTCTTGCCGTCTCCCCCAGTTGACTGCCATGTCCGAGCCGTTTTTCTTCTTGCTTTGTGCTGACCGAAGACTCCTCCTTCAACCTGCCGGTGCTCCACATTTCCCACCATTCAATGTCCTTTAATTCTTTGAAAATATCCCGACTGGACTTCTGCCTGTCTGTATCACTAGTGCTTTCTCCGGTGTATCAGTTCCTCTGGAAAGACTTCGATGAAGAAGGGTTTTGAAGGGGATGTAAGGGGCCTTGGTGACATGTGTCATCCCACTCGGAAATGTGCTTATGACGTGGCAGAGGTAAATCACGTGTATCGCTGAGTCACGGGGTGAGGCTACCATGTCAACTCTGACAGAGGGATTCGGGCCTCCACGTCACCACTAAGTTGCCGGAATCCCTCGGGTAGCCTCTCGGCGAAAGTAAATTAAAGATGGGTAACTTTTTTTATTCAAATTGAAGTTGGGAGACCGTTTTGATAATTGGCCAAAATTTAGTGGCCTACCAAAAATTATACTCAAAGAAGAGAATGTATGTTTTACTGTTTGTTTGTTAAATAAAATAAACTAAGATCTATATGAACCCTATTTAAATGGTAACAATCATATCTCTTACGAGTGTTGAAGAATTAATAAATATTTTAATTTAAAATTAAACTTATTAAGATATATTTTTATTATTTATTTATTTATTTATTATTAACTACAGTTGCATCCAATGTCAGCTGGTTGGACCGGTAGAACCAAGAACCGGGCTGCCGTCTGGTTTGTGTTTATGTCAGTGCTTGGCTAGTAATTAAACCGGTCAAATCCACCCAAAACCGGTGGACGGGCCAGTTTGACTGGATCCAGGCAAATACAGGTTTTGAGTTCTTAAATTTTGTTAATCCTATATAAAATTCTGCCGATTTCTCCTATCTTCTCTTCAAGATTCAAGGGCTTCTCTGTAGCGGCACAACGACCACCACTTGCTTCACTCTTGAATCCTTGTTCTCTCCCGATTTGATGGAAAAGGAGGAAAGGGAGTATTGAAGGCTCCTAGCCCCCGTCGACTATTGATCTCTACCCATTTGCTTGGAGTTGGAGACTTGGAGGTTCTCAGACCTAGGTTTTCCATTTTTCCTTTGCGTTACATATTTTCTTATTCTTCTTTGGAATTTCTTAACTCTAGTAGGGATCTCTATTTTTTTTTCTTTTCTTCCGGCTATTTTCTTGTTCTATTTGAGGGGTGACCTTTTTCTTATGATTTCAATGCTTTTTTTTTTTTTGGTTTATTAATGCTTGGATGTGTTATTCTGAAAGGATGGGGTCTTTCAGAGACAATGATCTTTTGACTGAACGTTGTTCACTTTGCTATTGTCTTGTGTTTTGTTAAATTAGTTTCAATAAATTTTCCTTAATTTGTTATTCTTCTCCCTTTTGTTTTTTTTGGATAGATACTTTAATAAGCTTAGAATTAGGGTGGTAGTAGTCTAAAATTTTGAATTACGAGTCCTAAACTCCATGGTCGGCTATGTGGTTTGTACTAAAGTTTAGCTTTCGGTCTTTATACATCATTAGCTTTGGTAAGACCTTCGGGTGCTATATAACATAGCATAAAGTTTGCGTTTTTTCTCGGAAAATATATGGAAATTTGCTTAGTTTTGTAAAAGAACATATTTGTCTGTATATTTGCATTATTATATGATTTTGTTTAAATAAAAATTGTGATATATGCTGTTTTCATCATGTTATATATATATATGAGATTGTGTTGAAAAAAGGTATATAGAATTTTTAAGAAATTCAGTTTTCGTAGAAAAATAATGGAATTTATACAATTTATATGGTAATTATAAATTTGAAATAGGATGCATATATACAACAAAATGTGGTTCAGAAGTCTTTGTTAATGAATTTATGATAACATTAGAGGGTGAGAGAGAGAGATGGACAGACTTCCCTCCTGTATATGCACACACCTGTCTTGCTAGTATAAACCTAATTCTCTGAAACAAAGACAACCGGAAATTTTTAAACTTTCAAATTAATTCTATGTTCTAGATTTATGTATTCTGAAACAATTGTTCAGTTCAAGTTTAGATATTTAATTTATTGATGGAATATTGATTTGTCCTAGATGTTTAACCAATCCTCTTTTGATTTCTATTGAGCATTTATGTTGTTGATGCTCTTAATAGACCTTATTTCTGTATCTATTTTAATTCTTAAGCAGCTTTTTACCAGCTAATTTTTTTTAATTTCTTATATACATTGTAACAAGATCAATAGTATAGAATCAGGATAGACACAATCAAATGAAATGCAATCTAATACAATCAGTGTACATATTAGACAAAAAATGAATCTTACTTAGAGATAAATAAGTGAGGCACAATATTCTCAAGGAAAGAGAATTTTTGATGTGTAATTTTTATCATAAACAAAATATGAGTGAAGGGATCAACTGAATGAAACAATATCTCACTAGATCAAAAGACAATGTTGATTCATGCAAAAATGTACCTTCAAATGTTCGATTTTTGATAAAAGGATCATGGAAAGAAAATGCTCAAAAGGCCAAAGAAAAGAAAGGATGTTTTGATGATGTCAATCTTTTGATGAATCCATGGATGAATTTGAAGGTGATGATGCTGAAGACATTTATGATCACGTAGGCAAAGGAAGCACTTGGGTGGGTGCAACTTCTAAAGGAAAATGAAAAACTTCTATTGGTATTGAACCATATTTCAAGCATGGAATTGCGATCCTACCCAACCGAGTATAAAGGCTTCTTTCAAAACAAGTAAAAAGGGCATGATACTGATATGTCAATTGCTATATGGTTTTATCGTGCTTGTATTCCACTGAATGTCGTCAGCTCCCTTTTTTTTTCAAGCTACAATTAGCAAGATAGCAAGTATGGACCATGGGTATACCTGTCCTAGTTAGCATGCGTTAAGAGTGAACTTTTCTATAGTGAATTCGAATCTATATTAGAGGAGCAACCAAGAATGAGTGAATAATCAACCAACTTGTTGAAAAGGTTCATTTTATTTGAACTATTGTTATTACAATACTTAATGTTGATGATGCTTAATATTTACATGACTTTTAGGTGGTAATGAAGATGATATGGTGGCCATTGAGGATGATGACAATGTAATGATTGGTCTCCAAGGAATGACTACTGATGATTTAGATGGAGAAAATTGGCGTACAGCTTCTCCAAAAAATTAAATGAAATTGTGTTTGTTGTTGATTTGATAAACTTTTATATTTAGGATAATGTTACGCTTATGTTATGGATTTTATGGTAAACTTGCTAACTTTTCTTATTCCTAATTTGGATATTCTTGTTGAACGATTGAAAATATGTAGGACTATATTTGAAATTCTCATTGCAAGAGCAAATTGGTCACAAGGTTTTGGGATGAAATAATTTTTTTCTAAAGTTGGATTGTTAATTCTGTCTTCAGGCAACTCTGCTTGGTTTGATGACTTCTAAAATAGTTTTTTAGTCCTTGGATTTTATATACCAAGAGGTCCAGGTCAGTGAAATTACCCTCATATTGGCAAGAACTTCCACTGGTCAGTATGTTATATCGATTGTATTATTTTTAGTGCTAATATGTCTAAATACAGCATATTCGACTGTGAACCAACATGTGGCATTTTTGAGATCTTGTTTGTGTTTTTTACTTTCTAAGGTTTATAGATTGGCCTCTGTTCTTTCAGAAGTCATTCAAAAGAGGTCTAAAATGTAACTCAGTAATGCTTTTAAATTATGAAAAGTTTGGAGCTTCTTGCAGATGATACTGTGTCTTCTTTTCTTGAAGGCTGGACATTAAATCAGAGCATATATTATGTCTTAAGATTTTCAAGAGATATTTAATCAGGTATCAGCATTTGTAATTTAATCAGATGTTTGTCTTGGAGCTTGTATTGCTGGCTTTGCTTTTTCTATGGAAATTCAAAAATTTTATTTATTTATTTTTTTCTGTAAACCGGGATTCCTTGATATAGACTATCATTCCGATTATTGAAGGGTGACTTTTCTCTTATATAGACTATAGGTGCTCACTGTCAGACTTTTTAAAGTGAGATTATTAACTACCACTTGCTTCATTACTTTTGTTCTTCAGGTCCTTTTTTTTTATATAATGTTACTACTTGTTATCTTGCGTCTTATTTCTTGCTCCATTTTTAGAACTTTCATTAGAAAATTGCTAGGTAGGCATGGTCTACAGCTGCTATTGACAATGCATGCAGTAATAATATTTGGAAGGCGGATATTCTTTTTATTTTTTAGATTGAACTTATATTAGAAGAGTGTTCTTGTGTTAGAACTCTTATGCATAAGTAGCATGTTCACATTCCAGCAGAACATAAGCGTCACTCCCTTTTCATTGATCAATTTATGCAGTATCATACAATGCATAATGTCCTTTATATGGTCTTCATAGAATTTGCTAAGCTATTGCTTTATTTATCAGCTAGCAACATGTTATACTACGCCCCTTTGAATAGAGCAATGCATATGCTTGGCATTTGTGAAAGAAGTTGCTTTTTGTAGTTTACTAAAGTACTTGATTGGAGCTATCTAGATTCACAACAACTTGTTACTCCCTAATCTTTTTCTCTGAATATTAATACATTAGTATCCACTCGGGGAAATGGCAAATAGATTCTGTATAACAACGGGTGATGCATCCGGAGAAGCTAAGGCGGGAGAGCCTCGGCCCAACGGTGCGTCGGGAAGTAGGACAAGCAACGGAGGCAACAGGGGAGTTCCCGGTGCTAAGTTCGGAGATTTTCTGATCAATTAATGCATTAACTTGGTTGTAATTGTTGTTTTAATTTCATATTAACTAGAAGAGTATTGTTGAAGGTTGTAATTAGAGATTAAGTTTGTTAGCATGAGAGATAGAGAAGAGGCGCATGGCATTGCATATCAAATGTTTGTTAGAAAGTCATCTTGGCAACTCAGTTACAATGAGTGTATTCGTGCTTATATAATGAATGAAAAGGATAGCCAACAGCAAGGAACATTTGCGAATTTCTCTCTTCTCTGCTTCTTTCTCTCTACCTCCTTCTCTACCTCTTCTCTACTTTTCCTCTCTGAAACCGCCAGACCCCAGCCGAGTAGCATCAACGGGCCTGACAGATTGCGTAATCCATTTTGGAATGCAAGAATCTATACTATTTCAATCTGATATCAAGAATCCAAAACTATTGGGCATAATATTTCATTATCGCACAATATATTTATAATTTTATATTATTATTTTAAAAGATAGATATGGCATCAACCTGTCTGACCAGAATGGGTCATTCCGTTGGACCAATTGACCCGTGGCTCAAATATAAGGACGGTTCCTTCCAGGTCCGGTTTTAAAAATGCTTGCATGTACATGCGCTCAAAGTGCCAAAATGCACTTTTAAAGCATTAAGTAAATGGTGATCTAATAGGCAAGCCCATAGGTAAATCTTAGCAAGCCGAAGTTGAAGTGGCTTGTTAATTACTATAGCCCAACGATGGTTTTAGCCTTGCCTATATTTAAATAGCTCACTTTTGCTACTTTTTCCGTGTGCGATATTTGACTAAAAGATCCATAATTGATAAATGCCTTAACGAAAGGACTGCTTAAAAAATTATTACCGAGATGATAAGTACCTGGTTAATGGGGGGAGAGTTAAACATGTATCCCAAGATTCTCTTGAAATATCCTTAGAAGTCTGCATACATGGTTAAAAACCCCTTTTTTGTAATTGTCTCCTTGTTTGTTGTTTTTCCTTATCATTAAATAGAAGGCACGTGAAATGTTTCCATGCATGAAGTATATAAAGTTGTATCATGCAATGAATGGGCTGGTTTAGGTACAATTCATGGAAGCAGGAGCGGACTTAAGCTGTTCTCATCATTTATAGCTTCATTGATGGAGAAGAGTCTTGTCTGATTCGTTGAACTCCATACGCAACGTTTACAATAAAGTAAAATACAAAAACTAGGAATTAACATGGAAGATGCATCCATATCTCATTTCCATCATTTGACTCTTGGCTGAATTCAGATCCAAGTCCGTATTGTAAACATGGCCTGCTGGTTGGTACAAGAATTTAAATTAAATTTTATTTCCATTCCGCTGTGATACAATTAAAAAGGGCAATCAGACGCATGCTGGCTGTAAGCTCAAAGGCTAAATTTGGTTCTGCTATCAGACGCTGCAAAATTACACGAATATTTTGTTTGCATAATTTAATTGTTTAAATAAATATCTTTAATATGATTAATTTTAAAAGCTTATTAATATGAATCAATACTTCTTATTAAATTATAAAAATCAGTTCCAATTTTTTTATTAGTATTAATTAAATCAAAATTTTTTTTTACAAAATTTTCTGTTCTAAAATGATTTTATGTCAAATCTGTGTTCAAGCCAAATTACCCAAAAAACCTTTCCAACATATTATCCGAAATTCTAACATTCTTGATTTAATCCACAGTGATATCTGTGATTCTTGTAGACCTCCTATCAGAGTTGGAAACCATTACTTCATTAATTTTATCGAAAATCATTTCAGATTCTATAATACATACCTGGTCAAATCCAAAGATGAAGCTCTTATCAAATTCATGATTTTCAAAGCCGAAGCTGAGAACCAGATAGGCAAGACCATTAAGGTTATTAGATCTGATAGAGACGGAGAGTATATTTCAAATGCTATAACTTCATTCTGTGAACAGAATGAGATTGTGCATGAGTTTACTACTCCTTACATTCTTGAGTCCAATGGAGTTGCTGAAAGGAAAAACATGACATTAATGGACATGGTAAATGCCATGCATGCTATTAAGTTCTGGTGTACCTGAGAACTTGTAGGGGGAGGCTTTGCTCTCATCTTGCTTTATCCTAAATAGGGTTCCGTTTAAGGATCACAGTATGACACCCTATAAACTTCGGAAAGGAAGATCCCCACAGCTCAACTACTTCAAAGTGTCGCGGTATCTAGCTTAGGTAAAAATTCCTGATCTTAGAACCAGGAAGATAGGGTCCCAAAACCTTAGATGCAGTGTTTGTAGGGTATGCCCTACATAGCAATGTTGGGAGATTTCTAGTCATTAACTCAGAGGTGAGTGAAATAGCTAGAAACACCATCATTGAAGCTAGGGATGCCTTTTTTTTAAGAATATCTTTTCTCTCAAATCAGTCTTCAGTCCCACTCCTTCTATACCTTTAACTTCCAGCTCCACTTTTAGGTTGGCTCCTATTCCAGTACAAGAACCTAGAAGAAGCAAGAAATGAAGAGTGGAAAGGAACCTATGTGATGATTTTGTTGCCTTTATGATTGAGGATAGTCCTACTACTTATCAGGAGGCTATGGCTTCTGCTGATTCAGTATTTTGGAAAGAAGCTGTAGATGATGAGTATCACTCAATCATCAGCAACCATACCTGGATACTCACTTCCTTGCCTCCTAGAAGTAAACCTTTTGGCTGTAAATGGGTCTTCAGGAAGAAGTTGCGACCTGATGGATCCATTGAAAAGTTTAAGGTCAGGTTAGTTGCAAAAGGGTTCAAACCGAAAGAGGGGCTTGATTACTTTGACACCTATTCACCAGTAGCTCGCACTACCACCATTAGGATTCTTATAGCACTTGCCTCTGCTTTCAGTCTTGAAATCCATCAGATGGATGTAAAGACTGCCTTCTTAAATGGTGATTTAGAGGAAGAAATTTACATGGAGCAGCCTGAAGGCTTTGTTGTCCCCGGACAGGAGCATAAGGTTTGCAAACTTGTAAAATCTCTTTATGGACTGAAGCAAGCCCCTAAGCAATGCATGCTAAATTTGACTTTACAATCATCTCTTATGGATTTGTTGTAAACAACTATGACAGGTGTGTTTGCAGTAAACTAGTAGATGGCAAATATGTTATTGTGTGCTTGTATGTTGATGATCTGCTAATTTTTGCTTATGATCTTGATCTTGTTTGTGATGTCAAGAAGTTCCTGAGTAGTAAGTTTGATATAAAAGATTTAGGAGAAACCAATGTTATCTTAGGAATCAAACTTACTAAATCAGCATATGGCATTACATTATCCCAATCTCATTACACTAAGAAAGTGTTAGAAAAATACGGATATCTGGATTGCAAACCTGTTGCTAGACCCTTTAATCCCAGTACACACCTTAAGAAAAACAAAGGTGAATATGTGAATCAAGATCTCTATGCTCAGATCATAGGATCACTGATGTATTTATCGAACAGAACTAGACCTGCCATTGCGTACTCTGTTTCTAGATTGAGTAGATATACCAGTAACCCTAATCAAGAACATTGGACTGCTCTTGAGAGGGTTCTTAGATTCCTATAAGGCACTATGTCTTTGGGACTGAAGTATATTGGATTCCCTTGTGTATTAGAGGGATACACACATGCTAACTGGATATCTGACTTAGTGGATCTTAAATCAACCTCAGGCAAAGTATTTCTACTTAGAAGAGGAGCTGTCCAATGGAAATCTGCAAAGCAGAAGCTCAATACTAGGAGCACCATGGAAGCTGAATTGATTGCGCTTGATTCTACATGTACAGAGGCCGGATAGATTAGAAATTTACTTTCTGAAATTTCGGTTATGTCTTCTCCTATGCCTCCTATTGCTATACATTGTGATTCTAAATCTGCTATTCAATTGTGTAAGCGTGAAAGTACTAACTATGAAATGAGCAGGCACATGCAGATCCCCCACAAGTCAATTTGGAGACATTTGAAGCACAACGTTGTGAGCAATGATTACATAAAGTCATAGCTAAATCTAGCTATTTGCCTGACTAAAGGGTTATCGAGACAAATAATAGCCGAGGCGTCGAGGGGAATGGGGCTTAGCCCATAAAGGTCAACAATAATAGTGACCCTCCTTCTTTGAATGGAGATCCCAGGATAGAAGTTCAAGGGGAAGCTATTGATTAGTTGACTGAGAGAGCATTCTATGCATATTTGAGATATGTACTTCATTACCCCATTCCTATAATGTGTGCTCTCATGTAGTGGTTTAAGGTTGAACTCTGCTCTTAATGAAATCAAAGGCTGGTAAAGTGAGATATTACACTATAGATATCTCTGGAGATCTCACCTATGTGGAGATAGCTGTCAGGCCGCAGCTATGAGAGTCAGCGGACTAACTCTCTAACAATCTCTATCAAATGGTATCAAGCGCACGGCCAAAAATGCGCCAACCCCGATTAGCTCAAGTGTCACATAAGATCTTCAACAAAGTCGACTTCTGATTCAAAGGGTTGTAGTTCAAGACATAGTTCACTACTTTCCCCATCAGTTGAAAACCTTGTTGAAAAGTTAAAGTTCAAGTCTGATAAAGACACTTCAACTTGATTTCATGAAAACCCAAGATTCTCTTTATATCTACTTGTGTTACCCTCCTTGACATTTCTTTTGATTTTCCTTTTAACTTCTTGATTCTCTTTGCTTTGCTCAGGCTATGGGTGTTGTGGGGGATTGTTGGATATGGGTTGGGCTAAGGCTCAAGCCCAACCCAAATAAACACCCAACACTGTTCAAACCTTGTTTCTATACAAACGTTAGTCCCACATTGGAAAAAGAGAGAAATTTTCATGGCTTCGCTGGTTTATAAGGGGCAACCATCCATCTATCCAAATCACATTCTCCTCCTTCTCCTTCTCTCAAATTTGATCTCTTTGGAATCTTGGGTGGTGAACACTTGTGCACTGTCGGAACTGAACTTGCTAAGTTGCCGGTGAATGACTCTTGGGTTAGTGTACCCTAACACTTGGAGAGGAGCTGCCTGCACCTACACAAAGGGTGAGGCTATTTCAGTATTAGGGCAGCGCATACGAGTGCTTAATTCCAGGCCAGCCATTCCTTTTCTCTTTTTCTTTCTTTTTGTGTGTTTTAAATTATATAATAATCTTCAGTGTTTGCATACTTATAGAGTTTTAATTTTTCCTACAACAACCAACCCTATGGGTGTGATTCCCTTTTCATAGGAGATCAAATCATAACACTATCAATCAAAATATAGATGAATTTGCATCCCATGACAATCGCATCCTCGTCTTGCCTTTTTCGCCTCCAGCCACTCTCCATCACCATTTTCCAAGCCATAGGAAGTCCTATATCCAGACGGCTTCCAAAGATTAAGACTTATTTTGCCCTATTTCATATTCCATGCCATTCGCATCCTCGCCTTCCCTTTTTTAATCTTCGTCCACTCCCATGACGACCAGACAAGTGTCCCAGCTCTCTTGGTTTGGAGCATTAGGGTGTGTTTGGTTCACTGAAATGGAGACCGAAATGACTAAAGTGGGAGCTAATATGATACTTCCATTTGTTTGGTTCACCGAAATATAAACCGAAGTGGGGAAGTGGCTATTTCTAAAACCTCCCACTTCACTTTTTTGACTTCAGGAATTTTATTTCCAAAATGAGACTTTGGCTTCCTACTCCACCCATTTTGTATATTTTTATAATCCTATTATTATTATTATTTTTATAATTTATTTTATAATTTACTTTTATTGTTTTATTGTTTTATTTTTTTAATTTTTACAACAAAATTAAGATTTTAATTTAAAAATTTTACATTACATCAAATATAATAAATAATTTATTTATAAACCATATTTTTATTTTTTCACTCTTAACAATGACAAAAAAATTCATAATTAAACACTTCCTCAACCAAACACATGCAACTAAAGACTTTCAAATAAAAAGTTCACTTCAATCGAAGTCACAGTTCCATACTTTTATTATTTCGGTGGACCGTTTCTGAACCAAACACACCTTTAAACTAACTAGTCTCCTCTTTACCCAGTGTGACAGAGAAGGAAGAAAGAAGACTATGATCTTAGTTATGATGCTTGTGTGGACAACTTAAGTGATGTAAAGCCTCCAACAAAGCTGCGTGTCACACATAAGCTGATTATGTTTTTCCAGCGGCCATATTAGCCAGGTGGATTGAATTATTCACCGGTGACATGTCAAAGAAATAAAATAAATGGTGAGTAACCTTATTGATCAATAACTGAAATGAAACAGAAAGTAAAGTTTAACATGATTTAGAAATTGATATAAAATTCTTTTCCACATATATATACACACATCAAATTTAATAATTGGGTTTAAATCTATTTCTCTCTCTCTCACACACACACACATATATATATATATATATATATATTAAAAAATGTATCCTTCATCTTGAAGAAATTTATATATCCACACAACTTATATATGCATTAAAATAAAAATTATATCGTATATCTTATCTTTTATAATTATTATTTATATTATTCATCTGATAATAAAAAATTCCCACAATAATAATTAAAAATAAATGATTTGAGTAAATTGATATGTGTCTTCTAATATTTTTATAAATTATATTATCGAAACCTAATTAATAGTAAACCTTTTATAATATTTTAATAAAATATATTTTTTTAATATATACGTTTATAATCCCTTTCTACAAGAAACCGATTTGACATGACATTTTGTAATATTTTAATAACACATATTTAAAATTTCGTTTCCTAATCCGTTTCTACCCGAGAAGAAACCAAATAATATTATCAAGTTTCCATTTCTAATCTGTTTTCAATAGAAAGGAATGAAAAACGACATATAAAAAAATATATTCTATATAAATATTATTAAATTCCATTTCTAAGCCTTTTCTAATAAAAATGGATTAAAAACGGAATTTAATAATATTTCTAGAAATTATTTCTTGTGTATGCCTTTCTAATCCATTTTGAATGGAAAGGGAACTAATCCCTTTGGAGTGGAAAGGGAATAGAAACAGAATTTTACAATATTTTAATAAAATATATTTTAAAAATGTCAGTTTCTAATCCGTTTCTACTGCAAGAAACAAACATTTCAAAGTTACATTCTAGTTAGGTATTATTAAATGATGTTTCTAATCCCTCTCTATTATAAACAGATTAATAAATATCTGTTTTTATCCTTTTTTATCACAAACGGAGTAGAAATTAACATTTTACATTATTTGAAAAAAATTATATTCATCACAATATGTTTTCTAATCTGTTTGTAATAAAAATTTTACATTATTTTAAAAAAATATTTTCATCACTATATGTTTTCTAATCCATTTGTAATAGAAAGGGATTAGAAACGACATTTTGTATTATTTTCATAAAATATCTCCATGAACGTTTGCTTCTAGTCCATTTAAACAAACATTTTAAATTATTTTAATAAAACATATTTACATATGCTTGTTTCCATTCCGTTCATAATCCATTTCTAACCAAAATGGATTAGAAAAAAATTTATATTTTCGTTCCATTGTTAATCCATTTTAATTGCAAACAAATAAAATTCCCTTTTAAAATTTCTGTTCTTGTAGATTTTTGTAGTAAATGTTATGGTCCTTTTCTTGGATTAATTTTTTTGTAGGTCACTAAGTTTTGAACTTTTTTCATTAAGGTAACCATGTTTTGATTTGTATCAAAACGGTTACTAACTTTTGATTTTGTTTCTCCGGGAGGTTACTGACGAGTGACCATAACCTTTCTGCTGACGTGGCTACCGGAATTTGCCCAGTCAGCATTAGGTTGTCACGTATGGGTGACATGGCATCATGGTGCGTGGCAACCTAATGCTGACTGGGCAAATTCCGGTGGTCACGTCAGCCGAAAGGTTATGGTCACTCGCCAGTAACCTCCCGGAGAAACAAAATCAAAAGTTAGTAACCGCTTTGATACAAATCAAAACATGGTTACCTTAATGAAAAAAGTTCAAAACTTAGTGACCTACAAAAAAATTAACCCTCCTTTTCTTCTTCCTTGGTCATTCAAAGCCAATGCTCCTCATATTTGATTGAATTTCATATACATGTTCAAACCCATATTGAGCTAACTTTACAGTCTTCTTCTTTCCTATCTCTAGAGCTGCTGCTCTTGATCTACCCATTCAATTTCTAACATCTATTTAAGGTCCTATTTAGATTGCCTTTTATTTGATCCAATGGTACATCTAAAATAAGTTCAAGATTTATCAACCAACTTTAGCCATTAATATTAATTTGTTTTAGAAAAGAAATTGTTAGAAGGGCAATAAGATAAAACTTATTTTTAGAGAAGTGTCGGAGTTCCTAGATTAGTGGCCATACATGGTTGATTGTATATCAAATTAATGGGATGCATTAGTGCCTAAGTTAGTGGTGCTGTATATAGTTAATTACTATTGCATAAGTTAAGGCAATTAGAGTTGCAGTTGTACTAAATTACAGGGACAATACTGGATATATAGTTATGTAATATGTACATTGTATGTATGAACAAGTATTATTGACCTCTTTCAAAAGGTTTTCTCCTCAAAGGTTCTTATTTTTCTTCATGGTACCAGAGCCATAATCCTGGTGTTGCCTCATCCTTTATTGTCTTTGTGATGGCTCTTAATGAAGCTAAAGGCGTTACAAAAATTTCAGAGGAGATCATTGCAGTCTCTTCTAGTAGCCTCGCTGACAATGAAATCAATACCTTCCAGAAGTTGAGCTCTGTGTTGCTAAATGAGTTCAACTACCTTCCATGGTCAAGGGAAGTCACTATTGCTCTTGGTGGTAGGTCCCAACTCAGTTTCATCAACGGCAAAGAAAAATCCCCTCATGTTGATTCACCACAGTATGATGCATGGCTATCAAAAGATCAGATGGTTATGACCTGGCTTTTACACTCTATGGAACGAAATATTGCGGAGATTTTTAGTTATTCTGAATCTTCTCAAGAGCTTTGGGAGGCTGTTCGAGAAATGTACGGAAATCAAAACAATTCTGCTAGAATTTTTCAGATTCAACTAGCGATTGCCAATCTTCAACAGAAGGGAAATCGTTTGTCAGTGTTCTTGGAAAACTGAAAAGCTTGTGGAACGAATTGGAAGTATATCAACAACACACCGTTGATCCCGTTATTTTACGAAGAAGAATTAAGGAAGATCAAGTTTTTCAATTATTGGCAAGTCTTGACCCAGATTATGAAGATTTCAGGAGTCATTTTCTAATGAATGCGGAGCTTCCGTCCTTAAGAAGTGTTTGTGCATTTATCCAACGTGAAGAAATCCGCAGGAAGATCATGCCGCGTGGTGGTGGCACCCCGGATGCTCGCGCCTATCTTGCTAATGGTCAGGCTGGCAAAAAAATCTTATAAGGGAAAGCGACCAGACTTAAAATGTGAGTATTGTCATTCAATAGGACACACAAAGGATCGCTGCTGGAGCCTTCATCTAGAACTAAAGCCTATATTTGGCAAAGATAAGAGGGGAGGAGATCAAAAGCGTAGTGTTAAGTATAATGCTCATTTGGCTTCACATAATACTGAATCGTTTTCTTCTAATCCCATAAATCTGCTCAATGATTATGCTAATTATTTGTAAGACAAGCATGGGCAGGAAATCATCAAAGATGGAGATGAAGAACACAATAAGCCTGCTGCACTTTTAAGTAAATTTGCTGTGTTCTTAGCAGATGCTAATGCTAAAAATTGCCAAGGTATTATGACTGCCTTTATCACTACATTAGAAATTAGTTCTTTGCATGATTTATGGGTTGTAGATTCTGGTGCCACAGATCATATGACTAATCAGTTGAAAAATCTTTGTGATTTTTTTCTAACGCCTTCTGCTATTTTTGTAGCAGATGGTAAAGGTGTTCCTATCAAGGGTAAGGGAAACATCAAACTTGTGTCTGACACTATAAAATCTGATGTTTTATATGTTCCCTCCTTCCCTTTCCAGTTGCTTTCAGTCCGCAAACTAATAAGTACTCTCAAATGTGATGTCATATTCACTCCTTATACGGTTTTGTTTCAGGACCGTCTTACCCAAAAGACGATTGGTAAAGGTTTTTACTTGCATGGGCTCTACTATTTTTTCCCAGATCATTGAGTCTCAAAAGGTTTTCAAGCCACTTCATCTACATTCAATGAACATCGTTTGTGGCATCAACGTCTAGCTCATCCATCTAAGCTTGTTGTCTCAAAAATGCTTCCTGATTTGTCAAAAGAAACTCATAATTGTGAGACTTGTCATTTCTCTAAGTCTTCCAAGCTTCCTTTCAACAGTTCTTTGTCTCAAACTACTAAACCCTTTGAAATAGTACATTCTGATGTGTGGGGCCCTGTCTCTACTTTTATTGATGGTTTTAAATACTTTGTAACCTTTATTGATGATTTTTCTAAGGTTACTTGTGTCTATCTATTGAAATCAAAGAGTGAAGTCTTTAGTTGCTTTAAAGATTTTCTTGTAATGCTTGTTAATCAATTTTCTGCTCAAATTAAGATTTTCCGAATTGATAATGGCACAGAATATACATCCCATAACATGACTAATTTCTTGTCTTCATATGGAGTATTGCATCAAACTAGCTGTGTTGGCACACCCCAACAAAACGGGGTTGCTGAACGGAAAAATTGAGATTTGTTGGAGAAACCTCGAGCCATAATGCTCTTGATGAATGTTCCAAAATCTTTTTGGTCCTATGGTGTACTTACTGCCACCTATCTTGTCAATCGATTGGCAAGTCGAATGTTGGACTTTAAATCTCCTCTTGAAGTATTGCAAGGAAAAAGGCCTGTTATATCTCATTTAAAGGTCTTTGGCTGCACCTGTTTTGTGCATTTGCAAATGATTCATCGGGACAAACTTGATCCAAGGGCTGTCAAATGTGTTTTTCCGGGTTATTCACAAACTCAGAAAGGGTATGTATGCTATGATGTTACTGCTCAAAAACTCTATGTTACTAGAGATGTGCGGTTTGTTGAATCCAGTCCTTATTTTACAAATTTGAGTAAGGGGGAGATCTTAACTGCTGGACTGCTTCCTTTGCCCAGTATTGATGCATATCATGACACTTCAAATGATACTATAGCTCAAGGTTCAGCAGATTTGAATACTCATGGTAACACAAAAGATTTGGCTAGTGTTCAGCATCAAGACACTACCACTATTCCAAATGAGCAAGAGTCATTGGATGGTCCTCGCCGCAATCCACCTCGAGATCGTCAACCTCCAAAGAAATTGCAAGATTTTGTGGCTTTCTCAGTCAAGCACCCACCTACAAATTATGTAAGTTATAAAAAATTGTCACCCTCATATTTAGCCTTTCTTACAGCCATTTCCAATGTTCATGATCCAAAAACATTTCAAGATGCTCAAACTCAAACTGTTTGGAAGCAAGCCATGGAGGACGAATTAACAGCTCTTGCAGAGAATAATACATGGGTTATAATGCCTCTCCCTAGTGGCAAACAAGCAGTTGGGTGTTGATGGGTGTTTAAAACCAAATTCAGGTCTGATGGATCTATTGATCGCCATAAGGCACGCCTTGTAGCCCAAGGTTTCACTCAAAAGTATGGTGTAGATTACAAGGAAACCTTTGCCCCTGTTGTCAAAATTACTGCTATCAGGGTACTTCTTTTGGTCGCAATTAATAATGGGTGGTCCTTGTGCCAAATGGACGTTAAAAATGCCTTTTTGCATGGTGATCTAGAAGAAGAAGTTTTCATGAAGCTCCCTCCTGGTCATCGTCGAAATGGAAATCCTAACTTGGTGTGTAAACTCCATAAATCGATTTATGGATTAAAACAGAGTCCTCGAGCATGGCATGCGAAGCTGAGCTCAGCTCTTGAAGGCCTTGGTTTCTTTAAAAGCTCTGCTGATTCTTCATTATATGTTCGACTCAGACAGGCTGAAAAATTGATGGTACTTATCTATGTGGATGACCTCATTATAACAGGAAATGATGCTAATTCAATCACTAAGCTAAAGTGGAATCTCCAACAACAATTTCCTATTAAGGACCTCGGACCACTAAAATACTTCCTTGGAATTGAAATGGCAGCTTCCAACAAAGGATTTTTCCTCAATCAGCGCAAATATATTCTAGATTTGCTCACCGATGCAAATATGATAAATTCCAAACCTGCATCTACTCCTCTAGACAGTAAATTGAAACTTCATTCACATGCAGAAGCTCTTAAGTGTCATTCTTACTATCAAAAGCTTGTTGGCAAACTTATTTATTTGACTATTACAAGGCCTAATATTTCTTTTGCAGTAAGCCTTGTCAGTCAACATATACATGCTCCAATAGTTTATCATTTGAGTATGGTGAAACGTATCTTGCGATACATGAAGGGAACAATTGGCCGAGGAATCGCTATGACCAAGAATGGGCACACCAACATTATAGGATACACTGATTCAGATTGGGCTGGAAATGCACTTGATCGACGCTCTACTAGTGGTTATTGTATGTTTGTTGGTGGTAATCTTGTCTCATGGAAAAGCAAAAAACAGCATGTGGTTGCTCGTTCAAGTGCTGAGGCAGAGTATCGAGCTATGGCAACAGCTGTGTGTGAACTTGTGTGGCTTAAGACTCTTCTCTCTGATTTGGGCAGCTCGTGTACTACTCCAATGACTTTGTTTTGTGATAATCAAGCAGCCATGCATATTGCAGCAAATCCCGTATTTCATGAAAGGAAAAAACACATAGAAGTTGATTGTCACTATATTCGTCAGCAAGTTCAGTCCAAACTCATTAATACTCATTATGTTCGAACTAGTAATCAACTAGCAGATGTGTTTACCAAGATTCTACCATATCTTCAGTTTCAAAGGCTATTAAGCAAGCTTGGATCCATTAATCTTTTGGATCCAGCTTGAGGGGGAGTGTTGGAGTTCCTAGATTAGTGGGGCCATACATGGTTGATTGTATATCAAATTAATGGGACGCATTAGTGCCTAAGTTAGTGGTGCTGTATATAGTTAATTGCTATTGCATAAGTTAAGGCAATTAGAGCTGCAGTTGTACTAAATTAGAGGGACAATGGATATATAGTTATGTAATATGTACATTGTATATATGAATAAGTATTATTGACCTCTTAAAAAAGGTTTTCTCCTCAAAGGTTCTTATTTTTCTTCAAGAAGCTAGTGAAAGTAGTTTCTAGCAAAAGGCCTTCCGACAATGAGTTTATTTTGACAAAAATAGCATTAAAAATTTTATAAAAGTTATTGTTCAAGTCAGTGATACATTTTTTAGCTAACCTTAGTTTTCTGTTAATAAGAAAGTAACCATTGTTGTTTGTCATTGTAGGTGCCCTTTCAGCAAGCTTTACTATTTGCGAGAATTTGTAGCCTACCCAAATTCCATGAATCGAGCAATTTCACATTTCATGAGGTGTTCACTTTTACAATTACTAACTTGGGAAGAGAAAAGTAGAAATTAAAGTCTCAATAGGAAAAAAACCATTTTTATAATTTTCGTAAAGAAGAAAAACTTTAAGCAATGAAAGCCAAAACAAATCCCCAACCCAAGAACTGCATATTGATTAACATATTCAAATAAGAAAAAGTTTAATTTATTTAGAAAAACTGTTTAAAAAACTTTTTTAAAAATCAAAAATTATTTTTTTTTGCAAGCCAATCCAAAACAAGCCCTAAATATCTTGACTTGAACTCCAAGTTGATGTTTTCTTCTAATTTTGATTATTTTTTTTCCATCCTGTATTTTATAAAAAAAACAAACAAAGTCTTTTATGTTACACTTGTATCAATCATTTTAGAAATATATGATGACTATTGTAGTTTTCTTACAATCATTCAAGTTTTATTACCAATTACCGTTTCTAGAGGCCATCTACTTTTGCAGGGTTTTATATTCACCACTTGCTAATGTAATACTATATGTTATATGATATGTATCAAGTTATTTATTTATTTTTGTTCATTCAGAATTTAAGAGAGCACATCAGAAGGTATATAAAATTTAGATATATTTTTTGTATGATTTAATTTTTTATGATATTGACATATTTAATAATAATAATAATAATAATATTATTATTATTATTAATGTAATATTGTCTGTTTAAAATTATGCAAGTGCATATAATGGAGAGTGGGAGTGTTCATTCCCGTGCTCACTAGATTATCTAATATATTATTTTGCTTATCCTGATCGTCTGCTCCACCAATATCTTAAGATCTTTTATTTTTTTCTAATACAATTAGATCATTTATTATCATTACATTGCATTCCCTTCTTCCCTATTATTTTTTTTATAAAATAGATAAATCATCTTTAGAAACATGTGCAAAATTTTTTAAATATACCATATATTTTTATCCTGCAACTGAAATTCAACTGAGGTTCTTTTCTGAATGTAGGGGCTCAATGACAATAATCTATAAATGCGCGATTGGCTCTTCTCTATTATTTTGATTTATTTTGTCACAGTTAGTAGTATTAACTATGTTATAATAAAAACACAGATCTTTAACAGCACTCGGCCATTTGATCACAAACAAAACAACCCTTAAAAAAAAAGTGATATTCCCATTTTACCAAACACTCGGTCCTAGTTCACTCGATGCCTTTTAAATAGTAGATTAGCAATAAAGGAAATACATGAACCTGGGTCCTGAGAAAAACAACACGCCCCCAACTACCAAAAGCTGCTCACATGGTAGGACCCACTGCAAAAGCGCGTCTTTGCAATCAAAATATTTTTAAAATTATTTATTAGCCCAGATAAATAGGCAATTAGAAAGGCAGTGCCATTCCACACTGCGATGACTAGGAATTCTTGCGAGATTTTCCCGGATTGAGAGTGATCTAAGATGGCAGGGCAGGAGGAGAATCTCATCCCCTGGTTGCTCCAGCTCATCGAGTCCGTCGGAACCATCGGCGAGTTCAGGCGAACTCAGAGGAAGGAGTGCTCCCATCTTATCCGTCGGATGAGGCTGTTCATCCCCTTGCTGGAAGAGATTTCTGATCTCGAGGCAACCATTCCTGAATCCGCTCGCAATGCATTGCTGGACTTGAAGAAGGCTTTCTCATGCGCCAGGGCTTTGCTGAAATCTTGTTGCCATAGCAGCAAGATCTATCTGGTTAGCTTCTTTTTTTTTTCTAATATAAAATAATATTTAAATATATCTTAAAAAAACTTTTCTCTGATTTTTTTTTAAACTTTTTTTTTGTTGAAAACGATTTAATTGTGTAACGAGCATTTTCTTAGCTCGTTTCTATTTTAAAATTTTTATACTTTTTTGGAAAACTTAGCTGATTCACTATATATATATATATATATATTTATGCCTTTTGTATCGCCTGAGCCTGCATTCATATATAAAGATAATATTTTTTAACTATGTAATAATAATAAAAACTAAATTGATGGAGTTAAAGTTTAAGACATTTAACTCCTATTTAAAAGGTAAAAAGTTTTTTTTTTAATTTTAAATATGTGATTATAAAAAGCTGTGTGTTTGGGATGATTTATTCATATTATAAGAAAATGTGTAGTTGATTGAATTTTTTCATTTCATATTTTAAAATATAATTTTAATAAATGAAGAGGGTTAGCATGAGCTGCTTTTATTTCAGGCATATAAATACATATTTTCTGCTGGGAACTGGGTAAAAACCTACTGTTTAAAAGAAATTGAATTAAATTAATTAATTGTCTGTGCTATTATTGATTTGGATTGGAAATAAATAAATAATGTTTGGAATAGGCTCTGGAGGGTGAGGCGGTGATGGGGAGGTTTCATGCGGTGTATGACAAGTTATACCATGTGCTTCATGGAATGGCGGCATTTGATGAGCTTGGCGTTTCTGATGAAGTGAAAGAACAGGTGGGTTTATCCAGACGCTTGACAGCTCCTTTACTTATGCTTGCTCATGTTGTCATACTGTTCAAATATCTGTTTTGAATCTTAAACAAATAATAGTAATAATTAATAATGATAATAATAATCAAATTTTACTTTTCAAAATAAAATTAATCATCATGATAATATTATTAATTAATATATTTTATAGGATAAGAAACAATTAGAACTGAAAGATTGTAAAAAGAAAACTAGAAAGATGTCAACATCAAATCAAAGTTATTTCGGTTTCGCTATGGACACAAATTTTGCACTGGACATTCATTAACTTATCTCATTATTATTATATATGTAATTTGTTTCAATGGTATATGGGTTTATTATGGATAATACTGCCTTTTAATCATAATAGTCAATTTTATAATAAAAATGTATAAAAGAAATTTTAGGATTTAATATATATTATTTGTATGTTGTTTGAATTTCAAATTTAAAATTTATAATCTAACTTAATAAATATAATTTGGACAATTCAAACTTATTTGTTTATGTGTCACACGCTTGAGCAAAGTTTTCAAGATTCATGACCGAACAAGCCAAGCTCAAATATTCTTTGGGGCTAATCCAACAAACTCGATAGAAATGTATTAAATATACATATAGTTGTAATTTCCAAAAAGAGATCTAGTGTGTAGCTATAATTAGCAAACAAATCGAACTGTTTTATTAGTTAGACTCATTCAAACTTAATTAATAAACAAGCCAAGCTCAAATGTCATTAAGACCCATTCAAATTTAATTAGTTAATATTGCTAACTTTTTTAAAATATATAAATATAATAAAATGTTAAGTTAATTTCATTATTTATATGTCAAAGTAACCCACATTTTAAATTGTTTTGTTGAGGGCCAACGTGGTGTTATTTATTTATTTTGGCAAAAATAAAATTACTATGTAAATTCTATTTTTCATGTCTTTGAATTTATTTTAGGTTGAACTAACTTGCCTGCAACTCAAAAGAACCAAGAGGAGGGTGGACACTCAAGACATGGAACTTGCAATGGACTTGATGGTAGCCCTTTCAAAATCTGAGAACAGAAATGCAGATAAAGTCATTCTGGAGAGACTGGCAAAGAAATTAGATTTGCAGACCCTCCCTGCTTTAAGAGAAGAAACAGCAGCTGTCCAGAAACTAGTTAAAGAAAGACGATCCCGTAATCACGAGATCACGCAACAAATTGTCGACCTCTTGAACAAGTTCATACAGATGTCAGGATTCGAAGACATAAATGAGCTTGATGCTGTTCAGCCTACAACAAAATCCCTTCAAAGATGTTCATCTTTGCAGATTCCTAATGAGTTCCTTTGCCCAATATCTTTGCAGATAATGACTGATCCTGTCATTGTGGCAACTGGACAGGTGCATGTTATGCTCTTCTCCATCTCATCATGCTTTTGTTTTACAATAGGGTGGAGCATATATGTTTCTATTAGAGTAACTAATAAATATATATGAAAAGTATGGAATATTTAAAAATATAGGTTTGGATTAAATATATATGAAAAGTATGGAATATATGCTCTTCTCCATCTCATCATCCTATCACTACCACCTTAAAATTTTGGGTTAAATGGGACTTAGATAGTATGTTTGGTTTGTGTCTAACAGTTTCTAATTGGTCTATAATTTTGTTGACAGACATATGATAGATCGAGCATACAAACGTGGCTGGACACTGGACATTGCACTTGCCCCAAGACAAGGCAGGCCTTGACTCATCAATCATTAGCTCCAAACCATGCTCTTGGCAATCTCATCTCACAATGGTGCAAGAAGAACAATGTTGAGTTGCAAGCAAAGGACTTGTGCCCACCTTCTAAGCTTATAATGGTTGCAGAAGACGAAATCCCGTCTTTGGTCAAAGACTTGTCATCAGATTTTCTCCATATCCAACGGACGGCAGTAAGGAAAATCCGCTTGTATTCTAAAGAAAACCCTGATAATAGGATCTTGATTGCTAGGAATGGAGGGATTCCATCCCTTGTCGGGCTCCTGTATTCTCCAGACTCTGTAATGCAAGAGAATGCAGTAACTGCTCTATTGAACTTGTCTATCAATGAGGCCAACAAAAAAACTATCTCTGAAGAGGGAGCTATTCCAGCAGTGATCGAGTTGCTGAATAATGGTACCATGGAGGCTAAAGAGAATGCGGCAGCTACATTGTTTAGCTTATCAATGCTTGACGATAACAAGTTTGTCATCGGCGACATGAATGGCATCCCCCCATTAATTTGTCTACTACAAAATGGGTCACTCAGAGGTAAGAAAGATGCTGCCACGGCTCTCTTTAATCTCTGCTTGAATCAGAAAAACAAGGATACAGCCATTAGTGCAGGAATAGTTGCACCATTACTTAAGTTGTCGGAGGATGGGAATCTTGGGATGATTGATGAAGCCCTTTCAATACTGTTACTGTTAGCATCACTCCCTGAGGGGAGAAGTGCTATTGGGAACCCATCATTTGTTGAGATACTCGTGAAGTTGATTAGAGATGGGACACCGAAGAATAAGGAATGTGCTGTGTCGCTTCTTCTTGAGCTTGGATTACATGATTTAGCTCTTGTGTTGGCTGCATTTGGATTTGGAGTTCATGAGCACTTGTGTGAGATTGTTAGAAGTGGAACCAATAGAGCTAAGAGGAAAGCAATCTCTCTCTTGGAGTACATGAGCAGGTGTGAACAAGTTCGTTGAGAATTGTGGGCGCTTTTAGGGGTGGCACAAACTAGCTATAAACGTATATATATATGCTAAATCTTTTTATACTTTGTTTGGTTAAACATAACTGTGAATGTAAATTAAGGAGGGAGCTAATTAAGGGCAAACCATGCTTGCCTCCTTGTGTTCATCATTCCTAGTTTATTTAATTTCATTATTTGTAAACGTTGCCTAACACTAGATAATGATGCATCAATAAAATACAAAGGAAAAATTGTGGCAGACATCAATGAATTTGCACAGATAGAAACATTTTTAAGCTATCATCTTCACTTGGATATTGAGATGTCAACATTCCCAAACAAACCACTCTTTCTATTGAAAACCTTGTGGACTCCATGAAAGCAAATAAGAAATATTTAAAATAATATTAAAAAGCGTAAATATAGACAAATTGTAATAATGAAAAAGCTAAATTAGAAACATTAAAGGAATGTTTGGTTGAAGGAATATATCAAATTTATAAGCATCTTCAAAATCAATGTGGCATGGCTAGGTTTGGCATATAACAATTTCAAAATTTTAACAAACCCCAAAAATAATTGTCAAAGTGATTCCCACCTAAATTTGAGTAATATCATATTTCTATATTAGGTCCAAGCCGAAAACGGCGTCACATATCCGTTTGTTTCGTCCGACATGGATTTCTTCTAGATATTATATTATTAAAAAATATAGAATGTTCAGGATTAAATTGGAGTAGAGTGACTAAAAGGGTAGATTGAAAAACGTAGAGGGACTGATTAGAGGTATTATACTATAATATAATATGTGGAAGAAATACACGTCGGACGAAACTAACTGGGTATGTGATGTCATTTTCGGCTTGGATCCGATTGACCCAAATTAAAAAATAGAGAAACGTTCAAGATTAAATTGAAGTAGATGAGCTAAAAAAGTAGAGTGAGAAAAATAGAGGGACTGATTAGAGTATTATAACGAAAATGAGCGTCTATTTATATTTCATAGTATTTTTTTAATATACATATACTCCATAAAATTGTTATATGCGTTGATATTTTGTAAAACATTAATTACAACATAAAACATATCAAAAGTTTTTTTTTTCCAAAGTTGTTAGACAAAATTGTTAGGAGTATGAAAGCAAACTTATAATAATCTTTTCATCTCCTCCATTTGTATAAACTTGTGAAAGTTCTTTTTTTTTTTTTTCTTCTGACAAGCCACTCACCTCAATGCTTGTAAGAGGGAGTTGATCCTCGATCTTTTAGGAGTGAAAAAGATTATTATCCTTCTATTGTAAAAATGGTTTATTACATGTATGAATTTCACTGCATCATTCTTTTGATCAAGTATTTGTTTTTCTTTTTATCCTCTTAGTAATCAAAAGAATATTGTATATTAACAATGGCTATCAAATTCTTGTTTTATGTGATAGACTTGAATGATATGATATTTTCAAGAATTAGTATTAATTTTGTTTGAAAACTTAAAACTCATACCAAACTAAATTCTATATATGCTGTCACACATTTTGACTCTGCATATATTCCATGACGATAAATATATAAGACAAGTTAAAGAAAGTTCTTGAAGTACTTCCCCTATATATATATATATATATATATATATATATATGACAAATGTGTAATTTTTTAAGGTGGTGTTTGGTGTTTGTTTAGAGGGTTTTAGAGTTACATGTAATTTGAATTGCTAGGTACTGTAATACCCACACCCATTTACCCAAACATATATATATATATATATATATATATATATATATATATATATATATATATATATATACTTACCTTTTTGAAACTATTTAGAATAGTCTGAATGTGTTATTTATTTAAGGTAGAATACCCTATTTAATCTTTGTATTTAACTCAGTCTGCCTCTTTAGTCCTTCTATTGTAATTTGCCCCAATCAGTCCCTTTATTGATGATTTGAGTCAAATTAGGTCCAACCCCGAACGGATATTCCCTTCTTCATCTGATGTTGTTGATGTGGCGTTGTCAAAATTTTAAATATTATTAAAAAATTGTTTTCTTATCCCTAAAACTGGGTTGGATCCTTTCCCATGGATTAGAGTGACGAGATTAGCATATGAAAGCTTTGATAGATTAGGGAATATGGCAGCTGTGAAGGCCTCAACCGATCACCTTTGTTCAGCTTTCCTTGCTAGAACAACAGTAGGCAAACTCTTGTTTACATCACAAGCACAACATACGAAAAGAAGCGAGTAAAACCGGAAATCATCCACGGTACGAGAAACACGACACAAGAAACCCATTTTAGAGAGAGAAAAACATAAACTTTCTTAGATTGAGAAAAGTTTACAACCATGGCCAAAAACCAACACCAAGAGACTTTGTCTTCTCCCAAAAACACCATAGACCCTAATACAAGAGCTACCCCAATTCCCCAAAGTTAATTGAACCCCCATGCCCAATACAGGTCTGGCGTGAAGTCCCGGACTTCCACAAATATGATTTTGACATTGACCATGAGGAAGGTAATTCAAACTTGGTTATGCGTATCATGATGTCAAGATTTATAGGTGTGGGGTCGCATTGTATATGCTTTTTTTCATTGACTAAGAGGAAAGAAATAGTTGGGAGCTGATTCAACTTTAACTATTAGTATGATGATGCCATGATAGATATGTGTGAGTTCAAATATTTTTCTGCTATTGAATTTCAACAGGTTAGGTGTTGATGTTTTATGAAATTATTGCTTTCAGTTTGGCCTGCAAACACTGTTCTAGACTTTCATATCCTGGTAGTTAGAATATGTTAACATACCAAAAATACTTGAGAAAATAAGAACTTCCCAGTTTGAGACCACAGGAAGGGTGTCCCATGTTAATATTGAACAAAGAGAACCAACGGCTTTCTGTTGTGATCTCTTTCATATCCATTTGTTTTTATCTTGTAATATGGAAAACCTTTTTGTAACTAATATTCCTTTTCTTGTGGAGAGAATATGACCTCAGAGAACTAACTGTATTAGTTTATGGTTATATTATGATTCTAATACTGCTTTAGTTGTTTGCCTTCCGTCTTTGACCTAAATAAAGAAATCTGTAATCTAGTATTGTATTGTATGGTAACTGTGGAAGTCTTATCAACCCGTTAGAGCTATCAAGCAAAATTTAAAGTTTCACTAAGTTCGGGTTACAATATGATCCTAGTTATATTTGGATAGTAATTGCTTATCAAGCAAAGTTTCACCCGTTGATGTAGTTATTTTGATTGTCATTGTTTTAGTCATGTACATATAAGTCTACTTAGATAAAAAATTGTGATACGTTGAGAAATTTGAATAAATAAACAAAATGATCTCTTTAGATAACTACATGATAAAATAAATAAACAAAATGATCTCTTGTTATATTTAATATTTATTCATGCATGTATATATTGTCTACTGTTTTACATGCTTTTAAAATTATTTACGCACATATGTATTAATATACATAGTATGGGAATTAACAAATGGTGCCTAATACTTAATTAAAAGTAGTGGTTGCAGGATAAAAATGTTGTCAAGACAGTGGATGTATAATCGAAATCTACCTGGGCGAAGGATTGATTGACAAATTTATTGCCGTGGTGGATGAATTTAATCAATTCACAATTAATCAAGATGACTCATATAAGAATGGAGAAAATATTAGGTGTCCTTGTTTCAAGTGCAAAAATACATGGTTTGTTCACCCAAATGATGTCGTTACGCATTTACATCGCCGTGGGTTTAAACAATGTTATTGGAATTGGACTTGTCATGGAGAAGAATTGTTCCCAACTAGTGAGGAGCAAAATGATGTTCAGGATCGTGTTGTGGAACAAGTGACACATTGGGGTGACTATAGGCAGATGACTTGGGATCAAAGGATGGTATATGATTGTTTCCGTTCTCATGTTCCGCCACGGGATCCATCTCATTGTAACAATGAAGCAGGTCCAAGCGTACAACCACCATTAGATGAGCCAATTTCCAGTTTTCAGGGGGGTGAGAGAAGTCAATTGTCTGATGGATTTTTTGATGTGTTAAAAGTTGCTGATCAACCTTTGTATGAAGGTTGTGAGAATCACTCTCAATTGTCTTTTGTTGCTAGAATGTTATCTATCAAGTCTGATGCCAATACGTCTGAGGCTGATTTTAATACTATGATTACTGCAATTAGAGAGGTTCTTCCTTCAGATAATACAATGCCAACTAATTATCACCATCATAGGAAAACTATGAATGAATTGGGGCTGCCTGTGGTTAAAATTGATGCTTACAAAAATAGTTGTATGTTATATTGGAAACACGATGACATGCACATTTTATGCAAGTTCTGCAATGAGCAGAGGTATAAACAGATAAGGGGTCGATGCAAGCTACCTGATAATGGCAGGAATAAAAAGATTGCGCAAGCAATATTAAGATATTTACCATTAACTCCAAGATTGCAGGGGAAATATGTTTCTAGTGCTACAGCAACGCACATGACTTGGCATGCTACTCATGAAAGAAACAAGGGAGTAATGCATCATCCGTCTCATGGTGAAGCATGGAAACATTTTGATCGAATTTATCCCAATTTCGCCAAAGAACCTCGTAATGTTCGTTTGGGTTTGTGTGCTGATGGTTTTGCATCGCATGGGCAGTTTAGGAGAACATATTCTTGTTGGTCAGTAGTTGTGACCCCTTACAACCTTCCACCAGGAATGTGCATGAAAAGACCTTATATGTTCTTATCACTAATTTGTCCAGGGCCTAAGAATCCGAAAAAGAACATAGATGTATTTTTGCAACCTTTAATTGAGGAGTTGAATAATTTGTGGGAAATTGGTGAAATGACTTACGATGTTTCAAGAAATGAATATTTTCTCATGAAAGCTGCACTTTTGTGGACAATGAATGATTTTCCTGCATATGGGATGCTATCTAGTTGGAGTACTGCCTGCGTTTTGTTATGTCCAATTTATATGGAGAGGTCGAATGCTTTCCATCTGCAACATAGTAGGAAGACAAGTTGTTTTGATTGTCATCGGATGTTCTTACCACGAAATCATGCATACCGCAAGGACAGGAAATCTTTCATACATGGTCGATTGGAAAAAAATAATTCACCACAAAGATTATCAGGCGAGGAAATTTTTAATCAGGTTATGCTATTTCCAATAGTAATGGAAGACCCGGTTAACACACCCCCAGGGTATGGAGCAATACATAGGTGAACAAAAAAAAGTATTTTTTGTGATTTACCCTACTGGAAAAATAATTTGATCCGACATAATCTTGATGTGATGCATATAGAAAAAAATGTCTTTGACAATGTGTTCTTCACAATTATGGATGTGAAAGGGAAGAGTAAGGATAATATTAATGCAAGAAAAGATGTTGGTATTCTTTGTGACCGAAAAGAGATAGTAGTTCCTCAAATTTTTCAAGTCGAACTATTCCTAAAGCAGTTTGTACCTTGACAAAAGAACATAAGAGGGTCATTTGTGCATGGATTCAAGAATTAAGGTTTCCAGATGGTTATGCTTCTAATCTTGGAAGGTGTGTTAACATGAATGAATTGAAAATGATTGGCATGAAGAGTCACGACTGCCACGTCTTTATGCAAAGGCTCATTCCAATTGCCTTTAGAGAATTGTTACCATCATTTGTTTGGAATCGGTTGATAGAATTAAGTTTATTATTTCGCACAATATATTCTACTGCGGTTGATATTGATAAAATTATTGAGTTAGAGGAAAAGGTTGCAGTGATTTTATGCAACTTGAAAGAAATATTTCCACCAGCTTTTTTTGATTCCACGTAACATCTCATTATTCATTTACCCTATGAAGTTAGAATTGGAGGTCCTGTTCAATATAGATGGATGTACCTCTTCGAGAGGTAATACACGACATTTCCTAATTTTAGTGTCTTCAATTCCTTCTTTTTGTAATTTACATAGACTTCTACTATTTTTATACGTGTAGGTTTCTCAAAGAATTAAAGAAAACATTAAAGAATAAAGTACACATCTATTGTTCAATTTGCCAAGCATATATTGCTCAAGAAATCAACATTTTTGCAGAGCATTACTTTGAGCCTCACATATCGTGTAGAAGGAGGAGACCGCGACGAAATGATGAGGGTTGTAGCAATGAAATTTTTCCACATTTCTCGATATTCAATTATACTGGTCGAGGCTAAGGTCGTCCAAAAATTAGGTGGTTATCTGAAGTTGAGTTACTTGTAGCACATACTTATGTGTTACGAAATTGTCCAGAAGTATATCCATATTACAAGTAAGTTATTATTCAATCCTTACAAATATAATTTTATAATATGTACATGTTCAAGATCTAATTTTGATATATAAGTATTTCTTGTTTGAATGGACATTCTTACGATATTTGTCACCTACTTGGAAGGGAACCCATCTGATGCCATCGATAAGGTAGTTGATAAGAATTTCACAAAATGGTTTGAAATTTTTGTGAGTAATGATGCAGACATTTTAAATTGTACTAAGAAATAATGAAATTTTTCATTAACATTTTTTGGGATTTAGGTGGAAAATGAAGTTAATCAAGTAACCGATCTTCTCTTACGGAGTTTGGCTTGGGGTCTATCAAAGAAAGCAACGACATGGCCTGGATATTTCATTAATGGCTACAACTTCCATACTGTCACACATGGAATGGAGAAGACCACCATGAATAGTGGTACTTTTGTAAGAGGAAGCAATTCGGAGGATTCATCTTGTGATTTTTATGGTTTACTCGAAGATGTAGTGCAGCTTGAGTACCATGGTAGTAGATTGAATCATATAGTACTCTTTGAGTGTACATGGTTTGACCCATTAAATGGCACCAAAGTTCACATTCTATACAAGTTGGTTGATATTAATTGTAAAAGGTTCTATCAAAACTATGATCCATTTGTGTTGGCCCAACAAGCCACTCAAGTAAACTATGTTGCATACCCGAGCATGAAGAAAAACAAAGTTGATTGGTTGGTTATGTGTCCCACAAAAGCTAGGGGAATGGTTGAGACAAGTTGGCCAGAAAAGATGCATCTGCATTTCAAATGAAGGAAATCCAGTCCACAACTGGCGTTAGTACTATGGAAGAAATTCCTCCTTTGTTTGACCCACAAGGCATACAACTTATTGTTGACTTGTCTGATCTGCAACCTATTTCGGAAGGTGAAGCCGAGGAAGACAAAGAAAATGAGCTAACAGAAAATGAAGAAAATGAACTAATTGATGACAATAGTGATGGTGATGGTGATAATGCTGATGATGCTGATGATGATGATAATGTTGATGATAATGATGATGACGATGAACAAGAACATGACTTTTAACAAACTATGCACTATTTTGACAAACTCTTCTTTTGTATTCCCTTTTAATATAAACCTCTTATTTTTATCAAGTCGGTGGTTTTATTTTATTTTGAATAAAAACTTGCTATGTAATCTCGTTGTGAGAATCTCATTCATGATTTTAATGGGATAAATAGTTTTATAATTTATGTTCTCATTTGTGTTTCAATGTAGGTGGGTTGATTATTTCATTTGTGTTTCAATTTTCAGTTATTTTAATCTTACTTTTTCTGAAAATTGATTTCAGATTTATTTTGTTAACACAATGATTATGTCAATAAACATATTTATTTTCTCTTAAGTAAGATGGCATGGATATAAAATGAAGAGTCTTGGATTTCTATCATTGTGCTAAACTAGAATTGAATGAATTTGAAACTTGGTAAAATAACAATTTGTTTGAATTACATTGAATTTATCCACCAATAGCAATGCCTTGATATCATTCACGTATATATATGTACATTTATATTTTTGTTTATGCTTATCTCTTAGGACTGGGTCAGTCTAGACGCCGATCTGGTGGTCTATCAAAATCAGGCCATGGTGGCCGTTCCACATCAGGCCGGGGTCGATCCACCCCTAATATTCATCAAAGATCCGGTGACAACTCTGCATCAATACCAAATACTGTGACGGATTTGGGAATGCCTCCTTGTATACATCCAAGCATTCAACCAACAACAACAATGACTCTCTCATCACCAACAACGCAACATTCACCAGCTATACCAGTAGCGCAGCCTCCCCCAATTCTACATGGAGAGACTTCTGCCCATGAATCTGAGGAGTACTCCAGGCAATGGAAGTCCATCCAATGAGTCTGAGAGTAGTGGACCCCCTGGTTGATCACCCGGACAGTTTAATTGTGTGAGTTGCATTTCGTGTTATAACAATTTTATAATTTTATATATAATTTATCTAATAAAGGATTTCTAAGTTTTAAGTAAATTTCTTTTATATCACTCTTTTATTTTGAGATTATGAAGTTAAGAGAGAAATACATGAATTGGTGAAAGGTCACTATAATGAGGCATGGACTGGATGGGGAAAAGTGCCCAAAGATGTGAGGCAAAGGATATTCACTGCTTTTAAAGTAAGTATCATTTAATTAATTAAGTGGTCTAATATCTTTTAAGTATACATATTAATTATAATAAAACATTACCTTTGTTAATATTTTTTTAAGGGCATTTATACATGGGAGCCACAACATGAGTCGTTAGTGTTACGACATTTCAGCCATGAAGCTAGTGAGTTGTTGAAAAAAAATTTATATCTTGCACATAAATTGTATAATGCTCCATTTCCATGGATGGCTCCTGTAGTTTGGGAGGGTTTGCAGAGGTATTGGGAGTCAGACGAGTTTAAGAGAATAAGTGAAAAGAACAAACAAAATAGGGCAGAAATTGGAAGCTCCTCCACAGTCATTTATCGTGGTGGATCTGTTAGTACTGCTGTGCACCGCCTTAGGCTGGTAATGTCCCTTATCCATTTAAATACCATTATAATTGTTGCATTTTACTATTTAATATTTATTTACTATGTTGTTTTTTAGGTGGAGGAATTGGGT
The DNA here is from genome assembly GCA_902712375.1 of Dioscorea dumetorum. NCBI lineage: Eukaryota > Viridiplantae > Streptophyta > Magnoliopsida > Dioscoreales > Dioscoreaceae > Dioscorea > Dioscorea dumetorum. Next base: position 4,810,873 of record CACTHL010000492.1, read on the forward strand.
AGAGAGCCGACACCTACAGAATGTTTTGTCCGGACTCATGAAAAAAAAGATGGTACACTTGAGGCTGGGCGTGCCACAGAAATTGTTGTACGTATAATATATTTTTTCAAAATAAAACAATATTGGAGCTAAAAGATGAAAATTTTATAAATTACATGTTAATGTGGCATGGTTCATTGAGATATATTTTCAAAAAATCAATTAAGCTAATGATTGTTAACATGCTATCCCACTTAAGGAAATTTACAAGTAAAACAATAGTTTGCTTTTGCTGTTAAGAACAAAATATTTGACTTGTCTTAAATCTTATATGGATGTAGATATACATATCTATATTGATTTATAATTTTTTATTATAGAATTTAGTTAGGAATGTGATGGAGAAGGATCTTATTTTCTTTCACATGTTAAGATAATATTTGACTTGTATTTTGTTATTATATGTAAGGTCCTTTGAATATTAGCCACCAGAATATAGGTCAAATTTTATGTGACTTCGAGTATGAAGACTGTTTAGAGATTTGTTTGCAATATCTTTATATTTGAGATTTACTTTCTTTAGTTCTTAGGGTCTGTATGAGGCTTCATGTTCCAAGACTATGAGTTTAACTTTTGGATGTATGCTTGAAAAGTGAGATTGGTGATTGTCTGAGAGTTGATCTATTGTAATAAAAAGACATGAACCCTTGGTGCTAATCCTTTCTAACTGTACAAGCTCTTCTTTGGGCTTTATATTTGTCAATTTACAATTTAGTGCTTTCCTGTAGAAACAAAAGCTATGTTTGATTGGTCTAAATGATTTTATTTGAATTGTTTCACATTTAACAATTCACTTTTTAAGAGAAACTGCTAAATATGATGTATTAACAAGAGTTGCATGTTGTTATAGGCCTAACTTTTACTTATTTTATGATAGGATTAAGGATAGGAGTTTTCCTTGCTTTTATATTTAAAACTTATGATATTACATTCACATATGAGATATGTAACCACATATTTGCATTTTTATTATATATATCAAGTATTTGTCTAGTTTGTATGATGACAAATAAGAAAGTTGCTTAAATAAATCAGGATATTAATATATTATTCATAAATATTAATGTGAGAATATTTTGAGTTTAAATTTTTGTTTAATTTTGGATAATATTTATATAATCTTTTTGAAAGGAGCTTACTTGAAATGCAGTAACAATTTGAGAAAGCTATTGTAGATAATGCAGTCAAGGCGTAAATGAGGATTCTATCAATCAAGATGAATTATGGGATGAGATAGCTATTGGAAGTCGTAACAGAGTTGTAGAAAAAGGTAACATTGTTAGGCAAATGTCCTCATCCAATTACAAGCCACGCTCGGGGCCTGCCAAATCAACTAAACAACTCCGCAACAAAGTTAAAGAGTTACACGAGGAGCTTGCTAGATCTCATGCTGAGGCTGATGCTGAGTTGGCTCGACATGAGTTATTTGAATCATCATTGCTTGCTGCACTTCGGGTACAAGGTATTAAACTCTCTAGCATGCCTACTACTGCTCGTAGACCACATGCCCTTGAGCACCAACAGGAGAGTCTCAAACGCATGCCGATGAGCACTCTCCAATGTTGAAGAGAGTTACGGCTTCCCCGTCTACAGATAATTCTCTTAACGCCTTTGAGGATAATGTAGGCCGGGACTAGGATGATGTGGAGGGTTACAATTTTGTGGTATTTTGTTGGATGATGTAGGCCGGGATTAGGATGATTGTAATAACATTTATGTTTATTTTACAAATCTACAGAATATATTTTGGTAAATTAATGTAGGTTGTGATATCAAATGAATCTACCATTATTTAGGAAAATAAAATTTAATTTTTCATGAAATAAATAAAATTATGCAAAATTTCGTGCCAAAAATGTGCTAATAATTATGTAAATTATAAAACCTTGAATCCATTTGTGATAAAAAAAACCGTGCAAAATAACGTAAGATCGTGCCAAAAACCATGCCAACCCACACCGTCCCAAAAAACTTGACAACTAAAACTGTTCCAAAAAGCAGTGACAACTTCGTCGCACACAAAACCGTGCCAAAAACCGTGACAAATCGAACCGTGACAAAAACCGTGACATACCTAACCGTACCAAAAACCGTGACAAACCTAACCGTGCCAACAACCGTGACAAATATACCCGTGCCAAAAACCCTGACAAATATGACAGTGCCAAAAACCGTGACAAATATGACCGTGCCAAAAACCATGACAAATTCAACCATGCAAAACTTCGTGACACAAAAACTGTGATAATATACACCGTGCCAACAACCATGCCACAATATATCCCGTGCCAAAACCGTGACAACCATTGTCACGGTCTATAAAACCGTGACAAAATCTGTCACGGTTTGTCTATACCGCGACAAATTATATTTGTCACGCATGCTATAGGCACGATTGAGATTCCGTTTCAAAAACCGTGCCAAAATCAATTTGTCACGGTTTTTAGACCCAAAACCGTGCCAAATTTACCATGCTAAATTCCTGTTTTTTTTGTAGTGTATGTAAAAACCTATTCAAACGTATAATTGTTACACTTTTTTGACAAGTGAATTTTTAAAGATAATATTATTTTTCTCAAATCTTAATAACAATAAAAGTTCATAATTAAATTTATGTTTCATGCTATGTGGGCTTAGGTCTAGCACAACCCACTCTAAGGGCGCGTTGGGCAAAGTGTTTGTGGCCTTTGGCATAACACACTTATGCTAGGTTGCCGAGTGTTAGAAAATTTTATAATAACTAGCATAGTTATTCATAAAATTATTATTATCACATGCCCCCCTGCCTACATGGTTGTAGAGTAAACCCAACATTGCATGGTAAATCATCCCATGCTCTCCATTATGTTGAGGGTTTTTCAGCTTTATTAACTGGCCAAATGGATGTAGCTCGCTTTCATCCCTTAATATGTTGAACATTGTCTTCTTTGTTGATGTATTGTTGAGAGGAACCAACAGGAGAAGTAGCAACATCAAGGTTCACATGCAATTTAAGAACTTGAATGGCAGGATACCATTGGCGGTAGTCGAACATCATCTAAACATCACGGTTATTGCAAAATTTAAATGATAGATAGCAAATCTCCTATGACGTGAAAGAATAAGAAGTTTATATTTGATGGGCATAACTCTTTCACCATGTGCTGCTTCATTGTCTTATTCAATAATTCTCTTTAAAAATTTAAAAGAAATATTATTTTTCACATACAAACATGTTTAATTGACAAATAAAAAGCATCAAAAGGAAATGAGATACCTTGATACAGAATTAGAATACAAGAGCAAGAGCAATAAAAGTAAACAAAAACTTTTAGTAATAATTACAAAAATTGAAAATGGAATAGTAAATGCAATAATGAATGCAAATATTAAATAATAGGGTAAATTACAAGATTAGTCACGAAATTATCCACCAGTTCCTATTTTGGTCACTAAACAAAAAAATTTCTATTTTGGTCACTAATCTTTTAAATTGTTTTCAATTTGGTCACTGTTGCCAACGCTGTTAACGGCGATCTGACGTGGGTTAGCCATGTCAGCGAACTTAGCCACGTCAGCACCTGTCTTGCTTATTTAAAAAGGTAAATTACAAGATTAGTCACTAAACTATTTACCAGTTCCTATTTTGGTCACTAAACAAAAAAAATTTCTATTTTGGTCACTATAATTTATTCTCCAATAGGGGTCCCCAGAAAAGTCTCTGCTAATTGAATTTGATCTCTCTCCAACTAACACAACTACAATTAATTTAGTGCTAATCAACATTGCAGCTCTATAATCCAATACCCAACATTGCAAATCGACAACATCTATGTCTAAAAACAACAGAAACCAATGACTACAAATTGCACAACTCTCACACAATTAATGCTTAATCCTTGTTTATTATGCTTCGCATATTCAATGAACAACTTGCACCTCCCTGAGAACACACACACAAATACTTAAAAATTAATTCTTTGGCCAAACAAAAACAAGGAAAAAAACACAATACATGCAGAATGTCATTATGTAAAATAAGCAACACAGAATGTCATTATAATTTAATAATACACAGAATTCTGCAGATGATACAGAATAACCAACACATAATTTTTTCGATGATATAAAATAACCAACACAGATCTGCAGATAAACTAGTAATTCTGCAGATGATACAAAATAAGCAACATAATCATCTAGTAATAACATAATGACATTCAAAATTCTGCAGATAATCTGGTAATTCTGCAGATGATACAAAATAAGAAACATAGTAATCTGGTAACAATATCATGACATAATGATATTCAGAATGATAATATACAGAATTCCGAAGATGACATTCATTTAAAACTGGCTATTCCAAAGATGGCAATTTGCAGTCATTGGTTTTTGTTGTTTTTAGACATAGATGGTGTCAATTTGCAAGGTTGGGTACTGGATTATAGAGCTGCAATGTTGATTAGCACTAAATTAATTGTAGTTGTGTCAGTTGGAGAAAGATCAAATTCAATTAGCAGAGACTTTTCTGGGGACCCCTATTGGAAAATAAATTATAGTGACCAAAATAGAAATTTTTTTTGTTTAGTGACCAAATAGGAACTAGTAAATAGTTTAGTGACTAATCTTGTAATTTACCATTTTAAATAAGCAAGACAGGTGCTGACGTGGCTAAGTTCACTGACCTGGCTAAGCCACGTCAGATCGCCGTTAACGGCGTTGGAGACAGTGACCAAATTGAAAGCAATTTAAAAGATTAGTGACCAAAATAGAAATTTGTTTTGTTTAGTGACCAAAAATAGGAACTGGTGGATAGTTTATTGACTAATCTTATAATTTACCCTAAATAATATTTAGTAAATTGAAGGGATGGTTTCTCAACTACTCAAGAACTATGAGTAATTGAGTCCAAGGACAGATACAGAATTTTCATTCCGTAAGGGTAAACTAATATTAAGTATAAAAAAATTCATGTAAATATTCATAAACTTTATAATTATTTATATATATATATATTTTATTTCTGAGTTTTAGAGAGGGCAAATTACAAAAATAAAAAATTACATAATTATCCCTAAATTTTCTGAAATTCAGTGGGGGTTGTACATCCGCCCTTGATTGAGTCCAACATTTTGGACATAAGAAGGTAGCATGCATCTTTGACGTAAACATTGGGTGACTTTGCAATAATCGAGTACATCTCATGCCATTTGCTCCTATGAGCAAATAATTTTACAAATATAGTATGGCTAATTTCTAAAACCGATTGTGTTATATATAGTCGAGTACATCCCACACCATCTGCACCTATAAACAAGTAACTTTGCTAATATAAAATGGCTAATTCCTTAAACAACCGTGTTGTTGCATTGACGTGAATAAGAGGTCCTTGACAGCATCTATTGTTGCGGAATAAAGGGAACTGAGTGGAGCAGGGTCGCAGCAGAAGTAGTTGAAGATGAAAGATAAAGATGAAAGACACAGATTTTACGTGGAAAACCGCTAAACAAATCAGAGTAAAAACCACGGGCAAGATGGAAGAATTTACTATAGTAGTAAAAATAGAAGCTACAAACTTTCTGTTAACAAGGAGAATACCAACTAATTCTCTCTTGTAACAAAAGCAACACAAACTCTCAAAATAGTTTTTCCACTATTTTTCCCACTTTCTCACCTTTACCCTCACCCTCACTTTCTCTCTCGTTTTTGAGGTGTGTATTGAGTTGATATGAGAGCCTCTATTTATAGGAAATTCATAGGTTGATTAGGTGAGAGATTAGGTGGCTTAATGAGATATTAGGTGAGCAACCATCTTTGACCAACATTTCTCCCACTTGAAGATGTGATTGATAGTCAATCACATCTTCACACTATTCTCTCTATCTTGCCACTTAATGTTGCTTACATCTCTGTCAGACCACGAGAGGATCGACACCACTTGAACTTGTCAGTGTTGATTGCTTTCGTCAGAAAATCCGCTAGGTTGTCACTTGTATGAATCTTCTACATATCAACTATTCCTTCTTCCACTTTCTCACGAAGGAAGTGGTACTGAACTCTGATATGTTTTGTCTTGGAATGAAATGCTGGGTTCCTTGCAAGATGCAAAGCACTCTAACTGTCGTAAAATAAAGAAATGATTTCTCGTTTGTACCCGAGTTCTTCCAGTACCATCTTCAACCATACTGCTTCTTTACTAGCTTGTGTAGCTGCTAGATATTCTGCTGCTGTCGTTGATGTAGCCATGAGTGGCTGCAGTTTCGAAACCCAGCTCACAGCTCCTCCAGCTAGTGTGAACACATATCCTGTAGTGGATTTGCTTTTGTCAATATTACCTGCATAATCAGCATCAACATATCCATTCACAGTAAAATCTGATCCCCCATAACATAATGCAACATCTGAGGTTCCCTTTACATATCTGAGAATCCTCTTAATAGTATTCCAATGCTCTCGACCAGGATTAGCCATATACCGACTTACCACTCCCACTGCATGTGCAATGTCCGGTCTTGTACAGATCATGGCAAACATTAGGCTTCCCACTGTTGATGCATACGGTACTCCAGACATCTATATCCCCTCTTCTTCATTGCTAGGACTCATACTTAAGGATAACTTGAAATTAATAAGAAGTGCGGTAGAAATTGGCTTACAGTCTTGCATGTTAAAGCGCCGCAACATCTTCTTCAGATAGTTCTTTTGTGAAAGCCAAATCTTCTTATTATTTCTGTCTCGGTGAATTTGCATCCCTAGAATCTTGTTTGCTGGTTCCAAGTCCTTCATTTCAAATTCCCTAGCCAACTGTGCCTTCAATTGTTCGATACGATCTTTGTAGTGGCCTGTAACCAACATGTCGTTAACATACAACAACAAGAAGACAAAATCTTCTTCTCCAAACATCTTGACATATGCACAAGGGTTTGCATTAAGTCTGTTGTATCCAAGGCTCATGATAAAGGAATCAAATCTCTTGTACCAACATCTTGGAGCCTGCTTTAGCCTGTACAGAGATTTGTTCAACCTGCAAACCAAGTTCTGTTTACCTTGTCCTTTAAATCCTTCTAGTTGGAGCATGTAAATTTTTTCTTCAAGATCTCCATGAAGAAATGCAGTATTTACATCCAACTACTCAAGATGCAAGTCGAAAACAGCACATAGCGCCAATACTACTCGGACTGTTGTAAGTCGAACCACAGGTGAAAATATTTCATTGAAGTCAATACATTCTTTCTGAGTATATCCTTTGACTACCAGTTGTGCAAGATAGTGGTCTACTTGATCATCAGCACTGCGCTCGATCTTGTACACCCATTTGTTGCCAATAGCTTTCCTTTCTAGTGGTAATGATACCAACTCCTATGCCCTATTTTTATGAAGGGCTTCAATTTCTTCTTGCATTGCTGCATCCACTGAGATGCATCTGAACTACTCAGTGCTTCTTGAAGAGTTGATGGTTCTCCATCCTCAGTTAGAAAGCCAACATGGTATCTTTCTCGAATGAGTTGACCGCCGAACTTCTGCCACTTCAGATTCAGCTGGTTCTTGTTCCTCATGCTCTAGTATAGCTTCAGCTTCCTTTTCTACCTGTACAGTAGTAGTCTCTGTGCTTTCACCATTTACTTGCTTTTGTTCTTTGTCTTCTATGAAGACAACATCCCTGCTGATTACAACCTTGTAGATAGTGGGATCCCACAGGAGATACCCCTTTTCTCCATCAGCATATCCCAAGAACATACATTTCCTGGATTTTGGATCCAGCTTTGTAGTTTCTAGAGCATTATACATTACATATACAGGACTTACAAATATATGAAGGTTTGAATAGTCCACTGGCTTACCAATCCACATCTCTATCAGTGTCTTCAACTCTATTGCAGTTGATGGAGACCGATTCACCACATAGCAGGCCGTGCTGACTGCTTCTGCCCAAAATATTTTGTCTAGACCTGCAGCTCCCATCATTGCCCTTGTTCTCTCCAACATGGTTCTATTCATCCGCTCTGCGACTCCATTTTGTTGAGGAGTGCATGTTGTAGTGAACTGCCTTTTGATGCCTTCTTGTTTGCAAAATTCATCAAATTCTTTGCCAGTGTATTCTTCACCATTATCTGTCCTCAGATATTTGATCTTCTTGCCAGATTCAAGCTCAACTCACGCTTTGTAAGTTTTGAAGACTTAAAACACATCTGCCTTCCTCTTGATAAGATACACCCAACATCTCCTGCAGTAATCATCAATAAATGATATAAAATAATTTGCTCCTCCTATGGATGTAACTGGTGCTTGCCACACATCAGAGTGAACCAATTATAGAATTGCTTTGCTTCTAGAATTAGATGTGTTGAACTTCAGTCGATACTGCTTGCTAACAAGACAATACTTACAAACTTACAAAAGCTAGTATTACCTTTGTAAGACCTTGAAGTAGATTTCTTTTTGCAAGAATCTTTATTCCTTGCTCACTCATATGTCCAAGTTTCTTGTGCCATGTTATTACACGCTTTTCACTTGGATTACTTGTAGCAACTGAAGATTCAAAGTCTCTCATTTCAACATATACAAGTTTGCATCTATCTTGTCTCCTTTCATTAATACAAGCGCGCCTCGAATTATTTTCATAATCTTGTTCTGAACTTCAATTCTGCAGCCAAGATCATCAAGTTGTCCAATAGACAACAAGTTCTTTGTCAGCCCCTCCACATGTCGGACTTCTTGTATAGTCCAGATCGTGCCATCATACATCTTCAACTTGATAGTGTCAATACCAACAATTTTTAGAGCTTGATCATTGCAACTATACACAGAACCTCCAGAAATAGGTTCATAATGATAAACCCATTCTTTTCTAGAAGTCATATGAAAGGTTGTCGCTGAGTCTAGAAGCCAAACATCAGCAAACCTTTTTCTTGTGTGTGTTGCTACTTTACATACCATGGCTTCTCCATCATTTGAGATGCTTGCAACATTTCCTAGAGGGTTGGAGCCTTTCTTATTTAGGCTCCAACAATCCTTCTTCAAGTGACCTTTCTTGCCACAATTGTAGCACTTGAAAGTTTTCTTACTCCTTGACTTTGACCTGCCATTATTGTAGCTCCCACTGGGGCCACGTTCTATTGATCTTCGTCTTGTCACCACCAAGGCCTCCACTTGATGCGAATTTGCCAACCTGTCTTCCTTGTTATTGTGCCGACTCTCTTATTCCAGAATAGCAGCTGCAATGTCGTCGAAGACTAGAATGTCAGTGGGGACATTATTTGTCAAGTTGATGATGAGTTGATCATAAGAATCTGGCAAGCTTTGGCGTAGAAGCTCTGCACGTTCACCTACCTCTATTTTATGTCCCAATGATGTGAGTTTGGGAAAATATAGTGTTTAGGGTATTCAAGTGCTCCGTCACTGAAGTGGATTCCACCATACGTAAAGTATAGAGTTTTCTTTTAAGAAAAATCTTGTTGTGAAGTGACTTGGCCTTATAGAGTTTAGTGTGGTGATCCCAGATCTCCTTCGCCGTTTTCTTCTCTTCTATGCTTGATAGAACTCCATCAGCAAGTGTGAGGTGAAGATTTGCTATGGCGTTCCAGTCAATCTCGTTCCACTTATCATCTTTAACTTCAGCTGGCCTTTCACTGATAGCCGCTAAGCAATTATCTTTTCTCATGATAGCTTTCATCTTCAGCTTCCATAACGAGAAATTACTCCCGTTGAATTTCTCAATTTCAAACTTTGTTGCCATTGCTTCTGTAACAAACTTCTTGACGAGCAGTAATCAGTTCCTTCAATGGGTGAATAATAATTTAACTTATTTTCTTATGTGGAGGATCCACTATTAGTGGCAACCACAGAGCATACAATAAGTAGATATATACACACACACCCAAATCTAGCTCTGATACCACTTGTTGCGGAATAAAGGGAATTGAGTGGAGTAGGGTCGCAGCAGAAGTAGTTGAAGATGAAAGATAAAGATGAAAGACACAGATTTTACGTGGAAAACCCCTAAACAAATCAGGGTAAAAACCACGGGTAAGATGGAAGAATTTACTATAGTAGTAAAAAATAGGAGCTACAAACTTTCTGTTAACAAGGAGAATACCAACTAATTCTCTCTTGTAACAAAAGAACACAAACTCTCAAAATATTTTTTCTACTATTTTTCCCACTTTCTCACCTTCACCCTCACCCTCACCCTCACTTTCTCTCTCCTTTTTGAGGTGTGTATTGAGTTGATATGATAGCCTCTATTTATAGAAAATTCATAGGTTGATTAGGTGAAGCTTAATGAAATATTAGGTGAGCATCCATCTTTAACCAATATCTAAAACCTTGATAGTTAAGCTCCAACACTCATCCTTTAGTGTGCCTTTGTATTGCAGTGATGGAAACAAAGCACCATGTTTGGGTATCCATCTTGAGTCATGAATACTCTTTCAAAGATAATCGATAATCCCATGCAAGATAATGGCCATTACCCCCATTCAAAAGGCCATGAATGCACCTTTTTGATATCCTTACATAGTTACTTATAATGATTTGTGATCAAATTGAGGTTATCACCTTCTGGCACAACACCCCGTAACAAATACATTAGTGACCACATTAGAAATACAGTCACAATTATGCAAACAATTTGTGACCAAATTGTTATTCCTGAAAACTTGAATATTTTTCATGAAACTATATTGCCATAAATACTCAAAATTTTGTGGTCAAATTGTTGTCATTAAAAACATACAATTTGTGATAATTTTGTTGACACAAAAATACGAAAATAATGACTATTAAAGTTAAAAGTAATTTTAAAATTTTCAAAGAGTTCTAATATAATATAACTTTCAAATATGCCATTGTTTCTCATTGATTATAAAGAGACCAGCTCCATGTTTCATTTTGGCTTTTGTTATTTTAAATTAATAAAAAAACATAAAAAAAAAAGAAGGTAAACCCACGCAATCAAAATCTAAGCAACATATGCCTAAACCTAGGATTCCAACTATTTAGAAAAACACTAATAAATAACTATCTTTGAAACAAGAATTCCATGAATCTAATTTTACAGATAAAAAAAAGACTTAAGAATAGGGAAAACACAGATCTTGTGACTATCAATAATATGCATCTCTACATGCAGTTAGCTGAGTTACTGTGGGGTCATCGAATCAAATAAAATCAAACAATTGCCACTGATTTCCCTAGGCACTATGTACTTAAAACCACACCATATTGCTCAAAACAATTCTTCACCATCTGTTGTATGCTTATTTCTTTTATATGCATCTTTATTGGGACATATATCTTTTTAAAATTTAATTTTTTTTATAAAGATTTACATTATCTAATTACATTTTGTTTTTGAGATTTCGGTAAATATCTGTTTAAATTTAATTCTGATTTTCATTAAATTTTTTTTCACTAATCTTATAAATCCTATGTATTATCTAAGTTAAATGTGTATTTTCTAGGAAGTACAAATTTATGAAATGTTGAGGAATTATTATGGTCACTTGGTCTTGTTCTTAAAAAAAAAAATACAATTTGCATTTATTTTATTATTCCTTTATATGTTAAAGGAAACATTACTGATAAGTCCCTGAAAATTTTCATTCTTCCCAATCAGTCCTCTGACTTTCTGATATTCCATTTAATCCCTCCTAAATTCAGCTCTTTTCGTTGAAGTTCTTGTCGTTAAGTCCGTCAGTTAACACCATGTAAGTTACCAAAAATTCTTTCACGAGTTTAAGCAATTAACCTATAGATTTTCTCTCGTCAAGTCACATCGAGTTTGAATTTGGTGTACGGAGAGAATCCCAAAAAGGCTTTCATGTAAGAAGCTTTTGATGTTGTCTTCTTTTCTTCTTCTCCATTTTGTTCTTCTTCATCTTCATCTTCTCCTCTTGTTGGGAATCTTGGTGAAGCTTTGTTATTATTGCTTTTGTTCTTTTATTTCTCTTTTCTTCTTTTCTCTTCTACTTACGTTCTTTTATTTTCTTTTAGTGAAGCTCTTATTTACGGTGTAGTTAATGTCATCAAAGCAGCCTAAACACGGGATGCTCAACAATGATGGGATGTTACATTTTTTTGGTCTCCTCTTTTTTGGGACGCAGAGTGTTTCTGTATGATACAAACATGAGTTGTGTACATTTGGATGTTGTTATATATTGTCGATTGTTCTATATAAATATTTGTTGTTTCTGTGCATTATTAGTTGATCATGTGTATTATTTCTTATTCATGTATATCATTTGTTTTCCTGTGTATTATGTATCATTACTATATATTATTTGTTGTTTATCTATATTTGTTTTTTGTTTCAGTGTATTATTCATTGTTCATGTGTGTTATTTATTGTTCTTATGTATTATTTGTCATTACTGTGTATTATTTGTCGATGCTGTGTATTATTGTGGTTCGTGTGTAATAATTGTTGTTCGTATGTTTTATTTGTTGATTTTGTATTTTACTTGTTTTCCTATGTATTATTTTTCTTTCCTATGCATTATCTGTTCTTTCTATGTATTATTTGTTGTTCATGTATATTATTTATTGTTAATGTGTATTGTTTGTTGTTCCTGTGTATTATCTGTTGTTCCTGTGTATTGTTTGTTGTTGTTGTTTATTATTTATTATTCCTGTGTATTGTTGTTGTTCCTGTTTATTATTTGTTATTTTTGTCTTTTACTTGTTGATGTGGTAATATTATCAGTTTTTCGCCTCGTCCTCCTTCTCGATGACACCCCCCTGCGGACCTGTAGCTCCGTGACATCCGCACTTGTTATGACTTTTATCCTTATACTGTCAACCAATATTCGTGTGACGTAACTAAGCCGCAGGTATGTGACGTCTGACAAATGCATGCACAGTTTTTCACTATGCAGGATTTTCTCCATATACGGAGGTGGTGCAGAAAAAGATGATCTCTAGAGTCTTCCCTGCAAGAAGAAAAAGGCGAGGTGGTGCGGGAAAGCGAGGGTCTCTGGCTTGCATTCTAACGTTTCAGGTGCTTGATATTCCAGCTATTTTCAATGCCACTATGGAGGGTATTTTAGTCATTTCAAAGGACTGAAATTCTGTTTGTTGGAAGAGGGGCAAACTGGTAATTTTTCCATAATATAATTTCCATCTCAGTCCGTTGCATTTGGACTGAAAACCTACAAAACAATAAAAGAGGGACTTTTTAAGGATACCGAAACTTGAAGGGATTTATTGGGATTATGCAAACTATAGGGGTACTATTAATTACTTTCCTCTATGTTATATCCATTGAGAATACACATCTTTTTGAAAAAATCGTATATATGATCTAAATTAAGGGCCTTAAAAAATGTTAAGGGATTATTATAGTCACTCGTGTTTATTTTAAATCAAATAGAAGTTGGATTTCTTTGTTAATGCTGGTTTGATTTTTTTTTTTTATATATTTTGCAAGATAAATAATTTAGAAAATCTAAATAAATATATTAAACAAATGTTTTACACATATATATTATAAATTCTTGAAAATATAAATTTTGAGGGAATATTTTTTTACATTGATTTTTTATCTCATATTTTTACAAATATTTTTAAATTTTGAATATTTTTTTCTTTAGAAAAGTTTATATATCCGCAAAATAGGTTATATATAACTAACTTATTAGGTTTATGAGGGTTTCATTTTGAGCTCGATAAGAGAACAACTCTAAGAACACAAAAAAAAAAATAGTTTCCAATCACCAAAATTTATACAGTTGTGACAAAAGTAATTATTCGAATAATTAATTATAATATATTATTACCATTATATATAGGCATCATTGTCGAGCAAATAAAAATCTAAAAACCCCAATCACATTAATTGTGAATAAACAGTACATGAAAAAGATACATAAATACCAAATTGTGTTTAAGCATATAATAAGTTGTTTATATAACACAAAATTTTTTTTTTTTTTTGAAATAAAAGTGGATAAACCACAAATTTATTGAAAATAAAAAAGTACATAGAAAGGAAGATAACTCTCACCAGAAGTGAGTGAAAGAAAAGGAAAAAGTACAACAGAAACTGAGAAAATCAAAAAATAAAACAGACTGGGAAGGCGGAAGATATTGTCTGGTACCTCAGGCCTGCCCAGATTGAAAGAAGGAGCACCTACTCCTGAGCAAAGTCTGAATCCGGATCGCCTGCTTAAGTTGGAGCTCTTGCGCTTAGGAAATTAAGGGAGCGCTTAATTTTCTGAGAAGCCTTGTTAAGATGTTGCTGCTGATTGTCAGAGGCTGTTGAAAACCAAGAGAGAAGCATATTAGCAGTTTTAAAGATTATATTAAAAAAAGGTAAAGCGTTCAAATGGAATATGCGAGAATTTCGTTCAATCCAAATATTCCACAAAATTGCTCTAGAAGTAAGATCCCAGAGAGTTCGGTGTTGAGGAAGGAGAGAGGGTAACCAGGAAGTCCAGAGCGTGGAAACTGAGTCTGGGGGGATGTGTAAATGAAGGATTTGAGAGAAGAATGACCAGATTCGTTTTGAGAAATCACAATCAATAAAAAGATGATTCAGCTTCTCAGAGGCGTTGTGATAGAGGAAGAATTTTGTCAGAGGCGTTTTGAAAAGATTAGATAGGGTAAGAATTTTGTCCTCTCCAGCAAGCCAGCAAAATAGGGTTATTTTGCTAGGACATCGGATTTTCCAATAAGAGGAATAATGTGGACTACGCATTCCACCATCAATCAGAAATTTGTAGAAGGATTTTACTGTGAATTTCCCGTTTTTTTCCAGCGCCCAAGTGTAGGAATCTTCCTGGCTACTGGAACAATCAGGGATAATTGCTACGAGGGGGGATAAAGTATCAAGGGAGGCTGATCGGAACAAGATCTCTGGATTGTTTAGATGTTGAAGAAAGATCCTGATGCTTATCCAGGGGGTAATGCAATCAGAGAAGAGGATTGGCCAAGTATCTTTGAGAGGTTGCCTATTAAGCCAGCGATCAAACCACAGGGATGTGTTAGAGCCATTTTTGATGGTATTGGAAAGGCAGGAGCGAAAGGGAATTAAAGTGGAATTTACTCCTGCCCAGAAGAAGGATTTATTCCGGGGTGGGATATGATTTAAAATGCCAATCGGAAAACTGAAAGAGTAGTTAGCTTTGATAATTTTGGCCCAACTACTATTAGGATTGCAGGATAATTTCCACCACCACTTCCCAAGTAAAGCTTTATTAACATCCTGGAGATTGAGAATTCCCCAGCCTCCCATGTTACGAGGCCTGGAGATCCTATTCCACGCTACCAATCTGATTCCTTTAGGTCCCAAATCAGGACCTTTCCAAAGGAAGTCTCTTCGAATTCGATCAATTTCTTTGATCACCCAGGCGGGGAGTTTGAAAACCGACATCCAATAGACTGGGACAGTTGAGAGCACAGAGTTGATGAGAGTTAAACGACCTCCTAAGGATAGATAGGTTCCTTTCCAGGAAGCGAGTCTAGAGCGAACCATTCCGATAAGCTTTATCCAGTCTATACGCCTTGGTCTTCTTCCAGAAAGAGGAATCCCTAAGTAGGTAATTGGCAGGCAATTCCTGGAACAGTTGAGAATTCTGGCGGAAGTATGATGTGGTTGGAAACCATAATGTGTGGAATACAAACAGCTTTTCGAATAATTTATCGATAAACCAGAGGATCCCTCGAAGATATAAAGAATTAGTTTAATGATTTGGAGATCTTCTTGTCCTCCGGCTGAGAAAATTAACAAGTCGTCCGCGTATTGGAAGTGACAAATGTTGAAAGACTGGTCCAGAGGTACGCCCACTAACACTTTGGATCTGAGTGCGTGAGAAAACATAGCGCTCAGGGCATCTGCAGCAAGGGCGAAAAGTAAAGGAGAGAGTTGATCACCTTGTCGCAGACCTCTTTTACATCTGATAAAACCTTGAGTAGATCCATTAAATATGAGTTGGGCCTTGGCTGTACTGAGAATAGTGTGCACCCAAGAAAGCCATTTAGGTCCAAAGCCTCTTGCAGCTAGTATATCAAGAAGGAAATTCCAGTCTAGGGAATCAAAAGCTTTTGCGAAATCCACTTTAAAAACATGTCCAAGTAGTTTCCGTTTTTGTAAATTGAAAATTACTTCTTGAGCACCAACAATATTATCCGCAATGCATCTTCCTTTAATAAAGCCAGATTGGGAGTCATCCACCAGGCTATTAATCACAGAGCTAAGCCGGGAGGCAAGAATTTTAGAAATAATTTTGCAGGTGGAATTAATAAGGCTTATGGGGCGGAAATCCGACACATGTTCGGGCGCATCGTTTTTTGCAATAAGTGCAATGTTAATCCAGTTTAGACGCTCAAAGTTAATTGAGCCCTCATAAAAGTCCTCACAAAGTTTAACTAATGAACTGTGAAGAAAATTCCAGTGTTTTTGAAAAAAGAAAATTGGGAATCCATCTGGACCTGGAGCTTTATCTGCATTTAAATCAAAGACAGCTTGTTTTATTTCATCAATGGAGAAGGGATATTCAAGCTGAGAGAGGTCTATTCTTTCTTTATAGTCAAAGAGATACTGCCAGTCAAGAAGAAATCTATTTGTTAAAGCTGCACCAAAAAGAGAGTGAAAGTGTTCATTGAAAATCCTGCCAATTTGAAAATTTCCAACGATCCGAGTGTTGTTCTGATAGATATGAGGAATGAAATTTCTGTTTCTCCTTCCATTTGCTACTTGATGAAAATATTTTGTATTTGCATCTCCTTCTCTGAGCCAGGTGATTCTGGATCGTTGTTTCCAATATGTTTCTTCTTGATTTAAAATAGAATAAAGCTCAGTTCGAATTTGAGAGTACCGAATGTTTTCTTCCTCAGCAAGGGATCTACTTTCTCCAATAATGTCCAAGGAGTTTAATTCTGAAAGTAGACTAAGTTTGAGAAGTTTTGTTGCACCAAAGGTGTTCTTGGACCAAAGTCGAAGTTTAGATTTCAGGAAGGCTAGCTTTTTGGAGATTATGAAAGCTCCACAACCAATAGGATTAATTTCCATCCACCAATCCTGAATTAAGGTTTTTAGTTGGGAATTTGAGTACCAGAATTTCTCAAATCTAAAGATTCGGGATCGCTGGAAATGATCACCAAAATCAAGGCAGATTGGAGAGTGGTCTGATCCAAATCTGGGTAGAACATATTGACAAGTTCTGGGATATAAGGAAGACCAATTGTGAGAATAGAGAAATCGGTCTAGACGAATCCAGATAGGATCAGATTGACCATTGGTCCAGGTAAATCTTCTCCCATTGATGGGAGGATCAATAAGATCGAGTTCATTTAGGATGTTTTGTGAAGAAGAAATGTCACGTGGGTTGAAAATTCCATTATTTTTATCCTCTGTGGAGAACACCGTGTTAAAATCTCCACAAATTACCCAGGGAATGGAGATGAGGCTTCCAAGAAATCGAAGTTCATCCCAGAAAAAAGATCTAACGGAAGAAGAATTTGGTCCATAAACACTGGTACAAGCCAGTTAGAATTGCTAACTCGATTAACAAATCTAATGGAAATAGAGAAGGATCCCTTATGGATTAGAGATCCAATAACTTGGGAGCTATCCCAAGCAATTATGATACCCCCAGCAGTACCTTGCGCCGGCAAGTAATCATAGGAATCAAAACGTTTTCCTCCTATCGATCTCCAGTAGGAACTATGAAGATCTTGAAGTTTGGATTCTTGGATACAAACAATGTCGACTTGAGAGTTGAGCAAAACATCTTTAACTAAGTGGCACTTTGAGGGTCTGCCTAGACCTCTAACATTCCAGCTTAGAATTTTCATGGAAAAACAACAGAGTCTAGGGGTTAGATCTCGAGAGAGATCCAGGAATATTGGCAAAATTGGAAATTCTATCCAACTCAAGTGAACGAATTTTATCTAGACATTTAAATTTATGCGTAGGGGAGCCTAGAAATTTAATGCCACAAGATTTACTGTAGTTAAGAAGTTGAGCATCAGTCCAAGAAGAAAATACAGAATTAATAAGGTTAGGAGTACCTTCTCTCGGGTCTTCAGGTATTTTCTTTTTGGATGATCGAGGAGGGAGTGGGACGAATCCTGAATCTTCATTCCAATGTCCTGAGGGTTTTTTGGTCCTTTCACTTCTTCTAATTTGATTTGGAGCAAGTGGAAAGTTTTGGAGAGTTTCCCGGATTTGTTTTTTCGAAGATACAGATTCCTTTGAGTAGAAGTCGGACGTAGAATCAATCATCTGTGTATCTTCTAGTTCAGATGGAAGAGAGTCAGGATCCTCTTCAAGAAAATTATCCTCATCTGCCATTTCATTCTCGAGGATGTCGTCATCGACACCCCAGTCGAGGAGTTCCTCGTCAGAAGGAGCATCTAAAGGAGTATTCTGGGGTGCGAGATCTTGAATGTGAAATTTTTCTGAGTTGATTCTTGGGATCAAAGTCCAACCCCCGTGAACAAAAATCCATTTATAATCAGCAGGAATAGTGATATCCGGAGGTAAAGATTTTAGATGTGAAGGCAGATTCAGGATAGGGGAGGCCTCCTTAACTGGGAGATTAGAGAGGTTGTCACAGGGCAAAAAATCCTTATCAGACGAAGGAATAATCAAGTCTGATTGTTGCTGATCTCGGAGCACTAAAGTGGCATCAAGAGAGGAACCAGGGATTAAATCTGAATGTTGCTTATCTTGAGGCAAAGAGCCAACATAAGTTGAAGGATTAGAGATTTGTTTATCACGAGGCAGAGCTTTCTGAGGAGAGGAATTGGATGGAGGTTGTGAATCCCGAGACAGTTGTTTAGAAATCTTAAGGGATGTGAAATCAGAAATCTGATCTTGAGGAGAAGCTCCATCTCGAGGCTTGAATACAAGCTCATCATGAAGCTTGTTTGAAGAATCACGTGTGAGGGCTAAGTTTGAGGGAGAGCAGGAATCCTGGGAATTGCTATCTCGAGGCAAATGAGACGGAAGCAAGGAGCCAAAGAGGATTTCAGGGATCTTATCCCGAGACAAATCATCGGCTGCGGAGGATCCGACCATCACGTTGCCACTGCATGGCAACAGTGTGTCGTTTTCCTTGGGTTTCTCGCAAGAAACCGGCAGATTCTCAATGGTTCCGACCAACGGCCGGCCAACGGAAGAGTAAGGATCCTTTTCCTTAGGGTTGGTCCTTGTCGAATGGCCAAGACTGGAGCTAAGCTCAACAGTCTCACCGGAAAAAGCTTCGACAGAGGGAGGATTGAGTGGTTCTTTTCCTTTTACCGCCATAGGAAAACGAAAAGAATTGCGAAGAGGTGGAACATGAGAGTGATGAGAAACAAGAGGAGGTGATAGATTCTGTGCTGCCTTGGAGCGAAGTAAGTGAGCCCCGTCAGCTTCCAATTTAACCAAGAAGCTCCGGACGCCGATATCCACCGTGATCTCCAACGGGAAATTTATCGAGGGTTTGAGCCTAACCAGAGTTCTTAAATGCTCAAGAGTTAAGTGTTCCTTCTTTTGAACGTAGATAAGGTCGCCAATCGGTCTGAGAATCTCGACAATAGAGTCCCAGTTCCAGCAATGGAGAGGGAGGTTGGTGATGCTAATCCAATTGTAGTTGCCGGCGGCGATCGCGTGCGAACCAAACTCGGCGGTCCAGGGAGAAAGACTGATGCTACAAGGACCTATCTGAGAAGACAGAGATAACGGACTTCTCATGATCGCCATATTTGCATCTCTAGCCGAAGACATGGTGAGAATGAAGTCATTGTTAAACGGGGTGATATGCTCGCATGAATGAAGGTTTAAACTTTGAGGAAGCGAGGCATGAAGAGATCGGACGCTTGCGTTTCCAGATAAGATCCTTATGATCACCATCTTCTTAAGATCTTCTTTTGATTTTAGAATGGCTTCAGTAATGGGCAAGGATACCCGAAGGGAGGAAGATGAGGATCGGTCTGGAACTCGAAGAAGGGGCTTGAGTTCAGAGGAGTTTCCTATGAGAGGTAACTTGGATCTTACTCTGGCTTTTTTGGCATCCGGATGAGGAGGAGTTCGCAGAGGACAACGAGCTGCAAAATGACCTACGCCGGAGCATCTCTTGCAAGTGAGTTGATGTCGACATTCTTCAGCCCTATGCCCAGATCTCAGACACTTTTTACAATGGTCGCCGAACTCCGGGGAGCGGCGACGCTTCAGAGGACCTGCATGAGAAGAGGGTTTGATCTCTGAAGAGGGTGGAGATCGAACAACTTCAGCGTAAGTGATTCCCTCTTTCACTGGTGAGGCTTTAGAGTCCGGAGGGTTGAGAGAATTCAGGTTTTGGAGAAGCGGAGGGGGGCCAAGAGAGGAGCTGGAGTGATAAGCAGACGAACGAGAGCTTCTCCGAGTTCTTTCAATAAAACCGCCACGAGCTCCGCCACGAGCTCCGCCGCGAGCTCCACCGCGAGTTCCACCACGGGGATAACGGGGATCACTAGAGCCATCATAAGAACCACGAAACCCCTCCCGATAGCTACCAAGAAACCTCATCTCCGGCAGTACAGTGGTCGCCGAGCTCCGGTTGAAACCGCGATTCTTTGTTAGGTTTTCATCAGATGGGATGCTTATTTTAAATTTCAACTTCCACAAAATTCATTTTGTATAATTGTTGTTTTAAATAGTATTATTTTATCATAAATAATAACAAATAGCAGAGCCCCTCTAAAGATATTTTTAGCTTACACTTAACAAATGTTATTATTGTTGTTGTTGTTATTTAAAATCTTTCTTTATTTTCCTTGGTCTAATCCACATATATCAGAGTTTCTTTTTCAAGATATGTAGTGACTATCCATGAATCACTAGATGGTTGTCATCTAATCTCTTCAAAAATCTGCATCATGTAAACTGCTATTATTATTATTATTATTATTATTATTATTATTATTGCTTTCTTTACTTATCTTTTTCTCGTCCATATAACGAAGCGTCTTTTTCAAAGTAGATCAACAAACTATTGTAATTTAATCTCTTGCAAGTTCTGCCCCATATGAGCATATACTTTTGGCTGTTTCTCTTAAATGACTGACAAATACAAATTCCTTGTGTTTGTCAGCCATTTTATGGGAGGTGATGTAGGACCAAACTCACTCAATTCAAGTGACAATTGTGGTTCACATACCGTTAGTACAGTCTATTGGCTAAGATCCTGCCAGACATAAAATCATATATAGTGACCCAAATGACTGGCTCTAATGGTTTTAACAAG
Source organism: Dioscorea dumetorum (assembly GCA_902712375.1). NCBI lineage: Eukaryota > Viridiplantae > Streptophyta > Magnoliopsida > Dioscoreales > Dioscoreaceae > Dioscorea > Dioscorea dumetorum. The sequence goes on from CACTHL010000492.1 coordinate 4,832,103, forward strand.
AGCTTCACGTTCTTTAAAGATCAGCTTCTTGGACCACTGCTGAATATTTATCTTCAGCCACATGCATTACTAGAAATTGTGTGATTTTTTGTGCAAAATCTCCAAGCTCATTTCTCTCTCTGGGGTATTTATTATTCTATGGCCTATATATGTTCATGCAGAGCTCTTACTATCTAAAAGATCCACCACTGGTTTCACTTTGTGTTGTTGTGCAGTGCATTTACCTTTTGAGAAAATCCAATTAGAATATGTAGCTCATGCAGGGTAGGATTATCTCTTTTTTATTAAAATATTAAAATATGATGTTTTTTGCCTTTAATTACATAAAATACGAGGCTATTTTTTTAGTATTTTCATATTCTAATATATAAATAAGCACCACTTTTACAGTAGAAAAAAAAACTCTCTTAAGTGAGATTTTGAGGGTTCTGATCGATCTCACAACTACAGTTGAAAGTTAAGATCTATCCACAAGTATATATATATATATATATATATATATATATATATATATATATATATATATAGAAATTAATTAATAAAAAGCCTTTGTTTTAATGATCATAAATATAACAATAATATTATATAAATGAAAAACCCTTGTATTCACCATGACTACACTTGAAAACCATAAAAATTAAAGTGCAATAATAAAACAAATATAAAGGGGTCATGGCTTGTTAACCCTAGTTTTTTGCCCCCACACGGATTGTCAATCGCTCCTGGCCATGGCCTCACATTGGGATTTTCCCAAATATAGCCCTGGTTATGTCATCTGGCAATGGTGGTTACAAGCTCTAATTGAGAGTAGGGACTTGCTGCAAAAGCCCTATATTACTGGGTGAAAACATACAAGTTGAATAGTAAATTTCTGGCATGTGTGCATGCCCTTAATTAATGTATATAGGGGTTATCGCTTTAATAATGTATATATATATATATATATATACACACACAAAAATATGGAAAATAAAAAAATATAAAAAATAAATACTTTTATACACATAAATATTTGGACATTATAGTGCTATATTACCGTCTTGGGAAAAAACACTACAAATTGTATTTGTGAATAAAATGGTTACGGTTTGAGTATTCATAGAGTTTTGATTTTGTTTTCTTTTAATACCAAAACAAGTTATAGAAACTGGTTGAGTAAATTATGATAAAAAAAAAAATCAAAAAGTCATTCAAGGTAGTGCTTTTATAATTCTTAGAAAGATGATAATATTATTTTAACAATTCTTTAAAAAAAATTCAATGCCATACACAAAGCTATATATGACTTGCTCGTAGACGTGGCCATTTTGAACCGAAACAGTGGAATCAAACCGGAACCAAACCGTCAAAAACAGAACCGGAACCGGCAAAACCGTAACCGTCAAAAAACCGGAACCGGAACCTTCATATAAGGTTCGGCTCCGGTTTTAGAATTTGAAAACCGTGGAACCGGTGGTTCAACAGGCGGCTCAAACCGGCGGTTCGAACCGGTTGAATCGCCGGTTCCAGCTTTATATATATATATATATTATGTCTTTATTTTGTTAATATCATTAATAATTTATTAATTTAATTTCACGTTTAAAGGTATTTTAAATAAATAATTAAAAATATTAACTAAATTGATTAGGTCTAATTTTGAACACTTGAACTAGATTACCGGATTATGACCACTAAGTTTGATTCGTAATATTAGTCCGACTTACATGTATTGTGTTGTGCCAAACTTTGTTACTCATGCAATAAGATAAGTTATAACTAATTGATTATGCCAGAAATTATTGATAACAAATTAAATATGGATTTATTAAAATAATTTAATTAATAAGGAGTAGTTATAACTAATTACTTTGATAGAGATTAATCTCAATTTTTAATACTAATTGAAATATTATTGAATTGCTTGTTTGTATTGTCTTTGAAATAGTACAATTCAGAGCATTTATAAGAAACATAACTCTGTGGCTTTGAAATAGTATTCCCAAACTTTGTATTAATATTTTTATATCAAGAATTATTAATACTTTTATTTTTTTAATAAAATATTATATTAAATTAATTGTTGTATTTTTGTGTTTATTTAATTTGAAATATTGAATTATTTAGTTTGAAAAAAAACTGAACCGTTTGAACCGCCAAACCGAAACCGTTGAACCAAACCACTAGAACCGGAACAGGAACTGGAACCAAACTGGAACCGTCAAGAACCTTGCCCAGGCGGTTCGATTCCGGTTCAAGATTTTTTTGAACCGGAACCGGCGGTTCTGGAACCGGCAGTTCCTTAACCGTGGCCATGTCTACTTGCTCGAACCGCTAGACTTTGAAAACAACTTAAAAAAGATAAACTAATTATTTATATAAAAACCATTTTAACAAAACTTCTTTTTTGCATAAATTTTTGTTTTATTTTTACCACTCATTCTACTTTCTCAATTTAGCAAATATTTTCTTAGAAAAAATATATATGCAGTTTAAAATAATTTTAAAGATTTGACAAATTTTCTTTTTAGCACTAAAAAATTATTGCCAAAAATATTTACATACAGAATATTGGAAAATATTAAAAGTGATCAATTCTAATAATTATAGAAACTAAATATGAATTGATAGATTATAAATTCAAATAGTATGCATTATATGCAATTTTTACAACTTACGGTAGAATGAAATAATAGCAATGATGAAACTCGTTGCGAATAATTTGTGTAAAGCTAATATCTTCTAGTCAAAAATTGCATATAACAAGAAGCTAATGAAAGCATACCTACACAAAAATTATTTTTTGTGGACAATCAAATTTTGTGACTTTTCTAACTGATTGCAAAACAGGGGAAATAAAAAACCATAGTTCCAAATTTGAATTCACATCATACCTTAGTCATGACTTACACTATTAGTTATATGAAAAATTAGGTTAAATTTATTAAGGTGACACTATGTTATGGCGTTTTCACTTTGATGCTTGTGTTTCAATTTGGGTTTTTCTTTTCGATCACTAGTTATCGATTTATATTCACAGGGAGGTCACTTGAGAAATTCCGACTGAATCTTGCTGATGTGGCTGATAGAAATGCCACGCCCATTGTAATAAACTCAACATTACATCCACTGTGGCAGCGCCGTGGCAGCAATTGTCCACCTCAGCGCAACTTACCCACGTAAGCCTCCAGCTCAGCAGCCACCTTCTTCCTCGACAGGATGCCCTTGGATCACAATGCTAGGGAAGGCAGGGAGAAACTTTAGAGGTCTGCTCAAACAAGTGGCAATTATATTGGGAATATGCTCGAGAAGAGGCCCTTGGTGTGGACTATAAGGGGAGATAAGGAGTGGGGGAGCAGTAGAAGAGGGATGCAGTTGTTTTTTTTTTTTTTTTGGATTCCCATATTGTTGGCTGGTTGAGAGAATCAGAGGCAGTTACTCAGATTCATTGATCTTTCTCTCAATTATTTTATGTTTTCAGTAGAAATCAGATATGGGAATGAATAAAAAATTGGAATTTAGCTTCACTGTTTAAATCCTAATGTAACTGTTGAATTGTCATTCCTCTTCATATTAACCTTTTGTAGATTTATCATGTTTAACAAATGAATACAATCCATCCTAAATCATAACATTAATAGTTTATGATTTTCATTTTTCTCCATTAGATTTGTGTTTTCTTTTTTTAAAACACTTACATGATCATAATCAACAGTGAAAATACTTTTTACTGTTGATTCTCCCCCATGTTTTCAAAATATTTTGATATTTTACCACCAATTACACATGTGAGCACAGATTGTAATGCACTAACTAAAATTCACAGCACAGGTGGGTCATTGTAGAAGTCATGAGCAGAAAACACTATATTTAGCTCGAAACACTTAATGTTTTGTAGCCATCTGTTGTGTCTAAACACAGTCTATTCCCATCTCTTTATAAGATATAAGACACAAGTGTGAAAGCCTAGTAAACCCTCTACAATTCTTAACCAAAAAGTGATTTCCTCTGGAGGGTTGTGGTATAGGTTAAGATAGTATTTATAATAAATAAGTTGGGACCAACACCAGGAGTAGTCAAGATCAATTTTCCTGCAAATTTCCTGCAGATTTTTTATGTTTATGCAATACTTAACTATCAATAATAACAAGTTAACATATCTGAACTATCAATAACAACAACTTTACATAATTGAACTATCAATAACAGAATTTCCTGCAGATTTACATAATCTTGTAAATGCAATACTAAACTACATAAATAAATACAACTTTAGTACTTCGAAGTTTTCATGTGAAGTTTTCATGTGAAGTACTCACAAAACCCAAAGGGAGCTAGGTGGGAGCAAACAAGTCCTGAGACAAAAAAAAAAAAAAAAAAAACTTGTGTCCCCACTCTAGTGCCTGCAGAAATTTAAAAAACTCTCCCACATGCAACTGTGCAGTTATGAACCTGCTTTATGGTCTTCCACCTGCACTACTCTCCCCAGGGCCTAGTGGAAGCCAAACTTTTTTTCTTTTTCCTGGTCCACTTGCTTTGACTCCCAAATTGATCTCCAGCTCCTCACTGTTGGCTGCAGCTGTTCTTCCTTCTATAATCTTGAGCACAGGTGGTCTTGCTGCCAAACTTTTCCTTGCGTGAATTTTGGTGAGGAGTTGTTTATCCCTTCACCCTTTCAGTGTTAGCTTCTGCCTCCTAGCTTCTGCATTCTCCACACAGGTGGTCTGGGTGGAAAATGCTTTCTTGCCTGTGATTTGGAGAGGAGTTGCCTATTGTTGCATTATGGTTCATTGGCTTTAGCTTTATCAGCTGATTTTTTCTCATCCCTTTCAGTGTTGAATGCAGGTTGTCTTGCTGGCAAACTCTTCCTTGCCTGGCTTTTGGTGATGCGCTGTTTTTCCTTTTTTCTTCTTGGGGGTAACTGTTGCAACTATTGCATTCCTGCAGGATTTCCATCTGCATTGGGTCCATCTGCAGGATTCACATCATCCCTTCCTGCGGCTGCTTTTGCACTCTCTCCAGAATTGGGCCCAGCAAGTATGTCTTTAAACTGCAAATTGAAACACTTATTGAGTGTACATTAGATCTTCATAGTACTGCATCAATTGAGTAATACCATATTAACATACCTCTCTCCAATGATCTTCAATGACCTGTGGGTCAACTGTTTGCATTGGGTCTGAGTCCTACACATCAACCTTTTGCATGCCCAAACACCACAAGTCGAGAATTAAGGCCTTCGTAGTTCCGCTGGTCGATTCCACTACCCTTTACGACGGCGATCAAACTTTTCAGTGACCGGAAAGAGTTCCGGCGATGTACGGGGTGCTCCTCCTTTCTTCTTCTTTGGGTAAAAAGGTGAAAATAGGGCTTGGGGTTAAGCTAAAAGGGTGCTGCTCTTCACACCTGGCTGCTAACATAATGCTGCCACAGTGGACGTAATGCTGAGTTTATTACAACCGATATGGCATTTCCGGCAGCCACATCAGCAAGATTCGGCCGGAATTTCCCAAGTGACCTTTGTATGAATATAAATCAATAACCAGTGATCGAAAAAAACAAATTGAAACACAAGCCTCAAAGTGAAAACTGGCCATAACACAGTGGCATCGTAATAAATTTACTCTGAAAAATTAAGGTGCTAATTATCAACCTGTCAATTATGCAAAATAATGATCTTGTCTCCAAGAATTCTACACAATGATATTTTAGCCTACATACCTAATTTAGATATTTTAGGCCTAATCTAAATTGTAGATCGTTGCAATTAGATCCATTAAATCAAATATAGCCACACATACATAATTATAAATGTGATTTAAGTACACCTACGTGATCCAATGCATATATTTAATTAAATTCCTACACACTATATAGTCCACATCTCGACATGCATCTCTAACTAAACGTGGCCATTTTGAACCGAAACCGTGGAACCGAACCGTCAAAAACCAAACTGGAACCGGCAAAACCATAACCGTAAAAAAACCAGAACCTGAATCTTCATACAAAGTTCGGTTCCGGTTTCAAAATTTGAAAACCGTGGAACCGGCGGTGTAATCGGCAGTTCTAACCCGCGGTTCAACCAAATGTTCAGAATGGAGGTTCAACTCCCGGTTCTATATATATATATATATATATATATATATAATGTCATGGATGATTAGGTTTTTAATTTGTTAATATCATTAATAAGTTATTAATTAAGTAATTACATGTTTAAAGATATTTTAAATAAATAATTAAAGATATTAACCAAATCGATTATTGATTAGGTCTAATTCTGAACACTTGATTAGCCGATTAGGTTTGATTCTTGACATTCGTCCGACTTATATATATTGTGCCCTGCCAAACTTTATTAGTCATGGAAGAAGATAAGTTATAATTAATTGATTATGCCACAAATTATTAGTAACAAATTAAATGTAGATTTATTAAAACAATTCAATTAATGAGTACTTAAAAGTTAAAAGAGCTTTAATAGATATCAATCTCAATTTTTTATACTAATTTAATTGCTTGTTTGTTTGCCTTTGAAATAGTATGATCAAGAGCATTTATAAGAAACCAAACTCTGTGGCCTTGAGTTATAGGTTTATAGCATGGTAGACATTTGCAAGGAGACATATGAACAATATAAATGATTGGAGAGTAGAAAACTTAATATGACATATATAACTAGTATGTTTTTGTGATTTATCATTTAGCAAATTAATCTTTTGAGGGAAAAAAAATATTCAATTCTTTAGTAGATTTCCATATTATTTTTATAATTTAATATATATGATTGAGCAAATTTAATTGTAAACTATATTTTTTTTATAAAACGAATAGATCATGAATTTATTAGAAAGTAAAAAACAAAGACTAGACTTTATTGTAAAATATTGTTTTGAATTATTAATACTTTTATTTTTTTTAATAAAATATTGTATTAAATTAATTATTGTATTTTTGTGATCATTTAATTTTAAATATTAAATTATTTAGTTTAACAAAAAAAACTGAACTGTTTGAACCGCTAAACCGGAATCGTTGAATCAAACCGTCAAAACAGCAACCGGAACCAAACCGTTAAGAACCTTGCCTAGGCGGTTCGGTTTCGGCTCAAGATTTTTTTGAACCAGAACCGGCGGTTCTTAAACCGTGGCCATGTCTATTTCTAACCGTTGTTCTCTTCAGCATTTTTTTATTATAATAAAAAATGATTACATATCTACAACCTATAATAAAAAATGATTACATGTTTCTTCTTTACATATCTGCAACCTATAATAAAAAATGATTACATGTTTCTTCTTTACATATCTGCAACCTATAATAAAAAATGATTACATGTTTCTTCTTTACATATCTGCAACCTATAATAAAAAATGATTACATGTTTCTTCTTTACATATCTGCAACCTATAATAAAAAATGATTACATGTTTCTTCTTTACATATCTACAACCTTGGATGAGAAATCGAGGTGGAGAGTTCTGTACCAATAATCAAATATGCCTTGACTTCCTCAAGTCTTTCACCATAAACACTAGTGAAATTACCCTCGATTGAAAGGGTCTAATCCCTTCTTCACTCCAATGCCACCTTAGATAGACGATCTACCGTGGCAACTATTTCATACGTGTCGCCTGTATTTCTTGCTTTGTTGATGTTCTTCTGTTAAACACCAATTTCATGACTAGTGGATTATATGTTAGTTTTAGTCCGTCTGTACTTTTTTTAAATTAATTTCTGCTTTCAGTTTTCCCTTTCTCATCTTTTGGTGAAGTTCTAGTTTATTACTTTAAAATAACGAGAGTAAAGAGCAAACTCATACCTTTATTATTTGAACAAATAGTATTTTGTTGCTTTTCTAAAAACTTTTAATTTATTATGTCATATACTATTAACTTATAAATAATATGCTTGATGCTTTGTTTGCATCATTGAGAGTGACATTCATGGCATGACCTGAACGAGAAACACATGCATACCAAGATTTTAAGCTAATACACAAAAAAGTTACTCTTAAAATTTATAATAGATTTAGTGTTTAATCATATTGGGCCTCATAGATAGTTAATGAAACTATTCAAATATAAATATCGAATTAAAGATTTTGGAAGAGTTACCTTTTCTTAGCTGAATAAATTCTACACATCCTGATTTTGCAACTTTCTCATTTTCTTCATTATTTGTAAAATTTTAAATATTTCCTTCACCAACATGTGACAATAAATTATTAAAAAAAAAATACTCCAAATCCCAATACAAGTTTGATCATAATCAATTATTATCTACGATTTTGTTATTTTTTAATATTTTCTTTATTTATTTACTTTTGAAGCACTTCAACCCTAAGATAATTGCGCCTAATCAAGAGACCTTGAATAAGTTGCAGGCAATTGTGAGGGACATGTGTTCAAGGAAGTCATTGGGAATAAGTTAGTTAGGGTGCTTTTGGATGACAACAATAATTACCCCTCTTGAGTAAACATTGTTACTCATTCCTTTTACCATGTTTGAATGCTATTTTATAGAGGTAATGATTCCATCCGAATAGAAATCATTATCTCCACAAGGGTAATAAGTCATTCCCCCTAAATTGAGGGGAATACTCATTAATGACCTAGTCAATTATGATTTTGCCCTCAAAAGTTTAATAAATTACCTATATTAAAGCCCTATCTCTGAAGCCCTACCTAAAGCCCCACACCACCATCTCTGATTTACGTGCCTCGCCACCATCTTCATCTCGCCGCTTCTCACCACCGCAAATCTCGCCACACCTCAACGCCAGAAATCATCTTTCCCCCCCTCGCCACCATCTTCATCTCGCCGCCAAAAATCATACAAGTAAGTTTCGTATATTATCTGCATATGTGCCGTTTTTGTCAAACAAATCGTAGTTTAAATAAAATAAAATAAAATTTATTTCGCTTGTAATGAATTCCATCTCACATGATGGCCAGGATTGAGGCCGTCCCAAAGCCACCTGTAAGGGTTGATGACCTTACACTTGGTCAGCGGGCATACAGTATCACATAGACCAAGCCACGAGGGCGCACAGCTGCGTGGATTTGGTAGCGCGCGCATGGGGCGCGGCGCTCGTGTTGTGTCGGGACCAAGGGCGGGTGAAATACCCCGCATGATCATTGGCTGAGACCGTGAGGCGCGCGCACGCTGGACCGTGGGCGTGCGCGTGACCGATGAGCGCGTGGGGCAAGCGCACCCATACCAAGAGTCAAGTGTCGCAAGACTTTCATCATGTAGAGTGTTGGATCTCTAGCAAGTCTAGGCGGGGCGGGACACTTGATCAGGCCGGGTGACCGAGAGCTGATTCCGGATCTGAGAAGGTTTTAAGCAGGCGTATGCAAGTAGGCAAGTGGCCGGGAGCGTTGCCGAGCCAGGGGCGAGGATGGCACGCGGTATTACCGCGCGTGACCGGTACTGCTGCGCGCTGTGACCAAGGGTGGCTGGTTAAAGCTACAGTCGAGTCAGAAGACACTACAAGCTAAGTGAAGTCAGGGAATTCACGCCAGACCTGTATTGGGCATGGGGCTCAATCAACCTTGGATTTGGGGTAGCTCTTATAATAGGGTCAAATGTGTCTTTGGGAGAAGACAAGGCCACTTGGTGTTGGTTTTGGCCATGGTTGTAAACATTTCTCAATCTAAGAGAGTTTTATGTTTTTCTCTCTCAAAATGGGTTTCATTGTGTCGTGTTTCTTGTACCGAGGGGTTTTCCGGATTTGCTCGCTTCTTCTTATTTTCGCTGTGCTTTCTAATGCAAACAGGATTCACTAACTGTTCTTGCAAGGAAAGGCTAACCTGTCGCTATGGTGCATGTCAGGTGCCTCACGGTCGAAGGTGATCGGTTGAGGCCGTGACACCACCCACATTGCCCCTTTCTCCGGGGACCCACCTTCCTGTCAGTTGTTATGAAGCCATATTTCAATATTTATGTGTTAATAATCAAAATCCCCATCTACTCTCAATCTTCATGTGCGTTTATTATATATAAAACTGATTTCAAAGTGTGTTTTATTATATCCTCGTGTGTTTTTTCTACCATATTGAATGGGAGACTTTGTTTATCTTCTTTTTTCTGGGTAAATGTTTTAGGATGACACTGTGTTATGGCCAGTTTTCACTTTGATGCTTGTGCTTCATTTTTTTTTAGGTCACCGGTTATTGATTTATATTCACAAGGAGGTCCTTGGGGAAATTCCGGCGGAATCTTGCTGATGTGGTTGCCGGAAATGTCACGTCAGCTGTAATTAACTCAAGCCTGAATCCACTGTGGCAGCGCCATGTCAGCAGTTGTCTACCTCAGTCCAACTGAGCCACGTCAACCTCCACCTCAGGAACCACATCTAATTACCTTCTTCCTCGACAGGATGCCCTTGAATCACAAAGCTAGGGAAGGCAAGTGGAAACCTGGGAAGGTTTGCTCAAACAATTGGTTATTACATTGGGAGAATGCTCAAGAGGAAGCCCTTGGTGTGGACTATAAGGGGAGATATAGAGTGAGGGAGATAAGGAGGGGGGAGTAGTAGAAGAGGGTAGTATAAGGTGTTTTCTTTTTTGTATTCCCATATTATTACCCGGTTGAGAGAATCACTGGCAGTTGCCCAGATTCATTGATCTTTCTCTCGAATTTTTTATTTTTTCAGTAGAAATCAGATCTGGGAATGGATAAAAATTTGGAATTTACATTCACTGTTTAAATACTAATGTAAATGTTGAATTGGCATTCCTCTTCACATTAACCTTTTGTAGATTTATCATGACAAAATAGCTTACAATATTTGGGAGCTTCCTCTTCCACAGCCTGTATGTGCCAGCCGGTAGCCATGGTGCTCTCAGTGAGTTGTTGCACGCCTAAACGCCACGAGTTGACAATGCAGGCCTTGGTACTTCCTCCGGTCACTTCCACTTCCCCCTCTGGTAACGATCAAACTCGCCACTGACTGGAAAGAGTTCCGGCGACATCCGGCTTGCTCTTCCTCTTTTCTTGTTCGGGCAAACAGGTGAAAATAGGCTTGGGGTTAACTTGAAAGGGTAAAGTAATCTGATGTGGCTGCTGAGGTAGAGACTGACGTGGCTAAGTTGAGCTGAGGTGGACAACTGCTGATATGGCCCTACCACAATGGATTCAAAGTTGAGTTAATTACAACTGACGTGGCATTTCCGGCAGCCACATCAGCAAGATTCGGCCAGAATTTCCTCAGTGACCTCCCTGTGAATATAAATCAATAGCCAGTGACCAAAAAGAAACAAATTGAAACACAAGTATCAAAGTGAAAACTGGTTATAACACAGTGTCATCCTAAAAAAATTACCCTCTTTTTTCTTTCAAAAAAATATATTCATATTTCTTCAATGCCTTATGATGAGTATTTTATAGTTTTTGGTTTCAAAACCTAAGTTTATTTCATTTGCTTTCAAAACACCCATTTGCTAACCTCTCCCATGAATTTGCAAATGATGTCCATCCACTCTTCAGAGCCTCATTCTCTAATGATTTTGCCTTTCCTAAATGATCATTCTTCCAGTAAGTTGCAATTAGCAGATTGACCACTAGAAAATCATAGAATGAGGTATGTGATTCTCATTCCTTCAAAATCGTCTCAGCACCCCTCAATATCATCTAGCTTAAGTGATGCACTAATAATGCACATGAATATCGAGTTACAGTGCTTCTCAAATGATTTGTACTTATGTCATATTTTGAAGAGATCATCTTTATTTCCGATTTTGGCAAAGACTGTTAGCAAAAACCCATAAGCAACCCTGGCTTTTTTTGAGGGACAAGTTCTTTTGATTTCTTTAATGCTTTTAAAGCTTCATTAATAAGTATAGCTTTTGCGTAACCTCAAGCTGCAACTGCATAGACGTGTAAAGTCTTTACAGCATTTGGATGCTTTAACTTTTGGAAAAGTTTGTCAATGCCTTGGGTGTCTGAAACAGTGACATATGCGTCCATTAAAATACTATTTGTGAAAGCATCAACAGGAACACCCTTCTTTTCTGAAGCAAAATTAGCAAACCACCAGTTTACTACAGTCAATTATCTATTGGCTTCACTAGTTTTCCCAATATTTTTATATTGTTTTATTATATCTAGAATTAACTCATTATTATGAATGATATTGTTTCAGTATGCATCGTCTAATACAAAAGAAAGGCCATATTAGCAATTTAAGAGACGTGTGTTGATCATGAAACTTAATGTTCAACTTAATGTCAGCTTTATGTTTATATGTTTTGTTCATGGGTGATATTGTTTCATTATTAATATGCAGATGCTTTTGACATATTTAATACATTGAGTCTTTGAAACTAGTCCTTGGTCCTCTTCAGCAACCAACTTTAAACTTAGGTGCTGTTGAAATCCTGAAATTGATAAGTGGTATGTTGCTGGTAGTACTTCTCTTTTTTTTGGAAAGAAATTTTGCTCTTTACACTAGTATAATATAATTTTACTCTTTTTTTGGAATGGACGAGGTGGATGAAATCCGATTGTGTTTTGTTATGTATATGTGTTACTTTTACTTGTTAAATATAATGACTGCGATATGTGAAAAAAAGAAACTCGATAATAGAAACAAGTGAATTCAATACGAGGTGGGGTGAACATCATGCAAGCGCTGTAAACAATATAAATACTTGAATCGGGTGATTTACGAAAGTGACATGAAATGCAATGACAAGCTGTAGATGGATCGGCAATGTTTTTATAAGTTGTGTCAATTTTTTCTTATAACGTCCTTCTAAAAAATCCTAAACCCATTTCAAAAATTCAGCCGACCCAAAGTGGAAATGGTTTAAAGTAAATGATCAAATTTATAGGGTTTTTTTAATTACTCAAATGAGCAAGTAATAATGTTTTTTCCAAATGTAGAACTATCTTGGAGCACTTGCTGGGACACATATTCGAGTGAATGTGATCACTACCAATGTGCTCGATGTTTGCCGTCAAGACAAGTAATTCATATATGTTTTGTCTTGCTGGGAAGGATCAGCACATGATGCCCGAGTACTTAGAGATGCAGAGATGCTGTAAGAAAGTCTAATGGTATGCAAGTTCCAAATGGTAATTAAAATACACTACCATTATTTTTGACCATTAGTTTTACAATGAACCTAATAATAATAACTACGCATCTTAGGTTTCTTTTGTCACATGCTGTCCCATAGGATTGGCACAAGACAGCCACCGCCACAACCCAAGAAGGGATACCCACACCACTCAACCTCATGTCGCCGCAAAGCTTACAACAATCTGGGAGCAAACCTATATTAACAAGGATTGGCAAATCCAAAAAATACAGAATAAAGTACAAGGATACAAAGAGAAAGCTATCAAATATTAACATGACACAACAAGGTTTCCATGAAAGTTGACACGCAGACAAACTACGCATAAGAGTATCGAATACACTAGTGAATTCATATCCATATACAATGTATATATTCAAGGAGAAAGAAACATACATTAAACAAGGAATTAGAATGAAAGTAAGGGATAATGCTCAGCACTCCAGTCCTCCGCATCACCACTATGAGCTAGAGCTTGGAAAGGGAGTGAGAAGGTGAGTCACTAAAGTCACTCAGTGAATTGATTAGCATAGTTCTATGCAATACAAAATATTCTATAAGGGGTTAATACCAAATTTTAGCAGTAACACAAATATATCAGAGCAATGTAGAAAGTATATATATATATATATCTTTCTAGCAACTCATGCCCCTTATATATATATATATATATAAGAACCATTTTTCTCAAAGAAGGTTTCAACCAAATCTCATGACTAAAATAATACAGGTTTTAAAATCATAAAACTCGATGTTTAGTATCAAAAACAATTTTGCTTTGCATAAAATACATATTTCCCCAAAAATACGACGTTTGCATCTTGAGCAATCGAATCAAGGTCTAAAACCTCTCTAAACTTTACCTGTGACTGCGGCTAAGTTCAGAGTCATCAAAGAGCTCATGTCCTTGACATTAACTCACTTGGACTGTGTAGTGACTCCAGACTCCCTATGTGTTCACGCGTCCAGTCAGGACTCTACGCACCACCTGAAGTGGATAGATCAGCCGCGTCCACCACGCCACCTCTAGAGGCTAGACCGTGGGGACCCCTTACTACAGTAGGTAAGTTCCAACCCCATCACTAACAAAAAAACAAAGAATGCAAAGGTTTAACAATGGATTCCTCGGTGCTATAATATCTCCGATTTCAAGAACAGCGGAACCAAGTTCAATCAAGGTAGAAAATGGTAGATTTTCACATCCACTTCATGATATAAGAAAGGATGAAAGAAATCTAACAAGACACTCAAGAAATCAACGTCATCTGGCTAAGATTCAACAATCTAATAAGGGCTAGCATGCTCATCCAACAAAATGAAACAAGGGGAAAAAGGAAAAAATAGAGCTCACCTTCAAAGATCTTCAGTCAAATGAGAGAGGAATGCCAAGCAATGGCGGCTTTCCCTCATTTAAAGCCAAGGGAACAAAGGTAGGAAGGAGAACAAGAAAAAAAATTGGGAGATTAGGGCTCAAGTTCAACACCTTTTAGATATCCCTGGGCGAACATGGGGTGAACAAGGGCATGCCTCTCAGCCACCTGCCCATGCACTCACATGTACGGGCACGAGCATGGGATTGCTTCAACCCAGTGCACTTTACATTAAAACAGGGCGAGAAAAGCATAACTTTACTAGCAAAGCAAGAGCGTGCTTATGACTGTACACTTTATAGGAAAATCAGGGCAAGAAAGAACGGTTTCTCTGCCCCTAACACCCCCGTACATTCACAAGCACGGCCGGAAACAAGGGCGTGCTTTGTCCCGTGCACTTTACAGGCTATTGGGAACAAAAATCCAAATCACCTCGTGAAGTGCACGATAAAGAGTACGGTCATAAGCATAGCCATGCTTGCTTTGAGAACTGTATTTTAAGTCCAAAATGACTAAAAATGTGCCAAGATTCAAAATACAACTGTTGTCTAAATAGTTTAGACAACCGAATATGCTCGGAAAAACAGAAACACCACATCTATTACCTGGTTAATTATGGATATACAAATTACCCTGGATTTTGTGCGCCTTTTCGAGGGCAACGTTATCACTTAAGTTCATGGGCAAATGGTCATCGGCTAGAAAACCCCTACAGAATTTTTCAACATGAAACATGTAAGTGCCAGAAATGTGATTGAGAGGACTTTTGGGCTCCTAAAAATTCATTGGAAAATATTATCCAGCCCGAATTTCTACAACATATCCACCCAATGACGTATTATTAATGCATGTTGCTTGCTTCACAATTTCATTAGGAGAGAAATGACAGAAGATCCTGCTGAGAATGAAGTTGAGGCTACATCCTTGGAGGAAAGTGTAAACGATGATATCAAACACATTGAAGCTGTGGAACCAACTGATGAATAGACTCAATTTAGGCAACAAATGGCTGGGGACATGTTTGACATGTCACAATCACAATGAGTCGATCATTTGGTTGCTAGGCACCAAATGCCTTATCTATCAGCTTTTTTGAAAAACACTATTTTTGGTTTTTTAATTGCACCGTTGTCCTATATCCTATGCTTTATTATGTTATTTGAGATAGCTACTCATGTTCTGCTGGGATTTCCAAAGACTTGTGAACATTTACAGTGTTTTTATTGGTAACATTGTCTTATCAATCACCATGCATTGAATTATCCTTATCATATTATTATGTTTGTAAACTTATGAACTGTGAATCATGTTTGTGCATGATGTAATTGCTTATCAGCATTATGTGATTAAAAAATGAGCTGAATTTACTTTTCCGTTTATGTACTCGTCCCTTTGTTGGATTTATGAAGTTTTTTTTACTAATGAGGATGTTATGAGTGGAGGCTTTTAAGCATTTACTTTTCTTATATTTTGATATATTTCTACTCATGGATCTCGTTTATTTCCTCCATTGATCTCAAGCTATTAAGTTTTTTGTTTGCATGTTAATGAACGTTCTTTGGTAAGTTAAATTCAGAATCCTTCCATTAATTAACAATGGAAGCTTGTTAATTGTTTGTTTTCATGCATGTGTATTATAGTTCCAATTTTTTTTATCGTATTAATATGTCAATTTCTTAGTTTTCAATATGGACTCAGAATCACAACAAAGGGGTGGGGGACAAAACAAGTGATCTAGACAATGGAGGAAGATAAAGACTAATCGAAGCTTTAGTTGAACTTTCAACAAATCCAATTCAGCGAGCTAAAAATGGCTTTCGAGACTGATATCTTCTCCAACTGAAAAAAAATGATACAAGAAATTATTCCACAAACTATGATAAAGGCAACACGAAACATCGAATCTCGCGTGAAACTCGTGAGTAAAACAAATGCCATTGCCGATATCCTACAACTGAGTGGTTTCGATTGGAACTATCAAAATAGCACTATAGTATGTGACAAAGGCATGTACGATGAGTATGTCAAGGTAAATATACACAAATTTATCTAATTTGGTAAATTTTCAGCATATTAAACACTTTGTTGATATAATTTGTTTTTTTACATTCATGCTATAATGTAGAGTCATGAAAAGACTGTTGGATTATATGGCAAATCCTTTCCATTTTATAATGACCTTGCTCCGGTATTTACCAAGGATAGAGCTTATGGCAACTCTAGAGATGATATCGGGGATGATGCAACCCAATATGAAAATAAGGATAACATTTCCGCTGAGGATGTTGCGGCCTTCTCCCAACTGCTGATTAAAGACTTCCCTATGCTACGCAAGAATCAACGGAGTCTCTGTCCCCTATGGCATCTGATAATAGTACCTCAAGAATACCTAGGCATCGGAAAAAGAAAAATCTAGCCAAAGAACCAGCAATGGAGCGAATGTCGACAAATTTTCATAATTTTGTAGACTTGGTTAGTCCAGAGTTTAGAGCATTAGTCGAAGCTGCAACCCACAATGCTGAGTCAACTGCTCATGTAGCTGAAATCACTGCACGTAATGACATGGCTCGTGTTGAAATTGAAGAGAAAAGAAACGCTTAGGTGAAGTACTTTTTGCAATTGATGGGCTAAGCGATAATGAGGCAATGTTCATGTTGCAAGTTCTTGCAAAAGACGAAGATCAACGGAAAGTCTTTTGCTATCTTCCGATTGATAAGAAGCTACGCTTTTGTCGGGATTTATTAGCGAGAATGTCGTATTGCACACGCGACGTATAAACCATCTTGGTAAGAGTTTCATATCGCTTACATTGTTTAAATTCGTATTTACTTATTCTTCATGTTATCTAGTAAATTTGTGATTTTTTCTTTGTAGATGCATCTATTGATGGGTTAGTGACATCATGGGGAAGTGATCATGAAGAAGAACTTTTAGTAGACTTAAATTTGTTTGGATATTTTGTGTTTGTTGAACTTGTATGCTTCTATGACTATCACTTTATTTTGGTAGTTGCAATGTCTATATTGCCTTTGGTGGGAGCAATATAGACTTGTATGGTTTGTATAACTTTACGTTGGTGGATTGGTTTATGGTTGTTATGTATTACTCAAATACTTTCTTAGTCCAGATGAAACCAGGAAATTTAAGCTGTTTATTCTTATTGGTGATTTGTTGTTGTCCTTTCCATTTTAACAATTTGTCATGGGAGAATTTGACTGGAAATAGTCCATTAGAACTAACTAAGTTAGCGAGCTTAGTTGAATTGTAAGATTTGAAGTGTTCTCAAGTTTTTTTATTTGCTTCTCGAAGGTTAGTAATTTAGTATTGTACTTATCATTAATTTGATCATTTTAGGCGACTCAATGTGAACTCACTCAATAAGCTTGGTAATTAAGTATTCAAAGCTTTCATACACCATTTTTTGGTATTTTAGTTATTCACTGAAATAGTAATGCATGTTATTTATGTGGTTTTTTTTCATTTTTTGTTTTATGTTATTTGGTTAATTATTGTCGATATGTATATTCTTTGCTATATTAGACTATTTAATTAAAATGGAACATCTACTTATAATAATAGAACAACTACTTATAATAATACAAACTATATTAATCATAAAAATTCATTTAATTAAACAATAATTATACCAATTAACCAAATAATTTAAATAATTTAAATAATTAATCATAAAAAGCAAAATGTGGGTTTACATTTAAAACTGAAAAAGTAACTTAATTTAATTATTAATCAAATTAGAAAATATTTAATTAATTTAATTAATTTTTAATGAAGATACTAATAATTGAAAATATTATGTTTCATTAAACAAATATAAATAATTTTTTTTTGCTACTAGGTAGTAAGGTAATTGTCTCATATCTCCTTTTCTTACTTTTTACATTTCCAATGTCCAATCCTTCAAATCAAACACAGTTTTCATTTGCATTCTCTTCTTCGTTACCCTCATTCCCAATACTCTCTTTCTTATCCAATTTTCATCCTCATTTCTATTCCGCGAATCAAACGCACTCTCAAGGAGTTGTGTTCACTCATTAAGTAGTTGGTTCTATAAAATAACCAAAACTGCGAAGAAAATCCACTTAAAATAATACCACGTATTCTGTACTATGATGAATATAGTTAAAAAAAAAAAGAAAAAAAACCTTGATTTGGCACCGGAAAGTAGGTGCCTTTATTGTTTACTATCAAGTAATAATATGTAAAAATATTGTCATATAGTTACTATAGCACATAAATATTGATAATATTCTTTTAATGGCCATCGTTTCATGTTTCCATTTAATCAAGTAGTCTCATTATTAAAAAAATTATACTTTTATTTTTTTTAAATTAGATATAACAAGTTAATATAAATATTTGTGCTTACTATCATTTTTGGTATATATATGATGAAACTATTTCTTATTATCTTTAAATATTTATTTCTCTTGTGAAATATATACTTTTGTACTTATATCTTCATTATTGATATAAATTATTTATGTTGCTGGTAGTGCATTTTGTACTCATGCATTTTTGTTTCAGTATTTAAATATATGTGTTTTAATATAATTTTGTTACATATTTTGCATGCATATTTAATAAAACTGCCGTGCACTTATATTTAATTTGTCACAATTTAGTCCATGCCGCATGGAAAAGGCAATCAAAGGATGAGAGAGTAGTTCGAGGGAGACAAACAAAAGTACAACCTATAGGTTGCATTTGGTATATGGAAAAGTACTCGATTTTTTCTCGAAACTAACACAAACAATCTTTTTACAATGTTTGATAAACTTTTTTTGTTGTAAAGTAATATTGCCATGAGAGAATAATACCACCAAAATAAGAGAAAGTGATTCCCTCACTAAAATGTGGGAAAATTGAATTCCTATGATATAGTAAAGTAAGCGTATTTTTTTGAACCAAAATACGTTTAATCCTTTTCTAAAATTACTTTCCCATTTTTTAAGATTTTCTCAAAGGCAAATTCTTTTATCACTCTAGCCTTCATCGATTCTTCAAGAAACCTGACAACACATTCATCGCCCGAGTCTTCATCGCTTCTCCCAATATCTTGATCACCGCCGTTTCACCAACTAAAACAATTGATTAAGTTAATAAATTATTTTATTGAATTAAAAAAAATTTATTTAATTGGTTTTTAAAAAAATATTTTATACATTTAAAAAATTTTTATTATTATTATTTTTTTAATGTTAAAAAATGATTGATTGATAAAGTATACTAACACAAAGATATTTCTATCATTTTGCCAAAAGATTCTAAGAATACATTTTAATAGAACATATAGAAATATTATTTTCTCATCAATTTAATCAAATCTTTCAATACATACCAAACAAAGTAATGTTATTTTCTCAGAAATCACTTTCCGATCAATCATTCATCAATCAATTAAATTTTATCACAACATTCTCATAGTAAAGCGCCGAACACAATTTAAGTTAATATTATCAGGGAGACCAATCTCCATGAAGACGAAGTAATATGTGACAATTAGTTTAAGACCCCTTGTGGACCTCACACTTTTTATTATTTTTGATTATCTAGTTTATCTTGTAATTCTCTTATGCGATTCTACCTTATCTAGGATTATTATTATTATCTAGTAATTTTTTAAAAAAATTCAAGAGACCTTTTTTATCTCTTTAATAATTTCTTGATTCAGTCTTTAAATTATTGATCACTCCTCCCACGCCATTAAATTTTTTATCGTGGTATTTAGGGAAAACAAGGTTCTAGTTTAAATTTCAGATTGTTTAGTTAGAGAGATTTTAGCAGTCAAGCATGAGAAACCCCATCAAGAACTTATTTATCGGCGTGTGTGAGGTAGGTAACCCTAGATTTTATTTGGCTTGCAAAATTCCAAATTTTATTGTGGTTTTTGAAATATAACCTTATTAGTGTAGTTTTGTAAAATAATATTCTCTGCCGAACCTGAAGATTGACGGGCATAATACATTATTTTAGAGGTTGAATCGAGCAATCTGAAAAATATAAAAGTTATAAGGTTCGATATCAACTAAGTACCTGCAAAGTTTCAGATTTTATACATCCGTATTTTATGAGATACAGTCATATTAGTGTAGCTACGTCAAATAGAATTCTGTGCAGAACTTGGAGATTGATTAATCTTTTTTATGGTTTTAAAGGTTGCAATAGGCACGATTCAAAATACAAACGTTATTCCTGATTGAATTAACTATCTAGTCCGAAAATATCATATTATTTGAGGATATATTCTGAGAGATATGCATGTTAAAATGGTCATATATGATTTTACTGGTTTGCAGAAATAGATGTACATTCAAATTGATGCTTTAAATTCAATAGTATTCTAATCAGTGTGAATTTTGGATATGCCATAGCCTCATCTATCTAGTTTTCGTAGAAGAAAGAATTTTATGATTTGGAGGATGATAGACAAAGTTATGTATGTTTTGGTCCTCAATGGTCAAGAATCCAAATTTTAGAAAATAATATCTTGACCCTTTTTGCATTTATACCCTTCTGAAAACTTCTTTTCCATTACCCTTGCTCATTAGCCCTTAACCATAGTAGTGTCGCGGCCTCAACCGATCACCTTTCGCCATGCGGCACCTGACATGCACCATAGTGACACGGCAGCCTTCCTTGCAAGAACAGTTAGTGACTTCCTGTTTGCAGTACAAAGCACAGCGAAAATAAGAAGAAGCGAGCAAATCCAGAAAACATCCTCGGTACGAGAAACACGACACATGAAACCCATTTTGAGAGAGAAAAACATAAAACTCTCTTAGATTGAAAAATGTTTATAACCATGGCCAAAACCAACACCAAGTGGCCTTGTCTCCTCCCAAAGACTCATTAGACCCTATTACAAGAGCTACCCCAAATCCAAGGTTGATTGAGCCCCATGCCCAATACGGATCTGGCGTGAATTTCCTAACTTCACTTAGCTTGCAGTGTCCTTTGACACAACTATAGATTTAACCAGCCACCCTTGGTCACAACGCGCAGCAGTACCGGTCACGAGCTGTAATACCGCGTGCCATCCTCGCCCTAGCTCGGCAACGCTCCTGACCACGTGCCCACTTGCATACGCCTGCGTAATACCTTGTCAAATCCGGAATTAGCTCTCGGTTTCCCGGCCTGATCAAGTGTCCCGCCCCGCCTAGACTTGCTAGAAATCCAACAATCTGCATGATGCAGTCCTGCGAGACTTGACTCTTGGTATGGGCGCGCCAGCCCCACGCGCTCATCGGTCACGCGCACGCCAGGGTCCAGCGCGCGCGCACCTCACGGTCTCAGTCTATGATCATGCGGGATATTTCACCCGCCCTTGGTCCCGACACAACACACGCGTCGCGCTAACTGCGCGCACTACCAAATCCACGCAGCTGTGCGCCCTCGTGGCTTAGCCTATGTGATAATGTATGCCCGCTGACCACGTGTAAGGTCATCAACCCTTACAGTAGCATCATCAAGGTTTTGACATATTTCATGCATACCCCTGAAATTTAATATATTTTGGGTGATTTAATAGGTTCTCTTTCCCTTAAATTGGTGTCAGATTGGATTTCTTGTGTTAGTCAGGTAAGTAAACTACATATAAATTCTGGTATAAGTATATATTTTTCACACTTGCTAAATTACTATTTTGATTATTTCTTGTATTATTTTTAATAATTATATTTTTGAATAATTTACTCATTCAGGTTTTTCATAAACTATATATATTATATATTTTGAGTTATATAAATTTATTTTATAACATGTTTGTTAAGTTATACGATTTGAAAATAATTGGCTTATTTTGATATACGGAAAATGGGATCATGTGAATATTAACATTTTTTTCTGGGGGATTATTCTGTTTTCACTCAGTATGAACTTTGCTATTTTGTTGTTTGGAAACATCAACTATTTTGATCTATAAGTTGTAGTCTCCAATTAACTATGCATAACCCTGTCATTGGGGGTAAACACTGACCGTGTCGGCATGTAACTCTGTTAGGAGATTATAGTTTCGCACCGTTCCGTCGGTGAAGAATAACGGCCTCTGATATTCTGGCTCGGGTCGCCGAGGGTAAACAAATGAACTCTGATATTCTGGCTCGGCTCACCGAGAGTAAACAAATAACCTCTGATATTTTGTTTTGATCATAGTGAATTGGGAGACCTATACTGTGTTTATGTGAAAATAAGACTCTGTTGAACAGTTTTGTTTTGTTTCCGAATTGTAATTTAGCATATGTATATTGTATCATAGTAATGATTTTTGTTCTGAATTTTTGAAACTTTTATTTGATCCCAAATGCTTTTAGTAGTTACTTACTGGGCTATCGACCTCATAAACTTTGTTCTTTTTTTTTTTCAGATTAAGAGTAGGGTTACTTGGTGGGCAGCTTAGCGGGATCGTTGACCAAGTCATAGTCTAGTTTAGGCAGTTGTTAAGTTCTTTTTCTTTGAGGGTTGGAACTTTGTTTTGATTGTTCAAACATTGGATATTGAACTTTTGTAATTCGCATTTTATAGCTTATTTAATATAAGAGTCTATATTTTTTATTAGAAGCTATTGTTCATTGTGATGCCAGTTTTGAGGCCTTGCATACCTACTTGGCCTCGGCTTTGTAGGTTTGCGGCTGTTTGTCAACGCTCCAGGCTCGGGGCGTGACAGCCCTCGTGGGCCATCTGAATTAATTAGTCCTTGACTTATTACCTTTTTTAATTTATACAAACACTTTATTTGAAGATTCGCATAATTAAAAAATAATAACACTCATTAAAATGGTGGCGAAGCTTACTTGGGCCGTTGAATTTCATAATTACCAAGAAGACAAAGAAAAGCAGATCTAGATTCATTAATCTATTAAAAATTTACAATAGTATTTATGTTATCCTATATAACAATATCTACGGTATTTAGGATTATTATATTGATATATTAATTTTTTAATATTTTTAATGCATAAATGATATATTTGTTAGCAATTATATACTACACAAAAGGCTTTTTATAATTTTGCAAGTCAAATATTTCTAATCAAGTTTAATGATGTACAAATTAAATAGAGCTTTTTTATTAATTATGATAATCTTATGGAGTTGTATTAATTGCCTAATTTTTATATTCTATTTTTCCTTTTTGGTTTCTTGCCTGCATATCACAGCAAAAATGGGAAACAATTATAGGGCATGTAAAATTGGAATTTGCTTATACAACCCTTTATTTTAGTAATGTACTCTTCAAACCAAAAATAAACTAAAAATTTTATAAGAGAATAAAATATTTTTTTTCTAATTTTCCTACATTCATTTTAGGAAATACAAAAAAGATAAAAAAAAGACAAAAATCAGTTTATATTTAAAATTTATAAATTAATTTGTTAACAAAAAAATATATAACTAAATGAAAACTTTTGTTGGGTCAATAAATGAATATGATTTTATAAAAATCTATCCGTAAGCGTGAAAGCAATGGTAATAACAATGAAGAGTCTCACCATTACTTTTTGACACTCAAAAGACTTGATGAAGATAATATTCATACATCATGAATGAATGAACATCATTGTTATATAAACCAAAGCCAAAAGTATAGCATGTGTATAAAGTTTAACAATTCAATTCAACCCAAACTACCAACATAGCCATAGATATTTTCATCGAACATCAAGAATTTCGCTTATAGAATAGAAAGCATAGAAATGTTTTTCCAAATTGAGCAAATCATCAGTTTAATATAATAATACCATGGATTTCATTTAAATCAAAACATAAATATATTTAGATAGTATTCTACTAGAAATGTGCAATCATAAAACTCACTCACAACTTGACGATAAAACCTCTAGTGTGTTACTCCTCCACCGACTCCTTGCCTTGAGCCGAGCTCTCCCCATCTACCAAGATACAAACACACACACACCCCTGAAAACAAGCAAGAAGATAAGCAAGAAGACATCACAAATGAAACCCTAAGTCTAAGAATGCAATGCAACCGTAATGAGTCCCAGGGTTGGCTCAAAACAGGATTCTAGGGTTTCTAAAGAGCTCCTAAGGGTTCTTGATTTCGATCCAAACCAAGAAAGTAAGGAAATAAAAGAGATTTACCAATGCTACAGTATTACTACAGTAACCCCCATGATTTTAAGGATGAAGGTTACTTAAGATTTTAACAAGATATAAAAAGGATCACATTACAACATTCTACATAACAAACAAGAAGATATTACAAAGTTGGAGGTACAAAAATCATCATCCACTACAAGCCCTAGATTTACCAAAATGAAAAACATGGAGTAGAGAGAAGAAAAATAAGAACTCATATCCTGATGATTTCAAGAAGTGAAGGAAAATCCTTCAATCCACAAGCAAAGGAGGTGAAGGGGGTTGGTGAGCTCTCATTCAAGAAGAAATGAAGAACAAATGAGGAAGAAGGGTTAAAAGGGAAGAAGAACATATAAAAGACCATCACATTCCTGCCTCAAAACCCTGAAAAAAGCTTCACATAGGTGTGTGAACATCCACACGGTCGTGTGACATTTTTCACATGACCTTATGCATTTCTGGCGATTGCTATAGTACCACTGCTATAGTAATTCTACTAGAGTTGAGCGCTACAGTATTCTCCAAAACCAGAAAGGCACAAGGGCACCCACACAGGCGTGTGGCCTCTGGAAATGTCACACGGCCTCAAACACAACCCTGTACATGCTCAGGAAAATTCCTGTCTATGTATTCTATAAAAACAGGTAGAAATGACCATTCTACAATTACGAACTCTGCAAAATATTCAAAACAAACTCTTATGCGCACACAAAATAGAAAAACAAGGGCAAACCAAAGTCCTTAGTATCACAGAAAGAAATTGAAGACCCTAGTGAAAAAGAAAGTGTCTGTAAACCATAAGGCTGATCAAGGAAATCTAGAAGACAACAAGACTGAAGCTCAAACCTAAGCATTAATACCACGAAATACATTTAACAAAATTCCTTAATTTCCTCCGTGCCTGAAGAAGAACAAGCTTGACCAGCAATTTGCTAAATGCTTGGATGTATTCAAGAAGCCTCACATCAAGATACCATTTGCTAATGCTCTTGAATAGGTGTTGATCTTGTGAAGTTTATTAAAGAAATTGTTCCATCAAGAGGAAGCTTTAGTACTATGAGGCGATCCTGCAAACAAAGTTGCCATCCGAACTTAAGAATCCAGGTAGTTATATTGTTCCATGGAAGCTTTAGGATTATGACACGATCCTGCAAAGAAAATTGCCACCCAAACTTAAGGATCCCGGTAGTTTCATTATTCCATATTCAATTGGGAACTAGTGCTTGAGAGGGCATTGCCTGATCTGGGTACAAGTATCAATTTAATGCTCTTATCATTATTTCATGCTCAATTGGGAATGTAGTGTTTGAGAGGCACTACAGTCACGTTACAACAAGCAGATCATTTGTTGAAGCATCCCAAAGGAATGATTGAAGGTGTTCTCGCCAAGATAGATAAGTTCACATTTCCGTCTAATTTCATTATACATGGCGTGGAAGAAGAAGACAAAGGCATGCTAATTCTACTTGGCAGACCATTTTGAGCTATTGGGAGAGTGCTTATTGAAGTGCGCCAAAAGGGGAAATTACATCTTTGGGTCCAAGAGGAAGAAATGACTTATGACATTGTTGATGCTATAAAATATCCTTAAGCAGCTTACTATTGCTTTTGTCAACGGCCTTTAGGTCAATTGGCACTTGGGTCACCCATGAGTACGCTTCGTAAGTGGCGAGAGTTCGAATCCTTGGGTGAGGGTGCATGCTGAGAGCTGTGAGCACGAACTGTGGGTGGTCCCAGCGCCCACGTGTGCGCGGGCCCCACAGGCCGCAGTCGAGGCGTGTGCACGCCCCTGTCTTAGTTTAGCTGGCCCATTAAGAGTTTCGTTCTTCTTGACAAAAATACTAATGCTTTTGCATTGATGAGATACATGCATTAGTGTCTAACTCAGTGAACATGGATATTGAAGCAGCAAGAGAGAAACATTTTTTTCCAAGTAAACTGGCTCGATGAATTTTGAAATAAAGCTTATGAATATGCCAAAATTAATAAAGAACAAACATAAGCTTGGCGTGACAAGTTTAGATTGCATATGGATAAAAGGTAAACAAAGTCAAAAAAGATTAAGTTTGTAATTTATAAACATATAGTGATTATAAACCCAAAGAAATATTTCAAGGTACATATGTCATAAAACCAAGGTTAATTAGTTAAAGCAAACATATTCAAGCAAGCTTTTCAATGGAAAATTCATAGGTATCATGGCTCCTCTATGGATAAATTGAAGGATCTCTAGCTATTTGAAGATAATAATTCAAAAACAAAAAAAATAATGGTCCTCACCATAGTGAGTCTTTGTCATCTTTCATAGATATATATTTATTTAGGGAGGTTCTATGACAAAATCTGAGCTTGTTGTTCGGGGGCTGCATTTAATAAAAATTACAAATTCACAATCATTTCAAAATATAAAATAATAAAAACCTGATTTATGAGGCAGAATGTTTTGACAGATTAAATAGTAAACAGCAAAAATAAACAACTCCACCATGTGACAATGAAAATGACTTTAGTATTAATTAAATTATAAAATTATTTATCTCAATGAATATTAATTAAATCATAACTAAAATGAGTATCACAATGTTCACATGTAGTAAACTCAAATTCTTAAAATGAAAACACAAATCTAAATTATCACGACACCATCAAGGAGGCAAAACTTCATTTATGGATGGTTTGGTTGGCAGAAAGTGAAATTATATGTAATTGAACTTACAATGTAAATGAAAATAGTGTATTTTAACTTATATTATTATTGTTTGATTAGTTGTAACTAAAAATGTTGTACTTAGTTTTTGTTTGTTTAGTTTGATATTAATTTAAAGGTATAATTACTATGTAAGCAGGATAGTGAGATTAGCACCATTATATATTATTACTATTAATTATTTAACATCTCTATAAAAGTAATTTAATTAAAATAATTAATTAGTTTAATAAAAATATTATATTATAAAAATATTTTACATTTATTTAATTTTATTGCTTAAAAATATCTTTATAATTAAATTATAAAAGCAATATAATGTTTTCAATTATACAATATTTTTATCATAAAAATATTTAATGATATAAATATTAAATATTACATTATAAATTCAATATTTTAATGAAGTTTATTACTTAAAAATATTTTTATAATTAATTTAAAAAATAATTTATTTTAATAAATATTTTTATAATTAAACCTAAAGTAACATAGTGGTGAGTGGATGCAGACTTACTTTATTATATTTCAACTAATTATAATAAATTTTGTTATAAATTGAAATTTTGTAAAAATAGATTCATATATAAGTGGAGTTTTTTTATCAAATCAAAAATATTAGTAAGAAGTTACCAAAAGGAGTTTGTGTTAAGCGTGTCATGTGCATCACTTTAATAATTAGGCACTAACTAATTATTCTTTTTAGTTTACACAAACACTTAGCAGGTGGCCATAGTTACAAAAATTATGGCACTTATTCAAAAGATGTTTGATTTTAACTCTACGGACGACCCCAGATAAGCCGGCTACAAAGTGGACTTAACTCGCCCGGCCTATTTGCTTCCATTAAAAAATTTAACAATTACCAACAGCACACATGGTCGAATAGAGTTAGCTAGATTCAGTGAATTCATTCATGTATTCATGTCTTATTATCAATTTATTAATAATAAGAATATTTATATTATAATAATTGGATTAATCTAGTTAATCTCTTGAATAATAGTCACGTTATAATCCGGTGCACTGTTTATAGCATGAATATATTCAAATATATTATTTATATTAACTTATGTATATATGATAATAATATTATCTAATGGCATTTTAGGATTATGATATATTAATATTTTAATATTTATGATAAATAAATAAAAATATATTCATAATTTTAACTATACAAAAGGCAAATTTTTTATATTTTGTATATTAAATATTTATGACCAAGTTTAATTATGTATAGATTAAATATGACATGTTTTTTTGTTATTCGCCCATTAGTTTTGGAGTTACCGGTTAACATTATAAAGAGATTTAATCTTTTCTCACTCACACCAATTTTGCTTTGTAATATAGCAATATTTAGGAAACTAAAAATATTTCACAGAAATATAATAATAATCATTTACTTTTACAAATTTATGTTGAAACTAAAAATAGTCCAAAATCTGTCAAGGATAAGTGAAAACAAGGACATAAATATAGATATGGGTTTGTGCCAATAAACTTTAATGTTCTTTGGTGTAAAACCCTTACTATAAAACTAAATTTTAAAAAGATTAATCACATCCCCATTGTAAAAGAGGCTCACTCATGCACTTATAACATTCTAATATAGTATCAGAGACAGTAGCCTCAGGGCATAGAAAGATCCCGAACGAAAAAAGTGACATA
Source organism: Dioscorea dumetorum (assembly GCA_902712375.1). NCBI lineage: Eukaryota > Viridiplantae > Streptophyta > Magnoliopsida > Dioscoreales > Dioscoreaceae > Dioscorea > Dioscorea dumetorum. Next base: position 4,861,040 of record CACTHL010000492.1, read on the forward strand.
GTATAACTTAACTAATATATATATATATATATATATATATATATATATATATATATATATATAAGACCTCTAAGGTAAGGTACATAGTATACGAGTTCAGACGAGTTCATTTGAGGATATTTAGTTAAATTTGAGGGAGTGTTGAAATTAAAAATAATCCCACATTGGTTAGGGACAAGTAAAAATATTGGTATGGAGTTGAGCCAATAAATTTTAAGGCTTTTTTTGTGTAAACCCTCTATTATAAACCCAAAATTTAAAAAGATTAATCACACCGACAATATAAAAATTGTCCACTCATGCATTTATAAAATTCTAACTCCTTACACAAGTATTTTTCAAGATATATATTAGATTTATCTAATTAATGGCACTTTATATATATGAGACAAATTCATTCAACATATACGGATGGTGCAATGGATCTGCAAGAGAGATGCCATGACGCTGCGGCCTCAAAAGGAAAATCACAACCTGAATTTGCACCTTCATGAAGGTGGCGTTTGGTAGAATGTAATTCTAAATGCAGTGGATTTCTAATTATAATGTAACTGGAAGTAGTTGGATTTTAAAATTCAGTGAAATCAAATCTAGTGTTTGGTTAGATGTATCCGAAAATACTATATTATAATATTTAATATTATTTTAATAATTTTAAGTGCATATTAATTACTTTAACTATTAAATTTAAATTCATTATAAATTTATTAAAATTTTATTATATTTTAAAATTTTGAATTTAATTATTAACCCCACAAAAAGTATATTTATAAGATTTTTATCTAATTTTAACAAGTTATTTAATATTTTTAATTATTAAATAAATTATTAAAATTTATAAGTTTTTTACTATTTATAAATGTTTAATAATATTTGTTTTTCCTTAGTTGGTCATATATATATCACATATGAAAGAACAAAAGATAAAAGATTTCGTTTTACGGTCAATTTGGATGTAAAACCAAATCCCTTATTGGATATAATTTGAGTTACATAAGATTTTAAAATCCTGTAAAACAAACACTGGATTTTCAAAAATCCAGTAATTCAAGTTACATGTAATTCTAAATCTCTCCAAACAAATATTACCGAAGTGGAAAGCGGAAAGCAGAAACAGTAATAATAACAATAACATGTGAGAGGATGTCATGAAGAGTTTGCATAGCAAAGACATGTGGACCATTCATTAGAAATGCAAGTGGTTGCCTGCGGCTCTTGGCAGGGCTTGACGTCCACTCCTATTCTACAGTCTTAACAATTCGCTTCGCATCAGAACGTAGCGAACCGTTGTTCTGATCGAGTGGCTGATCGACATAAAAACAAAACGAACAGGTAACCCAACCATACATTTTGTGCCCATGTCAGTGCGTGTGTGGAGATCTCGGGAAGCGGTGCGCGCTGCGGGTGGGGGGTTGGAAACCGTAGTTGGCTGATGGGAACCGGAAAAAGTGAGAGCCTCTCTCTTTTTAGCATGACCTTTCCTTGGCTTCGGGGGTCACTTTATTGTTTCGCATTGCCCAACCGACCCTGGACTGCTCGCTTGTGCCCTTTCTCTGGCTGTTCGGTGGCTCAATGCGCCACTTCCCATTTCCTCCCCTCTCTTTCTCTCTCTCGCGTTCCTTTCCTCACGTTGATTGGTTAATTAATTATGGCTCCCCTTTTTTAAATTTAATAGCATTGCTTTTTACCGTAATCACATTTTCATTTGTATGGTTTGCAATTTGTTTTTCCATCTTTTTTATATTTATGAAATCCTTATTTTATTTTTTTATTATATAAAAGATTTGTGTTGATTTTTTATCATCTAATTAGATGAATAATGAGGTATAACTAAACCTCAGTTGCTTCTCAAAGTAGCAGAGGTTAATTTGAATTTCTTTAAAGAAGATTTACCTTTTTATAAAGCTCCCATTAACCCGTCGGGAGTTCATTTAAAGCTCGCCACTTTTAGAGATTAAAGGAATCCAATACTACAAAATTAAAAATTAAAAAGAATGATATAGTGTAATTAATTAATTAAAACCCATTATAGACGAGAATACAGGGTATATTTTGATCTAGTGGAGCCATATAAAATTAAACTACTTAGTCTATTATATATATAGCAATATATAAGAGTAATCTTGAAGGTACTGACAGTGAGCTAGATATAACATACGTTTATTTTTGTGTTGAATGTTGCAGATAATAATAATAAACATAATAAAGAATTTAAAAATATCTAATACGAAAGCAAGTGCCAAGTGAGTAGTAAATACTTATTTTAATTAAATAAATTAAAACTTTAGAACATATGAAGGATAATTAATAAAGATTCGATCTCTTGTAAAAAGCTAAAAACGTCATGATTTGAAGATTATTTTTTAATGACAAGTAAGTGCTTTTCTCAAGCCAACTTGTCCAGACAGTAGATATTTTAAGCTTATAACATTTATATTATTATTTAGATTTAGGACAAGACAAAACACATGCCAGCTGGAGCTGGAGTTGGGTTTACTTACTCTCAATTTACAACAAATGACATATATATATATATATATATATATATATATATATATATATATATATATATATATAGTTTTATTATATTAAAAAACCAACTTTGAGAAGGGAATATGTTAAAAATATTACCAAAGAAGTTTTTGATCCAATGAAACTAATTTTACTATAAAAAAACTTGAATTTTGAAATATTTATTGCTTAAATTCAAAATAAATAGATGTAGTGTGGCAAGAGTTATAGACTGTGAGTGTAAATTTGCACCTTAATCCAATATCAATAGGATGAGAATGTAAAGACTATTATTACTTCATTTATACACGTTTTTGTTTATATATGCACTTTTCTTATTTTATCAAAATGAAATAAAATAAAATATTTACTAAAGTTGGATGATATAATTCATATACCCATAAATTCAAGATTTTAAACACAAAAGGAAATATCATAGTACCTTGTTCTATTTTGTGCTTTATAATTGTAAAGAAAAAAATCATTTATTAAATATTTTTATAAATTAAAATATATTTATTTAGTATTTATAAATTAATGATTTAAAATTTGAATACCATAAGTGTCCTCCTGTGTTTCTTTTTTGTGAATAACAGATTTTTAATGGTAGAAAAAATAGACTTGGATACATAATTATATGTTTAGTGTGAATATATGAAAATCAACGTTTTATTTAAATTACAGGTGCAAGATATTTTAAAATTAAAAGAATAAAAAATTGTTAATTAGAAGTTATCTTCCAACAATTTCAATAACTTGACATATTTGTTTTCTCTTTTTTCTTTGGCAAATATAATAATGCGCAAGTGTGTATATAATAATATAAATTAAGAGAGGTATTAATGCTCGCAATGAAATAATGGGAATAGCTAATGACAATCTGACTTGTAGAGGCATAGAAAACCTTGTTTGTAGATCATTGAATACATGTACAAAAGCCAGTAACAATTTTGTTTTTCATAAATATTTTTCAGAATTCTTTGAATATGCATCTTGGTTGTTATTTTATCAACATAATCAGTTATAAATATTTTTCATAAGAGAAGATTTGTGTATCACGTCACTGATCACTGAAAAAGTGGGATAAAATTTTGTTTTGTGCTTCGTAGATAAGACATAATTTTTAATGTTTTCCACGTCTAATTCATCCTCAGCATTGTACAAAATACGCTATTAATCTCTTTCAAATAATTTTTTTTATAAATTAAATAAATTACATTAGAGACATGCATGGTATGAAATTAATATTTATTTATATTTATACATTTATTTTATATGAGTTGAGGTTTAGACATATTATTTTGGTCAGTACTTGAATACAGGACCATTGGCATTCAAAAAATATAAGGGTCATTGGCATTCAAAAAATTTATAGATTACAGGATCATTGGCATTCAAAAAATTTTATAATAACATGTATTATATATACATATATGTCTGGTATATTTAGATTAATGATTAAATAGAAATAAAATTTTCACATAAAAGAAGTGTATTAGGATGTATATTTTCAGTAAAAATCAATTTTACCTTAAAAATACTAGTCTTATTTAAATATAACAATAATTTTATATTAAGGGAGTTATAGGTAATAGACCATTCGATCTGAGCTAATGCTAAAGTTTTTCCAATTCACGGACCGGAGAAAAAAAAAAAAAAAAAAAAATGAAAACATTAGCTTTGTAGAGAAAAATCATTTTGAAAATTTAGAGAAATAAAAACATCAGCATTTAAAAGAGAAGAAATTAACAGGAAGCAAAGCAGCTGCAAGCGCTGCTGTTTTAAGTTTAACGACAGTTGTAATATATTGTTCTACCTATTTGCTTTTCCTCATAAAAATGAAGACGAAAAATCAAAACCTGAGAGCTGCAGGTGGTGTCTAGTGCAGGGAGGAGTCGGTGGGGTCCACCCACACTTCCCCTTTCCCACCACACGTCCCTTGAAGGCCCGTGAGGCCTCCTATAAAACCCACACCATCTCCTCCCCCATCTCCTCGCCCAACGAAAATCACATACCAAAACCAAGGGCGGCTAAGTTCCTCATAATTCCCATCCTTTTTTTCTTTTGCAAATATCCCAGTCCAACCATCAATGGCAGCCTCAGTCGACAACCGCCAATTCACCAACCACTCACCAATCCGGGGCTGCAGCTTCCCAGCTCTGATCCCACGCCTCTCCAATCATTACTCCGCCAGAGACTACGACTCTGATTCCGACTCCGACTCTGATGCCGCCAAGTCTAACTTGAAATCACTACTACTGGATGTCGAACCATCCGAACGTGACCCCAGAGATGAGGGCACTGCCGATCACTGGATCGAGCGAAATGCGTCCCTCATCCGTCTCACGGGCAAGCACCCGTTCAACTCCGAACCTCCGCTCCCACGCCTCATGCACTACGGCTTCATTACTCCCGTATCCCTTCACTACGTCCGAAACCATGGCGCCGTACCCAAAGCTGACTGGAAGTCATGGACTGTCGAAGTCTGTGGGCTTGTTAAGCGCCCGACGCGCATCACCATGGATGAGCTTGTCCGAGAATTCAAGCCCATTGAGATCCCTGTAACGCTCGCGTGCGCTGGCAACCGACGCAAAGAGCAGAACATGGTGCGCCAGACTGTGGGTTTCAACTGGGGCCCTGCTGCTATCTCGACCTCGGTGTGGCGCGGTGCTCGGCTGCGCGACGTGTTGCGCCGGTGCGGAGTCATGGGGCGCAAGGACGAGGCGCTCAATGTTTGTTTTGAGGGCGCTGAGAACTTGCCTGGTGGGGGTGGTTCTAAGTATGGGACTAGCATTAGAAGGGAAGTGGCCATGGACAATTCCAGAGATATAATGCTTGCTTACATGCAAAACGGGGAGCTTTTGTGCCCTGACCATGGCTTTCCAGTTAGGGTTATTATTCCTGGTTGTATCGGTGGTCGCATGGTCAAGTGGCTCAAGAGGATTGTGGTTACTACCAAGGAGTCTGAGAGCTACTATCATTATCATGACAACAGGGTCCTTCCTTCTCATGTTGACGCTGAGCTTGCCAATGCTGAAGGTATATAAATATATATACATATTTGTGTCCTTAAATGATTTTATTGTTTTAAGAATGAAGGACTGATGCGATTTTGTTGTTTTGGTAATGAAGCTTGGTGGTATAAGCAGGAGTATATCATCAATGAATTGAACATCAACTCGGTGATCACGACACCAGGGCATGATGAGATCCTTCCTATCAACTCTTTTACCACGCAGAGGGGTTATACAATGAAAGGCTATGCTTATTCTGGTGAGTTACATAAATTTAATTTTGTTTTTAGTGAGTGACTGTGTATGGTTGCTTTTTTTTGTGAAGGTGTTTAGTGGGTATTTTTATAATTGTCTTGTCCTTAGAGTTTGGAGAAGCCCCAACGTTGAATATAGGCTGTACGTAGTGAAGCTATATATATATATATATATATATATATCTTACGTGAGCATAAGAGTAACTAGGGAACCGTGTGCCATATGAATTTCTTTTAGTCCCCATGAATGGTGAGCATCTCTTGGTTGGTGCACGCCACCCGGTTTCAAAAGCACAGCGTTTTGGACTTTTCTTCGTCCATGTTTCTGTATAACTGAAATGATAATGATTGGAACTACTTTATTGTTAATATAATGTCTTATACACAGACAAAGCCAATACTAGAGTACTTGTTGCACTAGGACCGTAAACCTTTGAATCCCACTGAAGAGAATGGTAGCGCTTTTTTATTTTCTTTTCAAATGGGTCCATTCTCCATTGACAATGACATAGTTTTACTGAACTAACGAACTTGGAATTTTCCAAGTCCTACACAACAGCATTAAGCTCTCTCATAGATAGCTGTTCATCCTCTCTGGGGAAAAAAGTTCATTGAACTAACGAACTTGCGCCGGGGGTTTTTTATACTTAATCTTCCTGAGAAAAAAAGTTTTACGGCTCTACCAAAGTGAAGGACTGATAGTGATAACAACTAATATAGAAAACACACCCCAACTGTCCAGAAATATTACATAATTAGATTCATATACTCGCGTTGTCATTGAGTGTATATTCATCATATCAATCTGTTTTTTCGAACAGGTGGAGGGAAGAAGGTGACCCGAGTGGAGATAACATTGGATGGTGGGGAAACATGGCTAGTCTGCAGTGTTGACCACCCTGAGAAACCCAGCAAGTATGGTAGATACTGGTGCTGGTGCTTCTGGTCTGTGGAAGTGGAAGTCTTGGATTTACTGGGTGCCAAAGAAATAGCTGTCCGAGCTTGGGATGAAACTCTCAACACTCAACCAGAGAAACTTATCTGGAACGTCATGGTACAAATCACACACCTTAAAAAATAATGTTAATTAAACACTTGTAAGTTTGTCTCTTTGAGAGACTAGCTATAGTTAATACATGTGTTTGTTTTATCGTTTCAGGGCATGATGAACAACTGCTGGTTCAAAGTAAAAGTGAACGTGTGCAGGCCACACAAGGGTGAGATAGGGTTAGTGTTTGAGCACCCAACTCAACCTGGAAGTCAAACTGGTGGATGGATGGCCAGACAAAAGCATCTGGAATCATCAGAGGGTGTTCAGCCCCTTAAAAAGAGCATCTCAACCCCATTCATGAACACTTCAACCAAAGAATTCACATTGTCAGATGTCCGCAAGCACTCGTCCAAAGACTCTGCTTGGATTGTAGTCCATGGTCATGTCTATGACTGCACTGCTTTCCTCAAAGACCATCCCGGAGGAGCAGACAGCATCCTGATCAACGCTGGCACAGATTGCACCGAAGAGTTCGAGGCCATCCACTCTGATAAAGCGAAGTCGATGCTCGACACATACCGTATCGGTGAGCTTGTGACAGGCTACACCTCGGATATTTCGGTTCATGGTGCCACAAATCTATCACACCTTTCGACAATACGCGAAGCCTCAAAGACCCCCAGTGTGGCACTTAGTAATCCTAGGGATAAGGTCCCATGCCGTCTTGTTGCCAAGACTTCCATATCTCGTGATGTTCGGTTGTTTCGCTTCAATTTTCCGTCTTCTGATCAAGTTCTTGGCTTACCAGTTGGAAAACATATATTCGTCTGTGCTAATATTGATGGTAAGTTATGCATGAGAGCTTACACTCCGACCAGCACTGTTGACGAGGTCGGTTACTTTGAATTGCTTATCAAGATTTACTTCAAAGGAGAACATCCAAAGTTTCCCAATGGCGGGCTCATGTCACAGTACCTTGACTCACTGGCCATCGGATCTTCTATTGAAATCAAAGGACCGGTTGGACATATTGAATACACCGGCAGGGGAAACTTTATCGTCAATGGTAAACAAAAGTTTGCTAGACGACTAGCGATGATCGCTGGTGGCACTGGGATCACTCCAATGTATCAGGTGATCCAGGCTGTGTTACAAGATAAGCAAGATGATCACACTGAGATGCACCTTGTGTATGCCAACAGGACTGAGGATGATATACTGTTGAGGGAAGAGCTTGATAGGTGGGCAAGAGAGTATCCGGAGCAGTTCAAAGTGTGGTATGTGGTGGAGGCAGTTAAAGGGAAGGAGGAGTGGAAATATAGTGTGGGTTTTGTGAGTGAGAATATACTGAGAGAGCATGTCCCTGCGGGAGACTCTGGAGACAGTCTTGCTCTTGCATGTGGACCTCCTCCTATGATTCAATATGCAGTGCTGCCAAACTTGGAAAAGCTCAAGTATGACACCAATGAATCACTGCTCATCTTTTAAGTTTTCTTATTTTAATTATCTTGTATTTTTATGCCTTGATTGGCCGTTCACACAATGTATATATATGTATTTTGTTCCGCTCTTGTCAAGAGTGAGAGCAGAACTAATCAGTGGCAGCTAAGGGTGTAAATTATGCTTTTCTTTTTTTTTTTTTTCCTGAAATGAAATGCTTGTTATTACAAATTATGCATTCCACTTCCTTTAGATTCCATGTGGGTGGAAGAGAACGATAAATTTAGTACTTGCATGATGTATGATTGGAGGTTTGTACATGCACTTTTGCAATTTGACCGGTCTCCCATTCGCGAATAATGTTGCACCACAAGCAATGATGTCACTGCACACGATGCCATCTTGAAGTTCCATGCATGTTCTCAATCCCTCTGTAGTTTTTGTTTTCTTTTGTTTAATAAAATAATTTACATGTTGAAAAGTGCCTGTCCTTGGCTAAGACCTTACAGAGGAAACCTCCAACCAGCTGCAGGCTTTGTAAATCGCGTAAAACTCTATAACGAAGTAATAGAGCTGTAAAATAGGATAGAATATAAATAAATTCTACAATACATGATATTTTAAAATTATATAGGCTGCGGAATTTGGTTGAGCCATTTCTTAAAAATACTTATTAAATAAATAAATTTTTTTTCTTTCATATTTTACGTTATGGTTTTTGTTTTTTTATAAAAAAGATATTTTTCGGCATAATAAAATTCATAACCTTAATGAGCAGAGAGAACCAATTTATATATAATCTCTAATTAATTTCTATATCTATAACATAACCAGTTTAACGGTCAAGATCTATCAACTTTAAATGTCATTAAGCCATATCTTCTTCATTTGTACTATCTGAACTCTAACTATTTTTTTGCAAGATCAGCTTTTAGAATATCTTCCAAAATAATATTTTCTTTTTCATTATGTTTCCCTATAGCCTCAGATTCCACTGCAAGCCTATTTTTCTACATCACGTTCTCGTTAAAAGTGACATCTCTACTTTTGATGATTTTTCTGCTCAACTCATCCCAAAAGCGGTAGCCCATGTCATTTGACCTATAACCAAGGAAATCACACTTGCTTGCATTTAGATCAAACTTGTTTCTGTCAGAATCTTTATAAGAACATAAAAAACACATCCAAATACTTCAAGTGTGAAAGAGACACTTTTTTTCTGTGCCACTCCTATTCGTGAATCTTGAACCCCAAAAGAACTGAGAGTCATCGATTAATGAGATAACCTACTGCATTTACCGAATCTGCCCAAACATCTTCGGCAAACCTATATGAAGTCGTATATTTTTTGCCCTCTCATTCAAGTTTCTATTCATTCAAGCTGCTCCACTTCTAGTAGAATCATTGATGAAGGTAACATAGTAGTGTGACCCTCTCAATGAGGCAACTGATGTTGGCCCATATACATCTGTATAAACTAGCAATAGCTTCTTAACCTTGGGTGTTTTTCTTGATTTTGCAAAAGTAACCATTTTCTACTTTCGAAGTATACATGGTTATAAATCTTCTTGAGACCAGGGATATATCTTACATCTTTTAACGTCCAAACAGTACCTAAGGAGGTTTTCAAATTTATGTCTCCCATGCCTGCAATCTCCAGACTCTCATCATCAATAAGGCGCACTTTACTAAAATTTTCACTGTTGGAATTTAGCATAATATCTTTACAAGGAGAAGCATGGAATGAAGTACCGGAATCCATGATCCATTATTTGATTAGACATTCAACACAACAAACCAATGCGTCATCGACCTCTTATGTTGTTGCACTAACGGAATTATCTTCTTTTTTCTCTGGGAACTAAGGGAATCGTACACTAATTTCTAAAGTGGCTGAACTTTTGGCAATTCAAGCATGTTATATCCTTACAATTTTTGGATTGGCCCTTCTTTTTCGACTTCGATCTACTATGCCGCTGATTCTGCCCCTTTTCAAGTTTTCTGTCTTTGCTTTCTGTATTCAGCAAGAAACCTGATAACTCCCATGAAGTTCTCCTCTGAATATCCTCTCCAAGTATCAAATCCCGAATATCTTCGAATGTCAACTTAGCAGTTCTTGAGAAACTACTAACGGTTGTGGCTATCCCTGACCAACTCTCAGGTAACGAGGATAACAACAGCAAATCTTGCATTTCATCATCAAATTTAATATTTACTAAGACCAATCTAGTCAAGATAGAGTTAAATTCATTCACATGATCCATGACAGATGTGCATTCCTTCATCTTTGTATTGACTAATTGCCATATTAGGAATATGTCGTTTGAAGCAGATGACTTTTTGTACATATTCGATAATGCCTTGAGTAAACCGTGATTGGTCATCTCCTTAATAGCGTTGTATGCGACGTTTTTAGCCAACATCAATCGGATCACGCCAAGAGCTTGGTGATCTAATAATTCTCAGTCTTTCTTGCTTATCTGATCTGGCTTTTACCCTGACAGAGGTTCATGTAGCTTCTCCTGATACAGAAAATCTTCAATTTGGATCGTTCAATATCCGAAGTCACTGCCATCAAACTTGTCGATCTTGACTTTTCCATCATTGGCCATCGATCCCACTAGCCTCACAACTTGAATCTCTGGTACTACTTGTTGTGGATCGGGTAATCTGAGCAATGACAAGAAGAAAAAGCACACATACACAAAAAAGACACAAGAGTTTTACGTGGTTCGGTCTTGAAGACCTATATCTACAGTCACACTAATATCAATTTATTTCAGTCACAAGATCTTAGGGTTTTACAATTACATAGCTATTTATATGAAAACAATTATAGGATATCTTTAGGATGTTTATAGAGATCCGGATATCTTTAAGATATCTATAGGAAAAGATAGTTGGGATATTTATGGGAAAATAAATCCTAATCAAAATTAAAATTCTCATATAGGCGCCTTGGATCTGAAAAGATAAACACTAATCAAGACTCCACATACCTAACACCACATATATCAGTGTGTATGATTTCAAGAAGCTGGCTACTCCTTGTGGCTCCTTTCATATTGTATTTCTTTTATTTTCCCTTAATACAATCTAAACATAAGCTAAAATTAGTAAAATCTAAATTTGGAAGAATTTCATTCTTTACCAATCTTGTCAATTTTCTTTAGATATAAGGCCCAAATGTTTGTCCCACAAGAAAGCAGAATTTCATTTAGCATACTACGCTTACTACCATCATTATGATAAACAATAAGTGAAGATTTAGCAAATGCATTATCGAGTTTAAATTTGTACAAACCATCAATAAGAACACCTGAACTAAAGAACAAAGTATTCTTATACAAACTGAAACAACCATGTCCAAGTTTCAAATTAAAACCCAAATGTCAAGTCTAGAAAACAAAAAACATTTTCTAGAAACTGAAGGTACATAGAGTGTCTGTAATAGATCTAGATAACAGCTAGAATCCAAGATTAAGCGATAAGTCCCTATGCCTTCAACAAGAACCTTCATGCGGTTTCCCATAAACAAAAAAATTCTCATTTGGATTTATGGTTTGAATCGTAAGGAATTCCTGCATCATGTTAGATATATGAGTAGTAACACCAGTGTCAAGCCACCAAGTATTAGAAGAAACTTCACATAAGCTTCATTCAAAACATACATAAACATAATGCATACCTTTCTTTTTGAACCAAGCTTTACGTTTATGGCAATCCTTCTAATAATGCCCCACCTTCTTACAGAAGTGTCACCTATCTGCTGGTTGTTTCTTTTGATCTGTCTAGGAAACATTTGTAGAGTTCTTTTTCTTATATTTCTTGGTTTTGGTCTTAAGATCTTTACCAGCTCCTTGACTTATGAGATTGATAGAATGACCTCCTAATTTTTTCAGTCTTGCTTCCTTCTGAGCAAACCTACTGGACAATTCATTAACATCTCATTTATTCTTAATGGAATTATAGTTAATTTGGAATGGTCCATACTCTTGAGGGAATGAGTTCAAAATGAACTGCACTAATAAGGAGTCATCCACATTCATTCCCAATGTCTTGAGTCTTGCTACAATGTTAGCCATTTCAGTAATGTGCTCTTGCATACTACATGACCCATCAAACTTCATAGTCGTCAGTCCTGCCAGTAAAGCACCAACCAATGACTTATCAGCGAAGCAAAAGAGCTCTTTCACAAACTCCATATATTCTTTTGTACTTTTTGTTTGTGGTAGAGTACTTTTAATTTTGTTGGCAATAGTCATCATCATAAACATTAAACTTAATCTTTTAGACCATTCCCATGACTTAAAGTAATACTTCTAATCCTCAGTGATCATATTAGACAGAGCAAGAGGCTTTTCCTCCATATGTGCCAAGTCAAGATCCAATACACCTAAATGGAAACTGACTTGTTCACTCCATTCAGAGAAATTCGTACAATTAAAAACAGTTACAGATGCAGCATGTGAATGAAGCGGAATAGCTGCAAATAACACATATAAATGTTATGGTCATATACTAATTCAGATGAAAGAAATAATTAGAGTATACAATAGTTCTCCTTTGGGTAAATAATATAATACACTATCATAATTTAAATGCCATTGTAAGATTTATAGGCAATTAATATTTTCAATAAAATATACATGACATCTTTGGATATACAAATATAATTGACTAAGGAATGAAAATGACCTCTACTATGTTTCGTTTTTCATAAAATAATTGATTTACCACTGGGCAAATCCAGAAGTTCTATGATTAATAAATGTCAAATTAACCATTGATGTCACTAAAAGCCATTTAATAAAATTATGAATAATTGACAATTTAGGACATGACATCCTAATTTAGTTCGACTACTTTGATGACTAACAAACTACATAAAGTATAATCATGTAAATAAACATTATTGTCATTTATTACCAAGATGCATAACAAAATGTGAACATCGTTGGAGAAAGTATCATTTTGCATGTTTATACTAATCACATCGATCATTTATTTTGAAAATAATGAAACCATAATTATAAATATTAAAAGAAAGAAAATAAATAAACAAATAAATAAATAAATCTAAAAGTTATTATGATGTCAGTTTAAAATAATCCATACATTATCTATAGGTTTAAAATTTAAACATCTCTCCATGACAAGATATAATGTTAACATCTTGATAAAATAAAAGATCATAATGGGACACATCATACAAATTAAACATCCGGCTCTATCATGGTCCCAAAACATTCTGAATTAAAATTCAAGATCTTCCTATAATGATTTAAAACAAGGAAGATCATTATGAAGTATTTATTCTTGAATCCTAAACCAGGCTTTGATGTCACATGTAAAACTTTATAGGCAATTAATAGAATCGTAAAATAGGATCAAGTATAAATAAATTCTAAAATACATGATACTTTAAAAGCATACATGATGCGGAATTTGGTTGAGCTATCTCTATGGAAATAGGAATACTTAGTAAATAAATCGATTTCTCTCCTTTTCTCTTCTTACATTACAGCTTTTGCTTTCTGATGGAGAAGATACTTTTCGGCGTAATAAAACCTGTGCCCCTAATGAGCAGAGAGATGACCTATTTATATATAATCTCTAATTAATTTGGTACGCCCATCACATAATCAGTTGAACGGTTAAGATCTGTCCACTTTAAATATCATTAATATAATCTATTAATCTATCCAGTAATCGGGTCACTTTAAATTAGTATAAGATCTAACAAATTAAACACTGTTTGGGTGAATACCAGGCGACCATCAAATATGTATATATGTTTACATACATGGAAGTGCATTTTGATCTCTAAATCTGCAATATATATATAGATTGTTAAATTTTTTTAATTGAAATAATAACAATTATGTCACTGAATATTACATTAATAAGATTTTAGTTAGCATGAGATAGCCATAACATCTTAACAATAAGGTACATCAACTTTCACATCATTATATATATCTTTGAAAATATCAACTATGACATTTAAAATGTGGCCTAGGGAGCATTTAAATTGCCATGTCATAGCTTGTTTTTATAGAGACTTGTGATGGAGCCACTGTTAGAATGTGATTGAAGAATATTTGAAAAAGAGCTTGAAGGTTGGTGTTCCTGAAGAATTGAGAAAAAGCTTAAAGGTTGGTATTGCAGAAGAAGTTGCAACTATTGAGAGTTGTTTTATGTTCAGAAGAGAATTTGAATTTTAGTTAAGTTAGTTGGCTTTGAAGAGAGAAGCAACGGTGAGGATGCGATAAACCAATTTTTCGATAAACATGAAGACAAGGCATTTGTAGTTCAAGGAGATTCAAGAGGTGGTAGATTTGGTGTAAGAGGCAAATGCAGGTATTTCAGGACTAGAGGAAGGGATAATTTTAGAGGTAGTGATCAAAGATCAAATTTTCAGAAACAACAGTTTGTAAATGAAAGTGGCAGAGGTGGTCTAAGGTTATTTGGAAGTTTTAATAGAGGCCAGAGACAATATGGTCAAAGGTATGGTAGAGGAGGTCTGCAAAATGTACAATGTTTTACGTGATAAATGTTTGGTCACTATCAATCACATTGCTAGTCTTCACAGGGCAGGAATTTTGATGAAGGGTCTAGTTTATCAAACAATACAAGTTCGAGTGATTATGGGAGTCTATTCATGGTACATAATGGAGAAGAAGTTCATAATTGCTCTATCTGGCTGTTAGACAGTGGCACTTCAAACCATATGACTGGAAGAAGAGAGTTATCTCACAAATTAGATGAAACACTAAGGCACAAAGTCAGATTAGGAGATAATAAGGAGGTTGATGTGTTAGGCACATGTTCCATGATAATTAAAGTGTGGAGGTGAAGCAAAGTTAATTCATGGTGTCCAGTTTGTCCTTTCATTAGCTCATAATTTGCTTAGTGTGGGTCAATTGATTGAAGGGGGTTATGATGTGCATTTCAGCAAACATTGGTGTATAATTCAAGTAGCAGATACAACAAGATTTTGTTGAATGTTCAGAGAAGTGGAAATAATTTATTTCCTGCTGAGTTTTCAAGTGAAAGTCAGGTTAATGTGGCAGTGAAAGATGAAGATCTTGCAGTACTTTGGCATAGAAGGTATGAACATTTAAATTTTCAAGGCTTACAAGTGTTAGCTTATATGTGTATGGTTAATGGATTGCCTGAGGTGAAGAAGCTTAATTATTGTGAAGAATGTGTTTATGGAAAATTATCAAGATTTCCATTTCAGTCTGGAAGATCCTGGAGGGCCAGATACAAGCTTCAATTAGTGCATGTTGATGTTTGTGGACCAATGCAAACTGAATCAATTGGAGGACGTAAATATTTTTTATTATTTGTAGATGACATCTTAAGGATGAGCTGGGTTTATATACTGAAGTTCAAGAATGAAATATTCAGTTGTTTTCAAAAATTTATGTCTTTGGTTGAGAGGTAATTTGAATATAAATTGAAGATTCTCACGACAGATAGAGGTGGAGAGTTTGTATCCAAAGAATTTCAAGGGTTTTTTTGAACAAAAAGGAGTAAAGCATGAATTAACTGCCGCTTACATTCCCCAGCAAAATGGAATTGCAGAAAGAAAAAATAGGACCTTAGTGGAGAAAGCAAGAAGTATGTTAAAGGCTAGTGAGTTGCCAAAGAGGTTTTGGGCAGATGCAATTGTAACTGCTGTTTATATTTCTAATATCTCACCAACTTATGTAGTTCCAAAAAAAACACCATATGAAGTTTGGTTTGGTGTGAAACCACAAGTATCACATTTAAGGGTATTTGGTTGTGTTGCTTTTGCACATATTCCTATACAGAATTTGCACAAGTTGGATAATAGGGCTGTGAATGGAGTGTTTATTGGGTATTGTACAGATGCTAAGGCTTATAGAGTATTTTTACCTAATACTAAGAAGGTCCTGGTTAGTAGAGATGTTAGATTTGTTGAATTTGAAATATGGAAATAACTAGAAGTGCAAAAAACTACATATGGGGTAATTAGTTTGCAAAAGAGAGGAAATACACCTGCAAAAAATTCGGAAGTAGAAAATGGTTCAGATTCAACAGAAGGAGGAAGTGGTAGTAGCTCACCTGTGGGGCAGTTAGAGCAGGTAAGTGATTCGAGCATTGATGAATCACCAATATAAAAGGTAAGAACTTTATGAGAGTTGTTTTCTTGCTTTAGCTGTGATAGATCCAGGGACATATGATGAAGCAGTTAAATTTATAAATTGGAGAGAAGCTATTGCAGAAGAAAGCAAGGCTATTGAAAAAATCAAAGCTGGAGTTTGTGTGAATTACCTGAAGGAAGATAAGAAATTGGAGTAAAGTGGGTGTATACACTACAAGAAAGAGCACTTATAGCGGTAGAAAAATCTGCCGCTATAGATCTTGTTTTAGCCTCAATACCCTTATAGCGGCGGATAGCAAATTAGCCGCTAAAACCTTGGTCGCTAAATGTTTTTTGCAGCACATGTACACTTTTGCCGCTATCCCATCAGTTAGAGTTGAAGCTGCACAATGCTCTATAGTGGCAAAACAATTTGCCGCTATAAATCCTATAGTGACGGAAAAAGTTTGCCGCTATACATTCTATAGAGGCGGAATAATTCTGTAGCTATAGATTTTTTATATATCTTATAGCGTCAAAAAAAATTTGCAGCTATAAGCCTCGCAACTCACCCAAAATATTAAATCCTATGAATTGAGTAGATGCTTTAACAGCTAATCAAATATGATTCTAATATAAACAAACAATATATATAAATATATGAGACAACATCGAAGACTACATTAATATTTTAATTTATTAATCTCATACAATAAAAGTTACAAAAAATGATAAACTAAAGAACAACATTTTTCTTATAATCAATATACATATTATATAAAAACACACACATCCAAACATATGAGCGCACACATACAAAAATTAAACAGTTGCAATGCACAAAATATCAAAAGAGCCAGCACTTTGATTCACAAAATTCCATTCATCTATTAAACAGCTGCAATGCACAAAAACATCACATAATCAGTGCATACTAAACCTAAGAAAAGTCCTATAATATGAGACTACTACCCCATTTGGATGGGTTTTTCACATAAATGGTCATGTTTTTCACATAAACCTCCGCCACTTTGTCTCTTCCTCATCAACATTCAGATAATCAGGATGGATCTTGCTGTTTAGGTTATCAATAATATCTGCAAACAAAAGGTAAAAGCTAATGATCAACAAAAGAAGAGATGAACTGCATCAATTTACACCCATATAATCATTGCCACTCTTATAAAATGATTTATCAAAGATAAAGGCTTTGGCTTGGTTAAGGATTTGTTAATTATTTATGAAAACCTTCCTGCAGAATCACATGGCCATCAAGAAAAAGCCTAATAAAATTTTGTCCAATTAATTTGTGCATTCTAAGCAGCTGCAAAACCTATAATCCAGCTAAAACTTAGGGACATCAGCAATGCAGAGGTTGTCAAATACTATGTCTAGTATGCTATGCTACCTTACATTCGAAAATAACCACCAAACTACTGTCTTCAAGAAGAGGAACATAAAGAGGGTAACCCGGCCATTTGATGGAAAAGAAGGTAACTCACCACTGGAAGTCGCTGGTGGAGCAGTGACTGGAGGAAAAGCAATGGAGGGATGAGGTGGTGTGGGGATAACCCTAACAGACACCTTCTCACCATTCTCACACCCTCTAGTGGAGTAGTAGTAGTAACCTGGCCGAGTTGGACGCCACTGACACAATGAACTTGTTACACATGTTAAATGTGTTACTAATAAAAAACAATTGTGAAAGAAAAAAAAAGAAAGTGATCACCATGAAATGGGTGGACAAGGAGACGAGAGTCGCTTGTGAGAGGTTGCACAGTTTGAAGTCCTTGTAGTTGTGGAAGTGGTACAGATTATGGAGCCTCTTATGCTTGAACACTGAAATGAAATGCCAAAATGAGAAACAAAGATGCAGTAACATGTGGTAGTAGTGGTAACATAATAAATACACTTACCTAAAGAGTTTCCAACTTGAATGATAGGAAACTTCCATTGGGTGAGACCATCCAGAACTAGTGTGTCCATGGAACGAGCGCAGAATGGAAAGAAGGGGAAGAGGAGAAAGAGAAGAAACAAGTAAGCTCCCATTGTGTTGGGGGACAGCATAGTAGGGTGGGGGTTATCACTTCCAGGGCTGACTATATAGGGAATGGAGCAAAGGGGCAAACATTATTGGGACAAGTGCGAGAAAGTAAAAGCTGGATACGAATTGCGATGATGTTGAATATATTTGAGCCTAAAAGAAGGGAGAACTTATGCTATATAACTAAAGAAAAATCCAGCATGATTAGTATAATCAGTGATGGTGATTATTTATCTATCAAAGGAGTAGTAAAAAAAAAAAGGTAGGAATGGAGAAAAGGCCTAAAGAGGAGTACCGTACTGGCTTTGCAGGAGAATTCAAACAGCGCCCACGCATGGAGAAAAGTGTGAAGAATTTAATGCCTGCGGTGCCAAAAAAAAAACCCGTGAAGCTCTTGATCATGGAGATTTAGACAAATTAATGAAGCAACACAAACAATTGAAATCAACGTACCTGTTTGAATGTCGGTGCTCTAATAGGTCTTCATTTTCTTTCCAAATGAAGGGCTCTTTCTATATAATGGAAATCAAACATGCATTTAAATGAACAAATAATTGTAAACAATAGATTGAGAGTCATTAACAGATGCCAATTGGAAGTTTAAATACATGAGAGGAGGAAAAAACAAGTAATGGACATAGACAAAAAAATGTCAGGAATTTATGGAAATTATTTGTATCATGGATCATTATTGGTGACTGATTCAGAGAAAAGCAACTTGGAGAGCACCAGCTAGCTTCCCATCATTCGTCACCTGAGTGATTTTTTTTGTTACTGCAAGTGCTTGATTAGAGCACTATTCTTTGTTCTGTTCAACAGCTGTGTCCCAAGGCATCCAAAAAATTCTTCTGGAGAATAGCTGCAATCACCTTAGCTCCTTCTCTGCTTACTGGAAAAAGCTCAGGAATCAAACATGGCAATAACATTAACATTAATAAACAATGCTTATAAGATTTAAGGAAAGTTTAACCATTTACTAAAAAAAAAACATCCTAACAGATACCACGATTTCCATAGTGAAGAAAATACTTGACAAAAATGCCTAAATCTTTAAAGAAAAAAAATCATAATAACAATAAAGTCACACATAAAATCACACAACACAAAGTAAAAAAGTAAAATTTAAAAAGAAAAGGATCTATCTTTGCAATTAAACAAAGACATACTTTTCATGCACATTGACAGTACTTTTCTCACATCAGCAGTTGACATACCAAATACATCTTGCAACATTTCATGCACATTGACATGACTTGACAAATCATCATGATGTGCAACATTCGCATTTGAAGAAGATGATGGTTTTTCTCCATGTTCATACAAATTTATGTATAATCTCAGGATACCATTAATAATGAGATGTTCGTACACCTCATCCTTGGTCAGAAGAACACTATTGACACATATTCGGCATGGACACAAGATTTGATTTGATAGTGTATTGGAAAATGCAAAATCTAAGAATTCCCTAACTCCTTGCTCATATTCAACACTCAACCTCCAACATATAATAATGTAATGCTTACTAAATACAACACATAAAGAAAAATAATGAAATTTTATGCTATTGAATATAGTAATTACCTTGACTTAGACATCCATGCTTTATCCATGATGCCAACACAATTGACCTCTCTTAATAACTCTGTTGATTTACAATTTGTATAGTATAATTAATAAAATTTTTCTATAAATATTGAAACTTGACATCATTTTCATTGTATAAAGTTCATATTGTCATACTAGTACAATAACATGATTTCAAAACTCAATTAATGATAATAGATGTACTAAGAAATGAGAAAAATAAATTAACAATAAAGAAACAAATAAACAAGGAAAAAAATCAATCAAACAAAAAAATTTTCACACCTTTCCTTTATCCTTTCAGTGATGCGTACTTTATCCTCTCAGTGATGTATAGTAAAATCAGTATAATAGCAGTGTCCACAAGCTTTACTAAAAGAAAATGCTTCTGCAAATGCACACTTAATTGTATTAATTGAATTATATAATTAATTAACTCTTTTCAGATCAAAAGTTTACATATATTAACAAAAGAAAAAGATGGCATTTGATCGAAGTTGACCATTCTTTAGAAAGCTCAAGAGAACATTGATATATATATATATATATATATATATATATATATATATATATATATATATATATATATAAAAAATAATGATTAAATAATTTACTAAAAATCACCTCATAAGATTGACACTAATGCCTCCCGGCTAAAAGGCGATCATTATATTGGCCAGCTGCCCAACCTATAATCAAATATCTTATTTCTCATGCACCATGAGAGGAGACTGTATTCATTTTCCTTTCAAATTACAAATCATGTTTCATATATCAAAATTTGTTCACATCATGCTATCAAAAGTATCCTAATCAAGTGAAGGAACCAAGCAAAAAACTAGTGCAGAAATAAGCATCAACTAAGCAGAAAAAAGGGTAAAACGGGGAAAAAATCGATATCGTCACTCAACTAGACAAGAAAAAAATGTTACTCATTGCTTCCACTTCTCTTTTATGTTTTTCTTTTCTCAAAGACAGCACAAAAAGAAGCCATCTTCAGACACTTATTGTTTTCCCATTAATTTGTTGAACTTCTATATATATATCCAGCTGAAATCTAAAGGTCCTTGCTATGTGAGAACTCTCATCTTCAATAATGGTTTTAATTGGATGCCTAGACTTGGCTGATGGAATGAACATACACAAAGAGCATCAATACCATTAATCTTTGAAACAAAAGGGTTGTATTATTAAAACTCAATGCATGGTAGCTTTATCTCCTGATGATATATTCTCCTTTTGAAACAACTAGATATGGTTGTCATTGTATCTTATCCCTTAATGTCATTGTTTTGACAATGAAAAGGAACATTTTTCTCAGGATGCTCCTCCCACAATTAAGATCCAAACCTTATTTTAAATAAATGCACTAATGTCTTTAACTCAACAATGACAATATGTACACAATTATGAATATAATTATCGACATCCCAACAATACCATCTAAACAAACATTAATAAGTAACCAAAATTGATTCAATGAAACATGATTCAATTGAAGAAGAAGACAAACAACAAAAGCAGCAAGGAAAAGTTAAGTTGGCCACTTTGCTTGCCTTTTCTCTCTTCATCCACAACAAATAAACAAGACCACAAGCTCAAAGCCAAGAAGAAGAAATTCATCCACAACAAATAAACAGGACCACAAGTTTAAATGTCAGCTCAAACAGAATTAGATTATTAAATTTTTTTTGTAATCAATGTTTGTAAATTTATAAGTAAGTCCATAACATAAAGTAGATGAAATCATATCAATGACTCTAAAATCCAAGGCGCAATCAATCCCAACCCGAGGATCATGAACAACTCTATCTCTAGCTAGTCTTTAATTTACAAGAGTTGACAAAATTGTCCATGAAAAAATAGCATATATATATATATATATATATAAACATGAACTTCAGTCCTATAATTCAAATAACTAATTAAATAAGATGAAGTTGATCAACTATAGTTGAGAAGCAATTGAATGGAAGGATTCAATTGCAAATTTCCCAACAAGAAACTAGGTGTTCAGATGTCATAAAAGAACAATAAGCACATCCCCAACGAAGCCCTTGTGATCACAATCATTTCTATCATCACAACAGTCTGTCCCTTTGTTCATCTCATTTCCCAAATAGACAATTAATGATACTCATTTGTTAACTTGTTAATCAATGTGATTAGTGGTGTTAATCAATTAGAAGAGCACTGATTAAATATGCAGTAACAAATAAATACGCAGTAACAGTACAGGAACAACACTGATTAATGAAGATCGGAGTAGAAGAAGACTACCTCGACGCTCACACCTATCAGAAGCTTCTTCCTTCTCACCTACGAGCGATGACCGACTCGAACCGAAAAAACCCAAAAAATCTACGATAATCGAAAGCAACCATTAGAGATCGGAGGAGAAGAAGGAGAGATCAGAGAAGGAGAAGACTACATCGACGCTCACACCGATCCGAAGCTTCTCCCTTCTCCAAGTGCGAGAGCACAAACTGGAAAGAGATTAGGGGTTCGAATTGAATCGGAGAGAAATCCGAAGAGGAGACGAAATCAAGGGCATCCGCCTCCGGAGCGGCCAATGCCGGAGCTCGAGCCTCCGGAGAGCATTGCCGGATCTCTGGAGGAGTGATAGCGGTCAGCGTTCTGGAGATGTGATTTAGCTAGCATTACTAAAAGATATTAGCTTGGAGTGGGGCTTGAAGACGATGAGAGGTGATGAGAGGTGATGAGAGGGATACGGGAGAATTTAGGGCCCACTATTGAAATGCCCTGGCCCATGAAGTTCTCATGGCTTATATATATATATATATATATATATATATATATATATATATATATATATATATATATATATATATATATATATATATGTGCATATATGAAAAAGAATTTGCAGGTTTTTAAAAACTTCATAATTTAAAAGTTACCAACGTTTTCTAATATATTAATTTTTTAAAATATAATTGTAAAATTTATGTTTTCAATAAATTATGTGATTTTTTGCATTTTGTAATATAATCTATTATTATTTTTTTCAAACACAATAATTAGCTGAAAGTAAATTTTGGCACGGATAATTTTTTAAATAATATATTGTGGCAAAGATTTTTCAGCTAATATTTTTTGTTTAAATAAATGATAAAAAATAGCGGAGATCATTTTTTGATATTAGAATATAATTTTTAAATTTTAATATATATAGTGGCTAATACATGAATTGGCCGCTATAAAAAAATTTGTTAAAAAAATAATAAATAAACTTATGCCTATAGAAGCTAAATTAAAAATTTGCCACTAAAAGCATATCTATAGTGGCAGATATATAAATCAGCCGCTATAAATATGATATGATGTTAATCTATAGCGGTGGATCTTAAAATCCACCGCTATAGAGATTTAAAGCGACTAATTTATAAAATTGCCGCTAAATTTAGTCGCTATGGCACAATGTTTTTGTAGTGATAGAACTATGTATACACCTGATAGTGAAATACAAAAGCATAAAGCTAAATTGGTTGCAAAGGGGTATGTGTAGGAATATGGTGTGGATTATGATGCAATTTTACTCCAGTTGCTAGAATGAAAGTTGTCAGATTATTATTGGCATTAGCTGCTATAAATAATTGGTTAGTTTATCAGCTGGATGTAAAATCAACTTTCTTGAATGGTGAGTTGAAAGAAGAGGTTTTTGTTGAGCAACCAAGAGGTTTTGAAATTCTAGGAAAAGAATCATGTGTTTATAGGTTGCATAAAGCTTTATATGGGTTGAAACAGGTTCCTAAAGCCTGGTATGGAAGAATTGATGATTAATTTCTGAAGCAAGGGTTTGAGAAAAATTCCAGTAAGCATACTTTGTATAAAAAGGTTGCAAGTAAAGGGAAAAATTCTACGTGTTTGAATGTATGTAGATGATCTGATTTGTATGGGGAATTCTGCAGTAATGATAGAAGAGTTCAAGCAAAATATGAAGAAGATGTTTAAAATGAGTGACTTAGGTTTGATGTCTTATTTCTTTGGTTTTGAAGTGAAGCAAGATCAAAGTGGAATTAATGTATGTCAAAGAAAGTATGCGTAGGATTTATTAAATTCTTATCAGATGCAGCATTGTAAGTCTGCCCTTAGTCCTATGAAATAAGATTATAATTTGTGTGGTGATTGGCTTGAAGATTTGGTAAATGTGACCGAATATAACAGTTGATTGGAAGGTTAATGTATGTCACACACATAGGGCCTGACATAGCTTTTCCTGTGAGCTTTCTCAAAAGATTTATGTAGAGTCCAACTAGAAGTACTTTTGGAGCGGCAAAGTATATCCTAAGGTGTTTAGCTGGTACTGTAGATACTGGTATCATGTTTAAAAGGAATGCAGATGGTCCTCTGATTGGGTTTTCAGACGGTGGTTGAGGAGGTAGTGTGAAGGATAAAAAAAGCACTTAAGGGATGGTATTTTTATATGGAAATGGTGCTATTTCATGGGCTTCTAAAAAACAGGAAATTGTACCATTTTCATCAACTGAAACAGAGAATATAGCTCTTTGTTCTATTTTTAAAGTGACGGCTGAGAGTCAGCCAGCACTAGTAGAAGGAGTCAATGAAGTCCATAAGATTAAATCATCCTTTGTATCTTGAATGTTACAATATAACATACTTTATATTATGCGATACGCACTTTAATTAATTGATAGATTACTTCTAATGTCTCCCCCGTGTTGTTCAATACGACGCCTCCCCAGGTCGTTTCAGAATATCATTGTAGATGGAGGCCCAACAACATAGTTGGGCTTTATTCATATTGTTAATATCTTTGTATCTTGAATGTTCATTACATTATAACATACTTTCTATTAAATGTTGTGATTTTTCATTAGTTTGTCTTCCGGTAGAAGATTCACAATTCCTTCATGGGAAGGTTCACGGGGCAACAGCAGACAGAATATTAAATTCACCTAAAGTACATATGTATAGAAGAATTATTGCTACAATGTGGATGTACAGCTAGTTCAAGCCTTTCAAATCATGACACCTATAAAGCAATTGAAGAATATCATAATTGCACTATAATAGGCCCTAAAAAGGAAAAGCACCACTTTCATCATTACCCTAAATAGTTAAGGAACGGGATGCGCCAATGTGTTAATGACACGTGGACTCGTGGACCCCACCGACATCAACTCAGTCCAGAGGTGTTGTCGAGTTATGCGGATGATGACACGTGTAACCCACTTTGATCCAAGCATCACGATGTATACACATGGTCAAATCAGATGCAAGAACTATTACCTCGGGATATGAATTCTCTAATCAATATGATCAACGATCCGTAAAGAATAACACTTGGTGTAATATGAGATTGTGACTTATGCCTCGGGATGGGTTATACCTGTTCTCTGCAGTGGTAAAGACACGTTGACGGCTGAGATTCACTTTTGAAGTGCATCGGGATGTGTTTTACTATTGCATTTGTGACATTTCCGTAAAATAGCCATGGAAATTAAACATAAGCTGGCGTTAGTAGTGGAATCTACTACTGAAGCAAATGATAAGAGAGCCCCGGATGGGGAGGACCCTTTCTCCATAATTGGATGGCAGGGAGAGCGCCACATCACCAATTGCTTACCCGATATGGATTATTTTTAAAGTGGATGGCTAAGATGAGGACACATGGCACCCGCCAAAAGGCCCCTAAGTGGACGTTAAGTATTATTGTTAATCAGTGTGGAACTGTTTTTCTTGGTGATCTATGTCAATACAGTAAGTTGTTTATGAAGTATCCTGTATGGAGTGCATTTAGAGATGAAGGTGGAGATCAATCCGGAAATTATTCAAATACAATGAAAAATGCTTTGTTAATGTAGAATTTTTATGATTGGAACTAGACTCTTGGCATTCAGGAGATGCTTCATTTTTAAGATTAACCAGAGAAACTAACTAACAATATTCCTTTTTTGGCAAACAAGGAAACCCTAGAGAATTTAGCAAAACCTATCCCGAGACGTTTTGTCTTTGAATCCCAGCCTTCCACGTGGCATGGCGTTCTCATTGCTGAGTTTGTGAAACCCGCATCCTTATGCATAATTTAATGATTAAGATTAATACACGTGTCCTCACGAGATCACCGTCGATCAGATTGAACAATGAATTCACATCCCGAGGCAATAGTGCTTTCATCTAATTAGACCACGTGTACGTATCCTCAGTTGACGCTGAAGCGCTCTAAGAGGGGTCCACAGGTCCACTTAGTGCTACATCATTTGCTTTTGCACATCATCGAACTATTTAATGCAATGATGAAAGTGTTTACTTCCCTTTTCCGAGGGGATTCATCTTTGAATCTCAACCCTCCATGTAGCGTTCTCGCTGCTGAGTTTGTGAAATACTCATCCTGAGACTTAAGTTATTATCTCTGACTAAGACAAATGTCCTTACCCGATCACCGTTGTTCAGATTGTACAATGAATTCACATCCAGAGGCAATAGATAAATGATCTCTTTGGTCCATGTGTACTCATCGCACGATTGGTTGATTCCCTCATTTAACTATTAGGAGCAATGATGAAAGTGTTTATTTTCTTTTTTTGGACCTAATGTAGGTTAATTATGAAATTCATAGTAACAGTGTATTGGTGACAATATATAGGCAAAGGAAGAGGCCAAAATAATGAATTTCATAATTAACCTACACTAGGTCCTAAAAAAGAGAAGAAACACTTTCATCATTGCTCCCAATAGTTAAATGAGGGAATCAACCAATCGTGTGATGAGTACATATGGACCAAAGAGAACATTTATCTATTGCCTCGGGATGTGAATTCATTGTACAATCTGTCAATGGTGATCAGGTAAGTACACATGTCTTAATCAAAGACAATAACTTAAGCCTCGGGATGAGTATTTCACAAACTCAGCAGTGGGAACACCACATAAAGCGTTGAGATTCAAAGATGAAGCTCCTCGGGATAGGTTTTAGTATTCCCTTGGTGACATTTCCGCCAACTTTCACCGAAAATGAGCATGAGCTGGCGTTTGTGGTGGGATCCGGCACGGATGTAAATGACGGAAGAGCCCACATGCAGGAGGAAACCACATGAGCAATCAGACGGCGGAGAAAGCTCCATGTCAATACTTGCGTACCCGATGGGGATTATTATGAAAGCGAACTGCTGTGATGAAGGAACGGATGGCTGAGATGCGGACACATGGCACCAGACAAAGGCCCCCAAGCGGGCGTTAAGTTTCATTTTTTAAGTTGAACGTAATCTTTAACAATCAGCAACAAGAACCATCTTTCCATGATTATTTTGTACCTGTGCCTCATTGAAACATGAAATATTTGATGACGGAGTATACGAAAACAATCTTGTTTCCATCATAGGATAGGAGCCAAACTCTTGGCATCAAGAAGATGCTTTATTCTTTTAATTTCCGAAAGATTGAAACAAAACCCTAGAGAATTTAGGAATTGGGGAAGAAGAAGACCTATTCAATTATTTAAAAAGGGAGTGGCACTCTTGTAAATAA
Source organism: Dioscorea dumetorum (assembly GCA_902712375.1). NCBI lineage: Eukaryota > Viridiplantae > Streptophyta > Magnoliopsida > Dioscoreales > Dioscoreaceae > Dioscorea > Dioscorea dumetorum. Next base: position 4,888,509 of record CACTHL010000492.1, read on the forward strand.
AGGGATGTTACCGAAGGTCACAGTGCATAGCTCTTCTTCTTTCCCAATTCCTGAATTCTCTAGCGTTTCCTTGTTTACCAAAATAGGAATATTGTAAGTTAGTTTCTCTGATAAATCTTAAAAATGAAGCACCGAACCTCATCTGCACCTGTATTATATCATGAATACTTGTACACGGCAGTGATTGGTGTTTTAACACTTTGAAATAAATTGGGTTTGGGACCTCCCAGAAGTACACTCCCCGCTTCGCTTGTTCCTTTGTGATGATCTCTCCTGTCCGGGAGTCCATTTTTTTTTTAACAATGTCTTCATGATTTAGAACCACCCGAATGGCAAATTAATAACCCATTTCAGCCGTCATTTTTAAATAAAGATGAACCATCTTTATTACATTAACAAAGTTAATGGAAACACATTGAAAAAGTTAAGTGAAGTCATCTTATTATTAATTAAGATTCATCCTTACATTAACGAAGTTAATGACAACTAACAATCTCAGTGCCATCCCCTTATGAAATAAGTGAATAGGTCTTGTTCTTCCCTAATACCCCAAATTGTTTGGGTTTCTTTGTTCAGAAAGCGGAGAAGATCAATAGTCCAAATCTTTGGTCAACCTTCTGAAACTAAGCAATATAAAGCATCTTCTGGATTCCAAGAGCCTCGCTCCCATCTTGAACATTCAACATCAGTATAGAGCATTACTTCCTGAGATACCCTATGTTTCAATGAGTTATCGGCATAAGACCATGAGGAAGAGATGGTTTTGGTTGTTGCTGACGGAGGACTATGTTCACCGACGTTTACAAATATGTTCATTTTATGAAAAAACAATTACAAGATAATGATCTCTGCGGTTATCATCACACATTATTGCAGAGAGATTACAATGAAGAGTTAGATGGTCTTGCTGATGAGAAGGGCAGATTACTCCAACATTATATGAAAATAGAACAAGCTTATTGTTAAGCTGTATGTATGCCAAGGTGTTTCCTTGAATGTATGTATGTTATCTGTCAATGTATTACATATATTGAAATATAACATTCCCTAACATAAATATGTGTGTCAATGTATTGCATACATTGAATTAGAATAATAATTAATTAATCTGAATGTGTATGTCAATGTATTGCATGCATTGAATTAAAAAAACATCTGCCCAACCTTCAGAGGATACACCCAAAATCTTAGAATGTTAATTGTCATAAACTTGATTAATGTAAACCTTTAAACTTACTTAATACAATTGTGATTTTCTTTAACTTTATTAATGTAAACATTGGATCTCCAAATTCCATATGTTTATTTTTTTATTGTTCTAATCTGAAAAGTTTATTAATATGCCTTTCAAATGTTTCATATTTGTAATAACATTCTTAACAAACAATGAACTCCCGAACCGAAGAGATCATCACCCTAGCACAGGCAGAATGAGGTGTATATTTCTGGGAGGTTCCTAACCCAATTTCAAATGATTAAACATTACTCCAGGCCTTGTACAAGCATTCATGATATGATGCAAGTGTAGCTAAGGTTCAACTACAACCTCCGGAGGGCTTTCGGAATTCACAAGTGTTGGCTGACTTTCACCTTATGGACTTCGTTGACTCCTTTTGCAAGTGGTTTTTTGGAGATATTTAAATTTTGTGTATTATATTTTTTAAATAATTTCGGGTAATTTCATTGAATAACATGATCCATGCTGTATAAAATTTTGTTGATTGGTTCCAGGATCACATAATTGATGTTAATATGATTACGGATATCAAGTTTAATTTATATTAAATGTTGTGATTTTTCATTAGTTCATCTTCCGGTAGAAGATTCCCAATTCCTTCCATGGGAAGGTTCACGGTACAACAACAGATGTGGATGTACTGAGGGATCACTGCTGCCATGTGGATGTACAGCTGGTTCAAGCTTTTCAGATCATGACACGTGTAAAGCAACTGAAGAATATCATAATTGCACTATAATAGGCCATAAAAAGGAAAAGCACCACTTTCATCATTACCCTAAATAGTTAAAGGACGGGATGCGCAAATGTGTTAATGACACGTGGACTCGTGGACCCCACCAGCGTCAACTCAATCTGGAGGTGTTGTCGGGTTGTGCGGATGATGACACGTGTAACCCACTTTGATCCCAGCATCAAGATGTATACACATAGTCCAATCATATGCATGAACTATTGCCTCGGGATATGAATTCTCTGATCAATATGATCAACGATACGTAAAGAATGACACGTGGCGTAATTTGAGATCATGACTTATGCCTCGGAATGGGTTATACCTGTTCTCTGCAATGGCAAAGACACATGGACGGCTGAGATTCAATTTTGAAGTGCATCAGGATGTGTTTTACTATTGCATTGGTGACATTTCCGTCAAATAGCCACAGAAATTAAACATGAGTTGGCGTTAATGGTGGGATATGCCACTGAATTAAATGATAAGAGAGCCCCGGGGTGAAAAGGCATCTTCTCTGCAATCGGACGGTAGAGAGAGCGCCACATCACCTATTGCGTACCCGATGGGGATTATTTTGAAAGTGGACTACTAAGATGAGGACACGTGGCACCCGCCAAAAGGCCCCTAAGCAGACGTTGAGTAATATTAGTTTTAACTTCTGCTTAGGGCATTTTGGCTTTTTTCTCCCCCTATATATTGTCACCAATACACCATTTGAGCCATAGATCCATGTAAGGAAGGTGAGGTCCTCGTAGACCAAGTCTTTGTCATCATGGTGTGGATCGACGTTGTGGACGTGGTGGCGGGGACTATGTTTACCGAGGATGATGTAGAACAAGGTTCTCCATTTGGAGTAGTTGTTGGCTTGAAGATCCAACAAGAAAGGGGTGAGAGCTCTGATGTTGACGACATGCATCACATGAGAGACCACACTAACGGTAGAGGAGATAGTAGTGCTCGACATGCTATCATTCATGACTGGTAGGCCTAGAGAACAATCAGCTCTGATACCATATTGAATGGTAAGTCTTTTCACGCACACTTGCATTAAATCATATGGGTGTATATATACACATTACAAGAGAGAGATACAAGATAAGAGAAAGATACAAGATCTAAACAAATGCTAACAGAAAGAGATAAGATCTGCAAGTGATAACACTGTGTAATAGCTAGTTAATAGATATATCCAAGTCTCATCTAAATTCCTCTGATACAAGTGTGCTATACAATAATGAGCAAGTGATTGAATTATAAATATAATAATGGTGGTTTCTTGAAATGGGAGTTGTCCAGTTATGAATTCTTAAGATTAGAATTACTCTAAAATTAATAATGTGTTAATCATCTCAACTAACTATTTTAGCCTACTCTACTCGAATATGAGGGTTTAAGTTTTGGATAGTTTCTTCTTCAATAGCATATATGTTTAAGAGTATAGGTTACATAAGTGAGTTGCCCACATATGAGTGTTGCCAAGTGGTAGGAATCGATATTCTTAACGAGAGGAGTAAATTGGAGAACTTGATGAAGGGGCTTGTTCGGATATGGAAGTAACTCAGAAAAGAGTGTGCAAAGGTCAAACCTAGCTTGAGATCTTTGAATTCATTTTCTACTATGTAGTGCATTAGTCCTAAAGAGTTACTTAAATATGGGAGTTGTTTTGTTATTGGGAGGCCTATGAATAAGTCTAACATGAGTCTTTAGCTTGTATGTATCTATTAGGTAGTTTTCCCAATTGGAGTTAGTGTTAGGGAGAGAAAGAAGAGGAAGACAAGTGAGTTTCAATGAATTTCAGGCAAATGTCAAAAACATAGCAAGTCTTTTATATGGACTTACTATAACTCACAACTTTTACTTGCTGAATTTTTAACTCACTACTTCATTCATTTAAAAGGTCTACATATATAACTTCAAAAGTAAACATAAACTAATATAACAGTAACATGGGATTCACTCCACAGTACACTCATCACCATCATGTTTAATTCTACTCTTCAACACCCGTTAAGGCCTTGTACATTGTACTGATAGATTTGATCAGAGACACTTCTCTTCATGTCAGCTTATCCATAACTTCAATTCTCAATCACCACTCCAACATATCCTTCTCCTGATTGAGAATTATGCACTCCTAGCTGTTCTCTGAACATGGTGAATTTTTTAACACTCAATGGCTTTGTAAACACATCTGCTAGTTGCTCTTCTGTATTGCAATATTTCATGATGATAGTTCCATCACTTACTAGCTTGCGAATGAAGTGGAACTTGATATCAATATGCTTGGTTCTATTGTGATGCATTGGATCTTTGGCAATAGCAATAGCAGACTTATTATCACTCCGGAGTTTAGTTGCTATTTTACACTTAACTTTACAGTCTTTCATTAGTTTCCTAAGCCATAGAATCTTACATGCAGCTGCTGAAGCAGCAACATACTCGGCCTGATTAATTGGTGGAGACTCTTGTATATCTCTATATATCAGCATCTCTAGATCAATCATTTGTTTGTAGTTTCTCATTTACACTCATGGGTGTTGGAGCTGGCTTACAATTCAACATATTAAACCTTCCTAAAGGGTCTTGAGCATACTTTTCTGACTAACAAACACTCCGTTTTCATCCTATATAACTTCAAGTCCTAAGAAATAGCTTAATAACCTAAGATCAGTCATGTTGAAGTGTTTCTGCATCTCTGTGTTGAACTCATTGATCAATAGATTTGAAGTGCTTAAATATAGGATCATCCACATAGATGCGGACCAACAATATATCACCATTACCATCAATCTTTTTGTAAAGTATATGCTTAGTCCACTTCGTTTGAACCTTGCTTTGAAAGATATGAGTCTATCTTGTTGTACCATGCATGGGGAGCTTGCTTTAACCCATAGAGGGCTTTCCTCAACTTGTATACATGGTGTGGCTTCTCTTTCACTTCAAACCGTCTTGGTTTCTCTACATAGACATCCTCCTGTATCTCACCATTTAGGAATGCTGATTTTATATCCAGGTGAAACAGAGACCATCCGTAAGTTGCCAATACAAACAAGAACCCAATGGTCTCCATATGTGCCACTGGAGCAAACACTATTTCAACATCAATGCCTAATTGCTGTGTGTATCCCTTGGCCACCAACATGGTTTGAGTTTCTGTACTTCAACATTAGCTTTGAATTTTGTCTTAAATATCCACTTTAATCCTATCACCTTTGTCTCGTGAGGTCTATCAACAAGCTCCCAAGTATCATTTTGACAGATAGCCTCGATTTCTTTCTCCATTGCCTTTTGTCATACTTCGTTTTTCATTGCATCTTCATAGGTAGTTGGATCAACAACATGAATGCAAAATAACAACAGTTGTAAATATCACTTATTTGTCGGGTTCTCATTGGTGGGGACTCCTCATAATCTTCTGTTGGCACTTGAATTTCTAGCTCTGCAGGAGCATTTACTGCTTCATTTTGATCTTCGAATGAAGGTTGAGTTTCTGCATCCAGTTCACTTGTAAATATATCATCCCACATATAAGCAACACGACTACTAATAACAGAGCCCTAATCCCAACGTTCGTTTTCTCTAAAAGCCACATCTCTGCTATATTTGACTTTCCATGACTCAGAATTATACAGTTTGTATGTCTTTGTTCCATTGCTGTATCCTAGGAACACACCTTCTCTGTTGTATAATCAAGTTTGTGTCTCATTTGAGCTGGAACCTGCATCATTGCCAAACGCCTAAATACTCTCAAGTCTTTTATGTTGGGCTTCATACCTGTCCATAACTCGTTTGGTGTGGACTTCGGCAGACCTTTAGTTGGAGAAATATTAATCAAATAGATGGCAGTGGCTGCAATTTCAGCCTAGAACAATGTGGGCACTCCTCTGCACTTCAGCAAGCATTGTGTCTTCTCCACAATGGTCCGATTTCTTCTTTCCACTGCGTCGTTCTACTGTGGGGCATAGGGAGCTGTTAGCTCTAGCTGTATTCCTATCTTCTCATAGTGTTCATTGAATTCTCTTGAGAGAAATTCTCAACCTCTGTTGGAGGGAAGAATTTTGATTTTCTTCTTTGATTCACATTCAACAAAGGCTTAGAAGGTGCGGAATTTCTCCAGCGCTTTGTCCTTTGTCCTAAAAAAGAAGATTCATGACATCCGGGTAAAATCATCTACGAACAAGATAAAATACCTGTTTCCTCCAACGGACTCCACATGCATTCGTCTGCATAAGTCAACATGCACATGCCTCAGCTTCTCAGTGGCTCTCTTAAACCTCCCAGCTTCGTGGTTGAATGAATGATGAGTTTGCTTTCCAATAAGGCAGTCATCAGCTGCTTTAAATTTGATAATGCATGGAATCCAGTCACCATATCTTTAGATTTCATCATCTTCAGAGCCTGATAGCTTACTTGTCCAAATCTTTAATGCCACATCATGGACTCACATACATCTCCTACCGCCACATTAGCCTGCCAGATTTTTGAGACAGCCAGGAACATGTTATTTATTGTCTTCTTTACTCTAACTATGGTTTCACCGGAGCTTCGATCAACCACCACGCATGCATCATCCTCAAACTTAACATCATATCCTCGCCTAAGTAATTAGCTCACACTGAGGAGATTGTGTGGGAGCCACGGCACATACTTGACGTTCTTCAGCATCTTCACACGCCCGTTCCCAGCTCTAAGCACTACTATTGCTTGACCCTTGACTAAAATTTCTTTGTTATCGCCTAGCTAGAAGCATATGTGAGCTTTTCTCTCCTTCAGAGTGAGCAATGAATAAGTTGCTAGACTCCTCCTTCCCTTCAGCACCAAGATTTGTTCCTCTGCCTGTTGTCCTATCTTTGAACCATGACTGCCCCTTGACATGGCTAAATCTCTTACATAAATGCAACTAGATGCCACTCTTGAAGCTCCTCTGCTCACTGGATTGTCCCATGTGTTCTGCTTCCTTACCTCTGCTTCTTCCATAGACTGTACCTCCAAAGGTATCTCTCCTACGACCTCTGAAAACTCCATGATCGTGTTCCTTTGGAGTTGGAGCTTCAGCTCTCACATGAAGCACCTTCTCAACACCTTGTTCAGCTTGACTGATTAGACATGCCTCATCTGCCTGAAGTGAACCAATGAGCTCATCCAGTGTGAGCTCTATAATATCTTTAAACTTTTCTATAGCCGTGACAACATGGTTGTACTTTGCTCCCATACTTCTCAACACTCTCCTAACTACCATGGCTTTTGAAATGGTGTCTCCGAGAGCTCTCAATTGATTTGCAAGCTCTATAGCCCTTGTAGCATGCATAATCTTGAACGCCTTCTCCTCCTTTGATTCGGAGAAACTTGAAGGATTGCTGTAAGTTCTGCAACTTCACAACCATCACTTTGGTGGTTCTTTGATATTGCTTCTTCCACATCATCCAGGCTTTATGTGCTGTATTTGCTGCGGAGATCCTGAAGAAAGGGACCTATTCATGGAGCGCTGGATCAAATAAAGAGCCTTTGCATCTCTCTTCTTGTGCTCCTTCGCCTTAGATTCATCTCCATTCTCTGGAATACCATTTTCAACTAGGTCCAAGAGGTCTTGAGTCCTGAACAAGGTCTTCATCATGGCACACCAACGATTATACTCGGTTCCATCGAACATCGGGAAATGAAGGAGACTGTTGTTGTCCATTGATTGAAGGTTTCAGCAGAAGCTCTATTTGGTGTTTCTATCAGAGACAGAGCAACTGCAAGCTCTGATACCATTGTTAGGTAGCTTTGACAATTGGCCTTAGTGTATTCAGGGAGAGAAAGATAAGGAAGACCAGTGAGTTTCAAAGGAATCACGCAAGCATCAAAAACAGAGCAAGTCTTCTATATGGACATACTATAACTCACAACTTTTACTTGCTGAATTTTTAACTAACTACTTCATTCATTCAAAAGGTCTAGATATATAACTTCAAAAGTAAACATAAACCAATACAACAGTCACGTGGGATTCACTCTACAGTACATTGATCACCATCATGTTTAATTCTACTCTTCAACAACAATTAAGGCCTTCTACATGCATGGCTCTGTATTGATAGATTTGATCAGTGACACTTCTCTTCATGCCAGCTCATCCATACCTTCAATTCTCAATCACCACTCCAACAGTATCTCCATTAAAATGCAGTGAAGAGAATTTTTTGAATGATTAATTTCTTTACTTAACACATCTATCTAATCCCTTAAATAACATTAGAAGTGTTTCTGCTTGACACCTTTAAATAATACAGTCCTCAATCTTGCGATTCGATAACTTACTCATCCATATATTACTTGATATACTAGTGCACTTGCTAACATACTCTAAATGTAGCATCAAGTTTTTGGTACCATTATTGGGGATTATTGATTGTTCTTGTATCATTTCAACACTATTTGTTTGAATTTTTTTGACCTGTTTTGTACCGTATGACCAAATCTAGGACCAAAGAATTTGAGAATTTTGACCCCGAACTAGAGAGAACAATTATGCAAAGAAGAAGACAATTGAAAGGAGAAAGTATTGACGAAGTTAACAACCCGCATGTGTGAGATTCAAAGATTTAATGAGACGATGTCCACATCATGCATTGTATCTCAGTTTGGGTTAAAGTACAAACATTTTACAATGGGGTGACCATGGTTATTAAGAATTCATTAAATGCGGCATCCATGGGAACAATAATGAGAAAGACTCTTAAGGGACAAGAATCTCTTGAAGAAATGGCTTTTAATTTATATCTGTGGCTAATAGAGAGGCAATCCACAAAAAAAAAAAGCACCCGGTATACATAGTGTTGATGATATACAACTTTAGCTATGCAAATGGAAGCCTTGACTAAGAATTTTTGGAGCCTTCAAATGTAAGAAAGTGCAAAATGTAATGCAATTTGTGATTTTTGTGGAGAGGGACACCTAAACTATGATTGTCAAATTAGAAATATAGAGAGTATCAAGGAAATACAATAGCAAACAAAATTTTTTAACAATTTTAGAAGGGCAAACAACAAAGGAAAACCCTATAGTGAAACTTATAATCATCATCAAAGTTTTCATGGAGTGTAAATAGTACATCAAAACCATTTATCTATACAAGTTTCAATATCAAGAGAAGAAATTAAGTTTAATGGAAATGAACTCTAAATATGATAACGAAAACAATGATAAGAAAGTTAAAATTTGGAAGCTTGAAGCATTAATGAAGAATTCTGAGATTCAATTGGGACAAATAGGAGCGTTGTTATCAAATAGGAGCCAAGACTCATTCTTGAGTGACACGAAGGTAGTTGTCACGGCCTCAACCGATCACTTTCGGCCGTGCGGCACCTGACATGCACCATAGCGACAGATCAGCCTGTCCTTGCAAGAACAGTTAGTGAATTCCTGTTTGTAGTACAAACACAGCGAAAATAATAAGAAGTGAGAAAAACCGGAAAACATCCGCGGTATGAGAAACACTACACATGAAACCCATTTTGAGAGAGAAAAACATAAACTCGCTTAAATTGAGAAATGTTTACAACCATGGCCAAAACCAACACCAAGTGGCATTGTCTCCTCCAAAAGACTCATTAGACCCTATTACAAGAGCTACCCCAAATCCACGGTTGATTGAGCCCATGCCTAATACAGGACTGGCGTGAATTCCCTGACTTCACTTAGCTTGCAGTGTCCTCTAACACAATTGTAGCTTTAACCAGCCACCCTTGGTCACAGCGCACAGCAGCACCGGTCACGCGCGGTAATACCACGTACCATCCTCACCCCTGGCTCGGTAATGCTCCCGACCATGTGCCCACTTGTATACGCCTGCGTAATACATTGTCAAATCCGAAATCAGCTCTCGGTCTCCCGTCCTGATCAAGTGTCCCGCCTCACTTAGACTTGCTAGAGATCCAACACTCTACATGATGAAGTCTTGCGACACTTGATTCTTGGTATGGGCGCGCCTGCCCCACGCGCTCATCGGTCTCAGCCTATGATCGTGCGGAATATTCCACCCGCTCTTGGTCCCGACACAACACACGCATTGCGCTAACCGCGCGCGCTACCAAATCCACGCAATTGTGAGCCCTCGTGGCTTGGCCTATGTGATACTATATGTCCGCTGACCAAGTGTAAGGTCATCAACCCTTACAAGCCACCCCCACTAGTTGAACCCGACGTCCCCGTCGGTCTCGGACTCAAGAAGTCTTCCACCAATGCCTCGACCTGCCAAAGATTAGTATCACGCTCCCATCTTGCCGCAGACATAGGGAAGTCCTTCCACTGGATAAGAAAGGACACCCTGCGGTTCTTCTTGCTTTGGCCTTCTACTCTTCGGTCTAGGATCCGCTCAGCCACCCTGCTGAACTCCTTGCGAATAGTCGGCGGAGCCCGACTCTTCTTCGGCCTTAATGGATCCGTGGGATCCTCATGGCATGGCTTCAAGAAACTCACATAAAAGGTTGGATGGAGTTTCAGCCGATCGGGGAGATCCAAACGATATGCCACGTTGCCATTACGCTGGACAATAGTGAAAGGCCCATCATACCTCGCGATTAAGCCTTGGTTTACATCCTTCCGATGTAACTTCTTCCACACCTGTGGAGTGAGCTTCAACCAAACCTTGTCCCCTACTTGGAACTCCAAAGGATGTCTCCCTTGATCTGCATACTTCTTCATTTGGCGAGCCGCCTTGGCGAGGCTATCTCGAGCACTCTCCATTATCTCTTGCCGATCAATAGAAAAATGATACGCGGCAGGACATTTCCCTCCTGTCCTTCTCTTCGCCACCTCTGAAGGAGTAATATGTTGGTATCTGTATGCAAGCTCAAACAGACTTTTCTCCGTCGATGAAGACCGATTAAGATTATAGTTAAACTGCGCCACATCAAGTAGACTTAGCAAATTCTCCTGCGAAGCCGAAACATAGTGCCGGAGATACTCTTCCAACAAAGCATTGATCCTTTCCGTCTGTCCATCTGTATGCGGATGATTCGCTGTTGAAAACTTCAACTCTGTGCCCAACAATCGGAACAACGCCATCCAGAACCGCCCAGTAAAGCGAGTATCTCGATCACTTATGATGTCTTCCGGTACCCCAAAGTGCTTCACCACATGCTTAAGGAACAGCTCAGCTGCCACTTCTGCCGAACACACACTACCGGTGCGGGTATGAATACCGCATACTTTGTGAATCGGTCCACGACCACCATCACTGTCGACATCCATTCCACCTTCGGAAATCCGATGATAAAGTCCATGGAATTAACGGCATGTCCTTTCCGGAATACTCAACGGCTGGAGAAGACCGGCCTCTCGTCTTCTTTCCGACTTGTCTTGTTCGCACACGAAACACGTCTTCACATATGCTTCGATGTCTTCGCCCATATTCGGCCAATAATAATGTCTTGTGAGCAATGTCTTCATTTGCTCACGACCGGGATGTCCCGCCCATGGAACATCATGATGCTCTCTAAGGAGCTTCTACCCGATCTTCCCTCCTTTCGGCACATAGAGTCTGTTGCCTTTGGCGTAGAGAAGCAAATTCTCCACCCTGTACTTTCGCACGACTCCGTCTTGGACATCTTTGATCAGCTTCCCATACTGGCTGTCCGTTTCTGCTACCTCCTTGATACGACTTTGCAAGTCATTCTCCACTTACGCCAACGCAGCCACGTACTCAACCATCTGCTTGCGACTCAACGCATCAGCCACCTGGTTGTGTCTCCCCGGTTTGTACTGCCATTCAAAGTCATATTCCTGCAAGCACTCTTGCCAACGAGCTTGTCTAGCCGACAGCTTCTTTTGAGTAGCAAAAACTGTATTGGGAATATTATCTGTTTTGACAAGAAACTTGGTGCCCAGAAGGTACACTCTCTATACCTGTAAGCAATGAACAACGGCGAGCATCTCCCGCTCATGCGCCGAATAGCGCTGCTCCGCGTCTTTCAGCTTCTGATGAGTGCATTTCATATATATTTATTTTATGTCTTACTCCCATGATTCTTGAATTTATCGGCATTAATTCTTCAAATTCAGTGCCATTTGAGGTATTCTTAGTTTTCTATGCAGATATCAAAGTCCTAAGGCAAGAAGAAGTGATTTGGAGTAATTTGAGGAGCTGAAGGATTTAGGAGAAACCTCATTAAGCTCAACACGGTCTCAGCACGCCCGTGCTTCAAGCCGTGCTAATTGCAGGAGAATTCAGCCAAGAGCAACACACATTATAGTCGCTAAGCACAGCCGTGCAACCCTCAGCATGGCCGTAACATGGGCTTGTTGGACCCCGTGTAGATTACAGAAATTTGAGTTTCAGGAGTTTTATTCTGCCGTAATCTGCACGGCTTCAACACGGCCGTGCTCACATCGGGAAATGTTTAAAACCTCAGAAACTTAGGTTTTTGTTGGACTTTTTGGCTGCGAACAAAGGAAGAAGAAGAAGGGAGCTTTAGGGAGCTGTTCTCACCATCACAAGGGAAATGTTGTGCGAATGGTAGGCCGATCAGGAGGAAAATCCATTCCATCATAGAGCCTCGGATAGTCGCAAGGATGCAAGAAATTAGGGAGTTTTCAACTTCTTGTGTATTAATTTCTTTGGCATTTACCTTATTGTCTAACCTCATGAGGGGCTAAACTCTCTAGGGAGCCCCGGGGTGATATTCTGATGTTGTAGCTTGAACTTGAATACTCTACTTGCAGTATTTATGAATGTCTTGTTCCTTGAATTAAATCGTGGTTGTTGGCTGTCTTGAATGTTTGTTGAGTGGTTGAATGCTGAATGTTTGGTTATCTTATCTTAGCTTGTGAATCCTATTGATAGTTGCAAGAATTGAGATTTCAACTTAGGGTTCAGCAACACTGTGAGCATCATTCATCTAGCACAACTAGATTTTAGAACTGAAGATATCTCTGATAAGTATTGAGAGAGTCCAAGTTAGTGAGCATCAGGAATTCAATCCCGGGGCCCCATCTCCTCCATCGAGCCAATCCTTACCTTTCCCTTAGTGGAATACCTCCTCTTCAATCTCTTTCAGTCCAACCTAGAGTCAATTCAATCCTTCTTTAATTGATTATATATTAAGCAAAACGAGAGCATTAGAAGATACACCGGTCCCAGTGGATACGACTACCCGACCTTAGGGTACACTTTATTACTAGTACGACCCTTGCACTTGCGGATACGCAAGGGGCGTACCAGCTTACAACTCTCGAATGCCACCGGATACCCGTTCTGAACAAGCTAACGGCCTTGTCTGACGCATCGGTGTGCACTTCTAAAGGTTCTTCGAAGTTGGGCAATGCTAAGACTGGTTCACTTGTAATTGCACTCTTAATCTTGTCAAAAGCAGCCTGTTGCCTCTCGGTCCAACCCCACGGTTGGTCCTTCTTCAACAAATCGGTGAGCGGCACGACTTTCCTTGAATATCCCTCGATAAACCGGATATAATAGTTGGCTATGCTGAGGAAAGATCGTAACTCCAGTACCTTGGACGGTGCAAGCCAGTCCAAAATTGCAGCCACCTTATCCTGATCCATTCGGACTTCACCCCGAGAAATGATGTGCCCAAGAAACTTGATTTCCTACTTAGCGAAATGACATTTCTCCAGCTTCACATATAGCTGATGCTCCCTCAATCTTGATAGTACCTGCTTCAAATGAACAAGGTGATCCTCCAAGGATTCACTATAAACCACAACATCATCCAAGTACACCATCACAAACTCATCAATGTAGTCCGAAAACACCTGATTCATTAAGTGGTAAAATGTCACCGGAGCATTAGTCAAGCCAAAAGGCATTATAAGAAATTCAAACGAACCATAGCGCGTCACACAAGCCGTCTTGGACTCGTCTCCCTCTACAATCCTGACTTGCGAGTACCCCGAACGCAAATCCAGCTTGGAAAAGTATGTTGCTTTTGCCAACCATTCGAACAAGTCCTAAATGAGAGGAATTGGATACTTGTCCTTGACCATGATCTTGTTCAACTACCGGTAGTCCACACGCAGTCGAAGAGAGCCATCCTGTTTCTTCTGGAACAATACCGGTGCACTATATGGGGCCTTTGATGGCTTAACGAAGCCACTATCAAAAAGCTATGTCAGTTGTCTCCTCAGTTCGGCTAACTCCAACGGAGACATTCGATAGGGATCCCGGGCAAGGGGTTTACAGCCCGCCATCAACTCAATCTGGTGATCTATTGCACGCTAGGGTGGGAGTTCACGGGGTAGTTCTGGTGGCATCACGTCTTGAAACTTGGTCAAGACTTCAGCCACAGCTGAGGGTAGATCACTCACTAGATCTTCCTGCACTTCCAATAAAGCAGCAACATATGTGGGTTCTCCATGTTTCAACCCTTGCACTACCTGGTGCGCAGAAAGCATCGGCTCCTTCCCTTTTTTCTCCTTCGCAGCTACTCCAGCTACAAAGCATGGGTTCTTCTCATCCATTATAAGAAGACCACCCAAATGTGGAACAATAGTGGCCTTCACAGACTTGAGGAACTCCATCCCCAATATCAACTCGAAATCATCCAGTGTGACTACCAGCAGGTCAATCTTCCCTTGCCATCCACCCATATGAATGGTCACTTCAGAGATCTTCCCAGTCATCGCCAGTGCTTGAGAGTTGACTGCTTTCACTCGGCTCGTGTGCGTCCCCACGCTCAGTCCCAACCGAGTGGCCACATCTTTATTGACGAAAGTATGAGTTGCGCATGTATCCACCATCTCTTGTATAGCCTTCCCATTCAAGGTCAGCTCCACATAGATCAGAGAATTCATCGCTCTGTCACCCTTGACAGTCTTCAAGGCATCCAACAGTTGTAAAGGACTCACTCTTGTTGGGTCCTCCAAATTGCTTTCTGGTTCATTTCTAAACGCTGCCAACTTCTCGCGTTTAGGGCAATCCTTTCCCATATGTGGTCCGGTGCAGATGAAACATCCACTCGTCTTCCCGGAACCACCAGCTACTTTCCCATCATTCTTGGGTCTATTCCATCTGGCCTGGGCGTTGGGTTTCCTCCTCTGGAACACATCTCCGGTCATTCTCTCCACCGGCTTCTTATCTTTGGATTTGAACTTCGCCTTCTCACCCTCTCCATCGGGTAAGGTTCATAAGTCCACCAGTGCTTCTGCTGCTATGATCGCGGAGGTGAGGACCTTCGCGCCTTGCCTCCGTACCTCGATCTGGGCCCAACTCTGGAGTCTGGTAAGGAAGTTAAACAACTTGTCCTTCTCGGACATGTGCCTGATATCCAGCATCAAGGATAAAAGCTCCTTCAAATATTCCCGGAAAGTGCCTGTCTGCCGTAGCTTCTTCAGATTCGAACGAGCTACCCAAGCAGTGTTGCCAGGCAAGCATTGCTCCCGCAATTCCTTCTTCAACTCGACCCACGAGTTCGAACTTGTCCGACCCGCCCCAGCATCTTCTTGCTGACGAGTGCGCCACCATAACTTTGCATCGCCAGTAAGATACATCCCGACCAACAGAACTTGCTCATGGCCCAGTACCCTTGCAGCCTTAAAGTATTGATCCATGTCCCAAAGAAAGTTCTCCAGTGTCTTGGCACTCCGTGCGCCATCAAATGGTGAAGGTTCGGGGATCTTCACTCTCGTGGGCTCCTCCCACGAGACCGGTGAAACACTAGCTTCCTTGAGTTGAGCGACTTCGGCTTCCAGAGACTGTACCCTCGTCTTCAAGACGTCGATAGTCAACTGGCTCTCGCGCTGTCCGCCCATAAGGTCTTCCACCATCTTCGACAGTCTCTCGATCTGATGTCAACACTCCTGATGACGTTCTCCATCCGCTCGGTTGTTTCCTCAAGGCGATCCAAACGATCCTTCTTGTTAGTCGCCATTTCTACCGTCTTCAGTTGTGTGTCTTCTCGCGTTTCGCTTCAAGCCATAAACACGGGCTCTGATACCAGCTGTCACGGCCTCAACCGATCACCTTCGGCCGTGAGGCACCTGACATGCACCATAGCGACAGGTCAGCCTTTCCTTACAAGAACAGTTAGTGAATTCCTACTTGCAGTACAAGCACAGCGAAAATAATAAGAAGCGAGCAAAACCGGAAAACATCCGCGATATGAGAAACACGACACATGAGACCCATTTTGAGAGAGAAAAACATAAACTCTCTTAGATTGAGAAATATTTACAAGCATGGCCAAAACCAACACCAAGTGGCCTTGCCTCCTCTCAAAGACTCATTAGACCATATTACAAGAGTTACCCTAAATCCAAGGTTTATTGAGCCCCATGCCCAATACAGGTCTGGCGTGAATTCCGTGACTTCACTTAGCTTGAAGTGTCCTCTGACGCAACTGTAGCTTTAACCAGCCATCTTTGGTCACAGCGCGCAGTAGTACCGGCCATGCGTGGCAATACCACGTGCCATCCTCGCTCCTAGCTCGGTAACACTCCCGACCACGTGCCCACTTGCATACGCCTGCGTAATACCTTGTCAAATCCGGAATCAGCTCTCGGTCTCCCGGCCTGATTAAGTGTCCCATCCCGCCTAGACTTGCTAGAGATCCAACACTCTACATGATGAAGTCTTGCGACACTTGACTCTTGGTATGGGTGCGCCTGCCCCACGCGCTCATCGGTCACGCGCACGCCCACGGTCCAGCACGCACGCGCCTCACGGTCTCAGCCTATGATCATGGGAGATATTCCACCTGCTCTTGGTTCAGACACATCACAAGCGTTGCGCTAACCGGGCGCGCTACCAAATCCACGCAGTTGTGCGCCCTCGTGGCTTGGCGTATGTGATACAGTATGCCCGCTGACCAAGTGTAAAATCATCAACCCTTACAGTAGTCTTTAAGGAGCAAGTGCAATTAGTGTTATTTAGAAATCGAAAGATTTTGGGAAACCTCAAGAAGAAGAAACACCAAGAAAAACGTTAATAAAAAGTGACTACAAGAGAAGTCAAGGAAGGAAATTGATGAAGACAGGAATAGGCCGCATAGGGTGGGAGGGGGTGGGGAGGAGGAGTCCATCTGCAGTCACTCCTCAGTCTCAAGAGAGGATTCCCTGCCCCAGTCTTTGTTGGGGAATCGGGGAGGAGGGAAGTCCCCACTCCCTGGCCCGGCCTCTCAACTCATTCTTTTTTTTTTTAAATATCAATAAATTAATGCATAAATCTATGAAATTAAATATCACTTGAGACCAATGCTTACCAATAATATTTCCTATTTCATTGTTCCATAAATCTTTAGTTTTTCTTTAATTTTTTTAACCCATATATATATATATATCTGTGTGTGTGTGTGTACGATTTTGAGTTAGGGACCCATGGGATGGGTAGAGAACTCCCTAGCCCTTCCTCCTCACTACAGTGATTGGAAAAATTCTTGCCCCCATCCCCGCCCCCATGGGGGAGGGAACCAGGGATTCCCCGCCCAAACAGGGCAGATTGCTAAGGCGGCTGGGGAGGGGGGAGGGAAGAGGAGTCCTTAGCCTATGTCCTATCCCCAGATGAAGGTGATGACATGAACATAATGTACGAAGAGAAAATTTAGGTAAGAAATAATGTCACACTTGCCTCTATTGCTATGACAGATGTAATACTTATCCAACTTTACTTCAAGATTCTTGTGGATCTCCTTTTTTACTATATGCTTGTGATTAATTTATGCAAAAACTTTAATTGAATAATTGTATGGTGTCAAACTTTCTAGATTAGGGATAATGCTAATATGGAGTTAAGGTTGATTGATTGGACCAAAGGGACAAACTAATTTAGAAATCTTCATACTCCAACATTTGAATATATAGGAAATCTTTGGATAAATTGTCTTGAGGAGATAGAGTTTGGGGTACCATACTGTCTCCCCTATTGATTTTCACCAAGCCATTCGCATTTTGTTGAGTTAGTTTTTTATTCACTTTGTTTTAATATCAACATCATCCCAATTTATCCACTAGACAGTGGATAAGTGATTAATATTATGATAGTTGATCCTTAAAAAATCGACTGCCCTATCTTAAAGTATTTTACAACTTATACAATCTGTGCACGTGTGACTATACGCGAGGGGCTTATCAACTACCTTTTGATTTACATCCACCAAATCACAATTTTCTATGAAATTAAAGCCAATGTTAGTGTAACCAAATGGTAAGCGGTAGGAGTCTTATGTATGATGAATGGAATAAAATAATATTGTTTGTCTCTTCTTTAAAAAAAATAAGGGAAGTTCCAAGTGCCAAAAAATAAAGAAAATTAATCTCAAAAGTACATTATAAACATTGTAGAATTTGTTTTCTCATCTTGATGTGGTTTTAAATGTATTAAATAAGATTATTACATGTATACATAATAATTAAATGAGTGGTCAATAATTTGAAAATTACGAGTATCCACTGTATATAAGCCTAGGGTTATTATCACCAGGAATGCAAGTGAGGCGGGGCGGGGCGGGGCGGGGAATGGAATCCCCATCCCCATCCCCGCTTCCCACGGGGCGGGGATTCCCCGCGGAGGAGAATTTCCCCCCACTCACTCCCCCGCGGGGATCCCCACGGGGTCGGGGAATCCCCGCCTCACCAAAATGTTTTCTATAACATATTTTTATACGCATCATATATGAAATAAAAAATATATAAAATATTTTTCAAAATAAACATAATATAATGTAGAATGAAAAAATTAATTATTACAAATAACATATACTTTCAAAGTAAATTAAAAATACAAATTCATTAATAAAATTCATATACAAAAACTAGTATAAACAATTTTATATTTTTATCAATTTTTTTCATTCTTTAAAATATTTTAAATAGAATCCACTACCGGTAGCATTTTGATATAATAGTTTAACCTTTAATAATAAATAAAATTGTAAGTATAAAATAAAATTGTGATAAGTTGTTAATAAGTTGTATGAAATAATTGTGAGTCTCATTTTATAATATAAAGATATATTAATGAGTAAGAGTTTAAATATTTACTGGATTGAAAAAATAATATTTATCACTAAATAAATAATATATAACCGTTATTTCAAATTTATTGTTACAATTATATTTAAACTCAGTTATTTTAAATTAAATTTCTATTAAATAGAAAAGTTATTATTACTAAAACTTATTATTAACTAAAAATATTAACAAATAAATATTTATTGATTATATATAATATTATATTAATGTTGAAATAAATTTTAATAAATACACTAAAAATATATAATATTTTTTTTTGTTGGGGCAATGGGGAATCCCCGCGGGGATCCCCGCGGGGAGAGCATTCCCCGCCCCCGCCCCGCCCCGCTAGGCGGGGAGGAATTTTTCCCCGCTCCCCGCCCCCGGGGGGATGTTTCGGGGAATCCCCGTCCCGTCTGGGCGGGGCTCCACGGGGAAGGGGGATTCCCCGCCCCACTTGCATCTTTAATTGTCACTAATGTTTCGTCTATGCTTCCCTTCATTTGCGCATCGTTCACAAAAATAATTAAATTAATAAATAATTAAATTAATTAATTAATTAATAAAAGTTACTTAGAAACTAAAAATGGTAAAAGAGGATATTGGGCACATAATTATTTAAAATATATTTTTAAAAAAAGTGCATTAGAAAAATCCAAGATCACTAATTTATTAAATCTTTGAAAATAGTCACAAAACCAAATACTAAAGTAATTTCTTCAAGGATATTAGAAAGCCCAACATGATTTCCCTCCAAAAAACAACTTAAAAGGGAAAGGCAGAATTAAGCAAAAATATTATTTCTAAATTGGAAGTTAAGATAATAAAAATTTTTCCCTAAGCATAACTTTTGTTTGACAAATATTTAAATTAGTATCGTAAATTTTATCTCATATTCAATTTTATGAAAACTTAATTCATCTAATTAAAACTCAAATCTATGCATACATATAAAGTTTCTAACAAGAGCGGCCCCTTTAATTTATTAATAAAAATTAAATTTTATTTAAATTTGGGAGGAAAGATCGATCTTTTATGTGAGATGTTTGTTAAGACTTGTACAGAATAAATGGAAGGATATATTTTGACTTTGCAATCAATAGCTTAACAACAATAATTAAAAATAGGCTACTGGTAAGATAAAGGGAAAATAAAAACTTTGTAAAGTTAATTGATTATGCTTTAATACCTAATTTATTACAATAAATAAAAATGATGAGATTTTAAAAAACTTTTGTTAAGACTTTACAGTGGGCGATTATGACTCCAAGATTGAAAGACCTAACCGTTCCTATAAGGAGTCAATGACCTCACCGTTGACCCGCCCCTGGTTTCTATGGAGCTTTGTATTAGTCCATCTTAAAAGCAAGTTGAACTCGCACGCAAGCATCATTAGTTTGACATTTTCAATGCCAGGAACGAACCATTGCACTTGTTCTCATTCAAAGTTCTCAGGAGGGACATTGATAAAGTTGTTTTTCTTAAATTAAAAAATTAATTTCGTCATTAATCACAACGTTTTTGATAAAACAAAAGCATGAGTGTACCTAACAACCTCATTATTGACTGACAACACCCAAACTTGCCATAAAAGTCATGATTAAAAATTAAAAAAACAAATGTTCAATTAAGCCCCATATGATTATTGACCATTCAAAGGCTGACTTCGCCAAACAATGAAGCCTTCGCACCCCATACCTGACTCCATGTCCATCAACAACTCCCTATAACTTTACAATGCTCCCCACTGTCTTCCTTCATAACCAAAGTGATAAGTTATTCGAACATTGCTCCTTGACGTACCAAAGATATATAGAAGCTAGCGATGGCGTTTATGGTGTCTGACGAGCTACTCGGGACCTTTGTCCCTGTTTTTGTATACTGGCTGTACTCAGGTCTCTATGTAATTTTGGATGGCAAAGCCATGGACAAGTACCGTCTCCACACCAGAGCTGAAGAGGATGCTAAGAATCTCGTCTCGAAGACAACTGTCGTCAAGGGTGTGCTCATCCAACAAGCATTCCAGATCGCCGTCTCCCTTTCCTTGTTCACGGTTAGTGATCTGAGCTAGCTTACTAGCTAGTAATTAATTTTCTTACTCATATATCTATATATGAAGCCCTATTTGTGTGAGCTTATGGTTTATAAATTTTAACACAGATCATAAGCGATGAGAGTGCAACAGTGAAGCCACAGCCCAGTTTGTTGGTGGTGGTATTGCAGTTCTTGGTGGCAATGTTTGTGATGGATACATGGCAGTACTGCATACACAGATACATGCACATTAACAAGTTCTTGTACAAGCATGTCCACTCCAAGCATCACACTCTTGTGGTGCCTTATGCCTTTGGAGCTTTATATAATCATCCCTTGGAAGGCCTTCTCCTCGACACTGTCGGTGGTGCGCTCTCCTTCCTTGTCTCCGGCATGACTCCCCGGACTGGAATCTTCTTCTTCTCCTTCGCTACCATTAAGACGGTGGATGACCATTGTGGAGTGTGGCTCCCTGGGAATATCCTTCATGTGTTCTTCAGCAATAACAGTGCTTACCATGATATTCATCATCAGCTTTATGGTAGCAAATATAACTTCTCTCAGCCATTCTTTGTTATGTGGGATAAGATTCTTGGGACCTACATGCCTTATTCACTTGAGGCGAGGAAGGAAGGAGGGTTTGAGGCAAGACCCATAAAGAAGGATTAGAGGGGTGGGGAAGGACTATTTGTTGTTGTCAATGTATTATTTATTTTTTATTGTATATTTTATTAATTTCAAATATTTTTGGTGTCTATTTTACAGGGTTTGAGGCACAAACTTATTTATGAATTTTCAAAATGTATTAAAGCATAATTACTCATGAAAAATATATTAAAAATTTGGTAACATTTCATTTTATTGTATTGTACCCCAAACACATGTTATTGTATTGTATCCCAAACACATTTGCAAATCAAACAAGGGATAAGAGAGTTTGTGTTGTCCAGTTCCTTGTTTTTTTTCTAATCAAACGGACCCTAAGTATAATAGTGTCACACTAACCCAAACTCATACAATTAACCAGGTACACGAACAACGCTCAATATAGAAAAAGACATTCAATAGATAACAACTTCATGACTCAACTTGCATTTGAAATACATATTAGATCGCTATAAGACCATTAAGAATTGGCTTTCAATAAATATTCTCCCACAAGATCATGTAACTGTAAATATCAAAACAATTAGAAAGATTGATTAATTTGTGCTTTCAAATAAATCACTTGTATACAACCAAAAAATCAATTTTGTTTTTGACAAACCTATTTAAAGTGAGTTTTGGAAAAGCCAAAATTGTTGATGATGATTGGAAGTCTAAGTGGATGGAAGCTGAGGTGGATGATGCCGTGGAATAATGGAGTAAAGTTCTTTGACTTAGTCTGTAGTTTGTTTAGATTGGTTGTTAAGTTATTCCTTAAATAATGAATGTAAACATTGTACGTGGTCCAATGTGAGCCTATTTTTCCAGTACAATTTGATGCAGATTTGGTCTTTAAATAGTTGAATTATAACTAAAGCTCAGTAGTTATTCTTCTTTGATTGAGACTTTTAACACACCTTATCTCTTCTTTCTCTATTGAATACCAAGTAACAGCCCTTTCATACACTAAGAATAGCAGCTATTACCACTCCAAGCAAGCATGAAGCATTCTGCAAATCTAGTTTCAAGGGTCTTCGAAGGTGATAATGGTGAAGCTTCAGACACAGAGACAGGAGTTTGAGACATCATACATAAGGAGCAATGAATCTGTTCAGACATATATATCTCGGGTCCTTGGAGCTGTCAATCAAATGAGAGTGTTTGGAGATAAAGGTTCAGACCAGTCAGTAGTAGCCAAGATCCTAAGAAGTCTCACTTCCAAGTTTAATAATATTGTTTCAGCAATCGAAGAATCTAAAGATCTCATGGTTCTCACGGTGGATGAGTTGAGTGGCTCTTTGCAAGCACACGAAGCAAGACTGCATAAAACAATAGAGAAATGTGAAGAAATGGCACTGCAAGCAAAGGGTGAATAATCAAAGGTTAAAGAGGGAAACATAATCATGTTTAGAGGCAGAGGACATTATCGAGGAAGAAGTGTTGAACAACGGCAATTGGCTAATAATGATCACAGAGGACATAAGTCTAATATTTAGTGTCATCATTGTCGCAAGTATGCTCACATTAAACCTAGTGTTGCTAAAAGATCTTCTAGTGTCTCATGCTCCATCAAGTTCTTCAAGTGATAATTCAGGTGCAAGTTCATGACAGGAAGCCATTGGTGTGGAGACACCACCATCAAGAGTTAGATTTCAGAGAGATCTATGAAGCATGCATCTTTGCACTCATGACTTCTGACCAAACTACATTTGATGAAGCCTCAAGAAATGCGGAATGGAGAAATGCAATGAAGTAAGAGATCCCAACTATTGACAAGAACCAAGCATAGGACTTGGGTCACTTTGTCGGAAGGAAAGAAACTGTATGGTTGAAGTGCATTTACAAGATGAAGTACAACTCATATGGGATTATTCAAAGGTATAAGGCACACTTGGTTGCAAAAAGGTATTCTCAAGTACCTGGAATTGATTTTTGTAGAAACCTTTTCTCCAGTAGCTAGGTTTGGAATAGTTTAGGTATTTCTAGCTCTTGTTGCACAATTTAAGTGGCCCATCTCCCAACTGGATATCAAATTTATGTTCCTTAACGGTAAGCTTTAAGAGAAGGTGTACATTTGCCAGCCAAAAGGATTTCTCATTAAAGGAAGTGAAGAGAAGGTTTACAAGTTTCCAAAAGCTTTGTATGGGCTTAGACAAGCGCCTAGAGCTTGGTACACTTGTGTGGATAGTCACTTTATGTAGCAAGGATTCACGAAAAGTGAAAGTGAACCTACTTTGTATACAAGAATGAAAGGAAGTAAGGAGGAAATGTTGATAGTGTGCGTATATATGGATGGCATTATATACATGGGGGTGTACTAAATCAGTGACTACAGAATTCAAACAGTAGATGATGGAAGCATTTGAAATGTATGATCTAGGATTGTTACATTATTTCCTGGGTCTCAAAGTTAGGTAGGAAGAAGACCAAGTGTTCTTATGTCAGTGAAAACATGCAGAGGATTTAGTGATGAAACAAAACATGCAAGACTGTAAAGGAGCTATAACACCTATGAACATTAATGAAAATCTATAGTTACAAGATGACACAGGAGAAACAGATCTGAGATTTTCAAGCTTGGTATGAGGGTTGCTCTCTCTGGTACATACAAGACCATACATCACATATTTAGTCAATATTCTATCAAGGTATATGAAGAATCCTACTAAACATTATCTATGAGTGACAAAAGGGGTTCTTTGATATGTTGCAGAATCATTAGAGTTTGGCATATTGTATACAAGTACTCCTAACTTCCAACTACTTGGTTTTACAGACGATTGGGCTGGCTCAACTAATGATAGGAAAAGCACCTTTGATAGTGTCTTCATGCTTGGTTCAATAGCAATCACATGGAGCACGAAGAAGCAAGAAGTCACAGCATTATATACAACAGAGGCAAAGTACATTGCTGCAATAGAGGCAAAGTACATCCACAACATGTTAGGTCATTTGGTTACAAAGATTACTCAATGATTTTAATTTGAAACAAGAGGGAGGAACTCAAGTTTACTGTGATAACAAATCAACAATTGCTATTGCGAAGAATCCAACATTACATGGGAGATCTAAACACATAGGCATAAGGTATCACTTTAAAGGAATCTAGTATCAGAAGGATCAAGCTGGAGTATGGCAATACAAAGAAGCAATTAGCTGGCATGATGACAAAGGCCTTGCCATCCAAGATGCACAAATTCTTTAGGAGTTTACTTAGTGTCTGGACTTACTAATCAAGGGGGTGTGTTGATGTTGATCGGAAATCTACGTGGATGGAAGCTGAGGTGGATGATGACGTCGATTAATGGAGTAAAGCTCTCTAACTTAGTTTGAAGTTTGTTTAAGTTGGTTGTTAAGTTGTTCCTTAAATAGTGGATGTAAGAGTTGTACATGGTCCAATGTGAGCCTGCTTTCCCCACACACAGTTTGATATAGATTTGGTCTTTAAATAGTTGAATAACTAAAGCTCAATAGTTATTCTTGTTTTTGGCTGAGCTTTTTAACATGCCTTGTCTCTTTTTTCTTTATTGAATACCAAGTAACAGCCTTCTCATACACTAAATTCTCTCCAACACATATGAACACCTCAAATTTGTCAAGATGAAGTTTGCTATGGTGAAGGCTTAAAATCTCCTACTTGTACCAACCACTAACTTTGAAGCCATAATGGACATATGAATTGCCACAACATCTCTAGTAATTAATTATACATTGCAATATTTAAGAGTAGTTTTCCACTAACTTGAAGTATTATAATTATTGTCACTTGATAACAAACTATTCCAAATAATGATATAATATTGTACTAATACTTTCTCTCTTTTTCGTTCTCAATCAAGTTGTTATACCTAGAATCTAATACAGTTGCTATGTAGAACCCACCCTTTTAAATCTCAACCGTCATAGTTTTTTTTTTATTATTTTTATAAATAAAATTTGTTTTATTTTTTCCTTTAAATTTTAAATTTTAAAATCTCCCGATCTTATCCCAATAACCAATAGATCATGGGGAGAAGGCCTCGGAACTCACGAGAGAATTTTCACCTGAGGCCTAGCCTCACTTTCTTCTTGGTTTTGTGAGGTGCCGGCAGCAAGGAGAAGGAAAGGAACTCGCCACCAATTTTTGTTCCCTACTACGTTGAAGTAAGCACCCTCTTTTTCGGATCTAGGGTTCGATCTCCAGTCGCCTATTGTTTGTATTTTTTTATTTGATTGGGTGTTGGATATTTTCTGTGATTTGATTTGTTCGTCGGTCCAAAACTCTACGATTGCTTATTTTCCCCGATCTGGCTTCTCAACAACATGTTAAAATTATGTAATGTATTCCCTTAGTTCACGACTTTCATTTTTGGAAAGTGGATGATCTAGAGTTCAATTAGTTCATAATCCCCTATTTTGTTTCATCCTGGTTTTGGGTTTTTACTAGAAACTCAGCACTATAATTAAAGGGATTCATCTTGGAATTATTACGGCTTTTATCTGAATGGTTAGCGTCGGCTAATGTTTAGGATCTCAAATCTCCAGTTTTGGGCTGATTCGACTGTAGTTGCAGAAAGGACCAGCACCATGTTTCAATGACGTGGAATTATATTGAATGAAGACTTGTCTGAGTCCATGCCACTAGCATGACCACACCAACTGCCAACAATAATATTGTAAAATTTGGGTTATTGATGCCTTTTAGTTCTCAGATTGGATTGGAGAAATACCTTGGGGGGGTGTGAAAAAGCAAACATATGCTTAACTGTGTTAAAGGTTGGGTGCATATTAGTGAAATTTGAAGTGGACAATAACCATGAAATTGGTTGAATGATTGAGGGGTTGAAATGGTTCGGATTAAATTCGTTTTAAAGATGATGTTTTGGGTCGTCATCTGATCTTAAGTTAGCTATGTCTTAGCTTTAATCCTTGAGCCACCCACACACAGCCACACACCCACAATTATAATCAAAGTGTTGCTCTGATTACACACACAGCCACACAATATATATATATATATATATATATATATATATATATATATATATATATATATATATATATATATATATATATATAGTTTGGTTTTATAAGAGATAAATACATTGTATACCCCGATGTTTGCTTACATAGCTTGTGTTTAGAGTCTTAATTAGGATTAACAAGTGGTTAATCTTTGTATTTAGGATTTGGAATCTAAGTCAAAATATTATGTGCATGTTATAGGATCTTTGCATGAATCCTGATTTTTGTGTCCGAGAGGTTCTATAGATTGGGGATATTTTCCAAGGTAAGTAAACCACATATATACCGTATATTTGTATATCTAAAATTGTTTATTTTTGAAAATAATTTACATAATTATTTAATTATTTTTTGTTTTATTGTGAATAAATTTTCATGATATTATATTTAATTGTTTTGGGTATAAGATGTTATGCATATTATTATTTTCAAATTTATTGATTATTTATTTATTTGTTAATTATTTAATTGATTTGCATATTTTATTCAATTATGTATTTATTCAGTTATTGAATAATTATATTTTAAATATTGTTGTCACATATTGGCTTTACTATTTTGAAATAATTTGAGTTATGCTCATTGGAAAATGAGATCACCGAATTTCATTATTTTTGTGTTGACATTGATTTTGAACCCGACATATTTTGATATAGCAACTTGTAGTCCCCAATTAACTTTGCAATAACCCTGTCATTGGGGGTTAAACATTGACCATGTTGACATGAACCTCTGATTCTGATAAGGAACTATAGTTTCGCACCGTTCCGTCGGTGGAGAATAACGGCCTCTGATAACCTGGCTCGTGTCACCGAGGGTAAATAAATGAATTCTGCTGTTTTCTTTTGGCATTTGTTATTTGGGGGACATATATATTCGATCGTTTGAATAATTATGTTTGTTTGAAATATTCTGAAGTCAGGTTTTATTTTAGATATTTATGGTACAACGCTATACTGAAGTATATTTTTTAAAACATTGAGTTTTTGTGATCCCTATATTTTTTTTGTGTTTAGTGGTTGCTTACTGGGCTATTTAGCTCATAAATAGTTGCTCTATTCTTTTCAGATCAGGAGTAGGTATGTGGTGCCTATCTTAGCGGGGACCGTTGAGTGAACACCAGGTGGTTAGCAGGAGAATAATTTTTCTGTTGAGAACTATGATTTGTTATTGGTCTAAAACTTTGAATCTTGTACTTTTATTTAACTTCGGATCTTAGTTGTAAATTGGATTATTTTACTCCTTGAATTCTTTGGCTTTGTGTTAAGTTATGATTTATATTTGAGAGACGGGTATTGAGGCCTTGTGTGCCCACTTGGTCTCGGCCTCGTGGGTATACGGCCATTTGTCGACGCATCGAGTGCGGTGAGCCGGGTTCGGGGCGTGACATGCTATACCTAGAAAAAATATTTTTTAATTAGTTGATGACATCTTAATCTAAATAAGATTTAAATTAAAAGCAAATGTTTGACTTTGCTTGGATTGGATCTTAATTACATGTGCTATATTTCTATTTTATTATTTTATTATTGAGTGAAAGCATGTTCAATATTATGCCAAGCTTTTCTTTCTTCTTTTTTTCCGTTGCTAATATTTTATTATCTATGTAATGCATGTTAAAAGGCACTTTAAGATGTAAAGTTGCTTGATCAACTAAATAAAATTTCTAGCATTCAGTTCTTGTTTCCTCTATCCTTTACTGCCTTCTCCAACAGCCATATCGATAGTAAATCTTGATATATCAATTCCAGTAGACTGTTATGTGTTTGATTGAGGAAAATCGGAGAATAAGGAAAAAAAGGAAACCTGGTGAGGATATTCTTTTGCTGGGTCTTGCTTGAATTGAAAAAAAAAAGAAGTTGGGCAATGAAGAGGGCAAATAATGCTTAAATTTCATATTATAAATCCATGTATGTTGTTTCATTTTTGGTACAATACCCTATTTAGTCTCTTTATTTGACTCAACCTATCCCTTTAGTCTCCTTATTGTAATTTGAACTCAATTGATCTTTATATTGATGATTTGAGGTAAATTAACTCCAGTCAATGACAGACATTATCTTCTCTGTTATGTACTAGACTTAATTTGCCTCAAATCATCAATAGAGGGACTAAATATGCAAATTGAGTCAAATACATGGACTAAATAGGGTATTCTATAAACTTTCATAATACCACATCAGCAACATCAGACGGAGAAGAGAACGTCTTTCACGGGCTTGATCTATTTTGCCTCTAATCATCAATAGAGGGACTAATTTGGGTCAAATTACAATGGGGGGACTAAAGGGGCAGATTGAGTCAAATACAGGAACTAAACAGGGTATTCTATCTTGTTTTTTCAGTGTAATTTGTCTTATTTTAATGATACACAGGTTATTTTGTGCTAAATGTGTTGCGTAACATGTCTTGAGACAAAAATGTGAGAATTGGTGTATCTCTAAGCAAAATGAGCACTAGAGAGCATTCCAAAGAAGCACACGCCATCAACATAGGGTTGTTGATGGCTTGCAGCACACTGAAAGAAGAATTTAAAGAACACAGTCCTCTGTATAGTTCTGCTCCTCCCAGCATGACCATGCTGATCAAGTATGTGTGTGCTCCTAACCGTGTAGATCCCTGGACTCATGTTTGTTATTTAGAACTGAGTTCAAAAGCCGCTAAGGAAGAACAGGGGTTAAGCACGCTCTGAAGCACTACCATGCATTAGCCAGTAACCTGCAAAATAAAACCCAAACATTAGGTTTCACTGCGGATCTTTTGGCAAATTCAGACTAGGTCTAGTGTTCCAGTTAAGAAGAAGAACAACTGAATTAGGCCAAGTGATTGAGGGACAAATATCACCTATGCAATGCAAGTGCATATACGGATCAAGTAATATAGTGTGCTAAAAAGCATGGTTGTCTATCCAAGAGGAATCAAAAAATACTGCAATGAACTATTACCATATTATTTAGCCTATAGACTTGAGGATTCCAGCGTATGCCGGTGCAAGTGAGAAAGGAAAGCATTCAACAAAAATCAACAGGAAGGGAACCAACTACGAAAGAGATGTTCCAGGATTAGACTACTTCCTAGGTTTTTGTTCAAGCTTTGGATAAGGTTGGACTAGATTATTGTACCGAATTTGGACTTAGAGAGTTTCTTAATTATGCTACCATTTTTCTTAAAGTGAGTAACAACTAGTCTCATACAACGCTGAAATAGACTATTCTATGGCTACATTACAATCAGTGAACTCTAACTAGGAACATCACAGGTTCAGAAGATATGTAATTTGTCTCTTAGAGCAATCACCCTTAATCAAAGAGAAATCATAATTTCTTCAATAGTTCACTCCCTACAATTGCACTACATAAGGAGTTCTAAATTGAACCATTTGGAAAGAGCATGGGAGAAACCTCACTCCTAAAGAACTCTATCCTTAGGCAGAGACTCGTGCTCCCCTTCAATCACAGCATGCCTATACATCGTGGACCTCTCGATCATCACATGCGTACAACTCACAAGAACTGCCGGCTCTTGCTATGATAGAATTCAAGAAATTAAAGAACTCAAGATTCAATCCAAAATGCAAAGGTACAATTTGATAATCAATGGACGATTTTAAAAGCCTAGAACCAATGTCACAAAGATAATAACCCTAGTTCATATACACCCAAAACACTAAGGATTTTAGCTATCTATTATTGGAGAGCAATCATACAATCCTAAGAAGAAAGAATACAAAATTAAGCATTAAAACTCCCTCAATCTTCTCCTATGTAGTGATTGATAATGGTTGCTACAAGTCTTCAATTGAATCATTTAGGGAGACTATCGCCGATTTTCAAACCATACTAAGACCTTTGGTAATACTCCAATAAGGTGTCTTGAATTGGAGGAGGACTGATGTAATCCTTCCTTATTCTTTCTCTTTCTTGGTAGTCAAACAATACCCTAAAATCTCTCAGTAAATTCTTTTATACGATAACTCTTACAGGCTGTTTACGAGCATAAAGACGAGAGTGTAACCATCTGGAGGTGAGCAACTGCCTACTTTATGAGCACCTTAGGGCCATAAGTCCTACAAATAAGGTTTTATGTCCCGATGATACATTCCAGCTTATAGTTGTAAGTGTTAGACAGTAAGCTTCACTGTCAGGTGCTTGCGACCCTCCTTACGGGCATGCATCCTGCTTGTATATTCCTCTACCTAACCCTTATGACATGGCTTATGGTCGTAAATCTTTTTTGTAAGCCCTTCTGCCTAGCTTTCATACTCGTCCATAAGGCATTTGCATGCGTGCAAGCTGCTCTGCCTGAGGCTTATAACCATAAGTAACGGCTGTAAGAGGGTCAAACTCCTGGTTGGCTTGTTCTTTAGTTTTGATACCTTGGGGAGTTCTTCCTTCATCCTTTTGCTCTAGAATTCCCTAATTTGGCTTACTAGGGCTCGTTACTCCTTGCCCATAGCCTAAGATAAACAAAATAGTGATTAAATACCATTTTTCATCAAAATAATGTAAATACATGGCTAGTGAACATACAAAATAATATGAAAATATATTCATAGATGCACTTTTCAAACAAGTTCATGAGATTTTTGCGGCTATCTAAATTACAATTCAAGGGAAACTTTATCTTCATCGTTTCTTCAAAAAGTTTGAGGGAGTTTTTCATTATGATAGTAATCTTTTCTCATTAATGGATAGCATTTGGGTTTCTTGTACTATGAGAGGCTAACCCCCTAGTGCCTTAAACCATGAATCTTGAGGATATTTTGTAATTAACTTTCCTATTTTATGCATTGACTAATTGTTTACTTTGCTAGTCATCTATGTTGTTCTTCGTGCTTGTGATTGTTCGTTTGATTGCCTGATTAGATATTTGAATTGCATGATTATGATTAATAAATCATTCATACTTTTGTCTAAACATATATAATAGGGGATCACTGCACGGCTAAAGATTGGGTGTACATGGATTAGGGTAAAACTTAATACTGAGGTTCATGAGGCATTAATGCAACCATAGGAAGTTTGATACCGTTATATGTGATTAGGGTTAGTCACTTGGTCCAAAGGAGCTTACTATATTAGGAAACTCCATGGTCGTAGAATTCTCAACAGAGTCACTATAGGGATTCAATTGCAAGCAAGGCTCAATGGGATTGATATTTGGGTGTCATTCCATTTGATTGATCCTTCTTTGGATTTGTCATCCTATTCTTCTTTCTAGTTTTCAATCCTCAGTTCTCAGTTATAGCAAGCATCAACCATCCTTTTCATTAGCTAGATAATAACTGATAAGTTAGTACTATGAAAGCTAATCCTTCTAGATTTAACTACCAGATTATCAGGTACATTTTACTACTTTATGTAACCCATGCACTTGCAGCATATATGCAAGGAGCGCATTAGGTTAAAAAATGGATTTGAGCATATGCATTCATATTCTTTTTTCCCCAATTATCCTCCATTATAAATATTTAGTTGCACACCCTTAGTGAGTGTTTTTATGCCGGTAGGGATGCAATAGTAATATAGTCAGGTTTTTTGTTTGCTTGAGTGTCATCTGAGTTTATTAAAGGTCTGAAAACCATTATAAAATATAGGAACTTGATGATGAATGCAACATTACTATTTTGTCATGCTTTGTTTTTGTGCTTTGACCTTATGCTATATTATCTTTGGCATTTTCTTTCGGTACTGTTTTAAATAAATTCTGAATATTTTAGATCTTTAATTTGGTTTTCTGTTTTGCGTCGTTCTTGTGATTAGTCTTTGTAGATGATTTTATTTTAGTGTAATGGGCAACAAAATTGAAATTAAATTGTATACATATATATATATATATATATATATATATATATTATTTTAGTTGTTAATAATTTTTATATTTGCCAATGCATTAAATTATTTTAAATAACAAAAATGTATTTTGGATATATAAATACACTAAACGTGTTAAATTATCTCTATTATGTGGAGCACATAATAGTAAGTTCGAAATAAAAAAAAGAAGTCATATTTAATAAGATTTATTCATATATGAATAACCTAGAACAAAATTTAATTTTCTTTCACACTATTCATGGGGATCTCTTTTTCTAATTTAGCAAGCTTGGATTCACACACTTGATTCATATTCTCCATCATGTCCGAAAGAGATGTTGAAATTTGCAAGTTGTCTTGTAAGTTCTAGATTTGCATTATTTATATCAACACAAAATATTTGCCTACAAATATTTTCCTTCTGCCTTAATTTTCATTTGCAATTTATTCTGGGCATATTGAAGAACAACTTATTAATTTTGATTTCTGCTAAGAAATTGGTTTTAAAACTTTATTTCATATGAAATAAAATTGATTATACTAACCTAACTCTCGCATGGAATAATTTAGTGATGGATTCAAGTCTAAATAATAATACCAGTAAATAATTTTGTTCTACTTATTAATAGATATGCAAGTATTGGAGGTATATGAAATGTATTTCTTTGTTCATGTAAAAATTTAAATACATATCATTGTTAATATGAATACGTATACATACAACATGGTGACACTTACCTCTAGTTGCTCATCCAATTTTTATACTACTTCAATTTGATATCTCAAAGCTTTAGCAACAGATTTCTTTTAGACTTGAATAAATTCTTTTAGAATTGAATATAGGTCAAAAGTCAAGCATTATTCATCACTTTGCTTTTAGAATTTAATTGGTAAATCACACTACAAAGAATGTTACTAAAAAATAGATAAAAATGGAAAATAGTTTTGACATAGATTGAATAAAAAAGATGGCAAGCATTAAAGTGAATGTTACCCTTCATTACATTCTCTAAGAATTTCAAGAGGTCTAATTGCTGAAGAAACTTTATATTAATGAGGTGATCATTTGCATATTGAAGATGGCACATTCGCGATCCTATGCCTTTCAAGGCAATCCCATGAAGGATTGTTGATCTCATGGCGCAATTGAATATTGTACTTGGTACATTGTGGCTAAGACAAATAGTAGGGAGAGAGGGGGTCCCCCTGTTTAAGCGCCCTCTACAATAATAGACATAGCCACATCAAGAGCCATTTGCTAAAAACATTTGCCTTGGAGGAGGTGAGAGTGGGCCCAATCCATCCAATTTATCTCTCACTAAAACCCCGCACTTTCAGGAGTTCCAAGAGTAAGTCCCTATCTAGCATATCAAAAGCATTGTGAAAGTCCAGTCCACCTTGAGAATAAGGCCAGGGAGGCTATGCTTTTGCATAAAGAAGATCAGCTCTTGCGCAGTAGCGATATTATCAGTGATACACCATCCTTTGATCAATGCAGATTGCGTCAAGTCAACCAAGGCATCTATTTTATGGCTGAGTCTAGTGGCCAACAGTTTTGAAACAATTTTAAGCGATGAATTAATCAAGCTGATTGGGCAAAAGTGTGAAGGGTTTATGGTGTTTGGACCTTTGTGATTAGTGTAATGCTTACCAAATTAATTCTTTCCAGATTGGCTCTACCCCAATAGAAGTCCTCACGGAGCTTAAAGATGTCCTCTTTAACTATCTCCCAGTATTTTTGAAAGAACAACATCAGGAGGCCATTAGGGCCCACAGCCTTATTTGCACAGAGTATAAAATATATTTCAAAAACAAAAAATTGACAATAAATTTTTTTAATTTGATAAAAATGAATAGATCACAATTTATTAAAAAAATCATATTACAAAATAAAACAACACAAATAACAAAACAGAAAAACAACACCACAAACAACAATCAAGCAACAAATAGAAACCAAAGCACGAGACAAACAAATGCATGCAAGAAACAAAACCAACTACAGGAGGCCCGAAGATTAACTCTTTTGCTAGCAAGAACGCTCACATGATGGATCACAGATGTGAAGAATTTCCATTTGTGTTGGTGCTCAGGAAGTCAAGGAAGTGCCGGAGTGTGTCAATTGCATCGCATGGGAGACGATGGTTCTGGGGTCTCAAGCTGTAGAAATCCAATCAAAAAGCATGTATATGCTCTTGATAATAATATGAATGGAATCAAGCACACACTGTTTACATATTCTTCTATTTCTTTAAAGCCATATATTCCAGAAAATAACTTTAGAAATAAGATCCCACAGCGTGCATTGCCTGGCTTCCAATGTAGGGAACCAGGTAGTCCAAATATCCTCAATGGACTCTTGGTGGGGGAGAAAAGGTATGCATACCACAATTTTGTTAATAAAAGTTCCAGATGTGCTCTGCGAAGGTTAAATGAAGGAAAAGATGATCCGCTATTTTTGCAGCTCTGTGGCAAAGGACACAGATATTAGTGATGCCTTAGTTACAAGCTCTTTTAGCAAGATTACTAAAACAAAGAATTTTGTTGTTTCAAGTGGTCCAACAAAATAGGAAGATTTTGCTTAAAACTATAAAAGATTAAATTAATGATCACATGGACCGAGCTAAAAAAAAATTTGATGCGCATATCCTTCATTGGAGAGATGGATAACTTCTAACGTGCGTGTCAAAAGTTTCATTGAATACTTCACATATTCCTTTTCACATATTTTGTTTTAAATATATATATATATATATATATATATATATATATATATATACTTTTTAGAAGCACATAATTAGACGGATTTTAGATTAACCTGTTCTATAAACAAAATTAGCATTAAAGCCAAAATTTTACAGCCGGTTTAAAATAACTAGTTTAAAAATATAAAACTATCATTTTAAAAGGCCTAACTCTCTCTCTCTCTCTCTCATTTCCCTTTCACTCTCTTTGAAGACGAGCTCTATCGCCGCCGCTCTCTCTCGTTACCTTTTCACTCGCTTTGAAGGCGATTGCCGCCACCACACCACTGCAAGCCAACGTCTCTATCTTTGTAGATGAGCTAGACCTAGCCATCGCTGGAGTTGGGGCTGCATCGCTGACTGTGCTAATGAGCTTTTCCTACACCGGAATGAGGCTATCCGTCGCCGGATCGGCATAATCGAACTATAGGTATGCATGATTTTACTACTTTTCCAATTTGACTCTCAGATTTGGGAATTTGTGTGTTGTTGAAGCTATTGGATATTTAGAAAGCTTTTTTTGCAACCTGTCTTGAGATTTGAAGTTCTTGCTGTTGTTTTCCTTTATAGATCTGGGATTATAATGATTGATTCATAGAGTTCAGCAATTTTCAGTAGCAGAATTAGAAGAGGGCAATGCTAACCCTACCATATCAATTTTTTGATTTTGGTTGTCGACCATGCATGCATATATAACAACCAAGTAATTTAATGAGAACACCATAGCTTGATCTATGCGTTGTGACATTTTATCTATGGTTATAATGAATAAATGAAATAGCAACATGCATGAAATCTGGTGCATTAGTGAATTTGCACTGTCGAGTACATAGTGTACTTATTTATGTGTTAATAGCCTCCAGATGTGTATTAACTAAAGTTTTTATGAACATTATGAAGAGTAAAAAGAAAAGCAATCGCTCTTAAAGCAAATTGCATTGTGTGATGCTGGAATTTTCCTGTTGTAAAAGTACAGACGGTTTAATTAGTATTTTTGTGTTTCCATGCTGTGTGGCAGCAAAGATGCAATAAGTTGATTGGCTGTAACTGTTAATCTACCCTGTTGATTTTAATAAGGATAACTTATCATACCTCTTTGTGATTTTTTTTTCCAAAAAATTACTAAGCATCATCTTTGGATGCTTTCCGAATTCCTCACTGTGTAACCTCATGGTTTTGAACATAGTCACCTTAAGCATGTCACTCTATGATTTGCATGATGCCGCTGGTTTCATGTAATTAATGAATAAAAGTGGTTATGAAGAATATTTTGTACAAGTTAGAAAGCTATTAGGTCCAGTTTATTGAGTTTATTTTTTGAAAATGTGCGCATATATTTTACTTAATGTTCTATTAATCCATTTTTACAACATTAAAATTATGTCTGTACCCTCCTTGAAATTTATCTCAAGCACCAAGATGCAAAATGTTTCTGGTGTTCTTGTCTTCATGCAATCATGTGGGCTTTTTGTAGCCAGCTCCCACCACCAGATATCCAGTGATTCTAGGAAAGCAAACAAAAAATTGATGCAATTGATTGATTCTGCTGTTTTCGAGGATATAAATGATTCTCTAAATGATGAATTAAATGCCATATACCTGGGTTAATTCATTTTATATAACTGAGACTGAATTTTGATGATTTTCTCATTAGATTGAGGAAACTCTCTTAAAGAACGACTAGCTACCGCAAAGAAAGAAATAGCAGCCGCAGAGCAAGAGAAGCTTGAGAAAGAAAGGTTTGGAATGCATGGAATTGACTTCTTTCAATGGTTTACTTTTTACTCATGCACTTTCTTCCATATTGTAATTTCTGCATCTTTAAGCATATCATGCCATTGGAGTGATGGTTACTCTTCTTCTTTTAAAGTATATATATGTGAGATGTTATGAAGCCATACTGGGATAATGTGCTGTGGAATCAACAAAGTTTTCTTGCCTTGGAGTACATAATTTAGTCCATTATTATGTTTGAAATAAGTGCAAAGAATGAATAATGCTTTCTTGCCTCGTCGTAAATAACTTCCTCTATCAAAATCCTCTAAAGAAGTCCATTGGCTAGCAAACAACTCCTTTATTTGTTGGAGATTTGATGATTGTTTCTATGCTGCACTGCACTGAATGCTTCATCCTAGCTTCAAATAGAATTATTTAATTAACAAGCTGTAGCTATTGTTATGCCTGTCTGGTAGGTCTTTGAGCAAAATTTATACCTTGCTAAATGAAATTGTTGTTTCCATTGTCCACTATATGTAAGAATTATCTTTTGCTGAATAAACTTGTAATTTCCTGCCTGTTTATGGTTTGTGTCTTGAGAAACGAGAGTATCATGTTCCATATCATATCATATCCGCTATTTCTAATTTTTTTACAAGGGTATTTATGAGAAATTGTTCAGAGAGACAGACATGGCAACAGCAGATAATGACATAAGTTCTTTATTTCGCTGATGATCTGATCCCTAATATAATTCAGCATTTCAGATATTATTTCTCAATTTTAGCTGATTCTAAGAATCTATACATCATTTTTTTTCTTTTTTGCTCTCTGCCTGCAATTCGTTGATTTGCTCAATTTCATCTAACATATACGGCTAAAATTTTGATTTTGATTTTTTTTTAATGCTATATACATAGGTTGAGGATGTTGTATTCGTTGAGTAGGCTAATGTTAGTGGATAAAATCTGAAAATAATGTGTCTCAAAAGGTTAGTTGGTTAATAACTTTTGAAGTAGATTTGTTTATACTTAAAAGTTATAATTTTCATTATCATTTCACCATATTTTTTTTTTTTTAGGAAATTTGTTAAAAAGCAATTCATGCATATTGTAGTTTGAGCAATCTAGACCTTCAAATAATACATAGGGCTTATAAATTGTACTTTGACTAAGAGTTGATTTAGTCTGTTGATTTTGATCATCGTTGACTAGTCTTGTTTCACATTTTGATATATATTTGATGATAATATTGATCATGATTAATTGGGAATTTTTGATTTATGGGAAAAGGTGTGTTTTATGTTCATTGTAAATTGGATTGTAAAACTGTGAAAAACGAACCTTCTGATTCATTTGTTTATTTATTTTTTCTTATTCTTGTGCATTAATTTTCAATGATTTTGATGAACCTTTTCCTTTTGGGCACTATGAGTTTATTCCATTTCTCAGTGTTGAGATTTGTTATAGATAATTCATCGGCCAAGCTTTTAATTGTTTACAATGATTGAAAATCAATATCAAAACGCAATGTTTGCTTGATCTTTGATGTTATAAATGCATTTGCTTTTGCTGCTTATGAATGAGATCTCTCTATGTATGTTTTTTGGTCGGTGCATCAAATTAAGGCCCTCTTTTTGTTCTGTTAGAGTGGATAATTGAACTGTGAGATATGGTTCTTGAGGTGAGTTGCTTTGTGATTATGTTTGAAGATTTACTGGTCTTAATTTGAATATATTAAGTTTGAAAACAACTGTTTCTAACCTATTTATTGTTATCTGAAAAGAATTGTATTGGTAACCAATCATACTTTTGAATACTTTATTTGATAGGTGAAATGTAAAAATTATTTATGTAGAGACTATTGTAACCAATTCTACAACTTTTAAATTTTAGAAGTGGTTATAATCATCACTATAGCTATTAATTTTCAATTCTTTCTAATTGTTTTAGAGGCGGTTATAACCCCCTCTATAACTCATAATTTTTAGAGGTGGTTATAACCGTCTTTAAACTTGTCATAAAAACGTTTGCATATGTAATTCTTACCCCAACACTAAAGTGTAGAGCCGGCATGATACAAGGTGATTTAGAGACTGGTGAAAAAACCAACACTAAAGCTATAGAAGTGGTTTTAACCGTCTCAATAGGAAATGAAACCCGCATTTGAAACTCTTTTATAGTGTAGTGTGTGTGTATATATATATCACATCTTATTCAAAATTTATTTAATAAAATTAGCTTTTATATAAGTGATCAACCTTTTCACGTATTTTATGTAAAAGCTATTAAAGAGAAGGACCAAAATATAGGCACCTCGGCTAGAATATCATCCCATGGTCAACAGATAGTATGCGAGAATGGCTTATCGGTTTCAAACCCAAGCCTAGCATTTGCACAGGGCTCATGTTGTGCCTGACACAAGTCTAGTAATATGGCATCAGATTGTGCTGGCGGTGGAGGGTAAGGCTTGGTTGACAACTTGAATTTTATGTGACATGTTTAGCAAAAGTCTAGAGGTATGTTCAGCTTAATTCCTTATTTTTTATTTCTTACATTTTTATTTAAATTGAATTTTTAGTTCTTTTTTTCAAAAGAACAATGCAGCTTTTTCATGTTTAAAATATTGTTTCTTCTATTGATTCCTTTAGAAGCAAAATATCAAACAAGCATCACCGTTGAAGTTCATGTTAACTCCGGCGAGGGTCACCGGAGAAGTTTCTCCTTCTAATGAATGTTTATGTGTATATATTTGTAGAAGAAGACAAGAGATATAAATTGTTTTCAGGCTTCCAAAACAACTTACTTTCATTCATCCAAAATAGCTACATATACTACTCAAAAGCATGTAAGTAACGTGGATACATAACACTACAATGATAACCTAAAGCTTAATACCATACGTCTAACTTGCCAAACTAGTATGTATTTTTCTACATGGTGTTGTCACAGAGAGCATTGTCACCTTAGCCCCATTTTTCTGCCATCTTTCAATCCTTAATCAGAGTTTCAACAAATCCTCCCCTTGATTGAGGATTGCATACTCCTAACTGCGCTCTCAGCATTCATTGATTCTGTATGATTAAAGGTTTAGTGAAAATGTCTACAAGCTATGCTTTAGTACTCCAGTACCTCATTCGTATAATGCCATCATGAATCAACTTGCGAATGAAGTAAAATTTCATATCGATGTGCTTCGTTCTGCCATGCTATACTGGATCTTTTGCAATGGCAATCGCAGACTTGCTGACCCACCATAGTTCAAAGGCTTCAATGCATTCCTTTGCACAATCTTTCAGTAGTTTCCTCAGCTATAAGCACTTACAAGCTGTTGTTGAAGCTGTAATGTATTCTGCTTCAGTTGTCGACAGTGCTATTACATCTTGCTTCTTGGAGATCCACGTAATGGTAATCGAGTCCAATTGAAATATGGCCCCAGTTGTGCTTCTCCTATCATCCTTGCACCCAGCCCAGTCATTGTCAATAAAACTCCTCAGCTTTGAATCTTTTCCTTTCTCAAACCACAGACTAAAATTAGAAGTCCTTGCTATGTATTGCAGTACTCTCTTCGTAGCACCAGCATGTAGTATGGAAGGTTTACTCATGAACCTCGACAGGACTCCAACTGAATAAGCTAAGTCGGGTTGAGTGTGGGTCAAATACAACAACTGACTCACTAATCCTCTGTATCTATGGTCATCAGCATCTTTTGTTCCATCTTGGGCAGTGTATTTCTCATTTGAGCACATTGGAGTTAGAGCAGGTTTGCAAGATAGCATGTTAAACTTTTTTAAGGGATCCAGTGCATATCTTCTTTGGCTCACAAAGACCCCATAGTAATCTCGCAATACTTCTAAACCTAGGAAGTAGCATACCTCCCCAAGATCAGTCATGCAGAACTCTTTTTGCATTTATGTTTTGAAGTTATCAACCAGTTGCTTGGATGAGCTAGTGTA
This sequence comes from Dioscorea dumetorum, assembly GCA_902712375.1. NCBI lineage: Eukaryota > Viridiplantae > Streptophyta > Magnoliopsida > Dioscoreales > Dioscoreaceae > Dioscorea > Dioscorea dumetorum. The sequence goes on from CACTHL010000492.1 coordinate 4,929,337, forward strand.
TAGGATGTCATCCACGTAGAGACATACCAGAATTATGCTCCATTGTTATCACACTTTGTATAGAACGTGTGTTCTATTTCACTTCTTTGAAATCCTTGACTTGATAGATATGAATCTATCCTTGTATACCAAGGACGAGGGGATTGTTTAAGCCCGTATAGTGCCATTTTAAGTTTGTACACCTTCTCTGTTTCACCTTGTATCTCGTAGCCCTTTGGTTGATCAACATACACATCTTCTGCAATCTCCCCATTTAAGAATGCTGACATGATGTTGAGGTGATGCAGTCTTCATCCATTTTGAGCCGCCAGAGCTAGTTGAAATCTAACAGTTTCTAGGCGAGCCACTGGTGCCTCAACATCGACTCCCACTTGTTGAATAAAGCCCTTAGCAACGAGACGGGCCTTGTTCTTCTGAATTTCTCCATTAGCATTGAATTTAGTTTTGAAGACCCACTTTAGTTCAATGACTTTGGTGTTCTTTGGCCAATCCACTAGTTCCCACTTTTTATTACGTTGAATAGCTTGCAGTTCTTTATGCATAGCATCTTGCCACTTCTTGCTCTTGGTTGCTTCTTCAAAGGCTGTAGGGTCTACTGCATGTAAGGCAAGTGAACACCTATCATATACATCAATTAGTGATCTCGTTCACCTTAGAGGCGTTTCTTCATCATGGTCAGCAAGTGGTTGTGGTTCACTTTTCGTTGATTCATCTTGATCTTCACTGGTGATGTCTTCATCTGGGTTGCCATCATCAGTGATGAGATCATCCCATACATAAGCTTCAGACTTATTAGCACTATCACTCCAGTCGTAACGATCATCTTCACGAAAGATTACATCCCTACTAAACTTCACTTTCCCTGTATCTGGATTGTTGAGTTTGTAGGTTTTAGTTTTCAAATAGTATCCTACGAATACACACCTTTTAGACTTGTTGTCGAGTTTTAGTAGACTTTGTGAGGGGATCTACATCATTGCCACGCGGCCAAACACTCTTAAGTGCTTCACATCCGGCTTCACTCTCGTCCAGGCTTCATATGGTGTTAAGCTTGGCAGAGCCCCTATTGGCAAGAGGTTCAACAGATAGACAGCTATGGTTGCAGCTTCTACCCAAAAGGTAGTTGGCAAGCTACTGCACTTCAGTAGATATCGAATCTACTCAACTACAGCCCTGTTCTTTCATTCCACTACTCCATTATGCTGTGGAGTTTAGGGTGGAGTGAACTTTCTTCGTATTCTAGTCTCTTCATAGTACTCAGTGAATTCCTTTGATACGAATTCGCCCCTCTGTCAGATCGAAGAAGCTGGACCTTCATCCCTGTTTCTCGTTCTACTGAAGCTTGAAATATCTTGAATTTTGCCAAAGCTTCATCTTTGTTTCTAAGAAAGAATATCCACATCATCCTAGTGAAATCATCAATGAGGAGAAAGAAGTACCAGTTATTGCCCATAGACTGGACATGTATTGGTCTGCAAAGGTCTATACGGATTCGTTGTAGCTTCTGATTCGTTCGTCTCGATTTCTCGGTGTCGTGGCAGAAGGGTTGACGAGTTTGTTTTCCATACACGCAGTCATCACATGTGTCTTGCTCGTCAACTGGTGGAAGTCCAGTCACCATCTCCTTGGCTTTCAGCAACTTCAACGCCTGAAAGTTTGTGTGCCCAAAGTGTTGGTGCCATGTCATGGTCTTCGACACCTTTTTCGCAGCCATATAAGCCTGTCCCACCTTAGCAATACTTAAAGGAAACATATTGTTATATGTTTTCCTTATCTTGACCATAAGCTCGCTTGAACTCTGATCATAGATTTTGCAGTCTTCTTCTTCAAACCTCAACTCATATCCCTGCGCGAGTAATTGTCCAACGCTCAAAAGATTGTGAGCTAGCCCTAGAACGTACTAGACGTTATTCATAACTTTCACACTCCCATCTTCACCTCTTATGGCCACGGTGCCCTGGCCGACCACAGCGATCTCTTTATCATCTCCAAGTTTCACTATGTGCTTCAGCGTCTCATCTAGCGATTGGAACAAGCTTTTCTCTCTGTACATATGGTTAGAGTACCCGTTGTCAATTATCCAAACGATGTCTTTGAACTTCTTTCCTTCAGATTGCAAGATGAATAGGCTTTCACTTGGACCAACCTCATTCTGACACATGAATGAGTTACTTTGCTCCTTCTCCTTCTCTTTCTTTTCTGTGTAATTAGCTCCTCTCCTAGTTGTTCTTTCTTTAAATCAGCAGTTCGCCTTCACGTGACCGAACTTCTTGCAAACATGGCACTGGATGTTGCCTTTGTGAGTTTTCCCCGCACCATACTGTGGTTTCATTTCAACTCCCCTTTCCTTGCCTCATCCACGACCAGCACCACGGGAGAACCCTCTTTCACATCCGCGGCCGGGTCCTTGATCAACCTCCCTGATCATAGGATGTTCGGAGCGGACGTGAAGAACCATTCCTTCTCCCTACTCTGCTTGGCTTACCAGTCGTGCTTCATGGGATTGAAGTGAGCCTGTGAGCTCATCAACTGTTAGTTCAGTGATGTTTTTTGATTCCTCAATGGCTATTACAATATGGTTATATTTGGAGCTTAAATTTCTCAGAATCTTCCCCACGACTCCTGTGATGTAGCCTTGAACTCCTTCAGTTCCTTTTATTCGCAAGCACTCGAACGACTGCTGGAGCAACTGGAGCTTCACCGCCAAAACCTTGGGGTTGCCATGGTACTGTCTCTTCAGCATTTCCCATGCTTCATGAGCTGTATCAGCCGCCGAGACTTTCGAGTACAAAGGCTTGTCCATGGCTTGTTTATCATTTACAACTCTTTGGCGTCTTTCTTCTTGAATTCCTTAAGTCGAGCTTTGTCTTCAGTCTCCAGTATGCCCTGTTCCACCAGATCCCAAAGGTCGTGAGAGTGATATAGCGTCTTCATCATTTTACACTAGTGTTCGTACTCCGTTCTGTCGAACACCGGTATCGGTCGAAGGTTGGTGTTGGTCATGAGTCTTAAGCCCTTGTTATCTGATTGTAAAGGCAGAGAGGAAGTTGGTTTAGAGCTCTAATGCCACTGTTAACTCCGGCGAGGGTCACCGGAGAAGTTTCTCCTTCTAATGAATGTTTATGTGTATATATTTGTAGAAGGAGACAGGAGATATAAATTGTTTTCAGGCTTCCAAAACAACTTACTTTCATTCATCCAAAAAAGCTACATATACTACTCAAAAGCATGTAAGTAAAGTGCATAATACATAACAGTACAGTGATAACCTAAAGCTTAATACCATACGTCTGACTTGCCAGACTAGTATGTATTTCTCGGCATGGTGTTGTCACAGAGAGCATTGTCACCTCAGCCCCATTTTCCTGCCATCTTTCAATCCTTAATCAGAGTTTCAATAGTTCAGAGTAACTAAATGGCAAATCGGTTTATGGAGAAATGACTGAAAGCTGGAATAGTTAATTTGTTTCAGTTAATCAGAATTTATTTATGGCACTATAAAGTTCACTATTTACCATTAAACATATAGTGACAGAGGATTTAGTTATAAATACAATAAAACCCTACAACAAAACACTTGACTCTATAGGAGCCGAAATATCTGCCACTATGGTCATGATTAATGCGATTATTTCCCATCCGTTTACTTTTTTAGATATCATTTGCCATCATCTCTTGATGCTTCAACTTCAGTGGAAATTATTTTTTATACATATATTTATCCATGATATTTTTCGTAATGTACATAATTACATACATATAAATATAAAATATGAGAATACCCATCTGCTTTTACTTAGAAGATAATGATTTATTGATTGAATGAAACCATGTCTATGTATATTATTTTCAATAATGTTTTGTAATTTATTTAAGTATTAATTTGAAGTGGATTATTTAATTATGTAAATTATAAAATATATTATATATATATAAGTAAAGGAATCATTTTAATTCCAATTAACCCATCAAAAATTGTTTAGAAGAGTAAGAGTAAAATAAAATCAAAAGAGTAGCCAAATCAGGTTTGAGTCAATGCAATAACTAATTTTGCCATTTTTCCAGTGGTGACATGTCAAAACAAATTCAAGAGGTCAAATTAAGCAGTGGAGGATTTCACAGATATATGTATGCAAATATATTGATGATTAATATATAAATTTAGTATACATTCTTCAGCGGGACTGTAAATCAGAAATAAATTAAAGATTTGCATGGCAATAAAAGAATAATAACAAAAAAATCATATATAAATTAACACACGAAAGAATCATCCCTCATTCTCCTCTCTAATCCTTCTTTATGGGTCTTGCCTCAAATCCACCTGCTTTTCTTGTCTCGAGTGAATAAGGCATGTATGTTCCAAGAATCTTATCCCACATTACAAAGAATGGCTGAGAGAAGTTATATTTGCTACCATAAAGCTGGTGGTGAATATCATGGTACGCACTGTTGTTACTGAAGAACACATGAAGGATATTGCCAGGGAGCCACAGTCCACAATGGTCATCCACAGTCTTAATGGTAGCGAAGGAGAAGAAGAAGATTCCGGTCCGGGGAGTCATGCCGGAGACAAGGAAGGAGAGCGCACCGCCAACTGTGTCAAGGAGAAGGCCTTCCAAGGGATGGTTGTACAAAGCTCCGAAGGCATAAGGAACCACAAGAGTGTGATGCTTGGAGTGTACATGCTTGTACAAGAACTTATTGAGATGCATGTATCTATGTATGAAATATTGCCATGTATCCATCACAACCATTGCCACCAAGAACTGCAGCACAATCACAAACAAACTAGGCTGTGCCTTCACTGTTCCACTGTCGTCGTTAATGATCTGCATTAAAATTCACAATTCATGAGTACCTATAATTTAAAACCTAGGCTGTGCCTTCACATGTATTTTTTTTTTTTGTAAGTTACGTAAAAAAAAAGACAAATATCGTTTGATCACTAGCTAACCGTGAACAAGGAAAGAGAGACAGCGATCTGGAATGCTTGTTGAATGAGGACACCTTTGACGACTGCCATCTTCGAGACTATGTTTTTAACATCTTCTTCGGCTCTGGTGTGGAGACGGTAGTTATCCATGGCTTTGCCATCTAAAAGGATGTAGAGACCTGAGTAAAGCCAGTATACTAATATGGGCACAAAGGTCCCTAGTAACTCGTCAGACATCATCAACGCCATTTCTATGTATTTCTGCTTCTTCTGAATGACTGCTCCCCTTGGTTTGTGAAGGCAGGCAGTGCAGGGCGTTTTATATTTATATGGAGCTAGCTGTGGCTAAATACGGGTCAACAAAGTTAGGCTGATCAGACTCCGATGGGCTTGATGTAGTCAAGCTATGAAGGTCAACCGTGGGGGCTTGCTTGGTAATTAATTGTATTTTATTAGCATAGTTCTCCGTCTTCTATGGGATGTTTGATTAGTGGAATAGGTCTCCATCTACTATTAGATGGCTATGTCATATTAACGTCTATTAGCAGCTTCTGCCAGAAGAAGTACATATTACTTTATTATAAGAAATTAATTTTGGTCAACAGCCATTGTTTTCTAAACTATGGAAAGCAAGTGATGCCGAAAACATTTAACGGACACAAAAGAACCTTCCCTAGCATGAGAAGGTGCCAAATATTTGCAGCTCAAACTCCAGTCAACTTTGTTTTAGCCTTCCAGGTGGACTATGAAAGATATATAGGACACTTACTCCATCCTTTAAGTATGTGATGTCACTTAAGCATCATGCATTAATTTTTTCAAATACAAATTTCAAATTTTACGCTATAATTATTCTAGCGTGGCATAATTTATCACCTTATGATGCCACAGTACTATCGAAACTTAAGAAAATAAGAATATACTTCGAATCTTATCTACATTAGTATAAAAGAGAGCAAACAAAAATAACAAGCAGCTCGCATTGTATTTACATAAACTTCAATTAAATTTGCTTGGCTAATTATTAATCCGCAGTTGGATCTTTTCTCTCGTAAGAGGTTCTTTTTTCTTTTATTATTCCCATCCCCATATGCTTAATTAAAGTTTTATTTTGTTCTTTTAATTTTACATATTCAAGACAATCAATGAAACTTCCTTAATTAGTTTTTAATCTATAATTTGACCTTTTCTCTCATGATTTTTTTTCTTTATAATCCCCATCTCCACGTGTTTGTGTCCCTAGGTTTTGTTCTGTTATGGTGATTTCCCATTAATGGTAAAATTTAATGAAGTTTTCTTACTTATTTTGTTATATATCTTTGACCCTTTCCTATTCTGAGTTTTTTGGTTTTCTTTAATAGTTCCATCTATGTAAACATTGTATTTGTCTGACCATTTCATGAAGTTATGTTTATTATTATGATTTCCCAACAATAAGTCACTTTAATAAGGCTTCTTTACTATTTTCTTACCTGTATTTGATCCTTTGGTCCGGTGAGATGTTTTGATGGCTGGATTATGGCCATCTCTCTAAACATCTAGTCTTTGTGACAATTCTATGAATTTTTTTGTGATTATTTTCTTCTCTTTGGGATTTTTTTTTTGTTTTGCTGTACTAATTCTATTCTTTTTTCTACGTATCAGCTGCATCTCGTGTCCTTTGCATATTTTGACTTATATAGGAAGCCATATCTTCTCTCTGACAGCATGTTGGATGCGGCCAGACAATGCTCGAGCTTCAATTTTTGTCAGGTTTGTTTTGTTTTACATTTGATTAGATATTTTTAATTAGGCTAATTGTGCCATTGTTGTGCGTGTCTGACAGGCTTCCTGTGAATGAAGTTCATGTGAATAAGTTTTTTTTATTGTTAACCTGTTTGTGTTTTCACCAAGACATTGTTGAGAAAACTATACTCAGAGCTTTGCAGGCCAGACAAATACTAAAGGAGTAAATGAAGAAGTGGGCTACGAAGTACGTTGCATGGGAGAAGCATACATGATTAGATAGTTGCTTTTTATTTCTGTCGTTCACTTACTTTGTCTCTGTCCTTTATGTTGTTTTTTTGTGTCTCTTGTTTTTATGCCTTTATATTAACCAACAAGTAAGGTAATGAAGTTAAGTTGAGAAACTTCAAATAGCTTCATTCCTCTACATTTCTTCTACACAAAAACGCAACAACACATGTCTGTTTAAAGACTATCAGTGGTATCAGAGCTCGGAAGGAAACCATGGCTGGAGGCTACTGTTCCCTTCTTCAATGGAGAAAACTTCAACCTGTGGATGCTCATGATGAAGACGATGTTCAGGTCGCGAGATATGTGGAATCTCGTCGAGAACGGCTTCAGCGAAGAAGAAGACGGCAATAGGCTGACTCAAAGCATGAGGAATGATGCGAAGGCCTTGTATCTAATTCAACAGGCACTTGATCCAAAGATCCTCATCAGAATCTCAGAGGCAAAAACCGCCAAAGAAGCATGGGAAACTCTCATGACAGAGTTTCAAGGAAACTCAGACACAAACACCGTAGAACTCAATTCGTTGCATCAGGAGTTTGATGTTGTAAAGATGAAACAAGGAGGGAAGGTCCAGGATTTCATCAGCAGTGTACTAGATGTGGTGTTTCGGATCCAAATGATGGGAGATCAAGTGACTGAGAAGTCAGTAGTGGGAAAAATACTGAGAAGCCTTACACCAAGGTTCTCTCATGTAGTACATACAATAGTAGAAGCCAAAAATGTGAATACACTCACCATTGATGCATTGAGTGGCTCTTTGAAAAGCCATGAGGCCATCCTAAACATTGCAGGTGAAGAAGAAGAGGTGAAAGCCTTACATGCAAAGGGCGCTCCCTTCGGTGATCATAGTCAAAGGGGAGGCTGAGGTCGCGATCGTGGTTTCCATAGAGGAAGAGGCCATGGACGTGGGAGAAGCCATGAGTTCGGGCATGGCAACGACGCCGGCAAACACAGAGGAGTGCAATGCTTCATATGCAAAAACTTTGGCCACATGAAGGCCCAATGCTGGTATAAAAACAAGGAGGTGAATGTCACTGAAGAAGCTAAGGAAACGGATGAAGGACTGTTGTTCTTGGCGGGCGACGGTGGCATAAATGAGGCTGGAGGAACCTGGCTCATTGACAGTGGTTGTTCCAACAACATGTCAGGAGATAAGAAGCTTTTTAAAAACCTAGAAGATTCTACTCACCAAACCATTAGATTGGGAGATCGAAAAGCACTGCAAGTTGCCGGAGTTGGTTCCATAGTTCTCCAGTCAAGCAAACGGAAGTCTAGCACTTTATTAAATGTATAATATGTGCCTCATGTCTCTCACAACCTGCTAAGTGTGGGTCAGTTAATGTCGGCAGGTTACAACGTTGAATTTGCAGATGGAGAATGCTCTATTATAGAAGCAACAACTAACAACAAGGTGGCAGGAGTGCGAATGACGTGGGAGCTGCAAATGTTGTACATAATGAGGAGACGGTCTCAGGTCTATGGCATAAATGTTTTGGGCATCTAAACCTAAAAAGCTTAAGCCTTATGTCTGAAGGAAAGCTCATGCATGGACTTCCTAATATTAAGTCAACAAGCCCATGTGAGATAGCCTGTAAAGCATGCTCCTTAAGGAAACAAACGAGAGTTGTGTTCCCTAAAGGACAGGCACGAAGAGCTTCCGTCCCACTGGAGCTCATCCATGGAGATCTTGTAGGACTAATGCAAACGTCTTCACTCGGAGGTAACAAATATTTTTTCTTGTTAACAAATGACTTCTCTAGGCACAGCTGGGTTTATTTTCTGCAAAGAAAGTCTGATGCACTTCAACAATTCAATTTGTTTAAACTATATATCGAGAAGCAAATGTCGTTTCCGGAGAAAACTCTCCGAACTTATGAAGGTGGAGAATTAATCTCCGGGGAGTTCAAATTTTTCTGTGAGCTCTCTGGAATCAAGCAGCAATTCACGGCCCCTCGGTCAACTCAGCAAAACGGCGTTGCCGAGAGGAAGAATAGAACTGTGACCAAGATGGTGAGGACCATGCTTAAGGAGAAAAGGATGCCATTATAATATTGGGTTGAGGCGGTCGCCACCGCTGTCTACATCCTCAACCGTTCACCTACGAGAGCGCTGAATAACACTACACCATATGAAGCTCTGACTGGGTCAAAGCCGAACGTAAACCATTTAAGGATTTTTGGGTGTTTGACTTACACAATGAGGGACCCGTAGTAGAGAAGGAAGCTCGATGCCAAGTCAGAAAGAGGAATTTTTATTGGCTACTGCGATCAGTCCAAAGCCTACAAAGTCATAAATCTAGTCACTAAGAAGATCCAGTTCATCAAAGATATTCAGTTCTTTGAAAAGAAAGGCTGGGATTGGTCCAGCAGTGATGAGTCAGTTACACCAAACTTCGGGCCAGCAGACGACGTGGAGGTGATGAAATAAATCATGACTCTAGATCTCAGCCGTTGCATGCATATGACGAACGGGAGGAAATTAATCAACATGCAACCACTTTCTCTCCCGAGAACTCACTTGGAGACGATGGAACTCTGGCGAGGTATAGAAATTTAACCGATATATATAATACCTGCTCCTTTGCTCTCATTGCAGCAGATCCAATCTCATACGAGGAAGCCATCAAGAGTGAGGGTTGGATTACAGTAATGCAAGAAGAAATGGAAGCTACCCATAAGAACCAAACTTGGAAGCTGACGACCCTGCCATAAGGAAAGAAGGCAATCAGGTTAAAATGGATTTTCAAATCCAAGTTTAATCTTGATGGCACTCTGCTAAGGAAGAAGGCTCGTATAGTCGCGAAAGGGTACGCACAGCAAGAAGGAATTGACTTTGAAGAAGTCTTCTCCCCTGTAGCTCGAATGGAGACCATTAGAATGTTCTTCGCCATTGGAGTGCAGACGAAGTGGGGCATTCACCAGCTTGACATAAAGACAGTCTTCCACAATAGAGAATTAAAGGAGGAAGTATATGTTGCTCAGCCATAAGGGTTTATGATCAAAGGGAAGGAAGATTCAGTATACAAGCTAGAAAAGGCCCTGTATGCGCTCCACCAAGCTCCGAGAGCTTGGTATAGTCACATTGACAACTACTTTCACCAACAGGGTTACAAAAGAAGCCTCAATGAGCTGACAGTATACAAAAGGCACAAAGGAGAATCAGATGTTCTATTGCTGTGCTTATATGTAGATAACATCATCTACATAAGTTCGTCATCAGAGATGCTAGCTGAATTCAAAGAGAACATGATGAACACATTTCAAATGAGTGATTTGGGTGAACTGAGATTTTTCTTAGGTCTGCAAGTAAAGCAAGAAACTGGGGCTTTATTTGCATCTCAACAAAAGTACGTAGAGGACTTGCTAAAAAGAAATGGAATGGTGCATTGCAAGCCTGTTCCCACTCCAATGAATTCAAATGAAAGGCTGAGCATAAATGACAGCTCAAGCAAAGCTGATCCCTCATGATATAGAAGAATTGTGGGTGGGTTACTCTACCTTACTCACACGAGACATAATATCACATATGCGGTGGGAGTTATCTCTCGGTTCATGCAATCACCCACTATGCATCAATTGGGAGCTGTGAAAAGGATTCTTCATTATGTGCCAGGCACAGTAAGTTATGGGCTTCAATTCACTCATAACACTGAGTTCAAACTCACAGGCTACACCGACAGAGTCTAGGGCAGTTCACCGGATGATAGAGGTAGTACCTCAGGCTCGGTGTTTTCACTCGGGTCTGCCGCCATCGCATGGAGCTCAAAGAAGAACTCAATCACAACATTATCTAGTACTGAAGCTGAATATATCTTAGCCACTTCAGCTGCATGTGAAGCAGTGTGGCTTAGAAGATTGCTTGAAGATTTGGATGAAAAGCAAACAGAGGCCAGTGTAATTCGCTATGACAACAAGTCAGCGATCTCATTCACAAAGAATCCGGTTCTAAATGATCGTACCAAACATATCGACACTCGTTTTCACTTCATCAGAGATCTTTTGAAGGATGGAACAATAGAGGTGGTGTATTGCAGCACCAATGATCATAAGGCCGACATTCTCAAAAAGGTGCTGCCAATTCACAAGAATAATCACTTGCGAGATACTCTTGGGTTTGTGGAAGCTCTGAGCAAGGAGGTGTGTTGAGAAAACTATACTCAGAGCTCTGCAGGCAAGACAAATACTGAAGGAGTATATGAAGAAGTGGGCTACGAAGTATGTTGCATGGGAGAAGCATGCATGATGAGATAGTTGCTTTTTATTTCTGTCGTTCACTTACTTTATCTCTGTCCTTTATGTTGTTTTTTTTGTGTCTCTTGTTTTTATGCCTTTATATTAACCAGCAAGTAAGGTAATGAAGTTAAGTTGAGAAATTTCAAATAGCTTCACTCCTCTACATTTCTTCTACACAAAAACACAACAACACAAGTCTGTTTAAAGACTATCAGACATTTGCCATGTCTTTTGATGATACATGGTCTTGGATTTGGTTATTTTTCTATTTGTGCTTTGAACCATGTACTGGGGCTTTATACAACACTTGGTTGCACTGGTGGGGCAATTTTGGGGTGGATAAACCCTTTCACTCGCATCTAGAATGCAACTTAATTGAGCTGGGGATCTTCCAGACTTCCAGTTATATTTGAATGAAACTTAATTGATTGCTTAGATGTTTTCCAGTTTAAAATTGCTGAATATTTTTTAATTTATGCTTTATAGTTGCTTTTGTCTCCTTGCTTTTTATCTTTGGGGTTTTATAATTTATTTTGTTGACTTGTGTGTGTGTCAATATTGGAAGCATTAAGGGGCCTAATTTTGGCCAGTGAGATGCTATGGTCGAGTTTTTGAAACCTGAGCCATGCAATCGATGGTGGTGTTTATTCATGACATGGGAGTAGAACTATGAAGATCTTTTTGAGTTGTTTTCCTTTCTACAAACGGATGTGGTTTTCATATTTTTTAATATTTAGTTGTTCTAATCAGTTTGGCTCTTCTTCTACAAGTGAACATTTGTTATTGACGAGTGCATATTGTGTGTGTGTGTGGGGGGGGGGGATTTCATATTATAAAACCATGCATATTACTTGTTTTTTAGCGTAATATACTTTATTTTAGTGTTACACAGTGTATTTTGTGCTAAGTATGGAAGGTAATAGGCCTTGGGACAAAAAAAAAAGACAAAATGGATGTATTTCTAACAAGAATGAGAAGTAAAGAGCATTCTAGAGAAAAGCACAACCTTCAGCACGAGAGTGCTTAGGGCGTGTAGGACGTTGAACAAACAAATTAAAGAGCATGGCCTTCTGCATGGTTTTGTTGCTCAAAGCGTACCGTGTTTATAAAGCACGAGCATATTTTTATCTATGTAGATATCAAGATTCTAGTTTCTTATTCAAAACCGAGTCCAAGTGCCACCAGGTAGAGCTTGGGTCAAGCACACCCCGAAGCATGGCTGTGCACACTTATTAGCTACAAAATAAAACCCAAAACTTAGGTTGAGAGGGGAATCTTTTGGAGATTTTTTAAGAGGACAACTAGGGTTCCAATCATAGGGAAGATTTGCTAAATCAAGCTAAGCTCACACATCAACTGTTGTGATTTGGATTGAAATTTAGGGGTAATTTCATCTCCATCTTTTCTTCAAGAAATTTGAGGGAGTTTTTCCATTATGATAGCAATCTTTCAATTTTTTATGAATAGCATTAGTGTTTCTTGTACTATGAGACTCTAAACCTCTAGTAGTACCTCAAACCACAAACCTAGAGGATGCCTTGTAATTGTTTTCCTTATTTTATGCATTGAATCGTTACTTATTTTGTGAATCATCTATGTTTTCTTCATGCTTATAATTGTCGCTTAATTGCCAAATTATACATCTTATTTGTATGATTAGGATTGAGAAATCAATTATACTAAATTCAAGCAAAGATAATAGGGAGCAAGTGCACGCCAAGAGATAGGGTGTATGGTGTCAAACCTTCCAAATTAGAATAAAATCTAATAGTGGGATGTTTAATACTGCCAGATGGGATTAAATTTAGTACCAAACCTTCATGTCCGAGAATATTAATCCAAAGTCCTATACCAGGCAAAACTAAAGAAAGACAAAGAGGACGCTCAATTCCATAAATTCCTAGATGTCCTCAAACAACTTAGATCAATTTGTCACTTGTGGAAGCCTTCTCTCAAATGCCCATGTACGCTAAATTCATGAAATAGTTGCCATCAATAAGACAAAGTTGAAAGAAGCTTTTCCCTTTTGCTTGGATGAAAGTTGCTTGACTATTCTCTAAAGTGAATTGCACAGAAACATTAAGAATCCCAGAGGCTTGGTTGTTAAATGCAAGATTGGGGACTCAAGTGTGGAGAACATTCAAGCCGACTCCTCTGCAAGCATCAGTGTTATGCAATACAACCCTTTCTTGAAATTGGGGATGCAAGAGTTGGATCTAACGTGAATGACCCTACAACTTGCTGATCAATCCAAGTGGTGTCATGAGGGCATTGTTAATAATGTGTTTGTGAAAGTTGGAGGCCTTGTTTTCCAGACGAATTTTGTGATCCTAGATGTGAATGAAGACACAAAGGTCCCCATCACCTTGGGCTAGCTGCTCCTAGCCACTACCCATGTGCTTCTAGATGTTAAAGGCCATTACTATTCACTACTCTAGTGTATATACATACTTGTAAACATTGTGAAGATGATCAATTGAGTTATCATTCTTTTTTCCATCTTGTTCTAACATGGTATCAGAAAGGGCTAATAAATCCTAACTCAAGTCGTCATCGCCGGTGATCATCTTTGACCATCTCTGAATCTTCAACCATCAGATCTTCCTCGCCGACCATCTTTTCTTCCTCAAGTCGTCATCGCCGGTGATCAACTCCGGCCATCTCTCAATCTCTGGTCATCAGATCTTCCTCGACGGTCATTTTTTTTTCTTTTCCTCTGGTTGGTCATCTTTTCGGACACAGTTTCATCCTTTCTGGCCATTTTGGTCGAATATAACTATCATGAAGACAAGCACAAGGTGACGGCACACAGTATTGACACAGTGCCGACACACAGTGACAGCGCACAGTGACGGTCAGCAGCGACGGTGCATAGTAACCGTCAACAGTAACGGCACACTAAAAAAAACATAGCTAATCCAGTTCAGCCCTTTGATCCCGTTCTTAGCAGTGGTGCTCTTCTTCACACGGATATTAGACTTAATGGCCATAATTATCTTGAGTGGGCATTTTCAATACGCATGCTTTTGCAATCTGTTGGTCTTACCTCTCATCTTATTGACGATCCCCCTGATGAGGCGACAACTGCTACAGTAGTTGTCAAGGCTTGGCAGATTGCCGATGATTGTGTTATGGGTATTTTGTGCGTGAGCACTGATGTTTCCTTAAGGATGAGCTTTGTCGATCATTTATCAGCCAAAGAAATAAGGGACTATCTTCAATAGCGCTATCTACACACAAGGGAGGCGCTCCATTTCTCCCTGCTACAAAGCCTGCATAATCTTCAATAACAACATCTATTAGTGGAGGAATTCTATACAATCTTCACTCATGTATCTAGTCAATTGGATGCTATGGTGCCAAAGGGATGTTCTGGTTGCAAGAACTGTGTGGCAAAAGAGAAACATGAGCAGCGGAACCTTATGTTCCAGTTTGTGATGCGCCTCCTCTCTGAGTTTGAGGCAGTACAGGTTCATCTTCTTGGACGTACTCCATTTCCTAACTTTGCTGAAGCACTTGCAGCCTTGATTGCTGAGGAGACATGTCTTCATGCTCTTGGTACGACTTCAGTAATCTCACACACTATTTTGGCGGCTCCTCATCGGATTAGAGGGATAAGAACTTCTTCTTCTATGGACGCTATTGTCTGCACTCACTGCAAGAAGACAGGTCACTATGCTCGGAACTGCTGCAAGTTACACCCTGAGCAGCTTGCTAAGTTTCGGGGCAAGCACTCCCTGTATCTCATCGCGGAGTTGTTACTGGAACTTCTTCTTCTGATCCTCTTGTCCATGCATCTGGATCTGCTGCCTCAATGTCTGCATTAGGTACCACTGCTGCCTCTTGGGTTTTAGACTCGGGGGCTTCATTTCACATGACCTTTGATGGTTCTTAGCTTTTATCCTGCAAACCTACTCTTGATGGTACATATATTCAGATTGCCGAAGGAACTTCTTGTTCTGTCACACATCAGGGGATTCTTACTACTTCTCAATTTACAATTCCTGATATGTCCATCATTCCTTAGCTGTCTATGAATCTTATGTCGGCTGGTTAACTCACCGATCTTCACTGTTTTGTTAGGTTTGATGATTCTTCTTATTATGTGTAGGACCATCGGACCAAAGCTGTGATTGGTGCCGTCCATCACCGTAGTGGCTCTCGTGGACTCTACGTTCTAGATCGTCTTTCTCTTCCTTTTTCTTCCGCTACGCCCACCTCCACCGTTCCTACTTCTACGCTCCATGTTCAGGGATCTGCTTTTTCTGCTTCTTCTACTTTTCCACAGTGGCATCATCGCTTGGGTCATCTATGTGGCTCACGTTTGTCTTCCTTAGTTCATCAGGGTGTTTTGGGTCGTGTGTCTATTGATGTTGGTTTTTATTGTTTAAGTTGTAAGATCGGCAAGCAGCTACAACTTCCATATTCTTCCAGCATCTCTAAGTCTAATCGTCAGTTTGATTTAGTTCATTATGATGTTTGGAGTCAATCGCCCTTTACTTCTATGGGTGGTCACAAGTATTATGTTATATTCATTGATGATTACTCTAGACATACATGGGTCTATTTCATGAAACATCGATCTCAGTTGTTATCTATCTATAAGTCGTTTGCAGCAAGGTTCGCACTCAGTTTTCTACTGCCATTCATGTTTTTCGTTTTGATTCTGGGGAAGAGTATCTATCCACTATTTGTCGTTAATTTCTCTCATCTGAGAGTACTCTTCCTCGGGTTCTTTATCCTGTTGCTCATCAGCAAAATGGGATCGCTGAACGTAAGCATTGTCACATAATTGAGACTGCTTAGACTCTTTTGATATCATCTTTTGTTCATTCTCGTTTCTGGCTGAGGCAGTTTCCACGGCGGTTTATCTCATTAACATGCAACCATCCTCTTCTCTTCAGGGTAAATGTCCTGAAGAAATCTTTTTCGCTTTTCCTCCTCGCTATAATCATCTTCGAGTCTTTGGTTGTGTCAGTTATGTCTTACTTGCACCTCATGAACGTACAATGTTAATAGGCCAGTCGATTAAGTGTGTTTTTCTTGGATATAGTCTTGAGCATAAGGGCTATCGGTGCTATGATCCTTCTACACGTCGCATTCGCATATCTCGTGATGTGACTTTTGACGAGAATCACCCTTATTTCTATTCTCTTGCTATTGAACCTCCTTCTTTCTCACCTTCCACAGAGTCTATTTCTCCTATTCCTCCTTTGGAATTGGTTCCTACCATAGAGTCTTCTGTTATTCCTTCTCCATCTCCACCTCCAGCTCCAGCTCCATTTCTATTATACCTCCACCTCCTGTTATTTCTTCTTCATCTCCACCTCCGGCACCATCTTCTGCTATACTTCCACCCTCATCTTCTGACACTTATCCTTTTCACTATCATTGTCGGCCTAAACCCCAGGTCTCCTTTCCTACTCCTTTCGATGCTGCGGTCAGTACTACTGATCTAGTATCCAATGGTCTATTACCTACCTCGACGTCTCGACATGACCTTCGTGATCGTACTACTATCTCTGCACCTAACAGATATGGTTTTTCTACTGTGGGTGCTGTATATGAGCCCAGTACTTATCAGGAGGCAGCTAGTATCCTTGAGTGGCAGTTGGCTATGTTTGAGGAGCTTTTAGCTTTAGAGAAGACATGCACTTAGGATCTTATTCCTCTACTTGCCAAGGCCATTCCTATTACATGCAAGTGGGTGTATAAGGTCAAGACAAAGTCTGATGGTTCAGTGGAGAGCTATAAGGCTCATCTGGTGACTCGTGGTTTTCAACAGGCACATGGTCGTGATTATGATGAGACTTTTGCTCCTGTGGCTCATATGACTACAGTTCACAGTTTGATTGTTGTGGCTGCTGTTCGCTGTTGGGCTATGTTTACATGAGGAGGTATATATGCATCCACCCCTTGGCATTGAGACATCTGAAGGCTATGTTTGTCGTCTTCGTCGTGCTTTATATGTTTTGAAGAAAACTCCACATGCTTGGTTAGAGAGGTTTAGTTCTGTGGTAAGTGCCGTTGGTTTTTTGCAAAGCAATCATGATCCTGCATTATTCATCCATACTTCTCAGCGTGGTCAGACTTTGCTTCTGCTCTATGTGGATGATATATTGATTACTGGTTATGATATGGAGTATATTGCTTTTGTGAAGAAATGTCTCAGCCAGCAGTTTATGATAGGACCTCTCAGCTATTTTCTGGGCATCGAGGTGACTTCCACAGATAATGATTACTACCTTTCTCAGCGTCGATATATTCAAGATCTCATTGTACGCTTTGGCATTACTGATTTACGGACTGTCGCTACACCTTTAGAGCTTCATGTTCAGCTTCGCCCCACTAATGGCACGCCATTAGAGGATCCTTCTCGCTATCATCATCTTGTGGGCAGTCTTATCTACCTTAGAGTCATCACGCCTGATATTGCTCATGTTGTTCATGTGTTGAGCCAGTTCGTTAGTACTCCTACTTCAGTTCACTATGGCCATTTACTTCATGTGTTGCGTTATCTGAGGGGGACAACATCTCAACGTTTGTTCTGTGCCCATTCCAGTCTACTTCAGCTTCATGTTTACTCAGACTCCACTTGGGCGAGTGACCCTGTTGACCGCCGGTCCATCACTGGTCATTGCATATTTCTTGGTACTTCTCTCCTTGCATGGAAGTTCAAGAAACAGACTGCGGTGCCACATTCTAGCTCTGAGGCGGAACTTTGAGCTTTTGCTACGGCCACATCTGAAATTGTTTGGCTCCTTTGGTTGCTGGTTGAATTTGGTGTTTCATGTGATACTCCTACACCTCTTTTCTGTGATAACACTGGTGCTATACAGATTGCCAATGACCCCGTGAAGCATGAATTAACTAAGCATATTTCTGTGAATGCGTCTTTCACATGTTCACACTATTAGCAGTTGACCATTGCCCTTTAGTACGTGCCATCTGAGTCTCAAGTCGCTGACTTCTTCACCAAGGTGCACACTCGAGAACAACATTGGTTCCGTCTTCTTAAACTTTGTGTCTCAGATCCTCCTAATCCACCTTGGGTTTGAAGGGGGGTGTTAAAGCACATTACTATTCACTACTCTACTGTATATATATACTTGTAAACATTGTGAAGATGATCAATTGAGTTATCATTCTTTCTTCCATCTTGTTCTAACACTAGATATCCAAAATGGAAAGATGACACTCACAACCGGTGATGAAAAAGTGATATTCAAGCTCCTAGAAGCAATAAAGCACCCAATGGAGCATGATGACACCTCCTATGGTATTGATGATACTGACAACGTAGAGTGGGAACCATTTGAAGAGTTACCAATGAAACCACGAAGAAAGTTCTCAGTTTTTTGTTTGATTGGGTAATTATTAAAATTAGACCTATATTTAATTAAAAAAATCTACATCATCTACATCTTTAAGTAATTCTTCAAAATCTATTTCCTAACTGTATCTAGGATATCTCTCCTCTATATGTTGTTTCATTTTAACAAATTCTTATGTGTATTAGATAATATTCATTTATTAATTCTTTTATTTTTTATATTCTCTATAAATTGTAGAACTATAATAGTCCTCTAAAGGCCATCTTCCTTCTTGATGAAATATTCTTACTTGTCTTAACCATTCTAATTGTGCTAAGTTATTTTATCCTTATAAGTTATATTAGGACTTACCTTTATATTTCTATCAACCAATTGTTGAATTCTTTTACCTTTGGGAGTTTTAAGAATTACTTCATAGTTTCTTATAAATCTACTATATTTTCTTCTTGTAATAATTTTAAGTTCGTCATTCTTATTATAACAATCTTCAATCCCTTCGAATTTTAGTTCTAGATGTTGTTTCATTGGGTATAACTGGCCTAATTGTTTATCATAATCTTCTATAAATAATTCTCTATACTTCTACAACGTCTCCTTGTTTTCTCTTGGATAATATTTCAAAATTTTGCTCTCCATCTAAAAATTTCTCTTTAATAACATATAGTGTCTTACATCTATCAACCATCTTTCCTATCTTGCATTTGTTTGGTTTGGTATATTGCCCGTGCTGTCCTGATGAAGCAAGGCACCATATAAAGCTCACACTTTTACATTATGAGAAACCTTACCAAATCAAACTTACTACCTGAGAAATGGAAGATATTATTTTGCTAGGAAATATTCAAGATCCGTTAAGACTATGGAGAGTTTTTGCTATCTCTACTGATTGGAAAAAGATGAGCCCTACATTGATGGCTATTTAAAATGTCATCTGATCCTGGAGACAAAGGTGATGAAAGTTTGTGGATCAATACTTGTATCCACTTTACTGTTTATTTCCAAATCTAATTTCCTAAATGTCGGCCACTAAGTATTATATGAAAAAGAATCCAAGCATGGAGTCAAGAATTCAAATTTGGGAATTATAGTAGAGCAAGCATTCCATCAGAAGAAATCATGCTTCCCTCATAGCATGAGTCACATGAAGGGTTAGATAAAATCACATGGCAGAATCTGAATAATTTTTTGATGAGAAGACTCAAGAGATTTCTGTTTTCTTTATTATTATTATGATGGAAAATAAATAAGAATATATATAGTGCGTTGCTATATATACTAGAGTTTACTGTATGCAAACCATGGGCTTTTGCCCATAGTATTGAGTGGGGCATCTTATTCTAAAGTTAGGTTTAGTCTAGTTCTTGGCTTTAAGTCTAAAACCTTATTTTCTCTGATGGATTCCTTAGCTTCTTATCTATAAAAGAAGCCTATCCTTCTTCTTGTAAAGAAACAAGTTTTTATGCAATAGAGCCATCCTAACCTCTCACACTCAATGGTGATTAAACCCTCCTTGAGCGTTTATTAACATTTAAAGGAAGCACATTCAAGTTACTCTAATAGTTTAGCTATCAATATTACTTTTTAATATTAAACGATGGAAGCTTTGAATTTTGGAAGAACTCTCCATCTTTAAAATATGTGTAATTTAGGTTTGCCTTATATATAGATTATATATAAGTTTACCCTCTTTCAACTCTTTTGAAAGACATTTAATTTGGTATGTTTCTATGAGGCAATATTTGTTCATTTTAAAAATTTTTTTGTGTGCGACCCACAACTTGAATGTATATATTGGTATTTGTATAGTTATTTATTGTGTGTATGTATGTGTTTCTTTTTTATAAAGTTTTTTTGAATTTACATTATATAAAGCTTATTTCCTTTCAACCCTTTTGTAAGACATTTGGCATGTTTTTATTCGGTGATATTTGTTTATTTTTAATTTTGTTTTGGGTGATATTTGATATATACGTATATATGCTTGGTTTGCATTTGTTTTTTCTTTTTGTTTCAGTGTTCCTATTTTTTTAAGTTGTTTTTGATAAAGGACATTCCAATGAAACCCCGTAGCGTAAACACCGGCTTCCATACTAGTTATAATGAAAGTTATATGTTCTTATAAAAGGTTCTTGATTAGGAGCTACGCAATTGAACCCCTCAAGCTGAATTTAAAAATAGCACCTTTAATTAATTTAGTAAAAATTAATTTTTATTTATTTATTTATTTAACAACTACTTATATAAGATGTTAATTTGTTTTTACACGGCTGATAGGGTTCTTTATCACTTTAATACAAGTAATTAAAATTTATAAACAAAATTAATCAATAAAAGATCAAATTAAAAATATATCAACATAAATAAATTTAAATTTTTATAATTACAAATTGTAGATTATCCTAAACACTGAAGTACCATGGATTTCAAATTGATAATTAGAAGGATAAGAAAAAATTTTAAAAAATTAATTGAAAGAAGATATGTAATTCATTAAACATTGAATTAATATATTTTAATTGAATAGGTCAAAATAGTTATGGTGATTATTTGGTGAAATAGAGATAAAGTTAGGTGATCATTTTAATTCAAATTGAAATTTAGACTCTAAAATAAAAATGAAACATAGTTTGGTGTAAACACTTATCTATTATTTTCTTATTATTTGTCTTTGAGAGTTGTAGTAAAGTGTTGGGGAAAAGCAACATAATTAGATGAATGTGAACGTAGTAATAAAATGTTGGGGAAAAGAAAACATAATTAGGTGAATGTAAAAGTTGTAATAAAGTGGGCAACTACACACCAATTATAAGCCATGCTCTCGTCCTTCTCGATAGAGTGGGCAACCACACATCAAATGAAGGAGTTGCAGACAGAGCTTGCTAGGACCGGTGTTGAGCACAATGCGATACTTGCGGGCAATATGCGATATAGGCTCGCCCGAGTCATTTGAAACATCATTTCTTGCAGCACTTCTGTTTTGGGCATTGACATTGCTGGTATGTTGTTGCTATTGTCACATGACATGTCCCAGAGAACCAATGGCTGAGGTACAATAGCATTTTGATGTGCACTCTCCGATGCCAAAGGGGCCTTAACGATGGGCTTGTTTGGATCGGCTTTTAAAAAAAAGTGTTTTTTTTTTGTTTTGGGAAGCACTTTTTTTAAAAACTGCTTTCAAAGTAAATTAAGTGTTTTTCTCTGAAACAACTTCTGCTTTTACCCAAAAGTCCAAACAAACATGTTTTTTAAAACCCAGAAATGCTTAACTTATAAAAAAACACTTCTTGGCTTAAAAAAAGGCCATCCAAACACCCCATATATTTGCTATAGATAACCCACCGGAAGGCCTGAATGATGAAAAGGATCCGGATATATTATATAATTTTGTTGACTTTTGTCTTCTTGAAGTTGTTTGTAAATTTGTAATTTTATTAACATTTTTTTATTTTTTTGAAATCTCAACGTGAAATGCATAATATAGTTTGATAAAAGTAACTTCATATAATTTTTTTTACACTATAAACAAAATTGTGCTGAAAGCAATAAAAAAAGACTTGGGAAAAATTGAGCCCAGTACAATGAAAATTGCATAGGATAAAAATAGTGCTAAAAATGTTTTTTTTTTATAAATATTGTAAAAAAAATTTAATTACATGATTCTGCATTTTGGGTTTTTTTACCAAAATAAAAAAATTTAAAATCGGTAAAATAAATCCGGTTTTGATTTAATTTGAGAAAAACTATTAAAGGTTTGTTGTTTTCTGTGTAACATAAATCTTTTACTGTTTTTATGTTTTATATATATTTTTAAAATTTTTTTATAATCAGTTTTATAACTTTATTCAGAATTACACACTTTTTTTAAATTTGTATGGTTAATATAATTTTAAGAGAATATTACTTATAAGTCCCTGATAAGTTTCATTCTTCAGTCCCTTTGATTTTCCGATATTCCATATAGTCCCTCCGTTTTTAGCCATTTTTGTTTAAGTCCCTCTTGTTAAGTCCATTAGTCAGTTTCATGTATATTACCATATATGCCCATGTGAGATAAAAGCAAAAGTTGGTGGGTTTTCTCCCGTCAAGTCACATCTATTCTTGTTTGGTGTGCAGACAAAATCCCAAAGAGGCTTCCCTATAAGCTGCTTTTGATTTTTCTCCCCTTTCCTCTTTGTCTTGTTCTTCCTCATCATCATCATCTTCTTCTTCTTCTTCTTTCCAACGCCATAGAAAGTGCTTTCTTATGTTTTGCCTAGTCTCAATTGTGATAGTAAGAGTGGTACTAATAGCTGATAACCTTATGAGCTTTTCTAAGTTTCATGCAGGTGTTCACCATCAACGGAAACCTTTTGTACTGTGGCGCGATACAAAGGATAAGAATGTGTGCTTCAATTGACCATCTTGAGCTCATGGGAGACAGTAATGGGTGAGATATGTCAGTGTTGGCATTGGACATTTCTGAAGTAAGAGTAAAGTTTGTGACACTTAACACTTTGCTGCCAATTGAGTTGGATGCGAACTTTCAAGACATGTGTCATATATATCATACTTTCAATAAGATTGTCATGAACATCACCCTAGAGGAAGTGAGTGGGTCAGCGAATGGAAACTCGGGTGCTTTTTTGGTGTAGCCCCCTTTGGACAATCTCTCATAAGCTTGCTTCCAGATCTGTTGCTTAACACTGCGAACTAATGGATTCTCTTCATCATTGGCTGGCACAAGTTTGAATTATTGCAAAGTAAACACACAAAAATTACAAGGTCGTTAGCATATTGTACATAGATAATCTAAAATGTACACACAAAAACGAAAAACTACACATGAATTATGTTTTATACACATAAAGGTATGATAATACACAAGAAGTCAAGATGTTACACAGGAACGGTGTATTATACATATGAAACTATAATAATACACATGAAAAACTTATTACACAAAATTAGCAAACAAACATTTTATACAGAAAGAGGGCAAACTTACTTCTTAACCTTTGAGTAATTTCAATAGTTGGCCAATGGACGTGGCCTTTATGAAATTGGTATCCCCGTAGCACATTATATGGGGTGTTTGTGCCAGGCACAATTTCTACATACTGCCTGTCATCTTGAAGAACCAAATGATTAGGGCAATGGCACACCCATTTAAATAGCGCATGCAGTGATGTACTTTCCTTTACACCAAAGCTGCACATGGCTGTCGTCAAAGGGACATCGACCATCATCTACCTGTGAATAGCATGTGCCCAGACATACCTCGTTGCGAATGTTAGGGCATTTAGAGAAATGTTGGGGAAGAAGACGGTCGTCATGAAGTAAATTACGAGGAACTTCAGATATGTCTCCTATTCACCGTCTTTGTTGCGTACAAGCTTGAATAGATTTTCTTTAATGGCATCACGGTGCATTTTATTCAGAAAAGTGTACTTAAATTCGGATTAGACCCTTTCGTGCTTGAGGAATACGATGTCTTCATTGTAGTGGAACCCTAGAATGAGAGTGACGTCTTCTACCCTAAATGATAGCATGCTTTCTCTATCTTAAAGCGCCGGTTGCGATCATTGTAGACTTGTAGCAGCATGTCAAGATCCCTCTTTCTTGCATCTCGTGCCACATCCATCAAATGGGCGAAAGGTGTCCCATGGAGGATCTCCCAATGTCGCATGTTCATTATCTTCTTCAACTCCGAGATCGTTTCAACAACAGGAACCAAATAACACCTTGCATTCACTAGCGTGGTCGTCATCTTTTGTTGTTATTAAAAATATAGATAATGAGTCAATAACTGAAAGATCAAAATCTTATTATGCACAGCAAGCGACAAATAATACACAACAAATGAACAACTAAAAATGACAAATATTATAAAGTACACAACACAGAATGTCGAATTAAACAACCAGCTAAATATGAACAACTAACCAATAATACACAGGAAATAAACAACCAGTCTTCAAAAACTAAATTTAGAGACCACACAACATCGGACCCTCATCTTACTTGAATGGTGACCCAAGTTTGTCTTCTCACCATTTAGCTGGGGTTTTCCTTGAGGGAAGTCACCTATAAACCTTAAACGTAAGCCCTTCAATGAGAGACAAAATCTCCAAAGAACTCAAAGGCGGTGTTTCGAGAGGAAGATGAATGCGGAAAAGGGGATTTCCACTAGCTTCAACACAATAAGAACAAGGCGAGGTGGTGCGGCTTCAGCAAAGTTTTCCATCTCGCATCCCAACGCTTCGGGCCGCCAACCATCCAACGGACTGTAAGCAATTCCCAATGCCGTTTGGTGGGTGTTATTGTCATTTCTAGTGCCTGGAATTGTGTTTAAGGGATTAGGGGTACTCTGATAAATTCTCTCGCCAGATAACTGCGTTTTCACCTCATTTTGAAGCATCTGGACTAAAAAGGTAAAAAACATAAAACGAGGGACCTTTTAGGCATACCGAAACTTGGAGAGATTTATTGAGATCATGCAAACTATTCAAGGATTATTAGTTACTTTCTTGTCTTTTTTTGTTTAAGTTTTGAAAAAGGTTTTATATTTTAGTACTTACATATTTTTTATTTAAAATTGTTTTTCCACAGCAATGATTAAATCACTCCTTATCATAGTTACACTTATTATATCTTTCTCTCTTCTTTCCTCTCTTCTTTTTTCTCTCCTATTTTAAGTTTCATTTCTGTATAGCATTATTAAGAAATCAAAAGCAACACATTTCATCACTTTTATTGGGAAGGTATTTCTTAAGAAATATTTCATGTAATTATTTTATATAAACATTATTAAGAAATCAAAATCACCACAATATTATAATCCAAACGGCTTAAAATAATTATATATATGATAAGAAGACTACAATAATTACACATGAAGGATGACTACTTGGAACACGCACATTAGGGCCGCCCTTATAGAGGTCCTCGCATTGTAATGTCAAAACATAGACGTTGACCATTATACGGGTTCAAGCATCTCTCATTGGACACTACCTGAAACTCTTTATGGTATACATTAAAAATAGTTTCAAGTCTGTAAACGTTTTCACGTATTTCTAGCAATGTAGATGAATGGAAGCACACGCTACAATAACATGGCATCAATGAAAATGAAGTATTTGAAACTCCCCACAATCGGACGATTGTGCCCTCATATTAATTGGGTCACTACCAGCCACAGCGCCATTCTATGATGGAACCATTTCCTCTACCATGAAAGAATTGTTTTGACAATTAAATTGACAAACATAAATACAACATGTCGATTGTTGGTCTTCTTGAATTATCTTCATTAGTGCTTTTGAGAATGTTTGTCTTAATGCAATCTGAGCTTGTGCTTGTAGACCTTTTCTCACAAACAAGTGAGCTAGTAAAAAATATGTTGATTTAACTAAAGATGTTATAGGAAGATCCTTTATCCCCTCCAATACTAAATTAACACATTCAGTAAGACTCACAGTCATATGCCCATACATTCAACTTTCATTATCAAAAGCTTGACCCCATTTTTCATGCGGTATATTATCTAACCACCTTATTGCAGCTACACTGTCATCCTACACCAAGTTATATCAATAGTTAAAATCATGAGCAGTTCTTGAATATCCTATATTAATCACAAAAACAAAAAAATAAGGCAACAACAAATAATAATAACAACATTATACAATCAAAACATGCACACACTTAAATTTTGTAACTTATCGGCATTAAAAAAGATCCGTTGCATTTCTTTATTTTTGAAATGAAGCACAAAGTTTACAGAGATATGTCTAATGCAGTAAACATGATAAATATAAAGGGGATTCATCCGCCACCCAATTGCTCAGAATGCTCTGTTCATAGCCTCGTGATGATTAGAATTAAAACAAATTCTTTCTTGAGGTGTCACATACGCGCGTAAACGCTCCAAGAAAAAATGCCATGCATCTAAGGTATCTCATTCTATGATGGCAAATGCGATTGGAAAGATGTTTTTATTACCATCCTGAGCAACTGCCATCAACAAAGTCCCTTTATATTTTCAATAAAGGTATGTGCCGTCTATTTGTACCACTGGTTTGCAATGTTTGAAAGCCTTTACACATGAGGGAAAACTTCAAAAAAAAGTCTATGAAAGGCATAACTATCACATCCCAAGTAACTTTTGTTATATGGGTTGAATCTGAAGATCAATTATTGTTCAAGGGATAAATTGTTGTAGTGCTAATAACCACTTTGGTAATTCGTAGTATGACGCCTCCCAATTACCAAATGCTACCCCAATTACCAAATATTAAATCCATACTTTTCTTTACGTCAGAGTGTAGTCATATTGATTTTTTATCTTTGCTATCAAAACAAATACATTGATGTTAGACCTTTCCTTAACCAAAGGCGGTATACATTAAGAAATCATATTAAAATCCAGCTTGGAATGATCTTTTGAAATCATTGCCATTGAGCACGTATGAGGATCATTGTACTTTGTAATATATGAAATGTGCTTCTTCTTGCTAAATGATGCACGAATCCTCCAATTGCATCCATCACCATATAACTTGTATTTACCTGAATACTGAGTTGAATCGGACTTGATGACTCTATATTCCATGGACTTCTGGAAGCAGTAATGCTTAATGGCAATGATGACATCATCTTTGGCCTGGAGTTGCATACCTGCATGTAATTCTTTATTAGTCATTACCCCTCTTAATGTGTGTGTACAAAAAGGGATTCTATGAAAATTCTGGTACAAACATCGCTTCCAAATCAAGTGTCTTCATATGCGCTAGAGGCATATATTGAGGCATTGTAAATTTTGCATTTTGTCTAGGAACATTTTCTAAATTACAATCTTCTAGATGAAGGTTCTCAACATTTATTTCACTATTCTCTGTATAGTTGTTACTATCATACTCATCTCCACTAGAGTTCTCGAACTCGTTGACTTCATTTCCAAGAGTATCATGAAAGAAAGTCATTTCGATATCTTGATGTTCATAACTTGATTCTATATATGGTTTCATACCCATTAAGTATCATGCTGGTACATTTGGTGGTTGGTGTGGAGTGGTGAACCCAATATTGCATGGTGAATATCACATGACCTCCACTCTGTTGAGTTCCTTCCAATTTCAGTAACTGCCCACGAGAATGTAGTTTGCTCTCATCCCATGATATGTTGAATGTTATCATCTCTGTTGATTTGGTGTTGAGGGGAACCACTAGTGGCAATAGCAGCACCTAACTCCACACTAGTTCAAGAAATTAAGTATCAGGAAATCTTTTTATGGCATTGGAACATCATTCGGACATCACTGTCATTGCGCAATTTAAATGATCTATAGGAAATCTTGTTGTGAGATGCAGATATAGATAACCTATATTTGATGCGCATTATCCTTCCATCTTCTGTAACTTCAAAGTTCTCTTCAATAATTGTAAGGAGATATCATTTTCAACATAAAAGAAGATTGATTGTTGGAGAAATATATTAAACTATCTCTAATTGTAGTAAATTAGAACAAGTGATCTTTTTGTCATTTTTCAACCAAATGAATATATAGTAGAAATGTAATACAACTATCTTTGGTTGTAGTAAATTAAAATAAGTGATCTTTCTGTCATTTTTCAACCAAAAGAATATATTATAGGAAAAGTAATGCAAGAAGAACAAATAGGGTAAGAATCAAAATATAATGTTTATATAGAGAAGGATTTCGATAAGAAATTTTTTTCTGGTTGAAATTTTAATCATTATATCGAAATGATTGCAGGTTTGACTGTTATAAATCGGACAGTTGGAGATTTGATTGTCATAGTTGTTGATAGTTATAGATTTCACTGTCATAATTTGTAAAGGTTGCAGGTTTAACAGTAATAAATGTTATAATTACAAATTTTACTATTATAATTACTGACAGTTGCAGATTTGACTATCATAATTTTTGCCTATTGTAGATTTGACTGTAAAATGATTCTTACCATGGTAAGTTTGGTCTCATAATTTTTTACGGTTACTAGTTTGACCATCGTATATCTGACAATTAAATATTTGACTCCTATATTACTAATGTTTGCATATTTAACTGTCATAATTTTTCATGGTTGCAAACTTGACCGTTTCAAAATTCTAACAGTTACAAATTTGACTCTAATAATATCTTACCATTGCATATTTGATCGTTGTGTTTTTATTATTGCAGATTTAACTGTCATAATTTTTTACAGTGCAGGTTTAATCATTACAAATCTTGCAATAGCACATTTCATTGTATAATTATTAATAATTATACTGGTGTAGGTCTAATAAGGAGAATTGTAAAAAAATTTTAAGTAGAAGATATTTAACTATTAAAATGTAAAAGTTTGTGATTAAAAAAAGTTATGAAAAACCAAAATTAAGAGATTCTTTTAAAATATTATAAAATTTTTATAATCTAAAACTTTTTTTTAAAATCTCATTAAATTTTTTAAAACTTAAAATAATGTAAAACATGAAAACGGTAAAAGGTTTAGCGATTTAAATTTATTTATTTATTTTAATAAATAGCACCTAAAATGCATAATTCTGTAATTAAAAAAATTTTACAATATTTAGAAAAAGGGCTAAAAACTATGCTAAATGCCAAAATAAATTAAAAAATTGTGAAAAAAACCATGCCAAATACGGAGCCAATGACTATGCCAAATACGGAGCCAATGACAATGGTAGTAAGAAACGGTACTAAAATATATGACAAAGTTTGGCACAACAGTAAAAAGTTTAGCCAAAATATCTTTGTCACCAATAACATAAGCATGGATATTTTTTCCAAGCCAAATATAGTGCCGAAATTAATGTGGCATGATTTTTTAGTTTATTTTCAAGCTTTGTTGTGCAAATTTAGCATATTTTTATTGTAGTTGTTTTTATTTTTTTTTATTTTTCAAATCATGAAAAGTAAATGAGAGAAGTATGAGTTAAATTAATATATGAAGTAATTGGACCTCAGTGCATGTTTTATTGCAAAAGATTAGATAAATAATCAAATAAAATCCACAAATCTGTCAATTTTGATATCTAATAAATTTATTTGTTGTTTTTTAATTTGATTTGACCAGCAAATTTCACACTTTAATAGTTCTATAATGGTAGAATTTTCAAAATAATCCCTTTTTTTTTCTAACTAGCCTTTTTAGTCACTCTAATATAATTTGAGCATTTTTACTCTTTTTATTTTTTAAGTTTATAACATTGCGGCCCCTATGCTAACGGAGATTAAATTTCCTATTAAATAATGCGGATGTGGTTTTATTAGATTAAATTATTATTTTAAAATTAATTAAAAAATAAAAATTCTAAACGGGCTCGGATCCACCAATGATAGCGGATCCAAACCCAAACTCATCCCTGTAAAGTGCACGGGGCAAAGCACGCTCGTCCTTCTGCCCGTGTTTGTGTCTTGATGACCCTCTTTGAGGTAAAGCACGGTCAAACTAGGCTCGTTACGCCCATGTTCTGCCCTTGTTCGACCACGGGTATATAAATCCTGAACTTTTAGCCCTAATTCATCCGATCTTTCTTCTTTTTCTTCCTCTTTTTCCCTTAGTTCCCATTGCTTTGGTTAAGGACAAGGAGCCATTCCTAGACTTTCTCTTTTTCCCTTGGGTGAAGAACCTTGAAGGTAAATTCTTCTTCTCATTTCTCCTTTTTTCTTTTGGATTGGTTCAAGTATGTTAGCCCTAGGTTTTAGATTTTGAATCTTAGTTTGATGCTGATGAATTCTCGAATGCTGGTTCGATTTCTTTCATCCTTTTCTTGGATTATGAAGTGGAGGTAAAGATCCACCCCAATTTACCTTGATCAAACTTGTTTCCTTTATTCTGGAATTCGGAGTTATTGTAGCACTAAGAATTTCATTACTAACCCTTTGCATTCTTAGTTGTTTGGGAGAGTTGGTCTCCATAGAGGTTCTTTGGAATCTTTAGGGACAAGTTCAGGCCATATCCAAGCCTTATTAGGGTTTTGTGGTTTGTAGCATGAAGAGATTCATGCTTCTCTTTCTTTTGTTTTTTCAGTTGGTTTGAGACCTTGTGTTGGTGTAGATGGTGAAAGCTCTGCCAAAGGCAAGGAGCCGATGGAGGAGTAGCACTATAGAGGAGTCGTTCGCCTAAGTTGTGAGTGGGATTTGGTTTGCACAATTCTATTTAATTTTCTCTAAATATATATATACCTTGTTTTGATGGAAAACATGGAATTTATCATAATTGAATTGATGATTTAATTACTTGAAAAGTATTCCCCATGTTTCGTATTCTGAAAGCAAAGTTTTGTTATTGAAAGAAAATGAATAATGCTATATTGCGACATGTTGCTATATTTGTTTGAACTGAAGAATTTCATACACGTATTACACTCCTTGATATGGTTTATACAGATGTGAACATTTGTCCTGGACAAGGACCCTGTGAAATGCTTTATTTGAATTGCATTATTGTTACTTCTTGTGATGTTTTGATGGTGATGGGGTTGTAACCCTCCTGTTGCAGTAAGGGGTCCTCACGGTCCAGCCTTTAGAGGTGGCGTGGTGGACTTGGCTGATCTATCCACTCAGATGGCGCATAGAGCCTTAATTGATGTACATCATGTGTTCAGAGTCACCATACAGACTGGGTGGGTCAACGTCAAGGGCATGAGTGCCTTGACGACTTTGAACTTAGCCGTGGCCACGGCTAGAATTTAGAGAGGTTTTTAGACCATTGCTCCACTGGTTAGATGAAAAGCTCGTATTTTAAGAAAGTATATTCTTATGCGAATTTAATCAGTTTACTGAAGAGCTTTGTGATTTACCAACTTAAGCATCTTATATATATATATATATATATGTTAGGTGTTCAAACCTATAGTATTACTACAAAATTTGATTTGGTCATCTTTTTATTTTATTTTTGCATTATGAGGGATTACTGCTTATCCATTCACTGAGTGACTTTAGTTACTCACTCTCTTCCTTTTTCTCAGGTTGTAGCTAATAGAGGCCTTGTGGCGGACCGGGCTGCTGTACATCTTCCAGTTATTTATTTTAAAGTCATGTTTTCATGTATGTTTCTTTTTCAACATATGCATTGCATAAGAAGATGGGTCCACTAGTAGAATCGACACTCTTATGCATGGTTTATGTGCTTGTCTAATTTTGAAAACCTTGTTGTATTTATGACAGGCATGTTTTGCTGAACTCTTTTATCAAAATACTGTTTAGTAACTTCCTCTGTGTTCCCTTGTATCCTATTTTCAGATTATTGATTTCTATAAATTTCTGTTCAGAGTTGTTCTTCTCATATTGTCAGTTAGCCTTGCGGCGACTCGAGGGTTGAGTAGCGTGAGTGTCCCTCCCCAGGTTGTCACGTGTCACCATCCTTTGGCCAAATGCCCAGTTTCTCTTCCATCCTTCCTCCCCCACTCCCAAGCCCACTCTTGATCTTTTATTGCTAGAGCCTCTCCGACCCACTCCAATGCTTATTCAGAGGTACCATTCATCCACCATTGTTGATGTTTCACTAAAGTCCCACTTTTGCCGACGATCACCATTTTCTCCTTCACTACAATAAAAACCAAAAACTTGCAATGAATTGAAAACTGGAGCTTTAATTACAAGTGGTTCCTTTTTATTTAAAGAAGAAGAAGAAAGATGGTTGCAAACAAGTGAACTACGTACAGGCTTGGGCAGGTGACAAAAGTGCTCGGCCTGAAAGACAGAAAAGAAAGAATGAATTTCTGTATTAAGGAAATGAAGAACTAAAAAGAGATTAGAGATTCAATGTATATCTGACAATCATGGAGAGGTTGGAAACAAGCTATGATTCTAACAATGATAATGGCATTCCCAGCAATCCCATTCGCATGTTTCAGTTCTCTGAATCTCGTGTGGCTCGCTGCTTGGCACAACAATAGTGCTCTCCCTTCCCTCAGAAACTCAACCACTCCACCACAAATCCAAACAGATCAATTGAAAGCCCTAAAGATGTAATCTTTCTTATCCCAACTCAATGACATTGGAGAAAAAAAGCAAGAAATTGAATGAAGAAAAGGTGAGATTTAGAGATCAAAGATGAGAGCTTTTTTATACCAAACTTCAGATGATCCTATGGATGAAGAGCCTGGAAGCCATGTAATCAAGAAGAGAATTCAAAATGAGGAACTAGGGATTTGGTTGGAGAATGGAAATGGAGGTGGATGAGTTCAGGTTTGGATCCGCTATCATTGGCAGATCCAAACCTGTTTAGAGTTTTTTTATATTTTTTAATTAATTTTAAAATAATAATTTAATCTAATAAAGCCGCATCAGCATTATTTAACGGAAAATTTAACCCCGTTAGTATAAGAGACTCAATCTTCCAAACTTAAAAAATAAAAGGAGCAAAAAAAATAAAATTATATTAAAAGAGCTAAAAAGGCCAATTAGAAAAAAAGATGGACTATTATGAGGATTCTACCTTCTATAATTGATTAAAAATATCATTCTTTTGTTCTTGAATTCAATATTTTGGTTGGGTTGCGCCATGTGAACATTGTGTTAAGAGCTTAACAATCGTTTCCTTTATGAAGTTAATTTCTAGATGTCATGTGTTGTTCAATGCACCACTGAACATTATTGATAAAATAAATTATTTCTAGTTGACTAAATTATTCACAATTTTTTATTTGTGAATTTTTAGATTTTGGATCCATAAGATTATATTCAGCAATTGTCAGATTGCACGCATACTGGCCAATCACATTAACTGTATAAGGCAGATTCATCTTGTGTTGGTTTTGGAGTTTGATAAGTTTTTAATAAAATGTTAATAAAGTGAATGCATGTTAAGAATTTGCATAAATATAAAATTTATATTTCAATACAACTGTGTTTTTTATCTGGTTTGAGTTGAAATTCAAACTTATACATAAACATTTTATGAAAAAAAAACACAGTACTAACAGATTAACAAATCGTTAGCATCACTGGTTATAAAAATAGTATATTGTGGCACACATGCATCATTATTGCATAAAATTTCAAATTTTCATTTTAAAAAGGGAATACATTATGCTCGCGTACGTGTTATCACACATTTAATCATGGACTTAGTCTCTTGTAAGCCTTGTCTTGGCCTTAGCTAGAGGGCTAAAACGAAGTTGACCGGCACGGGAGCACTCTTTGCCATGTTCTCATACGAGAAAAGGTTCTCTTGTCATTAGTCAAAGGTACAACATAATTAACTGGAATTTCATAGTTCACTAAACAATGCCCAATAACTAAATTTATTATTTCTTATAATAAAATACGAATCACTTCTTGTGGCACACTGGTTACAAATTACTATGGCAAGGCCATCTTATTTGTAGATGGAGAGACCTATTCCACTAATCAAACATTCCATAGAAGACGGAGAACTATGCTAATAAAATACAATTAATTACCAAGCGAGCCCCCACGGTTGACCTTCATAGCTTGACTACATCAAGCCCATCGAACTCTGATCAGCCTAACTTTGTTGACCCGTATTTAGCCACAGCTAGCTCCATATGAATATAAAACGCCCTGCACTGCCTGCCTTCACAAACCAAGGGGAGCAGTCATTCAGAATCAGAAGAAGCAGAAATATATAAGCTAGCCTGTTAGCGATAAATTACATAGAAATGGCGTTGATGATGTCTGACGAGTTACTAGGGACCTTTGTGCCCATATTAGTATACTGGCTTTACTCAGGTCTCTACATCCTTTTAGATGGCAAAGCCATGGATAACTACCGTCTCCACACCAGAGCCGAAGAAGATGTTAAAAACATAGTCTCGAAGATGGCAGTCGTCAAAGGTGTCCTCATTCAACAAGCATTCCAGATCGCTGTCTCTCTTTCCTTGTTCACGGTTAGCTAGTGATCAAACGATATTTGTCTTTTTTTTACGTAACTTACAAAAAAAAAAAAATACATGTGAAGGCACAGCCTAGGTTTTAAATTATAGGTACTCATGAATTGTGAATTTTAATGCAGATCATTAACGACGACAGTGGAACAGTGAAGGCACAGCCTAGTTTGTTTGTGATTGTGCTGCAGTTCTTGGTGGCAATGGTTGTGATGGATACATGGCAATATTTCATACATAGATACATGCATCTCAATAAGTTCTTGTACAAGCATGTACACTCCAAGCATCACACTCTTGTGGTTCCTTATGCCTTCGGAGCTTTGTACAACCATCCCTTGGAAGGCCTTCTCCTTGACACAGTTGGCGGTGCGCTCTCCTTCCTTGTCTCCGGCATGACTCCCCGGACCGGAATCTTCTTCTTCTCCTTCGCTACCATTAAAACTGTGGATGACCATTGTGGACTGTGGCTCCCTGGGAATATCCTGCATGTGTTCTTCAGTAACAACAGTGCGTACCATGATATTCACCACCAGCTTTATGGTAGCAAATATAACTTCTCTCAACCATTCTTTATAATGTGGGATAAGATTCTAGGAACATACATGCCTTATTCACTTGAGACAAGAAAGGAAGGTGGATTTGAGGCAAGACCCATAAAGAAGGATTAGAGAGGAGAATGAGAATGTTAGGAAGTTGATTAAGGATTCAGAAAGCACAGGGCATGACGACGTGCAGCATAAAAGCACTATGGTTGCTTCTCAATGCTCACACGAGTACACAAGAGATGATCATACTAAGAAGAGCCTACTGACAAGTGAAATGAAAGCTCAAGAACTTTGATAGAAGAAGACAGCTCCAACCTGTTTCATTGAATGTTTTTTGTACGAGCATCAATGCTCAGAAGCTACCTTATTATCTGCTGGTTAGTTAGTTTATCTTTCAGTTAATGTGTTTTGTATAAGTATGAACTGGTTTGCTTTGAATCAAGTAGTGAAGGTTGATGGAATTCATGTCACTCTACTAAAAACACTTACACTCACCCTCTCACCTTGATAAGAACAGAGATACAATTCTTTGTCAAAATATACCTCTTAAGTGAAGAGTTAACAATTACACAGCCTCTTCATCAAGCTCATCACAGCAGCTGAGATTTCCAATAGACCAGGACAGTGGTATCAGAGCTCCGATCAAGCTCCTTCTCTATTCTAACACATTGAGAAGACTCACTTGAAGGCTATGGCAGCTGCGAGTCATCAACAGGTGCCGGTATTCGATGGAACCGAGTACGAATTATGGTGCAAGATGATGAAGACCCTTTATCGTTCTCATGACTTATGGGAACTAGTTGAGAATGGGATACCAGAGGTTGAAGATGAAGCCAGGTTGAAGGAGCTGAAGAAGAAAGACGCCAAGGCCTTATACATGATTCAGCAGGCGATGGATAAGCCCTTGAGATCGCGTGTCACGGCAGCTGAGACCGCTCATGAGGCCTGGGAAATGCTGAATAAGCAGTACAGGGGAAACCCGAAAGTAAAGGCAGTGAGGTTACAGTCACTGCGGCAGGAGTTTGAATGTATAAGGATTAAAGGTGGAGAAGGTGTACAAGAGTATGTTCTTCGAGTAGGGGAGCTTGTAACACAGATGAAGTCTCTCGGTGATACGATTTCTGAAGCCATGATAGTGGGAAAGATACTGAGGAGCTTAAGCCCCAAGTATAACCACATAGTAACTGCCATTGAGGAATCAAATGACATCACAGAGCTGACTGTTGATGAACTTGCTGGTTCACTACAGTCTCATGAAGCTCGAATGAAAGCGCAAGCTGAGCAAGGAGAGGAAAGACTTCTTTATGTTCGAACGGAGCATCCTATGATCAGGGAGTTTGATCAAGGCTCTGGGCGCGGATGTGGAAGAAGCTTCTCTCGTGGAGCTAGTCGAGGACGAAGCAGAGGAAGGTGGGCAGAAGCAAGAGCTCAGCCAAGTGAGCAGAGACAGGTGAAGAGTAACATACAATGCCATATATGTAAAAAGTATGGTCATGTGAAAGCTAATTGTTGGTTTAGAGACAGAGTCAATCCAAAAGGGAGCACTCTAGTAGCTGAGGGGAGTAACACTTCAAGTGAAGCTAAAGGGAAGGAGACTGGGAACTTGTTTCTTGCTCACACTCAAGAGGAGCAAAAGCTGCAAGCTAATTTGGCTAATATCAGGGAAGAGAACGGTGAAGCCTCCATCTGGATAATAGATAGTGGTTGCTCGAACCACATGTCAGGCAACAAAGATATCTTTGAGACACTAGATGTCTCTCATGAATACAGTGTGAAACTCGGTGATGACAAAGAGATGGCGGTGAAAGGGCAAGGAACGGTGGCATTCAAATCTCAAGATGGAACAATGAAGGTGATGAATAATGTTCAGTATGTGCCAGGATTAGCACACAACTTACTCAGCGTTGGCCAGTTGCTCTCACGAGGTTATGATGTGAGATTTGCAGACAACGCTTGCATGGTGGTGGAGAGAAACTCAGGCAAAGTATTAGTTCAAGTAAAGAAGACAAGCAATAACCTATTCCCTCTGAATATGTTTGATATTTGGCTGGCCAACGTGGCAGTGGTAGAACACAGTGAAACAATGATGTGGCACAGACGGTTAGGCCATGTCAGCAATCATGTGCTAAAATCCTTGAATAATCAAGAGCTGGTGACTGGTCTTCCACGAATTGGAGAAGTCAAAGCTTGTGATGACTGTCTACGTGGGAAGCAAGCTCGCTGCGCATTTGGCCACGAGGCAGGAAAATCTCGGCATTCCACTGGGAAGCTACAACGTGTCCACATTGATTTGTGTGGACCAATACATGTAGAGTCAGAGGGTGGTAATAGATTTTTCATGCTTTTGGTTGATGACTATACGCGAATGGTGTGGATTTATTTTCTCAGGTCTAAAGATGAAGCACTGGAGAACTTCAAAGTGTTTGAGGCCATGGTTGAACGTGAGACAGGAATGAAGATCATCTCCCTCCGGTCAGATCGGGGAGGAGAGTTCATCTCACAAAGCTTCATGAGTCACTGCGAGAAGGCTGGGATTCAGCGTGAACTCACACCACCGTATACACCACAACACAACGGCACAGTAGAGCGAAAGAATCGTTCTGTAATGGAGAAGACGAGATGTTTATTGAAGTGTGGTGGACTCCCTTTAACATTCTGGGCAGAAGCAGCAGCCACGGCCGTCTATCTAATCAATATCACTCCAACAGAGGCAGCTCCTGAAGGGACACCATATGAACTCTGGTATGGAACTAAACCCAATGTAAAACATCTTAAAGTGTTTGGATGTGTAGCGTGGGTGCAGGTTCCAGCCCAGAAACGGTACAAATTGGATGACAGATCCGAGAAATGTGTTTTCTTGGGTTACTGCATAAAGACAAAGACCTACAAACTTTATAATCCTGAGACGAGGAAACTCAAATTCAGCCGTGATGTAGTATTCAGAGAAGAAGAACGATGGGATTGGGGTTCCATTAGTGAAGATGGTGGAAGAGGTTGGGAAAATCTCTTTCAGAGTGATCTTGAGATTCATGATGGTGATCAGGAAGCTGAAGGCAATTCAAATGCAGTACCTATTGAAGAAAATGTACAAAGTGTTACAGAGATTGATGATGAATCACCTCCAAGGAGAACAAGACAGCTGAGCGATATTTACAGCAGCTGTTCTTATGCTCTGCATGTAGCTGATCCTGTTACATACGAAGATGCAGTGAAAACACCGGGGTGGCAGAGTGCAATGAATGATGAACTTGAAGCAATTCAACAGAATAAAACTTGGGAGTTAGTGGAGAGGCCAACTGACAAGAAAGTGATTGGTTTGAAGTGGATTTTTAAGACCAAGTTTCATGCAAATGGTGAAGTCCAAAAGCTCAAAGCCAGGTTGGTGGCAAAAGGGTATTCACAGCAACTTGGCATAGATGTGGAGGACGTGTTTGCGCCTGTGGCACGACTGGAGACTATCAGACTATTACTAGCTATAGCAGCTCAAAGACAATGGCAGGTGTATCATCTGGATATTAAATCTGCGTTCTTGAATGGAGAAATAGTAGAAGAAGTCTACGTTGAACAACCCAGAGGCTTTGAGGAAAGTGAGAAACCTGATCATGTTTACAGACTAAAAAAGGCTCTCTATGGGCTGAAGCAGGCACCCCGTTCTTGGTACAGCAAGATAGATTCATACTCGGAGAATCAAGGTTTCAATAGAAGTGAAACAGAGCATACTTTATATAGAAAGGATGATGAAAATGGAAACTCTCTCCTTGTCTGTATTTACGTGGATGACATTCTATATTTGAGCTCATCCGTCACATTGATCGACCGTTTCAAATCAGAGATGAAGCAGAACTTTAACATGACTGATCTAGGGAAGCCGAGTTACTTCTTGGGGTTAGAAGTAATGCGGGATGATCCGGGTGTATTCATAAGTCAAAGGAAGTATACTCTTGACCTCTTGAAGAAGTCTAATATGTGCAACCGCAAGCCCGTGCAAACACCTATGGGTACAAATGAAAAGTTTACATCAAAGGATGGCTCGGGTGAAGGCGATGAACAAGCAATTCAGAAGACTTATTGGGCAACTGATTTACTTAACACACGGCCGCCCGGATATTGCATTCGCTGTTGGGCTGCTATCGAGATTCATGAACAATCCATCAAAGTATCATGCAGGCGCTGCGAAGAGAATTCTGAGGTATCTCGCGAGCACAACCGACTTTGGGTTATGTTATGCGGCTAATGGCATGTGTAAACTACAAGGATTTACGAGATAGCGACCGGGCCGGGAGTGTGGATGATAGAAGGAGCACATCCGGGTCGGTATTCAACCTTGGACCGGCTACTATTACGTGGTCGTCAAAAAGACAAGAGGTGATAGCATTGTCTACAACCGAGGCTGAATACATTGCGGCCTCGGCAGAAGAAGATGCAAGATTCTCGTGGCTCGAAAGTTATTAACGAGATGTAGGGATAATTTGCAATGAATCAACTGAAGTATGGTGTGATAATAAATCAGCTATAGCAATAGCGAAGGACCCATTGCATCATGGACGGACCAAACATATAGATATCAAATACAATTTTATCGAAAGCTTGTCAAAGATGGTATTATCATTCGAAGTTACGCAAGACAGAGGAGCAGCTTGCCGACATTTTCACAAAGCCTTTGAATACTTACAAACACCATATTATCTGAGAGCAATTGGGAGTTTGCAATCCTCAATCAAGGGGAGGATATGTTAGGAAGTTGATTAAGGATTCAGAAAGCACAGGGCATGATGACATGCAGCATAAAAGCACTATGGTTGCTTCTCAATGCTCACACGAGTACACAAGAGATGATCATACTAAGAAGAGCCTACTGACAAGTGAAATGAAAGCTCAAGAACTTTGATAGAAGAAGACAGCTCCAACCTGTTTCATTGAATGTTTTTTGTACGAGCATCAATGCTCAGAAGCTACCTTATTATCTGCTGGTTAGTTAGTTTATCTTTCAGTTAATGTGTTTTGTATAAGTATGAACTGGTTTGCTTTGAATCAAGTAGTGAAGGTTGATGGAATTCATGTCACTCTACTAAAAACACTTACACTCACCCTCTCACCTTGATAAGAACAGAGATACAATTCTTTGTCAAAATATACCTCTTAAGTGAAGAGTTAACAATTACACAGCCTCTTCATCAAGCTCATCACAGCAGCTGAGATTTCCAATAGACCAGGACAGAGAAATTATTCTTTGTTGTCATTAGTATATCATTTTTTTTGTTGGCATGTACAAGCTTTAATTTACTTTCGCTTGGGTAAACAGTGTTAATTAAATTTTTTTAAGCATTAATATTTACTTACATCTGCAAAATCTTTCTTCGCTTTGATCTCCTGAAAGGTTTTCTTGGTCCTGGTGTTGAATGACATTCGAATTTAGTGGTTTTTTTTTGTCTTTTTGTAAAATATGGGTAAACCATCGAGAGGTTTATCACTACGAAAAAACAAAAACAGCAGCCATCCTGGCTTTTTTGTAACTTTTAAAATTGTATTTTACTCTTAACATCCTAAATAATTTTGGATATTCAATTCGAAGTTTTTTATTTTTTATTATATACAATCTGTTTATCTAAAAAAGTATAATAAAATTTTAATTTTAATAAATGTGTGATCTTATTCTAACTCGGATTAAAAAATATAAAATAGAAGAAATTTTGAATTGTAATATGATCATGACATATATTTATACGGATACATACTGATGGAGATAAAAAAGGATGATGATCCCGTAAAAAATTTTATTAAAAAATAAGTAAATAAAATAAAACACATGATAAGATAAAGATGAAAAAATAAATTCAAATTTTTTGAATTCAAATCCCGCATATTGGGAACAAGAAAATAAAAAAAAAAAAAGGGGTGGGGGTGGTTCAAGGAGTTGTTTTTCTGGGCGGAAGGCTGTGGTCATTGGCTTTTAAAAAAAACATTGTTGTTCCTTTTGCATGCGTGGCATTGACGTGCGGCCTCATTTTGATGACTACGCACAAAAAAAGATTCCCTTTATGTCTTCGCCATTTGTTCAGTGGATTCATTGATGTAATATTTTGCCAATCTTGTGCCGAGCTTGACCGAGCTGAAGCTCCTCCACTCGAGATCGGTCGAGTGGCAATGTCGATGACCAAGGACATTGTTTTCGTGACAAGGATGATGATATATATAATCAGGAATGCAGGACAAGTGAATGGAGTTGTAAAACCGCCTATTTATTTTAAAAAAAAACAAAAAAAATTGAATTTGTATTTTTAAAAATTAGTTTTACTTTTAAAATTTAAACTCTCCTAGCCTTATCCCTTCTAACAGAGAGATCCGAGAAAAAGAAAAAACTCCGACACCTAGCATCGCTCTTTCTTCTTGGTTTTCATGAAGTGCCGGTGACGACGCGGAATAGGAGAGGATTTCACGTCGGGTTTTTCTTTCCTACTTCTTGAGGTAAACATCTTGTTTCTCGGATCTAGGTCTATTTCATCATTATTGTGAGTCTTTTCCTGATTCATTGACATTAAAGCTCTCTATGGATTTTAGATAAACCATGTTTTGTTTTCGTTGGGATTTTCCTGATCTGTGATGAAGATTAGTAGCAATGTGTTTTCAATGCAATCATTGCAAAGAGTATGTAGTTTGTGATCAAGGTGGAATCTTGGTAGGTGTTTTTCTAAACATATGGATTGGGCCTTAGGTTTTTGTCTTATGCTGGTGTTGATTGTGTTAGATCTATAATGCTAGAGTTGGTGAATTTCAGAGAAGTTAGCAAAAG
The DNA here is from genome assembly GCA_902712375.1 of Dioscorea dumetorum. Classification (NCBI taxonomy): domain Eukaryota; kingdom Viridiplantae; phylum Streptophyta; class Magnoliopsida; order Dioscoreales; family Dioscoreaceae; genus Dioscorea; species Dioscorea dumetorum. The sequence goes on from CACTHL010000492.1 coordinate 4,971,061, forward strand.
AAGTTGTTTGTGTGCTTGACATATCAAATTTCTCGTCATGTTGCTGATGTTATATCTACCAACTCCATGGTTTAGTATATTGTAATGGTTAAAAGGTTTAAGAATCGAGGTTTTGTTTGGCCATCTAGGTACGCATGTTATAATGCTTCTAGTGGTATGCAGGTGGAAATCATTTTGGTGGCATTTGTAGAAACCCCATGAAGCTTTGACTGTGGATGCAATTGTTTTAGTTCTTTAAGTACAGATTGATATATGTATAGACTGTTAGATAAATTAGCCTTGTGTGAAATGTAGTGGGCGTCACTATCACACAGCCACCCACACACAAGTATAATCAAAGTATTGCTCTGATTACACGCATAGCCACATATATATATATATATATCAAAGTGTGCTTTGTCTGTCACTATCACACACACAGAGACACACACACAATATATATAATTATGGGTTGGTTTTAGGGTAAGGAGTTAAATATAGTGTTCATCCCATGGTTTGCTTGTATAATTAATGGTTAGAATCTTGATCATGGTTAACCAGAGATTAATGTTTGTCTTGAATTTTGGAATCTAAATTAAGTGCAATGTTCATGTTATAGGGTCTTTGCCCGAATCTTGATTTTTGTGTCCGAACGGTTCTATAGTTGGGGATATTTTCCAGGTAAGTAAATCACATATATACCGTATATTTATATGTATATATAATTTTTGATTTCGGAAAATTATTTACATAATTATTTAGTTATTTTGGATTTTATTGTGGAATAAATTTTCACGATATTATATTTAATTGTTTTGGGTTAATAGGTTATGCATATTATTATTTTCAAACTTATTGATTATTTATGCACTTATTTATTTATTTATTATTTATTCAATTGATTTGAATATTTTATTCAATTATATATTTATTTAATTATTGAATAATTATCGTTGACAATGATTTTAGAATCGATATATTTTTGACAGAGCAAATTATAGTCCCCAACTAACTTTGCAATAACCCTGTCATTGGGGGTTAAACACTGACCATGTCGACATGTATTTCTGATTATGATAAGAAACTATAGTTTCGCACCGTTCCGTCAGTGGAGAATAACGGCTGCTGATAATCTGGCTCGGGTCACCGAAGGTAAATAAATGAACTCTGATAATCTGGCTCGGGTCGCCAATGGGTAAATAAATGAATTCTGTGTTTTGTTTTTGGCATTAGTAGGAGGACATATATACCTGTTCATTGAAAACTTTGTTTGCCTGAAATGTTTTGATGTCCGGGTTTCATTTTGTGGATATGTATTGTATAACATTACTTTAAGTACATCTTTGAAACCATCAAGTTTTGTGACCCTATATTACTATCGGCTTGTAGTGGTTGCTTACTGGGCTATTTAGCTCATAAATTGTTGTTCTATTCATTTTCAGCTCAAGAGTAGGTGTGTGGTGGCTAGCTTAGCAGAGACTGTTAAGTGAGCACCAGGTGCCTAGCAGGAGATTAGTTTCTGTTAATAAATCTGTAATTTGTCAAGACCTTTAGTCTTCTTTGAATTTGGGTTGTAAACCAATTATTTTTTGTTTATCTAATTATTTAGTTTTGTTTGGAATTTAGTGTATTGTTTTGATCTGTATTTGAGAGACAGGTATTGAGGCCTTGTGTGTCCACTTGGTCTCGGCTTTGTGGGCATACGGCCGTTTGTCGACACATCGAGTCCGGTGAGCCGGGTTCGCGGCGTGACAGGAGTGTATTCATTCTATGTGTTCATGGCACTCACAACATATGTATACTTCATAGTTGGAGTCATAAGACCCCTGGCCATTTGGGTTATAAAACGGATGCCACCCAGGAAGCCGATGGATAAAGGGTAAGTCTTCATGTTCCTTGTCGTTGTTTTGGCGATGGCATTTGCTGGGAATACCATCAGAGGCAATGCATATCACATCTCGTTGATGCTGGGGTTAGTGATACCAGACGGACTGCTGCTGGGAGCGGGCTTGACGGAGAAGATTAAGACCTTTGTTAATGGAATCTTGGTGCCGCTTTAGTTCTTAAGGAGCGGAATGTGGACCAATGTGGACTCCATTACAAGCAGAAATGATTGGAGATTTTTGCAGCTCATAAACTTCATGGGGTGGCTAGGAATTATTGGGGACCTCTTGATGTCACCGGACTTTGGTGGTAAGTTTGTAATCCTTGTAGTGAAGCAGCAATACCAATCAGACGCTGAGTGTTTTATGCTTGATGTTGATGAAGCCATGCACGAGCATGAGGACTCGTCATTGCCTGCCGTGATGGGTGGACTTGGATAGACATGCAGCACATTCATAATTCATCAATATCTAGCATAGCATTTCATATATATATATATATATATATATATATATTTTTTTTTTTTTGCTTGTGTGATGATTCATAATTCATACCTTTTTATTACATCAGTTTCAGAGCTCTACATCAAGCACCACCGGGAAAAGAAAAGAGCTTGGTTAAAAAAAAGAAAAAAATTATGAAATTCATTTGCTGCAAGGGTATTTCTATAATTTTGCAGGTTGGAGGACCTTCTAAACTCACTTTGAAGTCATGAATCCTAGTCAGAAAAATTCTAATGCTCACTTTGAGGTCGTAGACACTCATTGGAGTATGAAATCTTCTTAAAATCACTTTTAGAGGTGGATAAGTTTTCACTGGTGGCCACATAAGTTTTTAAATACAATGCTATGGCCATAATCCCTTTTTTTTTGTAGTGTGGCGGTCACATAAGTTTGTTTCGGGCGCACGTAGGGTCACAAATGCAAGTTTGATGGTTGTTTCCAGAGACAACTATGAGGTGGATGCCAACAAATCATATGAAATTCTCCACAACGCCGAGGTGGCTACCACATCATCGCCACATCATCACCTCATCATCACCTTCTTCCCTTGAGCCCGATCCCAATGTGCAAAATCCCCAAATCATCTATGAAACAGTGCCTGTGTCTCACTTGCCATTGATACTATATCTCGCAAGAGCTTAGCTAGCGCTGAGCTGTTGTAGCTTGCTTCTTGGTTGCCACCACCTACAACAGTGAGGCCGGAGTAGAGTTGCTCCAGTTTCTCTAGTATCACTCGCCATTTCAGGGGAAGCATTTGGACGGAGTAGGAAGAGGCGATCAAGGAATCCAACACTTATGAAGCCCACCGGAGATCCTCATCCCCTATCAAGTATGAATTATAAAGCTTTTGTTTTTCTTCTTCTTTCATCTCCCTTGACTTTCTCAGGTGAAGAAATCTAACATAACGACAGCATGGAGGCATGTATTACCCTCATTTTCCTTTTTCTTGTGAGAACTGAACTTATGAAATGCACCAACTTGCTTAGAAATGGGATAAACAACTGCGGAAGCCAAGTGGAAGGGTATTTGAGGTATTTTGGTAAATTTTTGTGGGCGGATAGATGTTAGTTTATGTCTGTTGAGGATTCTGGTGAGGTTGGGTATTATCATGATGAAGGGTCGGTTGGGGAACATGGAGATGTGGCAATGGGTTAAGGGAGATGTGATTACTAATTACTGATGATGATGGTTTTAGCATGTATTTGCATGTCAATCTATGTGAGAGATTAACTTTCAAAGGGTTGTACATTTGAAAAGAAAGATTTATCAATAGTTTGTGGATTGTGCACATTTGGCTTGGGCTCAAGGGAAGGAAGTGATGATGAGGCGATGATGTGGTAACCACCTCACCGTTGTGGAGAATTTCATATGTTTGCTGGTGCCACCTCAGTGTTGTCAACAGAAACAACCATCAAACAGACCCTTGTAGCCTTATGTGCACCAGGAACAGACGTATGTGGCTGCTACGCTACAAAAAAAAGATTTGTGGCCATAGCGTTATGTTTAAAAACTTTTGTGGTCATCAGTGAAATTTACCCCTTTGGAGGTCATAGGTACTTTTAGAAGTGATGGAGAAATTCCAAAGATGAAGACCTTTATGAACTTATTTTGAGGTTGTGAACCCTCTTAAGAGTTAGAAAGTTTCTAATGCTTACTTTGAGGTGATAGACACTCATTGGAATGGGAATTTTCTTTTAAACTCACTCTGGGATCATCAACACTTTTAGGAGAAATGGAGAAAGTTTTAGAATATCGAAGACTTTTGTGAATGCATTTTGAAGTCATGAATCCTCTTAGGAATCAGAGAATTTCTAATGTTCACTTTGAGATCATAGACACTCATTGATGTGGGAAATATTCTTAACTCACTTTGAGGTGATAATTCTCACTTTGAAAAATAAAATTCTAAAACCCGCTTTGAAGTCTTAGCACTCATAGGGTTATAAAAAAAGTCAAGTCAACGAAAAACAAAAAAGAATAAAGTTAAAGTAATCAAGTCAAGATTCAAAATGTGAGACAGTCAAGACTTGATAAAAAAAATCAACAAATTGATAAAAATAACTTAGCGGTCTCAGATATCAGAAGTCGTAGACTCAAAGAGTTTCACAAGTAAAAAATAATAATAGAATAAAATAAAAAATAAAAAATAACAAAAGATTCACAAACACGAATGCTGAAGTTTTTGAAAAGTTAAGGCCATAAAAAAGGCAAAGTTAAAGCAGCCAAGTCAAGATTTAAGAAATGAAAAAGTCAAAACTTGAAAATCCATATAACTCAGCAATTGAACTCAACAGTCTCAAGACATCAGAAGTCAAAGACTTAAAGATTTTAATAAGTCAAGGCCTGAAGAAAGTTTCACAAGAATGAAAGCTTAAGCTTTTGAAAAGTCAAATTATGTAAAATCAAGTTTGTGATTCATCAACATTGAGAATTCACAACTTGAAATCCAAACAAATTCAAGATGCAAACTCAAATGTCCAAGATACATGTTTCAAATGAATGAACAAATGAGCTCAGCAGCCTCAAGGCATCAAAAGTCTAAGAAGAGTTCATAAGTTGCAAAAAGCTTCACAAACACAAAATGCATAAGCCTTTGTTTTTGAAGAATTTCAAATCATCAAGTTACTGATTCTCAAAGTATGGAGGATTTACAACTCGAATCCCAAATCATGTCAAAGATGCAAATTTAACGATTTGACCAAGACCAAAAGTCAATGTGTGCACTTCGGCTAAATAGTCAGAAGAAGATGAAATGATGCATTATAAAAGGATATAAGGTCAAGATCATCAAATTTCGAAGCCGCTGTATTTATAATGAAGTGTATGAATTCAAGTTAATTAAAAATGAAAAAAATTGATTGTTCCAATTTGTTTTTTTTTTCCTTACTTATTTTTTAATCGGAGATTTTTGCGACAATTTACAGGATAATTAACATTAGAGGCTTGTCTCTAATAAAAGTCGGAAACCCATAATACCTTGAAATCAAAATGAAAAATAAAAAATTGATTTGTGAGTCTTTATTTTGGTTGATTAATTATTATTAAAACCGGTTGAGAAAAAAAGACCCCACACAATCTATTTTGTAATTCACATAATTAAATATAAAATTTAAAATTTACAAACGATAAGCCACCGTAGATAGTGGACCATTGTGCATGTTTGTCCCTTAACAACCTTTTAATGTAATGGTATTTGTCATTTTTGTCAAAAAAAAAATACAAAAAATAAATTATAAATGTAATTAATTTATTAAATGTATATGTACACAGTTGATTTTAGTGAATGAATCATGGGTCGTCTTAATTTAAAATAGCAGGCATTCTCATCTTTTATTTTGTATCTAATTAGAAGGAGAATACTTACAAAAACAGATAAAAAACCTTTTCATTAAAATAAAAATATTAAAAGTTGTTCAAACAATAACAACTAATATCTGAAATGTTAGTTGGGTGCAGGGACGGAACCAAGGAGGGGCTTCAGTCCCCCCTCGGCACTTTGGTTAAACCAAACCAACTAACTATTGCCTCGAACTAATACTCATCCATTTGATGATTGCATCCTGGCCGTTCATTGGAAAACCAATCTGGACTCTTGAGGCTGCCTTGAACTTAAACTACTCATCTTGATGAAATTAATCTATGTCGTTCATTCTTTCCCTCTCAAACCTAACCAACATTCTAACACCTGAAATGTCAGTTTTACCTTTTAATCAAAATCTATTTCCAGTTTTCCACCATAACACTTGACTGCATCAAGTTATCAACCTGAGTTCACTCTCTGCTTGGCTGCTTCTTCACTGAGTTCACTCCATCCTCTCTGCTTTTTCACTGAGTATGTATATTAGATTATTAGTATTGTTTTTTTAATTATTGGATCATCCAATCAATGATTATGTATTACTTCTTATTGAAAATAAAAATGAATGTATACAATTTATGGGTGAAATAAATAGAACATGAATGATAAACGTCATTTTTATAAATATGCCTACAATGTGTTTGATTAAATGCCTTGATGAGTTAAACTGTTGAAAATATCAAATATTAATATGTATCATAATGAATGTATAAGTAAATAATGTTTAGTGTTAAATCTATATAGCAAAATGCATAACAAAGTAGGTTTCAATAAGACTAGCTATACCAAAGGTTTCATATTCATAGAATCATAAATATTCATTAACTATTGACAATGAGGCTATTCTACAATGTTTTCAAAAAATGCAAATTCGTCGTATTCAGTTACCTCCTCTGAGTAGCATGTGTCGCACAGATGGCAGTTCTAGCTCGAGTGTGCATAGATAAATGTTTTATGTTTTTTTGTGATTGTTTTAATTAAATGTCACAATATCTAACTATTTTATATAGAATACAATTGTTATGTTGACTCAAAAATGTTTTTGACATTTTGCCCTCAGCCCCCCCAATTAATAAGTTCTGGTTCCGTCCCTGATTGGGTGGCAAGTAATTTTCTTATTCACGCTATGGAAAATGACCGTATTGGCAAATTTTGTTACCGCTATTATATGTTTTATATATTGACCAGCAGATATCCAAATGATTAACATGTATGAAACTGTCCCTGGCTTTTCTTTTCACAGTTTCCCCACCGACCAATTTGCCATTTGATTAATTTTAACAAAGTTCGAATGTAAGGCTCCATTAATTAATTTTGCTTTTCAAAATGATCAAGAGAAGATGCAATATAAATTTAAACATTAAAAAAAAAGGTGCCCATTGTTCTTTTTTGCTAGAAATAATTTAGAAGACGAAACTAGAAAGAACCAACATAGAAATTTAGGTTGGGGATAGCTCTAAATTGCTGCTATCTAACATACTATATGAAATATGCACTCTAATAGTAGTAATTCTTGCGACTGATGCATGTGTGTCAAAATAATCTATTTCTTCTTTTTGTGTAAACCCCTTAGCAACTAATCTTGCTTTAAATTTATCTATGGTTCCATATACTTTTACTTTCTTTTGAAAATCCATTTACAACCAATTGGTTTGACACAAAGTGGAAGATCAACTAGTTTCTATGTTTTATTCTCTAATATTGAGTCCATTTTATCTTGTATTGTTTATTTCCAAAACGCCGCATATTGAGATTTCATAGCCTCTTTAAATGTTTCTGGATCACCGTCTATATTGAAACAAATAGGTGCATGACTTTGAATTCTTTCACTTGTTCCTTCAACAAGGAACATGAAAAAATTTGGACCATATGTTTTTGCCCTCCTAACCCTCTTACTCCTTTTAGGTTCTACCTCTTCTAATGTATTACAAGTGGTGCTTATTACATTAGTGTCTTTAGTGTAGTGTTGTATTTTAATGAAAAGGCATAGATAACACCTATACATTTTTAAAATCCTCTCACAATCCCCCACCATTTTGAAAATGAACACAAATTCTAGTCACTTTGGAAATATCATGTTTATAGTAAAAGTGTCTTTAAGACTTGAACTTTCACAAGCAAAACATGGTTTCACCCATCTGAAATAATGTGGTAGACATGCTTTGAACCAATTATTCTATTTGAACAGGTGTGCATGCCTTATGCATAAGATCTCAAACCATTGCATGTCATTTAAGTTGACACAATTATAATGGCCTTGTGTCTAGTATCCCTTTCATGACAGCTTTTATGTTCTGTTTGGATTGCGGAGTAAGAATGGGAAGGGGGGGGGAATGAGAAGAAGGGAGGAATGAGAATAGGGGGAAAGGAGAGGATAATGATAAAGTTGTTTGGTTTGAGGGAATGAGAATTAGGAATGGAAAAAGTAAGAGAGAGAAATATAGGAGAATTACACTTATGTCCTTTCATATAAATATGATGACATTTTACAAAACTATAGTTTATATTTAATAATTAATAATTAACATGATTATTATTAAATATCTGTAATATATTTAATTATTTATTTTAATTTATTTTTATTAAATTATTTTATCTAATTAATATAACTTAACCATTAATGTAACTATTAAATTATAACGTGTAAATAATTTTGTTATTAAATAAAATATAATGTACCAATTAATAAATTACATGTTTTAATATAACATGTAAATAATTTTGTTATTAAATTATTTCATCTAATTAATATAACTTAATATTTAATAAATAACACGTTTTATTTTTATTTAATATTTTTAATATCTTATTTATTTTTTCTAATTGTAATCAACCAATTATATAATTTAATAATTATTTGTTTATTAAATAAATAAATGTCGAACATGATTTATTAGTATTAAACATTTTTATATATGGAGGGTATAATGGTATTTTTACAACTAAAGAATGGGAAACTTCTCAAAATTGGAAGGAGTGACAAACACCCAAGTTAGTAATCCCAATCCCATAAAATTTTACTATTCACTCCTAAGCTGGTTACCAAACATGGGAGTGAGATTCCTGGGTGCTTGTGATTCCCACTCCCAAGGCATCAATCCAGGTTCCAAACGGCCCCTTAGAGTCAAACCCTTACACTCCAAGAAGCGGCCCCACTTCACTCTCACATAGGTAGACTCTATCAAGATCACCACCATGATAGGCACTCCAGAAAATATATGCTTATAGGTCTATTAAAAGTTAAAGCTCAACCTTACCTTTGTAAACTCATCGTAACCAAATACTTTTCAATCTTGGGATGTATACAAAATCATGTATTTACAATTACTCTAATAGTGTACTTTAACCATTGAATTCAAGACCTGATTTTACTCAAGTGTGAGTTGAGTTTTCTCCATTGGTAATTATGGTTTTATAGGCTTTAATCCCATCCCCTTTGATGTTTTTAACACCATATTTCTTGCCAATCCTTTCGTCAGAGGATCCGCAAGATTTAATTCAGACCATATATAATTAATCAAAATTACCCCATTTATAATTAACTTTTTTACATAGCTACGTTTTTGTCCAATATGTCAGGATTTTCCATTATAAATTTGGTTATAAGCCTTTAAAAGTATAGATTGGCTAGAACAATGTATAGCTATTGGTGCTATTGGCTTGAGCCATATTGGAATTTCAAGTAATAAGTTTCTAAGTCATCTGCTTCCTTACTACATGCAGCCAATGCTATAAATTCAGACGCCATGGTGGAGTTTGCAATACATGTCTGTTTCTTTGATCCCTAGGAAACATCACCCCCACCAAGTATGTAGATCCATCCACTTGTAGAAGCATAATCCTCAGTGTGATTTATCCAACTAGCATCTATATATCCTTCTACATTTAAAGGATTACCACTATAGATCGAACTATAATTTATTATTCCTTTCAAATATTTCAATACTCTATATACAGCATGTCAGTGGTCTTTACTTGGATTGCTTGTGTATCTACTTAACTTTCCTACAACATAAGCTATATCTGGTCTTGTACATGTCATAGCATACATCAAGCATCCAATTATTTTAGCATATGCTAGTTGTCTCACAGGACAACCTCTATTTTGTTCCAACTTGATAATAGAATCAAATGGTGTGGAAACAGGACAACAATTAAGATAATCAAACTTCTTTAATATTTTCTCAATGTAATGAGATTGGGACATACTAAGACAATTTTAATCGTTAATAATTTTAATTCCTAGAATGATATCCGCTTCTCCCATATCTTTTATGTCAAAGTTGTTAGATAAGAATTTCTTTGTTTTCACAACTTCATTTATATCAGTGCCAAAGATTAACATGTCATCCACATACAAGCAAATTATGACAACTTTTCCATAATTAAATTTATTATAGACACATTTGTCAAATTCATTAATTTTAAATCCATTTGCTAGAATCGCCTCAACAAATTTTTTATGCCATTTTTTAGGGGCTTGCTTAAGTCCATAGAGTGACTTAATTAGTTTACACATTTTGTGTTCTTGGTCGGGAACAGTAAATCCTTCTTGTTGTTTAATATACAATTCTTCTTCCAATTCTCCATTAAAAAAGGCTGTTTTAACATCCATTTGATGTATTACAAGATTGTATATTAAAGCAAGTGCAATAAGCACTCTAATAGTAGTAATTCTTGCGACTGGTGCATCTGTGTCAAAATGATCTATTTCTTCTTTTTGTTTAAACCCCTTAGCAACTAATCTTGCTTTAAATTTATCTATGATTCCATCTACTTTTACTTTCTTTTTGAAAATCCATTTACAACCAATTGGTTTGACACCAGGTGGAAGATCAACTAGTTTCTTTATTTTATTCTCTAATATTGAGTCCATTTCATCTTGTATTGTTTATTTCCAAAACGCTGCATCTTGAGATTTCATAGCCTCTTCAAATGTTTCAGGATCACCTTCTATATTGAAACAAATAGGTGCATGACTTTGAATTCTTTCACTTGTTCCTTCAACAAGGAACACGAAAAAATCTGGACCATATGTTTTTGCCCTCTAACCCTCTTACTCCTTTTAGGTTCTACCTCTTCTAATGTATCATTAGTAGAAATATTATCCTCTGGATTGAATAATTTATTCCAATATAATATGCCCTTTGGTCTAGGAATTGAATTAAATCTATTTTCTTGAAAAATAGCATCTCTTGACTCAATAACTGTATTTATAGTATAAGTGTACGGGTTAGTACCCTTACAATTGGGCATTAGGAGGACAATTTAACATAGGCTAAGACACGAAAGAGCACAACCGCGTGGATTGGGAAGCGCGCGGGGAAGCGCAAAACATGTGTTGTGTCGCAACCAAGAGTCAAGTGAGGTGTGTGCGCGCTTTACCGTGGGCATGGGTGTGGCCGATGGGCGCTTAAGGCAGGCGCGCCCATATCAAGAGTCAAGTGTCGTGAACTAAGATTATTTTAGAGAGTGGATCTCTAGTAAGTCTAGGCGGGGAGGAACACTTGATCATACCGAAAGACTCATATACTTATTCCGAAATTGCCGAGAGATTACGCAGGCGTATGCAAGTGGGAATGCTAGCGGGATCGTGGCCGAGCCAGGGGCGAGGATGGCACGCGGTATTACCGTGCGTGACTAGTACTACTGTGTGCTATGAACAAAAGTGGATGGTTAAAGCTACAATAACGTCGAATGACACTGCAAGCTAAGTGAAAGTCCGGGACTTCTTGCCAGACCTGTATTGGGCATGGGGCTCAATTAACCTTAGGGATTTGGTGTAGCTCTTCTAATAAAGTCTATTATGTCTTTAGGAGGGGATCTAAGATCTTTTGATGAGGATCTTTGGCCATAATTGTAAACTTTTCTCAAATCTAAGAAAGTTTATGTTTTCTTCTCTCTCAAACTGGTTTCTTATGTTGTCTTCTCGTTTAGTGGATGTTTTTTGGTTTTGCTCGCTTATTTTATGTGTTGTGCTTGTGTTGCGAACATGAGTTGTTTCACTATTTTCTAACAAAGAATGTTGACTTGCCACTTGGTGCATGTTATGTGCCGCATGGCTGAAAGTGGTCGGTTGAGGCCGTAACAGCTGGAATCAGAGCATAGGTTGGCGCGAAGAGCATTTCGAGAAAAAGTACAAGTGGGGATTGTGAAGATGGCTGCTAGCAAGAAGGATCGATTGGATCGCCTTGAGGAGACTACCAACTTGAGAAGTTGGTGAAGGTGGCGGAAGACCTTGAGGATGGAAGGAAAGAGAGCCAGCTGATAGTTGAAGCTTTAAAGATAAAGGTACACTCATTAGAGGCCGAAGCCACCCTACTCAAGGAAGCTACCGTTGTACCAGTTACTGTGTGGAAGGCACCCACCAGAGTGAAGGCCCTAAAACTTTCCTCATTTGATGGCACATGGAGTACCAAGACACTGGAGAATTTCTTTTGAGACATGGATCAGTACTTTAGAGCTGCGAAGGTGCCATGCCATGAACAAGTTCCATTGGTGGGCAGAGATGCAAAACTATGGTGGCACACTCAGCAACAAGATAATACTCGTACGGGTCGGATCACTTCAAACTCTTGGGAAGAGTTGAAGAAGACGTTACGGGAGCAATTCTTGCTTGGGAACACTATTTGGGTGGCTTGTTCAAATTTGAAGAGGCTCATGCAGATAGGCATGGTCCGAGAGTACGTGAAGGATTTTCACTCCTGATGTTGGACATTAGGGACATGTCCTAGGAGGACAAACTGTTTAACTTCCTCACGGGACTGCAAAATTGGGCCCATATGGAGATACGGAGGCAAGGCGCAAAAGATCTCGCCTCCGCGATCAATGAAGCTGAAATACTAGTGGACTTGCAGACTCTACTTGGAGGAGATGGTGAGGAGTCCAAGTCTAGATTGAAGAAAGGAAGCCAATGGAGAAAAGGACCAGAAATGGGTTTTAGAGGACGAAACCTAACAACGGCCAGGTCAAGTGGAACAGACCCAAGACTGATGGGAAAGCAGTAGGTGGTTAAGGCAGTAAGGCAGGAGGATGCTTTATTGGTCACGAACAACATATGGTACGGGATTGCTCCAAACGCTAGAAGCTGAACGCGTTTATGAACGAAGCAGATAGAGACTCGGAGAGCCCAGTAAGAGTGTGTCCTTTGCAATTGTTGGGTGCCCTAAAAGCTGTCAAGGGTGATGGGCCATCGAATCTCTTTATTTAAGTGGAACTGACCTTAGATGAGAAGGCCATACAAAGAATGGTGGACACAGGAGCAACTCGCACTTTTCATTAAGAAGGATGTGGCCAGTCGGTTGGGAGTGAGCATTGGAGTGCACATGAGCAGAGTAAAAGTTGTCAATTCTCAGCACGAGCGGTGACTAGGAAGATTTCTGGCGTGTCTGTTCATATGGGCGGATGGCAAGGGAAGATTATTTTCTGGCGGTTACAATGGATGATTTTGAGTTGATTCTTGTAATGAAGTTCTTGGAGTCCATCAAAACTGCCGTTGTTTCTCATTTGGGTGGTCTACTCATAATGGATGAGAAGAACCCATGTTTTATAGCTGGAGTTGCTGTACAGGGGAAGAATGAGAAGGAAGCGATAGTTTTTGCACACCAGGTGCAAGGGTTAAAACATGAAGAGCCCACTTATGTTGCTATTTTATTAAAAGTGAGGAATGATGATTTGGTGAGTGATCTACTCCCAATTGTTGCTGGAGTCTTGAAGGATTTTCAAGATATTATGCCGTCAGAACTACCCCATGAACTCCCAACCCGGTGAGCAATAGATCACCAAATCTAGTTGATGTCGGGCTGCAAACCCCCTGCCCGGGTTCCTTACCGTATGTCTCCTTTGGAGTTAACTAAGTTGCAGAAAAAACTCATGGATCTTCTTGATAGTGGCTTCATTCAGCCATCAAAGGCTCCATATGGTACACCAGTTTGTTCCAAAAGAAGTAAGATGGCTCTCATCAATTGTGCATGGACTACCGGGCGTTAAACAAGATCATGGTGAAGAACAAGTATCCAATTCTTCTCATTCAGGACTTGTTCAATCGGCTAACCAAAGCAACATATTTTTCTAAGCTAGATCTTCGTTTGGGGTACTGGCAAGTAAAGATTGTTGAAGGAGACAAGTCCAAGACGGTGTATGTCACGCGTTATGGGTCTTTTGAGTTCCTTGTAATGCCTTTTAGCTTGCCCAGTGCTCCGTTGACATTTTGCCACTTAATGAATCAAGTGTTTTGGGACTACAATAATGAGTTTGTGGTGGTGTACTCGGATAATGTTGTGGTTTATAGTGAATCTTTAGAAGGTCACCTTGTTCACATGAAGCAGGTACTATCAAGAATGGGGGAACATTAGCTCTATGTGAAATTGGAGAAATATCATTTCGCTGAACAGGAGATCAAGTTACTTGGGCATTTCATTTCGAGGGCTGAAGTCCGAATGGACCGGGCTAAGATGGCTGCGATTTTTTATTAGCCTGCATTGTCCAAAGTACCGAAGTTACGACCTTTTCTCGGCTTAGTTAGCTACTATTACCGATTCATTTAAGGATATTCAAGAAAGGTCGTGTCGCTCATGGATTTGCTGAAGAAGGGCCAACCATGGGGTTAGACCGAGAGGCAACAAGCTGTTTTTGACAAGATTAAGGGTGTAATTGCAAGTAAACCAGTCTTAGCATTGCCCAACTTCGATGAACCTTTCGAGGTGCACACAGATGCGTCAGACAAGACAGTTGGCTGTGTCCTTGTTCAGAATGGGCATTCGGTGGCGTTCGAGAGTTGGAAGCTGAAAGACGCAAATCAACGCTATTTGGCGCATGAACAGGAGATACTCGCCATTGTTCAATGCTTATAGGTATGGAGAGTGTACCTTTTAGGCACTAAGTTTCTTGTTAACACAGATAATATTGCCAATATATTCTTTATTACTCAAAAAACGCTGTCAACAAGACAAGCTCGTTGGCAAGAGATCTTGTAGGAATATGACTTTGAATGGCAGCACAAACCGGGAGACACAATAAGGAGAATAACTTGCAAAGTCGTAATGAGGAGATAGCAAAGATGAACACTCAGTATGTGAAGCTGATGAAAGATGCCCAAGACGGAGTCGTACAGAAGTATTGGGTGGAGGATGGGCTTCTCTATGCTAAAGGCAACCGACTCTATGTGCCGAAGGGAGGAAAGATTCGGCAGGAGCTCCTTAAGGAGCATCATGATGTTCCATGGGTGGGACAACCCCGTCGTGAGCGAATGAAGGCCTTGCTCACACAACATTACTATTGGCCGGATATGGGCGAAGACATAGAAGTATATGTGAAAACTTGTTTCATGTGCTAACAAGACAAGTCGGAAAGAAGACAGGAGACCGGTCTTCTCCACCATTGAGTATTCCGGAAGGCCGTGGGCGTGAATTTTCATGGATTTTATTACTGGATTTCCTAAGGTAGAAAGGATGCCCACTATGATGGTGATTGTGGACCGATTCACAAAGTATGCAATATTCATACCAACACCTGTAGTATGTTCAGCGGAGGTGGATGCTGAGCTATTCCTGAACCATGTGGTGAAACACTTTGGGGGACTGAAAGACATCATAAGCGATTGAGATGCTCGTTTTACTTGACAGTTCTGCATGGCATTTTTCGGGTTGTTAGGTACAGAATTGAAGTTTTCAATTGTGAACCATCTACAGATGGATGAGTAGATCGAGAGAATCAATGCTCTATTGGAGGAGTTTCTTCGGCATTATGTTTTCTGCTTCGCAGAAGAATTGGCTAAGTCTTCTTGATGTGGCACAGTTTAGCTACAATCTTCATCTGTCTTCAGCGACGAAGAAGAGCCCATTTTAGCTTGCATATGGATACCGACCTATTACTCCTTCAGGGTGGCGAAGCGGAGGATAGGTGGGAATGTGCTACCGTGTATCACTTTTCCACTGATCAGGAAAAGATGATGGAGAGTACTCGGGATAGCCTCGCTAAGGCGGCTCGCCGAATGAAGAAGTATGCAGATCAAGTGAGATATCCTTTGGAGTTCTAAGTAGGGAACAAGGTTTGGTTGAAGCTCACTCCACAGGGGTGGAAGAAGTTACATTGGAAGGATGTGAACAAAGGCTTAATTGTGAGGTATGATGGGCCTTTCACCATTGTCCAGCGGATGGGCAACGCGACATATCATTTGGATCTCCACGATCGGCTGAAACACCATCCAACTTTTCATGTGAGTTTCTTGAAGCCATGCCACGAAGACCCCATGGATCCATCGAGGGAGAAGAAGAGTCGGGCCCCGCTGACTATTCACAAGGAGTTCACCAAGGTGGCTGAGTGGATCCCAGACCGGAGAGTAGAAGGCCAAAGCAAGAAAAATCGCATAGTGTTTTTTCTTGTCCAATGGAAGGACTTGTGTGGACCCCACACTTATTATTATTATTATTATTATTATTATTATTATTATTATTATTATTATTAGGGAAAATTAATTATAAGTCCCTGTACGTTTGCAAACATCCCGATCAGTCCCTCTGACATTTGAATATCCCTGTTCATCCTTCCTTTTTAAATTACCTTCCTTTTCAGTCCCTCCGTCCAACTCCGTCAATAGCTTTTTTACATAATACCAACTTTGCCCCTTGGTTTTGGTGGGAAAGGTCCCGCTCTGTCTTGTCATCATTTTTGAAAGTGTTCAGCCAAAAGGGAAAAGCAGGCTTTTCAGCCAGCTTTTCTCTTATAATGCGTGCTTCTGCTAAGGAGGGTTCTATCCTTCGTCTTCTTCCCCGTCGTCTGCCCGAGTTTCTCTCTCTCCCACCAGTGTTCAAGCGGGTGTACTTGTTCATATTGAAGGCTGTGGTAAGAGGATGTTTTTTTCTTTTCATTTTTGTTAGCGCCGAAGGTATGAATATTTGTGTGTCTGTAATACATGGCAGTTTGAGGGTTTCGTGCATCGCGACTCAATGGACACCTATTGCGCAATAGCCAGATACAAGGGCGAGGGTCGAGTGCTGCAGTTCACTTTGTTAAGTTCATGGGAGTCGGTGCTGCAGGAGATATGTGAAAGATGGAGCCTCGAAATCGAGAGTGTTTGTGTGAAGTTTGTCACCCCGAATGCACATCCGGGAGTTCCGGTTTATTTTTTGGAGTTCTTGTTTACCATTGTAAGTTTCCGTTTACGTTTGGGCGTTCTCGTTTACTATTACGTTTGCATTTGGGATTCTCAATTAACCCGTCGCCGTTTACGTTATCCTTGTGTGCACCAGGAGCAGGGATTCAATTTCGGAAAGCCTACCGGTTAGCCGGCACATAATGTCGTCCCAACCGAATGCGTCGGGTGCCCTATCTATGGCTGAAGACCAACCTGCCGATGCACGTCTCGAAGTCGGGCAACGCTTTTGCGATGGTGATCATTTCAAAGACACGCTGCGAAGTGTCGCCATAAACCGGAACTTTAACTTTATCTTCGTCAAGAACAATAAGCAGAGGGTAACTGTCCAATGTGCATCCGCTGGTTGCGAATGGCGTGTCCACGCATCGAAGCTTGGGAACCAAGAGACGTTTATGATCAAGACAATGTGCTCAGCACATACATGCGGCGGAGGTATCGGCACCACCTCTCACTTGAAAGCTTCTAAAAAATGGGTAAGCGCGCAGGTCATGCAGAGGCTGAAGGATCGCCCTCTCTACAGGGCCGTCGATATTCAACGTGATATAATGCGCGAGCATGGCGTTCACTTGTCTTACAAGCAAGCTTGGTTGGGGAAAGAGGTCGCCCGGGGTGTTCTCCACGGTAGTGAAGTCGCCAGCTACGACCTCCTCAGATGGTATGCCGGGAAAGTTTTAGAGACGAATCCTGGGAGCGTGGTTACAGTGGACCATGAGGGCGATCGTTTTACACGGGCCTTTTTTGCATTTAACGCATGCGTTGTGGGTTTCCAGAGTGGTTGCAGGCCCTTGCTCTTCATCGACGGGACGCACTTGCTAGGGAAATACGGAGGCACCTTGCTTGGTGCAACGGGGAAGGATGCCAACGACGGTTTCTTTCACGTTGCATTCGCCATTGTTGACAACGAGACGGATGCGAACTGGACTTGGTTTCTTTCCAAGCTTGGTGATGTGTTGTATGGGGACGATCACTACACGAAGATCATAACATTTATTTCAGATAGGTCGAAGGGTCTCATTAACGCAGTCGGTAAGGTTTTCCCCTCATCCCCGCACGCGTACTGCCTCAGGCACCTGGAGGCAAATTTTATGAAGGCAAACGTCGGCGTCGGGAAGGCATTAAAAGAGTTATGCTGGTCCATCATTGTTAGGATTGCATTTGCGTGCACGGAGAGGGAGTTCAATGACGCAATGGACGACCTTCTCAACACATCCCCACATACTCATATGTGGCTAATCCAGAAATCCGACATCACGCATTGGGCGAATTACATGTTCAAGGGCGAAAGATGGGGGGAGATGTATTCAAACGTCGCAGAATCGTTCAATGCATGGATTAAGGAGGCAAGACATCTTCCTGTGACGAATATGGTTGATTCCATCCGGTAATAATTCGTCTAGATCCCTCCGTTCGGTTTACTTGTTAGCGTTTCTGTTTACTTCCACTGGCTCTCGCTTAGTTCTCCTATTTCCAGTTTACTTCTGTGAGTTTCGGTTTAGTTTGTCGGCTTTCCACGTAGTTGTTGTTGTTTCCGTTTACGTTTACGGGTTTTCGTTTAGATTGCCAGTTTCCCATTTACTTATGTGAGACATGGTTTACTTTTTCTAGTTTCCGTTTACGTATCCTTGTTCCCATTTACGTGTGTGGGTTTCTGTTTACTTTTTGACGTTCCCGTTTACGTTTTTGACTTTTAGATTTTTCATTGCTTTTGTTATTATTCTTGTTTACCTTTCATCGACGACGTCCGGTTGACTGACTACCCTCTTACACCAGCTTCAAGCTCATGAACATGCTGTGTAATCGGCGTGAACAATCTCGGCGGTGGGAGACCTATCTGTGCCCTGACATACACAGCAAGATCGAAGAAGTGGTGGAACAAAGTCGTACACTACTTGTTGGGAGATCAACAGGCGACTGCTTCGAAGTAGTCGAACGGAATAGCTTCTCTGTCAACCTGTCCGCAAGGACGTGCACGTGCCGACGGTGGCAGATATACGGGATCCCGTGTAAGCACGCCTGCGCGGCTATAATGCAAACCGATGCAAACGTTCACAGATATGTTGACAGTTACTTCACCGCTGACACGTACCAGACGTCTTACTCGGAAGCAATTTTCCCTATCCCCGACAATGACAGACCAACAGATGACTCTCGTCCGTTGGCCATCCGGCCACCACTCACGAAGAGGCAACCAGGGCGCCCAAAAAGGAAAAGAATCGAATCGCAACACACTTCTGTACGTGAGTTCAAGTGCAGCAGGTGTAGCGAGGTTGGTCACAATCGGCGGTTGTGCAGCGCACCCATCGCGGATTGAGACCCCCCCTTACATAATCGACACTTTGATGTAATCAGAAAAGACGAGCTGCAAAAGGAAACTCATGAATATAAACCGAGACCCTTTGATGTAAACACAAACACTGAAATGTAAATGGAAACCTTTTGATGTAGACACTAAAATGTAACCCGGAACTCTTCGATGTAAACGGAAACCCTTGATTGTAAACAGAAACGCCATTGTGTAAAGGACAACACTGGGATACAAACGGAAAGTGAGATTTTTTCAGAGGTTTTTTCTCCTCAAATTAAATCCAATGAGTGTTAAGAAACTCAAGTGAGCTTTTTTACCAACCCTTGTCAAATTCAATGAATCTCAAGAGATTTCAATATGAGCTATAGAGAATGTGCATGAGGGAATTTTTTGTATCAATTTTCATCAACTGCAATGAAATGTAAACGGATACAATGAAATGTAAACGGATACAATGAGATGTAAACGGAGACGCTGAAATGTAAACCGAAACTCTACTATGTAAACGGATACAATGAAATGTAAACGGATACAATGAAATGTAAACGGAGACTCTGAAATGTAAACCGAAACTCTACTATATAAACGGAAACCCTGTATTGTAAATAGAAACGGCACTGTGTAAAGGAAAACAATGGGATGTAATTGAAAATATATTTACATTCGCAATGTATGTACAGCAAATAAACACACTTGTATGAACGAATATCAATTACATCATCTCTGTTTGCCACCTTCTTTCCCCCTTGCGATGCCGTCCATGACGATACGGGCTGCGTACTGCAGACGCAGAAGTGGCACGTCGGAGTGAGGCAGACTAAGACTCTCCCCGTTGAGGAGTTGTTCGATGAACCGCATTGTGTAAAGGCAGCAGTCCACGCTGTCGGGTTTCTGCCGTGGGCAATCGCGGACGTGCACAAGAGGGTAACTCGCCGTCCCGGTGTCGCCTACCTCAACATCCAGACAGCGGTCGAATAGTTCCCTCTGTTCGTGGCGCGTAAAAAAAAGGAAAGAGAAGGAGACGTGTGAGTGTCGTCATCCGACGTTTTTTAAAAAAAAGGAAACAAATACAGACAAGAGAAGGAGACGTAAGACCCTACCATGGCCTTCGCGTCGGCGTCGTATGTGCGGCTCTGCGCAGAGGTGTAGTGCAGATATTGCTTCACCTCTTTGTCGAGTACAATGAGGTGGAAATGTGTGTTGAATATTATGGGGAGCAGAATAATTTCCACCTCGTTGAAATTTGCGGTGCCCGCCTCAACCAACGTAAGCGCCACCTCGGCACTATGTTCCGTCTGTGACATGAGAAGCGCCAGCGGTCGGGTGACAGCACCTCGTCTTTTGTAGGGGGAGGGCGTTCGCTTGCATGATTCCATGATCATGACACACCAAACGTCCAGCACATCATCAGGCACGACGGCCCCCTCCACCAAGGTGTACAAGTGGTCTCTGGTAGTGAAGGAGAGGTCGTTCTTCCAGGCGATGGTCCTAAACGCGGCATCGCGAGTATTAGAGGGCAACACTAAAAAGTAAACGGGAAGGAGAAAAGGTAAACGGAAACGCATGTAATGTAAACGAAAACACACAAAATGTAAACGACACGTCCGTATTCTAAACGGTAAAACTAAAACGTAAATGAAAACCCCAAAACCTAAATGGAACCATATATAATCTAAGCCGGAACCTAGAAACATAAACGGAAACATGTAAACAATACACGGAAACTATACACGGTAAAGGAAAACTTCCGAAAGTAAGCTGGGAACAATATATTATGTAAACCACAACGCATAGAAGGAAACGAAAACGCATTGTACTCACCTGTCAATTTTACAGTTGAGGTACATTCCCATTGCCGCCTGCTCCACCTGACTCAGGCGATGAAATGCAGTCGGCCGTTTATTTTTGGGGAGAAAGGCAGTCTTGACGGATTCTGACCCTTGTTTCTCAATGACTGCCACTGTGTCAACGTCGACAATAAGCTGACACGGTTTCTTGCTGGGAGTGGCTTCCTCAGCCGCTGGGGGGGGATGTCGTGGACCTTCTTCCACAATGGTGCCCTCACTGACGTCTGCGCGCGCCGTCGGGGGCAGCGGTGGGGCTGTCTCTTCCGATGGGGCGAGCTGCGGTGAAGAAACCTCTTCCGCCTCAGAGGGCTGCGGTGGAGCCGCCTCTACCGCAGTGGGGAGATCAGCTGGGGGTTCATCTGTGGCGGTGGCCGCACCTTCGTCAGGGGTGGTTGACCGCCGTTGAGCCTCCTCTTCCGCCGTGGGGGGTGGGGTTGGAGCCTGCGCGGTAGCGGTGGACGGAGTCGCATTTTCTTCGTCCATGCCGTCCACATAAGAGGATGGCCTCTCGGCGTTGTCGGATGCCACCGCCGGTCTCTCAACATCTAAGGCCGGGATAACGATCTTACCTTTCATATCGGTCAAAGACGCAATGATGCTGTCGACGTCGACCGCATCGGAGCCATCATTGCCGGATGAGGTCACCGGTGGACTTCGTCTGCAGTCCAGCTTCGGTCCGCCCTTACGGCAGAGTCTCTTCGTCCTCGGGCCGGTGGGCACCAGAGAGGTCGTCTTCTGGCTTGCAACAGTTATGGCGCTCTCCGGGACGCCAACGGGCTGCTGTTCTCCTCGCCGGGATACACGCCTAGAAAAGTGTCGAGTGGCGACCTTCTTCGCCGGGTGTGCGATTACCGGAGATGGCATCGAACCGGACTCCGCTGTGGGATCTCCCGAAGATGGTGCAACGATGCGAAGGCGTCCTTCGATCACATCCACCCGGGAAGCCAGACGCTGGACGTCACGCGACAATGTCTCGATGGCCCGCTGTAGCCGGGTGGCTACATCGTCTTCAATTGCCTCCGAGGGGGACACCCATTCCACGCGACGAACACGAGTGCGACGGGGGGAGATACTACGTCGATCCGGTGACCGACCACGTTTTGTGCGACGGGGGGAGATACCAAAGCCAACGTTTGTTGTCCGGGATCGTCGACGGTCAGCTCGGAAAACTGTCAACAAGAGAGTAGAAAATTCAGAAAGATAAATGGGAACATAAAAGATAAACAGGAACAATAAAATCATACACAGGAACGTCTGATCGTAAACAACAGCGCTTAAAAAGTAAACGGGAACACCAAAAAGTAAATCGAAACTCTATAACCTAAACGGAAACGTTGAAATATAAAGGAAATCTCGCCATTATAAATGAGAACTTGGAAAACATAAATGGGAACGTCGGAGGCTAAACGGGAACATTTGAAAGTAAACGGAAACAGAGACTTCATACCTCTTTCTCATCGATGGATGAGAGTAGCTTTTCCAGCGACGCTTGTTTCCTAAAACTTCGCTCCCCGTAACACAAAATCCGGGGAGTCTTCCCAACCCGGGCCCTCTGCCCTGTTCCAGTGACCTCGTAGAACCAGAGGATGAGGGCGATGGTGCACCCGCGCATGTATCCCGTTTCAATATGCTCCCCCCTAGCTCTTGACTGCACGCGGGTGGCCGTCTTGGGGAGGTCTTCCATGATCCACCTGTGAGTGGCCTCCGCCCACGCGTACCTGCGTAGCGAGGAGAGGTTGGAAGCATAGTCGACCAGCCATGGCGGGACTGACATGGTGGTGTTCGGGAACAACACCGTCCCCATGAGGTAGACCACCAGCAGCTTCACAAAGTTGACCTCCTCCCCCTTTGTCCGGACCATTCTGAGAAGAGACGCCTTCATAGCATCTTGGGTCCTTTCGAAGCCCTTGGACATGCATTTCTCTTCGAAATCGGGACGGTGTTCTGTTTTTCTTGAACCGCACCAGATCCCCGTCTCGCCCGGAGTCCCATGATAATGGCAACATCTTCCGGTCGGAAGCTCACCGAGCTCACCCCTATTCCGAACATTTTCGTCTCGTGGTCGTATCGCCGCAATATGGCATCAAGCAACCCCTCTCTCCGCAAAGCAACGCCTCCACCTCCATGAGATGGCCGAATGGTGTCCTCCTCACCATCTCCAGCTGCCGTTGTGACATGCGCTGCCTCAGTTGGGCCAGAGTATCCACGACGGGCGCAAGGTAGCATCTGCCGTTCACTGGGTTGGACGCCATATCTGCGTTACATACAACAGCGCTCAACCAAAAATGCCTGAAATCTAAAGAGAAACCTTAAACTGTAAACGAAAACTCCGCAATATAAACAATAACCGCTCCTCCAACACTGAACCACCGTTACAAAGCACAAAACCCTCAACTACAACCGACGGGAAGGGAATAAAACCATACTAATCTTACCAGATAATAGTGTGTCGGGATTAACTGCAATCGGATGGTCATTGCGCCGCCGGTCTGGGAGCTACAGGGTTCGTTCTGTCTGTCGCTTTGGTATGAGAGAAGGTGAAAAGAAGGTGAAAAGAAGCCAAACAGAACATCATAAACCCTGGAATGTCTCGGAACACGCACCGCCGTACTCGCGCCCATAATCGCGTTAATGTAGGGGTATAACCGTCAATCCATTGAAGCTTTAACGGCGTTATCCCATGCAGGGACCAGGATGGAAATCATCCCAAAAAGGAGGGATGTTTTGTTCATACTGAAAAGTGCAGGGTTGGTTTGTGAATATATGAAATTTAGAGGGTTTTTTTGTTCATTATCTGTTATTATTATTTAGTTTATCTTTTAATGATCTCTTGAGATTCTTCCTTATCCTCTTAACATGATTATTATTATAATCTAGTTATCTTTTTATTTAATAAAAATCTTTTCTTATCTTCATAACAATTATTCTATAAATTATTGATCACTGCTATCATCACCATGAAATTTCTGATCGTGGTATTTAAGAAAAACAAGGTTCTAGTTTAAATTAAAGATTTGTTTAGTTGGAGAGATGTTAGCAGCTAGGCATAAGAAACCCCATCAAGAACTCATTTATCAGCATGTGTGAGGTAAGTAACCCTAGATTTTATTTAGTCTTCAAAATTTCAAATTTTATACAATTGTGGTTTATAAAATATAACCCTATTAGTGTAGTATTATAATATTCTCTGCAGAATCTAGGGTTATAGGGTTCGATATCAACTAACTACCTGCAAATTTTTAGATTTTACACATCCATATTTTATGAGATACAATCATATTAGGGTAGCGACGCCAAATAGAATTCTGTGCATAACTTAAAGATTGATTAATATTTTTCATGGTTTTAAAGGTTGCATCTGTAGGTGAAATACAAAAGTTGTTCCTTTTTGAATTAACTACCTATTCTGAAAATATCATGGTATTTGAGGATATATACTGAGAGATATGCATGTTAAAAAGATCATGTCTGACTTTACTGGTTTGCAGAAATAGATGGAAATTCAAATGGATGCTATAAATTTAATAGTATTCTAATCAGTATAAATTTTGGATATGTCATAGCCTCATCTGTCTAGTTTTTTTAAAAGAAAGAAGTTTGTGATTTGGAAGATGATAGACAAAGTTATGCTAGTTTTAGTCTTCATTGGCCATATTGAATAGTTCATATCTCCATTAGGTTTGATAATTGATATTATTACGCTTGAAAGAATCCAAATTTAGAAAATAATAGCTTGACCCTTTTTGCATTTATACCTTTCTGAAATCTTCTTTTACAATACCCTTGCTCATTAGCCCTTAACCTTTATAGCATCAATAGGTTTTGAAATCTTTCTTGTATACCCCTGAAATTTTGTAAATTTATATTTTTATGATTTCATCGGTTTTCTTTCCCAAATTTAAGACCCACACAAAAGCCTTGAATTGGTGTCATAATTGGATTTTTTGTATTAGTCAGGTAAGTAAACCACATATAAATTTTGGTATAAGTATATATTTTTCAACACTTGCTAAATTACTATTTTGACTATTTATTGTATTATTTTTAATAACTATATTTTTGAATAAATTTTATTCATTAAACTCTTGGTTATTATATTCTTTTAAATTATTAAGTATTTACTAAATTTCTGGCTATTTATTTATTCATTCAGTTTTTTAATAAACTATAAAAGTTATATATTCTAATTTATATAAATTTATTTCACAGCCTATATATTAAGTTTGATTTGAAAATAATTGGCTTATTTTGTTATACGAAAAATGGGATCATATGAATGTTAACATTTTTGTTTAGTGGATTATTCTGTTTTCACTTAGTCTGAACCTCGAACATGAACTATTTTGATATATAAATTATAGTCTCCAATTAACTATGAACTAACCCGGTCATTGAGGGTTAAATACTGACCGTGTCGACATGTAAATCTGTTAAGAGACTATAGTTTCGCACTGTTCTGTCTGTGAAGAATAGCAGCTTCTGATATTCTGACTCGGGTCACCGAGGGTAAACAAATAATCTCTGATATTCTATTTTAATCATAGTGAATTGGGAAACCAATACTATGTTTATCTGAAAATCAGACTCTTTTGAACCGTTTTGTTCTGTTTCCGAATTGTATTTTGGCAGATGTTCTATTGTATCATAGCAATGATTTTTGTTATGGATTTTTTACACTTCTATTTGATCCCAAATGCTTTTAGTGGTCACTTACTGGGCTCTCGAGCTCATTAAGTTTGCTCTGTTTTTTTTCAGAGTTACTTGGTGGACAACTTAGCAGTCTCATTGAGCAAGTCACAGTCTAGTTTAGCAAATTATTAAGTTCTCCTTCTTCGTGGTCTTGGAATTTTATATTGAGTAAATATTATTCTAAACATTAGATATAGAACTTTTGTAATTCGTATTTTAGAGCTTCCTTTAATATAAGAATCTATATTTTTATTAGATGTTATTTTTCAGTGTGAGACAGGTTTTGAGGCCTTGCATACCTACTTGGTCTCGGCCTTGTAGATTTGCGGCCGTTTGTCGACACTTCGGGCTCTGGGTGTGACAACTTGCCTATATCGGAGGTAAGCTGGGAGTGTGATACTACTCTTTGGCAGTTCGAGGAGTTGGTTCAAGACTTCTTGAGTTCAAGACCGACGGGGACGTCGGGTTCAACTAGTGGGGGTGGTTTGTAAGAGTTGGTGCCCTTACACTTGTTCATTAAGAGGACAACTTAACATAGGCCAAGAAACGAGGGCGCACAGCCGCGTGGATTAGGTAGCACGCGGGGGAGCGCGAGATATGTGTTGTGTAGTGACAAAGAGCGAGTGGAATATCCCGCACGAGCATATGCTGAGACCGTGAGGCACGCGCACGTTGGACCGTGTGCTTGCGTGTGATCGATGAACGCGTGGGGTAAGCGCGCCCACACCAAGAGTCAAGTGACGTGGACTTAGATTATTTTAGAGAATGGATCTCTAGCAAGTCTAAGCTGGGCAGGACACTTGATCATATCGAGAGACTCAGATACTGATTCCGGAATTGCCGAGAAATTATACAAGTGTATGCAAGTGGGCACATGGGCGGGATTGTGGCCGAGCCAGGGGCGAGGATGGCACGCGGTATTACCGCGCGTGACCCGTACTGCTATGCGCTGTAATCAAAAGACACAACATTTCAATAATGAGTGTCATTTAAAAAACACACTACTTCAATATACTATTTTATTAAAGAGACCACTTCAATAATGAGATATATCACCTCAATAATAAAACACATTACTTCATTAATGAGATATATATTTTTTTAAAGAACTTTTCATTAATTAATAAAATTACAAATGACAATCTCTCATTAGTTGTATTACAAGTGGTGCTTATTATATTAATGTCTTTTGGAGTTTTAACTAACTTTAGTGTAATATTGTATTTTAATGAAGAGATATAGGTAACACCTATTTATTTTTAAAATCCTCTAACAATCCTCATGGACGAGGCCTTTACTAACCAAAACATAACCGATCTTAGAAGTGAGCACGGACCAGTTAACAGAATCGACTTAACAAACAGTGGCTGCATGGACAGTCCACCAAAACTTTCATCTGTCCTGTGAACGATTTAAAAAATTCTCTAAATTAAACGCAAAGATTGCAGGCTGCAGGAAAGAAGTTGGAATAAAAACGAACATAGTATGGAAGAAAAATTGGGGGTGCACTGGTTCGTGTGAATATAGCTAGGGAAAACATGAGGATTAGAGATGATTTACTCTACCCACAATGAGGAGAGGGCGAGAGTTTGACATCCATCCATTTTCATTGGGTTAACTGAATCATTGCACTTCTCCCAAAGGTTGCAATCAATGACACCTCTGAGACCTTCAGGGATAGTTGCTGCAAAAAGCTAGGACTTTCAAGGGATACCGAAAAATGTGGGGATCTAACGATGATATAAAAATTTTATAGAGATGTCTAGTCTATGACATTTTCAGATAAAGAAAAAAAATGGAGGGATAACAATGCCGAGTTTGGGGAGGTCGGAAATCATGATACAACAACAACAAAAATGAAGGAAAAGAAAATAAAAACAGAGTTTTTTTTTTTTTTTTTTTTTTTAAGATTCTATGATGCGCGCTTTGTCCTCACGACAAAAAAGAAATAATAAAATAAAATTAATAACTCAAAAAAAGATCTTGAAACAAAAAACTTCCCTTTTCCCTTGCAATATAGTATGGTTGTACCCCAAAATTAAAATGCAAAAGATTTGGCATGAACTTTCAGCTCAGTCAACCAAATTAATTAAAGCCAAAATTCAGAAAAGTGAAGCAATTGCATCTCATTAATTATAAGAAACAACAATATTGTCTCAAAGCTCAATTAGAAAAAGAGAGAGCGTATCACTTTGTCTGTCATTCTTGGTAAACTTAAGAGTAAAACACAACCTCTAGAGTTTTGCTATGAACTTCTCAACTTCTACATTCTCTATCCAAAAGTTCAAGGAAATCCCTGATAATAACAAAGATCCGAAGAGAATTAGCTTCATTCTTGCTAACCTCCCCGTGATAATACTCTGTAATCTCTCTAACACCAACCAGCGCACATTCTTTACTATCCTTCAGCTCCTTGATGACTCCTTCAGCATGATCTAAAAATGGTTTCATGGAGCTCACAAACTTCCATGCATCATCATCATACATGCATAAATCCTCTTGTAACAAATGTTTCATCTCATTCATACCATTGGACAGGTTCAGAACTGCATTTGCTAGGTCATCCAAGTCTAAATTTGCACCTCTCTTGACGCTCTGAAGTTCAGAATTGAGTATTGAGAGCAAGTCCGCTGCCATCATCTGTGAACAATCTTCTGCGTCATTATTGGTGACAATCTCCGCGCGTATCATCTCTTGAACAACAAAGTGCAGCAGAGTAGTCTTGCCATCGGTTCCTTTAACATCTGCTAGTCTGAGGAGACAATCAAGTTTGAAAGCTGTTGCTTCTCCTCTCATGGTCCCTACATTCATTCTGTTCCCGGCTTTTAGCACAGCTTTCAGAAGTCTCAGCAGATGCCGACTAGTCCGGAGTTCCTTGCAGGCGTCCTGTGAGAAGCAAGCAACTGGAGAATTTGAGATACATTGGACTGGTTAAGATTGATTCTATATATCTTACCTCAAGCATTTCGAAGGTTTCTTTCGAGTGACAAACATCCTCATCGAAATTTTGCTTGTACAACATTACTTTGATTCTCGAGAATGCGAAGGGAATTTCGAGCATTGCCTTCAGAAATTTTTCTGCTGAAGCCAAGTTATTTATATCACCTGCATAATTGACAAGCTTTTCTTCTTCAATCTTTGTTGGCTTCACCTTCAAGAGCACCTCAAGTTGTTCCACACATAACCCTGCACCTAGTTTCAGTCAACAGAAAAGGTTCAG